>OY783191.1:39596601-41066601 GCA_963678675.1 Xiphydria camelus
GCACGACTACGACGGAATCGAGAACGGAGACCCCTTGTGCGCGCGAATAGCTCCCACACGCCCATCGATGATACCACGCGCGTTCGCTTTCGCTTCTTATACGGTGGAAATAGCAAACGGGGTCGAGGACGACGGTCCACCACTGCGAACCCGGCCGCGCGATTCATCCCTTCGTCGATCCCACCACGTACGAGAGTAGAAACGATGATAAAGAATCGACTGCAGGTTGAGACCACCGTGGAACCGTTGACCTAGGTCGGTTTTCACCCACCGGCGGACCGCGCGGGATTAACTCCGGGTCTTTTCTGAACCCTCCCCGGGCCTTCGATTCGATTAGGTGTGGATTTGTTACGGGACGATGAAAAAATGAATTGGTATTAAACGGATTCCGTCGTATTAGGATCCCTGAAGGGTTCCCATAAATATGTTACGAGAGGGCGCTTAAACACGCCGTGATACGAAGATCGTCAATCCCTCGCACCGCTGATCGTCCCTTAATTGCCAGAGAGAGAGAGAGAGAGAGAGAGACAGAGAGAGAGAGAGAGAGAGAGAGAGATAAGGAGACATTTATCAAATACAAAGCAAATCAAATAGGTGTCACGGATCTGACGTAATCCAGAATATATAATACATCTAAATGTGGCGTGAAAAACTTGAGGGAATCGCGAGGCAAACTTTTAGTCTCCCACGACGGAGGCACCGCGAAAAACGGTATCCAATATCGATGGGCTTGGCCATCGCGGGCAAGGCCGATCATCCGACGGATCCGGGTAATGATAAGAATATGATCTCCGCGAGATTCCCGGGGACGATGTCGGGGTTCGAAGCCAGTCTTTGAGGGGAGTACGCGAGATTCCCGTTTTCGGACGATCCGCGTCACGCCAGGCTACGCCGCGCCACTCGCCGCGTCACGCCACCGCGCCCTGCAAGGAAGAAGGATGATGTCTGCCCGGTGAGAAAGAGACGAGGGTGGGATGAGCGGTAGGGGGATAGATGCGGCGAGGCTGGCATCGCAAAATATTACGAGAGTGGCGCTCTGGGGGAAGAGGGTAAACATCCCCCAACTTCTTGCGCGCCTTTGACTTCGCAACCCAAACAACACCACGTGCTTCCTCGACCCGGAATTCTTCGCGTACAACTATGACTGCATATCGTCGCTCTAATAAGAAAAGTGGCTAACTCCAGTTTTTGGCAAAAATTTAATTTTGCTGCCATCTATTAGAATAACGTCTAAATAAACGGTGTTTCTTATCTCCTGTAAAATTTTCTGAAACGGAGTTAGGCACTTTTCTTATCAGGGCAACGAGATACCAAACTCTACCAGCTTTATTGCTGTCGCAGCGGCATACGAGTAGAAGGACGCGCTGACTCTTGTGTCTGCGCCTACTCGAAATTTCGTAATCGGTTAGATACGCGTATTACAACCACCTGCAACCTCGACGACGAGTGGGGTGAATTCGATCGATGCCTCTTTCGTGAAAAAAAAAATAGTTATTTTCGTTATGAGGGCGTGAAGCGCCGTTTTTAACGAGTGTGAAGTTTTCCACAAGCAGCCACACGAGTTAAAACGACGCGAAACGCCCTTATAACGAATTCTATTTTTTGTCACTAAGTGTGAAATACGAGGTTGACGGGGTTGAGGACGCCCGTGAAACCGAGTTTTACGCACTGAGTGACGAAAAGAAAGTTACAATCGCGCTACCTACTGTTTACGGACGATTCTCGATACGCTACGGTAACGCGCCGCTTTAGATATGACTCGTGTAATCGGAGACGCGAAAAATGACCGTCGAAGAAACGCTATATCATACGTACGCGTATTCGCGAGTTCGGCAAACCGTCGCGCCTATCCGCAGTCGGTTCGCAAAACTCGTCTGACCTTTCTCAAGCTGGATGCCTTTTGGGTATCCTAACGGTTGGAGCCAGAGAGGAAAGAACGCACGCGGCGGAGGAGATAGAGACCGCGCGCGGATGGAAAAAGACGTGGATGCGAGCCGTACTTTTTGCGCGTCTGAGATATCGCTGCCAAATGTTGCGAGCCTTCCTTCTCGCCGGTTGTTTAATTGAAAACGACAGAGTGACCCACTTATGTATTTCGATGCGACAGCCGCGCGCGCGCACGGCAAAGGAGCTCTTTGTCCGATTTCTCGTCGACGCGACTGTCGCGAAACGCAGAAGCGTTCGCCTGTGCGCCGCGGGCGCTCGCTCGCGATCCGCCCCGTCACGCGATTAGCGCGCGAGACGACCGCGACGTTTCAAAATCGCTCGACTCGTCGTTCGACGCGGCGGTTTTCGGAATCGCGCCGGGCGCACGAACGGGACAAGAAAGAGACTCCGGCCTCTCTCGATGCGAACGAGACACTATAGGTTGCCCTTCCTCTTTTACGTCTCTCGTGTACGTATAGCCCGCGCGATCTGGAGATAATGACGATGATCTCGGAATTACGGTTCTCGACGCCAGTGACTCTCAACGCGCGACGCGATACGTAATAGGTGTACCGGGGAGACGGCCGTTTAGGTATCGAAGATTCGACTCCCCGCGCGCTCTCGATTCGGAAGGACGCTCCCGAGATACATTCGATTTCCTAGCAGACCTCCCTCCCGAAGCGCATCTATCCTTGAAAATTCCTGGTTGCGGGATCCTCGGTCCTGTCAATTACGTTATCTGCAGTCGCCCTCGTAATCGGCCCTCGCCATCGGGCAAACGAGTTGTCCGGCGAGGCAAGGGGAATAAACCGAAATCAGGAAACGATAAATATCTGTGTGGGTCGGGCGTTTCTCTTTCTCTCTCTCTCTCTCGCTCTCTCCCTCTCTCTTTTTCTCTCTCTCAGACATTCGCGCCGCCGATCTCTCCGTCCCGATCTTTTTCTTCCGACTGCCATTAAAGCAATTTTAACGTCTTCTCAGGCGGCAAAAAATGCGAGTCGCTGCGCTAGACTGAAGAATGATCGGAGAGGCGCCGACCGCCATCATTCTCTCTCTCACCCCCTGAAAATGGGGCCCTCTCCCTCCCACCATTCCTGTCCGTTTTTCCTCCCACCCTCGCTCCCGAAACTAAACGTAACCGGACCCTCCAGCGCGCGCTCGGTTAATTTTTCACTGGGACGTTTCTATGGGAAATCTTCGGCGCCGTCGATATTTATTTACGGGCAATTTGCACCGGCGGTATGCAAGAACAGATTTACCCGAGCTACGGAAATTTTGTACAGTGACGCGCTTTCCGCGGGAGGATTCGCCAATTTCGACACTCTCGACTCGACGCTCTGCACGCTTGAGACTGAATTTGAGCATTCTCCTCTCGGTGGAGGCATTGCATCGCGTTCGCTCGACGTCGACGAGAAGTCACCCGCACGCGTACAGCCAAATGGAAATGAAGTACCGAAGAAAGAGAGAGAGAGAGAGACTCTCTTCTGCTCCGAGTACATCGTCGTCCGGAGAATAGAGCGCGGGCAGGATCTATCCCTCTCACGGGTCTCGCTCGCCCTCCACCGATCCCTCCCGCCACCCTCTGAGAATGCCGGAAGATATATTATACTCGGCCGCGCGCGGGGGTGGTGTAACACTTGTTTGATTCAATTCCGAGAACACGCCGCGGCTCGACGCTCCCTCAATTTTTCTCCTTTAGAGGCGACCTGATTTATATCCGCAACGCCTCGTGATACCAATTCGGAGTCATTACCGGATCGTGACTGGTAACCGAAAAGGGCCGCGGGGCCGCGCTTCGGTGCCCGAGGGAAGAAGTCGCGAAACGTTGTCACCCTCGCGTCCGACGTCGTCGAACTCCTCCGCATTCCTCGCGAGAAAATGTCTCGCCCGGTGCAACCGACCCTCTCGATGCGCTCCCCGCGATCATCTCGTTCCTCGATGGCGGTGTGGCGATGCATCTCGCCTGGCACGCGCGTCCGGCCGCGCTCTCCCGATTGTGCGTCCCGGAAAAAAAAAGGTGAAAAGGAGGAACGTAGCTGGTGGTCCAAGCAGGCCTGCTTTAATTCCTGCTATTATTGAAATACGTGCGCCACGTGCCAACCTGCACCGTCCTTCCGCTCGTCCCTCTTGCTCCTCCCGGGAACCCGTGGGATCTCGCTCTTCCCCCGGTTCGAGCGAGCACGCGCAAAAACGGCCACGAGTGCGATTCGTCGAGACGTTCGTTTTTTTGAACGGGGTTCGCTCCGACGGCGGCGGCGAGAAGAAAAAGGGAAAACAGGGAAGGGACGAAGGTCGAATCATTCGGAGTGACTCGTTTCTCGAATTCCGGAGGGTATCTTTCGCGCGGGTCTATCGACGGACTTTGGATGCGCCGGCTGCGTTGCTTCCGCCAATTCGTTGGCAATCGCGGCTGCGGCGTGGGAGACGCGATCCGCGGCCCGGCGGAAAGTCTGGCGGCGGTCTCGATTCTCGATAATAATATTACAATCGGGCGCGATGCGTAGACTCCGCGTTGGACTCCGTTGTTTGTCCGTGGCGACAGACGCGCGCGCGCTATTTCCACCGTTTCGAGAAAACTCGTCGCAGCGTTTATTCGACTCCCCGTTACGCAAGCTGTTTGCGAAGATTCGTAATCGGAGTTTGATAATCGATGATGGCACGCACGCCGGGTCCGTGGGTCCGCGCAAATAGTACGTCACGACTTTTCCGTCCACGCGGATCCGTCTTACCTTATCGGCTGTTAACGCCTTGTCTAATTATCTCGCCTCTCCGCGGCGGGCCGAAAAACCCGGCGCTCTCTGGAAGAATCGATGGAAGATTAACGAGGGAATCTCAAATTTCGCGAGCACCCGATCCCGCGGACGGCTGCTCTCCGCATTCGAGCGTTCGCAGTTCCTTTGATCCGTTCGGTAGATGAATTAAATATTGGATTAACGGAGCGCGCGAGCTGTTTGCTGTTTGCGCACTTTCTCTCGCCCCCCTCACGACCCAGCGATCGCTCTCGCACGCTCGCTCTCTGTATCTTCGTCCATTCCCCCCCCTCCCACACAACCGATGAGGCCGGCACTCGAGAGCTTTATCGACGGTGCAAATATTAGTCGCGCGCTCCGAACGCGGCCAGATTACGTGGAATTGCGAACGATTTTTACCGCACACACCCCGCGGAGAGTCGCGCTCGAATTTTCGAAAACATCGCTCCAACGTCGTCGACCGAATTCGTTATCCCCGCCGCGCGAAGCGGGTGACCCGCGCGCGGTATCGTCATCCGAGCGAGCGTCGAGAATACACTCATGTATACGCATGTAAATGCGACCGATTACCGATAAACACGGGGTAATGGCGTCATAACACCAGAGCTATTATCCCTGGTATCGCGCGCGCAGGTTAACGCGGCGCAACACCTTGTGTACCCAACGTGTTGGTATCTCGTTACACGGCACTCATTACGGGCGCGCGCACGCACACACGCGCGGCCTCTGTACGCCGCCATGAATAATAATGTCAGCCCGTAACAGACAGTTTATGATGTATCAGTTAATAGTCTTTGCGCTCCGCCACTTACGCCGCTCGTCGAGTCGTCGCGCGCGCGCGGGGCTATATTTAATTCATGAAACTGCGCGAAGAGAGCGTTTGATTTCGACGCGAGGTGCAGCCGCGTCGTATCCACCGCGCGGGACGAGGAGCTTTTCGCTCGCTCGTTCGCGATCCCGGGAAGATGGTTCGACCCGCGCCTCGAGGTTGTATACATACATAGATACGCGCCGTTATTTCGGAGATAACCGACGATAACGACGATCGATACGTATACAACCAACGCTCAGGGCGTTTCGAGAGGGAAAAACTATGCGCGATGAAGTCGTCCTCGAGTATCTCGTGTAAACGACACGGGGGCGAGACACGTTCTTCCTCGGATACCGTTAACCGGGATTATTTGGATGTAGCTGTAATACGGTGCTCGCTTATCTCTCACCTCTTTGTCGCGGATATCGTATATCCCGCAATACGACGACAATACATTGTCCTCGGAAGTTCGAGGCGAGTTCCCTCGTTCGGAAACACGAGGCGTTACGCAACTAAACAGGATTCCCCGGATTTTCACGTGGCGCAGCAGGTCGGCGGGACTTTCAGGTGGGGGGAAGGGTTGTGAAGCAAGGACGGGAGCGCGGGTGGCGCAGGGGAAAGGAGAGGCGCGGGGGATAGCAACGAGGGTGAGAGAGAAACGCGCGACGGGGGTTATAGAAATAACGGGACTACCTGCCCCTAACCTTGGATTCACTCCCGAGATTCCGGCTCGGCCGATTCTCGCTCCGGCGACGCGATGCACGTATAATATCGGGAAGAGCAGCGAGCGGGCGCGTATACAGTTCGAGGGAGAGAAAATGTGAACAGGAGAGACGAACTTTGCGACGCGCGGACGTGTATCCACGACGAAGCGCCCGCGAGATGAGTACCTACCTACATCCGCAGTTTCTTCGATCGCGCGGATTCACGAGGCCCGAACGCCTCCGCGCGAAGCAACGCCGCGGCGGAGTTAAAAAGAAGAAGTCGATGCCCCGAATCGAGATGCAATTTGATCCTCCCGGTTCCTCCGCCCCGTAAAGTTGGTAGTCGTCGAGTTCCTGACGTGAATGAGGTGACAGGCATTGTGCCGCGCGTACTCGCGCCCCTGCCTCTCTTTGATCACACGCGTATAATGCGTCCGCGCGCGCGTTGCGCGGTCTGCCCCCTCAAAACGTTCCTTTTCCTTTGGTCCTCCGAGCGCGCGCGGCGGACCTCGTCCCGCTCGAAGACAACGACCGTTCGACGAGAGCGCCGACGAGGAGGATCCCGCGAGTTCCATTTCGGTGAGTCACTTTGGGAGAATCTCCTTCCAGCCCGAGAGAACGATTAACATCTCCGGTTTCCGCCTGCGGTATAGCGGGGCGCGGGAATCGGTATACGGTCGATCGATCCGCGTCGCTTCACGCGCACCGCGTATGTAGCCTCGGAGAGGACGGAACGATCGGTTCCACTTTTTTTTTTTTTTTTTTTTTCAACGAGGGGCAATCGCGCGAATTCTCATTTTCTTTTTTATTCGGGCATGTGGCATAAATTCCCGCGGTTTCTTCTCTTTGCATCGCTCGATTTATTTTCGTCGATGAGCTGCAGTGCCCTTGAACGGCTTCGTCCGTCGTCCGTGAGAGAAAAAAATGTAAAAAATAATTTCTCGTTCTACCGATCGCGCACTGATAACGACGATCGCAATCTCCGTGAGAAAGGTTCAATGGACGCCGCAAAGCGCGACAAGGACGGGGATTCGCGCTTGGATTCTGGGGGAGGGGGGGGATTACAGCGAGGACCGCGTCGTTTCCGGTAACGTCTCCTCGCGAATTATCGACGCGAGGGGTTATCGAGGACGCGAGGGTGCATCGCGGAGGGGAGAAAGGGGAATAGGTCGCGAGAGAGTCGCGATATTTATATTGGACTTGGGACGAGATATCCCCCGGGACGGAGGATTTTGTCGAAATCGACGCGTTCGCGGAGCAGTCGCTTAATCGCGCCCAAACTACCGGCCGAATTAATTAACGGCGGATGATCGCGGACCGATAATTTAATCGGCTTCGAATCAGCAGTCGAATGCCAAATATTCCGGGGTTCTCGCTGAGCGCATTCCACGCACGGCTGGTGTATATCGCGTCTCGTCATCTTACACGTTTTCCCAGAATGCACGAAGAAATACGACGGCGGGTGTACGGTAAAAGAAACAAAAATTGGGAGGGGAAACGAGTACGAAGAAGCGACGGAGTGATTTTTGGGATAGATCGCTCAACTCGGTATAGATTCTCGATCGAAGCCGCGTTACAAGACTTTCCTACGATAATAATCAAAGCACGAGTGACGAGCGAAAGTGAAATAATCTTTCTCCGTACGTGACGACACCCCCGGTAGCTACAATCGCGATACACGAGTGCGATTACGACGAGAAATCTCTCCAGTTCCATTCGTTACACCGCTGGTTCGGCTTATCGGGAAGCTGTAAGCGTGGCGAGCGAGAAAGAGAGAGCGTGCGCGCGAGACGAACGCGATAGTGGACGAACATTCGTCATTTTCACGCGCCAGCGCCCACGATGAAAACGTCTCGTCGACGCTACTACCCTCCCCGCATCGCCCCTTCCACGAAACAGTTTGTGCCAGAATTCTGGCGCCGCGACGCGGGTGGTTTCCGCAACGCGGTCCGGCCTACTTCGGCCCCGGCCATTGTCGACTTCGTGAGCGCGTTGCGTCCGCCGACCATTGTTGCCGGCTGCGGAAAAAGATGCACGTTCGACTCTCCTCCACGAGGACCACTGAAAGGCGAAATCGGCACACGCGGTCGGACCGTTTGATCCGGCTTTTCCCCCTCGGTACGAGTAAGCGCGAGGACGAAACACGTGTACTCCTCGCGGGATTATCGGAGCGGCTTTTCTCCCTCGCAACGAGGAAAAACGGAAGTGCGAAAAATAGGGGGTGTGAGGAGGCGCGAGCGGATACGAGGAAGCAGCGGGAGACGACGCACCTTGCGTCGTGTGGACCGGCGGGAAAACGTACGGAAAATTCCGACGCGACTTTCCGATGCCAGCGCGAAACTGGGAGTAGTTTTTGTATACAATTTCAGTTAGGATATATCTTTGCTACCCCTAGAAATATCGAGCCAAATTTGCGAGGAACGACGCAGGAATTTTTAAATCGAAGCCACCGTTTTTTCCACGAACGAAACGTTCTTCCTTCGGGAGCCAAAGGGCGCCCCATCCCGCCCCTCCTCCCTCCCTCCTCCGGGGGAGGTGAGACTGCCAAAGAGCTCAGCTAAGCGGGACTCGGCTATTAATGTTGTGAATTCTCGCATCGCAACAAAATATTTGCCTTCGAGCCCGGGCTATTTGTATAGGTGCACAGGGCCCCAAGGTCTCGGCTTCTTTCTTGCCTCTCCTTTTCCATCACTCGCGCCGCGGATCTTCCGTCCGACGGGACGTACTAGCTTCTCCGAAAATGTCGATCCAAAACAACACGTGGTCGGTGGTGCGCCGCGTGGCTCGGAACGAGGATAGCGAGAGGGAAGGTGAAACATTGGAGGGAAATCACGCCGATGGGGGGCGCGCGAGAGGCGTCGCTCGTTGAATTTCGAAACACGTGGCGCGTGACGAGCACGCTGTCGGTCTACTTTTATCGGGAGCACGAAATGAACGCAGAGTCGCGAGGCTTTATTCTCCTTATCCGAAATCGTTTAAGAATTGTCTTCGAGCCTCGCTGAGATTGCCAGGTGCAGGTGAGACTCTTCGGTGTCGCGTACCACCGCCTCTCGAATCGTACAGCGGCGGCGAGAATGCGAAGGAGGGGGGCGAGCTCGAAGGAGGGTCGTCCTCGTGGCGAATTCGTGGAAAAGCACCCCCTATCCCCTTCTGCTCCGCAAAACCATCTCCATCTTCACTCGCCTTCGTTTTTATCCGCGTTTCCCACGATAGTCTCCCTTATCGCTCGTCTGAACGGGGCGAACGCGCGCGCGCGAGTATCGCTGGCGATCTTCGATTTAAACTCGAGCTCGCGAGGACGCGTTCTCCTTCTGACGATCGGAGGGATTTCCTTTCCAGGGTAGACGCGAGCGCGCCCTCGTGCTGGGAAGGGTTGAAGCGCGACAGTTGCACCCCGCCGATTCGAACGTCGACAATAATGCCGGAAGAATGCTCGCGACGTAATTTGCGGCTGCGCGCACGACGCTGAGAGTTTGGAAAGGGGAACCGCACCGCCATGGAATTCGCCCAAATCGCATCAAACGGTAACGTGTAATTTCAGTTTTATCGGCACGCCCCCGGCCAGAGGGTCGCCCGGTAATTCTTCCCTTTCTTCCGCGACGCCGGCGGAAACGCGAGAATCGGCAGAGGCGTCGCGCGACGCGTTTTATTGCCGCGACGGAAGAAAAGAGTTGCGAGGGGAGTGAACAGAGAGAGAGAGAGAGAGAGAGAGAGAGAGAGGGAAAAAAAGGATCGACGACGAGGGGGAGTCGCACGCTCGGCAAATGGCCCGAATCTCCGGTTACAAAGAAGTTACAAAACCGGGATACAGTTCGCCACCGGAAGTAAATATTATTCGTTTCGCGGCGCGGGCTGCTCGCGTTATTGGTGCAGAGCGCCCGAATCTCCCTCCCCCCCCCCCCTCCGGGCCGGCTCGACAATGCCGCGATTATCCGCACTTCGCGCCTTCGTCGAGACGCGACGCTGGGATACGAGGCGGGATTTTCACGAATTACGTGCACCGCTCCGCGCGTGGTACGACGGTGAAGGTTTAACACCTGCGGCACACGCTTTTCGCGCGGTCCTCTATCGCATCGTCGTCGTCGTCGTCGTTCGCATTGTCGAACGGTTACGCGGCATAAATTTCCCGGCGAAAATAAACGAGCCAGAGGTAAGAAAACCCGGAGCGGAGCGAGCGAACGGCGTTGTAAAGATTTCGAAAATTTTCTGAGGACTCTCGTCGAGCCGAGCGGGGCGAGGGAGGGGAGGGTCGAAGGGAGAGGGTGGTTTAGCTAAGCCACCCTCAATGGACGAGTCCACTGCGACGTGCCCTGCGGGGGTGGTCGCCCGTTAGAGCTCCCTACTCCTCTCGTTCTCGCTCTCTCTCTCTCTCTCTCTCTCTCTCTCTCGTTCGCTCAGTCGCTCACTCTCTCTCTCTCTTTTGAATGCTTGTTTTCGGAGCAGAGAATTCGGAGAAGCGGAGATTTATTTTTCTGAAGAGACTCTAATGGGGCGCGCCACGGCCATTGGGAGGCTGCCTCGCTTCCCCGCGTCTTCCAAAAAGTAGCCGAGAGTTACGGCCTCCCGCGATATGAGGGACGTTTCCACAATGCGGGGCTGATTCCTACGATCCGTCGGGGTCGCGCGCGCAAGTGGGTGCAACGCGATGCGATAAGCGCGGCTCTGTAGAGACTCGCGAGAGCGAAGGAAAAATCAGAGCGGAACGAGCGCGCCCGATCGGTAGAAAGCGACTGTGCGCGCGCTCTTGCGCTTCGAAATCGACGACGCTCGCGCGTGCTCGAATTCTCCTCGCGTACGCGCGAATCGGCTGCTCCTCGGACGGCGGGAAATCGCGCGAGCGCTCTCGCGTACGCAAACTTCGCTCCGTTTCGAAAAGAAAAGCACACCGGAGAGAGTACGAGGGAAACGTGAAACTCCCCGATGCGGTAGCCGGCAAAGAGCGAGAGTGGAAGACGGCCGGCGCGCGAGGGAGGGAGAGGCGGAGGGAAAGAAACCGGTTTCCCGCAAAATATGTAGCTCGGAGAGTCACGCGGCGTACCCTCGGTCGCCTCGCTATGCGCTCGCTAGGAAAAGCCCGACGTTTTTCGAAGAGTTCGTAGAGAGGGTGGTCGGGGCAGCTTCCGAGGGGTGAAACCTGTTGCCAAACCTCCCCTTCTACTCCCTCGAACGCTCGCTCCGCCGCGCCCCGCCCCGTCCCTCTCCACGCGGAGACGCGGGAAGAAACTTTTATCTTCCTTTTAGTTTCAGAAATAAAATCATCCCCGAGGAATGTAAATTGAGCGAGGCAGAGATAATTACCGCTGCGCGGTCGTATAGATACGCGCTCCGAGTGGCCTTTACTGCCAATGATTATGCGCCCGGGCGATATTCGAAAATTCGAACGAATGTAGCGACGAAAATATTGGGTCGGTTTCGGGATATCGCGCGGTTGACTCCGAGGTTCGACGGATCGAGCGTTTTCCCGTTGCCCGGCATGGAGATTCGGTAGAGCTACTTCTCTCTCCCTCCCACCGGATATCGCGCGCGGCGACTGCGAAGACGACGGTCACGCGAAAGGTGTTTTCTTCGCGACTCGCGATCGCCGACGCTTTGGCTTCGACGAAGCAATTAAGCTCCTCTTTTGATTTATTTCGGGCATAAATAATTCGGAGATGTACTAATTATTGCCCGACCGAAGATCTATCGCCCGCGTCCCCCTCGAGATGAAAGCCCCCGCTTCTGCGCGCGGCCAAACTTCCCGTGAAGCGATAAATTTGAGAAACAATAGGAAACTCCGCCGCTAGACAATAGAAGAAATATACTACCCCGCGGTCCCGGCGCGCCGACGTGTAGGCGGAAGCGGCTTTTGGGTTTATCAAAAAGAAAAAAAAAGTGGGACATTTCTCACGGCACCCACGTGGTTAACGCGTTTTGCGAGGCAACGGGGAAAGTGTGCGTGCGGCGGGGGATGACCCGGAATTGAAGGAAACGGAATTATCTCGTCGTTTCGTGCAACTCGCTCCGCGGGGAAGGAGACGTGGCGTGGCGAGGCGAGGCAACGACGAGACTACAACGAAGACGGTTGACGTGATTCGGGCTCCTCGTTGAAATTGATTCCATCCGACGATCAGTTATCGTGGATTTGTACACGTTTCATTCTTATAATATTTTTGTTTTATTTCCATCGTTTCGAGGAGAAACATTCTTTTGAATTGCGAGTACACGGGACACGCAACTTCTATATCCATACAATAGAATTGAACGATCGCTGGCTGTGTCCCGCGCGTTCTCTCTTTTTCTCGCGAAACGAAACGATAAAGAGAAAACTATATCAACGATTTTCTGTGCGGAGACAGGTACAGACCGACTCCGCCCGTATCCCCGTGGCGAGTACCTACATATGTATACGCGTTTCGCCGCGCACGTCCAACGCGCGCGTCGTTACACTCGAAAAGGAGAGAGAGAGACACGCGTTTTCTCTCCGAGGTTTATTTTCCATCCATTAATTTTCCGGTATTAAAAATAATTGGAAACGTCCGTCAGATGTCAGTCACGTGTCGGGGTCCGCGCGACCACGCCCCCTTCTACCCCTTCTCGCCCCCCCCCGGACTCCGAAATGCCGACGCCGACGCAAACGCATAACGAAATAACAAAATTATCTATCCTTGCCATAATCCTAGGCCGACAATAGCCGCGTGGAACCAGTTCACCGCGTGCTCGGACTTAATTACAGCACGTTTCTCCGAGCCACAAAGTCGACTAGCCGGTCGGCCGGTCAGCCTGCAGCCAAACCGAGCGGCCGAGCCGCGCGGCTCGGGGTCCGCGTCGAGTCCAGAAAATAGGGAGGCGTGTATCCGCCCGCTTGCATTACTCCCGGACCGTAGTGGACCGCGGGGGCTCCCCTGCTGCGAGCTCATAGTTTTACCAAATTATTTCGGAAACGCGCTTTTGTTCTCCGACCGACAGGTACGCGGATGAAATTCATGCTCGAACGATCTCGTTCTCGAGCCACTGCCCCGCCGCGGTAGTCGGCCGCTTCTTCTCGCGTATATCTACGGACGCGACGGCTTCTCCGAAGCCGAAGTTACGTTCGGAGAGTTGCTCGGCTCTTTGTCGTCGTGGCGTTTTATTCCGTGAATGAGGGACGCGACTTCTCGGGTCTTTGGTACGACTTCCGCGGGTCCTCCTTCTCCTCCCGGATCTTCTTCACTCGCGACTAAGTGACGGCGGGGAAGAGAGGGGAACGACGGAGGCTTTCGGTGCGAATCGGGGTCGCGCGAACGCTCGCCGAGATCAGATTCCACGGATAAGGCCGTACGTCGATGTGTCGTAAACGACGGCAAAGATGCGAGGCTCCACAAAGGAGTCGCCTATATTAGGTAGGTATATCACTCTCACTCCGGGAAGCTAAATCCCCTCCACCCGTCGCTCGCAACAAAGTCGGTACTCGCGCGATTTTGTCGCCGTCTCCGCCACCGGCGACTGGACGTCGCGCGGACAAACGAGAAATCGGCGTCGATCGCGATAGGTCGAATGCTGTACGATCGAAAAGCCGACTTTGCTCGTGCCGATCGTAACGATCGCGAGATAATCGCGCGGCGTGTCTCCCTCCATTTCTCCTCGCTCCCCTCTCTTCCTCCGCGTCGTTCGCACGGCAGAGTTCGCCGAATGCGAGTAGACCGATCGATCGAGCGAGCCAACCGCTCCGATTTTCCTGCGAGTTCGACGCGCTCGCTCCCAAGAATTTTCGCGCTCGCGCGCCGTATCCCGCGACGCTGAGAGAGCGAGATAACGCGGGAGGAAGGTGGATTCGAAGGGCACCGAGTCACCGGGTCGCTCCGAATCATTAACGACGCCAAATGAAATATTTAAGGCGAGCCGTGGCAGGTAATATCGGATTCGGCGTGTATTGAAAATAGATAGGACCTCCCCTCTCGCATCAGCCCTCTCCACACTTCCTTTCCGTCCTCCATCTTCCGCTATTCGTGAATACTTGAACGCGTGAAACTTTTATCGTCCGTCAGATACACCACACTTTCGAGCTGTCAGCCAGTCAAACCGGGACTGGCACACTGACACAGTGCCGCCTGCAATATTAACGACAGTCAAGGACGCGCTCCGCGAATTAGCTCCGGGGCAAAAATTAGCCGGCTGTCGCTCAACCGCGGAATTAGCGGGAGCGTCGGTGGCGAGTTCCGCGAGACCGCGGCGTGTGCTCCGCGCGGGGAAGGGGAACGCGCGGCGTCGCGGCGTGAAGGGAGAGAGAGGGACGCCCGCGAGAGAGGAACGAGACGTCGAAATTCCGCGAGGACGAATTTCCGCATCCGCGAACGGATAAACAATTCAGGGGTATCGAATGGCGGAAACCGCCGGCAACGACTACTATACCGCGCGAGACTCGCTATTCTCGCTGTACTCCGAAACGAGAGAGAGGAGCGCTTCCTTCCCTCTCTCGTTACGGCTCTTCACCTCGCCTCGCACGGGGAACGTCGCGACGACGCGCCAGGCCTCGCGGCTAAATTACGCGCCCCGGAGGGGGGAGTGTTCGAAACTGTTGACTTATTCTCGCTCTCGTTCGCCTCCTCGCGTTATCTTCCGGTCTTTCGGCTCCGGCGTACGGAACAATCGACTCGAACGAACGATTTTGCGACAAAAGTTCCAGCAACTCGTTTGTTTCTTCCCCCGCGACATTTCCCAAATTTTTTCGCCGAATTCTCCAACGATTCGAGGCCGGCTCTCGACATTCCCCGACTGCTGGACACCGTGCGCGCGCTACTTTTACAACGCTACCGCGAAAGACCGTGCGCGCCACCCCGGCGATACGAGTATTTCCTCGCTTCGACGCGCGCGAATGCCACGCGAAGCGTAGGCAGGTCGTCGAGATAGGCGACGCGTCGCGTCCGAGGGGAATCTTTCAGTCCGTACATCTTAAGGGGTCCGTCCCACCGTCCCCGTCCCGAAATCAAACTTGCCATCCACCTCGACGTCTCCCCTTCTTCGGCCTTCACCTCCGCACCCCCGTTTGCGCGACACCCGAATTCCGTGCAGTATTGACGTATTTTGAATACAGGGGCGAGCGAGAGAGGCGAGATAGCCCAGCGGAGAGCCATCACCCGAGTCCACGTTTCCACCGTTTCTCCCTCTACCTCTCTCGCTCGCCACGTACACGTACCTGCGCTCGCGCGCGTATCCGTGTTTCACTTCCACTCTCTCGCGGCTTCTCTCTCTCTCTCCCTCGCCCCCTGGCCCTCTACTTGTCGTCGCGCGGAGAGAGACTCGTCGTCTTTCCCTTTCTCTCGCGCACTCCTCGCCCTCTCGATTCCCTCTCCCGCTCTATCTCTCTACCCATCTCTCTTCCTACGCGCGCGCCTCTCGTTCCTCCTAGCACCCTCGCGAACCACCCGAGCTATTCAGCCCGCGCTAGATATCTCCATACGCCACTTACCGGGCTCAGGGTGTTCTCCGCTCGGTTGCATTCTGATCCGATCCACGCGAACCGCGCCGTATTTGTGCAGCTAGAGAAGAAGGAGCGCCGAAAGATATGCGGACGCGGAAGGCTGCGGAATTGTCCGGTTCTTACAGCGCGAAGTCATTCAAAGGTGGACCATTTCGAGGGGGGTTGCGGAGAATGCGTTAAATGGTTAAACACACGGGCCAATTTTTTAGATGCAATCCCAAATACGCGACACGATTCGAATATCAAAGAGACCAGAGACCACTGCCGCTCGTGCTTCTCGATTTTTAAGGGAATCAAATTATTCTCTCCCTCTCGCACAAAATATCTATACATACGTCGGATTGACTCTCCGAAGAGAGAAAAACAGCTTCCGCCTAACTAGCGACTCGTCAATAAACTTGAGCGTCACTGGACCCGGTCGACGCGTAGAGAGAAGGGGTGGTCACCCCTCGTTGGTCCGCAGAATGTTGTCGCTGGAGGCAGCGGCGTCGGCGGCGGCGGCGGCGGCGGTGGCTGAGGCGGAGAGCAGAGACGGGGTGTTTCGCGGGGGTGGGCAAGGGTGGACTCTAAAGTCCACCGAAGGGGAGCTACGGCTACGGCGAGAGCAAGGGAGAATTTACGCCTGACAGTGAATTCCTACCGGGCCTCATATCACACACTCGCACGCGCACACGCGCGCGCGCACCCGCTACCAAAATTCTCACACGTTCTCGGGATAGGCGGTGTACAGGACGTTTCATTCAGGCACGCCCGAAATGCGTGATCCTGTAATTCGCGACGATTTCGTTTCCCGGCGCGATTTGATCGACCTTATACGTTTTCGTCGACGTAAAATTCGCTTCAAACTCGCATTTGAATGTTTTGAAATCGAAATTTTAGACCACTACTTCCATTTCGTCCACAGGCGGCTCTTATAAGAGTCGGAAGAAAATTTAGAATTCTCATTTTACATTTTTCTTTTAAATTTAATTCCCAATCGTAGAAAGAAAATATCGTCCACATACTTACCTCATCGCCGAAGCGAAATTCAAAGATCTTCGCGAACGTCGACGATCAACGAGACGAGCGCGTCGTGTAGAACGAACATTCGGCGATCTCAGCTCGCGAGAGGAAGACCGGTTTTTACGACCTTGTGACGCTCCCCCCTCTCATTCCCGCTTACCCTGCCGCGGTCCAGCCTCGCTGAATCCACCAATAGAAGCGTCTTCGACGTTGGCGTCGCCGTCGTCGTCGTCGTCGTCGTCGTCGTGCGTGCGTGCGTGCCCGCGTGCGTTTTATATCGGGGCGCAGGCCGCACACGCGCAAACGTTCCCGAACACCCGACGCGCTCGGCGAGTCGTAGGAACAACGCCTACACCGGGCGCCAATCACGCTCAAAGACAAACAGTGCCTGCGGACCGCTGATTGCCGAAGAAGACCTTCGGCCTCTCTGGTCCTCCTCTCGCGCGCACGGAGGGTGGCGGCCGCCCCGTCGCCGGCAGTCAGCTCGCGCGTACCACGGTCGTGCTCGACTTGCCGACGATCGCGGAATACGAAATCGCGGACGCTCCCTCCTATGAAAATGGTCAGCTTATTTCGCGTGTCGACGGGATGACGGCCGTAAGATTGGTGAGATCGCGTCGCTGGCGAAGGTGGCTGGGAGGAGAAAGGGTATTTTCAAACGAGAGCGACGAAATTAGCGTCGTCCGCTTCGGATTTGATTGTCTCATGTTTGAAAAATTAATTTATCAGTAGGTATTGCAATACGAATGCACCGTAAATCGATATATCGCTGCTCCAGAAGTACAATGACACAGAGGTGTAAATTTTGAATTTTTTAAATTAAACCCCTCAATAGTCTTAAGAATAATTTTTAAGACTATTGTGAGGAGTTTAATTAAAAAATTCTTCGTATCGTTGTCTGTGAAAGATTATATCGCTGTTCCGGAAAAACAAAGACGCAAGTGCAATTTTTGAAATTTTGAAATTTTTTAGTTAAACCCCTCAATAGTCTTAAAAATAAGTTTTAAGACTCTATTGAGGGGTTTAATTAAAAAATTTCAAAATTTGCCCTTGCGTCATTGTTTTTTCGGAGCAGCGATATAATCTTTCACAGATAACGATACGAAGTATTTTTCTCGGTCTCTGTCTTTTTATCCGAGTTGTTTCATCGACCAGTAGGGCGTATTCCATTTAACACCCACATAACGGCCGATAGTATCGACACTCCTCGACCTCAAAGTCGAAATCGACTCGCGCCACTCCGAATTTCGACGGAACCCCGACAGCCGTACGTCAAAAGGAGCAGATATCGAAGCGAGCCGCGAGTGCGAGCAAAGGAACGACCGAGCAGGCGCCACGAAGGGGATCCGTTTCGCCTGTCCAAGCCTCGCCTCGTGAATATTCTAAGCTCTAAAAGCTTCTCCCCTTTGCTTCGCTCCTCGCCACCGTAGGTACGGAGGGTCCATCACGTCCATAACAAGCTCTCTCTATCCTAGGCTTCCTCTCGGTGGCGCGCGGTAAGGGACACGAGGGTGCGGAGGCGCGGAAGACGGTGGATGAGGGCGAGCGAGATGGAAGCAGCGGTACGGTATCGCGAGGGAGCGAGAGAGAGAGAGTGAGCGAGAAACGGTAGAGAGAGCCTGCTGCGCCTACGTTAGGTAAATTCGGTCTAACATCGGGGGATGAGTTTCGGAGGAGCCGGAGACCACCACCCTCGGGGGTGGACGGGTGATCGATAGCCACACACGCGCCTACCCCTCCTTCACCGCCCCCACCGGCCCCCGCACCCCCCTTCGACCTCTGGACATTCCCCACCTTCGAGAAATCGAAGCGTCGCGAGTTTCCGGTTACGTCGCGAAAATGACGAACGTTCTCTCCTCGCTTTCTTCGTCTTGTCGCTCCTTCGCGAAACCGAAGGAGAGGAGCGAAGTGGTCGATCCTGGATCGCACCGGAGTCCTCGGCAGCGCAACGCAATTTCCGAGCAGGACGCCGACGCGTGCGAAGAGAGGAGATCCGGTCGCGCGCCCCCACTCGAATTTCGCTCGCTCTTCGTCGAACGCTGCAACGCTCTTAAAGGACGTCTCGTCACCGCTCCTCCCGATATAATTGCCCGGCAATTTGACGGTTATACACATCGCGCGGCCGAGCCCGGCCTTTCCAAAGTCAACGAGGACGAGTGTGTGCAGCGACGTCGGGCGAGGTGAACTCGGGTAATTGGGTCTTCCCGCGGGCGGGAGAGAGGCATCGCACGCGATGGCTAGACCACGCGTGCGGATGAAAATTTCGTTTTTAAGGAGAGAAGCGATTGCGAGACGGTCGGTTTTGTGACGACTCACGCGACGCGCAAAATTCCGTGGATGTCTCGAGCGTTGGCGATCGAAATAAGGAACGAGGAGTGCTTCCGTCGCTCGTTGACGTCTCCGTCGAACGAGCTTGCTCGACGAATCATGGGAAACGAGAACGTACTTTTATTCTCTCTTTCCTCTCTTCCGACGATCGAATAAATCTCTCTCTCTCTCTCTCGCAGCCCTATATAAACAGCCGGTCGATAACCCGAGCCTTCCGATCGTCCACCTTGCGGATACCCTTCCGGGCCCAACCCGCGGCATCCGAAAGAACTGATATTCGGAGCGCGCGCTTATGCGACGGACGGTCCCTTCTTCCGCCGGTCCTTCGCACGCGGTTGAATCTTCGGACACACGGCCTCCGCTGAGCCCTTCCGCGTGAGAGAGGACAGCGTCAACGCCGACCGTCGCGCCGTGTCGACCGACTGTACGACAATGCGAGAAGGCCCGCATCACCGAGAAAAATGGCTCGGCCCCTTTCGACTCTCGCGTGAGGGCCGTAAAAAATATTGCGCCACCGCGCCGTTTGAGTGGCATTTTGGGACACGTGCCGACGGCATGTTTTATCGCGGCCGGCCGCGCGCTGAGGCGATTCGGAAAGGTTCTCTTTTTCCGCAGGATTCTGTTTTGGAAACCGCTGCTCTCTTCTCCGTCTACTCGTACTTGCGCGACCTTCCGCGGGCCCTTCGATAGTATGAGCGTATGCTCTGTGCCCGATGATCTACAAATCGCATCCCGGCAAGAACAGTGACATACATAACTTAAAATTGGAATTTTCCCGAGAGGTACGACTTTAAAAGATGAATTATTATATTATACGAGCGTTGATCATTTGCTGCCAGATTATGACAATTATCATAGAATTTTCATGATAATTCTCATAATCTGGCAGCAACTGGTCAACGCTCGTATAATATAATAATTCATCTTTTGAAGTCGTCCCTTGGGAAAAATCCAATTTTGAGTTATGTCACTGTTCTTGCCGAGGGGTGCGAAATGTACTTTCATTGCTGTCCGGCTCTATGCATTTTTGCGAAAAATCGAAATCTCTGGAATCTCGATCGCCCGACTACTCTGTCTTGTGTGATTTTTTATGCTGATTACGAAAATCACTGTGATTAGGTGGATATCTGAAAGGAAATATAAGATTACTGATTTTATGTCGAAAAATATGATTCTTCTTTCAGCGATATCTCGGTCTTCCTTTGAGATTCCATCGAAATAATAGCGATTTTCGGAATCAGCGTCGAAAAGTACATCGGATAGGGTGGTGAGACTCCAAAATTCCGAAGATTTTCATTTTTCCGAAAAATCAAAATCTCTGATTCTATATAAAATTCTTGTTAAAATTCTATATAAAATTCTGCATAAGATTTTTATATGAAATTTTTTCTATATAAGGTTCTTGATTCTTATATGAAATTCTTCCTTACTTTATTTACCTACTTATTTGCATTTCTCAGAGGGCTTGCTACGCTTCTCTCTCTCTCTTCCCCCCCCCCTGCAGATTCCCGCATTTCCCTTTCCTCGAGTGAGGTCGCACTTTTTTTCCCGCGTAGGTACGCGGCGCGATAAAACGCGCGAGTACGCGGACGTCACGGCGCGCGCTGCTTCGTCGGCAATCCCGGCGGGGTGACGGGAAGCGGGAGACTTATCGAGCCGTCATCGACGACCTCTCCCGCGACTCAGAGCTCCTCCGCTTGAATTATCTACGAGTCTCGGCTCCGACTACTCGCGCGTGGCGCGC
Organism: Xiphydria camelus; assembly: GCA_963678675.1. NCBI lineage: Eukaryota > Metazoa > Arthropoda > Insecta > Hymenoptera > Xiphydriidae > Xiphydria > Xiphydria camelus. The sequence goes on from OY783191.1 coordinate 39,617,303, forward strand.
GCCGCTCTCGCGAAGATTGCCATCCTTTGCGCGAATTCGGGACTTTCTGCCGCCATGAAGTATGCATGCGCGCGTCTCACCGCGAAGAGTGGATCGTCGGCGTCACCGGGATCGCACTCGCCCTCGACGCGCCATTCACCGCGCGCACGGGCGCATCGCGCGGCGATCCTCGACTCGCTTCGCAGTCGACCGCGGATCTGCGCTTCCGAAAATCGACGCAGTCGTTTGTCGAAGACTCCCAGCCGTTCCTCGCGTCCGCGAAATCTCTATAAATGTAGGAAACGAAGCGACGGTCGAGTCCGACGACGAATGGGGATGGGGCAGGGGCGAAGGGAGCGCGGGGCACGGGACTCCGGCGAGGGATAAAATCCCCGGAGGGTTACGAACCAGGGATTTGTTTGCGCGTCGAGGACCAAACGCAGTTTCCTATACGGTGGACCGAGTAACGAGCCAAAGACAACCTCGTTCCTCCTCGCTCGGCAGTCCTTCTTCTTCCTCGGGCTCGGGTAATCGCGCTACGTACCCCGGGGAGAACGCGGAATAAATCCATTTTCCGTGTTCCACGCGACGACGTGAGGATGTACGACCGCGCGCGCATCTTCCGCAACCTCTGTGGCAGCACTCGTCCGCTCGCTCTTTAGCTCGATTTCGAAACGTTTCCGAGACTCGAACCATACGTCACATCCGCCACATTCGCGATGCAGTCGCAAGTTCTCGAAACCACGAACGATCGAGCATCGTCGGAAAACTTGCCGGCTTTCCAACGTCGTACCGTGCATTCGACGTGGTTTTCGAGCGACGGGAAAACCGTCACGATTTCCAAGCGATTGTCGCGGAACGGTCGGACACCATTGTATCCGCGCACTGCGAAAGGAGGGAGAACGCAGCGGGTGGCTTAGGAAATTCGTGGAGGACCGACGGGACGCGAAAAGACGAAGAGAGAAAGAGAAAGAGAGAGAGAGAGAGAGAGAGAGACTTGGCGCGATCAGGGGCGAAGAGGGAACGGCGAAGGCTGAGCCGAATCTTTGTCGGGATAAGCGCCGAGTCGGACGAAGGAGGGGTCCCAGTGTCAATGGCCCCTCCAAATTGCAGAAAAAACACCGCGCGCGCGCGCGCGGTATCGCGCGGTTCTTCACCGCTCGCGGCGTGTGATGGCTCGTCGCTCGTCTTGTTTCATTTTGGTAATTACGCGGCAAAAGGCAAGCAATTTCGAATAGTGGAAGGGGTGGGCCGGGAACGCGGAGGGGACACGAACGTCCAGTGGGATCGTTCGGCAAATAACAGAGACGCGACCGGGAACATCCCTGCGCCTTTTACATCTCCTCTCGTCTCGCCGACGCTTTTTACCGGGGCTGCGCTGGTACCGCGGATCCGCGGAAACCGCGCGTACATACGCGACCGTTACGCGGAAAGGGGGAGAGAGAACCCGCGGGCGCGGCTAAGGCGCCGATAACGCGTGTGGCGCACGAGCACCCCGAGCACGGGGGTAATGCGAGCTTCCATCCGTCCGTAATTCGTGACGACACAACGGTCGATATCGAACGACGATATCTCCGACCACGATTATCTCGTCGCCTACGAACTTTGGTCCCGCGTCCGATACGGGAGTATCGTTAGAAATTTAATCTTCGAAAGATTGAGAATCGTTCACGGTTAGAGTGATAATCGCGATCGAACCGGACACCCGATCTTACCGATTTACGATGGCCGTGCCGCAGGAAAGTTTAGCGATCCACGATAAATTCGACGATCGATACAAGAGAGCTCGAGTAGATCTCGCCGTGGCGCGATACGATCTATCTTAAATACTATTCCCGCGTGGTTTTAGCGATCCGGGAACCTCGCGTGAGAAATTCGACACGACTTTCTAAAAGAAAACTCTCTGTACTCCTTCCGGCCCTTGCTCCTTCTCGTCCTCCTCCTCCTCCTCCTCCTTCTTCAAGGTCCGAGACTAAACTGCCCGGAGAGCTCCTCGCAAAAATCCATCACCGTTATCCGAGAATCTCTCCCCCCCCCCCCCCGAACTCGGAATGGATTCATTAAGAGCGAGGTTCATTAGCATCGGGGGGTAAGTAAGTATTTCCAGCGGCTTGCGAGCGAGTAAAAGCGACGCGGCGCGGCGTCGCCTAAGCTCCGATAATCTCGCGTCGCTCGAGCTTGAGTTTTCGCCCATAAATACCTCGGGCTGGATGGTTGACAGACGGGAGCTATTGTTCCCCGTCCGGCGGCGTGCGGACGTCGTTTCGGGCGAGAGGGAACCTGCCCGGCGCTTCGCGTTCGGTAGATCTCACATCGGATATCGATCCGGGGGGAAGTAGTATACGACGGACACACACAATCGCGTTTACTTAGGGGGTGGAGCAGGGTGGTCCGTCCGTTTTTCCTGGTATGCAGAGTTTCCGGCCAGTTCGTTAAGGGATTAGCGCGTGATGCTTCTGCATCGGCCGGCTCTCGGTTCTCCGTGTAGTGGGGATAATGCCGTAGAATCCGTCGTTACGTCACTCGGCAACTTCACGGACCGCCGCTGTTCTTCTACGTGAATCGCGGTACTCACCTCTTCGGATACGCGATACCGTGGGTAACGGTTCGCGCGACGCAGGTGCCGCGAAATGACGATGCTCTCCTATCCGAAGGCCCGCGCGATGGATGCCACTGGCGCACAGTACAGTAAACAGTAAAATCATGCAATCTTCTAAAAATCGAGCTCACCGAAATTTTTCTTTAAACTGCTTATTATGTGATGTACCAATATATGCCTGAAAGTTACGCCACCGACGCGCTGGAGCTGCGTGACACATAAGAGGTCGAAGGTCGCGGATTTTGTTATCTCGCTTCTTATCGTTCCAACGTGAAAAATACCTATTACAAAAGTTGAAGATCTCAATTTTTAATACCCGAAAAAAAATATTTGACGTAAATACGCCTAATCGTTCTCGAGATATTTAGCTGAATAGGATATGGAAAAATTCAAAAATAGCTAAATTCGGGTATGCAACGTGTATCGCCGCATTCTTCTCTCTTTCTACTAAATATTCAAACGGCAATTACACCTATATAATTATGTTTTTTATGAATAAACGCCCTTTCTAAAAGTTTCTAAACCGCGCTCAACTTTTACCGTTTCACCGTCCCATAGCGGTTTATCGCAAATGAAACAATCACCATCCGTCACAAATATTTTTAAAACACTGTACCACTAACTTTCTGAATATAAATGCACGTCTTACTCGGCCTATAACTCGGTTGAGACTGAATATATTCAAATAAAAACCCGAAATCGTTCTTGAAACAATAAGGTACCTGAGTAACGGTCGGCGAGACCGTTCCGGGAAATAGGGACCTGAGAATTTGGCTATTTTTGAATTTTTCCACATATTCAGCTACATATCTCGAGAACGGTTAGGCGTATTTACGTCAAATATTTTTTTTAGCTATTACAAATTGAGATCTTCAACTTTTGTAACAGGTATTTTTCACGTTGGAGCGATAGGAAGCGAGATAACAAAATCCGCGACCTTTGACCTCTTATATGTATGTCACGAAGCTCCAGTGCGTCAGTGGCGTAACTTTCAGGCATATATTGGTACATCACATAATAAGCGGTTTAAAAAAAAATGTCGTTGAGCTCGATTTTTAGAAGACGATTACTAAACGTCCCGTACTAGCAGGGATGCGGAAGAAATTAATGGTTGCGACGTTCGACGACGATAGGAACAACGGTTCGCTTCGCTCTTCCGCGGCTAATCGCGTCCAGTCGGTCGGCGCGTTTCCCGAGAGCTCGAAACGCGAAGCGGCCGCAAATAGTCCCGCAGGTAGTCGCAGCCATTGTTCGCTCGCCTCGGTCCCGAAGGTTTTTATTGTTTTAACGACAATATCGCTTTTAACCGTGCGCGCGGGAACTGCAGAGGCGAAACGCGCCTAATATACGAGTAAATCCCGGGCGTGGGGCTTCCTCCTCGCTTCGTTCCTCGCGCTGTAGCACGCTTTCGGGATCGCCTACCTGTTGTTTTTCATTGTCGTCGAGTGATCGGGGAAGGAGCAGGTTTCTTCGCCCCTTTCCCCTGGCGCGTAGCCCCGTACAGCCCCGTGTCGTTGCCTCTACTCGGGAGAAGGAGCAGGTTCCCGCTCCACTTTCTCGGCTCTCTCTCGTCCTTGTATACTTCGCTTGCGCCGTCGAGTTGGCAGACTCTCGTCACCTTCGCGGACGTCGTCGACGAACGCTCTACGGTTTATCGACAAGGGAAAAAGGACCATCGATACGCGTCCGGGGAGACACTCGCGCGACTGCGGTCCAGCCCACCCCGATCTGCAACCGAACGGTCGGCACGAATCGTGCAACCCCTTCGCAGCTCCGGATAATCCCGTCCGTGACACAATGTTCGCGTAACCGACAAACGGTTGGAAGGTTTCGGAGGAACCGAGCGAGGACTCGAGGACCTCTCCGACGCGCGCGCTCGTAGAGCCATCCCATAATCCTCGGCCAGCATTCACGATCAGACAAAACACACAGCCGGAGTCGCGCTCGCCGAATGGCTCCACGGGGATGTTTCCAATGCGAAGCTTAGATCTCTCGGGCGAGACGGCCGCCGAACATCGCGTCCCACTGAGAAAACCACGGTGAATGTTGGACGGTCGTGCCGTTTCGAAGATTTGCGTAACTCCGCGGATGATCCCCCGACCGCCAAACGCCGTAACGCAACCCCGAGTCTCGCGCATCGCCCCGTAAGATTTCCTCGTACCGCCACGACACGCTGTATGACGCGCGCGGGATCCCTCGACGCGAAGTAGGTACGCGACGCCCTTCGCACGATGAAATCTATGTAATCCGCCGTATGCGTTCCCCCCGATTAACATGCGTAAACGTACAGGGTTAACGCGACTTGATTCACGATCGGCCCGCGTCGACGGGAAGGGGAGAAACGAAATTCGACGCGAGTCCTGCCGATCGGTAGAAGCCGCACGTTCGCACGGGTGCGTCGGATGCGGAGTAACGGTCGATCGTGGGGTGTCGGGATTTGACGGAAAGGCGTGTTTGAAAATTAAAGGGTCACCTTGTCGGAAAATATCTCTTCGAAAGAGGGGGGGGGGGGGGGAGGAAACGATAAGTTGTCGAGGAGATTAGAACCGAGTCGCGTCCTTCGAAGGACCGTGATTACGAAATACGACGGGTTTCCGGTAGCGCGGCGCGTCAAAGGATTCGACCAGACGCGTTTAATTTGTAAAATTGCCTGCAATCCGCGGTAATTAATAGAAGCCCGTTAGACACCCTCCGGCGTTTATGATTTTTCGCGACGTCCCCTCTCGAAATTCCGAAATTGCTCCGCGCGCGGCCGGCGAAATTTTAATCGCTTTACGGCCGCGTAGCGTTTTTCGCCGGGAGAACCGGAGAGACGAATTCGTCGCAGTCCCTGCGCGAACGCCATAAAACGACTTTACGCCTTGCTTGTAAACTTTATGCTTGCCAGCGCTCTACGCTCCATTTATATACCCCTCGCCCTTCTTGCTTACTCGCTTCTGTCGTCGCCACCGTCGACGCCGACGCCACGCGAAACAAATTTTAACACAGCCAATTCCGTCTGGCAAATATAAACGTCGACAAAGCCTATCGTTGCGTCCGTATTCGATCCTCGGAGAATCTGCAATGAGCCGCGCAACTCCCTCTTTATGGCACTGACGCGGTATAGGGGGGAGAGCGGTGTAAAACCGGGCACTCTCTCTCTCGAAGTGGCCCCTGCCTTTCCGGAAACTCGTACCTATCCGATTTCATATCCGACTTATATAGCCTGACGTTTGAAAGAACGAGCCATAACGCGAACGCGTGATGCATTCGCGTATGCGGTCTCGTAAAAAAAAGTTCGATAGAAGGGTGCAACGCTGTGCGGAGAGACGCGCGCGGGATCGCCCCGTTCGAGGAAACCGGAAGACACCTGCCGGGCTCCACGGTGGTGGGGTCTCGGGTAACGCGGGTCAGTGACTACTTCCCGTATCGCGGGGTAACCAGGTTAATCCTGATTGACCCTGCGCGCAGGTTAGTCCGCGTGCAACCTGCCGACAAAAAAAGAGATTCCGGTCCGGCACGCGACCAGAACCGCGCACCGGAGCCGAGTGACAAAAAGGCCCCTCTCCTCGGAGCATGTACGTGGCTATATACGTGTGGATGCGGTAGCCTCCTTAACGTAAACCTCGGCCCTCTCGGGGTCCTTACCTAAGAAGGGTCCTCGCATTCGGAGTAGGATCGCGCGAGTTCCTCGGATCGCGGCTTAGTCGATGACGGTCGGAGGACTGAAAACCCGGAGTTTTTATTTCGGAGCGCGAGAAACGACAGCTTCCCCGATAGTTTACTCTTTGTACTGATCGATATAGGATAAGGTCGATTGTGAGAAGTGGAGCAAATTTTCAAGGTTTCCGGACACTCGACGGAGGCTCAATGTTTGGTATCTCCGAATACAAACGGTCGTTATCTCGAAGGAAATGCAAGATATCAGCGACTTGTGGACAAGCAAATAATTTTCCTCCGATAAAATCGATGATATCTCGGTCTTCCCTTGAGATCTGATCAATAAATCGATGATTTTCGGAATCGGCACGAACGAATACACGGGACAGGGTGGTCGAGAGTTCGTTTCAAGAGATTTCGTTTTTTGCAAAATTTGAAAAAATTTCAAGGACAATTTGGCAAAAATCGATCGCTCTATCTTGTGTATTTTTTCGCGCCTACTGATTACAAAAAGCACGGTTAACAGGTCGATATCTCAAAGGAAGCGGAAGATAACTGCGATTTAATATTTTTTTTTATCAGTCTTTCTGCTGGACGTACGACTGTATCGCGGAGTCGAGTCGGTCCAATATCGTTCCCATTTTCATTCCTTCGGAACGCGGGAGAGAAAAAAACGACATTTTTCTGAATCTACATTCCCATGGCAGGGGTGAGCGATCGTCTAGGATGTAGGTCGGCCGATTCAAGAGTGCCGAGGATATCCGGCCTATAGATCCCGCAGCGGGAGCGTGAAGCGGGGTCGTGAATGAGAGCCCGAAACCTGCCGAGGTCCGTGCACTTGCGTCGCGCCGCCCCGGGAGACACCCTCTTCCGGTTCGATAATTCCTCCGGGGGATCTCGCGTTGTCGCCAACGTATATGGTAAAATCTTACTTCCGAACTGTCGTCCTCGCGCTATTCCGCGTCTCCCCTTTCCCCCCGATTTCCGTCATTCGATTCACCCTGCAGGTTGCTCGTGAAACGAAAAACTTTTCCAAACAAAAAAAAAAGTCCGAGCGTCGACGCTATTTCACGTCCTCGTCGCGCGAATCGGTTCGCGAGTGCACTTCGCCCTCCCGTGGTACGGTTTTCGGTAGTTTCGTCGAACGAATTCCCATACCGAGCCCATACCCGGTAACCCCTGCCCGCGTAACGAACACATGCGCGCGCTTAGCCGCTGTGCGTCGCCGCCACGGAGCGTATTTCGGTTGAGAGCCAAAGGATATTCCGTGGGAACGAAGGGGCGAGAGAAGCGGGCAAGAGTTGGATTTCAAAAAAAGGGGAAACGGCTGTCACGTCGCGGCTGGGATCTGTCGCAGATTTTCACGGTTTTTCGGAGAGCAATACACGCGCGCGTACACAAGCGAGCGCCGATATATGTAGACGGTTCCTTTCTCGTCTCGCCCCTCTTTTTTTTTCCCGCTTTCGTCTCCTTCCACGAGGGGACGTCGACGGGTCTTCCTCGACGAATAAAGGAAAGGGTTACTCACTTTTTCTCCGAGTATCGAACGTACGCACACGGGAGCGCGATTCTCTTTCGAGGGGGTTTCCCGTTCCCCCGATGAAGCCGATACCGAACGAGGAAGTAGGAGATACGCGGATTCGTTCGTTTCGACTCGCGCTCAGTTTGCGCGATACCGCCGCCGGGAGGAGTTCGCTTCGCGCCGTTCCCCCTCCACCCGTTCGTGTGTCTGGCGAGCAGGCAGCTCTGATCGGGATTTGCGCCACACGCGGATTACACGTGGCGAGCCGCACGAGTCAAAGTCACAGAGAGGGAAAGGAGAAACGTTGCAGTCCCGAGCGAAATACATAGTATACCAACCCACCCGTTGGCCGCCGCTCAACCGCTGCGTCCTCGCGTCTTCACGACGACGCGGGAAAGCGTGGCGACGGATGAAATTCCGAGAAAGCGCGAACCCTCCGCAGAGTTCATTCCTGCGACGATTCGCTGTCCTCCTGCACCCAATCGTTCCCCCCTTTATCGTTTTTTTCCTCTACAAACTCTTTAACTCTCGAAGCCGTCCGCGCTCTCCTCGTCGAAAAGCGATCGCGGAAAAAAATCGCCCCACGCATCATACGCGCGCTCGGATGTGCGTACGCGCGAGCACCCCGCGCTCTCGTTATACAGTTTTTTCCGCGCGAATAAAAATCACCCCTTTTTCTCACCCCACGCGAGCCCGAGAACGGCGGAGCGCCGTAGTCCCGTATGTAAATCGCGATGCCACGCGTTCCAGGAAGAATCGATTAGGTACCTGATGAGTTACAACCCCCCTCTCGGTCTAACAAAGGGAGAGAAATCACCCCATCATCAGGTTTATTTAATACAGCGACGAATGGGGGTGGATGGGTGGTTGGCTGGGAAGGGCAGGGCGGCGGCGGCAACCTGTTGAGTCAGACAATATCGCGTTTTTACTAATGCCCTTTGCCTCGACGCGCGGCTTTGGGGGCGGTCGGGGAGAGGGGCGGCGGAAGAGGACGGAAGGGCGCGTCGGGCGAGTTACACTCGTAGCGTACCATACCACTTCACCGAACGACTCGGTTTTATCGCGACGCGGAAAATCCTTCCCGACGTCTCCTCGGGAGGCTCGCGATCGTCGCATTTTTGATATCCTCCTCTCTCTCTCTCGTCCTGATTTTTCCCGCTTCTCGACGAGGCGCGGCGAGATGTCTTCTCGCCGATCAATCTTCTTTCGCTCGACCGGTCACCTTCTACCGGTGTCGCGCGCAAAAGCAAACTACGAGAAAGAAAACTATCGCTGTACTCGGTCCCTCGTATACTCTTTCGTTTTCTTCCTCTCCCTCCACTTCTTCTTCTTCTTCTCCGATCTTCGATCAACCACGACGTTTCGCCCCCCGGACCCCCCCTCCTCGCCGCTCGTTCCACGTTGAACTACTCTCCTCTCTTTGGCCGAACTCATCAATCCGTGAAGGAAGAACCTCGAGACGATCGCAGGAGAGATTCGAGCCCGATGCACTGGCGTTTCCGTGGACAAACAATTCTCGCTGACGGCGGCGGGAGCATCTGCCGGTTCTCGCGAGGAGAGGAGGCGAGAGGAGAGCGGCGGCGAGACGAGGAGAGGAGCTGAAAGTTTGCGCTTCCCAGGCTCCGGCATGCACCTGGTCCGCGGTTGCAACGCTGCAGTTGCTCCTCCTTCCTACGAGATATGCTTTCGTGAACCTGAATAGCCTCCATCCCGGGCCGTCTCTCAATAGAGTCCCGCGGTGTGCCCGGCCCATCGCACCGGAGATTTATCTATCCGCGTTCGCGATGTCAACGCTCATCCGAGGTCCTCCGCTTTCCCGGTTTTCGGCATCGCGATACCGCCCCCTTTCCTCCCGCCCCCTGTCCGCGCCAGCGGTATTGCAATTATTTATTTTGCGTTTTTCCACACGCATCGCTCGTCTTCGCCAAAAACCGCTGTCTCATCGTAATACATTGGAGATATCGAGCACGTCGTTTTTCCCGCAGCCGGAAGAGCCCTCGCGGATGATGCAAATACACTTCTTATCGACGACTTTCGAACGCTTTCACGGGGCGCTAACGATCGAACGATAATCGACTTGTTATTTGTCGATCCGGTATGACGGGTATACCGAGTAGGTACCCCACCTATATAAGTATGACTTACGACTTCCCGCTACGTGCGACGGCGGCGAAGCGACGACGGCGGCGCGAGTGGACCATCTGGCGCGATTCAAATCCGAAAAGTAAACTGCGGAAAATTAAGCGACATGTGGCCAGCCCCTGGGAACGACGGGACTCGCGAAGGTGAATTTCGGCGAGGCGAGAGTGCGGTATTTAACTGCCGGGAACGGATTATCCGTGCACTTATTTATTTATTTTTTTTTTAATATTTCGAGAACATCGGCCTAAAGTCATCTGTCGTCGCGTATTGCGATCATTTTTTAGCGAAACATCGGTCGAGAATGCCACCCTTCTTTCTACGACGGAATAATTTTCGGCAAAAATTCGTCAAGCATTTTTTCGAGACAAAATCCTTCACTTCAACGACGACGTTGCATCGTTCGCCGAAAAATCGCTCGAAACACGATCCCGGCGCCGGGAACGTCGAATTTTAACCCTAGAGCGGGCGCGCTGGTGCAATTTTGCTACCAGTATCTAACTATGCGATGGTGAGGGTACAAAATGTTGAGCATCGTCGTTGCATGTCTCAGTATCTCTCGAACTGTTGCTTGGCTCTTGCATGTATTATTTTCGCTTTATTGAAATTCGTGATTTTTAGAGATTGACGGCAGCCTAAAATTGTATTGGTGTCAAATTTGCTACCACGCGCCTGGTCATGTAAGTAAATTTCTTGTATAATTTTTTGGTATCTGATCAGTTTTTTCCCTAGAAGCCACACAAATTAAAATAACTGAGTTGTAATAGATTAACAAATGAAATCGACATCTGAACACATGGAAAAGTTTCTTGCACGATCCATAGGCGGACGAGACAATTTCATGAGTAAAGAAAGAACTTTACACATGAGTAGCATACACAATTTTGTCCATCATTTCTAGGTTATAAAATGTGTTAAATATAAGTTGAGCCAACATAACTTTATGCAGTGTACAATTGTAAACGGCTCACTTGCAACTGGTAGCAAATTTGCACCACGCGCCCCCGCTCGAGGGTTAAAGGGCGAAGGTAATTTTCCACGAGGTGTTGTAAGAATCGAGTTAGGTACTCGTCCACTCTGCAAAGGCAAACGTATACCCGGTTCTCTAACGGTACGTACCGTTCCTCGCCGAAATCCTTGATGGTATCGCGCCGCCGCTTATTCATTACCGATCGGTAATTTGATCAGGTAATAAATCAGTCCGTCGATTACGTCTAATTTGACACCCGTGGATGGCAGCCCGGTGCGCTCACGACTCTACCCACCACTACGACAATTTCGATTAATCAAAGCACAATCGAGGGAGGCGCTCGCCGTGTCCGGATAGATCGCGTGGATCGGTACTCGAGCCGTGGATCGAGACCGATGTTACCGCACGACGTAACGAGTTTGTTCGCGCGATTTTTTTGATTCTATGGGAAACTCGCTGTTAATCGCTGCTCCCCCGGAGATCATTGCTCGCCGCCGACCGTGTAAAGGGCGACTCGTGACGCGCTTTCACCTTGCTCGCGACCGTACCGTCGATAATTCACCTCTCTCTCGCGGTTCGCGCTATTATTCTTCCGTATAAATCTTCCTCGGCGGGTAACGTCGATGGGGGGCGATACGCGCGGTTCGAGATCGCGAACTGGACTCTTCCGTCGGTCGAGGATAATCGATTCGACGTCTCCACGCTCCGAACTCCGAGAATGTTTGCTCCATTTATTTCACAGGGAAAAATCCGATAACGAATGCGAGAAAAATCGCGAAAGTACAGCCGATAACGCGCAGCGCGTCGATGTCACATCGTCGAGGGTCGAAACGGGAGCATCGCGGAGGGAAGACAAAGCAAGACGCGATAACCTCCTCCTCCTCCTCCTCCTTCTCCTACTCTCTCCCGGGATAATAAACCGGAAGCAAGTTCGGGAGTTGAGAAATAACTCGACAAATAACGCCGAACTCAATCTCCTTAGCGCACACCCTCCATCGTCGTCACGACCCCGATGAACTTCCTCGAGAGGATTCGTAACTTTCTTTTACGCGACCTGCCTCACTTCTGTCAGTGCTCCGCGGTATATGGATCTCAGAGGATGCGCGTTGGATGTTTCTCTCTCGAAGAGAGAGAGAGAGAGAGGCGCGAATTGAGGAGGGATAGGGGAGGACGCGATAACTCTCGTATACCTTCGCAAGATCCGCCAGTATCCGGCCGAACTTTAACTTCCCGTGGGACGCCCCGCGCGCCTCTCCCGTCGCGCTTTTTATCTTACAAATTTCCTCCTTCCGTTCGAGAGGAGGATGCGACGATAAAGGAAGCGGGAACTTGCATTGTCACGTATACACGAACGACGCTCACCGGCTGAGAGGGACGCGAGGATGCAACTCATTACGACAGCTGTCTTCGGTATGGGAAAAATCCGGACCCCCCCTTTTCGAACTGTACGCGTGCGCAGGGGTATACGGCGAATCTTCGGGGTACCAGGATTTGATCGACGGAACGAAGCGATAAATCGTCTTTCGCGAAAATTCTCATTTTGCCGGAAATTTGCCACGGTTGAGCCTCTAAATTCAATCCTCGCGTAAAGATAATCACGAATCTGTCGATATTTGGGTAGCAGTTTTTCATCCAGCTTTGAATGAAAAATATGTCAAAGAGGTATTTCTAGATCTCCAAGTGGTAAATTTACACCTTCGAAAACTCGGCTGAGGCTTGCGAACTTGAGAAAGCGAGGGGGAGGAAGAGGAGGAGGAGGAGATATTACGTCAAGTCGAACTGCGAAGCCACTTCCGCGTGGATATTAATTATTTATTAATTAGCTAATATTCTGAAAACGTATGAACATTTGTACATGTGTTTTGTATCATGAGGTACTTGTGTATGGCATTGTCAACACATAATTCTTCGAGATTTCGCTATAATCTTTTATATTCGTGGCGGCAGTGTGAAGACCGTTTAATCTACGTTACAACGATCGTACGGTGATTCTTCTCTTCGAACAAGTTTCGTCGATCGTTCTTTCGGAGCCCGACGACGCTCGACCGACGCTTCGACGTTCTACGCGCGCGCGTGGTTCCATCGCTCTTCGTCCGTTCGCGAAATTCTCCGTACGTCACGCGTCGGTCGAGTTTCACGGTTGCCCGTAAACGCACACTCGCACTTCCGAAAACTCGGAGAGCCTCGACGCGAAATGCGTCTCTCTTCGGGGCTCGAATTTCCGAGCGCGAACGTGTCGGGCTCCCGGACGAGCCGTGTTTCGTAAACGCGCTGCTCCAAAGAAAGACCCGTTATACACCAATTTGCAGTAGCCCGTCCCAATCGGGAGAAAGAAAAACGCACACCGCCACGTACAGCTCGTTGATTGATTTCCCTTAATTATTCTATAATTTAAATATATACCAAAACATCTTCGTTCACAACGAATTTGGAAAACATAAAAATTTAGCTAAAAGACGTACAGTTTAGTAGAGTAGACTACACCTAACATCGTTTTCTTCTCGTTACTTTAATTACTCTTAGTAATCGTAGAATAGATCGCTCAATATTGCTTCGTCATCAGGTAGATATTGCCTAAACCTATGTAGCGCGATCGAGCTCTGTTTTTTCTTCTTCGCGTGACTCGCACTGGTGAGTTTACGAAACGAAAAAAAAAGGAAAAAGAAGACAAGAAAATAAACGCGCGAGATTTACCGTGTATCGTATACGCATCGTCGGACACGTCTCGATCTTGGATTATTCGAGGAAAGATTACGCCGGTACGAGTAATCGAAAGTCTCGACGGCTGGAGGCGAAACGAACGAATTTTTCGGATCCGTAGAATCGTTCGAACGGTTGCAAAAATTCTCGAAAGAGCGATCGGCGGTGCTCGCGCGTCGATGTAGAAAAATCAGGTCGGAAATGAAAACGAAAAGTTAAGGTTTGAGAAATAAAATATATTTATAAAAACAAAATTAAACGCATATAAAATAATACAAGTCGTAATATTATACTTTATCTCCATAGAGTTCTTCATAACGGCCGTATACAGGAACAGAAACCACGTGACAATTAAATTAGTTTCGCTGCTAGTAATGCTTTAAAAGTAGACGTCAACTTTCGTCGTATGGCACAAGTGAATAAAGGTTATTACTTCCATCGGACAGGTGCGCGAGAGCGCCGACGACGACTCAACGTCGATGTCCGACGACCGATACCGGGTTGGAGGGGAGTCATCTTTTTAAACGCAATAATTTCTACACTCTAAAATGCCCGCGCAATAACGAATTAAATTAAGGGGGGCTGGGGAGTTTGGCACAACCGCGACAGCAGTTTGGTACGGTATACAAGATTCTCACAAATTACACAACGTACTTTAACGCGTCGTACGAGCACAACGGGTAAACAGTAAATAATCCGCTCTCTCTCGAGACAAATGCCCATCGTCGTTATTCTTCGTGCATCCTCGTGCATCCGAGATTCGTCCTAAAGTCGTCTCCTTCTCGCGTCTCTAAGATTGCTTTGCAAAAATGCCCAGATTTCTCGAATAAAACGTACGCTAATGATATGAGTACAGAATATGTATCAATTTTCTCTCTCTCGTTCAAACACCTCCTTATCCGTTAAAACTGAGTACAGTAATACTGTTTGATATGTCTCTATAGTGTACGCTGTCTATTTATATTAAATTTATGTCTATTACGCTTATGTTTACCGGCGGGCGACGAGAGGAACTCAATATCGAAATATCCCGCGAAAGTATAGGCAGTGCGCCACGGCAATTGGGCGCGACTTGATATCGCCGACGCTGTTTCCTCGCGTGAGCGACGTCGAGCGCGGACGACGGGGACACACTGTACGCGTCATATAAAAAGGTCGTTATCGCCCGCGCGATATATTTTGTATTTTATAATTATTGCATTGGTTTTTCTTTCCTTTCTTCCTTTATAATTCCTGAACTCTGAGGTAGTCTGTTCTGAGATTTTACGTAGTAAATGGCAAGAGCTAATTCGTTATCGTTTTCTTTCATTCGTTACAACTAAAGGTAGATTATGTACAACGATAGCAGACCTCGTCTCAATGAAATAGAGGGAAAGGTAGAAAAAACAAGCTGGTCGATACATTCCGTCCAGACTATCCGAACAACGAGTTTCAAACAACAACGAAACGAGAGTCAAGGTCTCGGCCCCGTATAAGCTATAATAACAGTGGCGTAACGCGCTCCGAAATTCGCGAAACAACTAATGCGAAACTCAACTAACACGATTAACGGAAACAATTATTGTATTTCGTTATGGCGAGGTCAACGCGTCGGCCCGAGTATCGCGAGTCGCTGCGCCGACGGATGCGGAAGCTCTCGTACGAGCGATTCGCACAATTCGGGTGTCTTAAATTTACAAAAGAGAGACGCCACTGTGAAAACGACGTGGCAAGTTGGAACGTAGGTATACCGACTGGCGGAAATGCGCGCGGGGAAGTGGCTCGAAGGATTCGTTTTCCTGTACCTGGCCAGAGCTCGCATTTTTCCGCATCGCTGTATACATTTTCACGGCCGCGCTTCTAGTCTCTCCTTCCACTTTCCGATTAATACGCGTCACCACCCCTACGAAACTGTCTCTCTCTTTCTCTCTCTCTCTCTCTCGCTCTCTCTCTCTCGTACAGAACTTAACAGATAATTTTTGGGCAAAAAGAAACGTTCTTTTCGGCGGTGGTGATTACCGATAGTGTGGGGTGGTACTGCTGCTGCTGCTGCTGCTGATGCTGCCACTGCTGCAGGATAGGCGTTCATTTTCATAATGGACTTGAAATATATATTCGTCACCACATCGTTTTCTTTTCTTCGATAGAGTATAGTATATGCTATAAAATACGAGTATTTTACGAGTAGAGTTGTATCATCGATCTCTAGTTAATGTTACGTCAATAATTACAATAATATGCCTATACATTTAACGTATTTTGTACAATTGATAAGCTTCAAAGTTTGATATTATTTTTATATTAATTATTACTCGTCAACCTGCACGATTTACAATCAGGTGCTCGGGAGGCTCGCGTGCAAGCGCGCGCCCGCGTTACTTGTCGACTCTCGATCGCGGTGCGCCGAGTCGAGCCGAAAGATTCCCGATCGACTCGATACACCGCGTCCCGTGGAACATCGTCACCTTCGACGGCATCCGATAACATCGACCGCGGCGTCGCATCTCGAATCGGTAACGCGTTGATCTCGTCGCGTTTCAGTCGCTCGCATGCCTGTCGCGGTCCCGTCGCACCGCGCGTTTCACCTGCTCCGCAAAGACCACGAGACACGTCATAGGGCACGCAACGAGCGCCGGAGGGGGGCCGCAATTGCCTCGCGTCACGCGAGTCTCTCGATGAATTTTATTGAAAAACTTGGAGCGTACCAGTCGAAGTCAAATAAATACCGTGTGTTGAGCAAAAGACCACTGCCATCTTCCCAACCGTCGTCACTGCGAAGCGTACAGTTGATATAATGCGGTAGTTACAAATCGAGTCTACTCGATACGCGTGGCGTGTTGCGCGAGTGATACGAGTCGAATGGGGGTACGCGGGATTTTTATCGATATACTCTCTCTCGTCCGATACGGTGTCGCGACCACGATTTCGAACAACGGCGCTATATACGCGAGACGGAAGGAAAGGGAAACTCGAGAGGACGGGTGCATGGTTTGTTAGGCGAGGGAACGATCACGTACGAAATGGACTAATAAATACCGGGTGGAGAATGTGTGGCTAGTGGAAGGAGGAGGGACAGAGGAGGAGGAGGAGGGCTCTAGAGAGAAACAGAGAGAGAGAGAGAGAGAGAGAAAAGGGTCTACGCACGAGATACCTACACGGAAGAGACCTTGGAAACCTCGTAGATTACGCCCTCAGGTGTACGTTGTGATGGCTGTTCGTGTCCTTCTTGTGCGTCCCCAGATGCTTCATCATGTGGTCCTTCCTGATGAAACCTTTGCCGCAATTATCACAGGCGTACGGCTTTTCGCCGGTGTGGAGGCACATGTGCCGCCTGAGGTCGGTCTTGTGATTGAACTGCTTCGGACAGATTTCGCACTTGTACGGCTTATCGCCGGCGTGCTTCTGCAGGTGCTCGGCGTGTAGGTACTCGAGAGGGAATCGTTTGCCGCACTGATTGCATTTGAACGGCTTGTCGCCCGAATGGAAGCTCTTGTTGTGCTGCGTCAGATAGCAGGCCTTGTTGAAGACCTTGTTGCACTCGATGCACTTGTGAAAGCCGTCCTGCGAGATGTAATGCGAGCCGGTGTTGGTGCTGGTCACTTGATGCTCCTTCTTGTCCTCCTTGGAGGCTTCCGTCTCGTCCGCGGTAGGTTCGAGCCGATGATTCTGTTGCTCCCGCTTGCCCCGCGGGAGATTGTTGTTCTCGAGGTCCTGTCGGGGCTGGTGTTGCGCCTCGAATTGTTTGATCAACATTCCGTCCGTCTGTATGACCTCCATATTGGCGAGAGACTCGTACTTGGACGGCGAACTTCTGTACGGATCATAGTTCGATCCTGGGGAATCGAAGGATCTGTCTTGAGGAAGATTCTCCTCCGGACTTAGCCCCCCCACGTTAATGGCCTGCGGTTGGTTCGAGCCTATCAAGAACCCGGTAATTCCGAACTGAGGGAAGTTCAGCATGGTTCTCTGATGGTTGCTGAAAGTTCCGAAACCTGGCAGCAGATCTTGGGACTGCTGCTGCTGCTGCTGCTGCTGCTGCTGAGTCGCCGACAGATCGTCATTACCAATAGTTGCGTGGTTGGTGATAGACTCCAGCAGACCCGGAATATTGGCAGTAGTTGTAACGTGGGGGGGCAAGGCGTTTGGGTACGGCTGATGAGGCATCGAAGTACCCCCCATCGGCGGTGAATTCATTGGCGCACCCATTATTGGCGACGGCGAAGTCATGTGGTGCGGGTGCGATCCCATTGGCGAAGGTGAATTCAGGTGCGGCGCCCCCATGGGCGATAAGGGAGAATTCATGGGGTGGTGGGCCCCCATTTGGGACGGCGAACCCATTGGTAAGTGGTGCTGGCCCTGCATTTGGGGCGACGGCGAACCCATTTGATGTTGACCCGCCATTGGCGACGGCGCCGGGGAATTGAGCGGCGGGACCATTGTGGGCGCCATGTGAAGTGTTGAAGGCGGTTGCTGAGGTAGGGTTGCCGAAGACTCGCTGCTGCTGGAATTGCTGCTGGTGTAGAGAGTGGGCGTGTGGAGCAGGCCCCTCGCCGCCTCGCCCGAGGGACCTGCCATCAAGTTTGGGGGACTCCCCGATGACGATAGTTCCGGCGATCTGGCCGGTCCTCTGCTGCTCCCGTCCCTTCCCGGGTGGTGGTGCGCGCTGATCGGCATGTTGGCCGGGTCCGGTTGATTGCTCTGCTTCACCGCGTTCTTGTGTAGCGTCGTGTTGTAGTGCCTCTTCAGGTGGCCCGAACTGGTGAACCACTTGTTGCACGCAATGCAATTGTACGTCTTCGGCCTTCGCGCCTCGTTGCTCTTCCACGATTGGTTGGCCAGTGGCGGCGGTTTCGGCGGTTGTTGCAAGAGTCCGGGCATCTGATGGGGCGATATTTGTTGCGTGCTGGTAATGATGGGTGAGCCGAGATGCCGCGGCGGTTCCACGGCCATGTGTTGCGACCTCATGAACTGGTTCTGGTCACTAATCCCGGGGGGAGATACGCTGTCCATCGGTCCCATGGGCGACACTCCGGGGTGATATTCGTGAGGCTGCGCGGGAGGCCATCCCAACATGGAATTGACCGTGTGCGATCCTCCTCGTTGTTGGTGTTGCTGCTGCAGCACTCGCTGCTGTTGTTGATGCAACTGCCTCTGCATCTCTTGCTGTTGATGCTGCTGCTGCTGCTGCTGCAGCCTTATCAATTCTTCTTCGTACCTGTGAGTCTGCACCTTGTGCGAGTCCAGGTCCAAAATCTCTGCTTGCTCTTCCGGTTCCTGCTTCACCTCGGTCTCGACCACTATTTGTTGCGCCCCGCCATTGTAGTCGTAACTCTGCTGTTGTTGTGGTTGTTGTTGTTGCTGCTGCTGCTGCTGCTGTGGCTGACCGGAATGCACCGGCGACGCGTGTACCCGTTGCTGTTGCGGACCGGTTTGCGTCGGGCTGCCGCCCAATTGTTGATATTGCGGTTGCCCCGGATAAGAACCGGGTGAGGTGGTATGGTGCACCCTGACGTGCTCGGCGAGCTGATTCGCGTCCTCGTAAACCGCACCGCACTTGTCACACTGTAGGGGGCTTCGCGGGCTGGTGGAACTGACGGAATTGGCGCGCTCCGGGGGAAAGTGTTGCTGGTGCTGGTACGGATGATACCTGTAGCCAGCCGGATTTTGAGAATCGTCGGACGGTGGCGAGAAGTGATGCGGTAGGATGTAGGTCGGTTCGTTGGCCATGAAGTAATTCGTCTCGTTGTACATGGGAGTTTGAAAATGATTATAGTTCTGTTGCGAAGAGGATGGGGGTTGCGATTGAAGAGGCTGTGGTTGTTGACGTTGTTGTTGTTGTTGTTGCTGCTGCTGCTGCTGTTGAGACGGCGGACCCTCCGAGGGAGGTCTCGAGGAGGGTTCACTCGAGTCCGCGGGAGCCGTTACGCTGTCGCGTTTCTGGCTCGCGTGACTGTTGTGATTGCCAGCCTTGCTGTTATTATTATTACTTTCCTCCTGCTGAGCCTGGCTCGCCCACTGATTCTGCAGATTGTCGCGGTGATAGCGCAGGTGAACCTCCAAGCTCTTATCGCTGTCAAAAATGACGCCGCAGTCCTTGCAGTGAAACTCCGGATTGGCACTTCCACCCACGTATTGTTGCTCCACACTAGCCATTTCACTCATATTGTCTCTGGCACTCTTCCTTTCGTAATTCCTTTTACCACGGCCCGCCACGTTGATCGATTCGAACGACTCGCGGCGACTCAACGAGAGTCTCGAAATTCTCGAACCCGCGACGCTTTCTTTCTCTCTCTCTCTCTCTCTCTCCCCTCGTATATCTCGTTTTCGCTCCGTCTCCCCTTCTCCTACCTCTCGTATATCTATCCAACTCTCCGCGGGGGCCCTCTCTATCTCTTTCGCTCGGCTAAAACGCGAACGAACTTTCTCTATCGCGCCTATACAAAAACCTAAAAAAAAACTAAAAATATACAACGTGTTCTACATTTATCATATGATTAAGGACATCTCGTCGGACTTTATCAATGTCCAAGTTGCGCTGCGCGACAGATTTCTCGTACGAGGCATTTTTCTGCCCGGCCGGCCGCGGATAGGACCCCGAAAAGAAATTAATACCGAGGGGGGGAAGGGGGAGGGGAAACAAAAGGAAAACTCGTTTCGCGTCGCGTGCGATTTACATGTTAGCTGTTTACGTCCCGTCGGTACTCGACGAATCCTGCGAACCGTCTCTGTCTATCACAATATAGCACTGGTCACTTTGCCCTGCACTGACTGCATTTCCCCGCTGCACTGTCCTCCTCTCGTGGTATGCGTCCCTTTCCTTTTGTCTCCCTCTCTTTCTCTCTCTCACTCTCTCACTCGCTCTCTCCGTCTCCCTTTCTCCCACCCACCGTGGCTATTGTCGCGAAAGTTCACACGAACGGAAGCGTCACTCCAGCCGCCCCTGTCTCCGGCTCTTCGCGGCCCTTTTTCGCGCCGAAAAGCTGCTCACGCCGCGCGACGAGGAAGCCGCAATTCCTGCGAGTGAAGGATTTCGCGTTGGTTGACAAAACTCTCGTATACCCGAGACCCGCGTCGCTCGAACGCCGGCACTATTCTGTCGGTTGGAATTCCAGAGTTTGGAGTCCCCGGCTCTCGCGCGGCAAGGCACTGGCCCCCCACCCCCTCCTCCGTAGCACCGACCCTTCTCTCTCGGCCCCCCCTACCACCACGGCGTGCTAAGCAACCGGCCCGAGATAGCCAACCAAATTTGAGATGTTGAGCGCTCCTTGCCCCTACCCCACTCCTCCTTGCCCCCTCCCGGTCGTCCCTCGCCGAGAAGGACGACGGAGAATCCTGCAGGACGCTGCTCTCCCCTTCATTGCGCCTCTCCACCCCCGGACCCCTTGCTCACCGACGCGATCGTCCCTTTCCGAGGGAGAGCGAGAGAGAGAGAAAGACGCGCGCATGCCACAGGAATCCTTGCGCGCCGTACTGGAATCCACCGCGATAGACCCGTGCGTGTCCTTCCGAATCTATCTATATAGGCCGACCGATTTTTACAATCCAAAGCTTTCCCCGCGCGGTCGATCCGATCCGAAATTAGCCCCTTTTCGTCTCCTCGAAGAGTATTACGTTTAATTCCACGATACGATCTCGTTGAATCAAATCGATTTCCCTTCGAGCCAGCGCGTGGTTGGCGCGGCTTAATTTTAAACGCGTCTTGAATTGGAATTCAAATTCCACCCGCAGTTTTTCGGTACTCGAGCATTCGTAGGACGCATCAGAGAATTCATTAACCGTTCGATTGCGAGCGACGTCGCGGGCGGCCGAGCGCGAGCGAGTAAATTTATGCACTTATCCAAAACGCCGACCCACGTCGACCCGCCGGAGGTATCGCATCGCAGGACACGCGGGTGGCGAGAGCTCGACGCCGACGCTTCTGCCTCGTTACTTGATTCGTTGCCCGTTATCTTTCACCCGCGAAACGGCTGGAAACGCGCGTGCGTGTCGTACGCGATTGGAGTTTCCCGCTCTGCGACGGCGCTGCACTGATCCGGAGCACTCCGAGCGTATACCGCGTTATCGAATGCTGAAAAGAAGGACGCTTCGATTCGAACGAACGTGTCAAATTCTTCATTTCCACGAATGATTTCGTTCGAGCGAACGTTTATCCGAACGCGAGAGCTACGTCGATCTCGGTTTTCATAAAAGTTGACGCTGCAGGAGAAAGCATTCGTAATAGCGTGGCAGCGTTGGGAGGAACGGTGCCAATGGGGGACCGTCTCCTCCCCTGAGGATAAGCCCCGCGCCGCGACATACGAGCCGCCCGTGCATTTTCTTCTCTTCGGGGCCGCAGCGCTCTGATCCGAAATTACCTGATTTCGCGAGCTAATAAACGTAACTTTCCGCGATCCCCTAACTTTTTATTACGCCGACCTCCTCCTCGAAGGCGCAGGGTTCGACGTGGATGCTCGCGCGGGCAAGTGCCGGTGAAAAACTGAATGTATTATCATAAGCGAAGTCCTGGTAAACCCCTGCCTTAACCTTGCGGCGGTTTGCGAATAAAAAGATGTGGGTAACCTTGCATTTTTTCTGATACTTTTTTTCCCCCGTCTGAAACGGGCTTGCCCGCCCCGTGCACTTTGCATACAGAGTGCGTCACCCCCATGAATATGTTTATTATATTGCACTGTAATCACCTCGTAAAAAAAAAAAAGTATCACGTATGTGGGCAGATTTCGCCACGTGGCGCCAACCAAGGATCGTCGCGATATATCCGACGCGCGATCTCTCTCGATCCGAATTCGTATATCGATTCGATTCGAGCAAGCGCAACGTTGATCGACGAAATAAAGTGTGTGTGTGTGTGTGAGTTTCGATCAAATTTTTAGTCCACGCTCCTGGTGTTCGCGGGGGGTCGTTAGATTACCGCGGCCCGGACGCGTGCGTTACCGCGGCGAAAACTACGGGCCTCCGTTCCGGCGTAGCTTACGCGCGCGGCTACGGTCCGGGAAATTGAATCAAATATTCAATCGATACCTTTATCGAATCTAAAAGGAAAGCGGAACGTCATAAACATGACGGTAAACTCTCGCCGAGCCCGGACGTTACGGCCACTTTTTGCGTACGAATCGCCCCGTTACACGGTTTTAGTGGCAGTTTATTTATTTCGATAACAGGACCGCCGCGCCCGGGCGCGCGTGCACACGTACGCGTTCTCGTCCCCTCTATCCTCGTCGTTTCCCCGAGACGCGGGCGAAACGGGGCGCCACCGTCCGGCCTTCTTTCCGAAAAACGTTATCGCGCCTCCCGGCCCGTCTTAACGCTTCTTTCTCTCGCAGTTATACGCTCCTTCCGGGTCGACGACGCGTCTCAGCGAATCGTCCGCGATATTAAAGGGAAGAGAGCGCCCGTGAGACTGTACGCGTCGCTAGGGGGAACGCGGAACTCCGCTCTGCTGCGAAAAGGATACGCGGGCGTGTACATATGCGAAAACGTGGTCGATCGACGGAAAATGACCTCAAGAGGTCCGTACCGCTCGCCCGGCCAATAACCGATTCGTGCCAAGGGAATTTCAACGTTCTCTCGCAGTGAGCGCGGTCCGGGGCTCTCGCATCGGATTGAATCAGCAGAGAGCGCGCGTGCGACGCGCGCGCCCCCTTCTCTAGACTTTCCCTGGCAACCCCTCCAACGTGGTTTCGAGCCGGACCCCGGACCATCGGCGAGATATTCGCTGGCGTGGCGTTTGCGTCGGCCGTTTTATTAAGAAAATTCTGACGTGTCCTCGGCGTTTGAGAGAGAGAGAGAGAGAGAGAGAGAAAGGACCGCCGGACGATGCGCGAAATCGTGAATTCCGAGGCGCGCGACCCGTGTGCTCCGCGGGGACGGGCGCGCGCACGGATTCGTGGCATTTCTCGACGAAGGGTCAATTTTTGCCGGCGACTCGCGCCATAATTCGCCGGGGCGCGATCCTTCGCGCGCGGGAGGGCGAGAAAAGGGTGTCACACGACTCGGTTTTTTCGCTGCACGAGCGAATTCTCGAAGTAAATTTTCGACTCGTACGCGCCACACCCGTCGAATACCCGTTTCCGAGTAATTCGACGCGAGGAATCCTCGTAAAATATCGACGATCGCGCGTACGCGAGCAGGTTAGCGAATTTCTCGGAAACCGGAAACCCTCTCGCGCGGAGGAATATCGCGCTCCTCTCGCCGGCGATCAAAGAGGAGCGCGCGTCGCCCCGCGCGGTGCCTCCCAAGTCTTCGCTTTCGAAATTCATCCTCTCTCCCGCGGCCCGCGCGCGCGTGAACCGGCCACACTCGGAGCAGCAGCAGCAGCAGCAGCAGCAGCAGCAGCATCCTTTGTCCGGCCGCGGCCAGGGAAGGCTGGACCTCGAACTAAAACTAAAACTAGTTTAACTGCATCCTGACGTCATCCGCAGCGCGCGATGTGCCGCGCTTGACCTTGGGAGCTCCTTTTGTTCGGCGCACATTTCGGCAATTAAACGTACGCTCGCGTCGCACGACGATGCTATCGACACTGCGTCACGCGCGCGTGTCGTCCCTCCGCGCGCGCGCGCGATTTCTTCGTCTCGGCGGGGTGCCAGTCTTCCGCGCGTCACATACGAATCTCACGTCGTCGGGATCGCTCGCGCGCCTCTTCCTCCTCGCGCGAAATGGTTTTTCGTTAATTGCAGGAGACACGCGTCTCGCTGTAGACGTCGCGAACGCGACGCGGAGCGAGGCGCTCGGATTGGACGTTCTCTCCGCGGACGTATCCTCTCCACGCCTCTCGGCTTTCCTCTCACTTCTCCGCCGCGGTCAGTACAAACCCCCCAGCCATCGGCCGAGCGACTAGAAAGAAATAATTCAAACCGCGAAAACCTATAATTTTCGGCTCCGACCGCGGGAGATCTTATCGTTCGAAAACGAAGAAATATCATCGATACCACTATTGGTAAATACAGAAATACCATTCCCGCGGGCGAAACCGGGAGACCAGTTTGCCGGTATTCACATTAATTTTCGGTACGTCGCGATCGTCCGCGGCTCCTTTTTATTCCTTCTTCTTCTTCTTCTTCTTCGGCGGCTTCGTTTTCCTCCTCCCCCGCCACCGCCGCCGCCGCCGCCGCCGCCGCTCGACGGAAACGCGCGAGCGTCATCGAAAGCTGACCAACGATCGCGTTCGACGATTCCTTTTTTACGGGGTTGCGAGACTCGAAATTATTCCGCGGCGGTCGACGATCGAGGACCGCGATGGAAACGCGATTTATACCAACGAGTTCGAAGCGATCGCGTCCTTCCTCGAGTCGATAAATATGAGCAGTGTGTCTAGACGACTGGACTCGTTCATTCGTTGACTCCTCCTTCTCGTTTTTGACGTTGAAAGGTGGCGGCGACGGCGGCGGCGGATTAGGAAGAGGTGGAGAATCTCGCGTGTGCGATGCGATTATCGCTTCTTGTTCTAACGCGCCGGTATACCGACGAGGAACGTCCGTGTAAGTGACTGGGTGGAAAAGTTGTTTAGATTTTGAAACAGCGTCACCGATCATTATCACGACGTCTCGGGTTACGCAAAATCTTCCCCTAGGTGTTTCTCCGACAGATCCTCCCTCCCGCCCCTCTGCATACATTCTGATACACGCAACGACGCTTCATCCTTCGATAACATTTTATATTTAAAAAAAATGCACTTCTTCTGCCATTCGACGACGCAACCACCGATCTATCTTTCATCCGACCGAGGCGAACGGCAATTTGCTCCCCCCTCCCCTATAATTTTCATGAAACCTGGAAACGCTCGTATACCTCGGACGAGAAACGCCGAGACCGCGCGAACGACATTCAACCACGGCGGGCACAAAGAGTGGAAAAACATTTTACGACGCGGTGATTACAGCGTCGCGACGTCATCGCTGCTTCCGACAGAGAGCGCAAATCCTGCGCACGGATCGATCGCGTCATCTTCCATGCTCGGGACGCGCGCGGGACAAAGGAATCCCATTATTTCGCAGCCGCCGAGTCCGAGTCGCGAGTCGGTAGAGGTGATCGCCGTATCCCCAACGTTCTCGGATAATAATAATCAGGTCATCGCGACGACCTGCACATCCGTGCGTTACGACACCAGGGAACAGAGTGCTCCGATTTTGCCGTCACCCCACCCTTCGTAAAAAGTACGCGCGACGGAGTCGAACCGATTTTCTCAATCCGCCTACTGCAGATACTAATCGGTGCAGCGTTATTTCGGGCCCTCTGAAATTCGATAAGTACGCGAAGCAAGCACTTGCCCCGGGGATTCCCTATTGTTTCCGGACAATTCGCACCGAGTGCTACCTAACGCACAATAAGGACGATCGTCGCGCGAAGCCCAGTCTGCGCGTCCTAATGAGACAATCGGTTTAGGGCACTATTTACCGATGAAAATTCCAGGTAGAGGACGGGCCGCTGCGAATAATCCCGAGTCCCGTTAGTCACAATTGCTTTATTGCGGTCGTTCGCGGATTAATTTTCGAGCGCACGAGCGGTGTCGCCGTGGGGTGCATTCGTGGAATCGGCCAATTTTCCATGCCGCGCGCGCTCGTATACCGTTACAACTTCGGACGGTCGTCTCACCCTCGCCCGAAGAGCTCAATTAATTTATGATCCGAACGTGGCTTTCATCGCGGTAACGGTATTGTCGGCGTTTCGAAGCGACAGTCGACGAATTCTTCCAAAACTCCCGATGCTACATCGCGCACGTGTTCGATCGTGAATCACGCGATGCGCTCAGACAGTGCGCAGACCGAACGGTACAACGAGTGGCGGGCGACTTTTCCGAAGTTGACCGCGGTTGTAAATCATCAACGCTACGGCGAATTATGTACCGATATTGCGCACAAATCGCGGCAACGGAGGAGAAAAGGCGTGACTCGTCCGAGGGTCGTTCGCGTCGCTGCGAATAATTAGAAGAAACGTCGTTCGGGCGACGATCGTTGATTTCCGTCAGCCACGCATCGATCACACCGCCGCCGCCGCGTATCGTGACGGCACAGCTCAGTCAGCCGGCTTGCAGCGCTTCGCCCGTACGCGATAGGGGACGCTCGAAATACTCAACTCCGATTGGCCCCGCCGAGTGTGAGAAAATCTCGGCGTGTGCTCCCGCGGCGGATGCCGCGACGCGTCTCAATGCCTGTCTCGGAAATGATTTATCGCAATGACGTTTTTTTTTTTTCAACCCCGCAGGCATGATCGGTGATTTCTGCCCTTGCCGATGGAACGATCGCTATGCGGAATTCCATGGAGGGCGACGACGGTGCGTTGGAATGATCGAGCCACTTTCGCAGGTGTGTTGGGGTTCTCTCTCTCTCTCTCTCTCTTCCTGTCGCTGGGGGTAAGTTTTGATTATTTCTTGGCGCCTTCCTGCTTTGTTGCTTACATGTCGCGGTCAATAAATATTTCTTCATATCGGGAAATGTTAATTATTGGGACCGTGCACACGGGAGTAGGCAAATGCTGTGTTATCAGTTGTCAAAATACATCAAGAAATATATAGCAAGTATAAATTGTCATTACAAGTGGATTAAGTAGCCGACGGCTAGCGGTGTTTAACAAAGTGATTTCGATCGTGCGTAATTCATTAGGAGCCGTCCAGCAATTAGCCTCCCGGGAGAGGTACGGGACTGCGAGCGCATTTACAGTACCTGCTTGGTCGTAACATTTTCATAACTTCAATTTTGAAAGTGAGAAACGATCAATTATACATTTAAGGACCGGTTTACTCACCTCCTGGTAAATTTACTTCAAAAATAGCACAATTGGACCGCGTTATGCAAAAGTGGATTAAGCGACATGCTATGCCATAAAGCCCGGTCTAGACGCACCGTCTTATCGTCCGTTTTGCCTGCAGGCAAGACGGAGCGCAAGACTATCCTTGTCGCACTTGCGAGAATCCGTCTTTCTGCTCCGTCTTGCGTCTCTTCAGTTTTTCTGTCCAGACGCTACGTCTTACCTGCACGCATCAAAAGACTGCGCAGGCAAAACCGTGGACAAGACGGTGCATCTAGACCGGGCTTAACGCTTAATCCGTTATTGCATAACACGGTAACAATAATTGTATTCAAGGTATCTGCTGGGTAAATTTAACACGCTGACTGCCCGCCACCACCGCTGCCGGGTTAAAGTACATCACTTATTGGTCCCATGGGACCCACGTGGCAGTCAACGTGTCTGAAGGTGAATAATCCGGCCCTAAATATTATATCGTACTTACTGTTTATTGCAATTCTATACATATAAATAATTGTTATAAAACACACTTGATGAAGAACATTGATATTGTTGTGCACTAATTGGTTTTTCCAAGGATTTCTATATTCTTATCGTATTTGGTACTGTACATATAAAAGTGCCACTTTTTCGTCGACCACTGACACCAGGTGTCACTGTACGGGTGTTGCACGGCCCCAATAGCTGCATAACATTTTACAAGAATATTGAAACGATATTCGCATCTCCGCCTATCGCCTCGCTCGTTATAACCAAGGAAACGAAAAAATACGGAGCATCTCTCTATATAAAACGCATGTCAATGACCCACGTTTGCGGAGGGTTGACGGGGTGGGTTTGACGGGAGGGAGCAGGGGAGATGTTTGGGTATATTTCGGCATTTTTCTGGCTTTGGGGTGAGCGCGGTTGCCGCCCCGTGGTTGGGGTAGGCCGAGATATCAGCCGTGGTATTCCAATTGGCGCGTAAAAAACGTACGGTAGCCACTTTCTCCCTTTCGCACCAAACCGAGCCGATCTTTTCATCGTGTGAGTAAATTCCGAGCTATAGAAAACGAGTGCACTCTCTCGAAGAGATCGGCGATTAAAGAAGATAAACGGTGAGAGAGAAGAGTAGGATAGAGAGGGGGAGGACGAGCAGGGGTGGGCGGAGTTTATACGGAGCAGAAGAACTCCGCGGAATCGGCAGATTAGAATCGCGCGAAGGTTCGGCTCTGTGAAAATGAAATACGAGGCGTCGGACGCTGGCGCGAAATACAGCTAGAGGGACGCGCTTATCGTTGCGCGCGGGCGAACGAGCGGTCGCACGGTCGCTCGTTGGAGATAGTCGACGTCCATTTGCAATATCTAATCTCTCGCCTGGCGCCCGAAGGCCTACGGCGCACGGAATACGACATAGCCGGTCATTCGAGAACTAATAGTTCCCAGTCACAATTTCGAGCACATCGCATTTCGTCTCCCGTCGGTCAAGATTCAAGCCTCTCGGCGGTGGAGGGGGTTGTGGAGGAAAAAACAGATCGTCAAAGTATCTCCCCATCCCGAATTAATTTGGCATGCGTCGCCTGAGACTCCTCTCGTCGATAAAGTTCGCCGTTTTCCGCTGTACGCATCGATTTCACACGTTTTCCGCAGAAAATTGGAGGCTGAATCAGATTTTAATTGCGAGTCAGAGTTTAGAATCTTCGTCCAGCCTCGAGAGGCCTTTCCCAGGCGTCCGGATAGCCCGACGAGCTCCACTCTTCAAACGGACGAAGATAAAGGGAGACTATTTTTAACGAGCACTTAACTGCTTTCCCTCGATAAAAGGGAAATATCGGTTCGAAGATTTAGGAAGGGGGGTTACCTTCGTGCTTTTTTCCCCCTTACGCGTTACACATGAGAACTCGATTTCAAGGCACTGCGCTAACATAATTATCGTTCTAATATATATATATATTTCATATATACGTACAATAGTATCTGTGTCTGTAGTGCGAACGGCTACAACAATTAAACACCTGAGCCCTGTCGCTACGGGACTTGGAATTAACGGTTCTCTACAGACAATAACATGACGGTAAAGGCGAGCTTCGACACGAACCGTCTCACGATACGATTCGAGGCTCCGCAAAATTGTCCGGTTAAATAACGGAAGAAAAATATCAGACGGAACGGTCGAGAGATGATATAACGAGAAAGTTATCGTCGACTCTCTCTCTCTCTCTCTCGGTCCGTGATACCGAGCGCGATAGATATACGCTTCTCTCCCGTGGGGGAGATTTGCCCTACGACCCCGCGCACCTCTCGCCCTTTTCGCGTACCTACGGCTCGAAAACGCGACGCGACTGTGCGCGAGAAGAAGTTGCAAATCAGGCCGAATCTCCGAAAGCAACTTCGCGCGGCGTGGCAGTGACGCGCGTTGGACCGCGGCAAAAACTAGCTCGGGCTGCCTCAAGGGGGGGGGGGGGGGGGGTTGATACGGCATAGTTGCAGATATATACATCACCTACATACAATCCGTGGGCGAGAGAGTAGTGCTCCGGCCGTACAATGTTATTAATCACGCGGCCTGGTGCGGGGGTCTTGCGAACTTAATTAATTAAATAATATAATGGCCAGAGAAACCGGGGAGGCAGCTCTCCTATCGGAAGCGTCCATCAGCGGCAGCCTCCCCGAGGCATTGTTTCGCCTCGCCATCCAAACCTCTACGCGGCTAACGCATAAGATATGGTTACCTCGCGAAGGTAACGACGTAACGCGCGTATATCCCCTTGTCGATGTGAAATTAACTTCTCGCCTCGCCGCGTCAATGTTGCGCATTTCGACGTAACCCTTACAACGGACGACGGACGGACGGACGACGAACTAAAATTCGTCTTCCATTCTAAATCGCCCTTCGGGATCGAAGGCGCGTTCGCGTTATTGATCGAACGCGGTACTCGCGCGACGGCATCCGCGGAGGCCATCCTCCGCGTCCGAACCCCTCGCGATCTCGCCCCACCGACGCGAAATATCCACCCTCTCTCTCTCTCTCTGGTCATTATTCGGTTGGTTAGCGTACCGCTCGGCACCGCCGCGTAGAGATGCCGAGTCCGACATGCGTCATTAGGCTCGGCGTTTGCCAACGCGCCGAAGCTTACTTGCACCTCGACCCTCCCCCCGACTACGCGCAACCCCTTATCCGCCGCGCCTCCCCCGCTGGCTTTTCTCCTCTTCCAGCGGCACACAGCCGGAGAGCGCCACGCTGGAACCGGCCACACACGCCTCGCCTTCGACCCGGGAGCTTTAGCCCGATTCTCCTCAACGCTAATTTATCTTAATTACATTCAACGCGCGTACGTGCGCGTGTGTCGGTATACGCTGCCCGGGCGCCCGGGGTGTGTGTGTGTGCGCGCGGTTTAATCTCTACACGCGCCGGGAATTATCCACGAGTCAGAGTATACGCCTC
Source organism: Xiphydria camelus (assembly GCA_963678675.1). NCBI lineage: Eukaryota > Metazoa > Arthropoda > Insecta > Hymenoptera > Xiphydriidae > Xiphydria > Xiphydria camelus. The sequence continues at coordinate 39,647,994 of OY783191.1, forward strand.
TACGTATGTATGTATACGCTACCGCGGCTTCTGGGTACCTCTTCGCGATCACCCGACGGGCGAAACGATCGCGGGAGAACGCGCCGCGGAAAGAAATCTCCCGGCGAAGGAGAGAAATCGCATTTTCAATTTCCACCGCGCTAACCTTCACCCGGGGAGTGATTTCATCGGGTGGGGGGGAGGGGGGTGCGACACGAGGGGACAAGGACGGCGGACGGATCCATATGTATAGGACAACACGGCTCGGGTCTAATATCCCGGGAGCGTTTATCTTGAGATTGAGCATTAGAATTCGGTATGGCGCCGGCCTTGCTTCGCGCAGATAACGGGTAATTTCTAGGCGCGGGGGTCAGAACTGCCCGTAGCTCATCTCTAGGCCCCCTTTGGCCACCGTTCCGGCATCCCCCATGGGCGACAGTCGTTTCCGCGATCTCAGTCCCGCGACCTGCCTGTGGCTCGGCCCGACCGGCATGCAAATGAGATGCGGGATCTTATAGTCGGAGATACGGGGGGACCACAGGAGGCTGGGATAATAATTAACGCAGCGCGTCACGTCGGTCGAGCTCGCGGATCGCGGTCCGGCATCGGCTCGGTGACGTGCGGTGTTCCGTCGATTCGCGCGTTCCGCAATACTTCCCACCCCCTCGCCCCGAACTTATTCGCGCGACCCGCGGCGGCTTCCGCGCTCGGAGCCGCATCGATCGATCTCCTCCGCGATCGCCCGGCCGAAACACGCTCGCCGAGTGATTTACGCGCTCTCCGCGCACCGGCACAGTTCTCAGGGACGCTTCGTAGAATTTTCGCATGTTACGGACAGCGTCTACGCGTGGGCAACCCCTTTCGCTTCTGCGTCCGGCCGACACCCTCGCGGCCATCTCTCGCGCGACCAGTGGCGTAGAATCTACGGCGTCTCGTCGTTGCGTAATTTAAATACGCGGTGGAGTGGCTCGTTTGAGATATCGAGCCATCGTGCGAAGGATCGTCGATGTGTCACGCGAGCGTCTGCAAACGTGTCTCAGCGATTCCGACGTTCTCGATTGTGTGTCTCGTGAAACAAATTATTCGCGCCGAAGTCGTATCGCCCAACCCTTATTTAAGAAAATTCTCGAAATTTCGATCGCTGCCCGCGAAGAATTATTTTCAGCTTGCCGCATTCGTCTCCCGTTACGATCAACCGTAATTATTATACAAAGCCGGATTAATAATAGCGCGAGCGCGATAACCGCGAGCAGCGAAAGTGCGATCTTTTCTCGCCTATCGTCAACCACTCTGCAACCCCGCCACGTCGCACAGCCTCCCTCCGGATGTATCGAGCGGAGCCGCTAAAATATTCATGAAACTTTGTTAAAATCGCGGTCTACGCCACTGTCGCGTCCACCCTTGGTCAAGGGAGGAGGGGGGGGGGGAGTCGAGGGGTGGTGTAGGCGTATAAGCAGCAGAGCGAGGAACGAAGGAAAGGCAAGACAGAGGCAGAGGGAAAAGCGTCAGGGAGCGAGAGAGAGAAGAAGGGAGGGGGAGAGAGTGCCGGTGCGTATATACGCGACGAGAATGTGTGCGTTTACTTCTGCGCCTCGTACCACCCACATACATTGCGCCCCGGTACGTGTGCCACTCGCGTGTGTATCGCGTACGCGTTCGTGTGCGCTTTCCGCGTGTACGGGAAGAGAGAGAGGGCGAGAGAGGATGGGAGGGAGGGAGGGAGAAAGAGAGAGAGAGAGAGTAGCCTTGTCCAAGCGGCAAGCTTTCCCCTCGAGAGATACGGAAAGAGCGGGAGGGGCGAGCGGAGAGAATAGAAAGGGGAAGGCGAGAGTGGTTAGGGGTTGAGAGAGGAGGCTCTATCTCCTGCACTCCTAACTAACATGTATTTTGCATAAAGCTTACATTACTTGAATTACAATGCTCCACCGCTGTCTCATTCCGCCGCGTCCCGAGATGCCGCCGTGTAAATTGCTTCAGTGCCGGGGCCGGCGCACGGTCCGCTGCTCTCGCGGTGTGCGGTGCACGTGTCGGTGTGTTTACGCGCGCGATTCTGGACAGTGCCTCCCACCCCGCAAACCGCCACGCTATTAGGTGGCACGGGGGGATCGGACGGGTGGCGGGGTGGGAAAATTCATTACCTTCCTCGTTCTCGCGCGTTATCGCGCGTAATATACGATCGATCGGTCCGTAGATCGCCGCGTCGAGAGGACGCTATCGAACCTCCGTTGAAACCGGGGTGCCTCTCTGATAAGAAGCATTCGAATGATACCTACGTTAAAAAATCGCGAGAATAACGAAAGCTGTTGGATGAATTAGCGCGAAATTTTCTTTCGATTTTCACGATATTTCTCGCGCGACATCGTGTTCCATGCACACGCGCGCGTGTTACGAGCGAAACCCGGCGTGACCGTGCATCTGAGATAATAGGGGTGGACGTGAGTACGCGCGCGCCTCGTATAATTACACATTTGTGCGCGCGGAGCGTGGTGCGGTCCCCCTTTCTCCCCGCGGCACGACATCGATACCGCGTAGATACCGCGCTCGCGCGCGCACGGGCTGAGGGTCCTTCGGATGTATGTATAATAGGACGGGATACCGGTAACCAGAGGACAAGGTGTAAGGGCGGCGGTGTAAATCACTGGTCGTATCACTCGGCAGCGGGAGTGGAGGTCGGGTGATAAGCCGACGACGATCGAAACGCGCCGTCGTCGTTATAAACGGCTCGCATCGAGCCGACCCGCCGAAAGCTCATCGGAGAATTCCGGCGAAACGACGCGATCGGGCCGCGCACCCATCTCTGGATCGTCCGAGCAAATTCAGCCGCCGCGGATGCGCGATCCTCCCGAATGCTATAAAATGCAACGAGTAGAGGACATTCATCGGGGGCAATTCGATCCAGCATCCCGCGCGTGTAAGAATATTCGTCTCGCCGCACCGCAAATTCGACTCTTCCCTTATCGTAGTCGTCGATCGGTTCGTTCCCGTCATTATCAATCCCGCGCACGGTACAACGCGCCGAAATGGTATTCCGCGGCTCGAGCAACCGTCGCGCACCGAAATAATATATCCCGACGGCAGCTATCTCGATCGCAGTAAAGGGAAACGCGGTGCGACCGCAAATCGTATCAGCCAGCGGGATGCGCGCCCGATCTCGAGCGTCGTCGAGTCGTACGCGCCAACCGGAAAGCTGTATAGTAAGGGATCCTTCATAAGAACAAAAAAAATGATTACCACTCCTCTGAAACTTTGTGAGTAGCTTGACTTTGCCGAGTCTGCCAACTTTTTTATCTGCGAAAAATCTGGTTGCCGCCGGGGCTTCGAGATATTAATAAATAATTATGTAAAATTCATGAATTTTGTTTATCGATGACCGACTAGTTGATTCTATGCTCGAAGTAAGATAAATATTTATGAAGTCAAACGGTAACATTGTCCGACAAGTTTTCTGCCAGGTATGTCGAGTCCGACACTCTGAACATGTAAAATTGATAAAATTTGTTAACTAATTGCCAACGAGCTCATTTTTTCGCTAAAGATAGATAATTATTTATATAAAATTTGACGGTAACATTGTCCGACAAGTTTTCTGCCGGGTATGTCCAGTCCGACGATATTCGTAATTTTGACATGTTTGTTAATTAACATCTCGAAACCCCGGCGGAAACCAGACTTTTCGCAGATAAAAAAAGCTGGGAGACTCGGCAAAATGAGGCTGCTCGCAAAGTTTCAGAGGAGTGGTAATTATGTTTTTTTATGAGGGATCCCTACTCGAAGTACACGCCTCGGTGTCGCACGCCAATATCTCGGACCCTGGTGCGACCGATTTCGAAGCGAGCGAAAAATCAAGCGGTGATTATCGAGTGTCGCTTATTCGCGGCGCGAAGAAAAAAGGGAAACGTAATTCCGTCAAAGCGAAAAGATCCCCGTTCGGCGTAAATGGCGACAAAGACGCGTCGGATCGCCGGGTACCTGTGCATGGTCTCGCGCGCGCGCACACGCGATCTCCGCGGACTTTGGACGGCTTCTACATGGGCGTACCAGTAGGTAGGGGCTACTTTGTATGTACGCACGCTGACATCTTACCCACCCCGGGCCCTCCCAACCACCCCCGGGGTCGGGGGGTGGACCGCGAGATCAATACCGGCGCCCCCTGGACCAGAGCCACCTCTCCCGAGCAGCCAGCGTGTGTGAGCGCCGGACCTCTTAGAATCACCAACCCCCGAACTCACTCACCCCCCCCCCCTCCCCTCCACCCCCGCCGACCACCCTCCGGCCATCCACTCTCACCCTCGCTGCTTTAAAGCGATGTACCCGTATTAGAGGCGGCGGCGGCGGCGACGACGTCGCCGTCAAAGGAAAACGGTCCGTGTCGCGATCCTGCGAGTGGCGGACGCGCACACAGCATCCGTCGTCTCGTCGCGATCTCGTTCTCGCGCGGTACTCCCGTCGCAGAAGGACGTCGAGGAGGAACCACCTCTTCCTCGGTACCTCGGAAAAGTCCTCCCGTCCGCGCTGACGGACGCGAGACGGCGATCCCGCGTGCGTGGACCACCTCTCCTCGCCGAGTCGCCCCGAGCTCCCAAGCTAAAATGGCCGGCTGCTCCCAAGTCCGACCCCTGTCAACCAATTCGGTAACTCTTGTGCCCCGCGTCTCGCGTTGTACCTGCGCGCGAACGACAAAAAATCTCGCCACAAGGCGAGAGAGAGAGAGGAGGGGACTTCGGAGACGCGGACGGTTGACCGGCGCGCGCGTCAGACCTATCGTTCCACCAGTCGCGGCCATCCGAGTTTTTGCATCACAATTAATCCACAGAGCCGTAATGGCCCTGATCCGTGGTCCGCACCTGGTCCCGGGCGACTTCGCTCCTTCGCAGGACAATGCGATCCGGCGAGTCGCGCGGTGGACGCGCTCCAATCGGGGGTTGCCGCCGCGAGGGAGAGACGATCCTCCGCGTCTCTATCTCGGTGTCGCAGCTTCCCGCGGACCGACGAAAGGGTTCTCACGATCATTTCTTCCGCCACGGGGCATCCGGCGATTTTTATTTCCACTCGCGCGCGGCTACCGTTGGGAGTCCGTAGGTTCGCGTCACACCTGCGTCGCGCGGCCAACTTCCGGCGAGCGGTAGCGCGCGACTCGATATCGCGTCGGAGAAACGCAGAGCGAGTCGAGCGATCCGTATAGAGAGATCCTCGAGAGGCGCGCAGGTACGTACGTTACACGTACCGTCACACGTCTGAGCCCCGGTCGACGTAATTACACGCTCGTCAAAGCGAACGACGATATAACGATTGTCGGGTCGTCGCATAGGTGCTCGCGAGAGGCGGACCGACTCCCGGGGGACGTTTCATGAGCGATGGTCATCGCGCGAGCGGCGCGCGGTGAAACGCCGCGGGTCGGGGGTCAAATCTTTGGCTAATCCTGATTAATCGTCCACTCGGGCCGGTGTAACGTCATTTTTACAAGAGGCGACTACACGTCGAGGGGTCGCATGCCTCGCGACGACGTCCGCACCCCGGCGGACGCCACTCGAGGTCGAGCGCACGTTCGCGTGGACGCGACGAAGGGGGTCCGAGTCGGACGGAGATTCGTTTTCTCCGATTTTATCGAAATTCGCCGAGCCGCTGTGAGAATTCACCCTTCGACTATTTCCGGCACCGTTCCACCCGTGAGTACAAGCATCGCCGTTGTCCGAGTTGAAATTGAAACCCCCCGGCCACCCCTTCCCCGTGCCAACGAAGCGCTCCTCCGCGCGCCACCACGGGTCACACATCTGGGCGTTGCCCAATGCTATCCAATTTCACGCGGGCAGGTACGCAGGCACTGGTCGAAGAATTTGGCATTGTCCGCAGGTAACGAATCTCTGTTCGTTACACCGCGCCGATCGCGAATGGCGATTCGGTGACCGTCGCGGACGAGTACGTTACGCAACGGACGGCGACCGCGACCGGCCGACCGACGGTTTGGGTCCTTTTCTCGAGCATCGTCAGTCGGTTTGGAAGGGAAAAAAAAAGTGGGCGAACGTATACGTATGCAAATCGAGCATTTCTCTGGAGGGACTCGAAATCTTTGGCTCTTGCTCTCAACGAACTACTTTCAGTATACGGCGACACCGGTTTTGACCGTCGATCGTTCGGCCCGACGTCCGGAAAGGGTTATCTCGAAAGTTCTCGGGTTTTCTTCGCCCACCCGGAAGGAGGGCGCGAACCAACGTTCTCGCGATCGTCATCGAACGCGAGACCTCATCGCGATTACCGCGCAGCTTAACGTCGAGCAAACGATCACGCGTCATTGGAAAACGATCGACGCGTGATCGCTGGTCACCTCCGCGAAAACGAATTCCGCGTCGCGACGTCACACTCGCCGCCGTACGCACCCGTAGTCGACCTCTACCTCGACGCTGGACCGCAGCGGCCGACGCAGCGCGTGCCTCCAGTCTCGGCCTGGCGGGGGGGCGCGACCGGTTTTTTTTTTATTTCCCAACCAGTGTCCGGCGGTCATTTGACTTCCAGGAGGGAGAAGAGATCCGACGCGCATTTGTCGCGTCTCGTCTTAATCCGGACACTCGCGGCCGGGACACGCGCCAGAACCTTCAACGCCTTTTTGTTTGCCCGTTGAGTGTGGTCAGTTGTCGGTCGGGTCTACCCGAAGGTCCGTCTCACTTCTACGGATGCTACTACTACGCGATGGGTGATGGGACGGGTGGGGATCGAGGACGGGACATTGTCTATTAGGATCGGTCTTTTTGTCGTCTCCTACGCACGCTTTCGTTCCGGGGTTGAGAAATCCCGAGCGGGTGGACGGTGGCCGCGGGCGCCGCTCCGCCGGTTAATCCCCCGATCGGGAAGATCTCTCTCGTGAACGCAGATCGCCGGACGACTCGTCTCGATCGTTCTCTCCGTGGCTTTCCACGCCGTGACGTTCACTTCCTCCTCCCTCTGCACACGCAACTTCGGTCTATTCCGACCTGGAGGGAGGAAGAATCGCGCAACGAGATCGCTTGAACGTCGCGCAGCCGTCATCGAAAGTCACCTTCGTCGTACCAATCGCGCGTCGTACCGCGAAACGCCCGCCCCAATTGCGTATAACGGTTGCGGAACGGCGCCCGTTACGTAAATGTTACGTAATCGAAGTGGACCTATTATATCTACGTACCGCCGTGCCGATGTTGTACTCGATGTTTTTATCCGGTACACCGCGGTTGTCGCCCCAACGCGCCTAACTGCCTCGGACGTTTCACTCGAGTATAGGCCTAGACAGACATAGCCGCACCGCACCCGCGCCGCGCCCGCACCGAGTGTTGGCCATCACACGGTGAGAAAGTTACAGAACGGAATAGAACCGCCTAGTCCCCACTTAACCGCAACGACACCGCGCCGACACCACCGCACCGAGCCCGCACCGCGCCGTTTTACTTTTTGACGGGCACGGTCGGCTCTACGAAGTTTCAATCTGTTCTTCCTATAAGAGCTTCCATACATATTCTTATGAAATAAATGTTGATTTTTAGAAAAAAATTCTTAATTCATTAAAGGAAATAATTCTCAATATAATTTCTTATTTCTAATAAAATAATCAAACATTTTTATGTTTATAAATTAAATAATCAATTAATTACAATTTTTACATATTATGACTGGTTTCTCTTTCATGCATTTTCCGCAGACAAATTTTTTACAAATTATACAAGTTTTAGTGGTTTTATTATCCGTATATCTACAATCTTATTTAGGATTTTCTTCGTGATTGGGAATTATTGCTTGGGCTGCTTGATGTTCCTTGTTGAAGGTTTTCTTTTTCTTCTTCAAGGAATTCGTAATACTCTGTGACGAGTCCATCTGCAATTATCTATACTTCAATTATTAAAATATTTACACAGTTTTCTAAATTTATTGCTGGAATTTTTAATTCAAGTTAACTTTACAGTCAATTATTTCAGACCGACCAAAAATGCACTTAAACCCTTTTACTTCCAGGCCCCTCAATTGTAACAGGAAACGCTGCCTTGGTATCTTTATTCCAGTTGTTGCCTGATGGAGTATCCATGCATTGATTTCAGCGAAATCCAGGATATTGAAAAATACGTGTACAGGCCATCTATTGCATTTTGATTTCACGCTATATTTTCGCGCCATTTGGTGAACCATATCGACGCCAAATTTAGTCTTATTATAATAACTAATTGCTTCGGGTGTTATAGCTCGGCCCGTCAAAATACTGACTGGATCAAATCCTTTCCTTCTCCTTTGTATTACTATATATTATATTGTATATATTGTATTATATAAAATAATGTTTTCATAAATGCGTGGACAAAACCGTGTCGCCAAGACCCCCGGCGATCTTGGGACCCGATGCGCGGAGTCAGGTACTTACCCCCCCGGGGTTTGGGGAGCATAGCTAGTACATACACACACACAAACAACTGTACTACGGCCCGGCAAGATACGGCCCGGCAGGGACCATATGTGGCAGGGGCCGTCGCGGACGGGGTTCGTCGCTTCCGATCCTTTCTGTCAAACGACGGGACGGTCATAAAGACTAGAGTCTGTGTTCCGTCGTACCCCTTTTCCGGAAATAATTAATTAACGGACGGATCGAAATAAGCCGTTTCCCGCAATACCTATTCTAATAAACAATGTTCCGTCTTTGCGCGACGGACTATACGCGCCAAATTAATCTTGTGTGGTGGGTTTAGAATGAATACAATTTCACCAATTTGTAAGGGAAAACAAACAATGCATTAACTTTATTTGCGAGCTGTTCCGGTCGCTCGGAGGTTTTCGAACGTACTGGTCGCTCTTCGACCCCGTGACAATGAGGAACTTTCCCGGATCTAAGTAAGTATGTACAATTTAACGTATGTATAATATAATGCCATAAAATAAATGATCTCATTTTATTTACTGTTCCTTTTACTCCTGTTCCTACTTACTCATTTTATTTTACATTTGTAAAAACCAAAAATAATAGAAAGCTAATACCCGAAACAATTAGTTATTATAATAAGACTAAATTTCACGTCGATATGGTTCACCAAATGGCGCGAAAATATAGCGTAAACTCAAAATGCAATAGATAGCCTGTATACGTATTTTTCAATATCCTGGATTTCGCTGAAATCAATGCATGGATACTCTATCAGGCAACAACTGAAATAAAGATACCAAGACAGCGTTTCCCGTTACAATTGAGGGGCCTGGAAGTAAAAGGGTTTAAGTGAATTTTTGGTAAGTCTGAAATAATTGGTTTTAAAGTTAACTAGAATTAAAAAATTCCAGCAATAAATTTAGAAAACTGTGTAAATATTTTAATAATTGAAGTGCAGATAATTGCAGATGAACTCGTCACAGAGTATTACGAATTCCTTGAAGAAGAAAAGGAAAACCTACAAGAAGGAACATCAAGCAGCCCAGGCAATAATTCCCAATCACGAAGGAAATGCCAAATAAGATTGTAGGTACACGGATAATAAAACCACTCAACTTGCATAATTTTTAAAAAATTTGTCTGCGGAAAATGCATGAAAGAGAAACCAGTCATATATGTAAAAAGTGTAATTAATTGATTATTTCATTTATAAAAATAAAAATATAGATTTAATTATTTTATTAACCCTTTGCACTCGAAAGTTAACTCTCGAGACCGCACCGCGCCCGTCAAAAAGTAAACGAAACTAGTCAGGCACGGTGCGGGCTCGGTGCGGTGCTGCCGGCGCGGTTAGGTAGGGACTAGTCGGTTCTGTTTCGTTGTGTACGTACGACGCACCTCCAATACACGGCCAAAAACACGGTGCGGGCGCGGCGCGGCTATGTGGGCACCGGCTTTTCGCGTCGCCGTCACCGACAGTTGACCGACACACGGCCAACAGTCGCTGCGGGCGCGGTGCGGCCATGTCTGTCTCGGCCTTATCGCGTCAACCGAGCGATTCCTGGGTATACACGAGGTGTCGTAAGAAGAAAAAGAGTCGTTGGCTCAATGGCTCCGATCGCAACACCAGCGGACCGGTACGATTGTTGACGTTGCGTAGACGTACAGCGAGGTGGCAAACACGGGGATTTAAATCCGCATTTTTTCGAGCGACAAAGTCCCGAGAGCGATATGCAAAAGAAACGCTGAGCCCTTCCGAGCGCACCATCGATGTGTATACCCCCTGTCGAGAGTGTCGGGGACCACCTGTGCGCGCCGGTTATCCGAACGCGTGGTAATCCGTCGAGCGTTGCACTTGGATCCACTCTTCCCCCGTCTCTCTCTCTCGAGTTTGCGCAACGGTTTTACATTGATTCCCCGTTGGAGCGTAACGTTTTTTTTTTTAAGAATCCACCGCCTAGCCTATAAATCGGTACCGGCGCGGGGAAAGGGGGAGAGGGAATTATAATGTTAAAGGGATGCCATCTCGCTGCCGGTGGAAGCGAACTTTTCAAAAGCCGGCCCTCGCGTCGCGCGCGAAAGGGGAGAAATTAAAATGTAAAAGGGATGATGCGCGTGGAAAACCGGAGCCGGAGCCGCTCTTTACAAAAGGGGGATTTCGCTAGGAAATTAAAATTAAAAGGGAAGGAGGAGAGGCGACGAAGGGGAGTGCCGAGGTATAGGTACTTTTCTCTCTCTCTCTCTCGCTCTCTTCTTCGTCCCTCTTCCCTTCGAAAATCGAGTCGGTCGCAGCGAATGGCAAATTTCGAATGGAACCGCCATACGCAAATAGACGAGCAAACCAGCGAAGAAGAAAATAACGCAGCATCTCTCCGAGATTCCATCTGCACTCTCGCGCGATGGAGCCGAGCTAATCCATCTGCAGTGTTTCGATTAGGTGTCCGGAATTCGGACGATATCCCGATCGCTCTGAGAGATCGCGCGGCAGGAAGGGGAGGAAAGGGATGTTTCGGCGGGATACAGGTGATCTGCTTCCAACTCGGAGAACGTTCCCACAGCATCTCCCCTAACTCTCTCCACTTCGCTTCCTCCGTTTCTCCCTCTCCCTCGCACTCTTCCTCCCTCGAAAGGTATACGCACTCGCTCGCGTCGCGCCGCGCTTCCACGTTCGACCGCGGATGCACGCGTGGTGCCGTATAGCGCGTCTCGGCGTACCCCGACCAAATAAGTTCACCCCTTGATCCGCGCGGATTATAATGGGAAACGGTTAGGGGCATATTTTTTCCGGATAGAAGATCCGGGGCCCGTTCGGAGAATACAGGCGGGAGAGCGGGGGGCCATTGTCCTAGATATACGGGAGCTGACAACGAGGCGCGCGGGAACTCGTATCGCAACCCGGAGCCAGAAGGATGGGAGTATACCGCCGTTCGCGGATGGGTACAGATACGCGTTATACGCACGGTGGAAGTTGGAAACGCTTCGAAATTCCAGCCCTTTTCGAAATTCTCCGGCCGAGCTCGCCTGTCCAGCCGACGCGACGCGAGCGATGAAATTGATTCGTCACGCGAGACGCGCGAGAGGAGTGCAGTGTAGAACGCGAGGGGGAAGCCGGGGTGGCGCACGACCATTGACTCGTGCAGTGACCCGCGAGCCCACAATGTCCGGTTCTCATCTGGACCTCTGACCAGCGAACAGGTCCCTCTCGCACACTCGACCGCGCCATTATAATATCGTTTTACAGGTACACCCCTAAAAACTCGGGTAAACCGGCGGGCAAAATCAACCCTCGCGCGGGCCGGAGTTCCCGGGGTACACGGCGCGCGGCTCGAGCACCTTTAAAAAGATTATACGCCCGGTTTTACGGGAAAGCGAGCCGGTGTTATACATATGTAAATTCCTGGGGAAAAATGCGGGAAAGATTAAGTTTTGACCGGTTCGGCCCCGGGGAAACGATGCGAGACGGACGCATCGTCGATTTATAAGGGTCGAACGGTCAGCCGGCGCGCGCTCCCGGAAGAGCGGCACGCTCGGGCGCGACGGATGGCCCCGGCCTTTCTTTCCGGTATTCGCGATAGCGAGCGCGCGCCAACGTGTAGCGCGCTTTCCGAAATCGTCTCTCGCGTCTCGATCGAGTTCTTCTGGCTCGCCCAGTCGGTCTTCGGGCGCGGGACCTATGCAAATAGTCCCGTTAAGAGCTTTCGTAACGTACACCTCTGGGAACGTTCGCGTTGTATGGAACCACCTTCCGGCCGAGTCGACGGAAACGCGTAAACGAGCACCGATCGCAGGCACTCGCTTACGCGTGGGCGCTCGTCTCGACGCGATGGAACATCACAGGGGGTCTTTCACGATCCCCGACGCGAGAAACACGCCGAAAGTGCAGACGGGTTCAAATTGCACCGTTCGACAAAGCGGCAATCGTAAATTAAATTTTTACCATAACGATCAGACGATCGCTATCGCGTCGCGATATCGTTTCCAGGCGGACCGTCACTGCCGGTCGGTTCGCGGCTCACCCTCGTGCCCGCCGGTAAATTAATTCGTGTAACATTTCTAGATACAGCGCCGGATAGAGTTGGGACCGCTAGTTAAAATCTTGTCGGTCAGCGGGGTCGCCCCGTGGGAGCCACGGGTCAGCGGAGTCGCGCCTTCGGTCGAACTGGACATCGGTCAAACTGGATGGAAACTTGTTATGAACCCACTCACTCGCTGGCTCTCTCTCTCTCTCTCTCTTTACGCCCGACGACAAACTTACCTATCGGTCACCTCTGCGAGCGAACAATCGGTAGCACGCGCTTCGGGTCAGTCTCTCGTCTCTGTTAAAATTATTTATATGGAACGCGCGCGACTATCGTTGACCGCTGTCCGGTTTCTCTTCCTGTATCGTAACGGTTGGTTGCACCCGAGAAAGAGGACGAGTTCCATACCCGAGATTTCGAGAAGGGTCACCCGGTTAGTTTTCGGAACCTGGAAACGGGATCGCGGCGCTTCGATATCGCCTCCCCGATGGTATAATACAACGAGCTGGTCAGTCCGGGTCATGCGTCAACGGATTACGAGTGGAGGAGCGTGCACTCGATATACAGACCTGCGAGACACGAGCGTGTAATCCCGCGCGAGCCGAACCCGAAACGGTCATTGCCGTCATCGTTAAAGACCGACTCGCTATTGAAACCGGTAGTTGATGCAGATATACGACCGTAAATAGAACGTTGATCATCGCGCGAGAAAGGTGTAGATCGTGTTAACCGGACGTGCCAACGAGGAATAACGATACGTGAACCGATGACAGTACGATCGACGAGAAACAGCGACAGGAGGAAAGGGGAAAGTTTCGAAACAACGGTAAGGAGACTTACCGCGGGCAAACATACTCGTGTCTTCAAACAGAGTCGGAGGACGCCCGACAACAGCAGTAGCAGCAGCAGCAGCAGCAACAGTGACAGCTGGCTGCATCAGCCAGAGCCGGGATGGGTGGGAAACCAAACTCGAATCCCGCGGCTCCTTCGAATGGGATGCCGCACCGGGAGTGATCTCTCGGCATGACGTCATCGGCTTTCGTAGCAGCTGGCTTTTGACCGAACCCCCAAGATCGATTGCAAGATTAGTCCAAGTAGGCGCGCGCGCTCTCTCTCCCCTCGCGAGAAAGGGGTTTACTCTTCGCGGGAGAATGCACCTAATGAATCGACCCGTTTTCTTTCTCGCGCCCCCTCCCTCCCACCTGTTTAAAGCGAGCGTGGTATATCAACGGGAACACGAATTGACAATCGCTCGAACGTAATGAATTTCGTAGCCTCCGGAATCGACAGGCTCTGATTGATGAGCTGATGTGATTTAGAAGTTGATTTTTGACGTGTGAAACATTTACTCGGCTTGACTTCGGTGAAAAAAAAACCACGATATTCCTGGGCTATCGCGTCATCCGGACGTCCGTAATCAGGTACGCGCTCCGAGAGAGTCGAGAAGAAATTCTGTACACGGTCGAGAAGTTCCCGAAATATCCTGGAAAAATGATAGCCCGCGGCCGGCCGCGCGGCACGTCGATCGCGCGAGGCGCGTACGGCTTGTCCCTCGTTAATAAGGAGGATGCAAACGAGCGCCGCGGCGCGAGGACCACATGCGAGACGAACATTTCCGAGATCCTTTAGGTGTCACCTTGACAAATGCGCGCGCTCGAGAGGGATGCGTTTCTTCGCTGATTTTCGCAGTCGGTCGTGCCCGCTTCGTGCGCTCTGGAGAAATGAACCTGTTGCCGAGGTTTATGAGCGACATTAACATACTTTGTTGGTCCCCGCACCGGCGCAACGGCATCCCGTCCGTGGGCCTGCGATTGGTCGTCCGTGTCGATGCCGGTAAAAAAATTCACTTGTTGCGCTCCTCGCACACCGCGGGGGACTCCGACCGTTTCGCGCTGCGCGCGCGAGAGTGCGGCGTTATCGTTTACGTTCGCTCGCACCTATCTTTTTTAACGTTTCGAGAAAACCTCTGCGCACAGGGGTAGATACGCGTTGGCGTGGTACCAACGGATTCGGGTCTCGCGCGAATTCACCCCGCGATCGGCGAGGCGACGACGAAAGTCTTATCGCAGCTGCAGCTCGAGACTCGCCGAAATAACGGTGATCGATGCGCGCGCGTCGTTACGGCCCGGCTACGTAGCGCGTACGAGCGGTACCCAGCTGTGAAAATAATTACACCTCGAAAGACAAAAAAAAACGGTTCCCAGGATTCGAATGGCTTCGTATGTCTCTTATAAAGGGAAGATCGTTTCGGCGGGGGGAGTCGGAGCGATCCAGGGGTGGGGCTGTGGCTGATCTCGAGACCTTCCACCTTGGGATGGCGGGGCGATGCCGGAGGGATGCCGCTGCATCTGCCCCTTTTAGCGTAATTATACCGGAAAAAAATAATATCGAACGTGACATTCGGCTATTGATTTGACTCGTAAGTGGGATGTAATCCCGGAACGTGCAACCCTCCTCTCTCTCTCTCTCTCCCCTCGGAGGGGAGCTCGCGACGCCTCGATAAATATAGCCCGGTTACTTGTGTCGGCGATTTGATAAAAAAAAAGTGCAGCCGTGCCATTCGAAGCCGAACGATTGACGCTTACTCGTACTTCGATTTATTCCGCTTTTCCGTTTCTCCCGCGAATTTTGGGAAGCGTCGTACGGGAACTGGCCAAACGCGAAGGCGTGTTGGCTCGAAATCCAACGCCGCGCGGGGAAGGCACATTTCGAAGAAAAAGAATTTTCGAGCTCCGGGGGAATTACACGAACCGCGCGGGGGTGCGGGACGAGCACGGAGAGGGGAGGCGAAAGGAGATTCCTCGAAGCGGGGTTCTCATTCGACCGGTTTCGACTTTTCAGCCGTTTTCCGACAGTCGCGCTATCGCGTATCTCGGATTCGAGTAATTTTGAAAGTGCGAACGATAACTCGCGAATCACCCTCGAAGGGGTAAAAATCGCGAAACGCGTTTTACCTCGCGCTAACGTTCCTCCCCGATACGCGGTACGTTTATTTCACTCGACCATGAGAACCCCCGTCGACAGTGGTGCTTTGCGAGCAGCAACGCTGCACCCTGCAATTGCGCGCCGTTGAAGCGTGGGCCGCTCGCTTTTGTTTCTACGGTCATTCGGAAACCGCTCTCTTCCCTCGGGACTCGAGCAAACGGAGTTTCCTTTGAGACGCTCGTGGTAAATTGAAAGAGACGTCGAATGGCCGCTCGGGGTGCCCCGTCTATTATTATTACGATGGGGCTGCTATTCGGGGTGGGAGAGGGAGAGGAGTACATTTTCCGATGCAATTTTTTGTCATCCGCGGTATGGAACGGACGACTGCGTTTCTCCTGGTCCATTCGAAAGCACTCGAGCCGGAGGCGAATGCCGATTTCGAGATTTCTGCGCATTTCGGAAGACGGGAGCGCGTCGACGAAAATTCCGGACGTTAACCCCGTCGTTCGAATCGCGGTAAAGAGCGATTTTTTCGACACACCGTCCGCAAAAAAACTCCCTCACGGTCGCGATCGCGCGGTGCCATTGAGAGACGATCATTTTTCACGTAACACGACCGCAATGCGAAATCGGGGAAACGCCGAATGGTCATTTCACGGGCATCCTCCTTTGTCGCGACCGTGCGCGCACGGCAGGGACTTTGATACCCTACATTTCAGTCTCATTTTACTAAAAGCCGATCGTATTTCACGATTCCTCTTCGGGAATGCACAATGGTCGGGTTTTTCCCCCAGTTTTACGGTATCGCAACTTGTCCCGAGCATCGGCGCGCGCGCGCGCGCGAGCGAACAAGGAGGACGCACGGGGGGTTAGACTTTTTTTTCTCCAGAACGCTCGTCGCATCGAGACTCGCCCATTGAACCGCAATTTGATCGTAAATGGTGTGGCGCCCGGTATTTACTTTGGACGAAATATTGCACCTATATGGGATCGAACGGCGCGACCCGAGGGTGGAGCGTGGAAATTTCAAATTTTCAAACATTCGTAACGGCTTTCGAGGCGAACGGGAGCGACGGAAGAAAAAAATCGGCTTCGTGAGAATTGTAAACACGAGAGGCGTCGTCCACGCCGCAAGCTTTCCCGTTTCATTCCCGCGAGAGGCGCGTCTTCGATAAACCCGACTTCCGCGGTGAGAAGATATTCGACGTCGTTCGCGCGCGCAGATTACGTAAAGCGGGTTACGCGTCGTCGGGGGATCACGGGCCATTAGGAACCGAGTAGAAGGGACACCGAGAGCCGGACGTTCGTTTCGAGGAAGTCGAGACGCGCGATTGGTCGAATGGCTCGAGCAAAAGGACGTGGGTACTCGTCCACCGGAACGACGAGGGGCCGCGGAGGGAGGTCGGCGACTCATCCGCGCGCGCGAATATAAAAATCTTCGACTCCTCGGCGGTGAGAGGAGAAATAATCGGGTCTACCGACGCGCGCGTCGGACGGTTGGCCGGACGGAAGGCGCGCGCGCGCGCGCGTTACCCGATCGCGGACAATGGCCTTTCGTCACGAGAGACAGTCGTCTCCGTTGCGATCGAGGCAAAAAAAGCTTCACGCACAATAACGCGACGCATCGGCCGCGGCGACCGGGACCGGAAAAAATCCCGAAAGTGGGGGCAAATGGTCGAAGGCGACCCCGAGGAGCCGCAAATCCTAGGACCTTCGAGTGGAAGACGACCCGTCGCGACCTCACAATGGTCGTGTCCGTTGAGAGATGAGCCGTGAACGTGGGGTACCCAACCTCTCTCTACGAGGTTGATACAGATTTGAATATTAATTTCGGGTCGTGCCAAGGACGGTGAGGATTGCCCGCGGGTCACCGGGGTACGTTAAGAAGGACTCGCGTTATCCGTTGACTACCACCGACGACAGCGCTTCCGGCTGTCTCGCGCGCGGAGGGAAGTTTAACCGAAGAGCCGTCGTACGACGAATTACCTGTACAAGTCCTTTCGCGATGAATTTCCTAATCGACGACGCGTGATTCCTCGAAAAAAAAAAAACGATTTCTTCCTTCACCTTTATCACCGAGTCGCTACGAGGCTCGATCCCGACGGTTCGTTTCGTGGACGACGATAGCTGGTCTCGTCCGTCCCCGACGTTCGTTATACGCGTTCCCGCGATCGAATCCAGACCGTTTGTTTCTTTTCGGTTGAAATTCGGCAATAATTCAATTAGGGTGAAAGATTTAGTATCGCGAACACTCCATAATTCAAGCGTGATGTACGCGCATGAGAACGGACCCGGCCCCCACCTCGGCATAAATTAGAAGAACAATGCCGGCGATCCGCTCGCGGACCGCGTGGACGCACCGAATAATAACGCGCGGCGCTATAGGCATAGGTACCCCTTCACCCGTCGCCTCTCTCGTCCACGGACATCGCAAAATTCACATGTAATACATAATGTATAATATATACGCGCCGAGGCCTCCCAAACAATTAGAAGGGACCGAGCGAGCGTGCGCGCGCGATTGCCCGGTAGGCTGGACGAAGATCGGCCCCGGGAGTGGCCGAGGGTTGCGTTTTAATTTCACTTTAACCGTTATATCGCAACGTCTCGCGTGAAATTCAAACGCTCCGGCTGCTCCGAACGCGAGAGCGGTGGCTCTCGACGCGGATACCACTCGCGCGAACCGCCGGCGCGTCCGGGATAACCGGGGTAACCGAGAAATGCGTGGGGCAGTCGAGCGAACGGTCGACGAAACCACCGACGGAGCATCCGGCGGAAATCGAGTGGACGTGGTAGCGTCCTCGCGATTCAATCTTCGAGCTGCGATATATGTATAATACCTATATCGATCGATTGCAGCGTCATATACTCGTCATCGAAATCAAGCTCGGCGAAAATGCGAAAGCGAACAAATTCGTTCCCGATCCATCCGCGGGAGGTGGGGAGCAAAGGAAACCGGTAAGGCCCGTGCCTCGCCAGCCGCCCCGGTACGTAGCGTACGGGGGAAATGCAAGGTAGAGAGTGCCGTCCTCGCGCGCGCACGCGGTGCAGGTCAGTCTAGGGGTCAGTGATGTCCGACCGATGACCCGGCCCGCCCCCCGTATACAATTATAAATGCATTAAACCCACCCCTTACAAGATAATATTTAAATCGAGAAGACATTCGAATGACCCGGGCTCGAAAACGGCGCCGAGCACCCTCGAGGTGCGCTACATATTTTATCGCGTGTATTTTCTGTTGTAAATCCTCGGGGCTCCCCTTTCGCCTCGGGTCCGAACGGTCAGTCTTCGGACCTGACCCCTTGGAGCAAAAAACACAACGACCTATGAAATCGGACAATAAGAAATTAGATACAAAGTTGCGAGGGACGCTCGCCGGTGCGCGTCCTCCTTAGTTTTCTCGCTCGTACACATATATCTCATGGGTGTAACTCGTGAAAGAAATTGTAGCAGCGCGCGTACCTGCGTCGTGTTGTCAGCCCGTTCCCCCGAAACCGTTTGCACCTTGATTAGAAATGCGCGGGGATGGAAATTCTCAAGTTATTCGCGCTTCGATGGGTACCGTTGCTTCGGACGCGCGTTCTTTCGACGATCTTATCGACATTGTCGCGAGAACCGATCTGCGCCATCCCGTATACCTATATAGAGTCAAAGTCGACGAAGAAGTTGCGCTTCGTGGATACACGGCCGCGCTCTTCCACGAGAGTCGCGCGCGCGCGCGCGCGTATAAATCCGCGCTGAAATTAAAGGGCGCGACCCGAGTGCACCGCGCGCAGTGCGCTGCGGAGGACTCTCTTAGCGCGCGGTTCGCCGCTCCGATGGAAAGGGGTCGGCCAGTCCATCGTGGCGTCTCTTCCGGGTGCAAAAAACGGTATCTTTCTACTTTACAAAGAATTCACCGGGCCGCGCTCTTTCAAATTCAAATCAAACGTCCAAGCTCATCCGCGGCGGCTCGTCCCTCTGTCCGAAGTGAAACTCCATTCGTTACACGCACGGTAATTCAATTCGGTTACCTGGAAGACGTCCAGAGGGCTCGTCATTTTTTTAGGCTTCCTTCCAGGACGAAAGAATTAAAATTGTAAGGCCGGCCAACGTGCGCGCGGTGCTCGGTCGAGTTTGAAAAGAGGGGTTTTCTCGCATGCGCGTTACGTCGCGAGTACGCGGTATCGCCGGCCATTGTCGCGTAAAGTCGTTGGTGCCAAGTTCCACAACCGAGAGATGGTCCCCGCGACGCGGTAACGATTCTCGATCCAAAACGGCGCGACGCGAAACGCGCGACGAACGGTTCCATCCGTCCTTGTTTCACCTCTGCCCCCTTCAACCCCTGGTTCACCATTTTGGGCAAGCACGTACGGAATTGCGCGGGAGAACCGAGTGTCTGTCCGGTGTAATTTCCAACTACGGTCCGCTCCCTGCGGTAATCCAACCTAATAGTAATTTCCCTTCTACCCTCCTCCTTCGCTCGCGCGCGTGAATCGTGCTCGATTCGTCGATACGTCAGACGTTCTTCGGAGGGGTTGATTTGGAAAAAGCCAAACGTTTTCTACGCGGAATTTTCATTCTCTACTGTATATTCTCGTTCGAAACGAATATCAAAAAAGAACTTTAAACATGGGATACTAAATTAATAAACGAGAAATTGACCTTCGAAGTTATTCTTTCCACGGAATAGCTTCATTCACCATGCTCGATAAGTACAGCGTTGCAAAAAATTGCTCAGGAATACCGGGGTTAATACTGTAGAGAAGCTTCGGACACGCACGCAACGGATAAACTGTCGAGTAGGATGTAACGTGCGAAGATAATTTATCGAGAAGAGAGAGGGCAGCGGGCAGAGGTATGGTCGATAAAATAATGCGAGAGCTTCGGTGATAACGGACGCATGAGTGAAGTTTCCGCCATAAACAGTGGACGGTAACTAACGATTAACAAATTTTATGGAAGTGCGCGGTGATAACGGAGGAAAAAATCCATATATGGATATACTCAAATGTATATTCTTATTTCTTCGAAATAATACCGTGTTTCTCGCGCCAAGTCTTCCGCTATCGGATAAAGCAATGATTTGCGTATTGCATTTAGGTCGTGAAAGTTCACGTAGGAAAATGCAATTTGAAAAAACGCCTTGTCATGATGTGATGATTCGACGTAACGCGACGCGTTATTCAAAACAAGAATTGCACGTGTAAGAAATCAACGCGTTATCTCTATATAGCGCATCGTTCGATTGATCGGTTCCACGTCGACATCATTATCTTCGATGCTAATTCAAGCGTAAAATTCACACGAGAGACTTTGTCTCGCGAGAGAAACTGAATAAAATTCTGTACAAATACCTTGCGCTCGATAATTCGTTTTCCAATAAACGCGACACGTTCTGCCAGTAAATTATTGCTACACTGAAAAAAGTATTTAGCTAATCCAGCTATATTTCTGGCTGCCTCAGACACAGCTAGAAAAATATTTCTAGCGTAGCAAGAATTCTTGTTATTGCGAAGAAAATTATCACTGCAATTACTATAATTTTCTAGTTGTGGCCAAATTTTTTTGTGTGTGACAAAGTTACAGAAGACCACTTAACGAGTATACGAGTAGCTACTATTACAGCCATGGGAAACCCGATAAAGGGGAAAAAAAAGACAAAGTGGAAAGTTTCGAACGTCACTCGAGCGATTAATCATTATCCGTCCACTGGTATCAATTACGTGGAATTCTTGATTCTAGTCATAACACCTGCCAGAGGAAACGATGCGTCAACACGCAACGAAAACAAGTTTTCTTTCCACCGACGTTAGCGAAAATGCATGAAGCGAGTCGAGAGTAGTGGAAGTAGGAGCTGAGTCTTGGGATATATAAAAGATATGTAACAGACCGAGTTTCAGATCAATCGGGAGTTCCGCAATACATAACTGCTTCTTCTGCTACACGATCGTGCGAGTGTATTTTATAGTCCGCGCGATTTCGAAAAACGTTCTTTTGCTAGCGTATTATACCGAGAAGGGTGAGAGCGAAAAAAATTCCCAACGAATCATTTCAATTCCACTGAGTCCACACATCGGTTCTTCCTCGGAACTGCTGAAAAAAAAAACGAGCGGACCATCGGTCGGCGAGCCTCGAGAATGGCACTGTTGACGGATCATCGAATCTTGGACGGCGTGGTTTTCCTTCTTCTATGTGTCGTCTTCGCCGCCTACCTTTACATGACGAGGAAGTTTAACTACTGGAAGAAACGAGGAGTTCTGGAGTTTTCACCCTCGCCGTTCGTCGGCAACTTCGCCGAATGTTTTTTCCTCAAAAAGTCGGCCGGCCATTTCTTGAAGGACCTCTACGACAAGACCCAGGGCCAGCGATACATGGGATTCTACATCTTCGACAAACCCTTCCTCCTGATTCGAGATCCCGAGGTGATAAAGCACGTTGTCGTCAAGGATTTCAATTACTTCACGGACAGATACATCTCGGCCAGTGAAGCCGATCCTCTCGGAAAATCAAATTTGTTTCTCATAAAAAATCCAGACTGGAAAATACTGCGAAACAAGCTGACGCCATTTTTCACCTCGGGCAAGATGAAGAAGATGTTCGAATTGATGATCGAAATTGGATACGACCTGGACAATCACATGGAGCAATTGGGATTGGACGGTACGTTTCGATTCGCGATTTCACACGGTGGGGGAAAATGGTTCTCGTATTTCGTCGTTATCCTTGATAAGCATCGATCCGAGTTCGCTTTCAACTGCACGCGATAAGACGGATCGTCTGCTCGTACGTGCAGTATACGAGTCCTATTAACCGGTCACCGCGAATCGAGTGGTCGATCCGTCTTACCGGGCACCTCGCGCCGGACGTCCGGTACAAAAAGAGTCGCACCTCTCAGGCAAAGGTCGCGCGATCGAGCTGAAGGAGGTTTGCGCAAAGTACACAACGGATATAATCGGCATCACCGCGTACGGCCTGAAAGCGAATTCCCTCAGCGATCCGGAGGCCGAGT
Source organism: Xiphydria camelus (assembly GCA_963678675.1). NCBI lineage: Eukaryota > Metazoa > Arthropoda > Insecta > Hymenoptera > Xiphydriidae > Xiphydria > Xiphydria camelus. Next base: position 39,670,276 of record OY783191.1, read on the forward strand.
TCCGCAAGAACGGAAAGAATATCTTCGCTTTCAACGTGAGACGCGGCATCGAGATGACCTCGATCTTCTTCGCACCGGCCCTGGCCAAGCTCTTCGGGTTCAAGTTGTTCTCGGAGAAGAGCTCCGAGTTTCTGAGAGAAGCTTTCTGGGATACCATCAATAGTCGCATCGCCTCCGGCGCCAAAAGGAACGATCTCATTGATCTTCTGATCGGGCTGAAAAACTCGCAGGAGAACAACAATGATCGCGACGCGTTCAGTGAGTAACACGTACACGTATCGGGTGTGGCCGTCATTGGTGACTCTGTCGTTCGCTCCGTCGACTTTAGAATTCGACGGCGACAACCTCGTGTCTCAAGCGGCTATATTCTTCTCGGCCGGATTTGAAAGCTCGTCGACGACGATGACTACCGCGATGTACGAGCTGACGTTGCAGCCCGATCTGCAAGACAGACTCCGCGAGGAGATCAACGAGGCGCTGGAGCGAAACGGGGGCAGGATAACGTACGACATGGTACGTTATCGCCGCGAACCGACCCCGTTGCGATCGGCGCTCACGCGTCCCCCGTTGACTTTCAGGTGACGACGCTTCCGTATCTCGATATGGTAGTTTCGGAGGCACTGCGGATGTATCCGCCGCTGCCGTTCCTAGATCGCATGGCCAACGCGGACTACAGATTGCCGGGAAGCGATCTCGTGATCGAGAAGGGAACTCCCGTGTACATCCCCATGCTCGGACTGCACTACGATCCGCGATACTTCTCCGATCCGGAGAAATTCGATCCGGAAAGATTTTCCGACGAGAACAAGAAGAAGAGACCGGCTTACGTTTACATGCCGTTCGGGGAGGGTCCTCATAATTGCATCGGTGAGAAAGCCTTTCCACACGCGAGTTCTCTCGCTGCGCGTCTTTCGCCTCACACCGTTTGCAATTAACGTTCCAGGCCTCCGTTTCGGACTTCTGCAAGCTAAACTCGGTCTCGTGCACATTCTGTCCAAGTACAAGCTGAGCACCTGCGCGGAGACCATGATCCCCTTGCGTCTGAATCCCAAAGCTCTCATAACCACGGCCGACGGGGGAGTGTTTGTGAATGTTCAGAGGATCAGCGGCAAGGCTGCATAGAGAAAGGAAAAGGGTTTGTACTCGCGTGTCTCTACAGGAGTCGTGGGGCTTCGACGTCAAGTTCCTCATGAGATATGATTGAAGCTTAAAAAACAATATGATCCACCCCTCGTGGAACCGAGCTTCTCGCCTTCCGGTATAGCCATTGCGATGCGGTGTGGATAGTTTTACGTACTCCGTGACGCGTATATTTATTTCAATTCACTTATTTCCATTTACAAAAATCCGTCGATATAACAGCGAGCGCCTCGCCATTCGAGAATTAATTTTCCGTCGTATGTGTTATCCTGATATCTCTCGAATTCGAAACGAAAGGGTAAATATCGTAGCGATTAACGTTACGGAATTACGCGTAATGTACAGCAGTCTAGCGTTGGCAACGCGTAGAACTATCTCTGCCGTCTGTCCGATCTCGTCGGCGACCTTTCCGATACAATACGCGTCCGATCGTTCCAACGTTATCGCCAATGACGATTCGAACGAACGACACGGACGTGTGGCGATTATACCGGGCATCTCGTTACTTTTTCGGAAGAGAGGGACATTTGAATTTGGCTCCGTCGAAGGGGACAGTGAAAGTCTTATGGAGAAGGCGTCCGTCACCTCGCTCGCCCAAGGGTGTCGCGAGCAAGAGGGAAGCGCGACGCGACGGTGCGCGCGGAGAACGTAGGAGCGATAATCGCCAACACCAAACACCAACGAATTTATACTCATTTTTCTTACTCTTCTAAGTCCCATATATTCCTACGATTACTTTACAATAATTAATATGGACCATCGCTCGCCTGCGAGCACGGGGGACGCGGTACGTTCGCGCGGGTGAGCTTTCGAACCGGATCCACGGGTGGTTGCGAGAGTAAATTGTTTGGAACGCGAGTCGCGGATACATCGATATTTATTACACAATTTTGCGAGATCGATCGATCCTCCCAGAAAATACGACGAATAGCCTCGTTTAATTGACCGGCATGGAAATACGGCATTGGCGCTAACCAATGATCAATTGACAGTGGTAGTTATCGAAGATACACAGTCGGTGTCGGTTGGTCCAGCTCTCGCGACACTCGGGCCGAGCTGCGGGCCGCTCTTTTGATGATCGTGCATCGACCGCGGGACGCGATTCAAAAGATCGTCGTTCGGATTTTCGATGCATCTCGAGGGAGCGGTCCTCAATTCCAACGCCCGTATATCAGGACTGCGGTATTTAGGAAGAGATAAATAAATAATGAGAAAGATCAGGCAGGCGCACACGCGCACGCACACACACATGCACACACACACACACACACACACCACAGGTAGTGTTTAATGGTAATTTGTCGTAATTCGTTCGTCGTTCGTATATCGACGCGTCTATCTCGGTGCCGTTGCGTCGGTATAGAATTCGAATCGCTAAACCGGCGTTCTTCTCGATTCCGGTGGTTCGCTCCGTGGACCGTTTCCCCGAAAACGACAACGATAACTCTCGAGTGTACCGGCGAGATCGAGAGGAAAGGAGAACCAGCGAAGGAAGACGAGGAAACGCGCTCGCGTTCGGAACCCGTAAGCTCATTGCGTAACTCGCAGTGACGAATCCACGCCAGTTACGAAACAGGCTTGCTGGTAAAGAAAAACAGACGTAAACATTGACGATGCAACGATACTACGATCGCGCGTCGAGTCTAGGTATAGAGAAACGAACGAAAGAACTCCCAGGGTCGGTCGTTTCAGGATATCGAGGCGATAACGTAAGACTAGAGTTCAACGATACATGCGGTTCGAGCGCCGCATATGGACACATTTGTCGGAGTATAAAAATATAAACATCTAAAAATGAAAAAGCGCGATGCCCTACGGAGAGAAAATGAGCTAATTGAGAAAACTGCGCGGCAATCGTTTGTCATCGGAGACACGAATTGTGGGTGTTCCGTTAAATGCGACGAGTACCTGTAATTACGAGAGGTTCCTAAATTTACATAAAAGTTTCTCTCTTCTCGCGACACTCAAAACAATTACATTTTTGGACTTTACTGTATGACATCTACCATGACATATATATCTACCTATCTATCTATCTATCTATCTATTTATCTGTTTATCCGTCTATCTATCTATCCATCTATCTATCCATATATATCTGCCTATTTATCTATCTACCTATCCTATCTACGAATAGATGTTGCATGGCACGCGTATCTGTATACGTGTATGGGATTGTACCTACGTGTACAGAATCAGAGCGACAATGGGGCGCATACAAATATGCTTCAGTAGACTCTAGCTATACGCCAGTGCTTCTTCGATCAGACTCTACGGCCAAAGTGTGATTGGTGTATAATTTGAAGTCTACCACCGCGTAGGTATAACTCTGATCCTGTATACATACACATACGTAGGTGCGTACGAGACGCGAGCGCGCCAAAAGGTATATATATCTTTCCATACGATGTGTATAATGCATATATACCGAACAACATTAATGATTATCCATTGTGGGATATGCGTTAGCTAGACAATAAATAAAATAGTCCGTAATCTTAATATATTCTGCTTCGCGATTCGAGCAGCGTCAAAGTTCATTGAGGTATAACGTTCTTCACCGATCACCATCGTCGTTTCACCTTTGTCAACGCGGCGCTCCCTTCGACGGGAGCGATTTCACTCACGCGAGGAGTCTCTCGTGAAAATTTCGTAATTGCGAGGACGTCGAAACTGCACTGTCGTGGCGTTTACGATCATCCGCTGCAGCAAAACGACCGTTTCATCCTGCAGCAACGCGACCCGTTCAAATGACCAGCTTCGACGTCGCTAATTACAATATATCACTTGAAGTCGTCGCGCGTGGGTGAGTGCGAATGGTGGGGCGAGGAGGATGGCTCGTTCGCTTGCCTTTTTGGCCTGAAGCTAGCGGTCAGCGACGAAATCCAGCCGCTCTGAACTTGCGGCGTGGATTCGTTCAACGAGCCGCTATTGCTACGCGTGCCGTCGATGCTCATGCCTGACTTGAATCTGGAGAATAAGCCGGTAGGACATTTCTTGGACGTACCGGGCGACGAGAAAGCGATCGGCTTTTTGCTCGCCTTCGCAGACTCCTTGCAGAGCATGGAATCGAGGCTTCCGGTGTGCTGAAGCTCTTCCGCCTTTTTGACTTCCAGCGAACCCGACGGAATGCTTTCGTTCTGCTTAGTTATCTTTGATATGTCTTCCATGCTGGCCGAACTCCGTCGAATCTCCACTTTCACGATATCCTTGTCGATACCGGTCGAGCTGCTGCTACTGGGGTTCACTACGATTTCGGGTCTACCCCTCACGTCGATCTCCTTAAAATCATTGAAGCGTAGCCCGTTGTTCGATTCCTTCTCGCTTCGCGACGTCGTCTTCGAAACGCTCGTCTTGCCTTCCGGATTCGAAGAGTTTCTCTTGTGCTTTGCGATCTGATGCGAGATCTCGCTGTCCGTAGCGTGTAGTATTTCGAGAGAAGCCGAGGGCCTCTTCTCCTTGGCGAACACTGTTCTCCAGCTCTTGTTTTTGGCGTCTTGCGATTTCTTCACCTTCGGTAGAGTCGTAGCGCGTTTTTCGGCGCTGGACATCTCCACCATCGTCGTTGTCGTCGTCGTCGTCGTCGTCGTCGTCGTCGTTCCCATTGTCGTTGTCGATGTCAACGTAGTCACAGCCGTTAATATTTCATTGTCAGCCTGTTTATTGATTTTCGTCAGGTTACATCGCTTGCAAATGGAAGAATCGTGCTTGGAGGAGGAGCTGCTGGTAATGGAATTGCTCTTGCTCAAGTTTTTCAAGGGGTGCTTCGTCTGCCTCGGTCCCGGCGAATCCTTCGAATCGAAGCTAATGCTCAGCCGGTCCGTAAAATTTCTGATACGCGACAGGAATGATTTATGACTATTGACGTTGCTCTTTTCGCGCTCGTCGCAGCAGCAACGAGGGCTGCCGCACCACTCCTTTCCCATGCCGCCGAGCCCGGCGGTAGACGCTTTCGTCTCCTCGTCCCGCAATGTCGCGTTTCCATCGACATTGTTCCTCGACACCTCGACCGTAACGGCGGATCCATTTCCTTCCGACAGGCGAGTCTCTAAAAAAACTAGCTCGTCCTTTTCAAGCTCCTCGAGGATCCGCGAATCCGTGTAGCCTTCGCCCGATCGGGCGCTAACCGGCGAGCTCATGTCACTGCTGAGATTCTCGCCTCTGCTTCGCTTTCTCTCGCGCTCGTGATCCCTCATGGCCTTGGCCAAGTCGTGATTGTGATAATCTAGCGACGACTTTTCTCTGCTACCTTTACGACTACCCGGGTAGCTCTTACGACCGGTCAAGTTGCCTTCCGTGGATATCTTGAACTTCAGGGTCTTCTCACTGATCTCGACCTCCGTCGCGGTCTCGGGATCGGAACTCTCGATATAGTCGGGATCCTCGAACGTCAAATTTTCCGTCTCGTCCTCTATCGATCGAGATCTGGAGTGGATCGTCCCACCGGACCTCTTCGAGCGCATGCTGTGGGACGAGGTCGACTTAACGACGGAGGGCCCGGAACCGGAAGTGGCGGACGGGGTGGACTCACCGAGATCCACGACGCTCTTTCGATGATGTCGCTCGTCCTTGGCCGCCTCGTTGAGCCGTCGATAGTACTCGAGCGCGTCTCGGACTGGTTGGACTATGAGGTCCTGAAAGGGGAGAGCGGAAATGCTTGACGCGACCCATTCACGAATGGAAGAAAAAGAAGAAGGTTCGCTGCAGCGGGCCGAGCCGACGACCTGCGTACGTACCTGCAGTTCGACGAGCAACTCGCCGAGCGCCTCGAACAGAGGCAAGAGCACCAGCCCGATGAAACTGCACTGGGAGGAGGGCTTGGTCACCTTGTCCCGGTCCATGAACGGCGTCACCGGTAGACCCTCCAATTTCTCCGCGTCGCTCTGCTTGAAGAACTCCTGAAGGAGTCGATCCAGCCACGGCTCCGCGACGTCCATCGGACGTGCCTCGTTACTGATGTCGGCCACTTTGATGAGGACCATCGAGAGCTGCGAGAGAATGGCACGAAATGAAGATCTCGCCTCAAATCGATGTTCGCCCCTTCTCTTCCGTCGTGTCTCTTTAACGGAAACTCACCAGATTGATGTGAGCCTTATTCGCGAAGTCAAATTCCGGGATCGTGTCGGTGAATTGCCCCAGTATCTCGTTATGCCTGGCCATATCGGTCGCGAGGATGCACCTGATGATGCCCTCTCTGACGGTGCGGTAGGTTGTCGCGTCCAGGGACACGAGGATATTGCATTCGGGAGCCTCGAGGACGCGAAAGGCTATCGAGCAATGATGGTTCTCCAGGGGTGAGATGTCGTTGTAGCGCAACGCCAGTTCCGTGCGCGCGTTGATCTGGTAGATGTTGTTGTAGCCCGGATGATCCAGGTCGTGGCAGATGCACGAAACGATCAGAACGAGGACCTCCAGATCGCCGATCTTCGACGACAGATCGACGGCCCACGCCATCGCGTACATCTGAAACGGCGTTTACGATCGCGTTCGGTCGACGACCTCCCCCCCTCGAAATTTCTCGACGCCGTCCGAGGCACGCCGAGCAAAGTACGCGCGTTAATTTCCGCGAAACTCTCGGCTCGCCGTGCATGCGGAGGCCCCACCTATATCACCGTGTTCTCCGCATTCGCGGGCAACTCACCATCTGCGCGACGCAAAAGCAGTGCCTGAAGTTGTGGAAGGGAACCTCGTTGTAATTATTGTAGACCTCGTAGAGGAAGTTCCGGAGAATCGAGAGGGGTATGTTGAACTTCTGCGGTAGATCGAGCTCCACGAACATCGTCTGCAGCATGAGCAGCAGCTCCTCGTCCTCCCATTGTCGCGCGTCGAAAGCGGGCGAACGCAACCATTCTCGCACGCTCGACGACACGGCCACGTCGCTGGAACACGTATCGAGCGAGAGACTATGAGCCGCGGGAGAGCTTCTTCGCGCCTGTCTATCGTCGGGGGAGCGAAGCTGAGACCTCGCGTCCGACGTGGCGAGAGAAAGAAAAAGAGGGCGAACTAAAAAAAGGGAGAGAGCCGACCGTATACTCGGGCAATTTCAAAGTCGGACGATCCCAAGAGCGAATAACCCCTCGCGACTGTACGTCGCAATTACCGTACGTTAGTAATGACGTAATTGCCAAGCTGGAAGGATTGCAACATTCGCTTTTCCCTGCTTCTTTCAATGCCAATGCCGTTGCACCCGCTTCCCGTGCTCCGCTGCAACTCTCTCCGTCGCACGCTGACCGCTCGTGTGCATGTACCGCGCGGACCGTTGTCTCTCTCTCTCTCTCTCTCTCTCTCTCTCTCTCTCTCTCTCTCTCTCTCTCTCGTTTCTTCGCTCCACGTGATCCATGGAGAGGTCGTGACTCGCGTTGCAAAACGCCGTTTTACAGGGGATATCTCGAGAGGCGATGCATCGAGCGCGAAATACGCTTAGTCGTATGCGGTGCGGTCTCTCATCCCCGCGTCGACCCATTCGGAATCATGGCTTTGCATCGATCCGCCGTGGCCACGCGACGGGTTATATTTAGGTGCACGTTACAACGAGCTGTAGGTATACGTGCAGCTCGCAGCGACCAGGTGAACGTGTAGGTTGGCGAAGCGGGCCGGAAGTGCTTAAAATCGAAGACGAGAAGGATAAAGGGAATTGGGGTAAAAATAGGAAAATTCCGGTGCAGGGGAGAAAGAGAGAGAGAGAGAAAGGAAAAGTTCGCACGAGGACCTAACAAAAGAGTCACGAACGGATGCGCGTAGTCCCGTGGAATCGCGATAATTGAGACAATTTCTATTCGGAATTCTCGAAACGCGTGATGGGCGATAACGCGCGGCGCTTTGTGAATTCTCGGTATTTTTTAGCGCGGCGGATAAACTCCGTTGCATCGAGCCCACCGTCGCAATAACGATAACTCCGTGAAACTGGCAAAGCGCCATGCACGATACGCAGCCGTCGCGCTCGATTCTGATCCCTCTGATTGCCAAATTCAATTAGGCTCGCCGAGCAATCTCTCAATGGCGCTTCGCTCCGCGCCTCCCTCGCGCGCGGCTCTCGTCGCTCGTGAAGTGCGATTGATGGGGAAAAATCGACCCTCGTACGATAAATACGCGGACGAGGTTGAAAGTCGGTGCTAGTTCGAGGAAATTTATATTGATGGGAAAATAATATAGTATTCCAAATCTCTCAGGTCTTTTGCGGGCCTGTGATTATAATTTCCATTTTTTTTCGACAAGATTAATCGTCATCAAGTATTTTACAGCGTTGCGTGTCATTTTCCTCGTATCTCGATGGATAGAATCCGCGCGAGAAAAACTAATCACGAAGAAAGCTCTCAACGGCCAGCCACAGCTGGCCAACTAACTTTTCTCGACTGGCTTTTTCTTTCGAGAAAGTTTTCCCAGACGACGAGTTTATCTCGTGGACGACGCGAAGCTACCTACTACCTCTCATTACCGCCCCGAAGAATCCGGACGTCTCCGGAATGTCGACGATACATTTTAATTGCGACCTGAACTAGGTCAGGGGGTGTACGGAAATATACCCCCGGGACGCGTTTCCGAGATTCGTTTCGCTTGAACGCGAATCGAGGACCAATCTGAGATACGGAGAGATAGTCGTGGGATATCTACGCACCCTTCGACAACGCATCCCACGTATGATTCCGGAACGTCCACGTGCGCTACCGCCAAACAATGGCTTCCACTTGAATCGCGATGGTCTCGTTACTCACATACCTCCGATCCACGTCAGTATTGAGCTTCCACGCGATCTAATTACGCGCTCTCTGATAATGGCAGTAGTAATAGAGCCGTCCCAACGCGGGCACAGTCATTATTTCGAGCAAAACCACTCGTCGCACCTTCGAATCGTGCGAAGACGGTAGACTCGATCGCGTCCTTCCGGATGCGAAACGAAGTCGTCAAGCGTAATTAGCGAAATTCTGCACACCCCGTATATTTGTCAATCCGACGCTCGACGCGACCCAAAAGTTCTTCCTCCGCTTTCACGCGTATACGTATATGTAGTGGCAAATTCCAGCGGTAGGATCGAGTGGCGGTGACAAAATTGAACTAAAATTTCCCATTCATTGCGTTAATTCGGCGAGGAGAGTTCGAAGTTACGTGGTAAATGTTTCAATTAAAACTTGGTAATTAATTCGCGCGAATGGTATCGCCGGCGAGGGAGTCTGCGGAGATTAATCGAGAGAAGCCTCTCGCGACTCGATCTCGTTTTTTCGCTCGATCCTCGCCGACTGCAGGGAACGGGCAAGGGCGTTTTCATCGGTGTCGTGGTACGAGTAATTACGAAGAGTAACGGAGACCTCCGCTCTCCTAGCCAAGACCGTATACGAACAATGCGCGTTCGGCGAATGGCACAACGGGACTTCGCCTTTTGATCTCGCGTCCATCGAGAAAGCGCGTCGCGTGCTTTCGCGTAAATCGAGAAAATAAAGCGCGACGAAAGCTCGCACGCCGGCCGGGCAGTTTCCCTCGAGCTCTCGAGAGTCGCAGAAATAGGCTCGCGCCTCGGATACGCTCTCCCCTTCCGCGCCTACCCCTTCGATATCACGGTCACCCGAGATAACCGAGATCGTTCGTTAAAGCGGCTCCTTTGAAATTCTAATTCCGATCATCCATCCCTCGGTGTAGGGCGTATTCTCCGAGCCGTCGAAGGCAAGGAGGAGAACGAGGAATTAGACCTCGCCCTCGTCTCCCCATATTCCTCGACGTTCCCCCTCCCCACCCCTCGCCGTGTTCCCGCGGGACGCGAGGAGTAGCGATCGTCGACGTTTTTCTCGGCGGAGGGAAAAGTCGTCGCTTTCCTCTGCGACAGTCCGAACGATCCCTAGCTGAGGGAGCGTGTCTCTCTTTTTCTCCTACCCCCTCTCTCTCTCTCTCTCTCTCTCTGGTCGCGTCGACATCAAATTGGGGAAAAAGATTTCCGGATAGCAACGCACCCGCGCACGCTTCCGCGTTGTTTCTGAAATTGCGGGACACAAGATGTAGGAACGGGGAGTGGGATCCGCTTCTTTCTCCCTCTTGATACGAAGTGACAATGCCGCGCCTCGGAATTTTATCGCGAGTATTTCAATGCTACAGACGGTAACATACCTCTGTGTTCTTCCGGAAAGCTCAAATAAACACTTTCCTACATTTTCACCCTTCGTACGCCTTTGTTACCCATCGTTCGCGCGTATTACAACGAGTGGCTCTTTCTTGAGCTTATCGACCCGATTATTTCGATTATTCATCATATTAGGAAAAAGTAAACACGTCTTCAAATTTAAATCCATATTTGTTCCGCTATCGTAACAACGCCGTTGTTCTCGCGTCGCGCGTCTTCGTCACGATCGGACTCACCAGATATTGAGGAACTTTTCCCGCACTCGGCGTTTCACGCTGTCGCTCTTCCGTCGATACTGCAATCTCCGACAAGCCTCCGTCGAGATGGGCTCCGGAAGTTGCTTGTAAAAGCCTGCGAAGGAAGGGAGGACACACGCCGTGAGAACGACATTAAAATTCTCGAGAGCCTCCCGGGGCGGAGAGAGAAAGAGAGAGAGAGAGAGAGAAGGCGACAAAGAGGGAGAGAGGGATAAAGCCTTTTTAATAGAGAGAGATAGGGGGGAGGGAGAGAGAAAGAGAGAGAGAGAGAGAGAGAGAGAGAGAGAGAGAGAGAGAGAGAGAGAGAGAGAGAGAGATACATTATTTACATTTTTATTTATAAGAGGAGAAGAGAAAACGATGACGACGAAGAGAGCGAATAGTGGAGGGGAGACGCGCGAATACAGAAATAGCGCGTTGGTTTTTGGCGAGGGAAAATATTTATCCAACGATACACACGCGGATGCCGCGGTGCCGTTTGGTCCGCCCGTATATCCGTCAGAACCGTCGGATCCTTCCATCTCTCGCGCAAAAGTCATTTGTACCCGTTTGCGCGCGGCCTCTGCCCGAATGGATTTGTCGATCGAAGGGATCGCGGCGCGGAGGGAGAACGATCGCGGTAGACGCCAACGAACTCTCCCGCGATCCGTGCATCGAGGCGCGATTCAACGGCTGATCGAGATCTCGAGAAAGACGAGGGAAAAACGCTTACCGAGCCAGCTGAGGTGCTCCGTCGTCTCGAGCTTATTCCTGAAGGCGTCCACCTGCCGTTTGAGATCCCGAAGGGCCACGGAGGGCTCCGTCGAGGCGACCTCCCGGTGGTCCCGGAGCTCCCGCTCCAAGGCGGCGACGCGCCTTTCCAGAGCGCGCAGAACGTCGGCGTCGTTCATTCCCGTGCCGCCGGGATGTGCTCCGACTACCTTGAATGCACGAAGCGACGAACGCGAAAACGTCAGTGCCGCGAGGCCGACTCGAACGATGCGCGCGGGCAAACGAATACACCCTACGCGTGTTTCCGGTCGAAGCGCAACTTGTTCCCGCGATAGCACTGCCCCCAGTGTCGCAGGATAAATGGCGAACGAGAATATCGCTTTATCCGAGAAACCCCGTCGATTCTTCCGGAAGCCGATTGCCGGCGATTACTACTTCGTTACCTGCAAGACGTACGGCGCGTCGGGGGTGTTGGCTGGCAGGTGGGGCGAGATATTCAGAAGCTTATCGCCCTTCCGAAACTTCACGATGTCTAGAGGTCCAGCCTCTGCCGCGCTTCTAAAGAGCTCTGCAATGGAAGCGAAGACAAACGTGTAGAGGCGTATGCGCGCGATTCGGCACACTTTTCACACGAATGTACGTGTCGTTTTTTATTTCGCGATAGCGTAAGGGCGCGGTAGTGAGAGGGGTGGGGAGGGGGGACGACGTAAGAAAAGAAGAATCCATTGTATATATTGCGAGCATGTTCAAGAAAATAAAGCTTCTCCGACGATGGCGTTTCGCGGATCAAAGGATCGGTACGCAGAGCTGCGTGGAATTTGGATATCAAATACTCTGACGGATAGAGCAATATACGAAAGTCTATGAACGTTTCGAAATGAAATATTCATAGGGACGTTTCGATCGATATACGCGTTCATATCAATCGGTATAGGTATATTATTCTCTCTAAATCACTTCAACCGTGTCGCGCCGTATCGAATAGTCAGAATCTCTCCAAAGGAGGGGAGAGAGTACCGTGTATACACCTCCCGACGTGAGCGCGAGAGTATCGAGCAGGCGAGACACGCACGATTCGAGAGAGAGAGAGAGTGTGGCGATCTTGGCTCCCGCGTGCGCGCGAGAGAGACTAGGAGGAAGAGAAAATGAGAGGGAGGAGAATGAGGGGGTGGAGTAGGAGGAGGAGGAGGAGGAGGAGGAGGAGGAGGAGGAGGAGGCAGAGGGCAGACTAAGAACTTCTGAGCAAACGTCCATTCAATACGGCATACACCGTTTACCGAGTCAACTACTCTAATTGATTCTACAGCTAGGAGTGGTCCGGCTCTCGGCCGGGGCTCGCGAGCACCGTTTATATTTACGAGGGAACTTCGACGCACGATCCGACCGCGATATCGAGTCGAATTGCCGCAATTAAACGTAAGTAACATCGAGTTATCTGTCCTCGGGGTGTACGCGAGAGCTGAATCGCCCGATCCGTGTACCGACGCGATGCGGCGCGTAATGTAACGACACCGCGGTGGCCGTCATCGTCGAGCCGGCCCCGCGTACTCTCGCCTCGGCACCGTCGTCGTCGTTGTCGTCGTCGTCCCTCGGCGACAGACTCGCACGCGGTAGGACTGTTCGTTTCTCGTCGAGTTTTCGAGAGAGTGTCCGAGGGAGACGCTAAATGAGAAGGGAGGTAAGGAGGAAGAGGGCGAGGGGTTGGATCGGGCTATCTACTACGCGTCTATTGGCTTTAATAGGATAATGAAACGTGAATCATGGATGTACGGTGCGCGATTATATTTTTATTGTGGCTCGCTCAATTTATTCATTATTTTGTTGAGGCCAATATCATTGGAACGAGGTGTAGGAAGAGTCGCCGTGGAGCGATTCCTCTCGAGATGAGCGTCCCGCGGCTCCGGGACCCGCGAGGGAAGAGATCGTAGCGCTGGAACGCGAGTCGGAAATTTTGCGTTTAAGAAAAAACGACGAGAGCGACGGGTATCGATCACTCTCTCGCCTCGCGCACTTCTCCCCGCGTGACACACCGAAGACACCGCGGGAAGAGGTCGATGCAGCCGATGGCATACTCGTGGCGCGCGTGCCGTCTCGAGGGAGCCCGTGCTCGAAGCATCTAATTAAGCGGGCGTCACTCCACGACGCCCCGGGGCGTCGAGACGGTCCTACCATTCGTATGCAGAACCCAACCATCGTCGTCGTCGTCGTCGTCGTCGTCGTCGTCGTCGTCATTCACCCCTCGCGTCCTTCGAGAATACGGAAAAAGAAACCCTTGGAAACGAGGAGCTTTACGGGTAATCATCTCGCGCCGCTATCAATATACGCGCGCAAATGATACCTGCGCGTTTGCGCTCAAGGTTATCCGCGGTGTGGTCCGGTGCAACGCGCCGATTTCTCCAGACGATTCTGCTAACGGTATATCTATGTAATTTCCGACCGGATCGTTCGATATCGACACGGGGAAAGTTTCGTTAACCGGTTAGTCGCGTGGGGTGAGTCGGTACACCAACGATACGATGCTCGTTAATATGCGAACTAGCGCGGGTCTGACCAGAACAGCAGCGTCCTAGACTCACCCTTGAGCTCCTTGCTGGTGACCTGATCCGGCCGGAAGCAGGCGGTCTCCCTGCGATCACCCACAACGAAGTAAACGTGTGTCCAGTGGTGATCGCCGGTGGTGCCGTTCCTGGTGTCCGGATCCATGGCCTGCGATGACCGTCGACGGGGTAACGCCACTTCGATTTCGCGGGACGCCTCGCGTGGGCAGGTTCTCCAGCGGCAATTCGGGAGTGTCGGACACCGGTCTGCCTCTTGTCCGCCGGATTCATCGCATCGCCACTCTCCTACCCCGGTCACCCCCAATTTCGACCAACCTCGACCCCCTCGTCGTCCCGTCTCTCAACGGGGATCTCGAGGATATCGAAGATGGCGATGACGGTGACGTCGGCGACGGCGGCGGCGGCGGCGACGACGACGGCGACGACGACGGCGACGGCGGCGGCGACGACGACGAAGCCGAAGCCGACGACGACGACGACGACGACGACGACGAAGCCGACGACGAAGCCGACGACGACGACGAAGACGGCGACGGCGAAGCCGAGACTGAGGACTCGACAACCCGGACGAGCCTCACTCCCTCATGATCCATTCTGTAAGCAAGCGAAATGCGAGGACGACTGAGTACACCGCATGGTCGAAGCGCACCACTTGTCGTTCGAACGCGAAAAGGAGGGAACTTTCTTCCCCCATTCGAGCGAGATCGACGCTATAACGGGGCACGTAAAAGCGAAGCCAATGTGGGCGGCGGGCTCGCACGATGACGTCGTTTCAGCGACGCTTAAGTCCGAAGTAAACCGCGGGAATCTCGGTACGAAAAGGCGGATCGTAGAGTTTCTTCGAACCACTTAAAAACTAAGCTCTTCAGGCTTGGGTACCGCGAGAAAAATCCGCAAAAACCCAGTTCCCGTGTATACGTATAGCGTATCCGCGATAACAGTATATTCGATCGTTCGCGCCGAAGACGCGCGCAAGCGCGCCTACACTTTTTTTTTTCATCGCCCTCGTTCGAAGAGCAATATTCCTCAGGCGACGCGTTGCGCGATTAAACGCTTCTCGATTTCACCCGATATTACGTTGACGCGTTCGTAACGCGCCACGGATGTAATTATGCGAGAAGGTGTTACGGCGAGGAGAAGGGGGAACAACGGAGGACCGCTCGAAATCAATCAGTGTCGTCGATATACGACAAGCGGGCTACCAATCGGCTTTGCGCCCCGTCGCGCGCGCATCACCGGTAAATGCGATCGTCTTTTAATCCAGAAATCTCCCTAACGGCATGCACGGGCGGCGGGATTACAGAGGATTTCGTCGAAAAAGTCGATTCGAGCGTGCTGGAAAGAGCGGCAGGAATTTCGATACGAGATGACGGAAAATTTCACAAAAAACTGTAGTCTTTCGTCCAGAAAGAAGTCCCGTCTTTCATCCAATTTAAACGGGTCCAAATTCCCATTGACGTTTGTCATTCGAAGTACGTGCATCGTCGGTCGTAAACGAATTTCCCGGACCATAATTTCCGAACAACCCAGCCTCCGAGTAACGATCTCCACCCGAAGCGAGTAGAGCTGAGCGACGCAGAAGCCGACGACACGCTTCTTCGATATCCAATTAACGCGCAGCGTATATAGGGCAAACGCCACGGGAGCATCAACGTTTATCACGCCTCGAGGGGTGCGTATTTACGAGGTAACCATAATTCTCCGCCTCTCCTGACCACCGCGATCCATCTAAAGTGACAAGCTTCGCTACGGCGCTCGCTCGCCCCCTCCCGCCTTCGTTCTCGGGGATGAAATCGAACGTTGGGTTCCCTTCGATCGAGCGGATAAAAATTGCGGGATTAAAAGCCGATCCCATAAAATCACCCTCCGTTCATGCGGAAAAAATGAAACGCCTTTCTCCCGTCGAACATCTTTATGACGTTGGCTCGAACGAGTGGTGCGCGGGTGGACGGGTGGTCGGTCGATCGGTCGGTCGGTCGGTCAGTCGATCCGTCCGTCGGACGAGAAGTGGTGGCGGGAGGAGACGAACCGGAAAACGTCGAATCGAGAGGCGGCACGAGAGAGTCGTCTCGCACGGTTCGATGGGTCCATCTCAGTCGCTCGCACCGACAGCGTCGAGTAGTGCTTCCGATCGGATTTTTTCCAGTCGATTCGTATTGCGCCGTAGGGACGAATTTAATAGTTTACGGTATATAGACACATCCGAAGGCTCGACTCCTATATGGCGTACACCTCGAAGGAGCTCTCACGCAGTAGCATTCGCTCGCGTCTCCTTCCTGCGGCAGTCCCTCATCGAAACATCTTTACGACGAGCGCCGCTTAATTGGCTTCGAGCGAGAAAGAGAGACAATCTTTCCTCATACCTCTCGGCTCTTCCTTTCCTCAGTTCCTGCGGGCACACTGTTCATCGGAATGAGTCAGGGAAAAAGGAAGCACGCTAACGAGCTCCGGTCAGCATTAATTGCGACATCCTCCCGATGGCGCGGAGTATTTCCGTTGCGAGCGCGCGCGTGCGATCGCCTCGAGTCTGAAACGGAGGAAGCTGCCAAGACGATCTCCGCGCAGCCCACGCTCACGAGAGAAGCCGAGGGACGTCGCGTCGCGACAGTTCCGCGGTTCGATGCACCTCCGTCGGTTGCGGATTTCAGGCAATCACTGCTTTTCTCTCGCGAATGCATCTCCAGCGCTTCTTCGGCTTCCACCATGAAAACCCGTTATACGCTTTTTCATCGCGTTCACGACGCAGTTTGACGGAGGCAAGTCTTACACGGATGGAGTTGGAATTTTGTTGCGTCGTGGCATTGCATTCCCAGCCCCCGAAAACGTAAGAAATCACTACTCGCAATCACCCCTCCTCCGGGAAATTGCGTGGCCCACGAGATCTTGGCGTCCAATTTCGGTCCAGAACGATCGCGAGGAGTCGATTCCTACGTTTCAAGGATCGTTGAACGCAAAAACGACGACCGCGCGAGTGAAAATCCTTCCAGAAAAGAGTTACCAGCGAAGCTTTCTGCTTTCCAAGCCCCACTGTACCGTTGATCGAAATTGACGTCGCGCGTCGCACGTGAAATCGAGGTACAAGGTGCACCCTGGCCGATCGGGAATAAATTCGCATAATTCGCATGCATGGCGAGCGCGCTATTACAAGTACCCCGATGATGACGATTACAGTATGCCGGCACATTGTTTTCGCCCGTCAACCATGCGCGCGACGCTCTCCTTTTCTCCGTAGTCGACGACGCGTATATCGCGCTTCGAAAAATCGATGAGTATCTAAAAGGACAGCGACCATCCCACGATCCATAGCGGGACGTAAATTATCGTCCACGTCGACTAAAAGAGATTGCGACATAGAGAAAGAGAGAGAGAGAGAAAGAAAAAAACAGCGTTCGCGCGATGACGTCGGATCGGCCCTCCGTCTCGTCCCGACGACACATCAGTGTTCAGCCGCCGAGAAATCACTTCTTCCGAGTGTCTCTCACGCTCGATCCGACTCTCTCATTATACACGATCCGATGTTTTATTCAGGCACGTTTAGCATCCCAACGCGTAGCGAAACACTGCGAGATAACACTCACGATCCCGACTCGCGATCTTCTCGTCGAGAAGCTTCGTTCCTCCATCGCGGATCTCTCTCCTTTCCCGGAGGTGACGCGACGAGGCCGTCGGATCGCGTCTCCCGTCCGCGGCCGGTTGATTTCGTGCCCAAATGCGGGAAGACTCGAAAAATCGATCGATCGATCGATCGCGTTTAACCTGCAGGAACGGGGGAAGATCCGCTCTGCGGGGTTCGGAAGATCCCTGGACGTGTACGAGGGGACGATGTGGTTTCGCAGCCTCCGTGCCACGCGCTCCTGGATCGATCGGGGCGGTAATTACGGGTAATCCGAACGTCGAATTATTATCAGCCCCCGCGCCAGAACCGTTTCACGGATCGGCGATGTAGCAGCCGCACGGAAATTGGACCGCGGTTCGTATCGACCGCACGCGGGGTGAAGTCTACGCGAAGCGAGTTCCAACGTTATTGCGCGCGCGACACAGCTGGAGACGGGGACCTTTTTTGTAGCTCGAAATGTACATTAATATTCGCTGAAAGGGAGGAAATTAATTCGGGGCTCGCTTCGGTAACCATATATCGATATACCCCGAAAGTAGCCGGAGAAAGAATAATTCAAAAGTTCAAAACTACGCACGACAACTCGAATCGTGCAATCGTCGGCCCGTCTTCGCCGCGATCGCTGGAAGCTTCGCGGATGCGGCTTCATCGTCGCGCAGCCGTAGTGTCGTAAATCGATTTTGTAGCGCGGAAATTGGACCACGGTTCACGTCGACGGGGCGTTGCGGTCGGACAATGAAAAATCTACTCGGCGTCGCTTCTCTCCGTTGTACCCGTATACGCGTACATACGTACATAGGTGCGCGTCGGTACGAACCAGTCGTGCAATGACTCAGAGATAGCGCGCGCCGGAGGGGGAGGAAGTGAAATTCCCTGTACGGGGATATACGAGAGTCGAAGCGAGACTCGATTCTCCGTGACGTTTCATGGCTCGGCTGACATAATATTCTCGGGACGAGTAGAGGAAACCGGATGAGATCGTATTCTACGTACCTACCTATGGCGAAATGTCGGGAAGTGGTATACAGATCCCGTATTTGTCTCCGGTATTTGTTAAGCGGGAAAGGTGGAAAAATAGAGACGCTTTATCGGGGCAAGAGGGGATTGGCGGCGTCTCACTGCGCCGGGAATCGAATCAAAAGGCAATAAGAGTTCGAACGTCCCTGCGGATCTCGACCGGTAATTCGCGGAGGGCACGGCTGGACGGATGAAGGGGAAAGGTGGAGGTGGTCGGAGGGTGGAGAGGAGAACCCTCGACCGCACAGCGATACGTTTAATTAACCCGACCCTCATATTTACCGATAAACCGCGTAAGTACCGAACCTCCCGAGTTTCCTCCATCCACACCGAACCGAGGTACGCGAAACGTCGAGTTCGGAACACTTGAAACGAAGCCGTGGCTGATTGCCAACGAGCTGCCATAATTTGTAACGCGTAATCGATAGTAATCGTAAAATAAAACAAGAGTTAGAGAGAGGGGGGGTGGAGGAGGGTGGAACGGGGTCGTCCTCGTCCTCCTTCCCTTCCTTGTCCTCTTTTCCTTACTCCTCCGAGCAAATTCAAGCACGTGTGTCGAGGAGCAACGACGCGAGGCACGACTCCACCGACGTCACAGCATAAAACACAGCCGGTCGAAGGGAGACGAGGCGCTCGCGCGCGTTCCTCCGTCTCTCCCCTCTCATCGCTACCTCTCGGATCGTCGAAAAGTTACGGGTGCAATTGCGGGTGAAGTTAGGGTCCGCCGAAACTCTCACCCCTCACGGCGCGCGAGCCTCTCGCACCCGAAACCGCGGCCGAACGGAAAGCGAAGGTCGCGCGTGCGTGATTTCGGTCCACCGGAATCCCGGAAACGCGTTCGCATCGGACGTCGACTCGGGCGGGACCAGGATAGCGTTAATTAGGAATCGCGGTTTACCCGTCCTCTCGCGCGGCTCCGCGTCGCAACCCTGTGCGGGATGAATACCTCGGGTCTTGCGGTCGGATATCCGCCCGAGAACTTTGGTAGCGAAGCTCGATGATTACCGAGGTTCCCGTTTTTTTTTTTTTTCCCCCTCCCCCAAGAAGTCTCGTCTCGGCGATGCCTTCGCCTCGTAATTCAATCGCGCTTACTTCAAGTTCCACCGCGCTCAATTAAGATTCGCGAGGAGACGAGTAACGAGAAAACCAGTTTTCCACTCGCCGCGGGGCTCGCCGTGAAAGCTTTTCGATGTCGGCGAGAGGGACGCGAGAAAATCGCATCGAGACGAATCACCCGTCTCGCGCGTCGGCTAATCGCGACGTCGTTAGTCGCCGCGTCTCGCGGTGGTGCGAGATACTAATTGCCGTAATTCGGATCGTGTGTGTGTGTGTGTGTGTGTACGCTTCGCGGCAATCACGTCAAGCGCGGGTACCGCGTTGTCGAGCGGTTCGTTAACGGTTATCGGTATAACGCGGAAGTTGCGCGTTCAAAAATAAATCCGGAATTTACCAGCGCACAAATCCAGAGTTCACCGATCGCAGTACCGGTGCGCACAGCGGATCCATTCCCGTCTCGCTATCGTCATCCCTTCGCCGTAATGGATCCCGGAAATTCGCGAGCCCTACCGAATATACGCTTCGCGGTGAAGCGCGCCGGTGACGGCCTCTCCTAGCTCCGATCAATTAAATCGAATCCGATCGGAATTTAAATTGAATAGCGCGATCGCACGGAAGCGTTGAGTAGTCTTGACCTAGAAGCCGTCTACGTTACCTTGTTTACTCCCCGTTGCTATTTTGAGCGCGGTATCGCTCGTCGTGTGTAGGGCAGACGGACGGCGAAAGGACGAGCGAGTAGCTAGGTATCGAAATGCCATCCGGGAACAGCCCCTTCGAGGTATCGTACGAGCGAGCCTTACAACCACCCGTACGTACCTGAAACGGAGAAAAGCGTGCGTTCAGTATCGACGAGAGCGACGAGTTGTTGGCTGAGCGACGGATTCTAGGCGGGGGAAGGAGAACGAACGAATGAAAGTGGACGGAGAGAATGACGGAAAATAAACGGATTGATATATCGAAACGCTTCCAGGGGAGAAAATAATTCGCAAACATCGTCGCGATCGTAATTCGTGTGTCTTCGACACCCGGCGTCTCCTACTTTTCCCTCCTTCCGTTCTGGATGCGTGTCTCTGTTAGAGCTTCCCTGAGGGATTCGAATATCGTCCACTAGGGAATGAAAGAAGGAGAGGATTCCCCACAAATGCAGTCAGCCGCTATTGCTAGGATTCGAGGTAGAGAGCGAACGGGTCCAGAGATTCAATTTGGTTCGTCTCTCCGCTCATTTCCGTCTCTGCATTTCAATGTCTGACAGACTCCCGGCAGACGTCGCACACCCACGTACCATTTCTTCTCGCGCCGTCGCTATATCGCGCTCGCGAGCGATTCGTCATTGGAGCAGCGACGAACCGCAATATCTCCCCCCTTTTCTATCGTCGTTCGCCTCGAGATGCGACGCATATTCGGCGGCCGAAAGACAGGCGTTGGTAATGCGAGTTTCCCATCGTCTATCGCGTGTTTATTCAGCGACCGCCCACTACGTCGTCCGAGATTTCTTCGCGTTGATTGAGATAAATTGTCGTCTCGCGGATGGTGCTTCGCTCGGACATCGCGTCACTCAGCGACGATCATTGGTAGGATGAGACGCTATGAGATTTTCGCCGACGGTTCATCTCGTTTAGAAAAATTCGATTTTCCTTTAGTCGCGATACCAAGGATTTGTCGTTACATGGGAGGGATACGGTTCGACGTAGATTCGACAAGCATTTTGAAATCGAATATTTTGTCCTCGGCGCAGTGTCGTTTCGAGATGCACCCTCGAGCTCTCCCACGGAGCGAGAGAATTCGTTTAGATCCAAATTAAACCACTTTTCAGCTTCGTGTCCTTCGCCGAGGGAGAGAGAAGTTTCTATTTCGAGAGCTGCACCAGTCCGTTTTCTATCTTTAGCGACGTCTGTTCCATGCATCGCGCTAAGGGTCGCGACGGTGGCAGGGTCGCGTCGTCGCTATGGTGACCCGGTCTACGCGGGTGCGAACGAGAATACGGGGAGGCTTAACACTCTTCCCACTTCGTACCCCGCGCTGGACGCGATTGCAGTCAGGTAGTCCCTTCGAGAGCGAACAGCAGCAGCAGCCGCCACCTCCGCTGCATCCGAAGCGGGAGTTGCAATGGTTCCGCGGAGAATGCTTTGGAGCGAGATCCTCTCTCGAGGGATAAAGTGGAATTTATAGCGACTAGATCCCCCCGACTACCGCGCGAATAGTGAGAGATCGGGAGAATCTGCGAAAACACCCCCGAAGCCCCAGTGTTCAACGGGGAAGAATAGGAAGCTCTACGCGGTCCGGAAGTTTTTCGAATTTTCTTTTACGACTCCCCACGCGTACTGACATCCCACCGATGCACATCTCCTCGCGTACTTGAAACCACCTCTCTCGGCCACGATAACACCGATCCGACGTGTTCCCTTCCTTCGCTCGTCGACGGAGCGGCCGAGGGAAGTCATTACTTTTCTCATTAACAGAGTTTCGTGAAACGATTTGCCAAGGTCTTTTCGAGCCTCGTAAAAAGTTGCTGGAGCGATGCGCGGGGTGTAAGATGGTATGTACCGCTTTCTCTCTGCAGGGGAGAACGCGTGCGCAGGACTCTTGCCCTGCACTCCTTCCCGTTCGCCGTACACGGAACCCCTTTAATTTTTCCACTGCTACGGTAACGGACCGTCAAACACCGCCGGTCTATATACGCGAGGGAAAAGTCGGAAGACTTCGTTTGCATAAATTATTATACTTCGCGGCGCATGCTCGCGCGATCAGCGAGGTGAGAAAAGGAAAATTTGAAGATAGGGAACAAGGAAACTCAGAACTGTGAAATTACGGCAAGAGGTTGAGGCTACGCGATAACGCTCAGAAGCACGAGACGGGCGTGCGAGTACGAGTCGCGAGTCAGCGCGATCGTTCGTCAGCTTGGATGTTAATGCAATATTGGTAACGGTTTGAGCTTCCCGCGGGGCGAGGGTGACCTCTGATGTAAACCGAGGGTTTACAAGAGAGTCGTCCTCTCGCTCCCTCACCCCGAAATTGTAAACTTACTCAAGTCAACTCCGTGTCGCACCCTTCTACGCCGAAGCATACATAATTGCTCGCACGATCCTGCGCGTAACGGGACGCGTATCGACATCGATCTATCTCTTCCTCGAATAAATCTCGTACCTCGAGAAGGCGGCAACGGTGAACTAGGAAAACTCTATTTTTTACGCGGCTCTCGATCGAGTCGGCACGTGACTCCGAGGGGGCGTCTATATTTCACAAACGTTGAAAGGCAATTCATACGTCGAACCGTCGAATGATAAAAGAGGATAGACTTCCGAATCGCGCGGAAGGATCAATCTCCTTCGACGTCGATATAGCCGAAGCACCCGACCGATACACCCACGTCTGGGACTCTCGCGCGAGGCTCGTTCCTCCAGAGCGAGGTCAACCGAATCACAGACTGGCGGCTCGCCCAGGGTGTACTCGCTCGGCCCAGGTCGACTGCGATGCGGCCAGGTGAAGGTAACCATCGATCCGACTTCGCGCGCACCGGCCGCGGCACGGCGATGCGGCGGCGGCGGCGGCGGTGGCGATGCTCGGCTGGTGAATAGGTGCTGGCCCGAAACCGACTGGTTCGTTATTCTCATGCGAATGAGCGCACCGACGCGACGTCTCGCGTAGCGGCGAAAATTACGCGTGTGCTACCGGAACTCGAACCCGTTGAATCCGTACACTTCTCCAACGCGCAAACCCCCAGAAAGTGTTTTCCGGCCATTTTTGCCACGGCCAGCAACATCGTTCGGATCCGCGACAAAAAACACCATCGAATGGAAGACCATGGAAGACACGGACGAACGCGACGCCCGGAATTTATAACCAGTCGGCGCGGCTAATCCGGCGCGCCTGGTTGCTCGTTAATGTTGAATGAATACAAATGGCCGTACCATTTTCGACGGTCCTCTCCCGCGAGTACGGGGCAGCGGATGTGACCGAGGATTTGGAGGAAGAACGTGCGAGCGATTATGTCGAATAATGGATGCCGAAATTAATTGCCTCGCGTGGCCATCCTCTCTCTCTCTCTCTCTCTCTCTCTCTCTCTCTCTCTCTCTCTCCTTGTTTATTTTAATTTTATTGCTGTATCTATTCTGCTGTTTCTTTCTGTACAGGCACTTAGAGGGCCCGCCCTAGTGCCGAAATAAAGCTTCTTCTTCTTCTTCTCCTCCCTCTCTCAGTCTCGCTCACGGGTCCTTCATACATGAAAATCTCTGTCTTTCTTTCTATGCGCGAAATCGTGGAAACCGCGTATCGCGGATTCGCGTAGAAATATTTAGACAACGCGAGCTCGTACTTCGAGTCTCTTCGGAGCGTGGAAGACGGCGAACGCAATTACGAAAGAGCGAGCGACATCGACGAAGGGAGATTACTTTTCCTTTCGTGCCACGCGGCCGAGGTAAGTAATAGCGTTCCCGCGTCTGATACGTAATAAATGGCTCGATAAGAATGTATACCAATAAAAAGGAGGCGGGGAGGAGGAGGATAACGAACGCGGGACTCGGACGACGGACGGACTTGGATTTCCGTAGAGTCTACCGCGGTAAGATCGGTGAGATATCTCGAAAAAAAATCGACGAACGCGGGATTCGATTCGTGCTTCACTCAAAAAAATTTGACCACAACTAGAAAATTATAGTATAATTGCAGTGATAATTTTCTTCGCAATAGCAAGAATTCTTGCTACGCTAGAAATATATTTCTAGTTGTGTGTCTGAGGCAGCCAGAAATATAGCTGGATTAGCTAAATACTTTTTTCAGTGTTATGAGAAAAACGGATACGATCCAATGGAAAAAACGTCACGTCACTCGATTTTAGAACAATTCCAGACGTTTTTAGCGAGTTACCACCCCCTACTTCTCGAGCTTTGCATTTGCGCCGTCCACTTTGCACTTTAGTTACGACTGTACTCTCGTTACTCACGCGTAGAGCAAAAGAACAAGCGCGCCCGTGCTTCGGTTACGATCTCCCGGTGGAACTGCCCCCTCCTCGCTTCTCCTCTCTTCCATCTCTCGAACTGGTGATAACGAATACGGACAGCGGAACGAGCCGGTCGCGTGCGGCTCGCATAGACCGAGAAGTTTTTATGGGTTTCGCGATAGAGAGAAGCGCCCTGCGAGAAGATTCGTGGGCTTCGTATGCGCTGGGCATCTCGCGCGAGACGTACGATCGATCGAGGGAAAGAGAAAATCGATCGAGAATCGAAAATTGCGCGGACATTTCGTACGTCAGAAAGGCTATACCGCGCCATCGAGCATAACGATTCTATCCGAGGATTTTATCCTGCTATATACGCGCGCCACGCGACGAGCGCGACGATCCGGATGGGTATTCGACGCTCGTCCGCCACGACGCGACGCGCCGCGGTGGAAGCGAAGGAGACATCGGGCAACCTATAAAACGATCGTTAAATTGATGGCGGCGATAAAGTGGTCGCGCGCGATCTACCGTCTCGCATATACGGAGTTGTCTCCCGACGATCGAATCTTTAACGCGCGTGTTCCGCTGTCTCCGGTGATGTTTGTTTCAGAGCGAACGATAGGAGGGAGGTCTCGCGTTGCGAAAAACGAGAGTGTCTCTCTGCTGGAATTACTGTTATTTCGTCGCGTGCCAGCTTCTGACCCAGCATCGATACGGGATAATTTTGCGTGGATCGAAATCGGTTCGCAGACGATCGTTGAGGCACCGGATAGACCCTACAAGGGTGGCGATAATTTTTCACGCGTTCATCCCCCATCGCACTCTAAGCCCTTGGGCGTGTGGCCTCGGTCGTTCTCGTCGATGCGATACACGACCCGAACTCACCGCGGATATGCCTCCATACATATGTATATTAGGAGGTTGCATTGAAAGCCGCTGTTCTCTTGTAGATGGCTCTAACTACTCATATCGTGCGCAGCGACTAATACTTCTCGTATCACTCTAAATTATGGACATTTCCCATTAAGATTCAGTCATTAGACTGCCATTTTTGGTTAATACAAGTCTATGCCCATAACATGAGAAAATGGAACGCGATAAGTGGTTTTCTCGATGTGTACTCCTACACTACTCAGATTTAGAAAAAAGTGCCGCTGCAGCTCATCGATTACTCGTGCAAACTTGTGTTGAATCTGCTCCATCGGAAACAGTATGCAGAGACTGCGTATCTGGACCGAACGCGTGATGCTGCGAGTCGAGCCGGCGGAATCTGTGGCTCGCGGCGAAATCTCATCGCGCGTGCCTCTATCGGATGTGATGGAATGCCGTTACATAACGAGCGTCGTTCCTCGCGAAAGAGAGGGGGGGGGGGGAGTAAACGAGAGTGGGTATGTTTATTCTTGGCACTTAGGGTAGGAATCCCTCACCGCCCCCGCGAAGAGTCGTACGCGAGAAAGGAATACCAACTCCCCGCTGGTCCCCGAAGAAAACGAGAGAGAATTTTGTCGTTCGACGTAATTCCGCGCCCAATGCTCGCGTCGTTAACGGGGTAACAGCGTGCGTGTACGCGCTCGAAGGCAAGGAAGGACGCAAAGGTGAAAGGGGAGAAGGAGGAGGAGGAGGCGGAGGGGAATGTTGATTCGAGTAGAGGGTTTTCGAGTTCCAATCATCCCTTGAGCTCGGCACCCTCGTTACCTTCGACCCTCGAGGTTCCCTCGCGAGGATGGAAATTTGTTTTCTTTAAATACGACGACGGAAAACACGGCAAATCGTGCCTGGCGAAGGGCGACCGAGCGAGCGAACGAGGGGCATCCCTCGATGCGAGGACCACCGACTGCTTCCGATAATTACGTCTTTACACCGCTTTGCAATTAATACAAACAATAATGACGTCGTTTTAGCCCGACTACGAGAGTGAGGTTCACCGAAAATGGAACTGTTTTTCCAATCAAATTCGAATAAAATAATTATCGCGGCCCCGTTACGATCAATCGGCACGCGTGCGCGCGCGTGTGGTCCTCCGGCGAATCGCTCGTCTTCGGGGTGGTCCCGATAGGTGATCCCGGTTTTTCCGGCCGCGAGGAGCGGAGGGGACGACGACTCGGCGCGGCACCGCTACCGGCGCGATTCGCGGGATTCCGCGCGAGGAGATCGGGTTGGACCCGAACTCACTCGCGCGTGCCCGGCGCGCAAGGGACCGCGTATTTTCGGAGCGCGTGTACTCCGGGCCTCCCTGCCGCGCACCGGGTAACGATCCGGTCGATCGGGTCGAGGCCGCGCGCGCGCCGCTATCCCGAATATAGGACTAGAGCTGTGGCAGTTCGCGCGCATAACCAATCGTCGTGCCCCACGGTCGATATCCGCGGGACGCCGCCGGTGTGTACCTTACGCGTTGCGTTCGCGATACGATGGGATGCGCACTCGCGCGAACGCGACGCGTGAGGGGCACGGAGGGAATTGATATTCCATCGGTCGGCGCACTTCGACATCCCCCGACGGACTGCGAATAGTGTTATTAATGCTTGATAGCGCATTGTTTACCGACGAAGAGCGCCTAATACGAACGATTTATCGGCGGGAAACGATCGTGCCTGAATGTGCGAGGCGGAGATGCGCGTACGATGGTAGCGAGGACTGGTGTACCTATGTACGTGCGTGTTGTACGATGGAGAGGAACGCGAAAAACGCGCGACGGGACACCAAGAGCGAGAGAGAAAGAAGAAGAAGAAGAAGCATTTATTAAGCTCTAGGGCAGGCCCTCTAAGAGCTAATAAGGAGAGATATAATAGTAATATAAATATGACAATAATAATAATAATAATAATAATAATAATAATAATAAAGAAGAAGAAGATGATAATGATGGTGATGTGATTGATGTCAATAATGAAATAGTAATAATAATGAATAAGAATAATGAAGAAAATGCAGAGATGAAGAAATAAGTAAATAAGTAAGTAATTAAGTCAGTAAGCAAGAAAGTAAGTAAGCAAATGAGCAAGTGAATAAGTGATTAGACATATAGAAAGAGATCAAACTAGTCCTCGGACAACAGCCAGAGAAAAAGACTTTTTTTGAAAGCTGGTACAGAAGTAGACGCTCTGATAACGGCCGCGAGAAAGAGAGAGAGATAGAGAGAGAGATCGTAAAACGGACGAATTTCGCTCGATCGCCGATCGAATTCGACGAGTCACCCAAGCCGTCGACACCTTCGATCGGCAAGTCCGCGGAGTTCCTTATGGGGGAGGAGCGCGATAACGAATGGCGCTTATGCGACGAAGCCCGGTAAAGAGCGTCTTCCACGGTGGTCCTTGCATACCAATTCTCATTGTATTGGTCACGCCCGCCGGAAAACCTGGCCATTAGCGTAACCTCGAGGCACGAATGCTTCGCCACCGCGTCGCACATCGCCGTATACTCGTATCCTTAAAGGCGTCTTCGAAAGGTTTGCTCGCAGCACGACAGGACGTATCACGGAATCGGGACGGGATCGCGGAATAACCCGCGCCCGCGAGGACTTCCATCGTCGTACCGTTGATTCGGGGGGTTAGAAATTGATCGATACGAATTTAAAAATACCGAATCTCTATAGCGCGCTGCAGCGGTGGCAAGTACCGCGACGCAATGCGGAGAAAATATCGGGGAGGCGGCGGGTGAAAACCAATCGATCCCTCTCTCTCGCCCGACAGTAATTAAACCTCGAGATGTCGAGAGCGAAGCGTGGGAGGAAGGGTCCAATTGGAAGAGATTCTTCGAAGGAAAGGAATTAGCAGCGAGAGGGGGAGAGGGCGTCCGAGAGAGACGAGCTGCCCTGAATCCGATCTAATTTCCAAAAGTGTCACCAGACTCGACGAAATATAATTACGAGTTAAAGTAATTGGCGCGAGCTCGCGCTCTATGAGAAGTTGGCGCGAAGGTCGCGAGGATTACGCGAGAGGAATACGTCATAGCGCGGTGGAGAGTTTTTCTCGCAATAAAGAGATCTTAGCAGCCGCGCGCGGATCGATCGGGAAGATCGCGCGCGCGTAAAGGTTGCGCGGCATGCGTGCTCGTTTACTCGGTGTGTTCGTAGCGAGCCGCCGGCGTGTCGGATGCACGTAATCAATTATAGAAGCCGACCGCGGCGTACCGCATGCAAATGCGATTAGAGAGATAAGGGAGAGATATTTTTTGGGGCCGAAGCGCGTATCTTCGTCGGGTCAGGTTGCGAGGCACCGTTAACACGTCTAGCTATTATTATTTTCATTATCATCGTAATCGTCATTTCGAGGTACGTTACGCGCGGAGAGCACGAGCGAGCACCAAGAGCACCGCGCTCGAAGAAATTGAAAGGCGATGGCGCGGTGTAATAGGGCGCCGCGGATCGAAGAAGTGCGTACGCCGGCAACGCCTCCTCCCGCGAAGCGATAGGCGCGCGTGATAAGGCTCTCTTTTCAATGTCACGCGCGTCGTTTGAGCGCGGCCGATGATATACGTATATCTCCGATCCGAACTATTTACGAGCTGTTGTTTACGAATTTTGTCAATGAGTAGGACAGAACGTAGAAAAGTATCTCAAGGAAGAAGGATGAATCGAAATCCATTTTGAAGGAAAATTACGCACTATACTCGCGAGCTCTGATCACGCTGCTTGCTGTGGATGACTCGAACGTAGCGTCACGCAATTCCCAAAGGGATGCCGCTCTCGATTTAGTCCGCGGCTTCCATCGACGATCGAGGTAGCCAGGAGCCAATTAGATTACGCCCGCGGAGATGAGGAAAGATCAAACGAAGGAGTACGAGTGGCAATATCGGTATAACGATATTTTCGATGAAATCTCGAGAGAGGAAAAAATTCCCGTCAAAGGGAAACGCTCACCTTTGCTGCGAAATGCACGGCGAAAAGAACGTGGTCCTCGTTATCCTCTCTCTCTCTGCTTCGTACCTTCCCTCCGCGAGACTCTCTCGGACTCTTTTTTTTTCGGTCAATCACGAATTCACCGTAGAGTTCGGATAAAGAAAGCGCCGCGCGTCTCGCTTCAGCCCGACAATCGCGTTTTCGTTCGCCTCGCCAATTGGAGATCCATGTCGACCTCTCGGCCGTCCGCCGGTCCTCGATACGATCTCTCTGAAATGCACGAGAAATGCGAGAACAAATTAGATTAGATTAGGCTCGAGGACTGGTGGATAACGAAGCGCCAGGAGATGACGGGGGATTTCTCGTAAAGGACCTCTGCCTCTGGGAGGATCGACGATAGCCACGGACGCGCCATATGTAGGAGTTCGAGTCAGTGTGTGGTATTAGTTCGTTGGTGAAAGTAGAGACGAAGAATGTTCACGGTAATGTTCGAAATGTGACACTAATAGAAAAGTAGCGGCGAGAAAGAGGCAAACGAAATATGTAGACGATAACATAAATACGTGATACAAACCGATCGAGGACAGATAGCGCGCTCGCTCTCTCTCTCTTTCTCTCTCTTATCTAATCGCTTGCCCGAAAGCCAGACTTATCAATTGAATCCTTACGGAGAGTCACGCGAGGAGGAGACCGCGATTGCTTAAGATTTCTTCCTACGTCTAGAATCCCCATAGCCGACGGTCCTGTGATACCGGGAGTGCTGGATGATACTCACAGAGGATTTGATAAATAGAGATACTTTGCATCGAAAAAATATTTTATATTGGAGAACCACCCACCGTCATGTGGGGCGAATCGGACAGGTACACTCAAAAAAATTTGGCCACAACTAGAAAATTATAGTAATTGCAGTGATAATTTTCTTCGCAATAGCAAGAATTCTTGCTACGCTAGCAATATTTTTCTAGTTGTGTCTGAGGCAGCCAAAAATATAGCTGGATTGGCTAAATACTTTTTTCAGTGCAGCAGAGAAACGCGTTTATCAACTCTGCAATCGAGGTCTCCCGAGGGCGAAAAGCGTGTAAATCAACCTGCTTAAACCACCGGCGTTCCGAGTATTGGTCGTTTGACGTACCTATTGTATACAGTTGTCGAAGAGGTTCGCTCCGAATCAATTCCCATTCAACTCAATGCCGAAATGCGTAATCCAGTTACCGACTACAGTTCGACAGTTTCGTTTACAAGCTTCGCGTACCGATATTCAGCCCGATCACTTAGCATCGTAGCACCTGACTCCTTCGACGCGTGTACCGAACCCCCGCGAAGGAATCCCACACCGCGCGCTTCCCCCGTAAGCCTTTCACGGCCGACCGGACGATTTTTACCGTATCGTAAAACGTCACACCCAGCCAACGTCCACGCCGCCGAACCACACGCCAAGCCGTACCCGCGCGTACTATCACCACTACACCATCGCGGCAGGTTATACCGCGTCGACTCGTCACCGCGGAGTGGAGTGTATCGCACCCACGTGCGTCAATCCGAATCACGCTGCGCCTCCAGCCCCCCTCTCGCCATCCGTCGCGCCCCTTCGCCCCGTTCCCCGTGCCGCCGTCACACGCGTGGCTGTAGGGCAGGTTCGTCGATACCCCGTGACCACGTCATCGTCGACTGCGTGACGACGGGCGCGGGTAGACGCTGGGTGTCGCGGCGAGGGTGGAGGAAAGTTCGTCGCGACGAAGTAGCCGCCCGGGGCGAGTCGTCGAATGTCTCGCGTCGTCGAGTCGCGTCGTCGCGATGTTATCAATTACGTATTATGTAGTATATCGGCGGCTTAACGGGGCGCGCGAGTGTCGTCTGCGATATCGGGAAATCGTCTCGTCGTAACGCTCTGTTATCCGTCGTATTAGTGCACGGCGGAGTGCGAAAGATTAAGATATGTGGCGAGAAGGCGCGACAAGAGAATTCCTCGGCTTCGAAGAAAGGACGCGGAATCGATACCTTTTAATCGCGATCGCACGAAAAAGCGGTCCACCACCCATGCGTTCTTCTCTGCGCGGCGAGCGATCGTCTCGACTATTATACCCACCCGATCGTCGCGAAGAAACGAGGATCGCTCGACGTGGCCAAATATAGACGAAACTCGACGCATAGCACATCGAGAACGAAGCAGGAGGAAGAAGCGCGCGCGCGGAGGCCGCGGTCGCGCCGGTTCCCCGATCGTTCGCTCGCACCTTTTTAGTTCGCTTGCGGATTTTTCGCCTCCTCGAGAAATCAACGTACGGACTTATTCCTATCCGCGTTCTAAATCCGCTGTCGAACATGCTCGAGAAGATTACGCACCGACAGGTGGTTGATTGCTCGGAGCGGAGAGGTCTTTCGGACTCGTTCCAATCCGGGATTCCCACGAGGGTTATAAATGTATAACGCTCGGGTCGCGTGCGTGACGGAGGTTGCGGATATGCGCGCGCTCGACGCTCGACTAAAGCGGCTGCGCTCTGAACGAGAGCCCGACGCAACCCGTGCACCCCTTGCGCCGCGCGGCAATACTTGACCGAGCGGACGAGCGTCAATTTGGAAATTAACGAAGCCCGAAATTGACCGTCGCATGGGCTTTCGATCTCGCGCGTAGATCGCGGTTGTACCTGGTGGCACGCGCATGCATATTATTCCAGTGTGGACCGTGCTCGGTGCTTCTCTGCCTCTCATGATGGCGTTGCAATCAGAGCGGAGTGTACGAACGCCCCGCTCGCACGGTAAACGATCGAGAAAGTATCGATCTCGAAATTCCCCCGCGAAATGTTTAGTCGCTCTCGTGACTTTCTCACTTCCCGTTGAAAGCTGCACCCGCTGTGGCTTCGTTGACGTTACCAGCGGTCGACCGGAATTGCTTTTCAGGGACGCGGTGTAACTTGAGACGCGCGAATGTACGTATCTGTATATGTATTGGTGAGAGGGAACGGCGCCAAGGAAACGAGAGACGAACTCGAGGAAAACTGAAAATTTCTCTCCGAAAGTTGTAGAAGGGCTAACGATGCGATTATTCAAAAGTCTTGCGTCAAAATCTACCAAATACATATCTACGTATGTGTTGTGGATCATTCGGTGGATCGATCTATCGCGCGTTCGGAACGAGTTTTGCTCGTATTTTACGAGCTCGCAAAATACGCCCCACGTCATTTCCGCTGATAGTCCCGGAAATTGACCCGCGCAGTCAAAGCGTTACCGTATCAACCGCTTTGGCGAGTCGCGAATAAACGCCCCGCCAACCGAGTTACAAATCAGGGTCCTTGCCCGCGACGAACGGCTATCCGTGCGCGATTTCGAATGTAGGTTACCGCTTCGTTCCTCTTTGCATACACCTCAGCTCGCGCGAAAGTGCGATATCCGATTCGAAGTGCGAGCCGCCACGTACTCGCCTACCGCGCAAGTAGTCGCGGAACGAGCGAGTCAGACTAAGTCGAGTTAGAGGTCGGCGATCGGGTAAAGAGGTCCCGACGATAAGACGTTTCCGGTCGTCCTCCCGCGCAACCCGGCTCGCGCTCCACGGCTGTTTCGCCCTCCTACGGCGTCGCGCGGGCTCCGGCTAAAATACATCGACCCTCCAGCGGGCGACGGGACGCGTCGTAAGAACGAGATGTCTCGCGGAGGGGCACGCGAAGCCCCTGCGAGGAGACGGAGGAAACGAGAGAGTGAAAGGGGTGGAGGGGAGCGAGAGCACACATCGAGAGTCCCCGAGAGAAAGGAGGAGGAAAATCGCGATGCCTCGCCCCGGGCCGTCAGAAATTCTCTGGAGGGTGAAGGTGAGAAGGGTGCGGAGAGGACTCCGCCGAGAGAGAGAGAGAGGAGTGGAAGCACTCACTCTCGTCCGGGACCTGCGCGCCGGTTCTCTCCCCCTCATCACGCACATGACCCTCCTGCAGCCACTCGTACTCGTTCGGATCCGATTTTCGAGGGCGTATCGATTTCGGGGTAGATACGACGCAGTTGCTCTCGTCGATACCCCGGTACCTGTGCTGCGAGAATCGATGATCGCGAGAGAGGATGCCCTCTTAAGGATCCCCATATTTCGACGAGATGATCGTCCCGTGCCGTATAACGACTCGACTCGTTCGTGTCTCCTTCGATTCGACGAGCATTTGGCAATTTGTGAATGTTTCTGAACTTTCCGGGAGCCCGGGCGACACGACGAGCCACGTTCGCGCGGGAGGTTGCTGCCGTGGGGAGGAGGAGGAGGAGCGGGGGGGAGCATTCGAAGGCTCGAGCACGTACATCGCTCTTTCCGCGCGATAAAATCGCCCACCCCGGTGACGTCGTGATTTTCGACGCGGCCCCTGAAACTTTGCGCACGCCCCGTGCCGCCGCGATACGAGAATCGCGGGGGTGCTGTGTACGAGAGATAAATATCTATATCACACAGAGAGAGGGAACGGAGAAAATGAGAATCTTATCATCCGACGAGGCAGTCATGCGCATCTCGCGCTCGTGTGTAATCCGGCGAAAAGACGCCGCGCGGAAGGTCGGGTGCGGTATAATCGCTGCGGAAAATTTCTTATCTTCGTACTGTACAAAAATCAAGACGTATACTCGAGTTACTCGTCCATCGCAAACTCTACATCATCCACAGACGCGTCGCAAAGTTTCTTTCGACTATACACATTCCCCCCGACGCGCATCCGCGTGTCAGGTAGGTTATCTGCTTACAGGCGCGACACAGTGACCGACTACGATCGGGTGGTTTATCCTACCCCGCTGCATATTCCGAAGCGGCGATCGCCTCCGCTCGAATTTCCACCGACGCGGCGAGCTCAATTTTTTCAGAGCCCAGAGAAAATCGAATCGCTGCGCGAGATTGAACGTTGAATGGAACGAATGGCACTTCCCGTCGTAGGAATCCAGCGCGCTTTGACGTTTGACGAATTCGTATACATATGTATAGAGCGAACGCGCGAGAACGTATTGACACGTGGAACGAGATATACGATACGTCCTTCCGACACGGTACCCTCGATGTACGGCTCGTTGCTACGGAGACCCTGGGAAAATAGATAAGGACGGGTCTCACTTATCCGGCCAATTGCGGTAACGATCAAATCAGAGATGGAGCGATATCGATATGAGTATATCAATTCGGACAATATCGCCGATGTTGGATCGAATTGGCGGACAGCGATCCGGCGTATCCCTCGCGATACTCTCGGAGTCGGTGGCTTCAATGGCAACTCTTCGCGATAGTGCAATCGCGACGATCGACTCTAATCGGAAGCATCTCGCGATTGCAGAACGATTCTCTTATCGTCGGTCCGGCGTACCTCGTGACTATCGCAAATGACAACAGCGATATCGGGAACAGTCGCCCGGTGTCTCCGAAATGTCGCTCGGCAGTGCGAATCAAAAACAACGTCGTTTTGTTGACAACCCGGCGCGTCTGCTCGACCGATCGAGGAAAATGCGGGAATTTTCGAGGCTCCGTTCGTCCGTTTAACGCTGACTGACGTCCGCTCGTCGCCGCGCAAAAGATGCGTACCGATATCGCTCACGGTGTCCGCATCTTAAGGAGGTGCGACGGGACGGAGCGCGCCGCTCCTCCTCGTTATCACGCACGCGCGCGCGCGCACTACTCGATGCGCGGCGACGGTGCGATTAGCATTTTTATACGGCGACGCGCTTCGGGAAACATCGTGATTCATCGAACGGGTCCCGTGCGAGGAAATGAATATCGCGTACCTATGTCGCGGTTGAGAAGCGCGGAGAGGAAGAAGGTGCAAAGAGGGAGGAATACGGGTACCCATCGGTGTCGATCGAAAAAAAACGATCGGTACGCGAGAGCGGAAAATTTTCGAAATCAACAACGGAAATCCTTCTCATTCTCGGATCAGGCGCGAATGCGACGTATATCAACTTATCGACGCGATCGTATCTCGCGCTATCAAATCCGACCGTAACGAAAGCGCGTGTACGCCTATGCACGCGCGATGACCCGCGCAATCGGTAGGGACCCGACCCGCGTGGACGCGGGAGCGGCGATAACGGGCGAAATAAAAGCCGTGTTTTACGCGAGTGCAATTGACGCCGCGACAAGTTCCCATTCGTCATCGGCGCTCCGGTTTCGCGGGGAATCGAGAATATCGAGGTGCTCCGCATTTCGGAAACGACAAATGAGCCGCGGGTTCGCCGGGTTAACCGAATGCGATGATCGTGCCGCACGCGTATCGTGCGAGCGCGCAGCTCAAGCGACGAGATGACGCCGTAAATCACGGACCAAAAAAAAACTACGCACTCCGCGCGGCGTACGAAGCGAACGTCACCCGAATCATCGACGCGTTCTATAATATCATTCCCGCGATTGGCCGCGTTCGGCCCGCGCGTACCTTCCGGAACTCCTTCCCTCGAGGCCGGTCGATATTCGCGAGTCGTCGCGGATATACGAGCGCCCGTATATCCCGTCCCGCGTTTTTTTTTTTCGCGAGCGACTCGAGCAACGCGTCGCGCGACGGCGAGGGTTTTACCTCGGGACGGTCGGCTGATTAATTTGAGGACCCCGGCGACGCTCTTGGCGCGATCGTCCCGACGATAGGGCGAACTCGTAGGAATTGATGGAAGCAAGGTGATTTGGAGTGAATTAATTAACAAAACGTAACTGAGTGGAAGTGATATTTATTAAGCCAATTCGACTTATGTCCTCACTCTTAGGAGAGCTCCGAGAGACTGACGCACAAAGAAAAACTTCTAATGCACTTGGTCCTTAGTTCTTTCTCTCTCCCTATCGTTTCATATAAACATATACGATATTTGAGAGCGGACCCTACGTGCTGCTTTCTTATGAATAGTTCCCTTGTGAGATCATCGATTCGCCGTATCAGATTATTTAATAAATCTACTGAGCTGATTTTTGCTAATACCAATACTCCCACTCAAAAATTAGATCATTTATATTTCTTATTAATTTCATTCATTATTGGGGAATACACTGATAGGTCCAACATTTGTTGCTAGGGTTTGGGAAAAACCCCAATGTATAAAAACCCAACCAGACCTTCGTTAAACATATAGCTTTTACATGTCTTTACATCTGTTTCAAAAGAAATACATGATTTTTGTTTGTCTATTAACGTATTACATTTTGTTATTACATTTCTTTGTGTCTCAAATAAAGGATTATTATGTTTCCTCCCTCCTTTTTTTTTGAGTAAAAAGAAAAATAGAAAGTTGACGCTTAAGAGTTGACGCTTAAGAAGTTTTGGGATCCTGTAGACCAATCTGTTCACGAATGCTTAAGAATTTTATTAGAGGTAATGATTTCGTGAATGCATCCGCCAACTGGTTACCTGTGGAAATATATTTAATTATTACTTCTTTCTGTTCGATCTTTTCTCGTGAAAAGTGATACTTGACATCAATGTGTTTCGATCGTTTGTGATCTGTTGGATTGTTTGCTATAGCAATACATCCATTGTTATCTTCAAAGATAACTATTGGCTTCACTAATTCTACTTTAATGCTTAGTAAAAGTGATTTGAGCCAACATGCTTCTTTAATGCCCTCAAAAAGAGCCATGTACTCGGCTTCTGTTGAAGATGTTGCTACCGAGTTTTGCCGTTTTGTATTCCAACAGATCGTGTTGTGATCGAACATTTTGAATAAGTATCCCGTTGTGCTTTTGCGGTCGATTTCGTTGCCCGCCCAATCAGAATCTACATAGCCGATTAACAAATTTTCATAATTATTTTTTCTGTAAATCAACTTGAGTTCTAATGACCCTTTAACATATCGTAAAACTCTTTTCAAGCAATGCCAGAGTTCTTTGTTGTTTTTAATTTGATATCGACTTAGCAAATTCAGGGCAGTACAAAGATCTGGCCTTGTACACAACATAGCGTACATCAAACAACCAATTAGGTTTTTACAAGGCGCATCATAAAATTCGTCAGAGTTAAGTTCGGTATAATTTAATTTAACCTCTAATGGACTACTAGCAGGTTTACAGTCATTCATATTGAATTTCTGTAATATTTTGTTTAAATACGAGCTCTGATCTAAAGTTATAATTCCATTTTTTCTTTCAATATTAATACCCAAGAAGAATTTTACTTCTTTCATGTCTACCATTGAGAATTTATTAATTAAATACCCTTTAAAATTTATCATTGTATTCTCTTCGAATGTTATTATCAAAATGTCATCTACGTAAAGTAGAACGTAAATGTTTTTAATAACTTGACCTCTGTCTAAGATATACAAGCAATGATCAACTGAGGAGTTTGTGAATTCATGTTCTTTAAGTACTTTGTCAAATTTTTGAAACCAGCACCGAGCTGATTGTTTCAAACCATATAACGCCTTCTTCAGTTTACATACATAGTTTTGCTTTGACTCTACTCCCTCAGGTATTCGCATGTATATTTCTTCTATTAATGACCCATTAAGAAATGCAGTTTTAACGTCCATTTGATGGATCATTAAATCGTTTTGATTTGCAAAAGCCAACATTAAACGTAAAGTTGTTATTCGTGCGACAGGAGCAAAAGTTTCACAATAATCAGATGGATATTGCTGGCTAAAACCTTTTGCAACTAGCCTTGCTTTATATTTAAGCGGGTTTCCCTCAGAATCATTTTTAATGTTAAAAACCCATTTGCAATCAACAATATTCTTTCCAATTGGGCAGGGTACTAATTCCCATGTATTATTTTGTAATAAAGATTCCATCTCATCTTTTATTGCCTTCTCCCACTTAAATCTATCATCTCGATCTTTTATTGCTTTATATGACTGGGGAATATCGTTTACCACCTGTGCACTTATTTGATAGTATTGTTCCTCATTATAAGAAACAGGAGACATATTTTTAATTCGTGCACTACGTCGTGGTATAGGATCGTTTGATTTAGCTTGAGAGTTTATGTCGCTTTGCGGCATTTTCTTTACTTGATCTGTTTCCGCCACAGATTTATTTATATTACTCTCTTCGCTCCTACTGATTTCCATTTTATCATCAGTTTTCTGCCTTTTTATACTTGAATTCTCAAATTCAATTTCATTAATGTGTACTGGACGTGAGATTTTAAAATTAACTTCATCAAATATAACGTCTCTAGCAATTATGAATTTATTTGTTTCGACGTTCAGCACTTTATAGCCACTTTGGTGGTAACCAACTAATATCCCTTTGAATGACTTTTTATCAAACTTCCCTTTTCTTGTTTTATCAAGAATGTAAACAGTGCTACCGAAAATTTTTAGGTTATTTAATTTTGGTTTTCTATCGTGCCAAAGTTCGTATGGAGTTTTATTTCCATTAATGGCTTTTGTGGGGGTTATATTAATTAAATACGTAGCGGTTAAAACTGCTTCCCCCCATAACTCCTTTCCCAAATTAGCCCCGTGTAACATTGCACGCGCTTTTTCGACTATTGTCCTGTTCATCCGTTCTGATATCGGATTTTGTTGAGGAGTGTGCGGTACTGTTAAATGATATTGAATCCCATTTTGTACACAAAATTCTTTGAATTCGTTAGACAGATATTCACCCCCATTGTCACAATTAAGATAAGCAATTTTCGAATCGAAATGTGTCTCACTTTTCTTAACAAAATCTTGAAATACAGTGAATGTATCTGATTTGCGCGCAATTAAATAAACGACTGTATAGTGAGTATATTCATCGATAAAAGAAGCAAAATAGCTTTTTCCGTCAATTGTTGCAGGTAACATTGGACCACATAAGTCAGAATGAATTATAAATAATGGCCTTTTTACGTGAGACCTATCTCTTGATTTTGCGAATGGGAGACGCGCCTGTTTCCCGTATATACAACCTTCACAAATTTCATCCGTGGGATTTACGGCTTGTAATTGTTTATTATCAAGAACTAAATCGTTTCTTTTCATTTCTAAAAATTTCGATTTTTCTATATGCCCAAGTCGCTCATGCCAAAGTTTATACATTGTTTTCTCATTCGCGTTGGTTTGATTACACATTTTCTTACGAATGGTGAAATTAATACAACATAAATTGTTAAATGACTCACCAGTTGCAATAACCTTGTCGCCTTTCTCAATCGTTACCTTACCATACTCTTTAAATGTTACTCGCATTCCAGCTTGTTGAATTCTGCTTACAGATAGCAGATTGTGAGGTAGATCAGGTGCGTACAGGACGTTGTCTAAGGTTCCTTGAACTCCTTGGTCTGTTGTCACCTCTATTCTTCCTCTTTTTATTGCAGTTATAGTTTCGCTCTTCTTTGCAATTGTTATTTCAATCGGTTCCTCCAAATCGGTTACAGTCCACTCATAAATGCGAAGCTCCCATTATCATCTTGAATCTGGACAGTTTGTATTGTCCTTGGGCGGTCGTCAGTTTCTGTTGCAAAAGTAAGCATTGAGTCACTCAGGTGTTCGATGATTATAGCTTTTGCCACTCTTTCTGCCTTTCTCCATTTATCAGTCAATTCTTCAGGAGGTGTTTTGTCCAGAACGTCCTGTGCATCTTCTTCCTCAATCGCGGATCGGATTCGGAATTTCCAGATGGCATACTTCTCACCATTAAAGGGATTAATGTTTTTTCTTTTTCTTTTCTTTTCGTCACTCATTGTCACTGATTTTTTTTTTTTTTAAAGAAACACTATTCACAATTGCACTTACAGTGTCAATAACGATTTTTTATATATTTTATTTAATCACTCCAATCTATGTCTGGGCCCATAACCCGTAGGAATTGATGGAAGCAAGGTGATTTGGAGTGAATTAATTAACAAAACGTAACTGAGTGGAAGTGATATTTATTAAGCCAATTCGACTTATGTCCTCACTCTTAGGAGAGCTCCGAGAGACTGACGCACAAAGAAAAACTTCTAATGCACTTGGTCCTTAGTTCTTTCTCTCTCCCTATCGTTTCATATAAACATATACGATATTTGAGAGCGGACCCTACGTGCTGCTTTCTTATGAATAGTTCCCTTGTGAGATCATCGATTCGCCGTATCAGATTATTTAATAAATCTACTGAGCTGATTTTTGCTAATACCAATAGAACTACGGTCGGGGATGTCGCTGGCGCGATTCCATCGGATAAGCATCTCGCGCGGCCTCGAGCTCGAATCGTCGAGACGCCCGTACGTCGAATCCGCGAGGCGGCACCGATGAGCGAATGCATTTTTATCGCGGCGCGTGCAACGCTGGGCAATTTTCTCGCGAGCCTCGACGTCTCCCGTTCTCGCCCCCGCGTGGAAAACTCCCCGGTGAAACGGCCGGCTGTCGGAACAGTGGAAAATGCCAGCCCCTGCAGCGGAGGGTCAGCCGAAAGCGCCTCGATCCCCGGAGGTGTTAAGGGAGCTATCGACAGACGCCGTCGACGAATTGAACGAATATTGAAACGAGTGAAGACGGGAATTGGTCGGACGAGGCGACGGAATGGCTGACGTCGTCTCGGGATCGATCGCGGTTTCGTTCTCTTCGCGCGCGCGAGACGCGCTCCCCTTTCCTTCTCTTCGAGACCGATCGATTTGACGTAACCCGCGTGCGACGTCACGGGTAGATGGAACGGCTCTTTGATATATCGAATTACCGATCGCCCGAGAGATTTTCCAAGGAAATTTCAGACGGGGACCTGGCCTCACCCGGTCCAACGAGTCGCCTCCCTCTTATCGGCGCTATTT
This sequence comes from Xiphydria camelus, assembly GCA_963678675.1. Taxonomy (NCBI): domain Eukaryota; kingdom Metazoa; phylum Arthropoda; class Insecta; order Hymenoptera; family Xiphydriidae; genus Xiphydria; species Xiphydria camelus. The sequence goes on from OY783191.1 coordinate 39,711,167, forward strand.
CTCCCGCTATCCGTTTCCATCCACCGTGACTCGGCGGATCCAAGTCGCAGCGGAATTTGCGCTATCCGACGATAGAAATAGAGCAGGGGAACGTTGAGAGGGGACCGAGAATCGGCCGTTTCGGAGGGACGGAACCGGCGATTGACCGACGAGGGCTGGCTGGACGTGTGCGTGATATTTGGCAACGTCGGACTGTATATCGACGATATACGGACACGGATCACTCGGCTGCACACGCTATTCGGCATAACGAGTGAGATCGGGAATCGTCGGCGCCGTTACCCTCCGCCGGATCCTCCGCAATCCGTCGTACAGAGCGACTCTTCGGGTCCTAGACGCGAAGGAACTTTAAACGCGCGCTTACGTACGAGTATATGGGACAGCGCGCTCCCCACGCCGATCTATATGCGCGTCGACCTTTCGGTAGTCCCTCTTTCCTCGCCGCAACATTGGCCCAGTTTTCAATGACGCGAGTCTTCGCGGTGAATCGCGCGCGGGTGAGCACCGCGCGCGAAGCGAACCCCGCGGGAAGATAATATCTTACCGAGCGCGCGAAGCGAACCCCCCCCCACGGGAAGATAATATCTTCCCGCGCGCGCGCACGCCTCCTACCTCGACGTCGCGATTCGCGGTGATCGGTCGCGTCGCGAGATATCAATTATTATTACAGGCTGAAAGAGACACGTATTGCCGATTTTTCCGATCGATCGGGTCGGAAACGACATCACGACCATTATCCCCTGTGTCGCGTCTCCCGATGTTTGGAAAACGGTGTAATCAGATTTCGAAACCGTACGCGCGAGGGGTAGGAATATCCCTCGCCGCGGCGATGATAATCGCAGTCGGCTCTTTCGGCATAAATTCGCTTCACTGACATCAGCGTGGGGGCGAAGCGCGCGCGCCCCCGCGCTCTCCCGTAAGAAAGAATTCACCTGTAGTATCACAAGGTGGATGTACGGCGGGACGCGATTGCTCGCGTCGCCCCGAAGCGGCGGTAAGATGTCATCACATACGCAGATGTACTCGACGTACGCTCGAGAGCATTCACTCACTCACTCACCAGTCGATTGACTCCAAAAGCGGCTCCTGGACGGTGCTCCGAAAATCAGCCTCCGCGGAATTCGTTCGACGTCGCGGCAACACGGCAGAAGCGCAACGAGGACCTTATCGCGGCCGGCGCCGTCTTCCCCGTTATCGTCGGTTCGAACGGCGAAAGGGCGAGGATGTGGTGACGCGGGGGAGACGGAGCAAAAAAGAGGGCGAGCGAGGGATCGGAACGCGACGAGCGGCCCGCGCGGATAGACGGTCCAGCAGCTTCCGAGTCTCTCCTCGTGCGGAGATTTATTCGCGCACCCCGTGGTCACACCGTGCGTCGCTCGATTTCGCGAGCGGGAAAGTCGAACCGAATAACAATCACGAAGGAGCGCCGTGGAAAACTCCTCTCCGCCTCGTCGTAACGGGATGGTACTACTCTTGTGCTCGTCTCGCCACTTACGCACGGAAGATTCTCGCCGGTTCACATTTTCTTCCTTCCCTCCCTCCCTCCCACCCTCCCTTACCCCACCTTAGATGGAAAGAAACCCGTTTTCCCCGAGAAACGGTCCTTGTGCAGTCTCTCTCGCTCTATCTATCCATCTATCTGTCTCTTTCTTCGTGCATATCGGTGCATGTCACACGACGGTAGCAGCGGCGGCAGAAGCAACGACAGCGATAGCAGCAGCGGTAGCAGGTGCCGCGCCGCACAGATCGGTTTCGCGAGTCGCGCGGAGAGATCGGATCCTCGAAACGAGATTCCCGCTGCTCTCTCAGGATCCGAGCAGGCACTGACCTCGCGGGCACGAGAAGCGAGACACCGAGGTCCCGTCCTCCCGTGGTACGCGCGCCGCGGCGGAGAGGAGGGAAGAAAAAAATAATCGACCCCGGAGCGGAGAGCAGAAGAGACAGAAGAGGAGATGCGTTGAAAGAGCGCGCGCGCGCGCGCGCGTATCAACCGACAATGATACTCAGAGGCGTTCGAGCAAACAAAACGTGATAGCACGTCGCATAGTTGTTTAGAATATACTGAATATATTTTGACCCGAGCTCTCTGATACCGTGCAGACGCGCTGGCTTCGGCTGCATTCGGATGACTTCGGTACACCGTGGAGGAGCGGAGGGGACTACCCGAAGAGCGAGGCTCGTCGCTCGTCGCCCGGTTGCTAACTTTGCGCACGCTCTCGCGTATACAGAGTCGGAGTGAGGAAATTTGTCATAGGAATAGTACGACTCTTATCGGGAGACCCGGTACTGTCTCGCGCGAGACGACCGTGTGACGAAATCTCTCGTACCTATTGACGTTACGCGAAGAACGGATCGCTCCTTTCGTTGGGTCTCCGCGAATGGGTGAGATCGGCGGGAATCGATTTGACATCAAAATCGTTCGCGAGCGATTGGAATATAACTGCGCGGAATTCTGTACCGCGTTTCATTGACGTGCTACCGGCGATGCAGCCCACGCGGATCCGGCTTGGCGTAGCGCTCGAGCAGAAGTGTGCGCTGCGCGAGACGATTTTATTTAATCGAAGAGACTAGAGAAATCGGGAGCGTTCGTATCGAACGGATTCGAAAGCGATTTTCGCGACAACGCATTTTCAATAGCATCGTCTCGCAAATCCTGCAAATCTACCGATTGTCAATCGAGAAATCGAATTCGTAATACGCGCGCCCCTGTGCGCCTGGACACCACCTCTACCCAAAAGCAATTCAGTCACCGCGCCTCGGAATTACCACTATCGCCATCGCCACCCACTACTGTCACCACCACTACCCCGCTTCTAACACAACAGCAACCACGACCACCATCGTCGCCTTAACATCGTTTCGTTGAAAAACAACTTAGATATTGAAACGCCGCGAAGAACACTACAGATCGCGTACGAGAATTATGCAAATTGACTCAATCGATTGCCGCTATGGGACGCGAATTGTGCTCGTCGGACTTGTTGCACCGGTCGCACTGGCACCACACCTCCTCTCCCTCCTTCACGAGAAGGATTCGATTCGCGGAATTCGACACGACGCCGTTCGTCGAGATTGATAATAAATTTGGCAATCGCGTTCAATCGTTGCGCAATCTACAATACTTCTCGTGGGACGAGCGCGTGCGTATACCCTGCGAATTAAGACGCTTCTACCTTTCCCGGCATCGTCGAAGTGCGGAAAGACTATAAAACATTCGCTCTCGACGTCATCCACTTTAGACGTTTTCGTAATGTGTAGCGCGCGACCGATAAGACGTTCGTCCCGCATCGCAGTCCCGATTCTTTCTCTGAATACCCCAAATTAATTCCGCGTTACTCGCTTATCCGTTGTCATCGTTTACCCCGAAATCACCTGTGCGACGAGCTATAAGAAAGACGCGCTTCTTTTTCTCGATGCGAGACTACCGAGTCTCTCGATAGCCGCGAATCGGTCGTTACACCTTCGCGAACGAAAGTCGCGTAGTTTTACCCCGCGGTACGGAAATATTCCTCGATCGCGGCACATTTTGTAAACAAAAAAAGAGAAGAAAAGGAAAAGCCGACCGAACTCGAGACCGCTTCTCCGGTTGCCCAAGCACGACCGAGCAACCGGTGGAATGATAATGACGAGCCAGAAGCCGCTCTCGCCGGTGCACAGTCAACCGTATGCAATTACCTCGACTTAATGTGCGGTTGTCGTTGCCACGATTAGCAGTCTTCTTTCGACCGTTGCTCCTCGCAAATTGCTGTGGTTATGTAACCGAGTATAGGATTTCTCGTGGCATGGCGTCGAGACGTCGACGGCGGCAACGGCCGATCCGCGGAAATCGCTCGAACGCGCCCGTCTTCGAGAGAAGGCGAGACGCCGTTGTTCTCTTCCGGCCGCGCGGAGATAGTCGTCTCGTCGCTATCGCTTTTTCCGACGCGAGTCGTCGCGTATCTCGTTTCGCTCGATTGGTAGAGAAATGCGTCGGCACGGTGAATACGTTTATTCGATGACGGTACAATGCGTATTTTTATTATTATTAAATATCGTATATTATTACAAAAACAGTCGTATCAGTACTGCAGGGATCTCTTCGTCTGTATGTCGTCTAGGATCGTTCTCAGTTCTTCGTCCTCCAAGCGACCCTCGAGACTGGGAATGAGAGCTTTCGCCTCTTCCGGCGTTTCCGGGCATAGATTAGCCAGCGACGCCAACTCGAACTTGTGGAGCTTCTTCTGCATCAACAGGCTGTCGAGAAAGCACTTGGCACGTGAGAAACGGTATCCCACTGATTTTCTCGAATCACGTACGAATCGATTCGCGCGGAATCGCATTGATTCGGAAACGATACGAACTTTCTGACTGCCGCAATGGTCTCCTTGTTTTTGAATTTTCGAAAGCGATTGGTGTAGGTCAGGCTCTTCATGAAGACCTCCGAGAACTCCTGCTCCTCCTCGGCGGACTCGTTTTGCGCCTTTCTATGCTCCAGCAGCATGTGAACCTCCGATATCAGCAGGGTCTCGGCGTTTTCGAATTCTAGGAGAGATATTTTTGTCTTTACAACGGAAGGACAAGAGGAGAGAAGTTCTCGGGGAGAAAGAGAGATTTTTCAAAAATATGAGTGTGCTCTGAAAGTGGAAGAAAAAGGGAAGGGAGGCCGATTGCATGAAAGAAAGGACAAAACTCGGTTTGTTTCGTGAATCAGACCGACACGGATGCCAAATCCTTAACTTAAAGTGCCGCTCGCGCTCGCGCGGGGAAACGCAACTGGTGTGTTTGTCGAGAGCATGTTAATTCCATAAAATCCACGTCTATTTGCCAAAGCACTCGCTCGTGATGTGACTAGACGGTGAGATAACGGAATGCCATTTGATCGTTGACAAAAGTCGATTCGAACCGCACTCGGATACGCGAGAATAAGAGAAAAGAAATATCGAAGTGGCCCAGCGCGAATTATATCGCGTACGCTTATTGGGAACGCATCGGTCTCTCGCGTACGCAGGTAATTTCTTCCCTAAAATGCTTCCCCTAAATTTGTTATTACTTCTCGACCGAAATTGTCGTGCACACCATGTCCACGCTATTTTTACGCACGCAATGAGAAGCGGACCGAAGATGTGCGATATTATGTAGATCGTTGAGATATTTTCAGGAACGGAGGGTGATTTATCGAGAGGCGACCATTTGGAAGGATTTACTGTATTTTCGTTTCATTCTTTCTACATATTTACAAAGTACATCGGTGACATTGTCGAATAAATAAATAATAATATTGGATGTGTGTGGATTTAATTTGCGATATGTACATCATTGACTCGGTTTGTTGATATACCCTTGGCTCACCAAAAAATCGTATATCTTTCTAGTTTTATTCACGTCGATTTTGAGCAGCACGCGCGCCTGAGCCAATCTCAAGGAGCCGCATTTTTTATTTTCAGTCACGAGGAGATGCTTGAATTCGAAATAACTCGCGGGCACGATTCTCGCGACTGAACAGAGTTCCTTTTCTACGGGTGTGAGCTTCTCGTATCCGGGCAAACCGTTGATAGTGAGAGGCGGTGGTGCCTTTCGTTGAGAAATGACAGTCGTAGAGGGAACCGCGATGGGAACTTGGGCGGCGCAAGTGGGCAATATGCTTTTCCAACTATATTCGGCGTTGCTCGAATACTGTTTTCTATCCTTTTCAAACTCCTGCCGAATCTTGGACAACTTTTGGAACATCGGTACCTCGTGGAAGCTCTTCAGGCCGTTACTACGGAATTCGAGGAGAGTGCGAATGTAGTTCTTCAATTCGCCGACGCGATGGAGGCCTTCCATGATATAATCGAACTCTATTCCACCGACCAGTTGCATGAAAATCAATAGTCTTTCCGCCAGAGTTCTCGTCAAGGTCGCATCGTATCTTCGCAACCAAGAAATCGTCCTTCTAAAAGCAATCAATCCGTGATCCCTGACGATCCTCCTTCTCCTCATTCTCTCTGCCAGTCGATGATTGTACGCTCGGACGATTCCAACTTGTAAGCTACTCGCCAAATGATAATTCTCGTCGCTCGGATCGAATTCGTCCAGTCTCAAATCGGAAATGAGAAGTTCGGCGTGATTGTCGAAGTTTACTTCGAAATCTGATCTCGCCGCGTTGTATCCGGCCAAGAGCTTGCAATTGACAGAGTTGGCGACAAATCTCGGCGGTTCTTCCAGATCTTGCAATTTGTACATATAGGGAACAGGCTCGGGTCCGAATAAACTGGTTTTGGTTTCTTTGATCTTGGGCAGTCCCGGCAATGTTTGATCGTCGATGTAATGCCTCAGATAATGTGACTTACACTCCTCGGGTGATTTACCCTGCAACCTCTTCGATACGTCCGTCCAATTTCCAAAGCCGCATTCTTGCAGTACGTCCAGGAGCTCCAGTTCCTGCTTCGCGGTCCAGCCGCTATCGTCGATCAAGGAAAATTCGTTCTTCGCGATCACGTAATCGTGATTGTTTTTATGCTCGTCGATTTCCGCGCCGTTGGAAAAGCAGCTCGGACATATCTCGATATTTGTACACTCCGCGCAACGTATGTAAGGCTCGGATAAAACAGATTTGCAAGCGCGGCATACATGGTCGGAAGAAAGGATTTCATCCTTCTCGACGCACACCACGAGCTCGATATCGCGTTCGTTCCCTATCGCTCGACTCGACGTCTGGTCTGAAAGCAAGAGAATCGTCACTTTTCATTTGGTCGATCGGTGCTTTCAAATTTCAGTCGAGACGAGCGAACGCCTAATAAGCGCGGAGTCTTGGACGGGACGAGTGACGGATAGTTTGAGGTTATGTCAGGCCTAAATTGAGGTAAGGTCGCGTTCGACCCGTCATAAAAAATTTACCTATGGATTTACATACCTTTCGGAAATTGGAGATCCGCCGCGTCCTCTTCCATCATATCGGTGAGATTCGGGTTCGCCATTATTAGTCTATTATAAATCTTCGTGTGTCTTTTTCGATCGATTCGCAAAATTCACAACGCGAAAATCCACCTCACCTACCGCCCGGCCGCGTCGGCGACGCATACTGACGCGCACCGGCGACGCGCAATAACTTTCAAATTGCCGCACTCACAGGCGCCACGTGTCGCGCGCTGCTCTGTAGATATCGCGATGACTGGACTGTGGCGTCGCTACGCGGTAATTTTGACCGAACACAAGTTCTTCGATCTTTTCGTCAGTAAAATCAGCATCTTTTTTCGATGATCGACATTCCGAGAGCGAAGGTCAAGAGACTCGATAGAGTCTCGCGCCAAAAACGAAAAGAGCGCAGCACCTGCACTTGCACCGGCGAAACGATTTTCATATCCGGATGGATCATTCTTCGTACCGGGGGAAGGTGGAATAAAGCCGAATACTTTGAATGACTTCTCGTCGCCATAATGTTTTGATTGAAAAAGCAGAAACCAACTAGATTACCCGATTCTACTTCACTTTCCATTCAATCGCTATTGATCTCCTTCAATCCCTGCTGAAAATAGAAATCTGCGAGGAGGACAATTCGTTCCTCTTCCCTCGACCTCCTTCCTGCCACTGCTCGAACGTCCTACTTCTCCGCGTTTCGAAATTTGTCGAATTGAGACAAATCTGCATGAGCGCGTGGCCTTGACCGTAATGCAATAAAATTAATTCCGCGATGACGGTCAGCGAATATCATAAAATCCCAGCTATATACTATAAACGCGTGAGGCCACGTACTTGGACGTGCGCCGGTGCCGAACGCCCGGCACAAAGGTTCGGAGCGTGATTGATATGCGCGCCGCGAATAAATCGGCGATCCCCGTCGACGCCCTCCCGGGCATCTTAAAAGGATCGCATTGTGATGGTACGAGATTGTTTGGGATCGTGTATCACATTATCGGGAAGGACGCACGCATTTTCTCCGTCTTTGACCGGTATACTCGTTCGATCGACGTACGATGCGATCGCCGGTTTCTATTCCACGTACCTTACAGCTTCTTACGATAGACGACATCGGTCTATTCGTAATGTTCCTTCGTAGAAAACAAATTACGGTCTGAACTTTCCTGACCAGAGATCACCTAGACTGGCGAACAATTATTGCGAAAAACTATGCTTTACTGGAATTTAAAAGTAAATACGCGTACAGGGCCAATGTAAATCATTTAATTCTTGTGTAACACATGAGCGTTCGGCCATCGAGTAGTCAATTTATCGTACAACGGCTTGTCTTGTAAATAAATAAATATTTACAATTACGCGAGCGCCAAAATGTAATTATCTTATCGAGAGCGTACGAGTGTACTGGCTGGAAAGGTCGAACGACTTTCACGCTTTTCATCGACTCGTCGTCCACACACTCGCTTCAACAATGCCGGGCCGTGGAATGTGTCCTCTTTCGTCGAAGGTAAACAGCGTTCGCTCGCCCCCGCGTTTATGTCGGAAGAAGCACTTTTCTTCTTCTTCTTCTTCTTCGTCTTCTTTACTGATTTAATCAAGCGTGACTCGACGCGCGCACTCTCGCCGTCCTTAACGCATTTTATTTCGATTGAACTTTTGGAAATGTTTAATCTACTTAAACCCTCATAATCCACAAACGGAGCGACGGCGCGATGATGGAAAATTCTCTTTGCCCGCGACTACGCCCCTTAACGCCGAACGACCTCCCTTGGTCCGCAATATCGACGAGAATCCGTCATTACATCGTGTCAAACTCGGAAAGCAATCGCCGCATCGCGGTCGTTCGATCCCAATTACGCACCTGTACCGGACACCTAGTTATACGCGAGAACGTCGATTACGTGATATCGATTATCGACCGCGGTGTTTACCACGTATATGGCTATCTCGAAAAAGCGCGATCACAGCTGGTACCCGTCCACCGTGATGCATATCTCGGGCCACCGACGGTTTATCTCTTCGTCTTTACGGATAAACGCACCCGGGATACGGTGCGGCATACATACACGAAGTGACGCGTACACGGAGGAAGCGACGTTCGTCGTGATCGAACGATCGTCTAGTTTTCCTCGCTCGATCCCAACGCGGAACCGTCCCCGTCGTCGCGTTTTCATCGCGATCGCGCGAAGCGGCTGATCGGCGCCAGTGATTTCCGCGCGGATCGGCGATCGATCCCCGTATCGCCGCAAGGTAACTCAATCCGACCAACCACCGTGCGATATGTGCAACGCTGGTGCGCGGATACTCGCAACTTGTGATTCCGGTCGAGTGGCGTCGCAAAACGGGCCGACCGACCCACTTTTTCACAATACGAGTCCCACGCACGATACGGTACCAGTGTTTCGCCGATTTTACGTTATCGGCGGGTCTATCTGTGTAACGGTCGTAACCCGTAGTCTCTGCAATAACGGTGTCGATCGCTCTCGATAAGCGTGAGGACAAAGGTCAACTGTTTCGCGAAGGAAGAGAGGAAAAATACAAACCCCCCGAAGCGAGTGCCTTTCGGCGACGCGAAGAAGAGAGAAGACACGCTAAGCGCGATCGACATGTACGACGGTTGGAGCGATCACGCGTTACGCTGTTCCGCCAAGTTGAACGACCAACGGGACTGTGAGTACGACGACGCGGTCCTCCAGGGGACGAAGATTTTGAGGTAAGTCGACGGTACCCTGCCTCATACATTTTTCTCCCTACGAGAAATTCCTTCCGAAAAGAAGAGGGAGCACAGCACGAGGAAGAAGAGGAATAAAGGAAGCGCGATGCCCTGGAAACGTCTCTTCGAGGGCAATAAGACGAGCGCCCAGCAGAGATGAGCGATATCGCTATCAAAGGGAGCTACGACCGCTCATAATTATATACGTCGATCGCAAATCGACTTTCACCTTGGCAAATGTATGGGCCTTTTTTTGCGACCGACGGTACCACTGCGACGTAGCCTAGAAAGTCGCCCGTCGCGCGCTATACGCGGCAAACCGCGATCCAAAAATTCGTACTCGCGCGCGTGCGATGTGGGACGAACCACGCCTCTCGCTTTGCCTCAGCGCGCGCGACCGAATGTGTAACTGCATCTGGCGTTCCCCCATGATCAATGTCGTCCCATCTACGCCATTCGTCGATGGGTGTACCCATCTCTCGTTCAGTCCGCGAAGTCCACACGCGTTCACCGGAAACTCTATTACATCGCGAATTGCACTGTAAAGCCCTTGACTGCAATTCCACGAGTTGCGTCTCCTTCGGCGCATACGAACGCAGTCGTATTCCCGCCTGCGAATTCCCGCTCCCCAGTCGTTATCCGAGGTATTTATCCGTACATTCGTTTGCGAGAGGTTCGACTGCACAGCGAGCGGAAGAAGAAAAGATCTTTCCGCAGTTACACGCTCTAGGTACGTATACCGAGCGCGTTCGATTACGACGACGCGGTCGAGCGAACCAATTCGATGGCTCTCCGATTATCGAAGAGTTTGCCGCTCCGATCGTAATAAATTTGTTACGGTGACGGGCGGAAATGGAAAGTCGATTATTTCGTTCGCGACGCCTTCGCTCTGCTTCACATTCCGTCTCTGCCCCGAGGATCCGTCGATTTCGTTTGGCTCCTCGAAAAGGGGACTACAACGGAACGGGCATATCGCCGCGGCTCCTGATGAGAGACCGCGAGCGGACGATCGGAGCTCGAAGGGACAGAGGAGAGGGTAGAGTCGCGAAGTCCTCGAATGGACAGTCTAACGGGACAGCCTCGTTCGCGCGCCGCTATACCCAGCCACACCTAGTTCGACGCACCGTTCTAACGCGATTCGAACCTACCTGTCCGTGTACTACATGCCTGCCCGTCTTACGGAGGGGGAATCGGATAATTGGCGCAATGGATTCATCCCAGTTTGGGACAGGTTTCAGATACAAAAATCTAAATAGCAAAGCACGCCTCTCCCACCCTTCGCGCCGGATGCAAAAGAGCCGACCTCCTTTCCCCCGTCGCGTCGAGTATCGCCGCGGTCGCGGGTCGTTCCAAATGCGCGCGCGTATACACTTCGAAGCCAAAAAGCGATCGCCGAATCGATTCGCGACACGTCGTCGTATAACGAAAAGAAGAAATGTCTATTTTCAGAAATGTACATACATATACGGATGTTTGCGGGAAGAAATCAGTCGATCGACGCGACCCCGCGATCGCAAAGTCCTACCGATCGAGAGCGGATAGTACGCGAACCGAGATTTCAACGATCCCGGTTATTCCGCATCTACCTTCCTCGAAAAAAGACTCGAGACTCGGACGACTTTTGTGCGAGGGATCACGCGGGAGAATTCCACTCCCTGAAAGGGGCGCTATCGCAATGTACAATCGAAGCCATGTGACGATACGCCGAATCGCGAAAGAAAAGGCGAAAATGCGTCGCTTCTCCGTTCGTAATTGCCAGTAATTACCGCGTCGTTGCGCGTGCGATGTTCTTCTCTCCGGCGATCGGCCTCGGCCCCGAAGGCCGGCATCGATTTGCCGATAGAGGCGAATACTCCATCCGCTCCGAGACCTCGCCGCTCTTGCTCCGGGTCGAACGATCGATCGCGGATCCTCTATCGTTATATCGATTCTAAAAGCGGCTCGAATATCGCGGTCCATCGCCAAAATTGGCAATTCGGGCCGCGCCGGAATCGTAATTATTTCGACGAGCGGATCGCGACAGCTCGAGAGCTTCGTCGCCGAGGGAATTGCCGGATATATTGAGAGACTTATCGCGCTCATGAGCGTAAATGGGAGATTTAACGGGATGATTCCGCTTGGTACGCGCGCGCGTAAAAAACTCGAGCGAATTACGAAGCGAACCATAAAGATATCGATCGCCGTCCAAGACATCCCGCGTGACGACGCTCTTGCGCGATGCACGCGACTCGCGTCGATCCTCGCTGCGTATATCGATCCCGCGCGAGTGCGAGTAACGACGACGGCTCGGTCGCGCTCGCGGAATTCGCAATTAGAGGTGTCGAAGCGGCGCTCGAACGTTTCCGGCGGTTGAACCGTTCCGGTGGGACGCGAGAAGGCCTCCCGCGATGACTTCTCGCTCGCTCGAACGAGCGACGGCCACCTCGAGAGAGAAACCCCTTGCGCAACGCGACCGAGTCGAGGGTCGCGAATCCATTATTATCATACCAGCGCGGAAAGGACGTCACCCGCGGACACCGATGATGCTTCCAGTCGAACGTCCCGTAAACTTTCTATCGAGGGGGAGGGGGAGGATGGCAAGAAACGGGCCAACGAACTCTAAAAGCCCGCGATGCGCGCCACTCGAGCGCACTATCATCGATGTTACACGAGTACACTCTCGAGCGCCCTTGATGGAAAACCAATTCGAGTTCCGGGCGCAACGCGGACGCGCGAGAAAAGCAGCGAACGTTTTAGCTAAAGTTTGCGCGGGAAAAGGGAATCGCTAATTCGTATCGTTCTTTACGATCGATTCGCCGAACGTTCCAAGGAGGAAAACAAATCCGATGCGTTACAAAGGAGCGGACTTTAACGTAGTTAACGTATCGCTCGCACTTTCCCCGCAAGCGGTAAGAGCGAGGTGAAACGCGCGAGCCTTCGATTTGTAACGAAAGAAAGAATCATGAGAGCGAGATCTCCGCGGTTCGACGGCCGTGGCGGTGTGCAGCCAAGTATCGGCGCGATATCAATTCGAGTGGAATGAAATGCCGCGCAATTGACGGACGCTCCGAGATAGCGGCGTCGCGAGCATCGAGTTCGGCCGCTTCCTCGCCTGTGCACCGGAGATGCAACGCGACCCCTCGCAGCTCTCAGCGCTCCGTCGACGAAGCGCCGGATCGGTTTCGCCCTTTCGGAATCGGCGATATACGACGAGCGTGATAAAATCCGCTTAACGATCTCCCGCGCAAAGCGTCCGGCACCTGCGATACGCCAAGTACAATATTCCGCCGCTTTGTTTCCCCGACACAATGCATAGGTACACACCCGCGGTCCGGCGCGTTTTTTACGCGTTCCTTTTCTCCGCTGCGCCGCGGCTCTCGTTTTTTTTCCCCTCGACTCGGAGTCGTTCACCGTTCGGCGAACAATGCCCGATCGACGCGAATGCGAGTTTCACGTTCAATCGTGGAAAAAAATAAATGACCGACGGCGCGCGGGTCGATCGGATATAACCTCGAATGCCCGTTTCGGCGGGCCGAACCCCCGGTAATAACTGTACGCATATACCTCGAGTGAAAACGACCGTATCGCCCGAACGAATCGCGCTACAAACGATTTCGAAAGGAGCGACGCCGCGCAGTTACGCGCCGATCGAGGCGCCGGGCTGCCAGCGCACACGTTAGCGTCGCCAAGCGTCCGCGCCGATGATCGGTGCTCGTGTGCTGAATTCTCACATCTTCCGAGGTATTCGGATAACCTGTAAAGCTATTTTTGAAAAAAAAAAAACGATGAAGAAGAAGAAGAAGACGAAAAAGAAAAATTATAGGAGAAAAATGTCGAAGGCGAAGATTTATGATGTTGATCAAAACTTACCACTTAGCATACGCGTATTCAATGTCGAGGATTGAGGCGATCTTCTCAGGTTCTCGAATATTTTTTGGGGTTTTGCAGCAACATCTCGGACATTATGCATACCTGTGTATAATACATATATATTGTAATAGCTCCTACCGCTTAGACTCAGCAATCGGCCCGTCTTGGTGCGGCCGTTACTACTAGCGCGGCGGGCTGACGTAGTAACGAACGGTTGCCATTTAGCCAGTCTTGGTTCGGCCGTTACTACTAGCGCGGCGGGCCCCGACGTAGTAACGAACAGTTGCAATCGGCCCGTCTTGGTCCGGCCGTTACTACTAACGCGCCGGTCAACTCTGATTGCCGTTACACGGGGGTAAAAGCCTGCGAAAGGAAGCCACGTTCGTTCTCCGCGTCGATGAGTCGCGACACTCGGTACGTCCTGGAATCCAGGTCCCGTCGAGTTAATTCAGAAGCGTGCCAATGAAATGATTACGCGCGAAGACCGCACAGTTTCCTTCGTTGGAATGCGCGTTAACGGGCGAACGGAAGACGAATCGAACGTCGCGGTAATTATCACGTCGTGAGAGTTTTGCCGTTCCAATTGAAAAAATGTCACGGAACCTTCCGGTATCACGTTATCGACGGACCGCATCTTTCGGATATCGAGACGATCCGTAAAATCGAGCGCAGACCGAAGAAGAGAACGCGAAGTACGTAGACTGGAAAACGCGAGCAGAGGCGAGTGGGAGACGGTGAGCTAGGCGGAGGAGGAGAAAGCGGGAGAGGGAGTTTATATACGAGGAGTAACGCGCGCGCTACTCCAGTCCGGCAGTCACAGTCCAATTCGATTCATCCGGGCCAGAAACCAAGTCCTCCCGATCCCAAAAACCTTCGGGAGATTCCGCAGAGGGACAGGGAAGAGGAGAGAGATAGGTAGATAGATAGAGAGGGTGGGGGGGTTTGCGAGATCGAAAGGAAGAAGGGTAGAGGCGCCGAGGGAGACGACGGAAGCGGGCTGTGCGCGGAAATAAAGTCTGAAAGAGAGAGACACTAAAAAGCCGGAAGTGAGTGCGCGTGTGTTATGTGCCAGTGGTGAAAGAAGGAGAATGACCAACAGCATGAAGCAAACAGTCATCAAGTGAGTTTCTACGAAGCTTCCACGACAGAGATTCGATCTTCGCGTTCGATTGGCACTGATTATTGATTAGTTTTAAGTACCTTCGGATTATCGGGTCAATCGCTTCGTGTATTTATATCGAGGAGGGGAACGTGCGAGCATTTGTCGTTTATCGAAAAAGAAAAAACGTCTTCTTCTCTTTGCAATACATTCGCCCGATCGAAGGTTGATGCATACCACGTTTTCCTATAATTACGATCAAAATAAAACGCACCCTCTTCACTTATTTTCTCAACGCGCGTTCTGTATCCATTAGAGTTTCTCGGAGATTAACACCCCCGAGTTGAAAATACCATCAATCCTGTGTAGAAGCGAGAGAGCGTTCGAAAGTAAAACGTCTACGACCGATAAAACGAAGAAATAAAAAGAGTAAATGGCTTTCCTCGCAAGTCGAATGCATTCCGTCGCCTTCCGTACGACACACCATTCCTCTTCCCGGTACTTTTCCCGCTCCGCCACATTTTGCGCGCCCGCCATCGATTCACCGCCCTCCGCGCGTCAAGCAACACGCCGCTACGATTCTTCTCGCGCTCCGTTTGGCGACTCTGTGATTTAATGGCCCGTTTACGCCGCAAGCGCCGTTCGATCGATCCCTGTTATCGAACGGGGCACAATTGCTGTCCGCGTGCGGCGCGCCATCGACTGCGACGGCGACGACGTTGCACTCGTCCAACCGTCCGCTAAGCACTTTTCCTGTTTGCTTTCGGAAACGTGCCAGAATCGAGTCGTTGCAACGCGAATCGTCGCCGATGTGGGACGTTTCGCATCGCGGAGAGACACTTCCGGTATGTTTCTCAAATAAAACCGGGAAAATGATTGCTGGACGTGTCGCAGATCGGCGAATTCGCCGTTCCGCTGTCGCGATTCCGCGCGAATGTAATACAGGAAGATTCGAAGGGCAACCGAGCTATCCGACTGCGGCGAAAGGGAGCGGATTTCGATCCGACACGGTCGATTTCAACGCGAGGAAGGAATGTCTCCGTTCGTTACGAAATACCGCCGCGGCGGTAGGTACACGCCGCGCGGTACCAGGCATCGAAGTTGCGGAAGGAGCGCGACGGAGAACACGATGGCGAACCGAAACCACTTTTCGCGGTCGAGACAAAAGTGGTCCGAGATCCGGACGATCCGAAAGCGATCGGCGACGTGTGTCGGAAAATGCGGTTTTGCCGGGAGAAACGAGAGGCGTTCAAAGTCGAGTCGTCCGTTTGCAGCTATCGACGCGTTACTCTTCGTACCGCGTAGCGCTCGAAGAATGCTTACCTATACGACCGCTCGCGGTCGAGAAAGGAAGAGACAAAACCGGTCGAAAGATCTCGGGGCGAGGCATATTATAACGGGGATAGCGACCATTCTTCGGAAACACGTTTCAGCACGGCGCATAGTTACGAAAAGGAGGGAAGTGCGCTGAAAAATATTCGAGTATATCCAGATGCGCAATTAGATGGCGTAACGACGAACTAAACCTGTATTCCTACGGTGATTACAGAATGGTAGAATTTGACAAAAAATTTACATTCCCAGTCGTAAAATCATCATCGAATCGATCTTCATATAGCGCGCGAATGGAAAGCGGTATTTCGAGCGCGGAGATGACGCGATCGACCGAAAAAGAGGCAGAGGTATACTCAGCGCGGAGCGATCGGTAACTGCTCGAGGCAAACGGATGAGAATTTTTTTTCGCCAGGATCCTAAGTTGAAAACTCTTCGGGACTCGATCGCAATCGATCTCGCGTCGATGGAAACTCGTCGGTCGACTTCTCTCTCGTATACCGCGCAAGATTTCGCGTTCTCCATGCGTGAAGCGCCTCGCGAGCTACCGATAATATTTTCCCATCGCCTTCCGGAACGTAAAGCGTCTCGATCGAACGTGTGGGATAAATACGCAAACGAACGCGAGCCGGAAGATAAGGCGAGGAAAATAGGAACACCCCCCCCCCCCCCTCGAAAAGCCGGCGCATTCGCACGTTCGACTCCGAGAACCGGTGCGCGACATTCTCAGCAGGTAGTCACGGTCCAAACTGCAAACAACGCATCGCAGTTTTGATTTCGAACACGAGAAACGCTTATCGACACGTGCGTATTACGTAGCGGGCGTTGCAACGCAAGCCCGAGACAGATTTCCGCGTCTCCCTCTCCGCGAAACGCGTGCCTTCCCCGTTTACCGCGATCTGCGACCGTCGGGTGAAAGTTTCACGTGAGCCGTATTATCGCGCTTCTCGGTACAAGTTTACATTATCCGTTTCGAATCGTAGCGAGCACGCGCGCGCGCACCATCACCGACGATCGAACCGAAACTTTTCGAGTGCCGAGCACGGCGGCGCTCGCTGATGACGCGCGTAACCGGTGTTAAATCGCCGTAAAAATAAGCGTCGACTTCCGAATAAATTTTGCAAACAAAATGAGCAGTCAGCCTTGTCTCACTTCATCGCGGCCGTCATTGCGCAACGAGCTCAACGTTGCGCTCCGCGAGCTGCATCGCTCGAACGTCGAGCAACCGATCGAAACGTCGATTATGGCACGCGGGGGAGAGGAGCGCGCAACGAGGTACTCGAGTTGGCCTCCGATGAGCGTGATTTTCGCTTGAAAGTCGGGGCCAACCAGAGCGCTCCGTTTTACATCGTTCCGATACTCCGCGTAGGGCGAGGTAAGGTCGAAACGGTATATCGTCGTTCGGTCGTATTCAGTTTTCCTTACGTCGAAGTCGAAGTGAAAATAACCAGCGAGGTACGGACAGCCACTCAGTGGATACTCTACGGTCTCGACGGCGTGAGTCCTTTCCAAATGCTTCCGGATCGCGTACTTCAGTCGCGTACGTTGGTTATATGAATTTAACGAGTGCACACGTTACCTACAACCGGACTCGCTAAACAGCGGCCGCTTAATCGCTCCACCCGGAGCTGCGGAAAGTTGAAAACCGCTTCTGGTCGATTATAATTATCGCGCGCGTTCAGCGGAGTCGGTGAAAGTCCTCGCGTAACGGTATCGGCGGAAGAAACGGACGATGCAAGCGGGAAACTCTCGAAACGGAAAGGAGTGCACCATTACGCTCTACCGTCTCGGATGTGGATCGCGCGCGGCTGATATAAGCAGTGGAACCAGGGTTCCACTTTATTCGTAAAGAACGCACCCGATGGACGCGACGCGCATTTCGCGAATCGAGTCACGCGCGTGCACGTTCGTCCTGACGCACTTCGGGACGTCGGGGAGCCTCGAAGGCCGCCGGCTCAGGACGGGAACGCGCGACGAATGCAGAACGGACGAATGTCCTACCCCACGCGGAGCTATTCTCCTGCTAATACTCGCGCGCCCACCGTTTCGTCGGCCAATTCAGCGGCTACATTCCAACGTGCAAAAAGAACAAGCACTCCCTCCTCGCGCTCTTCCACGCGACGAAAGGGTAAACAAGGTCGAGGGTAAACGAGAAGCTCTCTTTACGCGAATTGAAACTCCGCTGGAATTACGTGCCGGGACTTCCTTCGCCGATTGCATAACGCGTGACGCGCGCCACTCGGCAATTTGATAATTGGCGTGAAATTGAGGGGAAAAAGCGTGTTCTTTTCGGATAATTCCCGGAAATGACATCCCGTGGAGTCGCCTACGCGCCGATGACGTTCTCGTCGGGGGAAGACGAGAAGTTCGCGAACGGCGGCGAGACGCGGAGGGGCGAATGCGCGTCCAGCGTACACGCGTTCGCCTCTTATCTATTCGGAGCGCGGCTCGGCAGATACGGATCCTTGTAAATAATTCAGATTCAGGAGCGGAGGAAAAAGCGCGAAAGAAGGGGTGCTCGAAACCCCGTTACGCGATTGGTTCGCAATGATCGCAGGCCCTTCGCGATGCCCGCTTTCCCGTTGCACCTGTACGCCAGCTTTTTCTCCCGCGGGCAGCGGAGGAAGAAAATTGCAGGCGTTGCAGGAGGTGCCTCCGCTCCGAAGCGGAGGGTGGCAGAGCGCTCTAGCGCGAAGCTCGATTTTTTACGCGGTCATTGCCGTAACGACCCTCTCGTGCCGGCGAAAAACACGGCTACGAGGTTTCCGGCTCGTTTGGCCAAACCTTGCGCGGGCGAAACGATACTTCCACGAGCACGCGCTTCGCGCGTTTGTTTTTTCCCCCCGGCAAAATAGAACGAGGTGCACGGTGCACGACTTTCGATTTTCGCAAGACGCCGCGGCGTGTAAGTATCGCTCTCGTACGCGGTGTGTCTCGCGATTTGCGATCGATAGTGGCGTGTTTTTCGGCAAAAGTGATGCAACTATAGTACCGACCGAATTGTCGCGGAATTTAACAAGTTCGATAGACGGAAATTTTTTCGATACCATTCCCAATGGAAAGTGCCTATAAATTCAACGATAATGTAACTTCCGCCGAAAATTCACAGACGATTAACGCGAAGAGAGATCGCGACCGAGAAAAACGGAGTGGCATCTGTCAATATTATTGCACGGCCCGTAATAACCGTGGCCGGCGACGCGCGCATAACAATCAGCATCGCGATATACGCTTATAGCTGCGCGCGTGCAAGTGACTTACGACGCTTTCGCAACGCGACGCCGAGAAGACGTTGACTTTCCAAGGATACGCGCGTCTCGCGGGCTGCGGGCACATTTCCTCATCCCGCACGGAGGTGGAGGTCGGAGCAATTTGGAGGTCAATGCACCCGTACTCGGCGCGTTGAGAGTTACGAACGGTTCCTCATCGTGGTCCATTTCCATAAAATTGTACCGTACGCGCACACGTACGGCGTATGTATCGATACGTATCGGCCTGTAGAAATTATCCTTACCCCGTTCCCTGTCGCACTCCCGCGGGAACGCTAGCTGAGTCGATCGGCGCAAGTGCTGTACACACATTCTTATGTACCAGTAGTAATAAGCCGTATACATATATGTAGAGCGAGGCCTTCGGTATTTACTCTTCCGATCGGCACGAGTCGCCCGTGGGTATTGCCGCGCGTAACGCGAGACGATCGTCCGCGTGACTTAACCACGTGTGGGTTAACCAGACGATAAAACAGAGGAGGGAGGCGCAAAGTGGTGGGCGACCGCGAAGGAAGAAGAGGAAATTCGCGACCGTGGTTACGGGCACTCTCGCGCCGCCAGCCACACGCGAGTGGGAGAAAGAGTTCGTCTCGCTCGCGGACTTTGGTTGATTAGCGGTGCAGGCCAGGACCGGGGGGAGGTGGGGGGAAGAGATTGATAAACAGGTAGATAAACTAATTACGAACCGTGACTCGAGATCCTTGAATGGAGGGAGAGAGAAACACGCCGACACACACTGTGACAGTGCATTCTCGCGGAGCTGGATGTCGAATCATATCGCGGCACTTTACGCGCTCATCATTTTGCGCTCCTTCGTTCCCGCGCGCGGGCTCGAACGAAATCGCACAGCTCGTCTCAAATCGATCGGGCATATTCCAGCCACGGACGAGAAGGAAAGCGGACCGCGGTCGCTTGTAGTATGCACATACGAAACGCTCGTCCATGGGTTTCGTTCCCTCGCATCCCCCCCCCCCCCTTCCTCGATTCCTCTCGAGAGAATGGAATGCGCGGAGGCCGTGCAGGCTGGTCCGATAGATGCGCCACGAGAAGCGCATCGTCGATAAGCCGATGAGAAGCATCGCGGCTCGCCTAGAACCGGTTCTCCGGATGATATCTTCGTATCCTCTCGCGGCTGCGTCTCAACTTCGTACGAGAATCAGAGACGACCGAACATTCGCATCGTGGGGCGAACGAAGCGGAGAAAAAGTTAGGCAGCGTCGCCTGCACTCGCCGCGATATCACATCCGGTCTGGACGCACGCGACGAATGGTTTACGATCGCTCTAATCACGGCTCCTCAATCGCGCGATTGCGCAAGGCGGAGCCGCGCGTGTCTCGCGAGGTACGACACCGCGGAGGAAGATAAACGAGGGATACGGTCTCCGCGACGAGCGCGCGCGAAAGCTTCGCGACGATAGGCGATCGCGTCACATGGCCCGGAAGACGCGCGCAGCGGGCGTCGTTTCACGCTTTCGTCGAAGCGTAGATGCGGTTTTCACCGCTACTCGTAGGCGCGCGAACGAGGAACGTTGATCATCGTCGAGTCGTCTCGTTGCTTTCAGAAACCCAACATGGTGGAAGAGGCGATCGGCCCTGGAACGCGGCCTAACGGTAATGGTGATTTGCGGAGCCCTCCTCTGCATCGCCCTGGCCGTGGGCCTCGGTGTGGTGGCGGCTAACGCGGTGCCGCGCGATATCGCTTCCACTGTCAATGGTCAGTAGTTACCGATCAACCCTATCTCGCTCTCCTATAGCGACGCCAACGACGCGATCGATGACCACGATAGAAATTCACGTGGCTCGCGCTATCCGATGACAAAAGCGCGTCTCGTGACGTGTTTTCGCAAACTGCGCGGAGCCGGAACGCGCCGTGATACCGTGATCGCGATTTTCTCATGACACTCGTTCTCGACTCGATCCCGCGGACATCGACTAATCCTGGGTCGGATCTCGCGTCGATCCTTTCAGGGCGAACCGCGCGTGCGATTATCGCCCGAGTCGCCGGACTCGTCCGCGTGCTCGAAAGGAACGGCGCGCCGATCACGCAATATAGTCGCGCGTCTCGCCGATCGGGCTCCGCTTACCGTCACGGGCGTGACTTTTGTTCGCACTTCGATTGCGACACGCTCCGCTGGACAAATCGGAGTGTACGGCGGGTGTGCCTATGTATATCGATCGTGCCGTAACTTCATCGATCCAAAGGCGTGAGCGATCGGCTCTCTCTATCACGAACGAACGAAAGCGACGCGCACGATCGTAGACACGCTGCGTACACGGCGGGGTTCACTCTCGTTCGATACCATTAAACTCCGAACGAAACACAGCCTCCCACGATCGCGCGATTCATAACGCACTCACGTTTGCACTTTCATTCGCATCCACGCACGCCTCCCTGCATCCGCATCGTACGACCGCAGTTGCTCCCGCTAACGTAGAGACGCTACCGTCCACAGCGGAAGCACTGAGCGGTTCGCCACCTTCCAAGCAGGTCATCATCCAGAAGGGATCCGACAGCGATGATATCTGTTTCTCGGCGGGATGCGTGCACACAGGTGCGTAAATTAATCGAGTTGTCGGGGAGGAATGCAGACAAAGAGACATGGGAACACCACACGCCTCTCTCGCCTTTGCTTGCAGCATCGAAAGTGCTGGAAAGCATGAACCCCGATATCGAACCTTGCGACGATTTCTATCAGTTCGCCTGCGGCGGTTTTCTAAAGCGGACCACGATACCCGATGACAAGACCAGCGTCAACACCTTCAGCGTGATCAGCGATAAGCTGCAAGAGCAGTTGAGAGCCAGTATCGAGGAGAAGAGTGGCCCGAACGAGCCTAAACCCTTCAGACTGGCGAAAGACCTCTACAAAGCTTGCATGAACAAAAGTAAGCGCCCTTCGGGATCGATGGAAACAGCCGCTGTAACGGCGCGTCGTTCTATCTCGTTATTCGCACGTGCGCTTTCCAGCCGAAATCGAGAGCCAAGGCTTGGAGCCTCTTCGTAAGATCCTGAAGCGACTGGGCGGATGGCCCGTTCTGGACGGGGACTCCTGGAGGGACGGCGATTTTCACTGGAAGAAGAGCGTCTACGCTTTTCGCAAGATGGGATACTCCGTCGATTACTTTATCGATTTCAGCATCGGCGTTGATCTGAAGAACAGCACGCAACGCGTGATCGACGTGAGTAGATTCGTCGTGAAACGCGGCGAATTTTCTTTTTATTTCGTTCACTATTAGTTTTTAGCGGGCGATCGAGTGTCGACACAAATGCGTTCGTTATTTTACAGCTCGACCAAGCGTCCCTGGGGCTCTCTCGTGAATATCTATCCAAGGGTTTCGACGATAAGATCGTGCAAGCCTACTACAGCTACATGGTGGACATCGCGACGATCCTGGGGGCCAACAAGAACAGGGCGATGAGGGAGCTGAAGGAATCGCTCCAGTTTGAAATAAAGCTCGCTAATGTGAGTGTGCGAGGGAGAGAGGGGGAGAGAGAAGATGGGAGGAGGAAACGGTGGATATCAAATTGGAACGGCTCGCGATTTTATTTCTCTTTTTCAGATATCCCTGCCCAATGAAAAGCGTCGTAACGCGACCCTCCTCTATAACCCAATGACCGTAGCCGAGCTGACGGAGAAGTACTCCAGCGTTCCCTGGAAGGAGTACTTCAACACCCTCCTATATCCCAGCGTTCGAGTCGACGATAACGAGATGGTTATTGTGAACGTACCGAGCTTCATGACGGATGTTGAGAATCTGCTCAATAATACGCCGAAGCGAATTCAAGCCAACTACGTCATGTGGAGGGCGGCCGCGGCATCTGTGAGCTACCTGACGGACGACATCAGGAAGCGTCAGCTCGCCTACTCCACCGCGCTCAGCGGAAAGACCGAGAGGGAGGCCAGATGGAAGGAATGCGTAGACATCGTCTCCGGTAGCCTGTCCATCAGCGTTGGAGCTCTCTACGTCAGGAAGTACTTCAAGGAAGACGCGAAGAAGAATGCGCTCGAGATGGTGGCCGACATACGACAAGAGTTCACCGAGATCTTGAAGAAGGTTGGTGCGAATTCACCGAAAAGATGAACCCGTTTTTCCCTTCCCATTCGACTTGGCGCCAATTTCCACCCTTCGTTCAGGTCCAATGGATGGACGACGAGACGAGAAAGAGCGCTTTGGACAAGGCAGCTTCCATGTCGAGTCATATCGCCTACCCGGATGAACTCCTCGATGATAAGAAACTCGTCGAGTTTTACGAAAAGCTAGAACTATCGCCGGATAGCTACTTGGAGAGCATTCTGAACCTCACGCTGTTCGGTACAGAGTATAGCTTCAGCAAACTGAGGAAACCGGTGAACAAGAGCGACTGGATCACGCACGGAAGGCCGGCCGTGGTCAATGCCTTCTACTCGTCGATCGAGAACAGCATTCGTGAGTCCCCATAAACCGCTACCTCGAACCTAGGCGACGAGCCAAACCTCCTCATCGCCGACCCTCTCTCTCTCTACACCTTTGATACCGTTCTCAGAATTCCCGGCTGGCATCCTCCAAGGAGCATTCTTCAGCAACGACAGACCGCGGTACATGAATTACGGTGCCATTGGCTTTGTCATCGGTCACGAAATTACCCACGGTTTTGACGATCAAGGCAGACAGTTCGACAAGGAGGGCAACCTCGTTGATTGGTGGGCACCGGAGACAAAGGAGAACTACCTCGAAAGGGCGGAATGCATAATCAACCAGTATGGAAATTACACCGTTGAGGACGTGGGACTCAGTGTGAGTGAATGCACGCGGGAAATCGCGGTGACTGATCTCTGTAGATCCCGAGCTCCTTAGCAATTCGAGCGCGCAATTCGACTTTGAAAGGAAGATCGTTTTTTTTTCTCGTCAGAGCGGAACGACGTTCGATTCCTCGCCGAGGTAAAATGCGCACAATATTGTGTAACGCTGCGCGATTATATTTTTTAGCTGAACGGGATCAACACGCAAGGCGAGAACATCGCGGACAACGGTGGTATCAAGGAGGCTTACCTGGCTTATAAGGGGTGGGTCAAGCGGAACGGACCGGAACCAAAATTGCCCGGTCTCCCTTACACTCCTGAGCAGATGTTCTGGATCAGCGCGGCTAACACGTGGTGCAGCAAGTACAGACCGGAAGCGATGAAACTCCGCATCACGACGGGCTTCCACAGTCCGGGAGAGTTCAGAGTGTTGGGACCGCTCTCCAACATGGTAGAATTCTCGAAGGACTTCCACTGTCCGGTTGGTTCGAAGATGAATCCGGCGAATAAGTGCAAGGTGTGGTAAAATGGGATGGACACGAAAGGAAGAACGATGGGGGAGGGGGAGGGGGCGATTTGCAAGAGGCGGAAGAATTAAAAACGCGAACGAAATTACGGGCAACGAATAGATGTGTTATTGAATGATTTCGAAATTTCTTCCCACTTACCCGCTCTTCTTCCACGCGATATGGAACTATATGGATGAATGAACTTGCAAGCGGGCGTCTCCATAATTTTTTCCTCCTTGGCACTCGATTTGCGAGAACTGAGGCGGAGAGGTGTTGTTCTCTTCTTAAAATTGAAGAATACTCGGGCGAACCGCGATGATACACGAGATAAAGAATCGGTGCTCGGAAATCTGAAATTTCGAAGATGCTTCTGATTAATTGCAATCGAAATAACGTACGTTCCTTTTCCCTGTACTTGTACATTAATCGAATATTCGAGTAACTGTTGCCAATCGAGATGACCCTTATCAAGTACTTAGGACCACGAAGGACGTACAAATTTATATGGAGCATGTAAATTAAAATCACGTAATCGGTGAAAGCTCCCATATCGCGTTGTTTTTACGCCGTCAGTCTTTTTTTCAATGTACGTGTTGATTCGGCATCGATTGCGCCGAATACGCGTCGAAATTTTTCCACCCCCACAGCAACCCGTGTAATGCCCAATGAGTACGCTTACGCGCACTGACTCATGCCGATTTTATTACACCGATTTATGGCAATACACCAATAGTAGCCATTGCATACCTTTGAAAAATTACTATTTATATGTATCAGTGTTGCTGAACCGGCGTAAGCAACCGCGTATAAACGTAGTCATAAAATAGTTCGCGATAAAACTCGTATATATTTATTAAAACGACGCATCACTGTCAGATTGAAGTTACATGATGAAATTGTATGTATAGAATAATGTACTTGTTAAATGTAAAATTTTAATATTAAAAGGTGAAAACCAAGGTGATCGAGAGTGCATACATCTCCCTTCACTCCGCAGATGCGGAGGAATCCTCTGTCCCTTTCTTTTTTCTTCGACAGACTCATGCCCAATGACTATACCTACGTGATAAAAGGGGAGGAAAAAATCTTACACGACACATCTTACTTCAGTTTACTGTCGCAGATTTAATAAGTAAATAAATGATGTGGAATTAAATGACTGGCAACATAGTACGTACCACGATCGAATGACACGCTGAATGACTTCAAAAGCGGATTATATATATGTATGTATATTCGTACCCTAAGAATCGTACCTAACAACTCGGATTTAGCGCTAAACGTGCCATCCTATTTCTTGGTCGCATGCTATAACTGAGAATCGAGAGGACACATTTAATACTAAAAGCTCAGAATGAATATGGGCCTGTAACGCGCGTTAGCTATGAGTTTCTTTTATCGAAGGGCACGATCGACGCATCTCTTTGGCTTCGCGTTCCCGATATAGCGTTGATATACTCTGCCAATAAAATGGCCCGGAAAAAGGCGGAATATAACTTTTTCAAATTGTCCCTGAGGTTTATCTTTCTTCCTTCCCTATACCTATAAAATTTACTAACATAACCGACTTTTACAATCGCGCGGAACGAATTTATCCTGAAGGCTGCCGTCTTGCTTGCTCAGATACCTGCGGACTAGAACTGGCTCGCGCGAATTGATGTTCTCATACGCCGTAAATACGTAGGTGTGATGAATTGAAATGTTCAACAAGTACATAATCAGACTATAAAAATGGAATTAATATTTTCGTATCAACATATCCACGAATTCTGTACATTCTCGAGTCAACATATTCGCTCGTGCCACGCGAATCAAGAGCTTGCTGACACCTCCTCCTCCGTTGAGATCCAGGTCTGCTATATACCGAACGAATGAACGATCGATCATTCCTAACGATAGCCATCAGGCTGTGGCCAAGTTATCGGTCTTCTCCGGCGCGGGCTCTATCGCGGGTACTTTTGACTTGTTTAAAACAAGCGGAGTATCCACCTCCCCCGCGTAGATTGATTTCGATTCCTGCTTTTCCTGTTCGCTCTGCCATCGAACCTGAAACATAGAGCATCGATGCGAGTTGTAAGCGCCACGCGAAGATAAGAAAAGAAGATTTTTTTGAGGTGAATAAGTGAAACTGCGATTAACATTACCTTTTGCTTGTGCTGCTTGATAGCATCTTTACACCTTTCTATAACCATCTCCTCGGTCAACACACCGTTTTCCGATGCGTATGCCGCCGCCTGCCAAGCAACGCCCAATTTCGAAATTTCGCGACCCGACATACCCTCCGTAATTTCGGCCATTTTTGTGCAAAGAGCGCTGTAATCGAATTGCGCCACTTTCAATCTCTTCTTGCCCTCGGTCGCTGGTTGAAGGACAAATTTGTCAAAATACAAGCGAATCAATCTCTCGCGTTCTTCGCGTCCCGGTAGCTGGAATTCCACCATTTCGTCCAGACGATCGTTCACGGCCCAATCGAACTGCTCGGGAGTATTCGACGCAAGAACGAGCATGATTTTATTGCTCTGCTCCCCGGTTCTGTACAGAAATGCATTCAACGTCGCCCTCAGATCTTCGGAAATATGTTCGCTCGATCGTTTCCTCAAGAAGGCGTCGGCTTCGTCAATGAAAAGCAAAAGACCCCTCCTCGAGGTTGACGCCCAGTCGAAAACCTTGTGAACGGCGGTGACGCCATCCCGACCTAGCGGCGCTATATCACCCCCCGTAAGAATTGCATAATCCATTCCGGAATGCTGCGCGAGCTTTTTCGCGAACATAGTCTTGCCGGTACCCGGTGGACCGTGCATCAAAATATTTCTGTACATTCCTCGATTTTGCTTAGTATTTTTCGTCGCTATCGCGATGTCACGCAGCCTCTCCTCTAATTTTGGCGCCAAAACAACACCGGACAGCGCGTCCGTCCGCTTCTCCTTCAGCTTCTTGATGGCTTCCACGGGATGTCGGATCGTGTCTAGCGCGGAGAAGCGCGAAGTCTCGCGTACTAAGGACGGTTTTCCCAATCGGGCCTCGATGTATCGCGACGCGACACCAGTCGAGCCTTTCGCGGAGTAAATACCAAGAGCCACTAGCGACAGGCCACCCGCGGCCGCAAGAATCTTATCCCAATCGCGAAGGAGCGCGGTCGCGCCAGTACCCAAAACCGAACCAGCGGTCCTGGAATGATAGACTTCGTTAACCCGGGCATAAATGGGGCAAATCGACGAGCGAATAATTTACCGCTGCGCGGCGAATTACGTACTTGATGGATTCGAGAACGGTGACGCGATTTTCTGACGCTTTTAGTCTGATTTTTTCCAAGTTGAGATCCTGATTTTCTCTGTCAATCTTAGCCTTGGCTTTCAACTCCGCGTCTAATTTTCTCATCTCATTTTTGTGTCTCAAATCCATTTCGTGCTCTATCGTAGCTTTCCTCATAGCTTCCTGTTTCGCTACAGACTCCTCTTGCCTCCTCAAATTCTCCTCATTCATTCTTTGCTGCTGTCCTAGCTGATCGTCGTATCGCTTCCTGGCTAACTGATCCTGATACTGTGCTCGCATTTGATGCTGTTTAGTTTCCTCTTGCATGGTCTTCCTCCTTTCGTCTCCATCGACGCGTTTCTGCTCCACTTTCATCTGTTCGATGCTAGCCTCGTATTCTTTGAGCTTCATCATCATCTCCGTCTGTCGCGTGTTCTCTTGTAGCTTGGAGAGTTCCAAAGCTGAGCTGGCATGAGCTAAAAATTTATAACAAAAGGAGATTATGATACGTGAAGCTTCCCCATTGATCTGGAACAATGTCTCTTTAGGAATGATCTAAAAAGCGACAATCGATCATCCGTGCGAGGCTCCTCAATGTAAATCGTTGCAACTGTATCACGGGAAAAGATAAAATTCGCTTGCATCATCCTACGGGGACTTTACCCGCGAAGCATTCCTAACCCATAAAACTCATCCTCGGCTTATGTAACCTTACATAATGTCAAGTGAGATTTATTCAAAATTCTTCATACCGGATCTCTCGAGTTCCTTAGCGGCCTGTGCCGCTCTTTCCAATGCGCTGGAGTCAAATCTATACGCCTCCATTTGCTTCTTGGTCATAGTTTTTGATCCATCGTCTCCACCGCCACCGCCTCCTCCACCGCCGGTACCCGATGCCGGTGGATTTACGAATTGCGAAAAGTCCTGCGGTGGTTGCGCGTTACGATAACCGAATAACCACGACATCGTCCTTCGATCACCCTGATTCAAGTTCGTGAAAAAACACTATTTTACTTTCCTTTTAGCGAAAGTGCTCGCAACGCTAACCACGCACGTGCACGCGATGTAATGGACGAACCGGACGAACGAAACGAGCGGACTTCTGGACCGGGGATTGCCATCTAGCAGACGACGCCAGTATCGCCAAGCTAAGAAAATGAAATTGTATGTTACCAATATGAAAAGTGTACAAATTCAAATGTTCGTAATTCAAACAAATCAGAATAACTCCAAGAACCCTTTTTTGAGTAAAATACTAAGGATTTCATGGATGGATTTCGAAAATACAGTCATCTTTGGGTAATCATTTTTATTCCGACTCTTATCGATATTAAATAACGTAGTTACATAGGATATATAATTTACATGGAAAATTCTGTTCTCTTCGGCTTTCTTCCTTCCGCAATTTCGACTGCCTCTACTCTGCTGCGAATTCTGAAAATGCCATTCGGACGAACGCGAAGTGCCCTTTCATTTTCTCGCATTTCTATGCGGACGAGGGTTTGAACAGCGCGTCCATCCCATCATCCGCTGCCGAAGATAACAAACACTATTGAATTCATGGTATAACGATGAGATCTTCGATAACTCGTATCTTCAAACTTACACGATAAATTAGATGCGAGATAAGTACACCGACGAGTGTTGATTTGGTCCGTCAACAGATTACCGAATAAATGTTTAGATTGTATTCCGATCGAATGAAAGTTTCAGAAGAAAAAATAAAGTGTACGTCGAAACCAATTGGATATTTTTAATTCAATCTTCCATGGGATTTCAGCCAAATTCGAGTTTAATTTAACAATTATCTCGGGGACGTGTCCACTGATGGAATCAGTGGTCGCAATTATGCGGCTCGATACTATATGTACGCGTGTGTGATATGTGCACACATTTGGCAAGGATCAACCAGGAGAAAAATCTTACTGTTTTCTCGTTATCACTCGACTGTCGCCGAAAGCGCAACAGCTATCGCGATCGTTTTTCTCTTTTCTCTCTCACTCTCGCTTTCTCTCACTCATTCACTCTCACTTTTCGATCATATATTTGGTTTTCCTTCTCCTCTCTGGAAGATGCATCGCGTGCAATTGCTGCTCTTTTAAAATGACAGCCAGGCGGGATAAGCCCTGCCGCCATCGTAATAACGACAAGTGAAAACTTCGAGGAGCGTCGCGAGAGACGGGAGAAACGTCTTCTCTCTCCTCTCTATACGACTAATTCTAAAAGTACGAACAGAGGAAAACCGGTAAAACGCTACGCAGATTTTGGTGTCTTTAGTTCTCAATTTATTGAGATATATCGTATCTCGGTGTCCGCCTGTCCCATTTCGAGTCGGCACACACGGTGTTCCAGTTAATGCACGCTGCAACACCTTGCATGTACATCGCGTATAATAGGCCTTTTCCTCCTATCTAAGAATTTGAAACTCTAACTAAAAAGCAAAGAGTAAAATATCGCATCGATATCCTTTCGCCTCATCATTCTCTCCAATTTTATGCTTTCTTCCTATTCTCCCCTACTTGTACTCTTTCGCGCCCGCAAAAGAAATTTTTTATCCGTCATTGCTCCAGTGGTGCGAATTCTCTTGTCTATGTATATCGTATGTCCGCGCCTAAAGCGGACGGCTTTCAATTGTTTCCTCATTTGATTAATACAGAACTATGTTCGATTTGAACGCGGACATATCTATTATAAGTAACGCCGTTTACTTGACAGTCGAAGTTGTCGAAAGAAACGATGCGGTGCAGCGTCATCATCCAAACATACGAAACTAACTAGCTGGACCGCGAATCCGGTGACCGATCTCTGCGGTCGCTAGAATTCGTTCTCCACAGGATATGAAATAGCTTCTCCTTGCTAGAAATTGCGGACTCAGAAACGAGAAACTCACAGGAGGGTCGCAAAAGTTACCGCGTTGAAACTCAAGATGAAAATTTTAAGTATCTGCGCACCGCATCGTTTCACGCCAAAATTAGGAATGTAAAAAGAAAGAGTCTAATACTTTATTTAGCATCTGGGGTAGAGGCACTGTTCTTCACAGAATAATCACTTCTTTATATTCTCACTCCGAATTACATTCCTCAAACAAAATTCGAATTATGTTCGAACTAGCTTCAAAGAAACTACACGGCGAGAAAGCTGCGTATACTCGCACTTTTCCCCCGCATACAATGTGCCTACGTATACGGAAAAACCCCTCGATTGGATAATCTGTCACGCATAGCCATACTATAGCCATTACTTTCTTTGCACTCTATCTACGATGCATGCTTGAGAATGTTATGTGAGTTACCAAAGAAAGAGAAAAAGAGAGAAGGGGAGAAGCATTTATTATGCTGAGAACAAATTCTTCTAAGAGAAGTATAATAAAATATCTAAGGAAGAAACTGAAAGATGGCATTAAAATTAACTAAGAAAAACAAAAGAATAATTAAACTAAGAAATAACAGTAAGGATAGAGATGGGCTAGATAGGAAAGAAGAGAGGGAGATTTCGCATGAGAAATCACAGTCTCGTGTTGTTATTTTTCGAGGGGTTTTACTGTACGTATAAGTGTTAGTTTTCTTTGATAATAGCCGTCAAAAAGTTCTCACGTGCGTTTACTTCGTCATCAAGATCCGTCTACGTACAAATTTTGGTATCGCTCAAATAACGATCGATGAACCATGACACCGTCATCATCATGTTACGCCGCACAGCGGTGCACTGCCACGCGAAATCGTAAGGATCTGCCATATCGTATCTTTATCTTAAACTCGTGGAATACTCACGCACCAGAGTACTATTTATCTTTATGCGTATACGATACATATGTATATGCATACCAATGAAAATTCAACTAAATCGAAGCTACACTAAACCTGAGCTACATAACTACGAAAGTATAGCGAAGGCTGAACGATGCGCGGTAACCATACGATACTTCATCGTAATATCGTAAAACTTCCTTTATATAGTATCCTCAAAAGGGAACGGCCTCTCCGAATATGGTGTGCGATTCGATATAACATTATTCCTCTTGGCTCGTAAAGATGTGCATTCAAAATATTCAACAATAGGTACAATATCATTTGTAATATCATATCAGGTCATGTTTCGTAAGATATACGCGCGAACGGGGTGACTGGTTCGATCGGAATTCATCCCAGAAAAAAGTTACTTCATGTAACTTGTACATCTATAGAGAGTTGGAATTTTTTTGTATCGCAGCATTGGATTCCCAGCCCCCAAAAACCTGTAAAACGACTACCCACTCTAAGGCACTCCACTCCAGAAACCTGTGTGGTCCATGAGATCACAGCATCCAGTTTCGGTCCAGAGTGCTTTTTAGAGTGGGTATTCGTTTCCTACGTTTTTACAGACTGGGAATTCAATACCGTTATGCAAAAAATTATAGTTCAAGCCATTTAAAAGTTCCCTTCGCGAAACTCATGTTATTCCTTCTCTTTCGTTTACACCCCGTGCACGCGTATATACTTTGTACGTGCTACATTGCAATTCTACCTCCGCTATGCAACAACTTAACCTAAGACACTTTAAAATTTAATGGCGATAGAAAATGGCAAGTTATTTCTCGTCACGCCGAACTCATGGACGTATATCCTTCGCCAACCAGTTTCAAACAACGCGAACTGGGAATAACGAAAGTCGACGGAAAAATTGCGACGAAAGATATACGTATACATATGTTTATAGACACCTATTTGATATAGGAAAAATCAGAAGAGAAGCCCAACTGCGAGAGGGGGGACGAAACTGGCATCTTAAAATTCTAGAGCTTTCATTTATGTCGAGGGCATTTCACGATACGAATTACCCTATGCTTTCCACTTGCGATACAAATCGACACATTTTTATTAGGATTGCTTCCGATGCACGTAATGAGAGGTTGATAGATTACCCCGTAACGATGATATTATTTACATCTGAAATTACCCTTACAAGGTTTCAGTAGAAAAAACTACCGGCATAGTTTCTTGTCGATTTGTGCCAATTAGATAGAAAGCTCCCAATAATATCCCTTCATAGCGTATCATTTATCATGGTTTCTACCATAATGAAGAAATTGATCTCCTCGAAAGTAACGTGCATTTTCGCGCGTTTATTGGGAAGGATAGTGCAGTGCTCTGGTATATTAAGGCTTTCGAACAGATTTAATGCTAATAGATTGTATCGAAATATCATTATGAATTACGAGAAAATGAGTTCTTTAAACACCAAATATGGAAATTAAAATCATCCACCCCCTCTTCTTCAACTCTTACTCCATTGCTCCCGACAACGGCTTAGATCTTCTTTCTTCTCTCCGCTACCTTCTCTCCAACGACCTTAAAAGCGCATTTCACTTATACGCTAGAGAATTTATACAAATTGTGTGAAGTAATTAAATGTACTGGAGGTAAGACTTGGATAAACATTACAATAAGCTTATAGATAGGTATAGTACGTTTATATGTATAATATTAAATTAGGGAAAGACTAGATTTAGGCAAGATTAGTCGATTCTATTACTCTCTCACGCTCTAGTTCTTTCTCGCCCTAACTCCTTCTACCCTTTGCCATTTTCTTTATCTCTTTTGCACTCTTTATTTGACTCACTCTTTACCTACCAACAAATTCTCCCCCGCCCAGTTACTCAAAAACCCTTTTCTATCTCTTCCTATGGACCCACCTATGAACTAGTGATAAATTCCCACAAGAGTTAAATTGCTCCGACGGAAAACCGATATTTTTCACCTTTGAATGTTGAGAAGAATAGGATAGCTCCGACAATCTCGCTTGGCCCCTGGCAACGGCTATCAATCGTGGTATCCAGAGGCCAATAAAATTGGTTGGAGATACTCGACACTTCCCCTTATGATAACCACTTCATCCATCTCCGCTCTTCCTTTCCTATCGACCCCTCCGCTTAAATGTTATAGCCTCGTTCCACGAACACACACGCACACACACACACACACACACCCACAAACGGTGCACGAATCTTCGCGCACTTTCCTCGTATGTAT
Organism: Xiphydria camelus; assembly: GCA_963678675.1. Taxonomy (NCBI): domain Eukaryota; kingdom Metazoa; phylum Arthropoda; class Insecta; order Hymenoptera; family Xiphydriidae; genus Xiphydria; species Xiphydria camelus. The sequence goes on from OY783191.1 coordinate 39,744,848, forward strand.
AGGTATATATTTTTTGTCGTTTTCTCTCTTTGTCAACAGTTGTATACAATTAAGATACTATAATATTGCTGCAATTATTTGCTACATTTGTCCCAAACAGCAGTCAACAAATTGGCTTTCGGATAATTGCAGAACCTCGCGATTACGTACTCTCAATACAAAGCTTCTCGACCCGAATAAAACTGCATCGGAAAGCTTCCCTTTCCCTTTTTCTCTCTCGTCGTATTTGAGCATCACGAGTAGCCCGACCGAAGAGTCCATTCGCTTGGACGCGGCGCTATCCTATGCCGTCGCGGAAGTTCGAGAATCCGCAATTTCGTTTCGTCGATCGACCGTGAGTTTAATTCTTGATCGGCGAAAATTGACGAATTTAAAAATTCAAAAGCTCACCCTAAACTGGCTCACTCCTCTCGTCTTGTCCTCTTCCTTCACTTCCTCGCGGTAAGATACTCGTCGTCCTCTCGATCGGTGACACTTGGCGCGGGTTAAATTGAAAAGCTGTCGAGATGCGCGGGAGCACCGAGGGAGCGCTATCCTCTATCCTACCGACACCTGAACGCTCTTCTCAATCTTTGATGACGTTACAATCGCCTCGTATCCGGGTAAATTTGCAATTTCCGAAAGTAATTATCTAAAACTTCCGGTCTCTCGCTCGGTACGTTCGCGCGCTACTCGTTCCATCCAGTTTCAATCGTCCCAAGAGGGAAAACTCTGCTCGGCGACGAATAAGCTCGTTCCCTGACCCTGCGGTTGACCGCTTCCGGTCGTCTCGGCCGCGTGCTTTGGCGTCCCTCCGAAATTCGTGCTGCCGAAAACCGGCTGTCCGAAGGCATCGAGTTGCTGGCCCTCATAAATGCTGCGATCTTGTGTCGGATAGGGGGAGGGCGGCTTCTGCGTTTGGTGATCGGTAACGGTTAGCTCGATGTTACCAGCATCGGTACCGCGATCTCCGCCTTCCGCGGAGCTCTTCTCCTCGAGGGTGCTGTGCTTGATGCCGTAGTAGAAGTACATGATGAAACCTGATAGCGAAATACGTGGAAACGATTATGTGCTTTCGAGGAATGCATCCCTCCGTTGCAAAAACGTCTGAGCTAGTCGACTCACCTAGAATCATCCACAAGGTAAATCTAACCAGTGTCAGAATGTTGAGCTTGAAGATAAGGTAGAGGTTCACCGTGACCGCGATCGCTGGGACGAATGGCAATCCCGGAGTCATGAACATCAACGTATTTCTAAAAAGCGAGAGTTCAATTTTCGGACGAACGTCATTCGAAGGAATTCACGGCGCCGATACGTCGAAGGACCTACCTGTTCTGCGGCTTCCTGCTGATGGCAAGGAGCACTCCGATGATTGCGAAGAGAAAGATGAACAGCAATATCGTCGTGAACGTCCCCATGTTACCTGAAATTTCCAAAAATGAAGAACTCATCGAAACGTCGTGCAGAGCGAAAAAGCACGAAATCGGCCCGTATTGCTAACCCATTCCGAGAACGATGATCAAGTCGAAGATCAAAATGAGTAGATACAAAACCCCGACCAGTTTCATGACGTAACGACCGGACGCCTCTGTCGCCGGACCTCGATCCACCCAGGGAAAAATGGCAGGACACAAGTATTGAGCCGCCTGTGGAGTATCGGAAGATCGGATATTCAAATCGAGATAGTCGAAAGGCAAATCGACGGCCGATGCGATCGAGCTCACCTGAAGACGTCTCTGCAAGTAATTCAACGGCGGCCCGATAATCGGGGTTGTTCCTGGATACTGGTGAGCGCTGCTGCAACTAGAAGCCGCCGCTGCGGGATGCACGCTTCCGTAGAATTTGTTCTCCGTTCTGTCGCTGACCAAATACTGATCGTCCTTTCCCAGTCCCACGTCGTCTTCCTCGCCACCGTAAGTATCGTCCGAGTCCGGCGACGAGCTGTTGCATCGCCTCACTCGACGTACCTACGAAATGGTCAGACGATGTCGAAATCAGTGGTAAATTAATGACGATGGATAATGATGATCCAGACGATAGAGAGTACGAAGGATGTCTCACTGTGATACGCTGGCCGTTGTTCGTCGACGTGAGCTCCGACTGCGTGGCTTGGACCGTATTGAGCGCCGTGGAAAGTTGATCGGGTCTCAACTCCTTGCCGTAAGTGACCTGACCGTTGCTCTGGATCTCCTTTGTCGGCGATCGACACGGAGTTCTCAGACTCTGCGGTAGCAGCTCTACGAGATTGGTGGAGTGCGGCTGATACCGCAGGATAAGAACGCACGTGGAGACTAAAGTGTAAGCCAGTAGAGTGCCTGATGAGACGAGGAAAGAAAAGCGTAAATATAAGCGGGACGAAAGGGAAAGGGAGAGAGATGCGACGAGGATTCTCGTCCTATCCCTTACCGATGGACATCATTTCCACCAGCACTTCCAACTTGATGAGGAGAGCCGCAAAGGCGGCGCACAAACCGGAAGTCAACGTTGCCAATGCGGGAGTTCCCGTTGCAGGCCAAACCTGACTCAGTTGCCTGAAACGATATCGATCGGAAGGCTTCCTAATCCAGAGTGACTCATTCGTCGAGAGTTCTGACTCGTCGATGTACGTACCGGAATATGAGTCCGTCCTGAGCCATGGCGTACACTATTCTGGGCATAGGAAACATGCTACCAAACATGGAGACCGTCAACCCCGCGAGAGCACCGACGGCTACGATGTATTTACACTTGAAAGCGTTAACCTGGCCGAACATCTCCACCAAAGCGGAATCCTGATCCACCTTCTCGTACGGAACTGAAATAGACAGCTATACATAGGGAATCTCGCCCCCTCGTCTCGCCGAGATTCTCCAACCGCGTGTCGCGAGCGGTTCACCCTTACCAATTAACGTTAGCACCATACTGCTGGTAACGTAAGCGATCAGAATGATGATCAACGACGACACTATAGCAAGGGGGATGCTCCTTTTAGGATTCGTGGCTTCCTCGCCGGTCGTGGCGATTATGTCGAACCCGATGAAGGCGTAGAAGCATGTCGCGGCGCCAGTGAAGACCTGGATAACGATACGAAGAAGCGTCAGTCGCCTTTCACTATTCGCAGCAGTCTCTTTGATGTGGCAACTGGTCATTTCATATCGTCGAAAGGAATGCCAATTTTTAATTTATATCGCGTCACATTTACATCCTTAACTTCCCAGAGTTATACGATGCACTTTGAAATTACATACATCGTACGTTCTCCGTTTCGCGTTCTTACCATTCGTTGTCATCATCAATTGCGTGCCGAGCGCAACCAGTGGAAAGCGCTATAATATTTTCTACCCCGATACCCTACATTGTCATACTCCTCTACGGGTGGATTACGGAGGAAGGCTGCGAATCCGGCAAAGTTGGGTCAGGTTGGGAAAGGGTAGGTTAGGCTCGCCGCCCATCCCCCCCAGCCCCGTAACCTCGCGGCATCGACCTCACCTCCACCCCCACTTTCGAAGTGTCTTCGAGCTCGGTCGCCGTCTACGAGCCGACCTCGAAGTGAAATCGTTCGCTTCGCGTCGCAAATTTGCGAAATAAATAACTGGCATCGCGACCAATAAGTTGTAGAAAGACTGAAAATTAAATATTCGATTGCTGCGTGAAAAGAGCCACGGGGGTAGGGCTCTCGGGAGAGATGCTGCCAGGTCGAACGACACTTTGCTTGGCGGTGACCGCCTTTCAAGGGCTGTCGTTTTTTCTCTTTGAATTAACCAGATAAAATGAACAATCGTCCTTCGCGCGTTCCCGGCGAGCGAAACAATAGCAGGCTCGCGTTCGATTCTCCTTCTGCTCTGTTTTGTACAACTGACTGCTTCTCGCATGGCGCGAGGTTCCTTTTTATCTGCATTTCGAAAAGCGCAGACTAACCCCGAGCAACAAGTTCGCCATTGTTTCACGGGGGGAAGCCAAGCCGGAAAATGTTTCGGCCCCATTCACAGGAAAGATAGGCGCTCGCAATCAGTTTGAAGAGTCGAAATCCCGTCGAGCTCGCGTCGTCGGGGACCGAGAAATTATTGTCTCCCGGGTTTTTATGAAAGCAGCTGGAAAAAGACGAGTCTACCCGCAAAAGCCCGAGGCGTTGCAATTTATTTCCCTCTCCGGAAGAATTATCACGGCGCCACGGCGCGTCTTAAGCAGAGTCCGGTTCTGTACTAACTCGAACTGACTTTTACAATTTTATGAAACCGCTCGTATTTTTTACCGCATCCAAACAAACGAGTAAAATGCGCGAAACGGTAGTAGCGTCGCGGATACGTGGACATAACGGACGAGTACACGCGATCGACTCACCCCGCTCCAACCGTATGGCAAGAAACCGTCGTGCTTGGCCCAATTGTCCGTATTTACATAGAACATGCCCGCTGCCATGACGAACACCCATACGGCCAGGTTGACGGCGTTCAACACGTTGTTAAACACCAGGGACTTTTTCACCCCGGCTGCCATCACCATCATCATTAACACCGTGATAACGAACGCGAGGAAGTCTGGCGCCCGTCCTGAAACAGAGATGAGCCGGAAGCTTATCGCGAGATAACGCCGGAAAAGTCGAAAGCCGCGACGAGCAAGGGTTCGTCGGCGACGTTTGTAAGGGTGGTGGTGCGAAAGTTGAGGGGTGGCGGCGACGGCGACTCGTACCTTTAGGCGAGGGTCGGATATTCATAGATATACAGGTAAACGAGTGCGAGGGGTGTACTGCGAAAAAGAAGGAGGTAATTTGAGCTAGAAGAGGGGTGGAACGAAGTTTCCTGGTATACGGTTGGAAGACAATCTTTTACGTATTAACACGGATGTACGGGAATACGAGAATACGAGAGACCGTCGGACTTCGTCTCGTAAGGAAAGGCGAAAGGCGAGAAGAAGGAAGAAAGGAGGAAGAAAAAGAAAAGGGTGCATTAAGTCTGCGACTGAGTCGGCTGAGAGCAATAAATAATTCAGAGAAATGCAAAAAAAATCGAGCTGGATTATGCCAAGCAAAATAATGATTAAAGGCGAGGAAGCGGCATTAATTATGTAACGGCCGCCCGAAATAACCGGCGTAAGAGTTTCCCTCGGAAAGAGGCAAGCGACGGCACGTCCCTAATTTAAGAAAGAGGCAATATATCCAGAGCGAACGAACCAAGGCACAAAACGACCTTTGAGAGACGGTCGTGTGGTGCACCGCGGGGGATATCTAAATTACTCTCGTTATTAGTTAGAGAGAGATTAGCGGAGAGAAAGGGAAAACAGGGGAAAGGTTAGAGAAAGTCGCGGCGTCGCTCCAATTCTAGGTAGGTACATCAATGTCCTAGTTGGAGTGGTCCGCAATGCTGCATCGACTCGAGCGGAACCATGTAGGTATGAAATCGCAATGTCTTGTCCGCGGAGGTAAATGCAGGTGGGCAGATTGGAGTGTCTGAGCGTGCTTGGCTCGCAACCGAATCGGATCGATGAGGTCCACAGGTGCCAGCCCTAGAGTCATCCGCGCATGCGCCAACCCCTCGTATCCCGCTCCATCCGACCCCCGACCCTTGTATCTTTCTCCCTCCCACCCCTTTTTCGTGCTCCCTTCTTCCCATCCTTCTCTCTCTCTCTCTTTCTCTCTCTCTCTCCCCCACCCCCGTTAACCTCAACTCTTCCTCCCTACTCCCGATTCTCGACAACCCTCGAATATCCGTTGACACACACACACACGCGCGAACGTGTAGGGAGGAAACACACGTTTCGATACGCCGGGAAAGCTAAATATATTTAATTGTTTTTACCCTCCACAGAGAGCTGTCCGCGCTTGACCCGTTCTCTCATTTCACGCGACATCCGATAATGGGGAAACACGTGCCGCTACGAAACTAGACTCGAACGGATTACCGCGGCCAGATAAGGTCCTCCGAGTGGATAACTCGTGTCAGGCGTGTCGCACTCACCGAAAATGGTACCCACGCTGCTGGCTATCGCCCCGGAAACAGCTCCGTCCGCGAGGGCATCGAGACAGGCGCTTAAGGCGCAGGCACACGCACTGGTACCTATCAGGTACTCCAGCACCATATTCCATCCGATTACGAAAGCGATTAGTTCGCCCACCGTCACGTAACTGTACATATAAGCGCTGCCCGTCGTGTGAGGCACTCTCACGCCGAATTCCGCGTAGCACGCTCCTGCAAAAGAGAGATTGGGAACTGACGGGGATGAAAAAAAGAACAGCACGATGGTCGAGTACAGTTTCCACGCCGAACATTATTTTCGTCGAGGCGTGATCCTGCTGGCGGGTTCTCTTACGTCAATTGAAAAGTCCACAATGGAAATAGAGTGCACGTAGCGTAGTACCGCGCTTTGTTCTAAGGGTTCAAGACGAATTACTTGATCACGGGGGTGGCTGTGGGTCAATTCCCGGCACTCGAGAGTCCTTCATTAAGGCCTTACGATCGCATAATTTATCTTATATCGATATATCTTCCGAGACACTTGAAAATAAAATCGTCTCCCTTTCAACACCCTCCCTCCCTCACTCCCATCCCATTTTAATTGTTCGTTCGTGAACAATGAAGGATTCGAATGCCATTGCTTCGTATACGAACAATTGGTTCACGACAAAGAAATAAAAGCGGAAGTAGCCGCGCATAATTATTTAGTCGAGGTAGGAAAACAATCGAGCCCAACAATCGAGCGAACGGAGTAAAGGTTGCTAACCAGAGAAAATGGAAGCTACGGCGGCAATGATGAAGGAGATGACAACGCCAGGCCCGGCCACGTTATGCGCGACCATCCCCGCCACCAGATACATCCCCGTTCCGACGCAGGACCCCACCCCCAGGGATGTCAGGTCCAGAGTCGTCAGGCACTTCTGCAAGTTCAAACAACATCGCGGACGCTCAACCAATGCGAGAAATTCAAACGCAATACACGTAAAAATTGCTGAATTCGCGATTAAAAATTCTCCGCGTCCGGTAACGCACTTTCGCACCGACCTGTAGTTTTTGCTTCGAATCCTGTGGCTCGGACCCAGCCTTCGACTGTTCACCCTGTAAACCGTCCACATTTTTCGTTCGTATCAGTTTTGAAAAAAGCTCCAGGCCCTTCTCCTTATCCATCAGATGATCAAACTTCATTTTTCTGAAAAACCAGATAATTCCCGTTAGTCCGTTTAGTCGATAAACTGGAGCACCAGGGAGAAGTCAGCTTAGACGATTTTTCGACGACGAGAGTCTAATCAATGATTTTGCATTTGAGATTTCCATGTAATCCAATGATTCCACAGCGGTACCAGAGCTGATAAACGATGATCGGACCGTTTACGAGCCAACGATGACAATGGAGTTCGAACGTTCAATTGCGTAGGACTACGAAACGATCCAATTGACGTGTTCTATGTTTGCAGGTAAATTACCAATCGCGTGTATACTCGGAGGGCGTTCGTTTATTCCAAATTGATTTCAATATTATTCTCGCGCCACGAGTCCTCCGCGTCACTTTCAGACCTCCAGCTATACCGCGCTTTTGTTGGTCCCTATTTCACTCAGCTTGCGCGGGGGAGTACCGGGAATAAGAAATAGGAAGAGACTTAGTCCTCTCTCTCTCTTTCTCTCTCTCTCTCTCTCTTTCGGGATTTCTGTGCCGAAGGACGATCTTATCTACGCCGTGTGAATTTATTGCTTCGCAAGCTTGAACATAAAACTTTCGCGTTGGAGGAACTCCCGCAAAAAGGCGATGTTACTGGGCTCCCATAATTATAATTAACAATTAAAAATAAATATTTCAATTTTTTGCATTATTTTTTGGGTCCTGTACAATTCGAATGATCGAGATCCCTTTGTCGCTTCTTTCAGAGGACGCCGGTGGAGAATCGCACGTAATGCACTCGATGCAAATATATTTTGCATAATGCAGATGAGCATGCAGATGTAGATATTTCAAAGTAGAAAAAAAGTGTGCACATACACATAGGTATACGGTTCCGATTGGAAAATTACAAATTCGTACTGCAGAGCAAACAAACGATCCAGTTTGGAATCGGTTTCCGATAAACGCCGGCGGATTCGTTCGCCCAAAGTTCGCGAGCCGAAGTTCGTGCGAGCTCTGCAGGCACGCGAGAAGCTCGCTGAAAGTGCGGCGTGCATTCTCTCGCGGTGTTTCGATGAAAGGATCGTGCTCTTGCGAGTGCATTCGAAGTTGAAAATTATATCTAAAGGTTCTCAGGCATCTCATTTTTCCCGCATATTTTCGTCAGAGAGATTCTTACGAGGGGAGGGTGATCCTGGAGCTTTCGCGAATTTGATTCGGCAAATAAATCGGAGGCGATTCGTGAGTTCCACAAAAATTCCCTCGTCTGGTCGCGACGAAGAAATGAAAAAGTACCCCTACGGCAAAATTACCCAGCGACGGTGACGAGTTATCGATCTACGAATCTCGATCATCCCCGCACCTCCTTATCGACTTCTATCCCAATCGAGCGGAATTAAATCCGGAACGAAATGTCGAAACACAACCGGGCCGATGGGTCGTTCCGATAAGGCTGACCTGCACCTCGGTAACCTTATTTCAGTCGAGGAGTCAGCGAATATTTAACACGACGAGAGAGATTAATCGGTGTACGATCAGCCGTCCCGTAACAGAGACTCTGTTCCTCTTTCGACCTGCATTCGTGCCTGCAATCTTACGCGCGTATATCGAGTAGGTAGCAGATACTCGCGTGCGTGCGAATAACCTCGCGTGCCCGTGTTGGTTCTCCATCGAAGCCTGATAACTAACGGCGATACCAGAGCGTGTAGTTAACGCGTTCCGCGTGCCGATAGTTTCTTCGTTGTCGGACGTACTCGCCGAGGAGAGCAGTGGAAGTGAATGGCAGTCGGACGGTCTGTCCAATCTGACAACGACATAATCCACTGTGCGCGGTCGAGCTCGGGTCACGGGGTGATGAGCTCGCGGTAACCGCTCGGTACAACATCATCCGTACGGATTACGCGTTCAAACGAGTAATCAAAATCGGCGCGTCGCGATCATTAAAATCTATTGCGGCGCGTTTCGTTATTGCCACGCGTCGGCTATTCGGAGCCAATAATTAATCTATACGAATCGATTCGTTACGAGATATATAATAATTAGAACGACGCGCCAGTATCTGTATACATACGCGTTTACAACGACTCGCTTGGTGAATGTAGATCGGCGATAGAGTAACGAGATTCCATTATGAACCGGGCGTCTCTGTAAGCGATTTTCAATATCTGATAAGGCTACGACAAAGACAACGATGCAACAGGCAACGTCTCGATGTCGTTTCTCTAGAGCTTTTTTGATATGTTTATCGGATCGGTCGATCGGGACGGGGGAAGAGTGCGATCGAGGGGCGAGGGAAGCTCGAAAAGAGATGGGAATGGGGTAAGTGACGTGTGGTAAGTAAACAAAAGTAAGGAATCTCTGCTGGGCGGAAATAGAGAAATCTTGCTTAAGTGGTAACTGTCGCGAATTGGTCAGACACGCGTGCTTGATTCGTCTTGATTGTATATCGCACTTGTCGAAAGACAAAAGGAACCGAGAGTGGTGGCATTTGATCAGAGGTGACGAGGGGAAGCTAATTCATCTTCGTCGAGTCGATCCCCCTATGGAAAGGGTTGGGAATAAAAAAAACCAAGTGGAAGGAGACACGTTTCGTCGATAGTCGGACACTGCTGTCAGCGGGAAAAATGTATCGCAAAGCGCATTCACCCCTCGATGCAAAATAGAGCACGTCGGTAGCACGTGCCCGCGTAATTCGCGGATTCAGGTTAACGTTCTTGCGTCCTACGAGAGGCGCGCAACGGAGGAACAAAGGCTCTTCGCCACTCGGGGTACTACAGTCGAAGGGGTGGGCAGCTCTTTCCACGTAGAGATACTGTACCTATTCCCTAACGGAAAATGGAAATGAAAGCCAATTTTTCCACCCTTTCCCTAACCCCTCTCTTCCATATTGCTTCTTCGTTTCACGCTACAGCGTATCTATACTTTATATGCACTTACATTCTTACATTGTATATATTTTCTTATATTCAATATCATCATCAATGTGTGAAAAATTGCAAATCTGGGTATATTTTCTCTCTCCTTCTTCTTTATCCCTCTCTTTATCGGTTTCCCTGATCATCCCTATTTCGTCGTACCTGTATCCCGCAATACGTAAGTCCACATACATAAATATGTATATCACCGACTCCTTGTGTAACCCAAGCATGTTCGCGGGCAAACAAATTCACCGTAGCAGGCACGTAGCAGGCAGTCTGCTCAGCGCGAAAATTCCACTCTTCGCGTCTACCTACCCCAGAGAAACTATTGATGCGAAAGGAGGAAAGAGACATTCTTGTACTAAATTGCTTTTACTGCTTTTACTCCAGCTAGAAATGGAAAGGAAGAAAGGGGATGACCGAAAACAAGTAACGTCTTAGCTTTCTTTTGTCGACAACCATGTTTACGCGAAACTCATTAGACGCTTTTACGTGATGTCATTAGCCCTGCAAACCAGAGGAATATATCTATCATTTTCTCTCGAACAAATTTTTTCGTTCGGATCGTATATCCGAATTAGGTGGATCGATCTGTTCGAGAATTCCGATGTTGCGAGAATTGCAGTCGAGTGATTTTGCAAAGTGCAAAGGGTAGATATAGGTCAGATCCGACTAGATGCGTGGAGTTCTATAAGTAACGAAGAATGAGTAAAGTTTACAAAGATTCGTAGCTAAGATTTGTTATAGCGACGAAACAAGACAACGATAGTACTACAAAGAGATCATTGCGACGTTGCATGCGAGGTGCGCCGAATACAATTATATCGAACTTGTGCAATATTCGTGCATGGGGCGCGTCGTACCAGAACTCACCCTTGTGTCAGTTTATTTTTCTCGTCAATGCGCTCTCTGCCACTTTATCTCGTCGTCTCCTTCGCACCGCTGGCACAAAAATCACACTTCGTATTATAGAGGATCCTTCCGAATTAATTTCGGTCACACATGGTTCGTATCGCTCTACGTGTAGCAGAGCGAGGACGTAACGAAGGAGTTTGCAGCGAATGGATACACGACGACGACGACGGCGACGACGACGAAAACGGCGACGACGGTAACGACGACGACGACGGCGGCAGCGACGGCGGTGACGGCGACGATGACAGAGGCAAAAATGACGACGACGAAAACGACAATGACTTGTGCAGAGTCCGCGGACTGAGAATACTAGCGCAGCGTACAAACGTAGGTATATTAAAAATATATCGCTGAACAGCTAATATTTACGTGCTGTTCTCTGAACTAAGATAAAATGATATGTATGTTCCGATGCACGAGGCGCGAGTCAACCGATCCGAGGCTCTCCCCGACGTTCCGTGGGAGAGATCCGAAGCGTACGTACTTTCCTAAACTAATGGAATTTTGGTTCGGTTCGCTCGGGGCCTCGAGTCACATTTTAGTGCGACACGGTGGCGGTGCGCTGTGGGGCACAGTCGTTCGTTCATATCCGCGCTTTCCACCCCTACCGCGGTTTCCCAGAGCGACCCCCAACCATGCAGCTCAGATGGCTACGGCGCTATCCCTACCCTCCACGGCAACCCCCACCCACGCGTCCGAACGGCTCTCCTATTGACGTGCCACCCCCGAGTCCACCCCATCGCCCACACGACGCTTCTCTTTGCCTACCGGCGTACGGGTGATTCTGACGTAACGTGTTGTTACGTCAGAACGCTACGATATATGCCAGCGACGCGGCAATGTGTCCTTGTATTTTTCAGAAAACTCGACTTTCGCCGAATCAACCCCCGAATTAATGCGCTGCGGCAGTTTTTACTGTGAGGTTCGCACCTAAAATGTAGATGTTAGGGACGAGCGGAAGGTTCGCGTTATTTACGGGATAAAAATAATTGTCGGGCAGATTCAATGAAAGGACATATCGAGCGCGGGGGTGCGCGTATGCGGAAAAGAGACGATAACATTCGTAGGGGTACGTTCAAATAAATGGGTACTGGTGTTCTCATTTTTTTAGGCAATTGCTACACAATCGGTATAAAAATAAATAAATATTATAGATAATTAACGACAAGCATGGAGGTTTTCTTTCTCTCATTCGATTTCGCGATGGTGACAGATCGTTAATTTTTTGTATTTTGAAATTTCAAATGTTTGTGTGTGTGTGTGAGTAGTGGCTTTATCTGTAGTCAGCCAAACGAGTAGATAAAACCTTCAATGGTTAGCCCCCATGTCTTCTTCTGCCGAAGTATACTTTTGTATATCTGTCGCATTAAATGACCGTTTATTTGTAAAAAGGCTGGTTACAAGAGAAGTTACGTAATTTTATTATAATTAATCGTACGTCCAAGCGTTCGAGCTTGAAGTGAGATGTGACTATTCAAAGTACAAGAGCAAGGTGCATACATACAAGGTACAAGAAAGGTACATACGTTAAATGGTACAAGAAAGAGAGACTTATTGCAGCGTATTCAAGGTACGTAAGATTTGATATTGTTACATAAACAAAAAAATTAATTCCATTAAAAAGAGTGAAAATGAATTTGATATCTTATTAAAAACGAATAATAACAAATCGATTCCATGCATTATATAGCACTTTTGATACCATGAAACATCTGAAATATTTTTTCCAATTTCTGAAAATAAAAAATTATTCAGACGAATAATTTTTCACGAGTCCCCATAAAAACAGTTTCAAGAACAGTGGCGTCTCCATAGTGAGAAGAACTGGAACTAAAAAATCTTATGGAACAGAACCCAGAACCTTTAAACTAGATTTGAGAAGTGGCTCCGCACAGAGGAATACATTAGAACTAAAAATCCACTATGAAAAGATGTTACTAGCTTACCATGGTCAAAAGATAATTAATTACAAACAAAAACGAGTAACTCGCAAAACTCTTTAATTATTACGCTTCATACTTCTTCACACAAAAATACGTTTGGCCAATAATCAATTTTAACGTCATCCGAATGACGACGACGAATCGTATGATAGCTCTGTGTATTTTTATACCTATAGGTGTATGTATCTACAACTTTGCTTCCGCCGTTTTGCTATAGGGCGATTGGGTAACTGCACAAAACAGATAGAGTGCCATCTGTGGCACGCACCAAGCATTAAGCAGATGCCCGTGGTATAAGCGCTGTTTACACATTATTTTGGATAATAATTGAAGTGTTTTACCTATGAGATTTAATCAACATGGCCTCAATTATAATAGAATGTGGATTTCAAAGCATTCAAATAAATTCTTTCCTTGGAAAATCGTTATCAAGAGGTAAATACAAGCAGCGCCACCAAGCTGGGTTTCTTGGCGAAACTTGGATGTACATTCTCTATATGTACACGTGTAACACAAACAAAAGCTACGTTTGTGGAAGTACGCTAGAGCCCTATATACCTATGGTATAGGTATTAGGAAAACGGCGGAAATAAAGTTGTAACCTATAACCCCTATAACATTGCTGCTGGAGCTGCTGGGGCAGACGCTGGAGTTCGATCAGCTGTTCGTTGAATTTTGCGATGTCAATCTTGTAGTAAAAGCCAATAAAGGTGAAGAAAATGCAGTTTTTAAGAAGGAAAGCGTCGTATTTTCTCGCGTTTTTACCACTGCGGGAAGATGTCGACAACGTGGAAAATTTTTTCCTCGAAAGAAAAAAAATGACCGGTCGTCAGAGGTTACGTATCATGTTTAGTGTGGAGTAAGTATGATTTTATATGTATCCATATTAGAGAGCTCCACTTTTATTAACTTTTAATACTGACTAATCTATCGTAAATTATTTAACAGTGAATTTGGACATCTCAGCGAAGAACTCGTTTCTGTTCTTCAAGCGACGTATGTTGGTCTTTTTGCTGGGGCTTTTTACGGTGGATTTATAAAGTCTAGAGATGCCTTCCACGATTTTCTAGATCACAACCAAGCGACACAGTTTCACAATCATCTTGAAGCAAAGAGACAATTGCAAACTCAGGTTAGCCTGGGCTTTGCAAGAGGTGCTGTCAAGTGGGGTTTGCGAATGGGTCTCTTTTGCAGCTCCTATATGTAAGAGTAATAGATTTTACCATTAGCTTCACAAAGTACTGTACACCCATGCAATCATCTTTTTTTTCAGGTTTATATCAACGACTATATGTGTGTATCGAGGTGAGACTTCCATCGTGGAATACATAGCAGCTGGTGTAATAACAGGATCAATGTTGAAGTTCCTCCAAGGCCCGCGTTCTGCATTAGTGGGAGGATTACTAGGTGGATTCCTTGGTACAGTCGCAGGATGCGTATCGCTCCTCATCCTCAAAATATCGGGAATGACAATGGAAGACCTAAGATCCTTCCAGTATGAATTGAAAACGATTAGAGACGAGTAAGTAAAGAAAGAAGTTATACTATTATTCCATGACATGAATACAAATTCTAGCTCGGAAGATTTGCCTACAGTAGCAGTATCAAATGCAATCAGTTTGTGTGATTGCAGAAACACTTGCGGTGTAACTTGACGGGTCTAACTTTTTTGCAGGAAAATAGCTGAAACTATAAAGAAATACAGAGACAAAGAAGTTATAGAAATATTAGAACCCCACGATGAAAAAATAACTGAATCTGTCAAGGAGGAAGGAACTAAAGATATTCTAGCAAAAATAGAAATGAAGGATGAAGAATCTGTAGTGGCTAAATGAATGTAAAAAAATAAACTAGTAATATATATACACCATTGCGTATTCATTTCCACAATAAATAAATATACATACCAGAATGCATAAATACAGGTCTACATTCTGCATGTACACATAGGTGTGCACAAGTACAGGATGTAAAAATTAAGAGGTTTGAAATAGGAGAAAACTTATGCTGCACGTTCAATTCTTAACATTTACACCCCGTGTATTTATTTATTCGTCGTCATACTGTAATAGAGCCATGTATGTACGTTGTCCATTTTTTAACTGCAATATCTTAATACGTGATGGAGATCATGATGCACGAACAGAGAAATTAATACTTCATAATTCAATGATTAATCCTTTTACGTAATGTTAAGGTACTACATTGTGATGTACTGTAAGTAGTAATGAAATTAAATTCATACAATATATCAATATTTTTTCTACACGTACGATTCGCATAAGATATTGTTCACCTTTTGAAAAATTTACATATAAGGAGTTCTGTGGAAGTAAATCACATGATAGATACAATCATTATGAAAACAAGGTTTTTTTCCTTCAACAATTCCTACATGTTTCCAATACCTTCTTTAACTATGGTCTATTCTGTAAGCACGTCAAAACTTAGATTGTAGGTATATTAATACCAAACCCGCTTTCGCGACTTCGTTTTACCATTTTGGGCAGAAAGAAGCTATTAGAAATGAATCTTGAATTGTTTGGGTCTAAGACGAGAAGAAAAAAGGCAACGAATGAGCTTGATTATGCTTATAGAATAGGCCTGAAATATCGTCTGACACGAATATAAATACATCTTATTTGGTGTACCGTAGAACGGGAAAATAAAATCAGATATATGAAATATCTTGCACAAACAAGGCAATACGAAAGTTTTCTCTTCATTGAGACGAGATGAAGCGAAAAATGAGAGGGGCGATAATTGTCGAAATAGACGAATTCTTATTCGAACCAAAGGCAAGTGTAATAAATATCCCAACACTCCGTTCAATTTTGTTATTAAAATAATACTAAATCTCGTAAATAACTCATTATATTTATTGTGCATCCTACTCTGAAGTTTCTAATTGTTGAGCCTTGGTTATGCGCTTCGCGCCTCTGGAAGGTGGTCCCTTGGGCTTGGCAAACTTAGGTCGATGTAAATTGATTTTTGGATGTAATTCCTCTTGCAAAAATCCTTCCGTTAGTTGCTTTGCGTCATCTATTTCAAGCTACACAGCCAGAATATAAAAAAACCGAAATTAATTTCGTGTAATGATAATTGTCGCGAGCGTCGTTCAGGATAATTTGGAAAATAACGATGACAAAGGATCGAAAATGTATGAGTGTGGCTAAACGAGTAGTGCATAAGTGATCGTTCTTTGAAAGACTCATTTATCAACCCAACTTCTTCTCCAGAAGACAACAAACAACACTTTCAGGCCTATTCTGTAAGCTGAAGCAATGATCGTATTCTTCAATATCTTAACTCTATTACATACCAGCTTGATGGCGGCTTCACTTTCGCCCATTGTGACCTATTAATTACAAATTAAATGCTATACCAAAGTTTAAACTCCCGTATATTCGTACGTTATTAGGAAACCGACGGAAACAGTTGAGAAAATAACTTATCGTTTGAAAACACACAAGGTGGTTTATTACTCGTCATATATATGTATATATCCACACACATTATATGTATGTATGTATATATATGTGTGTACATATACATATAGGTATATATTTAGTATTGGCAAGATATACAATTCATTTGTTCATGCTAAGGAATCTACAATTATTCAGAACAGAATTATTTATAAATAATTAATTCATCAGTACCAAAAACATACAGAATAGGCCTGGAGGAGTGGTGCTGGTAAAAATTGCGTTCAGGCAAACGCGTGTGCTTTTAATCAGGACGTACAACGAGAAGTTGAATTTTTTGAGCATTCCAAAAAAAATGTGTTAAACCCATTTTTTTATTACCATGTGACGATAAAGGCTCGACTAAGTTTTTTCCACGGGCACAAAATTTCGATAACAACGCCATAAAATATGCTTGAGCATATATAATTCGAAGATGATCCTCGCGTCCTAATCTAATATAAATATTTTCTTTATCTGAATTAGTGCGAAGACTTTCCACGAGACAAAAGGAATCCGCAGCGCGTACTCCTCCATTGTGCTTGTTTGCATTTGTGTTCCTTTGAAAATTTTGCGAGTAAATAATTCAAAAATATGCAAAGTTGAAATTTCAAAGGTATCATCGCAATGTATTTTAATGCCAGGAGAAGTATTCGAAACGCGACTCACTTCTTTGTCACTATACTCATCGATATTAGGCCAACAATTAAGGAGACATGGGATTCATTAAGAGGTTTATAAAAAGCTACAACAGTTAAAAAAATACACATCACGAAAAATAGAATGCCTTTCAAGTATCATCCCTTCTTCACTGGCTACATAATCACAGTCCCATCTGCTGCAATCTGTATCATTGCAACGAGCATAAAAAAATGGACTCAATATTTATTTTGCATAGATGTTCTATTCAGAGCGAGGTAATGAAATTCCCGGGTGTAAAAAAATGATCGAAGCGATAAAGGTTTTGACACTTTTCGACTTCATTTTCCGTAACGCGCGGATATAACTAATTGTGCGTCACATAATATTCGACATTAATTTATATTGTCAATTTTAACGAGAACTTATGCTTGCCTATCAAACTTGAGGTCGAATACGTCACTTTATATGTAGATGCTTTACCATTGCATAATATGTAGTTTACGTAAAGTATTCCTGACGTGAAATTTGATTGATCTCTCATTGCAAACGCGCACAGCCGATGGGACTCTTCGCGATCAGTCTTACGTCATACGTATATTTACGAATTTCAATCTTTCCTATAATTTATAATAGAATGGCGTATAATGTATAATTCTATGTGTTTTTAAAGTAATAGGCATCAACTCTAGATTGCAATTGAATTGGCAATGTGCAATGAAGACATAATTCTGCATGTAATACACAGAACGATGCTTGCACACGTACGTTGGTTCGCTTGTTCGTTACAACGTTCTTACTTTTCTTAGCATTATTATTAGTATTATTATACGCAGAGCAGTTAGGTCAGTAGCGTCAAATAAACGGAGCGCATGGAATTTTTCCTAACTCTCTAATAATCACATACGGCTTTGAGGATGCCGAAAATACTCAAATAAAAACAATACTACTATACTATATCGCAGAGAATCTAATATGCAGTAAAATGTGTTTATAAGTTGAGCCTTCGTAATTCATCTAAAGACATCGATATATATGTATCACTTCACATGAGACTAGGAACTAATTTGAGACGTAGACTGCTGGATCTTTAGATTCGCTTGGCAATAAACGCTAGTCTCTCGTTGCCGTGCCTACAATATCTACATAGGACACGATGTGACTAAGATTTTTAAAAAAGAAACGGCAATTATTCCACTTCGATTTTGTGCGAATTAATTCTAGAAATTTCGATTCCCGTAAGTGTGAGCGACACTGGAATGATCCTTTCAACCTTCAAAACAAATATCGATGAAATTTCTCGAAAATCGACGTTACAGAAAAACGCTCGACTCTGCTGTAGGCTGATTTAGGTTCACTCTTTCTAAATTTAGTTTCCCACGAAGAATCGCGCCACGTACTTCAAATGCGACATATAAATAACCCTGTATATAGATCCAATGAATAAAGAATCCAGCAATGAAAGCTCATCTTATAAACTAAGGACACAAAGACACTGTTGAAATTAATTAATAACAATCCCTTTCGAATAAAATGAAACTACTGCCCGTGAACAAAACATTCCGGAGCAGTGCGAGTTCATGGTATATGCTATTCTCTCGATCACGAATGCACTATACTTATCGTAATGCTGATTCGTTGAGAATTTGGCTTGGCAATTTTGGTTTTAAAATTTAGAAAAATATACCATCTGGTCTACTCTGTTCACTAAGGAGATTTACAATACATATCACTTTGAACAACTAATTCTAAGGGTCGATAAACATTGTCAATTGGTAAAGATTTCTTGTGGACTAAATACAAAACATTTCTAAGACCAATTCAAACGATCCGGAACATATAAAGATTTCCACGTCCGATTGTAAAATACGGATAGCTCATTCACAAAGAGTTGTGCTTGGCAAAGCAAACCCGTTGCCATTAATTTCATCAGTGAGTTGTCGCGATCTGGTTAATTCTGAAAGTGTGATATTCAAAATGGCGGAAGCAATCGCAAAATTGGCAAGCGAAACATCCGGGGCACCCGTTAACTCAAAACGCAAGAACGCTTCTGCTTAGGCTTTTTCTCAGGCACGGATTGAGAAGGGGCGGAGGGGGTCGATGGAGTTGCAGGTGTCGTCGCAGCCGTGTCTTTTACCATAGGCGGATCTTCCAACATATCTGCCAACTCCTCACCGCTATTTACTTCCAACTGTGATCAGTTGGTTTTGTCAGAAATATTTTAATGCCACCAATTTCAATATGCCTAACGTACTTCTTAGAAATTACGCGTGTGCGTGTATAACTCGGTATTGTTGTAATGTATTGCAAAAAAAAATGTTTCAAGGAGCATTGAGAAATTCCGTGAATTGCTAATTAGATTACCAACCCCAGAGAAGCTAATGGCTTATGAATTTCAAGACTGACAGAACGCGTTCTAATGAACTAATATTGAACTACCTTTGATCAGACACTCCTTAGTGACGTTAATTATCTATACCATAGATCGAATCCCTTTTCACCACAAATTCTGAATTACCATCACCATATCTTGCATACATTACTCACCAACAATAACGAATTCTGTAATGAAATTATTATTCTTGAAGTCACTAACCTTTTTGGCTATGTTCACCCCAAGAGATTGAATGAGATCGAGCAATGGTGCTTTGCACGAGGAATATACCACCCTCTCCTTGATACTGCAACAATACCCAGGCATACTGTATATGAACACTGTAAAGGGGAGGAAAATTGAATAATGAACGCCAGTTAATCAAAAGGAGAAAGAAAGTTCACTCTTGCTCACACTTTAAATAAGAGTAAACATGCACCTTGTACACTGCAGCTTTACATACCTATGCTCTCCATAAAGTCCCCTTCGTGAGTATGCTTGAAATTGTAAAGATGATATCTTGCAGAATCGCATGGAACTTTTGTTGGCAATTTATCCAATGACACATTGCACGCCATGGCCAGGTTTATTTCCTCCTCTTCCAGATCGATTCTCAACTGCACGTACTCGTGCAGTCCCTCACCCAATTCCGTAATCGCTAACTTTGCTTCGTCCGTCACGGGGAACACAAGGCTGCTCAATGTCTGATGTCTCGTTTCTACGCTGTAATCTGTGGTGACGGTTGTTTTTTTCAGTTCGGCTAATTCTTCCTCTGCAGTAGTCAATGGTGCAGGAGCAGCATCATTGCTCTTATGCTTCCGATATCCCTCCAGACTAACATCTTCGAGCACAGTGCCGTGCAACTCTTCTTTAATAGCGGCAGAACCAAATTCCTGCTTCAGAGTCGCTTTTGTAGAGGCATAAAGCATCTTTTGCCTGGTAGGTGCGGTATCGGGTGACCACGAAATAAATAACCAATCATAACCCGAATCTGGAGATTTTGTGTCGAGTCGATAAAGAATATACGTGGGCTGATCCTCAACAATTAATGGTTTAACCATTTTATCATAATCATCCTGCCACTTTCCAACTGCCTTCGAAAAAGTCGTCGGTGCTAATTCCTCTGTAATTTGAAAGAGATACTCTGCGACTGTATTGCAAATATGACGTCAATAATAAGTAAGTGCCGTACGTAAAGAGATCCGAACAATTCTCACGAGATAAACGAGAAATGGATCATAATGGGATGCATTTTCTACCGGAATATCTTGACGTACGGATACTCAGAGCTGATTATTTTCATGAATTGCAAAGCTGCATACGACGATCGTACCATTTTCTATAGAGACCTTTAGAACTCGTATTTTTCCCTCCCGACATTTGGCGAATATCTTCTTCAAAGCATCGTTGCCTGAAATAAATGACAAGTCAGAAAAATGTCTCGAATGTGGCTCCGATGTATCGGGTTAACGTACAGTCGATTTTATCACAAAGAAGAAATTTACAATATTTTCGATGAAACTCGCGTGTAGTTGCAACATTTAACTCGACTTTGTAATATTCTACTCACCTTTAATACCAGTTTGATGTGACATTTTATTTACAGATATCTCACTACACCTCACCCGGATTATTTTTCTCAATCACCGAATAATAACCAAAGTGAAAACCACTCGACAACCGTATCGAACACTGATTGGTTGCAAGCAACGGAACCAATCGGAATCCAGTACGTCCGCTTAGGGAGGCGTATTACAGAAGACTGACCAACACAATGAGTGTTGTGCAAGGTCATTCATACCTAGGTACACCCGGGGACACGGAATCTGTCGCTGGTAACTTTTTTTAAATATTATTTTTAAACGAACTAACCAATGAACAATTAATTCTCATGGCCTCATTAGCTACGGTGGTGTCTACTCTCGTTAATGAAATCATGCGGATTATTAATCATTGGTTAGTACGTTTAAAAATAACATTAAAAAAAAATCACCAGCGACAGATTTCGTGTCCCCGGGTGTACCTATGTATGTATAAACGCACGAGTTGTAAAAAAATTAATTAGTTATATGCTACGGATAAGTACTGTATCGCAAAGGTAGGTTACATACATACAATTATCTCCACACTCATCCGACCATAAAATCGCAATCATAAATTTGACAAAACCTATAGTTTCGAAAAATGTCACAGTTACAAAAAATGGGTACAAATATCCACATGACTATATCCAGGATGATTGGTATATCGATTTCGTAATTCAAATTTCTATTTGCGTAGGTATAAGTTAAATATGCAACTTTGTTGAAAGTTTCATAGAGGTAATAATCGAGTTTAAATTTCGGATCCGGAAGTCACAGTAGATCGACAGTCGCGCGATTGGTCAATAGCCATTTTGTTTGGTCGATATATTGCGCGTCTCGAAACATTCTCGAATCAGTTTTGCGGCGCGGTACGTAAGTGTAGTGTGTTTGTTTCTCTCCCGTGGATCAAAGCCATTAGAAAATGACTCAAGAAGGACAGTAAGTACACGAGAATTCACTCGCAATCATTCCTCGTCGTTACGTTATCAATGAGCCGCGATTCCTCTGTTAATTCATGATCGGAGTCCTCTGGTTACGGCGAAAAAAAAACGTGTGCATGCCGCTTCGTTGGCTTAAACACCGCCATGTTGTAAGATGGTTTTATTGATTGTCGAATTTTCTAGAAAATAAGCTAAAAAACGTTTCACTCGTCGCTTTATGCCGATGAAAATGATTTGCCTGATCAGGTTTTGGCTTAAATGTGACATCCTCTCGATAAAACGCATTATTCTACCGTCGATAACGATCGGAGTGATCACGCCAATGTGGCTTCCTGCTACGAAAGACGATAGTCCGTATCTTGTTTCTGTATAAGCTCTATCAGTACAAGAAATTTCGTCACCTTGTCGCTATCTCATATTGAATTTTAGAATTCAAAATTGTATAATAATCTTTCCGAAAAATGCCTGAGTTTTCAGGCAACATTCATTAACGCACACGGCGTTTTAATCTTCCTGTCCGTAATGACCAGCACCTTTTAGTAGCGTTTACATTTGCAAACCTAACCTTTATCGGAAAAAATTAACGAGAATTTCACGGGACAATGTACGATTTCCTTTGATTCCTCGTTGTCACGACCATTGATTCGCTGATTATGTGCGCATACAGCTTCACGATAACTGTATACTTCATGATGCGCTTTAAAAAAACCAAATAGCATTATGCAACTAACCTTCTCTATGGTGCTAACTGTAATATCGAATTTCATAGTATGTATGTTATAAGGGGCATTGAAAAAATGAATGTAGTGTGTTTTTTATAAAAATAATTTTTTTTTTAGAGCAAATCCCCCACCAGTGATGTGGGCTCAAAGGACCAATATCCTCTTTGTTACAATCTGCCTGGAAGATTGTAAGGACCCAACAATCCAGATAGAACCAGAAAAGATATATTTCAAAGGAGTCGGGGGGACGGAACGTAAATTACATGAAGTCACGATTACCTTATACAAAGAAATCGATCCTGCCAAAGCGATTAAGAGTCCAAAAGGGAGGAATTTCGAATTAGTACTCACCAAAAAAGAGGAAGGTCCTTATTGGCCACGCCTGACCAAGGAGAACAAAAAGTACCATTGGTTGAAGAGCGACTTCAACAAATGGAAGGATGAGGACGACAGCGAGGACGAAGGTGGCATGGAACATGGTCGCGATTTAGAAGAGGTGACTTAAGAATGCCGTCCATCCATCCTATATCACTTCTATCCTTTTATCCTAGCTTGATGCGAATCTTGTAATTCTTTGTGCTTAGATGATGCGCCAAATGGGTGGACTGGGAGGCTCTGGAGATGGCAAGCCAAATTTCGACGACCTGGATATGGGTGAAGATGCTGACGGGCCTGACAGCGATGACGACGAAATGCCTGAATTGGAGTGAAAAACTCTCTAATAAATCAATTTAACCCTCTCAGAAAGAATTGCGACATAACGCTGGCGCACCGCCATGCTATTTTACAATTAGGCCATTGTGTTTGAATTTCCAATTGTAAACTAGTTTTGCAGCACTCGCAATGGCCGACAGCGTAATAGCGAAAGAAACAGTTATGGCGTGCAAAAGACTGAGAACATTGAAACGAAACAAAAGAACTAGCTATTTGAAAATATGTAGCAATACGATTTTCAACATCCCTACACACCTCCTTAGTCTTTAGTTCGTAAACTAAGTTATAAAGGGCAAGCTTTTTTTAATAATGAATTGATTAAATGTATAAAATATTGAGAAGATAAAGTAATGAGAAAGTAAACATAAATGTGTGAAAAAACCCGTTTATTTTCCAAAATTTCGTGGTATCGATAGCTGCACTCGAGCGCGCTGTTCTCCAAAGCGATAAGATATGTTTTTCAGTGGACACCCTAGAGACGATTTTACAAATTTAGATTGTTCTTTAATAAATTAGGACATTGCGATTGTATCGGAAGCTGGAATTTGGATCGTACAACCAAAATAATCACTTGTATCAACGTTGACCAATAAACGAATCTATACTTTGAAATGTTAATGGAGAAGTCGTTTGGGAAATTGAGGGAATCGAGTTGTATGAATGAATCAAAGTCAAATTAGAATCTTTCTAGTTTTTTTAGCCTCTGTCTTTTTTCGATAGAAAACACTTAGCCTACGATACTAGAGGCCCCGCGTAGAGCTAAGTAACCAGCAGTGATATCCATGGGGAGGCTTCTAACTGTCGAGAATTCTTCCGTAGTTGCATAGTAAAGTTTACTTTGTGGATCTGTGTATCTTGCCTGTAAATGTATACTAGAATTAGAGTCAAATATTTAACATGTCATGAGTAAGAACGGTAGTCACGCTTCATATTGCATACTGACCGGTAAGCCAGAAATATCCGAGTACTTCTTTGCAGGTTTGAAGCTAGGAGGCGCATTGATGGAGCTGTCTAAAATTAATGAAGTGTTCATCTCTGTCCAAATTCGTGTAGATGAGCATGCAGATGCGGTATACGAATAAAAATAACTGAAAACGATAATGAGCTCACAATGAACAGTTTCCACTGGCCATGGTAAAATTCGCTCCTGAGCTAACACTTGTTTGAGGGACCGCCAAGTTCTTTTCTTCCCAGAATTGCTTATTGGTCGAAATGTCTGTTGAAACGTTGGATTCTTAAATACTGGTTGTGGCTTTTTACTTGGTTCTGGGATCTCTTCGTTTACCATTTTTACATTTCACCTAAAATTGCAAATGTGTAATAGATTTGTACCCAGAGTATAAAATTTGCTTTAGTGTCTATGTTACTAGACTTCTTACTTGACCTGATCCTCACACCATTTAGATTTTTCACGTTCGGCATGAGATTAAACCATATCGATTAAAAATAATTTATAATTTATTTATTCAAAATTGTTACAATTTTCATTTCCCACCACATTACTAATGAGACGCTTTATTCTTGACTTAACAAAATCAATATTCTACGAGGACTGCAACCCAAAACGCCGCCAATGGTACGCATCAAAGTAGTATTCGTTTCTCTCACTAGCAGCTCAGACCAATGATTAAGTATCAATAGCGCTTGGTAATAATCATCTCTTCGGCTAAAAATATTAACGGCCTCGTGAGGAATCTACCATATGTTTTTCTCTCTGATAAAAGCGTTGTACCTTGGATAGCTGAAGTGATATGTACATCCATTCCTCAAATGGTTTTGAATTACTAATGACAAATTGTTCTCAAAAAGTACAATTGCTTGTTCACTCGGTTCAATCAGAGATAATATTGCATGCTTACAAAGCATGAGAGTTTGTTGATAGTTTGGTAATGTGACTTTAAAATTGTTCATTTTGTTACCCTGTTTATTAAGTATTATTACTTTAAAGAGAGAGAGAAAGAGAGGCTACCATTCCATAAAAATATTAGCTGTTTATCTAAGAACCTTAATTGAGATGTACAATCTGATTTCTACATTCCGTTTGATGAAATCTGGATTTTTGGCATGTAATTCCAGATACTTTTTCTTCCTAACGATTTCTTTTTCTGTATAGTTGGCGACACCTGCAGTTAAATTACAGGCACTGGGACTACATTTTTTCTTATGCAAATTCCATAGATCTTTTCTAGGATCATTTTTTAAAATATCTTTGGTAGAATGATTCGTGTTCCCTTCTCTCATAGATATGGCACCAGAACTACTATATTTCCTAGGACTTGGCAGCGGGATTTTTGATATATTTCTCTGGGTTCGATTCGTTTCAATTTTGCGCCTTTGCAATTTAAACGTATCGGAAGTACAATCGCTGTTAGACGCCACGTAAGAGGGTGGGTTTTTTGTAAATCTCTCAGTAGAGGAGTTACAAATAATACTTATGTCCCCTGCACAGCCGCGATTGGATGAATGCTTACTGTGAAAACCCTGTTCATGGGTTTTACACGAACGTGCTTCCAATGAAGCTTCATTTGATCGATAATTCTTTGAGAGATCTTCATTTTGCGAATGTACTTTACAGACTTTCTGACTAATCCTCTTGTTAATATATTTTAGATGTGGTGCCAGGAGTGGTACACTTCTTAGATAAACTTTGTCAAAGAAATTTGTTTGTTTCTCTATAAAAAGCCGTACAGTCCGAACGTCGAATAAATCTAGATTATCCTGACTTGTTATTTCCTTTGCTTTGTCGCTGAGTTTCAATAGATTCTTCCTCATCATTCGAATGTTATCAACGCACTTAATGTAATTTACCCTTGGCGCCCGTGAATAATCCATAGGTTTGATTTTCACACCTAAATTTTGCACGATATTGTGCACAAGAATATTTACACCATGTGATAGCTCATCGGACATGTTTTTCATTTACAATTCCGATATTACTACTTATCATTACTTAATTTAATGTTGTACAGTCAAAGTACGTATCAGTGTGTAGTGAAGCATATCACAAGATGATATTACGACGGTGCAAGTGACATTTATAAAAAATTCTTGCCAAATTGAGTTTTTTTGTTTTGGATGTGTTTTGCAGCAAACTTCTGTAGGTATTAACGGATTTCAACAAACGAATGTTCCAAATTTTGAATAATTTTAGAATCTGGTAAATAACAGTTACGATTGAATTGAAGATTACGACGAAAAAACGATTTCAAACAACATTACGATCTGCGCATTTGCTCAGATTTTTCAACATTTCCGTAATTTAAGGTTAACGTTCGAGATGATTGCGAAAGACAGACCATTTGACGATTTATCAATAACTCAGTGTAATGAAAAGCCATATGTACGTAGGTACTTACTTAGAAAAAACCATCGAACTCGGAAAAATTCAAACAAATTTCACCGCGCCTTATGTCAAGCCTCTTTCGAAATTTCAATGATTTTCGAATGCTGTGATGAATTTATGCGCGGTTTAATGCGCGCGAGCTGATAATGTACTTCAACACAACGCTGTTTATTTACTCATACTCGAAACGCAATATAAAATACTGCAAATTAACGAATATTTAATGACACAACGCCGTCACGGTCCAGCTGTTATTTAAATCTCTGACCGCGGTCACGGGAGGTAGATGGGGCTTCATGTAGGGGAGGGGAGATAAGTGAGAGTGTGTAAGAGAATCACCTTCTGCCATCGCAAAGGTGACCTTGTCACGCCGACGATAGAGACGTGAGCACAGGCACAGTTCCACACAGTTCGAGAGAGACGACTGTTAGTGCTAGGCTTATTTTTGAACAGGAGGTTGGGCCGAGATTTCATAAATTCTCTTCTGCGTGGGTGGTTCGAGGAATTTAACAGATATGGCGCGTAAATTTTTCGTTGGTGGTAACTGGAAGATGAACGGTAGTAAGAAGGAAATCGACGAAATCGTTGCATTTCTGAAAGCCGGTCCACTCGATCCTAACGTCGGTAGGTACATTTTTTCTACAATCCGTGATAAGAAACTGTCAATCACGACGAGCACGTGCACACGTTGTTCCGAAATGGACATTGTTAATATGGAGGCAAACTAATAGATTTGCGAGGATTTAAAAAAAAAAAAAATACGAATTATTTTTTTCTTTTCCATAGAATTACTTATTTCATTAGGAAATCTCTAAGCATTCCAAGATCCTTGATTTTTACGTCTACATGAATTGTCTGACAAATTGCAGAGGTCGTTGTTGGAGTTCCCTCAATCTACTTGATATATACTAAAGGCATCTTGCCCAATAATGTCTTCATCAGTGCTCAAAATTCTTACAAAGTTCCCAAGGGTGCTTTTACTGGCGAGATCAGTCCAGCTATGCTCATAGACAATGGAATTCCCTGGGTTATTCTTGGTCATTCGGAACGCAGAAATGTTTTTGGAGAGTCGGATGAATTGGTTGCCGATAAGGTGGCACATGCCCTAGAAACTGGTGTAAAGGTGACTGATGCAAATAAATCAATTTCTTTTAATAAGATATTAATATTTTTAAAAGTATGAGTTCCTGATTTGACCTGCATCGTAAACTTCTGTGTCTTTTTTTTAAGGTAATCGCTTGCATCGGTGAAAAACTGGAAGAACGCGAAGCTGGCAAGACTGAAGAGGTTGTCTTCAGGCAAACCAAAGCCATTGCTGATAAGATCGAGTCTTGGGATAACGTAGTCCTGGCTTATGAGCCCGTTTGGGCAATTGGAACAGGAAAAACAGCGTCCCCTCAACAGGCGCAAGATGTTCACGATAAACTGAGGCAATGGTTTTCCACAAACGTCAGTCCCACGGTTTCTCAATCCTTGAGAATTATCTATGGTGGTTCTGTGACAGCAGGGAATGCTAAGGAGTTGGCTAAAGAAAAGGATATAGATGGCTTTTTGGTAGGAGGCGCTTCTTTGAAGCCGGACTTCGTACAGATTATAAATGCCAAGCAATAAGCGCCACTTTATAGCGCGACTGTATTCCCCAATTAATTTTAATTCGTAATAATTTTTCTTCCCCATTAAAAATATTTCACAAAGAATTGTTTGTGTCATTTATTGCAGCATTGCTCCGTGATATCTTCCACACAATACACCTTGCGCGCGTTATATTATTGTTAAAGCGTACATATTCAAGATTCATCTCAAATAAATGCGAACCATATCTAGACAAGGAAAGTAGAATTGATTATAGAATAAACGTCTTTAGTGATAGGTTCAGTACAGAATAATGTAAGGGAGAAATGGTATGAATGTATGTTATTAATACCACAAATCAAATGCATTTTCTACAATTCTAAAAGATTTGAAAGCATTGGCAGCTCATTTGATCATTCCTCTTGTAATAACACCAGCTGGAAATTCTATGTTTTGACGTGTATCCAATCCGTCCTGCTTCGCTCTGGCCAATGCAATTTGTGTAAGAGATTTAAAACTTCGTGGTTCCCAAGCAGCCAAGTCTACTAGATTCTTTCGATTGATACAAATATTGCATCTAGCCAAAGCAGCCTTAAGAACAAGCAAGTCTACTCCATGTTCATTGGCTGCTGCTGCCAGTCTTGTATCCCACAACTGAATACATAAAAGAAGTAGTGTGGTATATCGCTTAAAAAGATGGTTTGCTAATTTATCCTATAATATAAAATTACTTACTTTCGCCATGTTTGCTTTCTTCAGATACCTTCCTATGCTAGCATAGGTCAAAGCTCGATGAACTGCTCGAATTGCTAGAGAGTAACAGTTTCTCCTGCGTCCTCGGAAATGCTGTCAAATATGAAAAATGTATTATAGGCAATATGCTTCTGAAATATAATACATTTGAACGCGATCGCATTGCTCGGGGAATTATATATAACAGTTCTCTCTCTTAGAATAAGCTAACCCCCAAAAGCACAAACACTAACGCAGCTATTTCTCACTTACAGCAGAAAGTTTTAATATCTTCCTCTTTCGCCAGATTTCATCGGGACCCTTGCTTCTTACGAAGTGAATCAACGATTGAAAGACCATATTTGCACACGAATAATTTGCAAACAATAGGTACAAATCGTGTTTCGTTAAACTGAATTCGAGCGTATCAGCGTAACTGAAAGGTGTAATCAGGAAGGTTAGGTTCAAAAAGGGTGGTCTGCTAATAACACGTGTTCTCTTACTCCAAATATTCGGCTAATTATCAATACAACAAATAATAAGAAAGGGTAAGGAACTTTAAAAATAGGTATTATTGACATTCCACTTTAAACTGCAATAATATAAGGAGAAAAGACTGCAAAGAACAGTAATGTAAAATTAGGTTATTCAAATATAACCCTAGGATGCTCGCCATCCACTTTATTTTTCTTATCGAATTTAGATCGCAGAAGGAAATTATTAATAACGATATGGGGGACGTAAATTTGGACATGACGGACTCGGAAGAGGAATACACTGAGAGGGAAAGGTACTTACTGGAGAAGGTACGTAAGAAAAAAGTTCAGGAGAACTTTGATAGCGAAGATGAAGTCTACGGATTGCAAGAAGAGGAAGATGAAGATGCGCCTGATTCTATGGGATCGGACGTCGAAGGTTTGCAAGATAATTATGATTTGCCCAACGAGAAAGCATGGGGTAAAAAGAAGAGAGCATATTATGCCACGGATTACGTCGACCCTGATTATTCGACAACCAATGAAAAGGATATGGCAGAAGCTGAGTTGGAAGAGCAAGAGGCGAGAAACATACAGAAACGTCTAGCTGAACAGTTGGATGATGCCGATTTTGGATTGGATTTAATCCACGAAAAAGATAATGATCATCAGAATGACAATCAACAAATTATTAAAACCGATTTGAGCAAGCTTGACGAAAGACAGAAGCAAGCATTAATACAAAAAGAAAGTCCAGAGTTCGCAGGACTTGTTAACGACCTGAAAGGTAAATTACATTTATAAAAGACTCGCTAAAGAGTTTACTTTTCAACCGATTTAATCTATTACAGATCGACTGAAAGAAGCAAAGGACATCTTAGATCCCTTTTTGAAATTAGTCAGGGAAGGAAAATGTCCAGATTGCCGCGCTGTTACGTTCGTAAAGACGAAATACCAATTGATATTGAATTATTCCATCAACATCTCTTTCTATTTGATGCTCAAAGCCAAGAGAATACCAGTCAATTCACATCCAGTTATCAAACGCTTAGCACAATATAGACAACTGCTCGATCAGTTGGAGTCTGGTCAAGAAAAACTGCTTGATGAAGTTATACGAATTTTAGATGCCGTAAGGAAGGGGCAGCCATTGTATAATACACTAGACAACAGCGAAATACGCAATGAGAAAGAGAGGCGAAGCAGTGCAGCATTGGGCGAAAAGTTAAACCGCGCGCGGCAGGGCAACAAAGTAATTAAGACTGAAAGTCATGGGTTTACAGTTGAAGATATAGATAACGGTGACACGGAAGAGGAGTTAGGAAGCGAAGGGGAAAACGGAAAAGAAGAGTCCGACGTTGGTCAGGAAGAAGTGAATGAAAATGAGGAGCAGCAAGACAGAGATGTCAAATTTGAACTGGACGATGGAAAGAGAGCAATCACCTATCAGATTGCTAAGAATAAAGGGTTAACCCCGCATCGTAAAAAGGAGCAGCGCAATCCAAGGGTTAAACACAGGAATAAGTATCGTAAAGCGAAAATCCGAAGGAAAGGAGCGGTAAGTATACGAAAGATAATTCTTTCTCAGTATTATTTCTATGATAAATTCATGTATTTTGATTACGACTATTTTATAGGTGAGAGAGGTCAGAAAGGAGGTATCTCGTTACGGCGGAGAAATTTCGGGAATTAAGGCCAGTGTTAAGAAGAGCATTAAATTGAAATGAAACACACAGTTCGTTTTATTTTCAAATATTGTAATGATAAAATTTCACGTATCTTTATGAGACACAGATGAACAGGTGAAACTTTATCTAATTTGAATGATAGGTAACATAAAAAAAATATATTCAAAACTAAACATAAAAATGTATACTGAATAAATTTTTTATTATTTGGAAATATGTATGAAACAATGACTCCTAATTACTAGCAGACTTACAAAGATTTAACTAAATTAATCATCAATCGATCGTCAATGGCCATTACGTTGATTATCCCTCTCAATGTAATTAATGTATTGCATACTCAAAGATTTTGTCTTAAGATTTAAGTATGCCTTCTATGGTGTTTTGTGAAAACATACACCTATAGTAACCTAAATGAAGAATTTAAGATTCCATCTTTGCTAGAATATCAGATTCACGGAACAAATGGAATTCTTTGTTCTCTTCAATTTCGACTTTGGTGCCACCATATTCGGGCAATAAGACGACATCGCCGACTTTAATGCTCAGAGGAACGTGTTCTCCTTTCTGAAAAATGATACGAATACTTGTAAGAGAGCTTCAAAGAAATAGTTCCATTAACAAATCTATACATACGTCGTTTCTCTGTCCTGGTCCGATGGCCACTACTGTTCCCTTGAGTACCTTGGCTTGCGCCTTCTCTGGGATTACAATACCACCTTTAGTTTTGGTTACAGCCTCTGCTCTTTGCACGAGCACTCTGTCGAACAGGGGAATCAGTCTCTTAGCAACTGCAGAGGCAGCCTGAAAGCGAACGGATATATCAGAAGTGCGATAACCCTTCGTGTGTTATAATTATCGCCTATCAATTATAAGAAACCAATCTTCTGAAATTATTCTTAACACTGAAAGCTTCCATTCTTAAAGATTTCACTCGTACTTTTAGGTTAGCCATGGCGGGTATCGATGACATGATTTTAGAATCGCGGAACCACGTTAAAATTCGAAAAGCGACATTCGATAAGGACCGAAGATCGTCTCGATAAAACACACAAAGCGTGTAACTATGTAAACAAATGACATCATCCTGTGATCCCTTTTTTTTTAAATCACATCCTTCACGTGCCGTTCCATATCAGTGCTATTGCGGCAAACTTTATTTTCGACGAGAAACTCTGAGAACTATCCGTTTACAATATATTACAGAAATTTCTGCGTCAGTTTCAACGTACCATCTTTTTTTGTAGCGTCTTCTTTAAAGAATGGACACTTAAAAAATCTTTACCGGCAACCGTACGTGCACGTTGTGTAACCTAACTGTCGGCGACTCGCTGAATGGATCTCCTCCCTTTCGATTTTCTCGAATCTTCTCGCGCCCCCCCACCACGATTCTCACTCATTGAGTTCGCATCTACTAGTAAGGCCCACTTCTCTTACGTAACGCGTAACGCGCGTTTTCAGACGAATGAAGAAGATGGCGCTTTGGATTCATTCTTGTCGATTGTTACGTGTACGAAAACCATTGTTGAATCGAGGCTCCCTCGCGTGGGGAAGGTCTTTAAATAAATGCTTCTTCATTGATTGATGTCGAAGAAATTAAATGATAAATTGCACCGACTATGCATTTTCTATCGACTAAAAGCATTACCACGCAAGTTTCCACATTAGTACCTATGTATATGTCAACATGTTCCCCAGTCACGATCAATTCGATAAGATCGCTCTTTGCTATCGATCTCCGAGATTTACCGGCCACGTGCCCGGTGTCTTGACCGGCTCGTACAGTCAAATTTGAAGTGCATCGTATGCAATAAAAATACTACTGATAAAGTAAGAAAGGATACTTTCTGATATTCAAATACCTATATCGAGTATCATCAAGAGTTGATTAATTAGTTGGAAGCAACAGACATTCCGTAGTTTATCGTATTATCATCTTTTAGGTCAAGGACAAGTTTACTCAGTTTATGAAAAAAATATAAATTCTTATTTCAAATCATGAATTAAACTATGCTTTTTTCCCCCGTCATGTTATGGAAATCATTCAATTAGATGAGCTTCTCAAGTGAAACATGAGTTTTTTCTCTATTTGAAGATGTAAATATAATTGATAACCACGTAAATAAATCCCTTCCGAAACAATGGTGAACTCAATTAATTAATGGACCCAACCCTTGCAGACCATGAAGCCGAAAATTGTCGTCATAAAAAAACAACACATCATATAAAATTTATTCTCAGACCAAACCAGATGATCGCTGCCGCGCGATGATTGCGTCATGCGGCGGTCTCTCATCTTGTCGTACTTTCTAGAAGCACATGCGGTTCCATGTCGAATAATACCTATACAATCGTATTTCGATTGCGAAGAGATCAACGAAGAAGAAAAACTTCCTGAACTAAATTTCGTGTTTTTTTGTAATTTCGGTAGCATTTTTTTCAAAGCTTCCCCTTTGTCTTTTGAAAAATTAGAATCATTTCTCGATTTTTCCAACAGCGAAAGGTCAGGTTAGGCGCGGTCGCATTGGGTGGAGGAGTGGGGATTCGTTCCATGTGATAACGAGAGCCCCTTTGCTTCTCCTCATTCCATTTGGCGAACAACGTGTGGTTACGCTCTAACGATATTCAGCTTCTTTTCAATCCTCTGCTCATCGTGGCACGCTTCTTTTATACAGAATAAAGGTAAGGATAGCTGTATTTCTTCAAATGTGCTGTATTTCAAATGAGAATCCCGTTTTAATTACCGCGAGATAATAGCCGGCCGGTTATTGTAACGCGGTCTTCGAAGGTTTATATTTCAGAGTAAAAGTTATCATCTATCCATCTTTGCTCAACCAATTCTGGTCGATTTGTCAGCATTTTATTTGCCAGGCGCCCGTCGATATTATTTTCGTTAATCGAGATTCTTTGCTCGCGTGTACTTTGATCTCGACGATTTCGCGCTTCATCGCTACACGAGGTACTTTACATAACCAAGTTTACCGCTGGAGGGTCTATCGGCTGTCTTTATATTTTATCGCGGAGAAACTTCGATCGGTTTAATACTCGCATTTGGTTTTAATTGATTATTCATGGACTTTGAAGTCTGTCTTTCCTGTAATGGCTTTATTGGCATGGTAAATTATTAGGTTCTTTTTCGTCCCCCATTACGTGAATCCAATAAACATTATTTCAAACTGTAAAATAATTATTTTCCTGCAATTTCTCATGCACACATGGTGTGATTTTCATTTTGTCCTTCATCTAATGTTTTCAGATGTACAGGCTACCTAGCATTCTCCGAAATGTCGCGTCTCGTCAGATGAAATTGCAAGCGTGTACCTATGCTAAAGATGTTCGTTTTGGACCGGAAGTTCGAGCGTTGATGTTGCAAGGCGTAGATATTTTGGCTGACGCTGTTGCAGTGACAATGGGTCCCAAAGGACGTAATGTTATTTTGGAACAAAGTTGGGGTAGCCCAAAGATAACCAAGGATGGTGTCACTGTAGCCAAGAGTGTTGAATTAAAGGATAAATTTCAAAATATCGGAGCAAAATTAGTACAAGATGTAGCCAATAATACAAATGAAGAAGCCGGTGATGGTACAACAACAGCTACAGTTTTGGCTCGAGCTATCGCGAAGGAGGGCTTTGAAAAGATCAGTAAAGGAGCTAATCCTATAGAAATTAGGCGCGGTAAGAGTTATTTATATGTTTCCCCCAGTGTAGAAATTCCTTCCAAGAAGCATCATATTTTGAATCTCCCCGAGTTACGTTATCCTTTATTCAGGTGTTATGATTGCCGTCGATAAAATCAAAGAAGAGTTGAAGGCGCTCAGCAAGCCAGTTACGACTCCCGAGGAAATCGCACAGGTTGCGACTATTTCCGCTAATGGAGATACAGCCATAGGCAGCCTCATTTCGGATGCCATGAAAAAAGTTGGCAAGGAAGGAGTTATCACCGTGAAGGACGGCAAAACGCTAAACGATGAATTGGAAGTGATCGAGGGAATGAAATTCGACCGCGGCTATATCTCCCCGTACTTCATCAATTCAAGCAAAGGGGCTAAAGTGGAGTTTCAAGATGCCTTGCTATTATTCAGCGAGAAAAAGATCTCCACTGTTCAAAGCATCATCCCTGCCTTGGAGCTGGCGAATGCACAGCGCAAACCGCTCGTGATTATCGCCGAAGATATAGACGGCGAAGCTCTGTCTACTCTTGTGGTTAATCGATTGAAGATTGGCCTCCAAGTTGCTGCTGTGAAGGCACCCGGTTTCGGCGACAATCGCAAAGCTACGCTTCAGGACATGGCTATTTCTACCGGAGGTATCGTCTTCGGAGATGACGCCAATCTTGTAAAGTTGGAAGATATTCAGGTAATGACTATTTCTATCGGAAAGATGTACGAGAAAATTAAACGCGAAATCGAAGTTAACTGATCCGTGTGGAAATCGGCATTCTTACTGTTTGCAGGTGAGCGATTTGGGTCAAGTGGGAGAAGTGTTGATCACAAAGGACGACACCCTTTTCCTGAAGGGGAAGGGAAACAAGGCTGATATTGACAGAAGAGCGGATCAGATCAGAGATCAAATCAGTAACACTACATCTGACTACGAGAAAGAAAAATTGCAAGAGCGTTTGGCGAGGCTAGCCTCGGGAGTCGCGGTACTGAGGGTGGGCGGAAGCAGTGAAGTGGAGGTCAACGAGAAGAAAGATCGCGTTCACGATGCTTTGAATGCCACACGGGCCGCCGTTGAGGAGGGTATCGTTCCCGGAGGTACGCTTTTGAAATTCCATCGAACTTCTTTACATCCCTATCTACAAAGACGATAATTCATTAAACGGTACGAATTTGCTTCACAGGCG
Organism: Xiphydria camelus; assembly: GCA_963678675.1. Taxonomy (NCBI): domain Eukaryota; kingdom Metazoa; phylum Arthropoda; class Insecta; order Hymenoptera; family Xiphydriidae; genus Xiphydria; species Xiphydria camelus. The sequence continues at coordinate 39,780,764 of OY783191.1, forward strand.
GAACTGCTTTACTGAGGTGCGCACCCGCGCTACAAACTCTTTCGTCTACAAACAGTGACCAGGAGACGGGTGTGAAAATTGTGGCCAACGCGTTACGTATGCCGTGTCTCCAGATCGCGCAAAATGCCGGGGTCGACGGTAGTGTCGTGGTAGCTAAGGTCAGCGAGGGAAAGCTCGGGTATGACGCGATGAATAACGAGTATGTCGACATGATCGAGAAAGGTATCATCGATCCCACCAAAGTCGTTCGAACGGCCCTGACCGACGCTGCGGGTGTTGCATCGCTACTTACGACGGCGGAAGCAGTAGTCACAGAACTGCCCAAGGAAGACCCGCCCATGGGTGGCATGGGAGGAGGTATGGGCGGAATGGGAGGAATGGGGGGAATGGGAGGAATGGGCATGTAATAAGTTCGTATCGCGCATAGCCATCCAAAGACTGAATATCGTTTGATATACGTTCGCAACAATTTTCACTTGTAACACGTGCAAGGCCCGACCGGGTACACCTCATCACCCAAGAGCAGTTGATATCTTAAATAAATCACAGCTCCGACGACAAGGAAACATCCGCGTGATATTTGCGAAAATTGTTTAATGATCTACGATGCAGCGCAATTCTTCAGGGCATGATATATCTAAATGCGTTTTCCGTACAGCGCTTCGACTGATCATTTTCTTTTGGCAACTGAACACATATATGCCTATACTTAGTCGATTGAAGAGGTAGTGGGGTGCGCATTACTTTGAAACAAAGAAATGCTTGCTCGTGACAAAATTGAAAAGGTTTTGGAGCTAGTCGAGAGACCGCTTTTCCACGCATTTCGCAATTTTTCCCCCGTTGAACGTATGAAAGAATCTTTGAGAATGCAAGTGTAAAGATGTTATCGCGCGCTGAATTATACCGAAAAATAGGATAATAATTAGAGTTCTTTCTTTTTTAAACATTAATGTTCATTTTTCCATTTTAGTCTAAATAAATGTACGTTTAAATTATAGTAAAAATGTTGTACTCTTTATTTACCTTCCCATTTGAAAGCTAGGTTTGTATGATGCATTCGTCCTTATATTCCTTTGGCGAGGGGATAATCTGCAAATTAATCTTATGAGCGTGGTTGTTCGCTCCTTATTAATTCGTGGCGATATGCGCCTGTAATATGGCAACATGCGTCTGTGATATGGCAATTACGCCTGCAGTAGTGCATTGAAAATAAGTGTACACTCAGGTGTGTTGAGCACACTATGTATAGTACATACAATCGAATCTTCATATCGAATATATCTCTTTGGATTGAATTCTTATAAATAAAGGTACTCGGAGAGAGAGAAATTATTTGAGAAATTTAGTTGGTGAATGAGAATGTCCTAGGAAGGTTATTCCATTTTATCATTTATAAATCTACGTACATATCTTGATTCATCGAAATAGTATACAAAGCTAATTCAAGGAGCGCTGCAGATAATCAACATTTTAATTGTGCCTCTATGAAACAATAGTACGATGATATACTTATCGGAGAAATTAATGAATGACATAATGTGGGGTCATATCTCTATCTGGATGGCTTACTTTATTCATTGCATATATGTAGGTAGACGTGCGCAGATTATCAAGTGATATTACTGACAGGACGATTAATTGATTATTATTTGATTACTTTATTTTATATTACTTACAAACATTTACAAATGTAACAAGTCAATTCAATTTGGCGTACAGGACCATCTGAAAACATTATACTAATGATTAATCATTATTATAAACACAACAAATCGGGATGAACGTTTAATTATTGATACTCTCTTTTATCGTATAGGTATAGAGCTGATGTCAGGTTTTACGAATATTTGACAGTTTTGCATTAATCCCACTATTCGATACGCGTAATAAATAAACAGAAGTTAGATTTCGTCCGAGCAAATAAGCATGCACCGAAAATTAGCTTTGTACACTTTCGACATTAATTGTAATAAAAGTATCTAAATTGGAAAAGGACATACGTATAAATATATTCAGCGAGGAGTGAAATGACGTATCATTAAAAAATCTTACAACTTAAGCATTTGCAAATTACTTTGTTATTAACGAACGACGCAATTAAATGCAAATAAATAGGAAACGGAAGAACGATTTTGGAAGAGGAAATAGGAGCGTAAGAATAAATATGTAGTTATATGACTCCAGAATGAGCTAATAGGCCTCTCAAATGAAATATAATACTCTTAAGCTTCGGAAAAAGGTTTCATGTGTATATATTCGTTCTACGGCATCTGGTTGTTCATAACGCAGGAATAAAATGAACGTAGCAGCGGTGCATCCGAAGACGACTGATTATCTTGTGCGTCTTCTCGCGGATGCGGCAATGATATTGCATCTTCGGAGGATTTATCAAAAATGATATACACCGAACAGATTCACCCTTAGTCGTAAAAATGTATGATATTCGATTGACGCATCCGAATTACACACCGAATTTTATGCTAATCACACAAGTCGCCGCCAATTCTTGAATCGATATCGAAAGTACGAAAAAGTCGAGTGAATAGGTATACGTCACTAACAGCGCATAGCTCATCGTTGTCATTGTCACAAATCCACTCGTCGCTCATCGCATTTTCGGAGGACAGCGTCGTGAGCACTTCGTCGCACCTTCGATGACGACAAGAAAATGTAAGCAAGCAAGGATGTGGTACTTCAGATGTTGCCGTTGTTGTAGTTACGTAAAATACACAAACTGTGTTTTACGGCGATATGGTGTATATTATTACCATTCGTCTGGCTTCCATTTATATCACGTACACTTTGCTCTTAAACATTATGAAAGTTCTTTATAATAATTTTAGATTCTATGTATATAATGTGGATGTAATAATTTATCTATCAGCAGTCGCCAAAATCAATGATCAATGATAACAGATTTATAAGTCGTAAAACATCCGAACGATAAAAACGTCGGTTTCTCTCTCGAATTAAACTTTTTTCCTTTTCAATTACGAACATCGTTAAATATTCCAAGACCAGCGATTTGTACAATCGTACGAAAGGCCATACGTAATCCGTGACCGATAATTGAGCTAAGACTTCAATAATATACCGACGACAATTCCGGTTGAGTGATAAAAAATCAATGACGATCGATCTAAGATAGAAAATCGAATCAATCAAAGGCGTGCATTGACAACGATATCTTCCCTTTATCTAGGTATTTGCGGCGCGTAATCTCGCACTGTGGCTTTCATCTTCGGGGACACATTAATTGATTTCTCTAACAAGGTATCGCGGGGGGCCTCACACATATCCACTAATCACTACGAAATTAACTTAACGAGTGCGTTTTCACAATTCGCGCGATATATCATTATAATACTTGCTGCGTTTCGGTTGTTACTTATTGAGCAATTCTTTGCGCGAACGCGATTTAATTACTTTGCGTTGAACTCGTCGACGGATCGTGATGTGTTTCCGTAATTAGCGGTGCGCGTCCGGTGACGCACAATCGTCCAAGTTTCATATTCGATTACCCCAAGTTACGGTTTATGTTTTAAAACAGATTTACGGGCATCCGCGGGAAGAAGAGATACGGCAGCGCGCTAACTTCGTAGTTATCTTGAAATGAATCGGAGTTGGGAAAACACTGCGCGAAGGTGGAATGTTTTTCGGACACGATGAGAACCCTTGCGGAATCATCCGTCGAAGCCTATTGCACGTTGCGGTGGTATCATACAATTTTGAATGGACGATATCAAGTCGCGCGCGTCAAATTAAACGTAAATCATCGTTCGTAGTGTCGGGACGCGTGAAACCATACCGCGAAGTATCAACACTTCGTCTATGTACGTATATTCGTCCCATTCGTAGTTGGAATGCCTCGCCGGCTCGCTCCAGACGGTAATTTCGCTAATCGGTGTAAACCTCTTTTAAAACAACGAACGTACGCATCCGGATCATGTATACAATTTACATAAAACGCATGTGAAAATCTAACAGCTCCCTCAGTCGTCGCGATTGGAATATATGTAACCGTTTACATCGTAATCAATTTTCCTTCATTTATGGTGTCAATGTATATAATATGTATACATTATATATATTTATTTATATATATATATTATTTATATAATTATCTAAATAGACTTTAATAAAACACTGCGCTGGTTCCAACGTAAAAAACTCGGAAGGATCGACAGCACATCGGTAGACGGAAAATCTTAAGAAAGTAATTTTCTTGGCACGACAGAAGTAAAGTATGGTGTATAGGGCGCGCGCGTACGCGTATTTCGAAAAATCGTTTAAGTGAAAATCGTTATAAATACTCGCGAATAGGGCAAGTGTTGCTCCGGGTGAGCGCACTTATATCTCCCATCATTTTTTAATATTTTTATTAATACTTCAGTTAAGTCGCATCTAAGTAGATTAGATTCGTTTCCTAAGTCACTGGGTTTTCTTTTCTCGTTAACCATTAGTTCGGGTATACCTAGAGTAAGCATGACTCGTCAATGACGATTGACGATATAAACGCGTCTTCGAGCGACGCGAAACGAAGCGTTCGGTGTGAGATTTATGTTACGGCTACCGCGGAAGAGGGTAGGAATCGCGCCGACGTCACGATAATCGTCATTCGTAAAAAAGTCAACGCGTCGGCACTTCCGATAAATCCCACTCGACGAAGGCGCGCAACGTGCTCGACGCGTTTGAATGAAACCGAAGAGATTGGATCAGGTAATTCGTCGATAGGAACTGAATAAAATGCCTTCGCAATTTCGCTGTTTCCGGAAAGAAGAGAAGAACGTACGACGTGCACGCGTTCTGGTTCAGGTAAATGATCGCACTGCCCGACAGCGATCGGCAATCGCGATCTGTAGGCACGAGCCACTCGGCGACGATTCATAAGGAATTACGTATACAGCGTGTTGTTGCCTTCGGCGCGAATCCCGATCGTTGGGGTCACACGGAGGCAGCGGTACTGTATTCGGTAATTTGTACAAAAAGAAAGCATACCGTACAAAATCCAATCGGTACCTACGTCGTTATTCTGCGATGACACGCACCTATCGATATAACAGCCAAAACCGAGCAATATCGAATACGATCTCTTATCCATGTAAATTCGTTATTTAGAGTTACGATTAACGGTATTTTAAGTATACTCTATGTTGTTCTCGTTCAGCTAGAATGTCAACGATCTCTCCTCTATACGTAGTTTCTACATACAGTATATGTCAGTTTTACCTGTGGGGATGCGTACGAGACGTTTACATTCGACCACCTCGAGATCCTTTCTCGTGGCTTCCTCGACGACCGCGTTCGGCTTTTCCTTATCCTCGCTCCAACGTATCTCTCGCCTGCACGATTACCGAACCGAAAGCGCCCACGTATCTTCGGGATCACGCGCTGCGCGCTATTACTTTTGCTAAATATGATCACGTGTGGCATTCGACGGTATTAAAATCTATATCAAACGTTCGCCGATCGCGACGACGCGTGGCTGGGCGGATCGCGGGCCCTCGTCGAAAGCATCGGCGAACTCGGATTCGTCGTACGATCGGCGCGGAAGATCGGAGTTCCGTCGCAGGATCTCGAGCGCGCGCGCGACCTTCGAAACTGCGAGGCAACCTGTACACGGACGACTCTCCGCGCGAAGGATCAGCCACGCGTCGCGCAGAGTCCAGCGCGATCGAGTCCTTCGACCGGCGATCCGGCGAATCTTATTGCAATGTCAAGGCGTTAACTCGCAGCAGCGGCCAATCGCGAGTCCTTCTCGAGACTCGTTCTCAAACGGAGCATCGTACTTCTCGGTCACAGAATATCCGTCTCGTAGATCTTGCTGGTCGTCGTTTGCTGCCCGCTGCCGGCATTCTGCATCTGCGTCGCGCTCTGCTCGTGACTCGGCTTTATCGAGAGGCTGGTTAACGATCCGGAGCTGGCCGTGCTGAGTCCGAGGCCCATTTTAGCGAGGAGATTGCTCTCCGAGCCGGTCTTCTTCAGAAGATCCGGCGGCGCCGGTGGCACCGTCGTCAGACCCGACGCGTTCCTCTGCAGCTGCTGCAGTCTCGCGTACTGCTCCTGCAACGCCTTCTGCTTCCTCAACAATTCCTGATGGCGTTGCTCCAATTGCTCCTGACGACCCTTCTTGTTCTGTAGACCCTCCTGCGAATTGATGCTCTCGCAGGAGCTGGAGTTGCTGGTGGAGAGGATGTTGTTAGGCGGAATCTGCTCCGGGTCGCTAGTCAAGTTCGGGGGTAAAGCCATGGGGGGTTTCCCTCCACCATCCTTGGCACCGCCTCGTCCTCGACGCAGGGTGCTGGTGGGATTTCTCGGCGGCAGCTGTGGACTCGTAGGACTCGCCAGGGGAGATCTCGAGCTGGTCCGGGGAGGCGGAGGTGGTGGTACGCGTCTCGCGGTCGCAAGCTGGAGCAGCTCCGCGTTCCTCTCCGGTACGGGCGGTTTCTGCGGCGGTACCGAGCCGTCGGACACCTGCAATCGCGCTATCGGCGGCGACGTATCGGTGTCCGAACTGGATGGATAAGAGTGCAACCGCCGCAGGGTATTTGTGTGGCCTGGGGTGACGATCGCCAGACTGGTCGACGAGTCTACGCTGCCCTTCCGGCCGATGTCGGACATGCTGGGCGCGCGACCCGCGCCTACCACTTGACTGGCTGATCTGCCGATCTCCGACAGACTCGGCGGATGGTTGCCCGAGAGACCGATACTAGAGGCCTGGCTCAATTGCGAAGCCGGGCGCGAGAAGGTCTGCAGCTCGTCTAGCAGAGCGTCGAGTGCGTTCTCCGGACGCTGCTGATAGGCGGCGGATGGGTCGACAAGGTGGGACCCTCCCCCGAGGACGCCCGCTGACCCCACGACAGTGCGTTCCGCTGGCACAGGGGCAGTTGTCTATTTCACACACACACGAGCGAAAGTTAGAATCGCTGGTACGCTCGAAGGTCGGTTCAATACGGTCGTCTCCGCTTTAGAGTGTTTTTTAATGGTTGTCTTTTAGGAGGCAAAATATCTCTTTTCGCGCGATACTCTAAATTTCGGGCGTATTTTGTCTCGGTATCTTTATATACCACCGCGTTTGTTCATAAAAAATAAAAAGATTGCAATTGTAACTGTGTCTGCGTATATGATCGATTCGATATTTTTAGTACAATGGAACACAAATTGAATTGTATACGATATCACGGGAATTGCCAACAAAAAAAAACAGATACTTCGACTGATTATACATATGGTTCGTACGCAAAAAATGACTTGGAAGAAGCACAAGTATTTATTTTCGTCGATTGAAATTCAGCTGAAGTGACTAAATATTTTGTTGGCGTTCCATGACGTCGCATTTCGTTGATTCGAGCAAGTTTTCTTTGCGGTGCGGTGACTTAATTCCAAGTCCAATTTAAGCGATGGTGCGTGCATACGAGTCTCTACCGAACGCAAGATATTTTGCCTGTGTCGCAGCAACGACTGTGCGATCTGCTAAAGTGGTACATGGAAGAGCCGGAAGGAAGGGTCACCGTCGAAAGGAGCGAATTCAATTCGGACTGCGTTTCCGGTAGCGTCGACTAATGCACTCGGGACAAATCTTGGCAACGTTTGGGCGAGGCTTCGATATACCACGGTTCGTATTTTTTTTCATGATTTTTATGCTTTCGATTTTACTTGAAATCGTCATGCCAACAAAGTTTGTGCAAATGCGCATGCATGGAAAAAAAACAACGGAGGAGGCGCGGAAATCGGATGCGATGGACGTTAATGAGCGCGCGTACAAATTATTTCGTTTCTCGTTGCGCGGAAGTAAGAAAACAATAATATCAATTCTGTTAGATAGTTACCTGCGTCGGTTATGTTTGTGTGTTGTGCGTGTTACAAGTCAGTACTCGTTTGGGGCTCTTTTACATGTGGCATCGATTGCTGTCCGGTATTAGTCAACTTAAAACAAAAACCAAAAACAAAAAATTCAAAATTAGGAGACCATGTCCGCGAAGAAAGCCGGTTTCGTATTCCCCAATTTTAGCCGTTGCGCCGTGGTGGCGTGGTGACATAAATTTGTATCACCGGTCCCCGGAATTGACAAGGAAAAACGAGTCTGTCTACCGTCGGTAGCGATGAAAAATCACGATACCCCCGTTTATCTTCGCACCCCCATTTTTTGTCAGTTTGACGAAACGAGAATCGATAGATAAATTGTAAGAAGAAATGCGCGGGTATTTACGTTAACCCTTACTTGCCACACTGGGGTTGATTTACACCCCCGCGAGAAGAATTGTTATAACAAATAAATTATTGCATATTTGTACTTGAAAATTTTATCAGCTCTTCTTGAGAGCGTATTTTAAAAGACCGTGTAACTTTATATTTTATTTTTTTCGCATACTTAATTTTAAGTTCTGGCTATACAAGTTACACGGTCTTTTAAAGTACGCTCTTAAGAAGAGCTGATACAATTTTCAAGTACAAATATGCAATAATTTGTTTGTTATAACAATTTTTCCCGCTGGGGTGTAAATCAACCCCAGTGTGGCAAGTACGCGATTCTATGGAAGTGTGGCAAGTAAGGGTTAAAATATTCATTTGGTCTTTGACAAAATTTCGAGGACATGAAAATCAATGACAATCCGCGCGAATATTTCTTCCCCTGAAAACAGTGCAAAAACAAAGGACGACGTCAACCTTCGCTCCTAATCGAGCAAATATTTCATCGGTACCCCGATAAACGACGTCCGAAGGAAACAGATGTCGCGCGGATGATGCATGCCTCTTCGAAACGCAGTTAAAAGAGAAGAATACTCGTCATGTGCAGTACTCGCTAGGCCGTACAACGGTACAAGTACTACGTCGCTACGATTACGTGCATGTCGCATGCAATTGTGTGCGCGTGCATGAAAGTAGTCTAGTTATTTCTAAAAAAAAAGTATAAAAAATATTGGCCAATAAAAAATACACAGACAAAACCTTCAGTCCAATCCTTATAGTAAGGCAGTAGTAATGGAATGATAGAGAGAGAGAGAGAGAGAGAGAGAGAGAGAGAGAGAAAGAGAGAGAGAGAGAGAGAGAGAGAGAGAGAGAGAGAGAAAGAGAGAGAGAGAGAGAGAAAGAAAGAGAGAGAAGGAGTACAGAAGAATCGTTACAAATCATAGCCTCATATAATAATTACGGAACAACGAAACGAATAAAGTATACAACATATATATATGTATATATAGCACGAGTATATATAGTATCGTAGTAACTACACGAACGAAAGGCGGTCGTAAAGGGGAGGTGAGATTACGATAGTACGTAAAGGGGAGGGTAGTATGTAGATCTAGGCGGAGAAGTAATAGTTAGGGAAGAGAAGTACGGAGGAAGGAGACTGAGACAGAAAGTACGATAACCAACAAAGTCAGATACGGTGGTGAGGTCGAACTGAGGACATAAAAAGCTCAAGTATACGAGAAATCATAGGAAAAGGAAGTCAATTAAAAACTTTATAAAGGTCGATTAAGTCGTATTAACCATTAATCACAATAATTTACACTATCACTCTACGGCTTTACGGTATTAATATAAAGTATGGTTTAAGACGTGTTTTTTTTTGTAAGGGAGGGTGTAGCGATGAGGAATATCGTCCTTCTGCCCTGTCGCGACGTCGCTTTCTCGTGATTCGGGGGACTGTGCTGAGGGGGTGGATATGGGCCGGCGTCGCTTCGCGGGGGAACGACGATATTTCTCTCGTTCACCCATTTACAAACATTACATAGTACGTGTCGAATGATGCCAATTCGTAGTTTTCAACGAGATCACAGAGGTATACAGAGAGTGGAGAGAAGAGAAGGAGGAAGTACATAGTTTTGGTTCGATAGATCAAAACGCATCGGTAATCATAATGTAATAATCGTGACAATCAACAATAATAATCATAATGAAATCTGCCGTTTCAGGAAATCCAATGTAAACCTTAAAACGTCACGGGACCTTACTATAAGAAGTGGATTGGAGCGTGTGTTTCTGTGAGAGAATATAAAATATAATGCAGCCCGCATCGCGCGGTTCGTTTCTCGTCAGCCGGCGCGAGGAAAAGTGGAACGATGCGCGTTCGGTCAGTCGCATATCCGCGCGCGCCGGCTCTTCCAGTAGCGGCTGTCGTACGATGCGAAACGATCCGATCGCGATCGGCTGGTCGATAATATGTGAGAGCAAGTAATATCGCAAATAGGCAAATAAATCGAAATAACGCCGATGAAGAGTAATACTGTAGCGCGAAATAGCACGTATTTTGTTTAGAAAAGCTTAGAGAGAAAGAGATATATAAATTTATATAGGACTAAAGAAAAAAAGAGAGAGCGAGAGATTTAGAGCGTCGAAATGAGAAAAAGAATATTGGCCAAGAAAAATTTTGACGGACAATAATATAATATTGCATGTTCCAAGTTGTAAAAGAGTTATGCAAAGTGCGGAAAGACGTTATATGTAACTCGTATATGTATATTATGCACATTATATCGCAATTTAAGGAATAGAAATATGCCAGCATAAATGTTGCCGTTTAACGAGCCTGATTTTTTTCTTAACTCGAACGTTAATCTTTCTTTCCCTATTTGTTTTTTCTTCTCCACGCGCGTTTCTTTAAATGGCAACACCCATTACTGCGATAATTCGTATATTTACACAGGAAAAAACTTTCCGATAGCAGAGCGAATAGAAAGATTGCGAGAACTGAGACGAAGGACGTTAAAAAAATCATGAAAACTGAAATCAATTCGAGAACAAGCACGAATCAAGAATCAAAAAATGTTGAGATTGCTGTAGCATGTGTGGTGTGGGATATTGATCGGCGATGATTGAGAAAATATTCTGCCAAATGCGAGAGGATCGTCGATTTAATTCCTCATAATGGATCTACATATGTGTTTCGTTTTGTGACGCGTGCGAAATACATTGAATTTAGAAAAAAGATTAAAAAAGCGGTGACTGATCGATGCACTTCAGTGTCACTGAAATATTTACACGAGAAAGACGGCGAAAAGAACGTCGAAAGATCTCGCGAGCAATTTTCTCTCTCGCCAAACCCATTTGACAGAATAATTCGAGCTTGTGTGTGATGAATGACGATGACTTTGTATATGATTCGTGAAATAGATATATCGAACGATGAGAAGTATAATATATATATAATATGTAACAGTATAGAGTAATAATAAATTAATATGAATTAGTAAAAAATTACTCGTGACTGGTCTGTATGGCCTCCTTGAAGTTAGTACTCCACTTCCAGCCATACTACAAAAATTAACATTACGTTCACTGTTGCAGCTCTCATGAGAGGCGGTTTGGCTAATCGTTTGGAACAATCTCATTTCACGGTTATGCTGTACGATTTCGATAATTAATTTTCGTGTTCGATCATCTCTGGAGAGAGAGAGAAAGCCAGTACGGCGGCAACAGTGGCTTTGCATGCAAAGCTATTGTTGCTGCAGTCGACGCGTATTAAAGATATCACATAGATTGAACTTCTTTCGGCTGGGTCACAACTAACACATAATGATCTGACAAAACATCGGCGGAGAGTGAGTCGATGTGGACTTTTTGGAATTGTTAAATTTATATTTGATCGTGTTTAGTTGACTTCGGCATGAATCGGTGCCGATTGAATCCGCTCGATCAATGGATAGCGCAATGAAAGAGAGTGCCCAACAAAATTATATAAACGTGCTCCGCAATAATAAGTTGGAATGTTTTGTCACATCATAGGCTAAATATAAGATATCTATTCTATCGGGACACAGCAAACATTGAAATTGGTTCTTGGGTTTGAGGGGCAGGGGAGTCCACTGAGACACAAGTTGCAGGAATTATTCAGACACCAACTCCATCGGGACAATTATTATGAAATATTTATCTGTTATCTTCGCGCGAATCCCGAATGCCGGTACTAGAGATGCTAGAAAAAATGTGGACGTGGAAGCGTCCGTATGCATATAGGTAAGCTTTGAACGTTACCGTCATTCGACGTTCTCTTTGCCACGGCTGCATCGGATACGAGGATTAGCGATTCGGTAAAACGGTACACACGATACTGAAAATGCCGCCGTATCGCTCTAATTCTTCGAACACTCGACAGGGTTTTACGAAATCGTCTCGAGTCGGTCGAGCGAACGCAAAATTTGCACGCGAGTGAATTACTGATCGTCCGCGCGCGATATCAGTTGCCGAACGTCGATGTCGATCGATTCGTCCAAACCCTGGCGCGAGAGAAAATCCATGAAACGGCTAGAGCGAAGCGTCAGCTAATATTCTACTGGATACATATAATATGGTGGAGGCTATATCTAAGAACCTAAATTCTCACGGGTGCAACGTGAGAAGTAAGTCCAACTTCCGCTGGACGTTCTAAAGGGACAGGGCAAAAAACTTCTCATACGGATTTTAATCTAACAAGGTTTACATCAGATTTCAGATTTATGATTTTGATTTTAAAAGGAAACGGTCCCGAGAAATGAAAAGAAAAGGCGAGATCCTTCGAGACACTAGCAAATCATTAGCAATCTATTTTTTAGAAAAAAAATCGCCAATTGGTAGATTTTGACAACTCGAACGAACTTTTGGCTGGTAAAAATCGCGATCGCGGGATAACAATCTGCTAGTGTAAAAATGAAAGATTAATTCACTGTCACCAATTATCGAACTGTACCGTGCCAGAACTATGCCGATTTTTAATTATACAGGTAGCTATTCGTTTATAATTACTTATTCAATCATCTGTATTGTATTGTCTAGCTGCACATTTGAATTTCGAAGTCTGCCGAGTCATATTCCTTTAACGATACGACGCGACGTTGCGAGATTGGAAAAGACGGACATCGACCGGAAGTCAATTCTAATTCTCGTAAAGATGCTTTAGGAGTTTCTCTCTCTGGGAGGAAAACGCGTTATAAAAAAAATGAACAAGAGTAAGAATAGTGCATGCTCGAGTTATTATAATTTTATTTGGACACGTCGTGACATAAATCATTTTTACGTTAGCAGTTATAATACAAGTTATGTATTTGGTACATTCAGAGCAACGTGAACTTTATAAGACCCGGTACGAGTAAACGCGTGATTCTCGGAGATCGGTGCAGCAAGACAGCATTAGGTATGTATTTTATCGAAACTCTAATAACAAGTAAAAAGGTACGTATCAAAGATACACAAAAACATAACATGGCATTTACTATCGTTCTGGCTTCAATCAATGGTAAAGCGTACTTGGTACGATGAAATTTTCTTAACGTACAAGAATATTTTTATTAGATTGTAGTATTATTAAGCCTGTGTCATATCGACAACTCTATCACTCGTTGCATGCGCTTAGCGTTGTGGGATGGGGGATGAAGCGGTGGTGTGTACAGATTACTTCACAAATGTGTACATCCCCCACTGGTCAATTTCTATCAAGCGTAGAATTTCTGGTCGCCAAACTACTTGTGAAAAAAAAGGAGTACAGTGCACACCTCCTACTCGATTCTTTGTGAAGTAAACTGCGTGGGAAGCCTGCCCCCTAATTGCTTGCATTCTACGCGCTTTCTGGATTAAAGAATCCGCGTTCGGTTTAACGCAACAAATAGACAAATTCCGATCCACCGCTTCACGCTCCAGGATCCTGAGGAGCAGAATTATCTCTGTTTTTTCATGACGTTTTTACAGAAAAATCAAAGGAAAGCAGATCCTTTTCTTCGGTCGCGAATCGCGTCAAGCGTCGAGAAAAGAACTCGTACCGCTTTAACGAGCTTTTCTATCTTCGTTAGCTTTTACTTGGGTCCCGAAAAACAGACGACTAATGAATTTTCAAATTTCGACACAGGTCTTCGTCTTCTCGAGTATTCAACAATTTTGTGCATTCGTGTTATCATTGGCATTCTGGTTAAACAATTTTATTAGTCAGAGCACAAGAGTCAGCCTCCAATTTAGTAGCGTTCTTTTTTTTTATTAAGCTTTAATTGCAATCACTGATTTAGTTCCTCCCGATTTTCGTAGCAAGCTGTCGGAGGTGGGCCGATATTCATGCATCGAGATATAGGCGTAAGGAGTGAGCAAGATTCGGGGTAAAAATGGGAAAAAATGGGGAGTGACGGAATGGCAAACAGGGTCTATAATTACCTTGGAGTGTTGTGCCGACGTCGGCGTTACTGGTGGTGTTTCTTCAGCCTCTACGCTCGCTGCATTCGGTAATCGCTGCTCCTGCACCGACGCCAAACTGAAAAAAGTTGTACGAGTCGTGTAGGTGCGATGATTTCGAGTACCTCGACAGGACTTTTTCTGTACGATTTCGCAAAATGGACGAGTAATTTGAAGACGTACCGTTTGAGCGTGACGAGGGTGCCAGTAAGCTTCTTGCATCGTCTCAGCGCGGATTCGAGTCTTTCTGGCTCCTCCTTGAGGAACTTCTCCTCTCGCACCACTTTCTCCATTTCGGAACTCAGGAGGCCCTTCATGCCTTCCTGCAGGCTTGGGAACCGCACCTTCAGATCTGCCACCGTTTTGCTTCGCGGAATAATACGAAAGACATCGTCAATTTTGTTCGCGTAATATTTTGATTTCCAAGTTAAACCTTTACTATGAATCAGTACCTGGATTTGCTAAGAATGAGAGCCATATTTTCGACATCCGACATGTTAACGCGGGTTTTTCGATTGATGACGTTGCCTCGGAGCTCCTCCACTGTGCTCTCTAGCTCGCTGAAAGGGAACATTCGATTTGGGATTATGACGACGGAATCTGAAGAACGACGACTGAGCATAGGTCTCACGTTCGATCATCGAGCAACGGAGCGACGAGACACTTACGTGAGATCTTTTTCCAGCCTAATCATTTCTTGCTTGTAGAGGTCTTCCTCGCGGCTCAGTCTAATCTTTTCCGTGTCCCCGGAAGCCCAGGCCGCGTCCACGCCCGACATTAGCATTGCCCTGGATCGATTTAAAAATCAGACACTCGATAAAATATACTTCTGCAATTTTGTTCACAGTGGAAGGAAACAAAAATCGTCATCACCTGATCGTAATGAAAGTATCCCTAATAGTCTCTCGAACGGTGTGCGCCTGGGCTTGCGACATACGCCTTAGATTTCTCACTTCCTGACGAAGGTCCTTCGCTTTCTTTTGCAAACCTCTTAGCTGATTGTACATTTCCGGCGTGAGGGCCAGATCCCTGTAAACGTACTGACCAGCAGCAAGTGCAGCCGGCTTTGGAGGCGGAGTGGGCTTGTGCCTGTCCCTCTCTGAAATTACGATGGAGAGAATTTCGTGATAAAAAAAAAAGACTGGATAATATCACTACATCTCTCCGTTACTATATTTAAAACGATCAAAGCATTATTAAATTTAAGATAAAAATCACCCTATGCTGTATATCTAAAGTTCGATTTTTCATATCCAAAAAACACTTGAAACATATCGCGCGTTATTTAACACACTTGAAATGAATCCTAAAATGCCGTGAAACTATAAAGTGGAACACCAAAAGAACGCCTCGCGTAGAAGTGGAGAACCGATTTTCGAGCGCTCCACTTTTTATTGGCACGACGAGTGAATTGACGGAACACGAATAACGAAAGCCCAAATAGGAATGCTGAATTGTTGCGCTTTACCTTGTGAAGACATCCTCGGTAAGGTGGAGGATTTGATAGCCGGTTTCGTGGGCTTTGTGTCCGCTAGGTGTGGTAGCATTGCACAATCGTACGACAGGGTGTTAGTTAAATTTATGCGAATGATGAGAGCCCTGACGGTTAGTGGGACCTTAAACTTATTTACAGCGTTTAGTAAAATAGAGATTATATTATGTGACAGAGCGCGTACGGCGTGACATTGTCGGTGATTTGTGCGGACAGTGAAAGAAGTGACGGATATGTCGTAAATGCACTTTTTTTCCTAGAAAAAAACCAAGGTTTCAATTTTCGAAAGAATCGACTTTATCCGTCACACTCTTGCAGTGCCGTTAGTGAAGTTAGCGTTAACTGCGACGTGACGCGTGCTAGCCGTTACCTGCATGTTGCGGGGAATGCTGTTTGGGGGAGTTCATGTCTGGTGGCTCGTCACTGAAGGACACTGACTTTTCAAATGACACCGACTTGTCTGCAATAGATTTTGATCACCAAATTTTTGCGTGGGTAATCGCGACAGCGCAAAGCGTGAGAACGTCACAACATCGAGGTGTGCATTGGTGTGCGGATGCGTGTGATGCTCGACGGAATGCCGGACTATCGGTGAGAAAGAATAATAAAACGGTGATTTGGCTCGGTGAAGCTGAAATGAACTCGATGAAGAGGGGGAGAAAAAAACGAACCGATAATTATGACGAGAGCGATAAACCGAAATAGTGACGTCACGTGAGCGGAATGGTGCAAGATATTTTGATTGGACGGAGCCTGTGTGGTTCTGCGAAGATAAAATGAGGGATTTTTAGCGAAGCAAATTTATTTCTCTCCGGTAATTAATTACAGATTTTCAATAAAACCACATAGTCTTTGTTCAATCTGCAAGCAGCGATCGTCATGCACCTGGCATTGTGCCTCGGGGGGCAAAACAAAAAGACTAGAGGAAAAATCGAAAATCAGAGCGTCGGTCTGGTGCACACGGAGGGTCTGAGAAAACAATAAATACACGCAGAAAAAAGCCGAGAGACGATGCAATAACGTATAGGTATTGTACGTGTGACGCAGAAAAATTGTAAGCGAACCTTTGCCTAACTTTGGCGGCTTAACGTCAGTCCTTAAGTATGAGTCATCTGCAATGCGAGGTGAGACGTACTTATTTACCCAAAGACAACGTGATACCGACTCGTGAATTAGCAACGATAGCGACAAAGTGACACGGAGGAGCGTTAAGAGATAGAGATGAGAGACACACCTGGCAGTGAGGCTGAGCTGGAGCTAGAGTGTTTGTCGAACTCGTCCCCTGCGCCTGGTGTGCGTTAGTCGGAATAACAAAGCAGTTGTACAGCAGGGTTAAGGAGAATCAACACCGGGAGCCAGACAGCCAGCGCGATGCAGTTTTCCCCGCGACGAAGAATCGATTATTTCATTTCCGGAGTAATCGCGATGCTCGCGCACGTGGCTGGATGGCTTTTGGCGAAAAATCTTCCATTCGGAACGAGTTGTGTGCGTCGATCGTAGCCGATTTGCGAGGAACGTGTAAAGACACGTGCAGGGTGCGCACCGTCACGGCTATGGTGAACGCGCGGTAGAATCGATACCGATGTGCCGAGAGGTACTCGACATCCGTGCGAACGTCGTTTCTCTCTTATCTCCGTTACACCTGCCTTACACATTCCTTCACACGATGAAAAATCGTAATTCTACCGTAATCACACTAAAGCTGCTGCGCCATCTAATCTCGTCATCGACGACCAGATTGCTACTCTCACGCGTGCTGAACAAACCACGAGACGAGTTTATCTCGATATCGAAAGGAAGACGATACATAAATTTCGTAGAAAGCACACAATCGGATCCTCGATTTAATTTATTCAAAGAAATGATAAAGAATTAATAAACTACGCGCATTACTTATACAAGTAAAATGTAACACTGTTCACGATGAACGTACGTTTCCTACGTAAATCGTTCGTCGGTGGCTTTAAATAATGGGAATTTTAAAGATCAGCCGATTCTACCGTGTTTTTAGCGTGCAAACGCGCTTCGATTCGATTGCCAACGATGAAACGTCATCGCGATATTTCGATAATGCGCGCGCGACAGCGTTTGGTGAAGTTGGAGGGATCCAACGACATCCCTTATTGTACGAAACGGTTCCGCTGCTACGCCGTGCTAATTTACGTATACATACGTTCAGAGCGAACATTCGATAGTGTACTGATAAACGTAATGCCATTGGGTATACCTGTGGTTCTGTACGGGTCTCGTGGTGCCGGGACTTGCAAATAGTCCCTGGGAGAAGGACTGGTGTGCGGAGCGTGAGTTAGAGCCTTTTGCACCAGCCCCGTTAGGTTAGCAAGCTGTCGCTCCATGTGTTCCACCCTTATCCTGTTAGAAATAACGACGAAGTAGAATAAATTGTGAGATTCGTTCTCGGATCCATAGATAGCTAAGAAGGCGGAGCATCGAGACAGTTGCTGTAGCGGTGTGTAAAACGAGGCGGTTTGTCAGCACAGTTATAAATGCATTCGTTAATATGACGCGCACGGGACAAATCCACGGAGAGAGAGAGAGAGAGAGAGAGAAAGAGAAAGAGAGAAGGAGAGAGAAAGATATATATACGTATAAAAAGGAGGAAACTATACTTCGTACCCACAGCTATCGTTTTTAAATTGGCGATAGGGAAGATACTCGTACGACGAGGGAGAAAAAAGTATTGTATAGGCGTCTTATAATAGAACGGAGTTAACGCTCGGTAGACTTGATAAGCTTTGCCGTTGTTATTCAGTGATGGAGAAAAAAAATGTTAAAGATAGATCTTACGTTCGTTCCTGCGGGTACGAAGTACTGATAATACGCAGGCGTCTAATGATACAGTTGTCAAATACAGGCTTCACGCTCGCGACGCTAGATCGTTCTTCTAATGATAAACGGATGCAACTTGTGCGAATTGAGTAGATGTAGGTGCTAAATATTCGTTCGATTTGTGAGAGGTGACGCTAATCGTCGTTTCGCGAGCATGTGATAATTCATTTTTCTTCAGAAATGGGATTCTTATTGATTGAGAAGGAGCAAGTGATGAGACGGAGCTGAAAATAATGCATTTCTACGAAGAGTGACGTGACGGAAATTAATTTTGAAAAAAGACGGTATTCTCTTACTTCGAAAGAATTTGCATTGAGTTTCCATAAAAGAAAGATGCGTTGCAGCTAAAGAGCATCGAGAATGGGCACGGTCCAATATCGTTAATTCTTACCCGGTCGGCAATTGCAGTGTAATGATAGCCGACTAGCGCGCGATAGTAGTAAAAGCCGATTCCAATTAGATTAGTCAGCACAGTAGTACGTAGTAATATAAGGGCCAACCAGCCGCTATCGGGCCGGCCAGTGGTAGTAGTAACAGGCCGGCCGCAGTCGGACTGGCCGGAAGTAGTACTAACCAGTCGCACGCAGTCAGGCCGGCCGGCGGTAGTAGTACGAGTCGATCGCGATCAGTCCGGCCGGCCGTGATCAGGGTAGCGAACGAGTGGATTAAGCGAATTACGGTTTTACCATTGATCGACGGGTTAAGAATCGATGAAATTATTTCGTACCCATTCCCGATACCCTGTATGTCTCAAGCATGCGACATATCTAATCAAACAATAATTATTATCCTCAACGGGCAATTTTTCGCATTCGACTATTCGAAATAGAATCTGATTTGCATCCAAGATCGATCGAGTGCGATCTTCTATCGATCGGGACGTCTCTTCACTTTGCACGTCTCCGTGTCATTTTTCCATGACGACGACGACGACGAGGAGAAAGAAGCACAGCGCGGATACATTGTCAAAATATAAGCAACGAGAAAACGTCCGACGACACAGGCACAGATCATAGGCATCATATAGGCATTGCATAGCATTCGCTCGATTGATTATACGTATCGAGGTACCGAGTGACATCGTAGGGCTGTCCGCCAGGGGGCAAAGGCGGTGCCCCCGGAGGAAATGGGGATCGTGGCGGACCCGACGGTGGTCGCCCGGGTGGTTTTACCCCGTAGAGACTGTACGATTCCTCCAGCAGCTCCGTATCGCTGAACCACCCACAACAAACATACACACCCATGCTATCAGCCATCGGAAGCTCCACGCGCGCGCGCGATAGCGGGGATTATTATTTCTTTTCGCGAGATTTTTCGACGATTCTAGTCATCTTCATTTCGTGATACACGAAATGGGATGATCGGCCCCAGAGGAAGAGAGGTTTGACGCGCAAATTTTTGCGGACTCCTTTCCCTCCCCAGTTGAAACTCCGCTTACCTCGCCTCCTCGTCGATGACGGGAGTCACGGTTCCGGAGTACTGCGAATAGTAGGGATCCTCGTAGCTACTTCCGCCGCTGTATGGTCCCGCGGGATACCTTCCGCTTCCCGTACCAACTCCGCCACCTCGTTCCGGGCTGCTCATGTAGCCGCTCTCCCCGTGAATTCGATCTACGGAATGGCCCGTCGTAAAGCATAAATTTTACCGTTGCTTATCCAGCGTTTGTCCGACCCGAATGTCTAAACCGACGCGGGCGGTACTTTCGCCTTTGATCGCTCGTCGACTCGCGTCAACCTTTCGCGTTAAATGTCGCGATAAAACTGGAAAACGACGCGGGATGATTCGATGTGATTAGGCGAGATACAAAACTAAAGAGATCCTTGTAAAATTTTCACGACGATCCGCTTATCAAACCACTACTGTCAACGAATAAACTACTCAAATGTGTACCACACCACCACGATAATTATACCAATTATAAAATGCAAATTCCTGAACATGCAATTCCCATCCAATACCCACTGACTTCACGTAGATGAACAACAAATTAAATGTATAGATACACTGATGATTTGGAAATACGGGAGACGAAACAAACAAACAGTTCGATCAATCTATCGCAACTACGTTACCGCGCGTACGAAGTGGGTATCACACAGCGTCTAATCATTTCTAAATCAACATCGCGACGATTGTGCGTACGCGCTCTTCGCTTTTCGCTGTGTAATACCGCACTGCCACGACACTACTGTTACTCTACGATCGAACGATCAAATCCAATCGTTTGGGTCGTTAACTCGGGACTGTTCCAACTGTACGGCGGGAGAAATATGTTTGGATTCGAACGAAAGCATCTCTTAACGATCCGAGAGAGAACCGGAGGAAAATATTTTCACATCGAAAATATCTTTTCCTATTGAGCGATTCTTACACTTTTCCTTGTCGGATGTATCTCTCCATCCCTCTCTCCTTTTCCGCTCTCCTCTACCCCCATTCCGCGCGATTCTCCCGGAATCGGAGGATTCTCAATTCTACTGACCTGGTATACTATAGAGGGACACCGAGCTGTCTCTAGAGAAGCGTGCTGAGCCCCCCAGGCTGCCGAGGGGGCTCTTACCGCACTGGTAGCTGCGAAGCGGCTTGGCCGGCGCCACCCCGCCACCACCTATCCAACACCATTCAAACCAAAAACCATTGTATGTACCGTGTGCACCAGCGGCGCGTCACCTATAAAGCTCTCGGATGCCTCGGGCCGCTTGGCTCGCGCTGCGCACTCCGCTTCGGGACAGCGTTACGAGAAGCACACATCGGCCAGACGCGGTTTAGTTGCGGATCGTTAGATGAGGAAGTCGGGAGGCGGGGCTGCGCGCTTTCATTTATTTCCCGGCAACGATAGCGAGAGAGTGCTTCCTACTATTTTTTCTTTTTTCATCGCGATAATCATCGATAGCCACGGAATATTTACGGTTAACGCGATATAAAAAAAATTCAAAACAGACCTCTCTTCGAGATTGTTACCAAGGGAAAAAATTAGAGCGCGGAAAGAGGCATCGGGCGAACGTGACGTTTTCCGGCGGGAAGGAGGAGCGGATGGTTCGCGATTTTTGATGACCGAACGTCAAAGGAGAAGGTTCGTCATATCACACGTTCGAATTTCGAATATCGTTTCCCTCATTCTTTCTTTCACCAACGCGCGAAGAACGCGATATTATCTCGTTGCCGAGCGATAGAAACGCGCGAGTGCGTTCGAGGGATGCAGGTAAACTGCACGTCGCGGTCGTACAATGCCGTGGGGTCGTATCAGGGACGCTTATGCGGGTAAACATCAACTAACGGAAGTAGATGTACAGGGCGATGGCGAATGGGACGAAGGGATAGCGGATAAACGACCGGGATAACCGCGCCATGCTGCGGATTTAATGGGATTCGGCAGAATTAGTGGTAGCGAGCTTCGTGGTGGACACTATCTCTACGAAGCTGGCACGAGCAGCGGAGGGACTCGAAAAAAAAGCATTTTTAGCGACTGATTCGACGCTTACGGAATGTTAGGGCTAAGAGTGCGAGATATCTCGATATTGCTCAATTAGATCGTTTGTTTCATTAGGTATACCTACTACCAGGCTGTAGGGAAACCAGCGAAAGTATCTCGGAGTCTCAGCACTAACAGACTCGGTATACGGACGTAATCTAATTTATTTTTTAGGTAACTGCAGGAACAGACAAAAAAATACTAACCCTGGATTTCTTCACAGCGATTACTACACACATCTTTACACCGAGAGAGGTGGTGAAAGTAAATCGTAATCAAATTTTTTCTACTGCTGTTACTTAAAAAAAATACGAAATCAGAATACAGATGCGCAATACGAGAGAACGTCCAAGCGATCAGTTAATGGATTTCGCAGCGGTTCGCATGTACCGCGTCGATTATACGCGTGCGAGCGACTAAATCGTACAGCGAATATGTAAGTGCTCAAAATAAAGCGTTAATGACTCCCGGACGATCGTCGCGCGAGCGATAATAATGTGTACCCGACGGCGAGAATGATTATTCTCTTTTTTCTTCATTAAATTAACGCGTACGTCGGAATTCCGAGCGCGCGAATAATTTAATCGTAACGAGCGTCTAAAACGGCGAGTAATTTGTCGTCGACGATTAACCGAGCACCGTACGCGAGCGCGACGCCGGATACCGGGTCGCGACTCCTACGATTAACGGCTGCCGGGTGACGCTAACGATCGCGTTACACGCATCCGACTGTCGCCGACCCGCGGTTGGCGT
This sequence comes from Xiphydria camelus, assembly GCA_963678675.1. Taxonomy (NCBI): domain Eukaryota; kingdom Metazoa; phylum Arthropoda; class Insecta; order Hymenoptera; family Xiphydriidae; genus Xiphydria; species Xiphydria camelus. The sequence goes on from OY783191.1 coordinate 39,803,458, forward strand.
CGCCCCACGCGAGTAGGTATCGCGAGCACCTACTGTGCGCGTCGTATAAAAATTTCGAAGGCTTTGGCAATCCGGAATATTAACTAGCGCCTCGCGGTCGCGAGAGAAAAAATGACGAAATCCGCTACGGCGAGTCGCAGTGGGAATTTTTCGGTTGTTTATGAATCTGATATTAAAGTATATCCAGTCGGAGTTACGAGGCGAATAGCGAGGTTACGGGGTTGAGTCACCAGAGAGCCGAGAGTCCATCGCCCGAGGAAAGCACGCCTCGAAATCACGGTGTGGTAACCGCCGCGAAAATGATCGCTCGCGATGCGAAGAAAGTCATCGAAACGTATTAGATTTCGTTTAAGCCGGACCCGAGGAGAGGCTGGACCCTCTTACTTTGCTCCGATTAACGAACTCTCCGATTGAGTCATTATGTGGCATTCGATCCGCGCTGACGGAGGCACCTCTGCGTTTGTCATTAGCCAAGGGACCTTCGAGGTTTCGTTTACAGAGTTCCGGCCGAGATCTCGATCGATCTCGCGAGAAGTGACGTGTGGGCGATGAGAATGAGTTCGCGTCGAAAAAGCCTCGGCGGGCGACCGTGAGTCGGATACGTGTAGCGTGGCACGTTTAAGTGCTTCTTTTTTTCCGTGAATAATTACGCGCCCTGCGATTTGAGCGTATAGGAAGCGAGAGCGCGATACAGTTACGATATAGCTGTGCGAAATTTTCGAGAACGAGTCTCCGGCGCGGCGTGAGAAACCCGATCGAAGCATCGATCGTCGACGATCTCGAGGGATCGACGACGACGACGACGACGACGACGTACCTGGCGTCGTCAAGGTCTTCGGTTGGGACGGGGTCGCATTGGGACCGGCCACTACGGACGACGCCGCGGGACTGTACGCCCTCAGAAGAGGTCCTCCCCGCGGTAGAGTGCTGCTGCTGCTGCCCATGTAATAGCCACCGCTGCCGGAAGTCGAGTTCTTTGCCGTCTGCAAAAATCGAACCCGAGACGAAGGTCTCGTTTGTAATTGAAATTTATCGGCGCTGTACGTTCGCTTCCGCGACTTTGCCCCGACTGCAGAGCCGACGGAACGAATCGCGACGAAGTCGGGGCGCGAGCGAGTGCCGCCGCACGGAGGTTGGCTTCGAACGACCCGGGGGTCAAGCTTTATTCGCTCGCGCGACGCCTGCCGTTTAATCGACAGCAGTGGATTTCGTTCGGGGTGTAGAGTCACGAATTTCCTGATCCAACGGCGCCACTGACGTGCCGCACCCCTCGCTACGACCTCGAGAGCAGCTCGCGATTCATGACTGTAGCGCAGGATCCGCGATCGGGGACCACGCGACTGTACGTATACGCGTTACGCGTTTGTTACGCAACTTTCTCGGTCGGGCGTGCGGAGAATGCTATGTAGAGCGTGCCGAGTGCCCGGCGATCGAGTATCGCTGCGCGGGAGTTTGTCAACCCGATCGGATCGAATCAAAGGACAAGGACGCGGTGTGGCGAGCCCCCGTGATTGGCATTTCTTGGCTCCCCACCCGATAGCCGTGGCGCGGGAGGACAAAGGGAGCTCGCAGCGAGGGGTTCGATTCGACGGTGGAAGGTCGATATTCTCTTCCAGCTTCGCCAACGGCGAGCTGCGATCGCGATATTTCGTAGGATCTGACTTTAGCTGCTATTTAGATGACTATCTAACAGTGGAGTTACGACAGAATCGCTATTGTCGATACAGTTGACGATCGGATCGTCGATTGACGTGAAATTGGCACACGAAATAGGTCCCAATAATTATACCTATAATTTTATTTATGGAGAGATTTTTTTTCTCGCTTGGGAGAATGAATCGCAATATTTGCACGAGAAATCGTCGTTGGTTCTTTGAGAAGCGGTAAAATGTTATATAATGGGAATATTCGCATACGCGTATGCCTATTTTTAGTATTTCTCATCTCAAATAACATATATCTCACCGATCGACAATTGCACAGATCTATGTGCACGGGGTAGCGCAAAACGAGTTTCCCGTTAATCGCTCGAGAAAGAAAGAAAAGTCATGCGAAGTTTAAACACGCGAAGGCGTTCTCGCGCGTCATCGAGAAAGCCCACGCGCGTCTCACTTACATTCGCAGGAAAATGTGATCGAGGAGGAACGCGAAGTTCAGTTGCGCTGTACTTAAGTGGAATTAGTACCCTTATCGAGGTTCGGTACGAGAAAGCGATCGACAGATTACACGTATGTCCGCCTTCGTCCTTCCTACCGAAAGAGGAGGGTATGACGTACACCGAGTCTTGGCGATGGAAATTAACTCGACGATTTCTCCGATCAACTTCTCGCTCTCTTTTCGAAATGATGTATAACGCTGTCACGGGAAAGTCGACGCTCGTTATCCATGCGAGCCGATCGGCATCACAATTAGAATAAACATCGAGAGATATAAAGTCGACTTATGCAAATCAAACATTTGAGATTATTTTATCGTTATCGAGTGGCCGAATAAAAAAATGGACCGATCGATCGGTGACTTTCTTCCGACGAACTTGACATCGAAAATCGGTTCGCGCGTTTCTCCGTCACTCCTGCCGCTTCTCCCACCTTTCGAAACTCGCGTCGCTTCGAGGATAAGTCAATGTTTGATATTCTCCTGTTACTTTGCAGATAGGTACGTGGAATGTAACACGAAACAGCAAAACCCACGCGACCGGATTTTTTTTTGGTCGAGATGGAAATAAAAAGCAAAGAAAAAAATTAGGATACGGAATTAACGAAGTTATACAACGCCGCGTTCTGGAATTATGGAAATGTGATATTGCTGCGCGCGTGGAAGCTACGGTGGTTGTATATTTAGACGAGTGCTATATACTTTCTATGCCTGCATATGTATACATATATGGCGAATTATTTTCGTTTGAGATTAGCGATCTCGCTGATCCGACCGAATGATCGATAGGAGTCCTCCGCACGGACGACCAGAAATAATTTGTAGCCTCGAGACCTCTGAAAGTTTGCAGTTAGAGAAAAGAAGTAAAGAAACGAATTAATAAATTCTACGAGCGAGAAAAATTGCTAATGTGAATTCACAAGGTAGTAATTCTCGCGAGCATTAAACCGAACGCCGTAGAGAGGTGGCATTCCCGCAAAACCCGCAGGAATCCTGCCTCACTACACTCGATGTTTATAGCCGCGCACAAACGCATAGAAAAAGGAACGTCGTCACCGCGACACTGATACGACCTGAAAAGCGGACGATGACATATCGACTAGATATAGAAAGTAGGTAGAATCGATACGCGCTTAATTACAGAAAAACTAGGGAAACAACGAGTTTGAATAAAACGAATGATGCGTTGTGATACTCGAGATCTGGTGGAAAACAAATTTGGCAACCCGATAATGCGGAATATTACCATGTGCGGGGGGTAAACGGTAAAGATCTTCCGCGTTCGCCCGTTCGACCGGTCTCGGTTTCGCTCCACTTGCCACCCCCTCCACGCGTTACAAGTATCCGTCTATCCGTATACTCGTATCGTCGAGGATACACGCGTGGCAGGCAAGGGCGACGGACATCCACGCTTCTCCAGAATACGACGGCAAAGTGGCATCGGCGACGTAAGAGGCCCACGAGAGCTTCTCGGCGGGAAGTCGACGGGAACCCCACCACCGCGCAAAGTCTGTTCTTTTCTGTCGGCGGATAAGAGCCGCACTGCCTTGCCGCCGCGAAGCACTCTCCGCTGCACTCTATCGGATACGTATAGGCACAGCTAGCGGTGCGCGGCGTCGATTTTCCAGCGCCGGATTTTCTCGGTTCCGTTTGCTTCGCCGTTTCGTAAGCCCGGGAGGAAGTGTCGGGGAGCGAGGAGAGTGAAGTGTCGGAAAGGTTCGATACAGTACGCTTCGTTTAGTCGAGAGGCGTTGAGCTCTCGGAGAATTTGGAACTCTCTTCGACGAGGAATTTCGGGGTCTTCCGTGAGTAGAAATTCGTTGAAATTCGTGCAAACGGTGGTGCGAATGCTTCGAGTGACGTTCGACGATTTTATTCGTCGTCTTGTTGGTGCGATTCGAATGAGTTTTCTGTGATGATTCTTTGATTTGAATTCCGCCGGTGCATAGTGAGCGGGAATACGTACTTGCCAATGAAGTTGCAGGTAATCAATTGAGAAAAAAAAGAGAACATCTCGGAGGAACAAAGAATGCTCGTGATTATGTATGAAAAGATTTTCTAAATATACGCAATATCATACTCGGGCGTTTTCTCGCGCGAGACTCACGCGTGCTGCCCGACTCTCTTTTCACTTCTTCCTCAACAGTGAAGAGGGGCGGGGTGATGCATGCCGCAAGCCGCAGGTAAAACAATGGCACGTAAAACAAGACGGCCTTCACCCTTCCGTCGGCTGTATTAACGCGTTTACTGAAATTGCATCGAGCTGGCGAATTACATTCGGATAAATAATTTATGCGATATCTGTGATTATCGACTCTACAAAATCCAAGTTCCCCGATCAATAATAATATTCTATTGCGAGCATAAAATAGCTATCGAGAAATTGAATCTATAAATAAAAGCTAACCGAGACGTCGCTGAACATGCGTATCTCCGCGTATTTCATTCATATTAATTCAATTAAAAGAGAAACAAGAGAATCTCTTGTTCGACTCCACGCTTTCTGCTACGGTTTGCACGCGCCAATTAGCCCGCAAGGACAAGGACGATACTTTTACTCCAGTTTTTCAGCGAGTTTCGTCACGTCGCTCGCGCTAACGTTCGCCCGATACACGCGTGTATGTGCATGTAAGCTTCCTTCTCTTCGCCCCACGCGTAGCAACGGCCGCTCGAAGGCGGACACCTGTTACACGCGCGTAAATACGTTACGGCGGCGCTCGAGGGCCGTTGCAGAAATTTGCGAATTTCGCCTTGAATCTCGGAGACGGCCCCCGGGTGTGCCGTTGTCCTTCGTTGAAAAAAAAATGCCCCGTTTTCGTGTACGAAGTATAGCTGCTCTCGTTACATAAAAAGTCTAACCGCATACAGAGCGGTAATAACTGTACCTAGTGATTGCGAAAAAAAAACATTCCACCGAAATGGAATCGAAACGAAATGAAATACCAGTTTACGTGGTAATTACCTACAGGTGGGATCGTCGAGTTTACGCTCGCAAAGTTTCTCAAGCTCGCGTATAAATCCTCCGCAATTAGAAGGAATCTCAACTAGACCGAGTACCCCCGCGTTGTGGACGCGCGGTAATAAGTAGGCGCGGACGAGCCATTGTCTCGAGACGTCGGAAACGTAGTCGTTTCGTCACATCCCGAGCGCAAAGTTCGATCGCTCGGTGCGCGCGGATTCCAAGGGGAGGGAAAAGTACGCTCAGGAATTGCGCGGATTTGAAACGCAGCTGCCCCTCGACGGGCGAGCCCGGCTGTGCGGGGATAATTAACTCGTTACCATCGATCGGACGGCGGCGGCGTGCGCGCGACACGCCAAGGAAATCCGAGCGCACCGCGACGCGAAGCTTCTAATTACAAAATCGGTGCGCCGAGCACCGAGGCGTTCGATATTTCGCGGTCGGGGTGTGACTGCGGCGCGAGCTCTACGCGAGAAGGGGAAGCCGATGCGGGGGGAGTTCGATTCGCAGCGGGTTCTCTTTCCGATAGAAATCACGATCGCGCCAGTTCTCCTCGCGTGCGATCACGTTACATCTTACGTTTCTCCCACCCCGCAGATCCGCTGGAACGACTTCTACGAACGCAGCAGAGGAGACCCTGGCACGCGCACCCGTTACGGAAAGCCGGTTGAGGCATTAACGGAGGCGTGCTCGCGCCACGGTGAAACTAAGTCGAGGTGACCGTAGGGCAGCGATCGCCGGCCCCCACGAGGCGGAGTGGGCAAAGTGAAACACAGCCATGTGTGCCGTAACTCGCGAGTGTTACAAGACCCGTGCTCCGCCGCGAGGGACTGCGAAAATGTCCTGAGAGCGGCGATCGGTTCGCGAGTATAAGGTGAATCAGCGTGGAGCCCGATTATCGGGAAAACTGGGCAGGGCGCGATCGCGAGAAGCGGGGAGTTCGATAAAAGATTCTAACCGAAGAGGTCCTCGGGCGAGGTCCTCCCGCGACTGTGCGAAACTTACGAAGTTGAACGAGCTACCCGTTCGCGAGAGACCGGCGAAATCACGATTCGACTTCAGGAAATTACGGGGGAATTAAATCGGATTGCGCAATCGGGGAGTCGTTCGACGGGGACGTCGAGTTTTACGAGAGGGGGTACACGATCGATCGTACGGCATTGTCAATCTTGTCGCGCACTGCCATGATGCGACGTTCGCGATCCGAATTCATTCCGTAAATCGGAAAAAGTCCGATCGAGATATCGGTATCGATAGCTTCGAGGAATTTTTCCCGCATCGCGACTCGAACCGATCTCGGAGTGAGATATACTTCTGCGTTCGAGAGTCGTCGACCCGCGAACGAAACGACTGTTGACAAAAGTATCGGTGGGAGGAAGGCGTCTCGATAGATCGAGATAACGACAGATTAGGACCGAGAGGTGCGGTAAAAGTCCGACGGTGAAAGAGACGGCGAACGGAGGAAAGATGAGAAAGTTACGGCTCGTACTCGGACTCGTGTTGGCCTCGATTAGCGTGGGCTCAGCCATCGGGACGACCGATCGTTTCGGCGCGATTTCCAGCGGGAAGAAAAGAATTTTTCCGAGCGGCAAGAAATTCGCTACGCCAATCCACAAGGCTCTGCTGACTCAGCGAGGATACATCCAGGTGAGGTGAATCAGAATTTTATCGCGGCAGTCTTACCGATCGATCGGTACGCAGATCGAATCGCTACAGGTATTCAGTGCAGCGAGGCGATCGTTCGATAAGAATACGATAAAATCGATGTTTCAGTTCCTGAGATGGGAGCTACCGGTGCCCGAAATCGAGGAGTTCACCTTCTGCCTGTGGGTCAAGTCCACGAACTTGACTCACCCGCACTCGATCTTCTCCTACTCGAGTGAGTACCGATAAAAAATAAAGTGGATCGTACGGTAGGTCGTGCATGCACGACGAATGTCTCCCACCTCAACGTAGAACTTCCTCTACCGACCTGGAATATACGCTTTCACTTTTCTCCGTGTCGATTACCACATTCGAGGATATTAAGCACCGATGAGAAAAAAACGAGCCGATTCACGACGTTGCGAGAGCATCGATCCGGGGAACGCGTATCACGAGGTCAGCTCGGCCGCATTCTGAGTCGGTCGTATCCTAAGCCGCTTACGCAACGATCGCGAGTCGCGAGTTCTCGAAGAGAGGGACGGAGAAATAGAGGCGGGAGAGAGAGAGAGGGAGAGGAAGAAAAGCGCGAGGAGGTCGCGAGTAAGGTCAAGAGCACGCGAGAAATGTGGAGTGCCATTGTCGCGCCGTGGTCGTCATCTCGAACACGCTTGTCGCGTGCGACTTCGAGATCGTTGCAGCTGGTCGACTTAGAAGCGAACGGGGATCCGCGGGATTTTCAAATCAGGGGGAGCTTCGCGTTTAAAGGGACCCGAGACGCTCGCGGGTGAAGGGATACGCGTGATGACGCGACGAATACCGCGCTCATTGGCTGCGTTTCTTCATCTTTACCAAATACAACATCTCCGGGTTTTCTTCTCGTGCTTCAGAACACGAAAAGGAGCGTTTAGTGCGCGCCTGGATATCACCGCTGGGCAAAAGCGTTCACCTGGAGATCGGAAACGTGGAGATCTTCGCGCAACCGACCACCATCGAGGAACACCGTTGGTACCACGTGTGCCAAAGCTGGGAGAACGGTCGGGGCCGTTACGCCCTGTGGATCGATGGTCACGTCGAGGCGGACGGTTATGTGCCACAGGTCAGTCACGCGAGAATTGTCGGTGCCGAATGGAAACTGAAGAGTTTCACTTCTAAAGGGTCCAAGTGCCATATTTGCAAAAATATATATTTTGCTTGAAAACGGTCGTAAGTGCAAACCCCGATGCAACAGAAAAGGGTCTATGTGCAAAAGCATACGCAGAGGCTCAAAACTCAAAAATCTGCAAGACATGTTCGACTATATTCCTTTGAAGCATCTGCCTGTTTTTGCCGATTTTCCCAACTTTAGCTTTTTGGCAGTTAGACTCTTTAGAAGTTATACTCTTCAATTGAAGAGTGGAAATTAGAAAGGGCCTAAGTGCCATTTTTCACAGACTTCAGTTTTTCACATAGAAAGGTTCTAAGGGCACGTCTTTATGTCTTACGAAAGGTTCTAAGCGCCAATATTGAATTATCATTTCAATATTGGTATTCTACGAGGTGGATCGGTATTCTGACGATCGGTAAGAGCTATCTACCGGTCCGATAGAAGTCTACCTTATCCGAGTGAAATTTACCTTCACTTCCTGATGCAACAGCCAGAGGAGTTGATCAGTAATAATCTAGATGGCCATTGCTGATCAGCGAGCTCCTTTCTTCGTGTTAAACTTGTTGAAAACAATATAAATCCACTCTGAATCGATCTTCCAGATGATCGGTCACGTGATCCCCGGCGAGGGCGACTTGGTACTGGGCCAGGAATACACCGACTTTGACAAGGGACTGGAGGAGGGCATAGAGGGCGCCGTTCTCGGCTTCAACCTCCTCCTGGCTTCCGCCTTCGACCCTTCGAATTTCGTCTTTCCGGATGCCTTGGAAGATCCTTCGGGACTTTTGACGCGAGATCCAGACATCGCGATCACGTCGGATGCGGACCTGATCGAGCTGAGTCCGACATACGAGACGGACGTCGATCGATTGAGGAGGTACGACGAAAGAAGAGCACAGCTGATCGGCGCTCGAGCCAAAACGCGAATCCGAAATCGAGGAAGGATCGTGCACGCGAACAGAGGTGCGAACAGGGTCGTCTTCGAATCCGAACCGTCCGCAGGTGGTGGCACGGTCGAACAGGAGACTCGCGTCAATTTTTTCGGAGGTTCCAAGTCCCCGACGGGAGGAATCTTCGTTGCTTCGACCCCTGAAACGACCTCTCGCGAGAGAGACGTCGTCTTCGACGAAAACTACGCCCCGGCTAAGGGAGTGCTGGGACCGGAAGTGGTCACTGCTTCCGGTTTCTTTGGCAAACGCGCCGACCGCGGCGGACGTAGGAAACGGTCCTCCGGATTGTACGGAAGGAGCAGGCGGGATTCGAGCGGAATCGTGAAAAGAGAAAGGAGTCAAAGAAGAAAGAGGATGGGAAAGCCACTGGGGCTGCAGCTCGTGGAAACGACCTACGAACACTGCGAAATCGGCAGGGGAAGTCCCTTCATCGGTGGATCGCTCATGCTGATCTCCTGGACGAGGACACCGGTTAAGGTCTTTGGCGGGGCCATCATTAAAAATGCCAAGAGCGATTGCGGAAACTTTTGACGGAGAGACACGCGGTGACGTACTTCCGGAAAATATTCCAGGATGACGGGACAAATCATTTTCTCCCGCATTTTGGAAGGACAGTCGACGACGACTGAGGAATATTCCGAGTGTCTCGAGTCAATTTGTTAAGAACGATCGATGCCATACGAAGGACTTGATAGGTAGATTTACCGTAACTTATGAGGCGTAACCAGTCCTGCGACGCAGGATCGACGTAGATTAGCAAAATAATGTAAGAGTTAGCGGAACGGAGGTGTGTACTCCTACGAGCTGTGCGAGGGGATCTGCAATCGTTAAGGAGAGGAGCTCTCGCTCGCGACGAGCGCCTCTCGGCGAGGCTTTTCGAGTAAAGTTCTAAAAAAATTGAGCAATTTACTTCGTCTCCTCGTTTCTTGGCCCTCCTCCCCCTCCAACTCCTTCGCTTTCTTTAAACGCGCTTCGCTGTATACGTATAGCGCGACAGTCCGACGGAAGTTTCGTTAACTGTCGTGAATAAATTGCTCTCGAGCCGGACGAGACGAACGTTGGGCGGGCGTAACGAGCTCCAGTTTTTCCCTCACGGCGAGACCGCGCGTCGCGCGTGAAGATTCTTCTCGCGGCTGCACTTGCAGCTATATCCGATCTAAAATTCGCTTGCAGAAGAAACGTCAAACCTGTTCGTACTTTTGTTTTGTTCGCATTTTTCGTAAGAATCTCAGCTTTCCTTGATAATTACCACGACTGTACTGAATAAAGGAAGTAATATCGTTACCCACGCGGTAGAGACGTGGCGCGTAAAAGTGTCTGCACGCGGTATTGCGCGCTCGCTGATGCATAAAGCTCGATCGACGGGGTTTCCTCGCGGAAAAAGAGATGTTCTCCATTTCACACGGCTACCAGCGACTGATACCCCATGGTTGCGCGGCACGCGAGCAGCGCTGCGTATTAAGCGCGAAACGTGTCTCCTTCGCTCCGCGTCCACCTGCAGTTCAAGGTCTCGTGCGGTGAGATCCGTTCAAGTGCAAGGCGACGCGAGTACCGTATGCAAACTAGAGTCGAGTATCGCGAGTGAACAGGTCGGAATTACGTCTTACGTTGCGTCACTCGGCATTTGCGATACACCCGCAATCGACTCTTGTCCCGAATATGCGTGTAATTCGTAAGAGAGCGTGAAAGCAATTCCCACAAGAATTTCTAAATTCCCCCTTTACGTTGAAAGCCATTCTCGTTCTTTTTTTTTGTGCCAAGGTTTCTCGCCTCCCACGAATTCGATAGGTACCGATGGCGATTCAGGATACGCGATCCGACGCTCGGAGAAAAACACCTCGCCGAATCAAACGAGTCAATGTCGACACGATCCGTTGGCGGATCTCGAGCAAAAGCCGATTCCCCGTATGACTCATCGGCCGATCTTTCGCAACGATCGCTTCGCCTTCCCCCATCGAGAGATAGTTCCGATCTGCGCAACGGAGTTGATTGATACGTATCGATCCATTTTCGGATCCCTCGCGATTGCGATATCTCGCTCACCGCGTGACCTGGCCTCGCGTTCGGATAATTTCGGAGCGGCCGATCGCTCTCAAGGCCCGAGGAGGATCAAAGATCAAGTACTTTCGCGCGAAGGGAACCGGAAGCGCTTGCCGAGCGCGCGCGGCGCGTGGCACTTGCGCCATATTATGTTCGGACGTGGCGCAAGATCGGGAGCAAACGATCGCGCGGCGCGAGATTAACGATTGTCCGTAACATTACTGGAAATGCCGCGCTGAATAATAATGAACAGGCTCCCGTGAAAGTGCGCGGCTTCCGGACGATACGATCGGCCGCGACTTTGTCTTCGTCGCGAATCGTGAAACTCGCGGTGCGTTGCGTGAATTATAGAATTTAATTAATCACCGGAAAAGGAAGCCGGACGGATACGCTCGAGAGTAGCCGAAGAGAGTGCAACCATTTATCAAAAGTTAGTTTTCCTTCGGTGTGAGACGATACGATCGCGAGTCATTGAGGCTCCGGCGGTACCGGAGGAAATTATTCACCAGTAAATGATTCTGCGTTGGTTGCCCATTGACCGGCTATGTTGGAACGAATGTTTCCTTCGCGGGTACGAACGACAATCGGGAGCCAGTAAAACGTGCGAGATAATATACGATATATCTGTACCTCAGAACCAGAGTACGTTCAGTCCAAATTTGTAGTTTTGAGATAATTGAGTTCAAAATATGAATTGAATATTAATATTATTATTTAACATATAAACTCTATTTTCGGTAAAAATGGACTTAACATAGATACTCTGGCTCTGAGGTACAGATATGTCGTACATACTCGGGAAACGTTCATCGACAAAAGTACCTTCGGATTTCTCTGTAATCGTAGGGCGTGGCGACGACACACCCCGCGGTTTGGCTAAAGGCTATAGTCATCGGCGGTGCGCCTCTAACCGACGTTTTTTTTTTGTCACGTCGACGGAGAAATTTCTCTCAGCCGTCAATCGAACGGGAATTCGAGCAACCATAAGTGTTACCGATCAATTCGACATGGGCGCGTCGATGATCGTAAATTGTCGTCCTTCTCCTTCTCTATAAATAAAGGAAGATGGGAGAAAGGGTAGAAGTAAAAGGAGCGATAGACACGCGAGCCTCGATCAGCGCGTTTGTATCACTTTCGCTCTTCGCTAACGCTTCCCCCCGTGCGTATTTTAAGGTTTACGACGCGAGTACCTGTCACTGCAGGTACGCGCGAGCCAGGTTACGCTCCGTCACGCAGCGGAAGAGAATTTCAGGATCGTCCCCGCGCGTACGCGACCATCGTCTGCGTTGTACGCGCGTGTCCGCGACCGATAAGCATCTCCGTTCTGCGCTCAGTTTCTCCCGTTCGAATCTACGCTTATATATGTACACTCTCTCACCGGCCCAACCAGTTTCGATATTATGTCGTCATGGAATAAATAGATCTCGCGGTTTCACCGTATAGTTGTCGCGCGGGTACTTTCACCGAAAAACCAACGACGCTTTAAATTGATATACGCGCAGCGAGAACGGCGCGTGATCCGTGGAGAGACGCACGCGGCCGGGCCGATCGATCGATCGGTATGCGACGTTAATTGCGGATAAACCACGGCTGCGTCTCGCGACACGCAGATATCTCACAATGGCTCTGGCGCGGTGAGAGAGAGTAGAGGAAAAAAGAGAAAAGTTATTATAATATCATTCTCGTGGACTCTCTCGAAGAAGTTAAAAGAAATCATCATCCTCTCCGGACTGGAAATACTCCCGATGCTCGCTGGAATGAAATTACGCCACGTGACCGCTGTCATTCTAGCTATAAATTTGGTCGCGGATATTTACTTCAATGTAGGTACGACTTTGTGATCGAAACATTCAGTTTGAATTGGATCGATAAAGACGCGTTCTCGTCAAATAGAAATCTGTTCAATGAAGAGGATTAACCAGTTCAGTGCGTTCGACGTGTATACACATCGGACCAAATCTCTATTGCGGTGCGGTTGACGTGTATATGTGTACTCGTTGTGTAGAATAAAAAATTACCATTGACTGTAAAAGCTCGAAATTTCAATTGAATGTAATAAGAATATTATTTTGTGGTACCTATGTTTCCATTATATTTTTTTTACCCATATAACTGCTATGTATTTTATATGGAGGGGGTGGAGGGCTCGCGGCCCGAAACCAATTACGAACGTAAGCCGCGACTTGGACTGCGAGTGCCGATCAGCAGAGAAATCGCCTCAGCAATAATTAGCAGGGCCACTTAGCGTGGTACCGTATTTCGAAAAAATATCACATCGAAATTAATTGAAATTCTTAAAATTATTTTCTTTCTTCAGTTTTCCTTGATTATGTGATTTATTATTTTTTGACAATTTTTAAGTTTTTAATAACAATAACCTTTTCAGAAATGAATTGTCAATCTTTTATCAAATAAAAGTTTTTCGTAAACTTTACAACAGGACCATTTGCCCTGCGTTCGACGTATATATTCTGTGGGGGATTTTTAAAACTAAATTGTAAGTCCCCCCTCACCCCTTTTCTTCCCGAGAAAAAACACTCGTGCATCCCGTACGCTCATACGCCCACCAGAGGATTAACTACCAACTTTTTGGCCGCGATCCTGCCAGAGAGTAAGCACGTTACATCGTCGCGAATTCGCTGTGTCGAGTCGTGCATTTACCTAGGTGCCAGAAGGTGTCCATACTCCACGCGCGTGTTTCGCGGATGAGAACAATGACAAGTTCGCTCGGAGCGAACTCCCGTCGGAGCACAAAATTGGATAACGCGCCACCGACGACGTACGACATTTCTGCATTAGAAATACGAACACGGCAGATATATATATACACGCGACGAATTCACGTACCACGGCGGTACACAAACGGCTGCATGTACATATATACAGCCGTATTCAGAAACCACGCATGCACGGAAAACTTTCGAGCGGATATTTGCAATCGCGAGGAAATAGAGACGTCGCCGCCGTCGCTTGTTATCTGGAACGGACAGAGTCTCCGCAGGAACGTTGCGTTGTTATTTGCAGCCCCTCGCCGAGGGCGTCCTCTATTCAGGGAGAATCGAGATCGAACGCGAAAACAGGACGAATACCTGTAATACATATACGTACGTATATTCAATCGTTTCGTATAAATTCCTATACAGACATACAGGGACACGATATGTGATCCATTAAAGGCACCGCCACATGTAATGATTTTACCCGTTAGTAGGGGTGATTCGAATTGGTACGCGGTGAACGGAATTTATTTTTCATTTTACATAGCGTTAGATCGAAGCGAAATCGTTTGAGGATTGAGATTTGAATTGTAGAAAGGGATAAAATAGATCAATTAGAAATGATTAATGTGCTGATCAGGCCTCTGACGGTATAAATATATTATTCGTAGAGCCGATCTAGCGAGTGGAATCCTTCTTTTTTAATGAATTTATGTACTGCCAAGCGTCTCACATGTATAAACTGACGTGATGTAACCAATTGGTGCAGCGGCGGCATTCTCGAGCTAACGAACGCGATTCTGACTAACGTTTTACGGGGATGACGAAACGACTCGTTCGCGAGTAAGATTATGACGGCGAGTGCCTACGTGCGAGATCGCTTTAAATTCGCTCGGGTGAAATTCCCGTAGGCGACCAGATTCGATCGAGAGCGCCGGCTCTCGACCGCCAAATCGGTTCGAAGCACGTCGCGTTCGATTACGGCGCTATTATGCAAGTGCCCGCGATGTCGGCTAGTCCGCGCTATTTTGCAGAATCACGTGGTCCACGCGTCGAGAGCTGCAGAGGCCCTCCAAGTGTGTCGGACCAATCGAGAAATTCATTTAAATTCGAACCCCGTTGCTCGCGTGTTCTCATTTTTTTATCGTTTCTTTCCAGAGAGAACGTTAATTATTAAGGGATAAATTTCGAAAGTACTTCTTCTCAACATTCTCGCTAAAAAAATTTGCTCTTGCTCAAAGCACCTCTCTTACCCGATACTTTTCATTGACATTTCTTAAAGAAATATCATTAAAAAACGTTTTAAATCGATTCTATACAATTTTTTTTTTCCCGGTACACATTCGAAACACTTTCATCGTAAATCAATTTCGCGGGTACGAGGGTGCAGTTATCCAACGTAGAATTATATTCGGTCGATAACGCGCGCACCGTGTCTAACGATAAGTGGCACCGAGAAACGATCCACGGCCGTAAACTCAAACTGCAATTTCTTTGCACCATATAATGGCTGCACACTTTATCGAGTGCAGCCAGCTGTCCCAACGCGCGAGGGGTCCTACGCAACTTCGCACCTTGGAAGGGGTATTACGGTGCGGATTGCACGCAGGGAACGCGGGAATGCGTAAAATGCATTCGCCAATTTAATGACCATCCGCGATTCCGCGGCGCGACAGATCGACCCGGACCGCATTGTATTTTGCAAGAGGGCGAGTCACGAGGAAACTCGCGACGCGACGTCGCGCGAAACTAGGTTAAAAATGAGCGGCCGCGTCCTCAGGCTTCTAATATTGCGCAACGATTCGCCCGCAGGTCCTCGGCTTCCACCGTTTGCCACCGCCGAAGGGACACTGATTCCTACGACTCCCACGCGACCGGGTCGCTTATGTGCTACTGCCGCAGTCGCTGTTACTACTACCGCTGCAAAAACCGTCGCGACACCCTTGCAGCTGCTCGTGTGAGTATTAACTGCGCACTCGGCGACAACTTTACACGTGTATCGGCGAGAACATGTGTAGAGTATAGGTTTCCAGTGTAAACGTCACATCGATCGCGTCGCGCGCGTGGCCATGTATATTGTAATGAGGAACTTGCATGATTTTTTTTTCCTTGGCTTAAAAAATAGAGAGTAAGAAATTACAATTTCAACGGTATATAAACTTATGGCGTTAACATGTCGGATACCTTCACGAATTTGAGTTAAAAATGTAGCGTTTGAAAGAGCCGCGCAAACAGCGAGAAGCAATGTGTGACGTCACGCAACAGTAAAAGCGCTATCGGCTGATCATACTGCGTTCCGGGGCGGGGCGTAGTTAGGAGTACTCGACAGTCATTGTTTAAAATTGAGATTTCGCCAATGATCATCGAATGTGTGACGTCACGCAACAGTAAAAGCGTCTAGGCCAATCATACTGCGTTCTAGGTCGGGGCGTGGTTTAGGCGTTTGAGGCACGATCAATTAATTCTTTTTCTCCAATATAGTTACATATCATTCAAAAATACAGTGCTCCCTGGTTTTTATAACACGATAGCTTCGTTCAGTAACATTTTCAAGGAAAAACAAAATTTCATGCAAGTTCCTCATTCTTTGCAGATACATATATGGAATTCCATTTGATGAGAGCGCGAGTCAATTTTCAGTGAACAAATTCGAATAATTCTTTGACGCATTCCTTGCAGAGTCGTACCGATTCCGAATAAATAAACCTGGTCGATCCAACGTCCGGTGGAGAGGCGTCAGCGATACGAGAGAGCAGATGGAGTGTGTACAAAGGAAAACGCCTCAACAATTTTTCCCCCCTGCCGTATACCACGGCGAGGGAGATTTGCCAGCGACGAAGGGCACGAGCTCGCTCTCTTCCAACGCGAAGTTTCCTTCGGAGGGCTCCTTCTTTCAGGATTATATCGGGAAACTTCGCGAGGACTTTTCCAACGACTTTTCGGCCAATTTCGTTCGCGGCTCGACGAGCGCGCGGCCTAGGGAGGTGTCTCTCCCCCACGGCGGAAAAGCGACGATGGACGTGAATACCTTCGACGCTCGCCGAGCCTCGTAAACACTTTCCTTCCGCTTTAACGCCGCCGCGCGCGGAGACACCGACCCACTTGTAATCGTGATACCCGCGCGAGGAAAAATTCCGACTCTCTCAGAATTGTCGCGCGAAAATGCGAACCGCGTTGCGTGCGCGGCGGCAGTTTCCAGCGTGAGGTAAGAACAAGCCGAGGAATGAGGGAAGGGGGAAGCGGTATGTTGCATCGTCATTCCGCGCAGCGCGGTAGCGTTATGCCCCCTATATGCGTAAATGGCGCGGGAACGAACGCTTTCGGGGTAAACGCCGCGTAACGCGTTCGACGTCGGTGGCATCCGACGTAACTTTCGCGCGCGTATATAACGCGCGGTACCGCGAACGCGGGAGCGAATTGTCGAGCAGACGCGGCGACGCGACGGTTCGCACGCGTCGCCCGCCGCTCGCTTTCCGACGCGGCGGGAATGAAAAATTGCGGGCTCTCGTAATATATCCCGCGTATCGACTCTTTCGAAACGTCTCGCGGTGCTCCAGTTGCGAGGCTGGCGCGAAACGCGTCCTACACGCGGACAATGAGAGCGCGTTAGGAATTCAAGCCACCCGCAACGTCGTTCTCTCTGCGAATACCGCTTATCTCGCTCCGTTGCCACCTCGCGAGGATATGCGTAGTATACATTGATGCGTCGAATGCGACGCGCGATGAATAGATGCATTAGATGCATCGCGACGGCACGAGAATACGTATCGTAAGAAATTCCGACCTGCTGTCAGGTCGCATCGAAGGAACTTTAAAGGTCGAGAATGCTCCGTTTCTATTTTTAGGAACAACGCAATATTACGAGGTAACGTGATCCCTCGGAAGATATTCGTCGTGTAACGAGAAGCGGTCGTCAGGTCCTTTCGATCGCGACTCGATATCTTTCCCATTACAGGGACCCCAATTATTATCGTCGCGTCGGCAAGCGTCATGCAACGATCGTAATTTCGTCACTCGTTCGCGGACATTTTCGCGGGACGATCGCCGAGGAATTTTTCTTTGAACTTTTAACGAGGGTGGGATTAGATTTGCGATTTTTTATAAGAAACAATTGAAGGCACCAATGCGAAAAGTGCCTAAGTCACATTTTTCCGTCTCCGAGAAAAACGCCTTTGAAGTTTCTTATCTTCTTGAAAATGTTACCTTTGCTAATATTTACTTGATTTTTTAACACATTATATTTTATTACTATTAGAACGAGTGGTTTTAAGTAAAATTAAGATTAGTGTCGTACTTTTCAAAAGCGTTTTTCTCGAAGACGGCAAAATGTGACTTAGGCACTTTTTGCATTGGTGCCTTCAATTGCTCGATCATTTCTCTCCGATCGGATCGGCGAAGACTGCGGAACTTTCCGTTCGAGAGACGCGCGCTTCCACCTCTCGTATATCGATTACTCGCAGGAAACACTTATCGGTGGGACGCGGCACGCGATTTCCATCGCGGTGGTATCATGTATCGCGCGTAGGATCGGGTCGCCGCGCGCGTGGACCGATTTGAAAGTATTTCGTTCGAATGCGGAGCGAGTGAAGAGAGCATTAAAAAACAAATTCGATCGAAAGCAGCGCACCGACGGACGCGTGACAGAGACCGCACGTCGTCGCGTCGAGGGAAAATGTCGTCGGGGCGTCGGTATTTGGAGGAAAAAATTAATTTAAAAAATCCGTAATCGCGCGAGGAGAAAAATTATCGCGACGTCGAAATGTCCGGGTTATTTCTGGGAGACTCCTCGTTCCGCGGTTCCTGTCGGGTACGTCATTTTTCGACTTAACGAACCGCGCTCCAGTTACGTCAGCGTCGTTCGTCGATAATTAACCCTTTCGCGGCAGACGAGCGGACGTGGAGCGAACTCCCGTAACGAACTCTAGCTCTACCTCTCCGCGTCACGGGGGCGGATCGAGCTCCTCTCCGCTCACTTCGGAGCGTTTAGAAATCCTCGGGAATGATCCGCGTTGTGCAGCGCAAGTATCCAGAATTTTCGCCAGAGCATCATGACCCGTCATCATTTTCGTCGACGATATTCGATGCGATGATACCGTTCGCTACTCGGTATTTCATTTAGGGTAGGCGTACCAGTTATAGCCACTTCCCAGATTTTTGTCTTATAACTAAGATATGTGCTTTAAATTGCCTCCTTAAGGTTTAAAATCGCTGATCAAACAGTATAAGCTGACGTGACACAAATACATACACCTGGTTATTAATGGCGATGAGTGGCTATAATAGGGAAAATCGGTAGTTTTTCCTCTTTATGGTTTTTTTTTTTCATTTTACGGAAAGATCGTTATATATTTTTTTTTTCATGAATTGTGCTACAAGAAAACTATACAATATATCATTTAGCGCCAGAGAATGTAACGATATGTTAATTCTTTACAAAATACAAGGCATGACATTTGAAAAATCCTTAAACATGGCTATAACTGGTACACCTACCCTACATCACTTTAACTATACCGAGTAGATCCGTATATGCGTTGTGACGCGAATATCGCGATAAGTCTAACGAGAAATCCTTCGCAATTATATGGAAATGACGCGTGCGTGCTTTCTGCGCGTATATCACCGTGTTACTCGCGCGGCCGTATACGTATGTATAAACATGCTCGAAAGTACGCAATCTCCAGCTTATACCGCAATGATCGTCGGGCGTCCAGCGACGATGGACTTTCAGTTTCTACGCCGTCGTGGTCCCTTCTTTACACGCGTAACGCGGTATACCCAATGCTTCCGGTTTCCGGGGGGGCTCGCGGCGACTCGCTGCGTTCGCTCGACTGCTCTCGCGATCGCCCGGCGGTGCGTAGGTATCGCGCGCGGTTAATTGGTTTCTTCCCTCCGGCGCGAGACTTTCCTTCTCGACGACACGGCGAACGCTTCGTCATCGCGGTGCACGGATCGACGTCATTGCGCGGCGATGAGTCGGTCGCGGGTCGCGCGAATAACCAAGTGCAAGGATATTTCCGCGATCGCGTGCCGGTCGACCGCACGGCGATCGTTGATCCGATTCTCCAGGTGAGAAAACGTGAATGATAACGTACTCGCGTTGCGTCATTCGGCTGAAAAACGTCGAAGGCGCGCCGGAGATATCCTTCGAATTTTTTTGAAATATCGAGAGAAGGAGAAAGAGAGCGGGGGAAGTGGTAACGATCGAATTCAGATCCCGAGGTCGCGTGATCAGTCAGTCCCGTTCGACGGGTGCCCGATTAAAAAAGGCCCATAAACACCCGATACCCTTTCGCTCGACGTATCAGCCGACCGATTTCATCGGCTCTGCGCGGGCCGATCGTTTTCACGCCCGCGAGGATCGGTTCTACGCGGCGAGGCGATCCAATTTGCGGGTACAAAGCGCGGAGAGAGTCGTCCGGCGGTTCCGCGTCGCGTTAATTGGAGATCTAAGCGTCGAGAGCGAAATCTCGAGGGAGGGGGCGGGACGGGTGTTATCCTCGGGGAAGTTTAACGCTCGCGGATTCCTCGCGTCATTCTGGAATCGACTCGGAAATCTGTTTCCCCGCTTCCGGTCCCCGGGTTGGAACGTCGTCGCGTCCAACGTGACGACGAACGTGCGTCGACTCCGAGAGACGAACGAATTGGAAACGCGTCTCCTGATTGGCTCGGAATGCCGTGGCCAATTACGCCTCGTTTCCCGCTCTATTCCCCGTATAGTTATCAAAAGTCACATCAGACACGCGGTTGCGGACTGCTTCGCGTCGAAAGAAACGTGAGACTGGTTCGCGCTTACCCCGGAGAATTGGCAGGTGGAATGGTACCTGCATTCGGAGGCACGACGAGCGTCGTCGACTTTCGGGGACTCACCTGAAACGAGAGAAGAAAAACGACGGTTCAGAGTACACGTCGAGAAACGTCGGAAACGAACGTTTCTCTCTCGCCGTAACGAGACTAATTACGCGATATAAGGACGACTAATTTTTTGCCGGGCATCACACGTGGGACGTGCGACTGCCCCCTGGACATGTGAGCGATCGACATCCGCGACCGGCACGGTCGATGCGGACGCGGATATGTGAGCGTTAGAATCGCGTACGAGCGGGATACAAAATATCGGAGTACGTGCCGACAAATTTCTTCCGGGGTGGGGGGGAGAGACACGATTCGATCAAACCACGCCCGCACCCCGAAAAGTTCGACGCCCTCGCGTAATTCGAGCGGCCAGCAATCGTGCGGAATAAAGCGGCGCGTTAGATAATCTCGAATTGGTTTCGGATTATGACGAAAGGAGAAAAAGCAGGCGTCGAAGCGCCAGGACAGACGTCGAGTGGGAGGTGGGCGAGAGAGAGAGAGAGACGAAAGTCGTCGAGTATTCTCCAGTGACGAGTTATTTGGGCGAACTTCGTCCCCGGCGGAAAGAAAGTCCCGCCACGCGGCGAGTGGCGTTCCCCGCGCGACATTTGGATGTATCAATTCGACGGAACGTGTAACGAGCTATTGTCTTCGAGTCGGGCGAGAGATACGCGCGTGGACGCCGTGCTCCGCGCGCGAATCGAGTAGGCGAGTCTATTCGCCGCGTCCGGGGACCGACGTTTTGTAACTCCTGGTTATTCGCGATCTTTTTGCGATAATCATAAACGGGGGGAGGAGGAAAGGAGGGAGAGGGACACGGAGGTGGCGCTCTCGTGCCCCGAGAATTCGATTCGTTGTGCGAGATCGAAGTTGAGCCCGAGAAAAAAAAAGTATCGTAACAAAATAGCGTCGCAAAGGGGTGTTTCAAAATATGGCGAGAAATTTAGAAACGGCAGAATTGTAAATTGGGTTAAATGCTACACCGCACCGGACTTGTTTATATCCGACGTGATAAATTACGATTAGTCCACTGCGTTAGTTAGTCCACTATTTTATTACGACTTTTTTTTGGAGCAAGCTTTCACATAACAATTGATCGAGCCCATTATCCGCGCCTGCATATCGAGCATACTTTATCAGACGTCTCGACGCGATAGGAAAAAGTACGATATCCTTACGCGCGACGTGGAATTTCGTATCTGTCGTCGAACGCGCAGCGACGATCTCCGATAGAATGCAGATTGCATCCGGCGGCGTTGCTCCGGTCTCGACGTTGACATCCCTCGACTTCGACGCGATTGCGCCTTCGTGGGAACCCGGGCCAGCGACCCGACCTCATTTCGGTACCCATTTCGCGACGACGCATATCAGCCGCGGCACGGCTCGCGCGGACGACGATGGTAGCGTAATTACGTTCCGGATAGGTAATGACAGCGCACCGGCAAGGACGTCCGATCACCCGCCGCCGCTCAAAGGAGCGACAGGGTCGCTATTCCGTGAAATGTCGACGTGTGTAAAGCTTTGCCGTATAATTTACCGTCCATGGAACTACGGTATTTCTATCTACACAAATATTGACACTCTCTCGTCTCGGAATCTCGATTATTGCACCTATCCCGTCACAAGCGTTAAACAAAATTCATAGACCAATATCGTTCCTTTGGAAGCCCGAGACAAAAGATCGACCGGCTCCATCGAACGTTAAATCGAGGCCGGCCAGCCGAGCGTTCAATTATTTCGAAGCATTCGCGCCACGCTCGAGCGAACAATTTATTCCAGGGAACGTTTGCCGCGAAGAAATCGCCTTCCCGAGCGCGATATTAATTACGACGATACTCCCCTAGCGAGGCATTCTCACGATCCCTCCGTATCTCGCGCGATCGAGCCCATTCTACGTCACGGGTATTCGCGCGAGATCAATTTGCACCGTGGCGCAAATCGCAGCAGCAGCCACACGACCAACCGACCCTTCCGCTGCTCCTCCGAAAGGTTTACGTCCACGGCGAGAGACCCTGGACCCTCCCGATATTTAGCAACTCCTTTCCCACGTTCCGTACTACACTCGTCACTCCTGACTTTCCACATCGCCCCGCGCGCTACTCGCTCGCGTGTACGCCTACGTACGCGTGCTCCTCTACACCGGGCGGCCCTCGCAACGAGATTGCTCGTGCAAGGCGGCTGCTTCGACGAACTTCACGCCCTGCGAATCAATCGCGGTACCTCCGTGACGTCACGCCACGATAGAAATCTCTCTCGCACCGCTGAGTGGAGACGGACGTGAATTTTTGGGCTACCGCGGGAGAATTTTTTTTTTCGCTCGGTCCCGTTCGAAATGGGTGTACCTGCGCGCGAATCGCGTCCGCGTTCCACCGTCGCGCGGGGGATCCGTGCGTCAGCAGGTTTCTTTTCCTCCGAGAAAAAGCGAGGCGCTCTTTGTCGGTTCGGAACGTATCTCGCTGGTTTTTCTCACCGAATTGAATTCGCATTCGCCGGAGTCACGATCAATCGGAGAGAATGCACGTATATATCTTGCCACAATGACGATTTTCCTTTTGACGAACGGCAATTGTCCTCGAGACGTCGTAGTGTTAAAAAAATATATATATCGCGTGAACCTTAGCATACGTCTATGTATCAATGGTTGCGTGATCGAAGGGGTAAGTAGATAAGTTCGTTTTTGGTTGGCCGTTCGTTTTCGTTTTGCAGAACCGTCGTAAAGGTACCGTCCCTTCGATCACGCAACCATTGATACGTAGACGTATGCTAAAGTTCACTTTGTATATTCAACACATCTCACAATGGCAATACAATCGGACGAGTATAACGAATAAATGCTCCTTCGACCGAGCGGAAGTATCCTGCTTCTCGGCGCGACGCCGCCACCGCCAACTTTCCTCAACGCGTCGTGCCGGTCCTCCCGATCTACCCGCAGGATTTCGTCAGAGGCGGCGCAGCCGCTGCTCGAGTGGATTTCGAGAGAGCCGGAGAAGCAATAAAAATAGAAGGAAGGGAGAGAAAGGGAGTAGGGGCGAGATCCTCGTGCGCGCGGATCGGGCTCTGCAATCTCATCAATTCCGCTCCAGTTTCGCCGTTCGTCCGGAGAGGCGAGTGAAAGTTTCGGGAGAGTGCGGACCTCTTCCTCTTCGCGCGCGCCGCGTATAAGGGACTCGGCTACGCGTGGCCCGCTGCCGAAATTTAGAATTCGGAATTGCTTCTCTCTCTCTCTCTCTCTCTCTCTCTCTCGCTTATTATTCTCCTCGCAACCAGGTAGTCAACCTTGTCCGAGACACTTATCGACGTGTACAACGCTCGCAGAGTGCCCTCCTCGAGTTTGGCGATCGGCCGTGGCGATACGCCACTGTCTTGCCGCCTCGACGAGGGTGTCTCTCGTCAATCGACTTCTCGCTCGAGCGTGTGCGCGCACTCGAGCACGCACGCGTTGTTCGAAGCCGTCCGGTTCGCCAGGTCATTGGGCAACGCAGACACGCCTCGCGCGATAATCCCCCGTCGAATCCACGGGAGTCGGAGAGAGATCCTGCTCCAGATCCGTTCGGTTCGTTGGTCTCCTGGGCGGCGCCCTCGAAGTGTCCGCCGGTGATTTCGAATTGGAACGGGGACCGAGGGCGACGCGCGGGGAAAATCGGACGAATTAATTAATTCGAGGGTCACTCTGACAACGCGAATTGATGGAAACTCGACGAACAATTACTCCGGCCTGTCTATCGCCGGTCCGACGGAGCCGGCTTATTGTCCGGCGAGAGCGAGGCGAAGTCGCAGGCGACGCGCTCATTAGAATAGAATGAGAGACCCCGAAGAGGCGGAGATCGATGGGAGGCGACGGATGCAGCGGAGATAAATTCGATGTATATGGGACGGTTAGTGGGCGATGAAAAGGAGATACGCTCTCGAACGCCAGTGCGATTCTTTTCGCGGCGCGTGTGGCTGTCGACGCGTAGCGCCCCTACGTAGAAAGTGGACGCACGGATGACGCCTTCGTTCTTCGAATCGAACGATAAAATCGTCTCCTGCTTCTCAGCATTCGTTTTTGTCGAAGACGAAGAGGTATCTTCGCATCCAGGTTATCGAACGACTCGATTCGCTTGAATGTTGATTTTCCGAAGCCTGAGAAAGAAGTCCACAAGACCGTGTGGCGGCTGTACGAAAATCTACGCACGCTCTCGTACGCGCGTACGCTCGTCCCTCGCGCGCGGTCGTCGTCCGTTTCGAGACATTCACTTCTACGGGTGTATACACGCGCGCACACCGGCGCAAACGCGTTAACACGCACGGGCGCGCGTTCGGCTGTACGTACATGTACGTGAGGTGGCACACCACCGCGCGAGCGACCGCGTGCGGTTAGCAAGAGTGCAAGCGAGGCAAAAGGAGAACCAAGTTGGTAGGAGGTCTCTCTCTCTCTTTCTCGGAGAGTTTACGAGGTGTACGGTAAGCAACGCGGATAGGCAGTTTCCTTTCTGTGTCGACGCCGCGAGGATCTACCGCGCGGGGCAGGATCACGGATCGCGTACCTTTCGGTGAGTCCTGGAGCACGGGAGCGTTCGCGTGTCGCGGGCGGGCGCGCGGGGATCGAGGAGTTCTCGATCCTTGCGAGCGATTTCTTTCGTCGAACGAAGTAGAGTGCAATTTCGCTCTCGTTTCTCGACCACGTTTGTTCGTCGAAGGCGAAGGTCGCGCGCGACGCGTTAATAAAACGCATCTCTTTTCCGGCGGAAGGCAATTTTTTCTTTCATCGACAATTCGATTGGATTCGCGACGACGGGAGTGTGTAATTTTTTTTGTCGTAGGCATCGGAGATGGGTGCAGTTTGTAAAATGTAACGCAGTGATTATTTCCGCTTCGCGCAAGATACGCATTGTACGCTGAATTATTTATATGTTGAAGAATAATATAGAAGCTGGTGTAAATAAGAACAAATGAGAGCCGATCCGTAGACTGTGGCCGATAAATCTTGATAACCCGTATTCGCTTCATCCCCCTACGAGTAAAAGCAGGCACATTTTGGCAGCCAAGAGTTTCGACGCGAATCGGCTGACTCTCGGAGGAATCGAAAGCCCGTCGCGATTATTTTAATTGCGCTAATCGAGACCGGTTTTTTGAATGCCAGTGAAAGACTTTCGTTCGCGAATGATCGAAAAGCGCGCGATTCTACGCATCGGAGCGACGCGAGACGAGGTGCAATTATGCGATTGCACCGGACGCGCGAACCGCCCTCTCTTCTCCCGGCAGTGGCGCTAATTGCAACGATAACGGTTAATGTATCGAGGACGAGGCGGCGATTTCGATTAGCACAATTCTGTTGATTTTCCCAATAGCGACGCGAATCACCGTGTGAAGTGCCTCGAATCGAACTCGAAATGCGAGAGGAGGGATATTTTGAAATGGGTCGAATCGTTTGAACGACGATTATACGCATGCGTAAGCGCAACGAGACACCTCCGTTACGTTAGACGCCTTCACGCCGAGTCGGTAGTAAATTTCGCTCGGATATCGCGAGAAATCGAAACCGCACTTTTTTGCCGCGAAGAGCCGCGAAGAAAGAATAGTATCCTTGACACACTGATACAGTCCAGACGGAATCTGCGGAAAGAAGTACACCGCGGCGTAACACGACCGCCGAGATGCTTCTTGCACCGATGATCGTAATCGATCGTCGACTCCGTCACGTTCTAAATGTACAATAGAGGCGCGATACTTTTTCCAACGGCTGCTGCTCTTCGCCCGTAACTCTGGGACTGCGAGATTGTCCTTCGATTGAATTTTAAATAAAAATAAGTGCGTTGAGAGTAGAAGTATATCGTTCCGAGTTAAAAACAATGAGAGACGAAGGTTCGAGAAATATGTACATATATTCTCAGAATTGAAATTGCCAACGAGATCGGGCGACCACTTCTTGTCCGTCGTGGCGGCTGGTGTCGCGACGCAAGAAACACACCGACGCACAATAAAAGCCAAGGTGCTATAGAAGGAGCCGCGAGATCGATTTAATGAATGAAATAGCTGCACGCGCCTTTTACTACGAAACACTCGACGTACACGTTGCTTCGAATTGACGAACGAACGTTCTCTCGCGCTCGCGCGCGATCCGAGCTATACAAAAGTTTTTTTGCGACACTATCAACGCCGATAAGTACCGCGTTTTTTCCCTCTTCTTCCTCCCTCTTTACGCAACGGCTTCCCGTCGACTCGGTACGCGTCGTCACCCGTTAACGCGCGAAATCGAAAGTCCACGAAATTTAGGGTAAAGCGGTAAGACGTCGCGTGCGAGCTCGCATCCTGCCCGCCGTTCGCGCGAACGCTGCCGGGAAAATGAGCGGTTTTTCGCACTGGGAGAAAATTGTCTGTGGCTCGAGTGACGGGAAATTGAAATTCTAGGAAACTCGTCGAGTATTTTTAGACCTCGATGTCGCCGGGAAATTTAAAAGTCTGCTTAATTTGATCACGAGATTGCGACAAGTTTTGTCTTAAAGGTAATACAGCAACGTAATGACTGGATAAACTTCGCATCACCGAGCCAGAAGCTCTTCCCCTCCCACTTCCTCGCTGCAGTTTCTCTGGAAACCCCGAAGAAGATCCTCTCTCCCGTGAAAGTCGTAAACGTCATCGGTTAGAAACTCGGTGGAAGAGGACAGCGGCGTCCTTCCGAAGTTTCATCGCAGGGAACCTTCTTCGTCTAATCGATAACGTAACGCGCAAAGCCGTCGTCGTCGACGTCGCGTAATCGGATCTCCGTCGAGCCTCCGCGTGCTTTGCGAGAAGAGGAAGAAAAAAAAAAGTTGTGCGATTCGCGTTAACATTAGACTATCGATCACGATACCGCGGAGAAAGTTGACGTACTCGGGGGGTGTACCGCGTCGTATCGCGATGGCATCCGCCGAGAAGTCGTCGTTGATTGCATAGATCGTCTCGCGGTGGAACGAAGGCATTCCATACGCGGTTTACGTCGTAAACCGTCGTAACAACCGACATCCCGACGCTTCGCCATGTAGCGGCAACTGACGCAAGAGTCGATTAACCGCTTCGACTTTTTCTCCCCTTTCTCGTATATGCTTACGCGAACGCGGCGTTCGCCGACAATCGTTCGAGCCCGAGATAGATCCCGAGGCGCTGCAAGTGATCTAATATAGATCGATGCAATTGAAATCGCGTTGAGTGCCTTTCGCGCGGTGCGCGTTACGTTTAAACCGTCATTCCGATCCGGTAATTCGACCCTCGAGGAGCAATCTTCTCAAACGAGAAAAATTCCTTCGTCGCGATACTCGATATTAAAATTGCATTGGCAATTGAGATTGTCATCGCTGGAATCTTCTGATAATTTTATTATTACTGCAGCAGTCGGCGATCTGATCATTGTCGAGATAAAAATAATCTTCCTTCCGTGATGAAATTTCTCTCGATCGATTTCTACGATCGACGATCGAATAAGATATTCGAACAGAACACATTCGTAACGTCCCTCTTTTTTCCACACAGCACATTCGTCATCGGCTGAAATGCGACCAAGCACGATGCTGGCGCTCTTCTGCGCCCTCCTTTCGACTTCCGCCGCCCTCTCCTCGGAGTGGAGACCCATCATACCCTCGACGAGGTTGGGCGGCGCGAGATTGAGCGGCGCCAGTCTGCTGCAGCAGGAAGCCGCAGCCTACGACGAGTCGCCCCTCTCCTCCTACGACCTCGAGGAGAGCGCCCATCCTCGCGCGAATCCTTTCGCTCAGCAGGAGCAGGACCAGTGCGCGCTCTACAAGGTCGCCATGGACCAGCAGCTCTATTTCGAGGTCAGTGAAAAGCTCAATCTCGTGACGTGTGATTCCTCGCTCCATTTTCGATGCTCTTGTCATCGTCGACTCCGAGCGTCGCGATGCTTATCGGTGGCGAAACAAGAGCGCACTCCTCCGGCAGTGGTGCAAGTGCGAGCGTACACGGCCAGTGCCGACGCCGAGCGGAACAAACCGACGAGTAGCGAGCCCGTCAATGAAAGTAGGAGAAAACAGGGATTATAGCGGCATCGTGGGAGGGGAGCCGCGCTGTATCTTCCGTCTGTGTAAACAGCGAGGCGATACCTGGCACACGAACCGGATGACGCGCGTAATTCGACGCGATATACATACTCGTACGCTCGCCGGTGTATTTTGCATCGGGCTCTACGCGCGCGTAGGCGCGGGATGCGATCATTTGCCCAGCATGTGGGTATTGGGTGAAATCTGCGGAAATCTCATTACCTCGGAATCCCATTAGCCGCGGGACTTCTTTCTCGGTGGGAAGGAGGGTGGGAGGGAGGGAGTTAATGATCTCGCGAAAGGTCAACCAGGGACACGCAGAGTCGGGCGTAGCTCGCTGATTACGTTGACGGACGAAACCCGATGACCGTAAGTTATTCGCCGATCCGTTGCAGCAAGCTTTGCAGCGCAGCTGCGGGAAAGTATGGATCGAAGGCGAGGAGGTCCCCCCCAGCGGCGTGACACGTTTAATCGAAGGAATTCAATCCTCGGACTTGCGATTTCTTTGCGCAATAATTCTTCATTAAACGCTTCGTTGTGAATTTGATTCGGATTGATATCAATTAGTGCGTAAACAAGCTAAAGGGCAAAATCAATTTTACACCGACAATATCGCGTGAATGGATAAAAAAAAAAAGAATATCAATTGCTCGGATGAAGAAATATGCTAATTCACGACGCCTTAATCTCTCCACGTAGATACAAATGGAAGAATAACCACAGCCACACTTCCGCTTTCTTCGGGCAGAGAAATTTCTTCCGAACGCCACTTCGATGACCGTAAATATGCGTAGCAAAGTTATTACCGTTTACGTCGCTATACAGAGGTGCCACGGGTTAATAAACCGTGACGGTCAGGGCGTGTTGATTCTCTCGCAGCCGCCGCTGTCGAAGTTATTTATAAACCAGACACTGCGCACCGATAAAGCGTTCCTTTCAAATGTCTACATCTCGAAGTGTGTACCGTTGGCGAACGCGAGATAAGAAGAGCGATTCTGAAAAGCTCGCGAACCAGAATCCCGTCGCGGGATTTACGTCGATTCCTCGAGCGTGGCTAATGTAAGAAAGGCGCACCTCGTTAGACGATCGTTATATCGTTATCACCGAAGACCCATCATTATCGCCGGCTGCAAGGCGGAAACGACGCGCTCGGCGCTAATTCGGTGTACTACACGCGCAACTCGATCGATCCCGGCGGCGGCTACGCCTCGACGGCGCAAACCCGCCTCGAGAGAGATGCTGAACTTTGCCCCCCGCTTCGGATTTCACCACGGACGCGGCGATCGGGACAATGGAACCCGTTTTCACGCGGCATCCGCGGACATAGCCGAGCGTCGAGCGAACTGGATTTTTAATAAACCCAACTGGTTTCGGAACGCGGCGGCGGCGGTAGCGAAAATTAGGTCAGCCGGAGCGAATCCAGTCGGCCGTAATATCTGACTCGAATTGTTTCGATGAAGCGAGCCTCTAGAAAAGGCGATAAAAAAATTAAGGAGAGCGATCGCCGCGGAAGAAAAAAGAATAGCGGCCTTTTCGACGTGGAATTTAATCGAGCTAGAATTTTATTAGGTAGTTGATTAACGGTAAAACTTAATCGTCATTCTACCTTCGAAGTGCCTAGACGCTCTCTAAACGCCGCGTCGCGTTCGTGAGTGCATCGCTGCGCGCGGTAGTCATCGCGAGGTGCTTTCGATTTCGACCGCTCGAACATCGCACGGTCGTCGCTCGTGGAGACGCCGCCGCCGCGCAGTTGTGCTTGAGTTACGTCAAGAGTGCGAAACATCCTCGCGATGGCGCGTACGCAGCTCTCGAGAGTACATGCCCACGGCCGTATGGATAGGCGGTAAAAGTTTCGACGCCGTCAACGCTTCCGGGTCCGCGCAACGGTCGCCGCGGCAACGCGCCCGCGGTGTCGCAATGATTCTCGTAATAATTGCTATTCGGAGATTTAAGCGTTACGCGAGAATTCAGCTGTAAGGGACAGTAGACACGGCCCGACATACATCCGCCGTCGTACTGTACCCGGTAAGGCGGCGGATGTACGGCGGACCGTATCTACTGGCCGCTGTCTCTGGCTACTGCTAGCTTCTGCGTGAATATCGAGAGGTGTAAACAACAGTCGATTGGTACACCGCACTCGACGATTCATCGAAGAGAGCTTCTGTGAAAGCGAATAAAAGTAGCCGTTAGACGCGCCAAATTGACATTTCCTTACGAACTGTCGAGACCGCTAAATCAACAAGTCACATTTTTTTTTCTCCACTTCACCTATGATCCATTAATTGATATCGATAGAATTTTATCGCGGACGTCAATCATTCGCGCGCGTCAATTGCCTGAGATTTCTTTGGCCTCGTCGGACGCGTGCCATCGTTCGGGCAAATCACGCGCGCGGGCTCCAACGGCCGCTGATTAATCGAGCGACTGGAGTAACTCGCCGTTAGGTGCGTTTGAAACGTCCGGCGGTATTCCTGGTAGTAGTTAACCGTTGGATTACCATACAAAGTGAACCGCGACTATATCGCGCGGAGAACACCGCCCCCCCCCCCCGTCCATCATATCATCCGGCGATAGACCCACGGCTTTCCCCCGGTGGCAGGTGGAATCTGATTTGCCGTCGACTCTCGCCGCATCGCTCGCATACTCGTACGCGCGTCGCGGTGTACATACCGACTGTACGAGGAGTACGAGCGGTTCCACTCGACTTAACCGAGGCTCGCTGCACCTGCGTGGAGAAGCGGGAGCGTTGGCGAGTTCGACGAAGCGCGGAAGTGGTTGTTTGCGAGAAAAGTGCGACGCGGGAGTAGTGAGACGAACGGAAGTTACGCCGCGCTTTCCGTTTGAAAAGTCCTCGAACAACGCGATATCGAAGGAGACTTTCCTTTGCCGACTTTCTTTCGATCGATCTTTGCGTTACATAATTTTCGCGTTAAGAATGTAACGTCACAATTGAAAAAAAAACACGAGGTATTAATTGCGAATTGTTATTCTTTTTTTTTTTTACAGTACATCCATTACAAAACGGACTTGCCAGACCTGAAAGAGTTCACCCTCTGCATGTGGACCAAGTTCAACAATCACTCGAACGACCATCCCCTTTTCTCCTACGCCGGTAAGAACGCGTTTACAGGCGAGTTTCTTCGGTGACGAGCGAAGGAGTCCCGATTAATTGAGTGCCGATAGACAATAATTGTCAGTCTATCAGGGATCTGGATCGTCATCGCAAGGACTTTTTAGACGTGTTGTGTAGACGCGTGCCGTAAATCACCCAACGTTCGTAATATTTTTTCAAATACGTGAATTAGATCGGTCAGACCTACTTATACGCGTTTAGTTTTTACATACACGGATGGAAAGTCGCCGCGGTCGATTTCTTCCATTTGGGGCTGGGCGGAGATAGGGTAATTGCGGTCGAGGATCGACTGGAGTAAATCATGCGGTATATCGTGTGCCGGGAATGCCGTTTCAGACATCCTGCACATACGGGCGTGTGGATATGTTGCTCGAAGAGTACAAGGAGGAGATAACTCGAAAGAGTCGTACGGTGGTGCAGGGAGTAATTCAAGAAATGACTGTTTCAGTCGGCGATCAGCCCAGAGGAATATTATCCTGGGTGGCCAACACAGCCAGGAGCTCCTATTACATGCTCAACGTGGATGGACACAACCTCTACCGGCTGAATTATCCGCTCAGACTGAATAAGTGGTACCACTCCTGCCAGAGCTGGAACGGCCGCACGGGAGAATGGCAAATCTGGGTGAACGACGAGCGTGTGGGTCGCGGATTTCACAATAGGGTAAGTAAGCGAGAGAAGTTGCGAGTCTCTTTTGGGGAGAAATCGTGAGAAGGACCGAGCGAAAAATCCCGAAATGTCTCGCCAAATGATCCCGACTATAAGAACTCGAAAAATTGAGCAATCGCGCATATTTTGTCGTAAATGTCGGATTCGCGATGATTCTTACCTCCCGACATACCCGAGAGTCACTTCCAGCGCGAGCGCATTCGACTCGACGACTCCGCGAGACGCGCGCTCTCAATCGTCACTACTCCGGAACCACGGGAAAGTATCCCGTGGTTGCCCAGACGCGCGCGTAGCAACGATATGTACGTGCCGTAGAAGCGACGAGTTATTCCCCTTTCATCCGCGCGATCCGCTATACGTATAGAGATCGAAAGGGAATCCTCGCAGAATCGCGTGTCGTTTCCGTCGTTCGCGATTTAGCGGCGTCACCGTGGCAGCCGCTCGGTTGGCGGGCAAGAGGGTCGGGTCGATTGACGGAATTGTTATTGATTTCATCAGCTGGTCGGTCACGTCGTCAAGGGAGGCGGCATAGCCATTTCCGGTCAGGAGCAACGTCAATTGGGCGGCGGATTTCTCGAGGGCGAGGGCGCTCCCCAGGGTAAGCATCGCCATCGGCAGCACCGACGGTAATAGGACTCGGGTAATTTAGCCGAAAGTGCGGGATAATGATACCTGGCGGTGCGCGCGCGTGTACGGCGAACGGTGAGCGGTGAACGCGCGGAACCGCGACTCGGCCGATTGTCCGTGGAGTTCGTGCGGAATGGACGGATAACACTTTCGCGCGTGCAATTTTTCTCTCTCTCGACTTCAGGATCCGGTGGTTTGCTGGGCGAGCTGACGATGGTGCAGCTGTACAGCGTCGCTCTGACAGCCGGAAAGGCTCACAGGGATCACAAACATCATCATGCTCATCATTACGAGCACGATACGAGTAATAACACGCCGATCCCGACAGCGGCGCCACCGGTGACCGGTCCTCCTCTGCCCGCGCATCCCTTCCTCACCGGGGGACAAATCAATCATCGGGTGTGTGAAATGAATTTAACGTCTTTTAGCGGCGTAATCCGGGTCAACGAAATATTCTTTTTTCTTCTTCTTCAGGTGAAGATCAACCCTGGCGCTCATCTTCAAGTGATGCAAAACGGCCTCACCCTGCGCCATCCCAATGTACAGATCCCCGAAGCGACGCAGCCACCCATTCCCATCAATCAGGACGCACTGGCGGGTCTGCCGTCGCCGGGTCTCTCCCTCTCTATCCCTGCAGGCGCATTCGGATCGACTCAGTACTTCGGCAATCAACAGGTTCTGTTGCCTCAGTCCGACGGCTCTGACGGAGCCGCCGACGGCTTCACTTATATCGACGGCTCGTATCACAATCTCGCAAAGAGGGACAAGAATGTGGCGAAGAGGCAAAGCGGCGAGGCGGCTGAAGTCGCGCCGGCGAAATTGGAGTCGGAGAAGTCCGTCGTGAAAAGGGAGGCACCGTCTGACGACAAGGTACACACGGAGAGCCGCTCGCTGATTTTCCTTGTCGACTCGATTCGTTAATTATTTCGCGCTCAAGATCTCGCGAGAATTTGCAATCCTCATTAAATCGCATCTGATCGCGCCGTTTCCAGGTGACATTCGTACCGAAGCGAGAGTCTCCCGTGTTCGGCGAGAAGATCGTCTCGAAGCGCGAGTCGGACAAGAAGAAGCGCGGCCTGGTCCAGCTGGCCGACGGCTCCGTTCTCGACGACACCTTCCTCGTGCCTCAGGGTCTCGATAACAACTACTTCTCCGGCCTGGCCAGCTTCGGGCTTCAATTGCCGAGCCACCAGACCAAGGACGAGGAGCGAGAGCCCGCCGAGGCCGAGGTCAGGCAAGTCATGGACTTGTGCGACGGCTGCACCCCCGATCCGTTCGAGAAGGCGCTGGTGATGGACTGGAGGAGCGTCCCGAAGAAGCTTTACTCGGGCGCCGTCTACCTGCCGGCCGCTCAGGCGTGCAAAGCCTTCTAACTTTCAGCCGTTCTAGACGAAATCAATTTTCCAACTGGATTCACTCGCCCCCGTAGGATTACGCGTTCTCGCGCGCTGTCGCCTCCGCCCGCGAGTCGGGGGCGAAGACCGGAAGAGCCCGGCTACACGAGTTTGCGATAATTAATAACGGGGCGAGAGGTCGCGACGGAGATCGCGCGTGGCTACGGTGCGTTGGGAGGGTTCGAAGGCTTCGCCGATATCCGACGATGAGCGTTTGCGAAAGCGTCCAGCGATATCTCGATTGTTTAACGCGATCCTCCGGGACGCTCTGCCGGGGAACGAAGGGACGTCGCGGTGCTTTCCACGAATCGTACTCGGGCATCGATCGACCGGTCGTCGACGGTGAATTATCCCAGAGGGGATTTTTTTTTTGCCGAGCGACGTTCGATCGTGTCGTTGCGCGGTGTGACGTCGGGGAGGCCTTATTTATTCACGCCGCGCCACCGAGCCGCCGTTAAACTCGTATAGTTGCCAGCGCGCCGGTTGTATATTTATTTATAATCATCCTCTTCTCGCCCGGAGAACAGCAACGAGAGCCGCGATTCGTTTTACGGGGGAGGGGACGAGGAACGATAATACTCACTCGAGCGGCCCCCGTATACCTTTCTCGAGGACTGACGATGCTCTGCAGATGTGAACGGTCAAGGGGGGTGGGAGGCATTTGAGAAGAAACGATAGGAGCCATTTTTTTTAGCGAATACGAACGCGTATCGAAACGTAGTCGGTTCCGGGAGGCGAAGATTATCGACGCGGAGCTATCGTGGGAAAGGTGACATTCGCGGGACGTTTGCAGGACGCACGCGTTAATCCGTGTCGAGACTAAAAATCGACGAGGACCACGCATTAGAATCAGTAGCTGATAATAATCAACGATCATGAATCATGAACATATACCATCATCCGTGTATAAGCAGTGTATAAATAGACTTTATAAATAAATGTATTATTTACATTCGGATGTGTGCCTGAATTCATCCCGATTCCCTGTCACCCTCTAACGCTGCAAATATGTTTATGATTGACAGTGGATCAATGGATATATTGTGGATATTGTAATATTTTTTTCACGGAGATTTTACCCCCGGGATTTTTAAGGTGCTTGATTTCGAATTTGAGCTCCAAATTGGACTCAATTTATATAAAAGAAAGCTGAATCGTTCGAGTACGTCAGAACGTCTAAATGAATCGAGTTAGGTAGGTCTCGAGGTATTTTTACTAATTTCTTTCGAGATTCCATATGTCACGCGCAGACATTTTCATGAATCTCTTTTCGCTTTGAGAGATTGAGGGAGCTTTCTCGGGTCCCTCCAGCAGCTTTTAGTCCGTAAATGAATTAATCGTTCCAACGACTCACCTTGCTTTTGTGGATGTGCTGGTGCTGGAACTCGCTGTCGAACTCCGGTTCGCTGAAGTAGCTCTGATCCTCCCAGTGAGGCGGTAATCCGGTGCCCGCGCCAGGAGGTCCCAGCGGTCCTGGCATAGCCGCACCGCCGTCGGTACTCTCGAAAAGTCGGAGCACGCTGCGATCTCTGATATCCCTCAGGTGAGACCTGAAGTGTCGACCGAAACGACGTGTTATCGCGACACAGCGATCGTTCGACGGTGAATTTTACGACGGGCGATGGACTGACCTGAGGTCTTCCAGCTCGTAAAACATATCCTTGTTGCTGTCGTGAATATAGACCTTCACGTGTGGGCTGTCCAAATACTCCATGGTGAGCTGCTTGGGGAAGCTCCTGACGAAGAGAGCCTTGACGGTGTCTATACTTGTAATTTCATTAGGCAGAAGCGCCCTCTTCGTCTCATTCCTGTACTGCAGGAACACCAGGCCTAGGGAGTCGCCCACAGAAATTCAATGTTTTGTCAGGAATGCGCGTCTCCAATTCGCATAAACGTTACGATCGGATTTGGTGTTGGATGTAGCGAGAAAGATTGTGAGAAAGCTCGAGAAGAGAATCGCTTCGTCCGTCCCGTTTTTAATCCACGTATCGCGAGTGCCTTGTAACGATAAAAAGAGGGTCGGCACTTCCGTTTGATGTGAGAAAGAATCAAGACTCCGACGAGTCCTCCGTGAATCTCTAATCGGATTTGAGAGGAACCAACGACGGATCGGCACGAGTGCCGTTCGTTCCCTTTACGACCTACAGATTCGATTATTCGAGTCGCGACGCGAGCAGAGATGATAATTGGAGACTCTCTCGACGCGATAAATATGTTTTTGCATGGATTTTATATCATCGCGCGGACGGTAGATATTTTAGCATTTTTTCCTCGCGAGCATTTTTCGCGACCGAGGGAGAAAAAACGACAGGAACGACGAAAATAAATTACCTAGTGGACGCTCCAGAGTCTTGCTAGGGGTTCGCACGACGGGCAGGCTGCTCCTTTGTTTGCCACCTCTGCGGAACCCCGTGCTCGACGTCTCCACCTCCGACATGATGCCGGGGTCGTCGTCGAACAGCATCGTCGACGACGGAGGTGGATAGCCCCTCGGCAGGGGAGACTGAAAGATTGAGAACAAGACTGGGTCAGCTTGAGACGATGTGGTGCCGACTAAAATTGTCTTTTTATCACTATTTCTATCTATTATATTTCATTGCCGGGCTAATGATTTTTTTTACAGACTTTTTTGTCAATGTAGCGATACGAGACCTACCGTAACTACTTTATCGAATACCTATGAATGCCTTCTACCTTGCGTTCGCGCGAGTTACGATTTTTTTTCTCTTATCAGCTTCCAAAAGATTTCGTGCAGATAATAACGCGTCGAATTGACGAACGATGGAATTTCGAAAAGACTTATGACGTACTTTGGCATAACATAGCACTGCAAATATACATGTCGATGCCATGCAGCATGCAACTGCCAATGATGCGGGCAAATATCTAAGAGTACTAAACGAGGTGGCGGAGAAAAAAAAGTTACCTTTCTCTGGCGAGACTTGGTCCCCATCTGTTAGCGGAGGGAACACGGAAACACACACAAGTAACAGTTAGAAACTCGTATGGGGGGTAGGGGGTCTCCTGCGTTTCGGGCGTCGTCCCTAAAGCGTAAACGCGCGCACGTGCCTTCTTACGGTAAATAAACGAGGTTCGAAATATATTCGGTAAAAAAAAAGTCGCGCAACCGTTCGATCGCCGAAGGTTCCCGACTCCTCTCGACGTACCGAGGGAAACTCTGTCATCGCGCGCGTACGACAGGATGCGTTACCGTTGCGCAAATACGTTACGTGCACCGGTTACCGCGACAGTGATGTAATTTCGACTTGGTTTGATCGGCTCGCCCGTTCGATATCAATGTTTACGATCACCGGCTTAATTAGCGCATACAACGTCATCGTGGGAGTTCTCATACAGTCCTCGTAAAAATTGTCTCGATCATTCATTTTGTTCGCTTTATTTGATCGATGAACTCGAGCGATACGAATGACAACAACGTGGAAAAGGCTTTGCCACAATGACAGCACGAATGATTTGTCTCTAACGAACCACGCGTACGGCAGAACGCGCGTGACGAACGGATAACTGTACGCTCCGGATAAAAATAATAAAACAAAAGGATACAAAAAGTAGAGCGCGCAAGCCCTCTACCGAAAAAATGGGGCGGAAAGCGATATACGAAAGCCCGCCCCACCCCTTCTCCGTCGCGCACAACGGCATCCGACGCACGCATCGCGGTTTCGAAATTAATTTCGGGTCGCCGCGCTCGTATCGAGTCCCGATGCATTCGCGTACGAGCTCCGCGGTCGGCAAAACGCGCGCTAATTCCGACGCAGCCGACGACAGGACGACGCGCGGTACACACGCGGTCGAGTCTGGTCGATCGTCGAGTGCAGGGAAGGGAGTGCATTGGTATTTCGATAAATCGAGAAGAGCGATAAATGTGGTGTGTAACAACGATCTGTGCGAGAGCCTGGAAGGGGGTGCTGCGCACGATAATAAAGTCACGTTAAAACGGTCGTATCGTCGTACGTCGTTTTTGATCACCCTTGTCGATACTCCGCGATCGAAAAGGGTGCGACGAAGGAATGAGAAAATGAGAGCTCGACGAAAAAACATGACACGAGATTGAGAGAAGAGCGGAGAGAAGGGTAGAAGAAACAGTCGATGCGAATGTGGCTCACGCCGAGGGTAGGCGAGACTCACCTCGAGATCCATGGTGGTATGTCGATTCGGCGGGGTGCCGTATTGTCCGTGGGGCGGGGGTAGATGATGGGGATGAAGGGGATGAAGTTGTGCGTTGAACTGTTGATGGTGCAGGGACGGCTGATGGTCCCCGCTGAGGGTGTGTCTTCGCGGCTCGTCTCTGGAGCGGCCGCCGCCGCCGCTTCCGGTACCGCCGGAACACCGGGATCCCCCACCCCCACCACCGCCCAATATTCCGCCGCCAGTGCCTCTTCTTCCGCCCGGAAGATCGTTCGAGCCACCCTCACCCTCCCCCCTGCCACCTGTAACGAAAGAAGGCGTCGTTAAATTTCGGTTTCTTCTCGTGGTTCGTAGTTTCGGTCCGTGAAAGATGTCGAGATTCCGTGTCAATCGGCTCGGATCCGTTGGAAGGCCGTCGCGAGGGCGGGCCCGATGTCGGCCTATTTGGCAGAAAGTGAGCGCCGGAAATAACGCGTTCGCGGAAGACGTCGAAAATAGTCGCGCCCATGGGGGCTTTTATTGGCGGCCACTCTGGCTTGTTTCGCCGCGGGTTTCGCACCGTCGCGTCGTCGGGCCGACCATCGCGCGCCGTATCTACTCGAATTCCGCGATCGCGCGTAACGGTACAGAGACGCCGCCGTGAGTCGATCCGTAGAGATCCGCGTGGGGAGAGCGAGACGAATGGCGATTTGGGTCTCGTAAAATTGGGCCTCGCGAGAGATAGCCATGCGCGCGCGTGGTCATTGACCTTAATAACGCCACTCGACTGATATTTAAAGTGGGTGGATGTATCCGCGAGATGCGCGAGCATGAAACCCATCGATTAGAGTCGCTCGGAATGAGCGACGCTCGAGTATCAGGAGTCTCGTTGACTCGCAGTTGGCCTGACATCGCGGCAACTCGCCTTAATGATCTCCACGGCCTCTTGTCGCAGCGACGTTCTCGTCGACGAAGAAATAAAACTCGACGTCTTCGACAACGAAGTCCCGCCCGGACTGCGGATGAAGCAGCAATGCTGCGTCGACGACGAGAAAATTTCTTTCCGCTTTCGGAACCGGATATGAGTAGCGAATGGTGAATTCCCGGCTCGATGATCCCACCATTTTCGAGAAGTGGACACGTCAGGAAATCATCTAATTTTAGAGTGCGGTCGAGAGAAGCCCGTATGCCTATAGGCATAGTCATGGATATATCTGAACTTGTACACCATGAATAGATATATATTCACAGCTATATGTATAGAGCCGGGGGCGGGAATCGGGATGATCTAATGTTATTCCAAAAACGTGGCGGAATTGGGTCGGCTTCCGCGTATAATAGCGGCGAACGCCCCTAAATGCATAATTAATGCCCGTGTAACGAGGAAACTGCTTTGTCCTCCCCGTCCTGCTCCTCTGCCCTGCGTTCATCGCTCCTCGCCCTCTCAATTTATCTCCCTTTCGCCCGTATCGATTTTTCGTAATGATCGGGGTCGAGGAGAGGAGGCAGAGTGCTCGTTCGGCTAAGAAACACCGTGATAATCCGAACGTTTAAAACGTCGATCCACCCTCGCGCCGGAGCGTGACGAATAACGGCGGGTCGGCGAGAGAAACGTTAAATTTCGCAACCCCCGAGACGAAATCGAAGCGCGCAGAGAGTAACTGTCCTTCCCGACAAAGTGGAGCGCGCTTGGGCGTTCGAAAGATTCCGAACGATGCTGCTCGCGGCAACACGCGCGGCGAGTCGGGAGTAGCGGCGAACGACGATCCGGAAAGGGAGAGCAGGAAGAGAGAAGGGGGTATTTTCTACTTATTTTCTCGTCCCTCGAGGCGGGCAACATTTTAATCTTTCATGTCTAGCGTGGCGTGCTCGCGAGAGAAGAGGAACGGCGATCCATTGCGTCCCTCGAGGGTGATCAAAAATGCGAACATCCCTCCCACTTTTAACGACCCTCTCTTTCCTCCCGACTCGCTGAACCCGTAATTCTTTCGCAAGAGAGTTCGCCCTGTATGATCTATTTCGTATATTAACCGGGCCTTTGCCGTTGACGTTTCGGTGTAAACATTCGGAATGTGATTCACGCCGAACATCTGGTATCTCGATGTACTCCGCACTATTCGCTCCGTCGCGTCGCGCGGACTGTATCCACGCACGTAATAACGCGGGACTTGAGAGAAGAGCGCGCGAGTCTGTCGAAACGTTTAAAAATATCACGCGTACATCAGATTACGAAACGAGCGGCACTTGCTTCTCCCTGACAACGCAGTCGCTCCCTTGTTGGATATTACGGTTATTCCGCTGCGAAGGGAATGTCACGTCCGACGTGCGGCGCCTGTATATAGGCAATGGCGCGTGTACGCGTTTGAGGCGCGTGGCTAATTAACAGGCGGGGCATAGGAATCCCTGAACAATTGTAAATAGAGAGTGGAAAAGCTTCGGGACTGATAACGTCACTGCACGGAAGATAAAGGTAACCCAAACAGTTGACAATCGCATACGTCAGCGGAAATGTAAAACGAAGCGATCGACGTTTCCGCCCATTTCGTACGCTCTCTCAAGCTCTAAGATGACCCTGCGTATGAATCTGCAAGTGCGCGATGAAAAGCACGTAATTTAATCGCGGTTCGCGTCGGAGGTCGCGGTTGATGGCGTAATCCGCTGCAGGACGCACGCTCACGTACGTGTATGCGTATACACACACATGTATAACACGAAGGAAATAGGAGCCCGCGAGCAAAGACAAAAAAAATTCGAGCCACACGACGATTATCTTCACAGGGCATTACCCTCGAATCTCAACTTACACCCGGCTCTCGCAGCCGTCCCTTCATATTTTTCTCGCCGGTGCAGCTTTCGTCCCATTAATCCGTCGCGCTCGTTTCAGT
This sequence comes from Xiphydria camelus, assembly GCA_963678675.1. Classification (NCBI taxonomy): domain Eukaryota; kingdom Metazoa; phylum Arthropoda; class Insecta; order Hymenoptera; family Xiphydriidae; genus Xiphydria; species Xiphydria camelus. The sequence goes on from OY783191.1 coordinate 39,844,766, forward strand.
CCCGTTTCGCGCGCGCCTCTCGCGCGGTAGATGCATCGAAAACAATGGGGACTACTCGCGGGGGGTTGACCATAAAAATCCAATAGGCTGCATAGGTGTTGGGCGCGCACTTTCAGCGCGTGCATACGTACATGTGCGCGAAGGGGGTGTAGTAGCGAGCCGACAAAGCTTATAACGGCGAGACGAGAGGAGAGGAAGGGGAGAAAAGGTGAAGGAGAAAATTCTACGGAGCCTCCGAGACTCGTATAGAAAAGTGGATTACACCGAGAGAGGCTTACGACAACCTGGATCAGATATACCACGATGGGTGTGGTAGAGGTGTATGTATTATATATCGTGCTCGCGAGCGCAGCATAGGGATGCTGGTATAGCTGGTACGAACCCTTAGCTGGACTCACAGCTGGTGGTCGGATATAATGGCCGGGGGAGAGGGAGGTGGTTCGTCTCGGGGCACGAAGCTGAGAGTGCGCGTGTGTGAGGTAAGACATTTTTCTTCCGATGCTGCGGTCTGCCCGGAAGACGAATCGATCGAGGAGCAGAGCACCGACAAATTCGAGCTTTACGCGAATCCAACCCAGAGAAAGGATCTACCCGAATACGAACCTATGACAACATTAGCTGTTCAATTCGACGGGGTTCCCCGGGGATTAACCTAATTTTACCTCGCGACCGGATTCACGGGGAGGACGTATTTAGGTCGTACACGGGGACGAGAGGTGGGCTCAGCTGGGACGCGCTAACGAATCTTGATCATCACCGAGGTCGCAACGAGTCTGCCAATCAAGAGACCCGGGTAACGAAGGGCGAGCGTGTATCCGTCATCAGACGCGCGTGTGTATTATGCGGCGGGCCGCACAGGGTAAGGCACAGACATAAGGCATCGTCGTGTTCCCCACGGTACATCCGTGTATTACGCGCGCCTGTGGAAGGGTGCCCCGACGCGAGAGGAATCGCGCATATAGGGTGTAACGGAGTAGGAGCTCAGGGGTAACGGCTCGAACCAGGTCAGCCGTGCTGGCGTTGGCTCCACGCGGCTCTAGTCTGGAATCCGCTTCTCTTATCATCCGGCTCGCCACGTTGCGCTAAAGCGTGCAAATTCGCGCGCGACGGGAAGGACGCGTTGGGTGGCATGAAATAAGGGAAAAAGGGTGAAAGAGAAAAGGAAGATCGATCGAGTTGAATCACTCGACGAAGGAGCTAGAAAAAGACTGCTGCTAGCCGGTCGTTCTTTGGTTCAATAGCCGAGGGTATACGCGAGGTAAAATTTTCCGTAACACTGAAACCACAAAGGGTGGTTTCAGTTTCGAAAATTAACGATTCCTCGGAAAATACGAAACTTATTCGGTCGGCGTACGCGAACGTTTCTTTGATTCAAATAAAATGAAAATTAATATATCTGTACCTCAGAGCCAGAGTATGTTAAGTCCATTTTTGCCGAAAACGGGTTTTATACGTTAAATAATAATATTAATATTTAATTAATATTTTAAACTCAATTATCTTAAAACTAAAAATTTGGACTTATAACATACTCTGGCTCTGAGAGGTACAGATATAATATAATATGTATATATTCATTCGCGTGAAATACTTAGTATGTAATAATCGAATGGGCGCGTTTACTTGATATTACTCTCCTTTCTGCAGAGATATGGATACATCTCTACCCGACCGGATGCCGCGTCAATATCCCAAAGCTATTGTGAAGCAGTCACCCAGCATTGCACACCTGGTCCGTTTATATCAAGTCGCGTCGATGACCATAAAAGGCGCGCGTATTAATAATTCGCGGCCTAAATCAATGTCGGACGCAGGGAGCGCCGGGTATTGGCTTCGGTGCCAGGAAATTTGAATGGAGAACTCGAGCTGGGTCGAGATCCTTCCACCCATATCCTCCATATCCTCGTCTCTCTCTCTCTCTCTCTGTACGTTTTCCTCTCCAATTCCATCTCTCTCCTCGTAATACATATTGCATTAGATGCATATTGCGTAACCACTCGTGCATTTACATAATATTTAAAGACGTAATTCGGCACCCTCTCTTGCGAGGCGTAGCGAAGCGGGACGAGGAGTTTCCGGGATTACAGGCCGGAAACGAAGCTGGAAGGAGTGAGGAGAAGATGTTGCGACGGGAGCCTCTCGAGAAGCGATTAAGAAGGAAAGAATTAATTCGCGCAGGAATCCACCCGCTACAGTTATTTCTCTTTCGACTTGTGGTGGGAGAATAGCGTCGAATGTATAGGTACTCCAGCGGGCGAGAGGATTGGAAGGCTTAAGAGGTGTTACTCGAGGGAGGAATGATGGACATAGACCCGACGTCGAACTTTGATCGAAAAAAAGAGAGAGGAAGAAACTCGCGGAAGAGATCTTTGAACCTGACTGGTATACGATTGTTTTGGAAGGGACGCGTTTCGGCTGTCTTAACCCTTTATAAGTGGCAGAAGACTGGGACCCATTTTAAAACACATTATATGAACTTTTTTTATGTATATAATATTTCTTGCCATGAAAAAATTATCTTCATATTTTAAAAAATTATAGACAAGGTAAGGTGGGGTAAGAGCGTCCAAAAAAATAGACGGGGCAAGTGCCTCATATCAATTTTTATTCAAATTTCTTAACGAATGGTGCTGCCATCTTTAATTTGTAATTTTTTTTGAGTACGTATTAAGCTGTTTAAGCGTTAATTAAGCTGTTTTTTAAATCTAAGAGGTATTTTCGCAGTTGCTAATCTAAATTATTGTTTTTGTTGATATGTTGACGTAATGTACTTGTCCCGTCTATTTTTGGTACGCTCTTACCCCACCTTACCTTACTTATTCATATTATTTTTTCATATGTATTAGAATTTACATTTATCTTGTGTAGAATTTGTTTTCCATTAAAATATCAGCTAGCAGACTTAGGCCTCTGGTGGGAAATTATTCTCCCAGTAAAACTTAAAGGGTTAAGGCGATGAAGATCAAGACGTAGCTGCCTCACATCTCAGCTCGATTCGATTTCATTAATCAATCAGGCGGTTATATCTCGGTACGCGTGTCCGGCATCTCTATTAAATAAGATCTCTACTACGCATGGTCTTCGAATAAAGATAAGTTCCTCTATAATTGCGTTCTAGATTTGTTGTATTCGATAATGGTAACGAGGAAACACTGCACGACGAAATTGCAACATCAGGCCCCTTGCAGTGTATGTATATCTCCGCGTCCCACGCGGATTCTTTTTTTAACAGTTCATCGCGCATCACATTTTTTCGGGGAGATGGCGCGCGGCCAGAAATCCCTCGAAATAGAATCGTACGAGAAAAGCCAAAAGAAAATTGTACAACCGATCGCTCGCGTTCTTCCATCAATTACTCGTCTCGCGAATTAACGGCACAGACAACAGGGGGAAACGAATATCACCCCGAGAAAACCATTATCCGTTCCAGTCGTGCCTCCGCCTCGTTTCCGACTCGCCTCGACCTACCCCAACCCGTATATCAGACACCCGCTGGAGAGCCGCATTCGCGCGGCGCCGGGGCGCATCATTATTGCCACCGTCACTCTCTCGGCCGGAGAGACGTTCCCCTCGCTAATACGGCGTCGCATACCGCGCGCGCTCTCTTTCTTCTCACCTCGACGCGAGGAGAATTAGCGTCTCCGCGGGCCGGATACGGCGCGCGCGGCGCTCAATGGCACGCGATAATAACGATATTCCTCGCGAGCACCATCGAGAGAGTTTATTCACGGAGAAGTATACCGGGCGCATTGTGCGGCGAGAAGAACGTGGCATACGGGTAGCGCTGCGTATTAATCTTCGTAACAAGGCGGCGGCCACGAGGGATCGAGCGCGGCGCGGACGGGAATTTATAGTCCGATCCTGCCTGACGCCGACGGCGAGGAGAGGCCAGGGTTGAATCGCGCGACCAAGCGCCGTCCGTGCGCCCGGGCGGCGATTGCGTCGCGCGATTGGACGACACTTCTTCCGGCGACTGGTAAATTGTCTCAGTGAGCTTTGCCGCGCTTATCGATTGCGCGCTGTTTGCTCGTTGCCGCGGCGCACGGAGAGTATTCTCTCATGGAAGAGCATACGTATCGCCGTTTTCTCCGGGGAGATGGGAGGGGGAAGAAACGCGCGAGAGAGGATTCGTCGGCCGGTCGCGCGCGAGGGGTAGAGGGGAAGTATCCTCGGGAATTATTTCCGAGAGGGTGAACAAAGACGGAGAGCGACGGGATTGCGTGGGAAATGAGACGAGGGGCGCGGTACGAATGTTGGTCCGGGGCGAAGGGGCAAGAAAACCAGAGAATCGAATTCCTTCGGAGGCAGCGATTGCAGCGAGCGAGCGATCGAGAGATGGAGGCGGAGGGGAGGAATACGAGAATCCGGGAATCGAATGTCTTCGCGCGAGTAGCGATCGAGTTCGAGAGAGCGATCTCAACGTGGGAGGAGAAGCTTCGCCCCGGTCGACGAACTCTCGATGCGGGCCTACGCTTCGGCAATCGATATCTTCTCTCCGCGTGACGGGCTGTTCGTTTTATCGGATCAGTGGTAATTGCCGCAAAAAGATATAGCCGGTATTCCAACGAAATTGTGAGGGGCTAGAAATTCGTTACCCCTCGCGTGTAAATGCGTCGATCTCGATCCCAGATCGAAGCGACATCCTGTATTTTTCAAAAGTCGCGACGCCTTCAATTTTATCGTCAAGAAAAGGATCCCCGATATCTGTGTTCCCACGCGAAGAACGTCGAAAACTTTCACGCTCGACAACAACCCCTGCCATAATTGAAACGTAATCGCCACCGCGAAATCGCACCCGTATATAAAACGCTCGAAACCCTCGGGACGCCCGAACATTTTGATAAATGGCCCCGGACGATTCTTGCCGCGGATAATTGTGACGTTTCCGCGATGGGGGAGCCTTTGCGGAGGGTGAGACGTGGCGAGCGAGAGGGGGGAGGTGGACACGTGGTGGAGGTGGGATCGAGTGGGGTATGGAATATTTAACGCTCCCTCGCGAAACCGTTGCCCGCCTCGGTCTTTAATAAAGAGAGAAATGTTCACGCTCCCGCGGATTACGCCGAAGAATAATTCAAGTGTCTCGGGCGCGTGCCCGCCGAGCAAAAACTCCGTGCGGTGGGCAAAGGAATTACGGATCGGCTGGTTAAATCGCCCGCGAGTGAGCTATAGCGCAAGAGAGGCAGAGGGAGGGAGGGAGAGAGAGAGATTTAGAAGTAAAACTAAATCGACCGTTTTTCCGTTATTTCTCGCGTTCATCGATAATGCCGTTATTATTACCGGTAACGCATAGATAGGCGCGCTTCGTAAACAAGCCGCTCGATGTGTCGCGACAATAGAGGCAGGGTCATCCGACGTGCGAGAACCGAGGGTATAAATTATAAATAAACAGCGCCAAAGCCGGGAATAAAACATTGCGATGCGATTGTCGACGATACCACGTCCGATTGCACGAATGTCGCGTGGCACTATGGGGATGCGAGCCCCGCGGTAAACCGCCATGACGTACCCTGCAATTTTACTTGCGATGCATGATTCGTTCGATGTTTGGAGTGTTTTCGAAATTGTGCGGATACGGAAATTACACGATTCGATGTAATTTGCGAGTGTACCAGTTTGTCAGTGAATATCGAGAATTGGAAAATCGAAAATTCTTGACAACCGAGTTCGCTCTATGCATGAGAGCGGCTGTAGAGTAATCATGTCACTAAGAACGATCCACTGTTTCCAAGCAGGATTTCGCTCAGTACGGCCGGGAGAAAATTACTCGCTCGTCTGGGAGAGCCTATTAAAACTGAGCCTATATGTATACCGCGCGACGATCCAGCGGAAACTGCCGCGTCAACGATGCGGGCTCTCTCTCTCTCTCTCTTCCTCTCTGTCCCTCCTTCACTCTCGTAGACGGATCCATGAATGTGTCTGCTCTTATGCAAGTGGCACAGCTACGCGCTTTTCGGCGCCTCTCGCGTTTTAGCGTCGACTCGTACAACCCGCATGTGTGTACAACTGAAGAGTGTATACGTATAAGAAGCGGTCTCTTTGCATGTAATTCCGATTCTATTCCGGAAGCGGGCGATATCTATGGAATATCGTGTAAATAGGAGGATTTTACTTCGAGAGGGAAGAGCAGTCGGCGAGAAACGTGGTAAATACGGAAGGGGAGTAGCGCGCAACGCAGGCGGCGTAGAAGCGCGTCTGACTACGCAGGGGGTCCTTTCCCTGGCGCCTCGATATGCGCTGAGGCTTACACCTCGACGCGTTTGGCATCGTCTCATTTTCGACGAGTATCTATGGTCTCATATTCACGTGCCGTCGTATCCCGAACATCGGTTAAAAGCGATAGATATTCTATCGACGCCGTCGACTTTTACATATCGTCCATCGGGAATTCGTAGAACGCTCGCAAAAGCGCCACGACTGCGAAGAGTCTCGCTTTCACGGGACACGTTGGCGAGGGGTGAGGAGGGGAGGGCGCGCGGCCCTCGCTCGTGTTAAACGTGAAATATTAAAGGCTGAAATAGAACGCGCGTCGCACGGCGTACGCGCGAATCGCGCGGCCCGACGATTTAGTCGTGCAACGGCGCGGAGAAATATGTACTCGTACATGTGCGTCCCTGCGCTCTTAGCTAAGCTAAAAGCTTACGGTACCCGTAATTTCTTACGGCGGTACACTGAGAAAAAAAAAAGATTAACAATTATTCTGTTAGAAGGATAATCTGAGTACGAAAGGAAGTCAAAAATTATACTTCCAGGATTTAAAATTTAACCTTTTCCTTAGGATAATTTTTGATCTATTTTACCTTCCGTACTCAGATTATCCTTCTGACCGAATAATTTTTAATCTTTTTTTTTCTCAGTGTAGGTGAATCGAAACGACCGCCATTCCGAACGCGGCGGGACGGGAGGACCGTTGAGCTCTTTGGCGGGTTTCGCGCCACGCGTGTCTCTCGCTCTCTTTCCTCGAAGAATCGTCGTAAAAGCCGCAGGATTGCCTTCTCGCAGCGACAGCGGGAACCGACGCTCTCGGCGTTGCGCGAGTCCCCTTCGGGTCACGCGCGACGCCCCTTTGCGGTTCGCCGCGCGTCCAAAGGCGACGGTTGCACGTGCGAATTGAAGCCAACGATCCTCCCCTCGATTCTCGTACACGCGTGCGAAAATCAACGCCGTTTCCCGCGATCATCGCGAGTCGCGAGTATCCCGCGTTTCGAGAGCGAAAGCTCGCTACCTTCGTTCGGTCGATACCGTCACGTATATATGTACAAAGTTTATACGTAAACGCGCGCGCGGAGATGGCGATCGCGTGGCATCGAACAGTCAGACGTGTCGCCCCCTTGTAATCAACCCCTTCACCGAGTCACCCCCCGTAAAATCAGTCGCACCCCGCGCCGTCCACGCGGAAGCACGGATCGATCCCGCGAACACCCCTGCTCACCCCCGGCGCGATTCCACGTGCGAGGAGGACTTTCCAGCGCGAGAGACAGATCGAAACGAGGCTAATGGCGTCTGGCGCCGGGTCGTTAAACGTCACGGCACACGGTACGTACACTTACCGCACTCGACCCTCGCGCGAGACGGAAGCGCCGGTCTCTTTGTTCCGCTCGAATTCGGGGGGTCGTGGAAATCAGTACCGCGGGGATATCGCGAGCGCCCGGCTCGTCGTCACAGCGACTTCCACTTACATGACTCTCCTCCGTTCACCCGGTAGGTACTTCGAGGAAGAGTCCGCCCGCCGATCCTCGGAGGTATCCGCTTTTCCACCCCCGATTCGATTCGCGACGCGCTCGAGTGAGAAAATGCACTGATTGAAAACGGAGCCGACTGGCACTACCGCTCGCGCGTGTTACACTGCCGCCAGAGGCTGGAGAGCTAAAAAAACCACTACACGGTTTTATAATCAATATTAGTTGGCGGACGTGCCGCGGCGTGACGCCAGCATCAATGAAAGCTCGACGGAGGCGGCGATCGGGCGCGTCCGTCGATGCGAGATCTCGGGACCGGCGGCGATGCGCCACCGCGCGAATCGCTCCGTTTCCACCCCGACGCCGCGCGACCCCCGCCTCTTTTTAACCCCCGATCGCGTCACCCCACGCGCCGCGTCGCCTCGTGGTCCAACCAAGGGGGCCGCGAAACTGGCGGTAGGGTGTGGCGAGGAGTTTTCAAAGACGCTCCGGGTTTCAGCCGGCGTCCGCCAGAGGAAGCGAAGCTCGGAGGGGATGCCTCGAAGCTTCGGTAGCGACATCCGACGGCAGCGCGACGCACTGACGAAACTCTATTGCTGGCGGAGCGCTGAATGACGTCGAGAGAGAGGAGACTCCGTTATCGTGTCGCTGCTCTGTGCTCTTACGCGCTCGCTATGCGGCACGAGGGGGACGAAATTACGGGAACCTCGTAATCGATGCGTTCTCTATTGTCAAATCAATATCCGTCTCATCGGAGGCACTGCGAGATTGACGGGGAAACGATAAGGCTAGTTTCTACCTTACCGAGGGAGTCATCGAGGGACGAAGCTTTGACGAGAGGTCGCGGCGAAACAGGGGATGAAGGTGATTCGAAAATGATCCACCGGGCGGATGCAGCGCTTCTCTGATTGAGAAAACTCGCAGAGACGCTAGATACGTGTACAAAGTCGGGAGGATTATTCCCCGACGAGTAAGGGGTCAATTGCACGCGGAGGAAAAACTAGTCGTTTATCGTTCCGATTCGATCTCCCGCGCAAATACTTTTCGCGATCCCCGCTGAATTTTTGACGCGCCACCATCGCCAGTCGTAAAATCGAACGCACGATCGACGAGGGACCCGAGAGCTTTTCTCCTCCCCGTCACGTCCGAGTCCCGGTTACGTGCCCTCCCGCGACGGGCGCAAAGTGGAACGACGAATCCCGCGGGACGCCGCACACCCCTCGGATTCCCTCGCGAGTCTGAATGTCTCACCCGCTCGGTTGAATTTCCCGTCCGCGCGTCCGGATCCGTCTTCCGATACCGGGGGAGAAGAGCCAGCGCGCCAACCCGGATAAACGCGAGCCTAGATTTCGAGGAGTAGCATACGCTTCCCGAGGAGAGAGTTTACGACGGCTCCCTCCTACGCGAACGAGAGAAAAGTCAGAGAAAGGGTCTCTCGCGGCCTAGACGCGGCGTCGGGTTTATTTTTATTTACGGCGGGGGTCGCGGCGGCGCGACGCGCGGAGTGCGGCGCGCCCTCCGCGAACCGCGGGATTCCCCTTCGCCCGTCCGAGTCCTCGTACGTAGGTACTTCGGACGCGACGCGTTTTACATTATCGCCGGAGAGATTCGTCGGAACGAATAAAATTTTCATTCGTTACTCGCGCTCACCGGAGGAACTCTATACGCCGAGGAGGGAAATATATTTTAGTTGCGCAGCTTTCTACCGGAATTTGACTCTTATTGGTCTTATCGGTAGTATACGATTGTCTCGTCGAATAAGATAATCACGACACTCGGTATTTATACAGCATAAATACGCGTAAGTCGTAAGGATATTTCATATTTCTCCCCCCTTATATTTGGTGCTTATACAAATATTTGTGTATCCAACCGTCCGAGCGGATTAATATGATGTATAGCGCGCACGCGGTTCCGTCTCGGATGCTCGGGATTGGGAATTCGCGTATCTCGCGGCTCCGCCGGAGGAGGGACGTCGAGCAAGGTGAAAATCTCGTTTACTCGCGCGCAGGTGGATCTATCCGTCCGTACAGGTTGAACCGTATATGCCGGAGGGACGCGTCTATTTGTTTCGCCTCTTGTTATCCTTCCCACCTTTCTCCAATTTCCCTCCCTTATCTCCGGGAGAGGATATTCGCGAGATTCTACTGGATATTTATGGGACTCTCCGGAGATCGTAGTCGAGCTAAGAAGAATTTTTAAAACGAGATCGAGCTGGAGTGGCACTTGAATTGGTATTTAAAATTTCACATTTACTTTACTCGATCAATTCTTTGGAGAATTTTTTCTTCCAGTTGCTAAAAAAAATCTAGTTTTCAGCAATCAATATAATCCATATCGTTGCTCGTTAAAAAATCAAGTGGAATAATTACATTTCTTGTGCGTAACGTCCGGATTTGTATGGGGCGTAGTAAGAATTCTGACATTTGTTCGACGGTGGTGCGCGTCGCACTCGTCCGGGTGTCGTTGCAAAGCGAAAGGGATCGGTTGTACGGCTGGGGTGGCCAACGTGGATGTTGGCGGTATCGGTTTCAAGTGCTACAGAGGGGTGTAACTTAAACCTGGAAACCTAGCAAAGACTTTACTGATTCCAGGGGTTAAGTTAAGCTTACGGTATATGTGTCTGTTTGGAAGAAAGGACGAATCGGATGGAAGAGGCACAAGGGCGAGAAGCTCACTTCGGCTTTGGTGCTTCGCGATCGTTGCGTTTCATTTCTTTCAACGAGATATAATATAACTTGTAAGGACGCTCGGGTTAATTCAATCGCAAGGGAAATGCACGCGAACCAAGGCGAAGATAATTCAATGAAAGTGAACCGGAAAAAAAATTGGCAGCCCGGAAAATCCGTAAAATTGCAAAATAATCGTTTCCCCCTTCCCCGGGAAAAACCGACGCGGATTAAGAGGCTATACGGGAGAATATAACCGTGGATGTGCCGCAGCGCCTCTGGCTAAGCCCGCGCTCGTTCGACGAAGAAAAACGTTGGTGGAAAAACCGCGCGGTACCGCGGAAAAAACCGGGAACCCAACCGGAGACGAACGAGAGAGTCCGTGGATCAGGAGAGATATGATTTATATCTCGACGACCAACACGGCTGGCGTATTTCAGGGGCGATTTTCCTCGGAAAGTGGAAAACTCGACGCGATGGGAGATCGTAAAATTGTCCGGATGCTGCGTCTACCGCGAAGGTATGCCGGATCCGATGCCGCTAGGAGACGTGCACGGATAGACGTACCGTTACGATTCGTCGGTTTGACGTTCAATTAATCAGATCTGCAGTCAACGTATCGGTGCATCTCCCTTTACGCTCGCTTGCGGCAGAGCCGTTTCTCGATGCCCGTGGCCGATTAGAGATCCCCACGCGCGTCCCGGAGCGGAAAGGAAGGAGGAAGTCGACCACGCTGTAGAAGCGTAGGTATGTGGATGTACGTGAAGGCAGACCGGAAGCGGATGAGAGCAGAGACATCGCGTCGACACGACGTGACGGAGATTATCGGACCCGTAACGGATCGGATGGCACGCGGAAAGCACGCGCGATCGACGCGCAACGAAAATATTTTTAAGGATTATTATACCGCGATGTGTACGTGTACAACATATGCATCCGTATTAAACGGGGTGCCGTATACGTGTAGAAAGATGATAGGAGGAGGGGAAAAATGGCGTAAATTGAGAATCGATTCAATTTCGCGGTGGAAAACCCAATAAAATCCATCGGCTCCGTCCCTCCCACCCTTGATCCCGCAGACTCACATATCGATCGCGCACGTCGCGGCCGATCCACTTACACCGGTCTTTCGTCGCTTTAAAGGCGCGAGCCCGCGAGAAGGGTGGCTGGAAAGCGGCGGGGAACGCGGCGCTCTTGCCTCGTCTCGTCCGTGTATTTTCTTCTCTGTTTATTCTGAATATTGGAAATTACTCGAGGGAGCTGTGTTTGTCTCGTCGAGTCGAGCCGAGGAAACGGGGGAGGGAGGAGAAAAAAATATCGAAGACTTAGGTAGCTCGACGAGGGACGAGGAAAAGGGTCGAACTGCGCTACGAGTTAATCAATCGGGCGCCTCGATATATACGATATTAACAAACGATGGGGAACTCGGATTGAACCAAAATTTCCGTCTACCAAGATGCATTACGATTTCTACTCGCAGGAATGTCGAACCTCGCTGTGTGTCTGTAATTCGATATCCATACGCCATCGCCCGTATATCTACACGCTACGTAGAGTCGCATCTTCACCCTTCAACCCCCTTTCGCGCAACCCCTTCATCGCGATCCGTAATTAATCGGAGCGTGGATGAGAACGCCGCGCGTTATCGTTGCGAGTCGCGCCCGATGTTTAATATCGTTCGCCCTCGACCGTGCTTAACGAGATTCCGGAACGAAAAGCGTCAGGGACGTCGATACCGAGAAACGCGTCGACCGGAGGTGAGCGAGCGGAACGCAAAATTCCGGAGGAAATTCCGCGACGACGTTGAGAGTTTTGAACTCGGGGCACCAAGTATGTTTGGTGATTAAAACTTTCTGAATAATTAAGAGCTCTTGGACCGTGGACTCGTGGCGACTCGTCGAGGGGTGGCGCGGGGGAGGCGAGAGAGAGAGAGAGAAGTTGCCGCGCGGAATATACTCTCGCGTGACGTTGGGGAGGGTCGCCGTTGTTACCTGCGGCTCGGCGGGAAACGAAGGAGAGAAACGACGGTGGAGGAAAAGGGTCTTCCGCCGAGCCACCCACCCTTAACGCAGGACCGACGGACGTCGGCGCGTTTCGCGTCAATCGTCAAATTTAATTTCACACGAGGAAACGTTTGCGAGCTTTTTTCTTCATTAATTTCACGTCCCGACGAACGTTCGTTCCGCATTCGCGGCACCGCCGAGCAGTCAGTGGCGAAACGGGAGAAGTCGAGAGGACTCGGACGGTTGGATCACGCGGAAAAGCGATTAAGAAGATTCTTCCCAAAGCTTTCTCTTCGTGAATTACGAGTGCATCGAGAGGAGAGTTCGATAAACGATAGTTTCAACCCCCCCCAACAATGAAATATCGAATTCAGAGAGCAGAGCGGATTGCGATATCGTTAAGAATAACGCACCAGCGAGAATTGGATGTAATTAATGAAATTCTCACCGGTATCATTAGATTGCCGTCCCTTCCCATCTGAATTCCACTCCTCCTCTGTAACAAAAAAGAAAAATAAATACCATTAAACAAATCTGTTTCTAAAAAAACTCATTCCGTATTTCGCAAATCAAATTTTTCCGACGCGCGCATTAATCGAGCCTCTAATCGCGACGGTGCCGATAATCGGACGATCCAACGCGGAAAATATTGACGCGCGCGTCGGATGCGACCGCGGGAGTGACGTCAACATTTCGCACCGTCTACAAAGAGCGAGCGAGTATTATCAACCGCAACGTGACAGTGATAGTCGCTGCGGTATTGGCTGCAGCGTCAAACCGACCCCACCCCGTGAGTGACCTCGCAGTGCGGTTGCACGTGTCGCAATTGCAGTCGATACTCGTAGAACAGTCCCCGAAACGATCTCGCGTTCGAACGGAAGAAGATCCCGAGGGACGGTCTTCGCGATCACTTTATATCGACTTTGGAGGAGTCGCATCGTGCAACGGGATGCGAAATAGGTACATCTCGCGCTAAGGAGGTGCAACGACCCTCGGCTCCTGCTTTGTACATTGTCTCCGTTCCACGGCGCATATTTATGTGACACGTGCGCGCGTATATTTCACGGTGACTGTACGGGTCGCCGTGCGGCCGACGCTGGCGAGCGTACGAGAGTTTATAAGGACGTAACCCCCGCGCTCTCTTGCGTCGTGTACTTCCGTGTGCTCAACCTTGAGAGAGAGAGAGAGAGAGAGAGAGAGAAAAAGAAAGATAGAGTCGTATAATAATTACGCAGAAACGACAGGGCTTTGGTTGGCTCGTCGAATCGGCGTACGAAATAGTGCTCGCGTCGCGAAACGAGTACAATTTCCCCGCCAGCTCTCCGGATGCAATATCGCAAATCCGATCTGTGCAACGACCTTGCGCTTCCCCTCGGGACTTGGTAGACTCGTCGCAGTGGCGACTAGGAGCGGAGAATGTGTATACGCGTCACAAACCCCGTCTTTGTGCGCCCCCCCCCCCTCCCCCTCTCACCCGTTTAACTAACACCGGGAGGAGAATACAGAGGATGCCGTTGTGTCCCTCTCGGGTGGAGGAAGAAAAAGAAATGTGACTATTAAGGGGCTATCCCGTCAAAGCGAGAGAGCCTTCCGTTGCCCCGAGCGGTCTCTCTCTCTCTCTCTCTCCCACTCTAACTCTCTTCTTATTCTCGCTTTTTCATCCACTCGCGCGCAACGTCGTTTACGAGGTGACAAACTTCGGCGTCGCGCGCGCCCGGAATATCAAACGAGCGCGAACGCGGCAGCTGTGTCTCCCGCCCCGCGGGACTCTGAAACGTTCGTTGTGCGTACGGGACGTCGTATCCTCGGGGCCGTATCACCCCGAGGCATCGCGCGAGAGGTACGGGACGGAGCCGCCGTATGAAGATGTTCCAGCTGCTCAGAAATAATTGAACGAATCTTCATCTGTTGTGTGTACCTGAAGGTTCCGAATCGGAGCCTGGCGTGGGGCTGGCGTCCACGCTGTGCCTAGAGCCTTGACAACACTCGCTACACTTGCTGCACATCGTTCTCGTCGAACTTGTTATATCGGATATCCCTCTTTGACACCCCACCACACACGACTCTACGCGGAAACGCTCGCGGCGGTAAGTCGCGGTCCGTCAAACTTGTGTCACGTAACCCGGTCCTAAAATCACACGCGAGGAAGCACTTGGCCGCGTGAGTCCACCCCGTGCGCTCAATAAACATTTGCCATACTTTGAAGGCTGCGACTATTTCCGACGGACGTACACGAGCGAACCTCTCTCGCTCGGGAAGGCGAAGTCGACCGTCGGAATTAATATAGATAATATTTTCCTTGTCGCCTCGCTACGCGCGACTGTCTATGTTGGTACGTCGTAGGGACGTCAACCGGGAACTGCTCCCCTTCGAAGTGTTCTTTTTTGTTTTTTCGAGAATTAAATAAAAAGCAATTTCCACACAAGTGCTCCAATGGTATTATTTACTCTCTGTGGTGAAATTAGCTGGGTGAAATTTCCAGAAGATTACTTAAAACGACTCCCGTCGTTTTACTGTCGACTCGCGCGGGTAATTGAATCTTTCGAATAAAAAAGGATGTACGTGGCGAAAGAAGACGACGCAGAGGGACTTTACGAACTGATCACGGTTGACCAAAGAGACGCGCAGGATGAAGAGGATGCGATTCGCGGTGCTCGCATAGAACTTCGATCGTAGTCGTTAATTAGAGCGGTTCGCACGGGCATCCTCTTCCCGAAGGAGGCCTGCCGTCGATGGTATTCAGCTCGTCGTTTCACCGTGGCGGTGGAAAAACGCCGAGGTGCGGAGGACGATGCGCCGGGGGAGGAAAAAGAGAACGAAAACCACGCGCGAGTTACACCCGCGTGTGGTTACCGCCGAGAACCGCTCCACAGGTACACGTATCCGCGTCTGGAATGTCGCGCGCACCTTTGTTTCGCGTGTAATTTGTGAGTTTTTCCCGGTAAAGCAATTTGTCGTGTTTGCTTTTAATTGAGTGGGAATCATTTGTCCGCGGTGCGCGAGAGAGTTCGCGGTCGTTGCCCCCGTGGCGAGGGGGTGGGTGAGCCACCACCGCACGACGATATCTGGCTGCGGATGACGGAAGCGAAGACCGGGAAAAGTACCTAACACCGGCGCTCCTTTCCTCCGGCGTCGTTCGCGCGGAGGAAAACGTCGGTCCGGAGTCAATTTCCGGCCGCGTCGAGAATCGCGAGGCGAGGGGTGAGAGAAACGAAGGGATTCCCTCACGAATTCATCGCTATTTCGTTTCGAGGCTCTCGGAATTTATGAATGTAAATTCCACGCGATTGCGTGCCTACGAAATCACGATTGATCTTGATGTAGAATTGTTTAGACCGAAATATCGTACGAAATTGAGTCGAAAGCTCGTACAGATAAGGAGACGCAACACCAAACACAATTTCAAAGTAAAACACTGACTTCTCCTGAAGTTTCCCACTGTTAAATCGACCGACCGATTACCCCGTTCGGTTTCAATCCGCATCCAAGTAAAACATCTGTACGAAAGACTCGACGAATCGTTATCGAGTATCGATCGCAGCACAGAGGTAGGTAGGTATACGCGGTAATTGCGAGGACGCGGGACCGCGAGAGGTCTTTGAGTTTGCGAGAGTGTATCGACCTACAACCTCTGGCTATACCCAAACACGTACGCATATCGGGAGCGTGCTGCATTGCGAGCGGTCGGGGGTAGGTGCGCGGAGATGCCACTAGCGAGTATTTTAGTCGGCTCGAAGGCCGCGCTAATTGCAATTACGACCGAATTAAGGTCCGACTGGTAACCGTGTCATCCGAGAGAGAAGGGGAAACGCTTCCCGGACGGCGAGCGGAAGTAGATACGGACCGATTCGGTCAGACGCGCCTCTTCGCCTGTTCCTATAAGAAGTCTTCCGCTTTCAACTATCCTTTTAGAGAAACACGACGCCCTTCAACCGAACCCATTCACCATTGGAATCTCTTCTTGAGAAAGTATCGAATTCCCCGCGACGACAAACCTTCCCCGCGTATAAATTCTCCAGCATCCAAACGCATAGAGTGTTTCAGCGCAGCGAACCGGCTTCCAATTCGAACGACTTCGCGCGGCAATAATTCAACCCTCCGCGCGATCGTTTCGGCACCACCCCATCGCGCGACGTCCCCGAAAACACACCTGAGGGAGCTCGATGCGCGCAATATGCACCGCGGCGTGCATCGAGCCCGCGCGGATAAATCGAGCTCGCGCTCCGCGCTGACGTTCCCCGTGGCGCGTTGAATTTTGCATAAATTGTAAAAGTCCTCCAAGATTTCCAGCGACTCGGGCGCCCAACCCCCCTCGTCGTTCTTCCGCCTCTTCTCCTCGAGCGAACGCGAGTGAGCGCGCGGAAAACGGAGAAACAATTTAAAGGGAAATTTACGAGGAGGAAACGACATAAACGTAATTCTTTTTCATTCTTCTTCTCCGCGACTTTTTCGACTCCTCCTCCTCCCCCCTCTGCACACCCCCACTCTACGCTCGAATCTAAAAAGAACGAGGCTTCAAAAAACACGGCACGAAAGTTTGCGAGAAAAAAGAATCCTACGAATCTCTCTCCCCTCGCGAGAGATTTTTACAGCGCGGCTACGAAACGAGTGCGCGGGGAACGTGCAAGGGTGCAATGCGATTTGTCGCTTTGCTCTTAACTCGTGGAAGGGCGCGTCGGGTGTTTTTACACACCGGCGACTGCGAAGCTTTTACGGGTGCATGGCGTGATGGAGGGAAAAGAAAAAAGAGCGCGTGCCCTTTGGCGAGTTAAGGGACGCGCGCGCTTTGCTCTCGTCAGTCGGCAACGTCTTTTCAAGTAAATCTATCGTAGCTCGCTCGAGATACGCATGAGCCGATCGCGAACGTAATCCTAGTTACAGGATCTGATCTGGAGGATGTAAAAAAAAGTGGCATCAGAGATGACGACGTTGAGCTCCGTTTTAATAGGGATATCTTCGCGCGGAGGACAAACGCGCGTCGTGCGTCTCGAATGTAATAGGAGTCACGTAGACGTCTTACTTTTGACGATCCCCTTAAAGCCGACCAGAGTATGTAACCAAGACGAGATACGCGGAACACGAGGGTGAAAAAGCCCGCACAGGTAAAATCGGTCGGTGCATAAAAACGCGCGGATAGACGCGGTGGGTGGTTGCTCGACATTACGGAAGGCGGCAAGCGGGTGGAGCATACGTGTGCCGCCCATACGTATCTGCTCGCCTAGGTGCAACGGAAGTGCATCGGGGGTCACTGGGGCAAAGGTTCATAACCCGGTTTCTCTGCGTATGCACAAGTACCGAGGCTCGCATCGCGGCTGTGCGATATTGCGAGTAAAAATAGTTGCTCCCCGGAGCGGCACATCTAAAGGCGAAGAAAAGTGAGAAAATCGTCGTTTGGAAAATGTGACATCGCGACTATGAAATCTTTCGTTATTCCGGGCCAGTGCGTTCGTTCTGAATTAATTAATTAATGTAAACGAAGCGAAACAAAGCGCGAGATTCTTATATTCTCATGCAAATTAGGTTTTCTCTTTCGTATTAATAATTTGACGGAGCATAATCACTGTATATTTTCATCGATTCTGATGAAATATTCCACTTGAATAATCTGTAGGTTACCCCGGCTATGCATTAAAGAGCGAAAAGCATCCCAGATCGATCCGGATATAATTCATTGGACTTTGGAAGCGCGGAAGGAGGAGGAGGAGGAGGACGAGGATGCGGAGGGGATGAGCCGGGAGGGAGAAATTTCCGTCCCGCTCGGAACAATAGCTTCCCGCGCGGTAGGAACTTTTGACTTTCGAGTACGCGACTGCACGAGCGATCCAGATCCCTGATCCTCGCTGCAACTCCACTCCTCCTCCTCGTTCTCTCGGTTTTCCACCTCGCGCATCCGCGCGTCTCCGTGGTCGCCGTATGCGCGGATTAAGATATACGTTGCACCCGCACGGAAGCCTCGAAAGTCGGGGATTGGGAGTAGACGGGGATCGGGGGAGAATTAATTAAACTCCCGGATTTCAATTGAGACCCGAGCTGGATTGGTAAGAATGACCCGAACGTTCCATTTTATTTCGATGAACTCTCCGAGCCCTTTCCCTCCCTTCTACTTTCGCCTCGCTTTCCTTTATCTCTCGCATTTATCCGCGCGCCGGATATCGGGCGACTTTTGCAGTTCTCCGAGGGCATCATCCCGTATAGATTCGCGATATCGGACGCCGGCCGTGATAAATATTGCTCTCGCGGTGGAAAGTTCCAGCTGAGAATAGAAGTAGGACGCGTTATCGCTTGGAATATTTTAGATCAACGAAGGAAAGTCTAAACCAATGGCGAATACTAATATATGATATTATCGCAGGATTACATCCGGATGAATTTCAGAGCAGCGCATGATGCACGCATAAAGAAACTTCGGTGATACGAATATATCGTTTTTTTTTTATGCTTCACCTATAACTATATTAATCGAATTAAAAGGAACATTCATTTTTCAATCTTTGCCTATTTATCCTGCAGACGGCGTCGCTCGGCGCTTTCAACGGAGCGTATATCATAAACAATAAACCCACACAGCTTTTCCCAGTTAAGACCACACCCAGCGAAACTTCGCCTATCGATTGCACCGCCACAGCCGTCGATACAAATCCACCGGGGTCACATTAGGAATTCCCACGATATTGTGCACGCGTCGTAATAACTTCGATTCAACGGAGCTTTCGTTTCAATTAGCGCTCTCATTCCGCGCCTCCGCGAAGATCGAATCGAGAATACTTAGCCGATCGCTCGCGCGTCGAGAACCCAATTAAGTCGCGTTCGCCACCGCGCGAAATGCCTCAAAACCGCGAGGATTCGATTCAAGGTGCGGCACGCTGCGGGGGGGGGGGGGGTCTCGGGGCTGTGCGCCGCGCTCTGCGAATTTGCACGCGAAACTGGGTTAAGCGTCCCCGAGCGGCCTACCCCGTCGGCATTGACGTTTAATTAACATTATTATTAAAGCACATCTAATTATGCGGGCTTTCTTCGCGGCTTCGACAACGGGGAACGAGACGAGCGCCGGGAGCGCGCCGCGCTCGAAAGAGAATTTCCGCGGAGTCGCGCGCTCGTCTCTCTCGCGGGAGCGATAAAAATTCAGTGGGGGTGGGAGGGAAGAATCCGACGAAATATTTATCCCCGGACGAAGGCCGCTTGCGACGTCGCGCCGATTCAACGCCGCGATAGATCGTTGAAAAATAGGGGGATTGGGTAACTGCACAAAACAGATAGAGTGCCATCTGTGGCACGCACCAAGCATTAAGCAGATGCCCGTGGTATAAGCGCTGTTTACACGTTATTTTGGATAATAATTGATGTGTTTTACCTATGAGATTTAATCAACATGGCCTCAATTATAATAGAATGTGGATTTCAAAGCATTCAAATAAATTCTCTTTCCGTGGGAAAATCGTTATCAAAAGGTAAAAATACAAGCAGCGCCACCAAGCTGGGTTTCTTGGCGAAACTTGGATGCACATTCTCTATATGTACATGTGTAACACAAACAAAAGCTACGCTTGTAGAAGTAGGTACGCTAGAGCCCTATATTGCTGCAATTGAATTTCGCGCGGGAATTCTTAACGGTACCTGCGACGTGTGGATCGGAAATCGATCGTACGCCCGCGCGTACGGATCAGGCCAACGCATGCACGCGATTCGTCGGCCCGATCGGACCAAACCGCACAAATTGCAATGTAAATACGCCTGGGATCGGAGACTGCGGCAGGGTACTCTCGCGTAAGAGAGTGCGGCGAACAGGGAACGCGGAATGGGGTATCAGCGCGCGGGGGATGAAGCGCGCAGCCGAACCGAATCGTGCGGGCAATATCCTGAAACGCGAGGAGAACGGGGGCGAGAATTCGATGCCGGCGGATGAGCGGTGCGCGCGAGCGAGCGTTTGAGAGTGGGAAAATCGTTCTCATCCGTATGTGTGGCGGAAATGTGACGAATACACGCGCGAAGCTGTATGTGTGCTGATGTATACGCGGGTGTGCGCAGCATTACGCGGAGCAGTGAATGCGATTATCAGCCGTTCAGCGAATGAAATTATACCGCGATCGATTCCCCGTTTCCTTCCACCCCGATAACTGCGAGAAATAATGCAAGCGCACTCTTCGAAACGAACGCCGCTCGGTAGCAGTTATCGTTCCTCCGCGCACTGACCGTTGTTTATTCCTCGCGCCTCGTTTCGATGCGACGGCACGTTGCGCGCGATGCATTTCTCGCGCAACGGGAGGTTTGTCGAACCCCCCGATGAAGCCCGCTAATTCAACGTCAATCGATACATACACCCCCCTCCGTGACCTGCTTCGTACGGAGGCGAGTCATCCGACGTCGATGAACGAAAAAGTCCGCCTCGCGGGCGAAGGATCGCGACGGCCGTATCGCGTTCGTGACCGGAAGAGAGCGACCGAGTGCGCCGAATCGATCGGGAGATTCAAAGGTGCGGCCGCGCGCGCGGGGCTATTTAAAGACCGTGCATCTCGAGGAGGTTCGTCGCAGTTTTCCGGGAAGTCGGCAATTTTGTCGAATCTATTCACTCCGCAGCTTCCTTCGTTGCTATTAAGGTTTCTCGAGCGTTATACTGAAAATAGTGAGAAATGCTTGAAAATGATTGCACATTCGGTAGATGGAAGTATACAAAAAATTCAGTTAAATTTTCAAGTCTTTTAAGAAGCTCGTTGCAAAGATTTTTGAATAACAAAATAACATACGTTCTCATGGGTTATAACCAAAAAACCGCGATATTTCTGAGAAAAATAGTGAAAAAAATTCTGCAATTTTTTGAACAGCAAGTTTAACGAACTAAAATCATCTATACCAATTTTCACGTTCATTAAGAAGCCCGTTATTTTGTTATTAATTGTTCTTTATAAATTTAACCTTTGATAAGTCAATGTGGCAACGTTGCATGACGTACAGATGCATGACCAGATGTTTTGGGCTCCATTTTTGAACTCGCAGATACACACAATACTACTGTACGTCAAACGTCATTGCCACATCGCACGAAGAATATACTTTAGAGTGTTACTGTACTTCGGTGGACTAACTTTTAGCAGGGAAAAAGCCCCTGTACCGCTCGAGAAACCTTAATATCGATAAACTGCCGTTTTCGGAATTTCTTTCCATGAATATCCTGGCGTTTTAGTGGAATCGTCGAACCAGACACTATCGAGCTGACGTAATACGAGCGAGTGACCCGGAAGCTCCGACCGTCCTCGACCCCGGGACGTTTTAGATGCGTTTATTATTTGGCCCTAGGGCAAGCCCTCTTAGAGCCTATTGGGAACTGTCGAATGGCAATATGACCTCTGGTGGCGAAAAAACAAACTAGTTTTAGATTGCATTTTTGGAGCTTAGCAATGTATTAGAATAGGAGAGGGCACATAATAATTTATTTTCTCGCAAAATGACGTCAGAATTCTTAAAACCACCAGTGAAATCGAAAGGTAGACTTCTTTGCTACGTCCATGGCTGTCAAAGTCGTTTAAATAAAGACGACGCGTCTTTCCATTATTTTACAAAGCCCGGGCAAACGTTTCGTGTACACTCGAGACGCGTTTGGAAATGTAGAAAAACTCGATTTTTAGAAAAGTTGATGATAATAATATGAAAAATAAAATCAGTTACGCCGTATGTCAAAGTGTATTCGCGTCCTTTTTCGAGTGCTGATTATATTTCCGTTGCCTATGCATATACATGCTTAACCTAAATGTTTGCTCCAAAATAGTTATTCCTCAGATGTTCCAGCTTCCAAGAGATTTTAAAACACGCTTCCATTCAAGGAACTTCCTATTACCCGGTTTTGTATTCGTCCACAGGCAAATTTCATTAATGTTAGTCATATTAATTTTAGCTCAGCCCATAAGACAGTTTCCAATAAAGAAAGGTACAGCATGAATAGATAAGTATAATGATGAGCGTAATGACAAATTGAAATAACAAAATAGTAGTGAAATTTTAAAGGGACAAATTGGCGGCAAAAATGGATAAATCGTCGCGCGACGCTCGCCGCGGCAGTTCGGGCCACCGGCCAGGATCGTAAAACACAAACGAATCCGTATAACTATGAGCGAACGGTGCTCACTTTTTTAATGTCGCGCGTCGCTGCATCCAACGACTTCGTTCTCTTCCGTCGCGCGGGCAATGAGTAAACTTTGTCCATCGCGAAGAAAATTTGGATTGTCACGCGTTCGATGTTTTTCGTTTCGCCGCGAGTCGATTTCCCCGTGTACTGGGCGGAGGAGGAGCAAGGAGCGAAGCTACCGGAAGAGTCGCGTTAAAGAAAACGAGCCGCGGCGCGCCGAGCCGTGCCAATTTGCGAAATTGTGCGACGAAGCGTACTCGAGTCGCATTCTTAAGTGGCGATTAAGTCTGAGGGTGCGGCGAGAAAGGGAAGCGAGGAGGAACGACTGGAACGTCGCGTCTCTCTCTCTCTCTCTCTGGCTCTCTCTCCCACCCTTGGGCAGCGCGACTGCAACGAGTCAGTGACTTTTTCCCGCGACTTCGTTAAAGAGGCTTAAGTTCATCTCATCGAGTAAACGTCTTACGTACGCGCGAGGGGACAAGTGCGACGCGTAGATACCTATACGAAGATTATCGGGGTCGCTTGCTCCCGACGCCCTGCAGCGTCGCGCCGTCTCGGCCCGCGGCTCCCTTTCGAAGGACGGAGGGGCGCGGAAGTCGCGCGTGGGCGGTACGCGCGAAAAGAAGAACGAGGGGAACGTCGCGCGGACGCGAGCCGAGGCCACCCTCGAATGAAATTATTCCGAAAGCTCTGATAAATTGTACGGAACCGTCGCGCCGATAACCGTGACTCCTCGCCAGATCGCGATTCGGATATTTTTATCCGCCGTGGAAAAAAAAAAAGATCCAAATTACGCGAACGCATTATTTGTCAGCTCGTCGACGCAACTCTTCAACCAGACCTGCGAGCCGAAGGCGATCGCTTTATTTGAGACACGGGTGAATCGATACTATCGATTAGAGCCGAAGGCGAAGCGTGAAATGGATGTTTTCAAACGAGAAGTTTAAAGGGAAGGAAAAGCGCTCTCCCACCAGCGAGTCAGATCGAGCGCAAACGATGTAGGTACGGTTTCAATCGTTGCACGCTTTTCTCGCGGTGCGGGATGACGCGTGTATTCGCGTAATATCCGCGATACGAAAGGGCGGAGATCGGGGCTGGGGGGATGGCAGAGAGAGAAATTGAAACGCAGTTTTTTTCTGCAAATTGTGCGAACGCGCCGCGAAAAAAAAAGGACCACCGACGATGTGTTTGTACCTACACGCGTATTCGCTTCACCGCGAAGATCTTGTCCAGCTTCCGCTAATTAAATCTATATGTATAAGTATGCGCCACACGAAGAGGCTCTTTGGGGATTGGGCGATTAGAGATCCTCGCTTCCTCTCGACGATGCCGGGGATCTTCGTTACCACCGCGACTGAAAGGGCGATCCCTTTGGAATGGATGCCGCTTCGGATCAGGGAACCGTGAAAGAGCGTATTCGTAATGGTAGGAGAGAGAGAGAGAGAGAGAGAGAGAGAGAGAGAGAGGGGGGGGAAAGCTAGTCGTACAGAGTGTGAGAATCTGGGGGATAAGAGGAGGAAAGGAAGCGACCGGGGCGAAAGAAGAAGCAGGACCAAGTCTTTGGATCCTGAAAGGAACCGGAAGAGTACATCGCGAATCGAGTAGAAAAAAGGACGAGGAAAAGGGAAAAAGAAGGTGGTTTGAGGTATATAGATATACCGGGTTCTCAAAGGGTAAAAATGGTGATACGCGAGAGACAAAGAGGAGCGATAAATTGTCCGAAGGGTGTAAGGATCACCGTACTAGCGAATTTTTCACAGGATATGCAGATGGGCTCTTATCTGCTCTCTAATTAAATCTCATCAACTGCTCACGAAACGCTTTTCCAGCTTTTTGGAAATACGGAATATTTTTGATATCGAAAATCAACGAATCGTTCGAATAGAGAAATCCTTGGATATCTCCGTAAGGGAAGGCGTTCCATTTCACTTGGAAATTAGAGTGGTCGCGGCGGTTCCCGCAGAAACGTGCGCGAGATTGGAACGATCGACTGGAAACAATAATGGCGCCGATAAGGCGAAGGGCGGAAGAATTTGCATTGGGAGTCGGGCGCGAACCATTCCGACCCACTTAACCGAAATCTTCGATTTGAAGCCGTCTTCGCGACGATATAAGAAGAGAAGGCTTCGGGTTCGCTGCTGCGTAACCTAAAAAAAGCGGGCGGAAAAGATTCCCCCGCTGCTTTCCATTTCTCCTTTCATCCGAGCCGCGCGGAAGGCTTTCCCCGATCTTATATATAGCGCGCTTCCGTCCCTCCGTCTCGACGTACAGCGTTGTCGCGACGCGGGAGATTTTGAGACGAAGTATATTTTTGTTTTCCACTGCGGATCCGCGGCAATGGGCGCGCGCGGCCGGGTGCCCGTATAATTTGAACGAAGGAGGGACGCTCTAACGCGTTTGCCCTCCCGGTGTGAAAAATTCCCAGAAAGATTCAATTACCGCGGGAAAATCCTGATTGGAAGGAGAAATAAACTTGTCGAGTTTTTTTTTTCCCTAGGAAACGCGTCGAGCGCAGGACGAGCGCGAGCCCGTCCGGCGACTACATAGAGGTAACGGGAATATCACGAACGCAGCGTCGAGTGCCTTGTAACCGAATCGGCCACTTCCCGTTCGAAGCGTGACCTTCTCCCACGCGGCACAGTCTAGCCTCGAAGTAACAGAGTCTCGATATAATACGTGTATGCACCGAGACAATGATTTGGTCGACGATCGAAGGAGAAATTTGGATTTTTATCAGACACGAGTAAACATCTACTCGACTGTCACTCATTTGGACGGCGAGAATAATTTGTTAGTACTGCAAAAGAGGGCAAATTCCTCGCAAACATTCGATATCGATTTATATCACTGATAAAACATATCGGAGAGAGAGCAAAGGTAAAAATTCTTCTCCACGTCTTTTACAGTGGGTTGACGTCGAAAAATCACGCTTACTCGAAGCGACCAAATCTCTCGCTCCGCGTAGAACGCGGTTGTATACTGTACGACAGCCCGTCGTGTTACGTCGAGATCCCCCCTCTCGCGCGCCTTCCTTTCGCAAACGTCAACAAGTAGAGAAATAAAAACGGAGCAGTGTGTCGCGTGGCGCTATTCCCGCCGACCGACGAGTACGAACTTCCGCGTTATCGTATCCCCGTCGACTTCGTCCTCCCGATATACCCATCCGCGTTCGTCCGTCAGTCGCACCGTTTCGAAGACGTCGCCCAGACTCATATCACTGATCTCCACGGCCGGCATACATGACGCACTGTATACGTGAAAGAGAGAAAGAGGGACGAGACGATCGGACACCGCATATGCGCGCGACAGAACATACGATATATATATACGTATATGTCGCGCCAGAGTGCGAGTAGCTCGGTATCCGCGTGCATACTGCTGCGAGCGCGCTGCCCTTTCCCGTCGCGCACCGCCCCCTCCCGCGACGGATCCCCCCCACCCCGATCTTTCCTCCCACCAACCAAGCCGCACGGTTCGACCAACCATCTCCTGCCTCCCTCTCGCGTGGCCGACTGGTGCTGCGGAAGCTGCACCGTGCGCGATCAAGTGATGCGTGTACGCGAGTGCATCGCGTTGCGGTGTACGATTTGGCGACGCACCGTTGCACTTATCGTTAGTCAGCGCTGCGCTCTCTCGCGCTAACTTTTCAGGAGTCAGTCGGCAGAGCGGATGCGCGTCGCGGAAGTTCGCGCGTTAACGATCCGCCCGGCGCGCGTCCGAGATGCGACGTTGAAATCCCACGACTCGGAGGATTTCTTCGGCTTCGTTTCCGGATTGCGGTGAGGAGCTATTTAGGTGTACGCGCGCGGAGAACGCTCCGAGTTATTCCGGTTTGTATAGGAGGAAGAGGAGGAGGAGGAACGTACGACCGGATGTAGGTACGTTTCGGAGGATAAATGTTGTTCTTTTCCTACTGGTGACGAAGGGGTGGGGAGGGAGGGAGGAGAGGGGGGCTGCCCCTCTCGAGCCAGGCAATCCTACCGTCTTATATACGCTGAACTCGGTAATAGTCTCGATAGTTGTGCGCCGGTCTAACGGATGTCGATCGGACTAACGGTTACGGGCTGGTCACGCGCGGTCGCTACTACTTACGCTCCGCGTTTCCGTCTTCTCGTAAGCAGCTCACCCGCATTGATACAGGCGGTACTCCTACTGCACGGAACACGATACTGGGCGGAACGCGATAAAAATCTTACAGTTGGCTCATCTGAAACGAATCACTTTTGTCTTTTATATCCCAAGCCGCGATGGATAAAATCCGTTCTCCGTTCTGCAGTTCTAACTTTTGTTCTCTTTCGACAAAAATGGGGATCATATTGAAAAACTGTGGAGATTCTACTTTCGAACGCTGCGACGTCATTCCACGCGACGCTTTTAAAATTCGTATTACCGACTCGACGTTGAAACGATCGACGTTGAAGCGTCGCTCGAGAAGTCGCAATAGAGTATGCGGTTTCCTCGAGAAAAGTCCTCCTTCCCTTGCCCTCGGCTCGCTGCAATTTCCGCGAAAAGATATGACGGCAATTCGGAGGAGAACTGTGCGGGGTGAAAAAGCGGAGCGCAGCGGCGAAGGAAAAGTCTTTTCGTGCCGTGCGGCGGCTGGAACGAATTTATTCGTGATAAACGCGGCGCGGGCGTCACGTCCTAAGTGAATTAGTCCGGCGAAAACTCTTTCACCGTGCGGCGTGTAGGTATAGTCGGCGCGTATAGTGATACTCTCAGCGCGAGGGACGCCTTATATATCGAAGATTTCCAGCCGAACCGATCGGAGAACCGCCGTGTCTTTGCCTCAAGAATTATCGCTCTGTTAAACACTTGTCGCTAGGCACCAATCACGGTGCCGCGCGCGCACACAGGCGCGCACCTACGTACACGTACACATCCAGAGACAGTCCCACGGCCGGTGGTAAAATCTATCGGCCGCGACTATTTCCTCCTTTCTCGCTATATATCTCGAGAACGAACCATCCCTTCCCTCTCCACCTCTCCCTCCGCGTTATCTTCGAACCTAATTTCCCAACAGTTCGGCGCGGGGCACCGGCTTGGGACGCGTAGAATTTCATCGTCGCGAAAAAGCTTAATCACACTCCGCATTAAAACTCCTTCCCATTGGAGCGCGAAGCGAGATACGGGAAAAAGTGCCGGCCTCGCGTCTTTTTCGAAGAGATGAGTTGCGCGGTACCGATGGATTGGATACCGCAGAGACGCGGCAGTCGGCACGATGGTATGGTAGTCTCTCCGTACCGTGGTAAATCTCGTAGTTGTAGGTAAACACGCGTTGGGACAATACGGAGAACAATGGAGAGTTGGAGCTAGGCAGAGTCGTAGTCTAGGTTTATGTTGCAGAGTAAAGCAGAGAAATGCGCGGGGGGCGCGTACGCCCGAGGGTTCGCACATCCACGTGAAGGAGGGGAAGGGGGGCGTGTCGGTACGCGGCGGTCGTTGGGGTAGGACGATTTTGCGCGGTGGATGAAACCCGTGTCGAGGAAAATCGAGAGAACTCGGAGCTAGAGTTGGCCCCTCGCGATATCGATGGACGGTTGAAGGCGGGGGTCAACTGGAAGACTCCGCTTCACGTCTCACTTTTTTTTCTCACGTACAGCGATCTCACAGGGGTTTGCGGTAACCGCGGAAAACCTCTACGCAACTCCTTCGATATTGGTTTGGAAAGTAAAAGAGAATCTGTCGGTTGACTGGCGAGCCTGCAGTTGCGGTTAATGAGAAAAAGCAATGATTTTCGACGTCACGCGATACTCGAAAGGTTTATCAGGATACGCGAGGTGCTTGGAGTTGCCTTCGAGTATTAACTGAACTCGAGAGTTGTTCGTGGTATAAGACTAGGTATACAGAGAATTACCACAGTCGAACCTCGTTCGAATTCTTCGATGCTCGCCGACCTCCAGCTCGCGCGAAAAGCCACTCGATTCGGAAAAGGAGCGAATATAGGAGCTGGTGGAGGAGAAGTTCAACTTGGAAGTGTAATCCCCGGATCATCGTGGAAGGACTTACGATTAAATAGGATTGGGAGCTCCCGCCGCGCGTCGAATTTTCGGGACGCGAACCGAAAGTTAAGATCTTATAAGGTATGGGGACTCCGTCGTACGAGTGTACAAAGTTCCCATCATCGAACGATAGTTCAGGTCGAGTAGACAGGGCTCTCTCTCTCTTTCTCTCTCTATTTAGTTCAAGGAGTTTCCATTGTAAAGACAATTCCACTTGTCCCGCGTAATTGACAAGCACCGTCGACCAACTACTTGGCTACTTCGAGGACGAAGCGAGACACGATGCAAGTTTAAAGATAAAGTTGACCCGAAATTCGAAGACCGACCTTTTTTTCATCTCACTTCGCCCTCGACACTGACCGACGACGCTTCGGATGATCATTGGACGAAAAATGGAGTAGACACGCGCGATATGCCGGATTATCTTGGCAAGAGGAGCTAAGCGGCTCGGCGGACCCACTCATATTTTATTACACAAGCAAATTAATTCCGCGCACCGCGCCGCAGGAGCGGAACGCTTCCAAGATCTCTTTCTCCATCCCTCCTCTCTCTCTCTCTCTCTCTCTCTCTCTCTCGCTCCGTTTCTCATTCTCGTATTACATTCCCTCTTCTCTCTCTCTCTCGCCCCTTCCCATTCATCCTCGATCCAACGGAGCCTCGCTACATCTACATTGTCACCACCTACACCATAGTCGAATGACGATCATTCACAGACCTCTACGCGCGCGCGGCTCCAGCACAGCTACGATATTGACTCGAAAGTTGGATCTCGTCCAAGGCCTTCCAAGATCCACGGAAAGAAGCAATTTTTGCTGGATTCGCCTTCGAGAATGAGATCCGCCCCTTTTTTCACCGAGGCGAAACGAGAAGACCGAGAGGTGCGCTACGTTGCTACTCGTCGTAATAACCGTGTACCGTGACCTCGTCGCGGGTGAATTTACATTTACGGCGGACGGAAGTACCGCGGACAATGGACGACAATTATCGGGGCGACTATCGGCGAGATTCCCACTGCACGTCCCTCGCTCTCGATACGCGTTCCCTTCGCGCTTCGGTCGTAAAGTCTCGCGGGGTCCTCGGATTTCTCGCCTCCGGGACGATCGATCGCGCGTCCTGGCACGGATCGCCGCCCGCGAGAACAGCCGATTTAATTAGCGAGCCTCTCGGTCGCGAGGAGCGCGAATGTACGGATGATTAACATTCGTTTTCTCTCGTCGACGAGCGAGCAATTGCGGTCGAAGCGCGACGGAGAGAACGGCATTGTCGAGGCGCCCGATTGTATAATGAACGTCTCGCGAGCTGAAAAGCGACCGAATACGACTTTGGTCCAACCGTATACACATGTATATACGCGTGTCGGTGTGTGCGGGACGGAGTAGCGGTTTCGGGAAACGCAACTGCCGCGGAGAGCAAGAAGTGACATCGCTGCAACTTCGCCAGACACACTGCGAGAAACGGCAGACCGTTGTCTTCTACCCCGGAGATGGGAAGAAATTGCGGCTCTCTACATATATACTAGACGTCCGTTTGCTTCGAAAGAAGGACCTAAATATTTCTTAGAAGCGCGCTGCCGTTCGATTGTCTCGCTTTAAAGCGTCGCCTACCGCGCGTCTTCCCGGCGATTCGAAGCGCGGTAACGTCTCGGCGCGGATTACGTTCTCGTTCCATTTCCTCGTGGACCGGAGAACCACTTTAGCTGTACCCATAATACACCGGGATGCAACGTATAGGTGCGTTGTCTCGGAGGTAATAAATCTCTCTCTCTCTCTCGCTCTCTGTCTCTTTCGCGCGCGCGGCGATAGAGAGAATATCGATACCTTACTTTGAAAACCTCGTAAGTGCAATTTTTGACCAAAAATGCCACATATAGCTTACTGCGTTAAGGTTGAAAATCTGAACACACAGTAAGTGACTATAAGTGGCATTTTTGTCAAAAATTGTACTTACGAGTGTTTCAAAGTAAGGTATCGATACGCCTTTCGATGCGATACGTTCAAATGAAAATTCGCAGCAATTTTTGAAATATCGAGCGACATATTTGTAAATGAAAATGGCGTGTGCAATCGGAATGTAAATACGCCGGAGAAAAAAAGAATCCACGCGCAAAGATCTTCACGATGACAACCCAAGAGGGGTGGGAGAAAGGATCGAATTCGTTTTCTCAAACGGGAAACCGATCACCCCGAAGCGGATTCAGAAATAATTCCCGGCTTCGTCCGCGAGCATTCACTACCCTCCGCGGCGGAAAAGCTCCGCGGCTCGCGTAAAAAGTGCGCCGAGTCGCGGTTGCCGCGAACAGCGCGGAATTTCATTTTCGAGCAAGAGATTTGTCTTCCGGCTGTCGTTGTCGCAGCCCCTCGGTACTCGTCGTAACTGACGTGTGTCCTTAATACATCGCCATCGCTATTATTCGGGCACAGTTTCGCTGTACAGACGAGGAGGCGAAACCCCGAACTCGGTTACATTACTCGTCTCGCTCGCGTTAGTTCAAGCCGGGTTTTATTGCGCGGCTCACCAGCCGCGCGCCCCCGCGCCTGTCTGCCCGCGCGGGAGCAGACAGACAGCCGCGTCTCGCCTGCGAGCCTAACAATTACTGTCCTTAACCCTCCAGTACTAACACGAATTTTCTAACGCCAGGACTAACACCAGTCTGTGAGACCGAATTGACAAGGGGCTATTTTTATTCGTTTCTTTGAATTCACAGAGTAGTTTTATTTATAAAAAAACAATACAAGTACTGTCTTTAACAGACAGACAACTGGCCTGTAACTAAATTAAATTAAGATAGCTAGGCGCGCGTCCCCATCGAAGCGCTACGAGCGATGAATCAACAAAATAAGTGGGGGGTCGGTCTAGGAGACGGCATGTTGGCACTGCAGGATTAAGGTTGTACACCCGTGACTGGTCGCTTCGACATATTTTATTTAATTTGTATGGTAGATGGTTCAAAAAATTAACTACAAAATGAGCGAAACCCGACGACGATTGACCGTCTCAAACTTTAGTTATAAATTTTTGAAAATAATTAAATGTACATGTGTTTAGATGGGACTTCATCTATTTTAATTTTTTTTTTTTAATCGACGGCTCGACATTTTTCAATGAAATGAAACATATAGTGTAGAAAAAGTATCAATGAATACAGCAAAACAAAGACGAAAATAATTGACCGTTTGGTTATCGAGGAATAATTAGTGAAAGTTCATTTATTTTGCTCAATGGCCGGGACGACTGATTTGAGAGCGCCAAATTGGCAACAGGACGCAGAGCACAGCCTAAACGAGGTTAGGGAGCAGACGAAGAAGTTGAATAGAACCCGAGAGAGACAGACTGCGCGCGGCTGCCACGGTCGCCACCATACGGCGTTACTTGTATGCGTACATATTCATGTACATTGTACTTTTAGGTACGCGTGGATAGAACGAGACTGTACCTCACCAAAATGTTTTGCTTCAACTCGGACCTTTTACCGACTGACCTAAACTGAGCGTAACGCTAACCCGGAGCGTCCAAAATTTTTACGCGTATTGTCTCGGGTGTACAACCTTAATTCCCCAAAATTTCCTTCCCGGCTTCTCGCCAATGGCGGTGCTTGATGCTCCGAAAATTTCACGGTGAACCTCGTCATCGGTATGGGATCGAAAATTTGTTATAAAATTTCAAGATTTTCAAATATGCCGTAGGGAAGGAAAATGGGGAACGATGCGCGTACCATTCGATAGCACTTCCGGGGGAAATGGGTGAACTTGGAAACTTGGATCGACGCCAGTCACAATCTCTGCCCCGGAAGCGAGTGGAGGGAGGCGCTCGCGAATGAAAGACCCCGAGAATGTCGATCGCGCGCGTGGATGATAATTCGAGGGACTTTACAGCGAGACGTTCGAACTTCGTTTACTCTCGTTTCGACGAGGGTGAGTCCAGATGGGCGCCCCCCAACGATCGCGGCTGTAATCCCGAGTCGTCGTCTACATCCGATCCGTCGAGTTTACACGCGAATGAGCGATTTGTACGAACGCGAGAATCCGCGAGGAGCGCTTACTCGCGTCAACTAAATACATCATACGCTTAATTGAACAGAACGTTCATTTCGATCGAACGGAATCGCATACCCCTTCCCCGAGAACGGATTCCTCCGGATACGAATGTCTCGTAAAATTTATTCGTCCGAGTACATTTTTATCAGATGCGAATAAATCTCATCGTGCATTCGTGTATCCCGGTAAATTATTTTTTTCGGGCTTACGACGAACCCTCTCTCCTGGCGCCCTCGAAAAATGTCGAAAGAGAGAAGAAGGCAAATCCGGACGAGAGAGAGGAGAAGTCGCATCGACTGCAATATCAACCGCGATCACGGTCGCCTATATCCCCGCGCCTCGATCGACCGATCGCGAATAACCAACCTCGTTCCCTAGTCACGAAAGGCCGCGCGCGCGCTCTATAAGAAGTGGAATTCGTATATACCGCGCGCGCTAAGGGTGTTCCCGGGTCGATAACCGGGGTGGGTGCGGTCCTTCCTCACCCCCAACCTCTCCATCCTCACCCTCGCCTCGACATCAACCCCTCGTCCTCGCTCTCACCGACATCAACCGCCCCCCGTCCTCCCCGTCTCGGTCCTCGCCAACATCGGAGCGTCAACCCCCTCCCCGCCGGCCTCTCGGTTACAGCCCCATACCTCCCGACAACCCTTTCGCCCCTCGGGGACGACCCGAGAGTGTCTCGAGAGAGATCACGGGGTTAAATGACGGAATCGAGATCTCGAAAAACATCTGCGAATTTAGCTCGCTGCTTTGCACTTAATTAGATCAAACGAGGTCGAATTGACGCGTGATACTGGATTCGCTGTTGGTACCGGAGGGCTTGTAATGTACTCGTTGATTCGCGAGCGCGCGCGATCTGACCGACGTTACGACCGACACGCGTTCCCAACTAATATCGCGATTTGAACCTGTACGGTGCATACGACCACTTTGAAAATCCAAAAGGCTCCGCGCACCGCTCCGCGAGAGTAGTTTCAAATTCGCGCCGATGCTCTCGCCCCGCGGCGGCTCTCGTTACACCGCGAGAAAATTCTAAATTAATTTCCAGTTAAACTCCCGCGTGGCGGGTGGAAGGGAGGCGATATCGCAAAGTTTCGGCCGATCCGACGTGGAGGCATTAAAATATTACCGGGGTCTCTCTCTCTCTCTCTCTCCCCCATCGCGGGGCGCTCTCTCTAGAGACGGAGTTAAGTGCACGTATACGGCCAAGTTCTTTGATACCGAAGTCCTATCATTTCCCTGAGGACTCGTTGACGAATTTATTAGTTTTGAAGGCGTAAAGAATGGGGAATGAGAGCGAAGGAATAAACCCTCGATGGAGCGGTCGTTAGGTTCGAAAAATGACTGAGTTATTTCGCATTAAATCTTTCTCTTTCCTTTCGTGCTACATCTATTCGATCGTTTTTTGAGAGCGATAAATATTTCCTCGCCGCTTCGCTCAATGAATTGCTAATAGCCAACAAGTGAAAATGTTCCAACTACTCGCCGAGGACCACGAATTTAAATTACGCTCCGCGTCTAGTCGCAACACAACGGGGGCAGCTCGGTTAGCCGGACTCGCGAAGTGGTCACACCCGCCGCAGGTCGGACGGACGCCTCGCGGCTGGTAGAGGCGCGCCACGAGGCAGTAGAAACTGCAATTTATAGTCAGGGAAGTAAGTAGCAACACCACTGCGTAGTCGGGCGGCTTTACCGCTCGCGTCTCTCCCGCGCTACTGCAACGCGTTTCTCCGTCGATACAGTCGAGAGCGCGCACGTTGGCGCACCGCTGCATTACCGATCCCATCCTGCCTCCTCTTTACCCGTACACCTGTCTCGCGAATCACCCTCTACCGGAAGCTCGCTCGCCCTTTATCATGGATTTTTTATTTTACCCGCGAACGAGTCTTCGAAGAAAGCTCCGCTGCTGTTCGATTCTATTCGAAGATTCTCACCGGGAAAAATGTCACATTTCGTACATCGAGCAGGTTCCTTCGGCTTCCTTCGTGACCTTCGAAACGATACGGGTCGTGAAAGTTAAATTAAAAACCCGTCCAATTATAACTTTTAATTCGGTTTCACCAGAAATACTCGTTCCATTGGATCGCGTTTACCAGTTACTCTAATAGCCGAACTATAGATAGAACTCCCAACCGCGAATATAGGTACGTATCGAACTCGTCCCCGCTTCTAGGACGTTTCCCGCGTCACGGTAAAGAGATCGCGAGACGAACGCGGAGCGTGGAGCAATTAACGTGAGTGTGCGGAGCAATCTTTGGCGGATCAAAGCGCGAGACTCGGTCTGGACGCAGTCGCGTTCGAAAAGCCCCGGATCTCGTTCCCTCGAATCCTTTCGAAACGAGGAAAGGAGTCGCGCGCGCAGCGAGTCCAACGGCGGGCTAGTAGCGATGCACGGTCCTGCCGACACGTACGCGGGATACCGCGGGTACGTGTCAGTTTTCACGATGCGAAGAGGCTGTTTCGAGGAAATAACCCCCGGATGCTCGGTGCTCCCTGGCTGTGAGAAATGTATCGTGACGTATGGTTTGGGAGGAGGCGAGGCGAAGGAGCAGGCGAGATGCGCTGTAGGTTACGACGTGCTGGAAAATGTCCAGACTCTCTAAATCGAGTATCGTCGCCTAGGCGGAAATGTACGACGAGTGCAGAAACGTTCGTCGCGCGGTTCCGCCCTCCGCTTGAAATTCTCTTCCGCGCGGGAGAGAGAGAAGAAGAAGAAGAAGAAGCGTTTAATGTGCTCTAGGGCACAGTGCCCTCTAAGAGCTCACAAAGATAGATACAGAGTAAAAAAACATGGTGACTTGAAGGTAACGAGTAAGTAAGTTAACAAAAAAGTAAGACAGAAAATCTAAGTGAACACGAGTAAACCAAAGTATGTAAAAGTACCTAATAGAATAATGATAAACCTAAACAAAAATTCGTAAAATATGAATGCGAGGAAT
Organism: Xiphydria camelus; assembly: GCA_963678675.1. NCBI lineage: Eukaryota > Metazoa > Arthropoda > Insecta > Hymenoptera > Xiphydriidae > Xiphydria > Xiphydria camelus. The sequence goes on from OY783191.1 coordinate 39,880,209, forward strand.
ATATTAACAGCAATAATAAAACAATAATGAGATTATGTAACGAGCGATAAAATAATTTAGACCTGGAACTGTGTAAAAGAGAGAGAGAGAGAGAGAAGTAGACGCGTAAATGGAGCATCGGGGGTCAAGCAAATGAGGGATGGATGTAATTCCGGCTCGACGTAACTTCGCTTTTAGCGATACAGTACTGACTGCGTTATTAAAATAATTAACACCAACTCTGTGTAATAATATTACAAAGCACACACACAGAGCGAGGAGAAGTACAAAGGACGAGTTGACCTTTGCCTGCCATGGCAACGATTACCAAGAGCCATCGAAAGCGTCCCGTTCCACCCCACTTTTCCCTACCGACTGCCACTACCGATACAGTATTGACTCGGTGTCGTTATGCAGTCGAGAAAATTCCGGCGATAATACGAGCCGATGAGTTCAACCGCGGGTTGTACTCGATAACGATTCGCTCCACTGGCGCTCGCGTACGAACCGCAGTTTTCCGCGTACTTGTAATTTCCCGCGTACTCGCCAACGCGAGGAACATCCCCCGTAGGATCTATCGCGTGCGCGCTTTTTCCTCCCCGTTCCTTCCATCAGCAGATGTAACGGCGTATACGCGGTGCGCGTCTCTCCTTCCTCCTGCTCGAGGGCGAAAAAAATGAGTAAAATTTGCCTTTCAAGTGTCTCGATTTCTTACGACCACGGGAGGACGGAGGGGTGGGGGGTTACGATCATCCGCGAGGAATCGCGACAATCTCACACTAGCGCGCGCTAGTCGTCACGCCTGCATCCCGCGACGGCGACGGCAAGTGCCGGGAAAGTTACCGACTCGATTCCGCGGCGAACCTCCGCATCCCGTTACAATTTGAATTATTCAACGGTAAGACTCTGGAGCGTGGCGCGGCCGGGCTGCTGCTGGAAGCCCTCGTACGTTTACGTACGCGTAGATACGCGAACAGCGATCCTCTTTCGCGGAAGCTGCAGCGACTCTTGGCTGGTACGTGCGACGAGTACAGCTGTCAGCCGGTGAGAGGATTTCTCGAATGGTGGAATTACGCTGGAGATTTACTTTACGCGTTAGCATTTCATCGCGCGTGTTTCCGTTAGAGTTCGCAATTCGAGTGCAAGAGAGTTACACGGTGAAATTTCGATTACTCGTACACTCGATTAAAATAAATATGATACATTTAAATGAGTCGTTTGGTTTCAAAATCGGCCACCTCCGTATTTGATAAAATCGGCCATCTCCATTTAAAAAATTATAATGCAGCAAAATCTTCCAAGAATTTTTTGTATATACATATGGATTATAGTTGTTCCGAAGCAATATACTTATAGGCATATGTACCAAGAATCGCATTAATTAATGCTTGCATTTCTATGGTACATATTTTTTGAAGTCCTGACAAATTTGCTTACTTGGAGTTGGCCGACTTTGAAACCAAGCGACTCATTAATGATATTATCCTCACTCAATTAAAATTGGTTCGACTAAATGTTTCGCCTCGATGGAAACAACGAAAGGATCGCGCGCCACTCGTTACTCGCACTCCGATAAAGCTCGTAATACCCATGGTCGATCGAACGGCACGAGAAATGACGGCAAAACGCGCGGCGCACGACACTCATAATTATTTCAAGACACGCAGTCCCTCTGGCTCCCTCTACATTCTCCCTTGCGCGTATCCCACCAGCCTGTCGGTCCCTCCTCCTAAACCTGCTGAATGTTTAACCACGTAAAAAGACAACGCCAGTCGAATGTCATACGGTCGTTGTTTCCCCTAAATGCTCCCTCGGTCCCGACCATCCACGCGACCCCCCGGACCCGTAGAATTCTTTATCACCCTCGTCGATTCGAACGCATCCCAAGGTCAAGATGAAAAGCCGGGGACCGCGAGCTCCCCCTTTCTCCGTTTCCCCTCCGTCCGAAGAATCGCTCGGCATGCGACTCGACGTCTTTCGGATTGACGAATTTATATTAAGCGAAAACTTTGAATTTATGTAAGACGAGTTTGACGACGACGACGACGACGACGACGACGGTGTAGGCGTCCCGACGAAGTTCGTTAAACTGTCGTTTCGGTGGAACCGGGTATACACAGCCGACGAACGGCGACGACAGTTCTCTCGGCTCGGATTCGCCCGATGCAAAGAAGCGACGGAGGGTTTGAGAGAGAGAGAGTCGCGAAGGGATCGATCCTATACACATCCAGCTGTGTTGGGGCAGGATGCCGCCTTTTTCGGTTCACGGGCGAAAAAAGTATCCGACCCGCGGAGAGATCCGTCCGTGAATTCGCGTTGACTGTGAATTTTCCCGCGTGACCGAGCGAAAGGGGTACAAAGAGGCTCCATCCAGCGCGGAGGAGGGATCCTCCGGCTTCGAAGATCGCGCCGAACCTCCTTTCGGCGCAGTCTTTGCAAACTCCCTTCGAAGATATACCTAGCGCGTACACAAAGGTCTCTCGGGGAATACGGGCGCGGAACGTGGATGGATCTATGTACTCGTAGCTGCTCAAAGTTTGCCCGGAAGTGAATAGAGATCGGGAGGAAGCTTGAAGTGGAGGCGAAGAGAAGTAGGGATCTATAGACAGGACCGAATCTCCTTCACTGCGGGGTATATTTTCCCGCTCAATGTGTGTGAGAACTGTTTTCGTTGTTTTTTTTAAATCGCGGATACGAGTGATGCAAAATAAAAAAAATACAAAGTGGATCAGTCGTGGTTTTAGCAATCAATGCAATTGAGTAAATTTAACAGGGCTAATAATTGTTTAAAAATCCCAATCGTACGGCGCAACTTGCTCTAGAAATCGAAACTCTGAGTCGCCACCGTGCGATACCGGTATTTCAAATTTGTCGAAAACAATGTTGACGGGAGAACAAAAAATGAATACATACTCGACATACTTTTTTTTTCGCATGACGTTGGTACTCTACGCTTTTTTTTTTGGGGGGGGGGGAACTACACACCTACACGATACACATTCGTTCGCGCGCCGACGAGGAAGCGGAACGTAATGAGAAAGATAATAAGGCGAGCGACGGTATCACGGACGCGCGCGCGCCTCTCGTTACACGTAGAGTACCGCGGCGCAACGCTCCGGTCTATTGTCACGAAAAAGGTGAAAGAGGAGGGAGAGTGGAAGTTTATAATGCGGGAGGGTAAACCGTTGGTCCGTGAGTCGCGCGTGACGGGGTAGGAGGCCACTACGGGGTAGTGGCACGAGCGCGTTATTGTTTTGGCGGTTCGTTACTCTCTTGTTTTGATCCCCCGAGCTTCGGGGGTGCGTTGGCGCCCAGAGGTACGGGGGAAGCGGAAGCGGGAGAAGGTTACCCGGCCTTTACACAGGTTGAATTTTATGCTCAACTAATTTTCCGAGCTGCCAATATAAATAAATGTACGTTGCCCCGCGCCTCGGGCCAACGAGGGCTTTGTCGACGCGTCTCGGGGGGTGGCGACGAGCCGCAGCCACCACCGCGCGCTCGGCTCTCGATCTAAATTAATAAGTCGTAATTAGCGGCGGCGTGTGGCGACGAACGCTAGGGGGGGTTGAAACGCGCGCGTGGAATAGGCGCGTACTCGATATTTACACCCGTCGCGTCGAGGGGTGTAATTTGGAGCGTCGGATGCAATTGATCGCGGCATCGAGTGATATTTATTTCGTGAGCTTATTTATTCGATTAAAATATCGAGATCGCGATTGTGATCGGCAGACGGATACATCGCGGTGAAAATCGCACGACGAAGTAGGCGTAGCCGCGCGAAAGCTCGCTTCCCACGCGACGTGGAAGCAAAAAGTCCGCTGACAATGAGATTCGATCTTGCCGAGGGAGCAATTTCATCGAACTCGCGCGCAAAGTCTTCCCGGAAGACGGATACCGGCAATTCGCCTCGACTTGTCGACAAGATCGCGCGGTGCTTGCCGCGGGAATCCGCGTTATTAAATTTTCATCGAGTGTAGAACAACCTGGCGGGGATCGCGTTGCGGTATGTGTGCCGATATATAAACGAGGGGGAGAGGCGGATCCTGCTTCTGCCGTACGACGAGGTGGATGCTATTTACGTGGATTCTGAGAGAAGGGGAGAAATTATTTGTATTGTACGTTCGCTGATAGCACAAGAAACTCTGTAAGAACGATGCAAATGTAGAAGAAAAATAGAGAGATCGAATGGAAAATACTTTTACCGATTAGAGATAAAAGAGGGAGAAAATATACAAAATTACTTCTACGATTATATAATTGACAGGCTTTCCAGAGAGAGAAAGAGAGAAGGGATACGAGAAAAAAAATACCAAGACAAAAGTCAAACAGTTTTCTCGATCGTGCGAATACGGTGGAGCTCGAGTATCTACTTATTCGTATTCGCAGCATCCGCATGTATTCCACGACAATGACGGAACTTTCGGAAACGCTACAGTGACGAATGTCGCTTCGAATATAAGAATATCAAGGACTCGATCTAATAATCTCGCGGAAAACGATACTCGGCTTCCAAATTCTCATCCCGAACGATTCATATCCACCATTCCCATTAGGAAACAAACTAAAATGCTCGATTTATCCTCCCGACTAAAATCGATGTGCAATTTCAAGCGCTCAGGATCGGTGATCCGTCTTATTCGACCGACATCTTCCTCGTGCGACCCTTTAAAATATTACTAATTTCAGGACTAACGAAATTTCCGATCTCCCGAAGCAAGGATCACCTCGACGTACCGAGTGCCCCGAGCGCGTTTCACCCCGATGTACATACATACATACATATAGGTATCCCAAGATACTGGATACGCGCACACACGTTCGAGAAGAAATTGAATTTTACGATGATTACGCGAGGATCGGGGGGTTCCAATTTTCCGTCGGATTTCGCGGCGGAAACCACTTCCCCTCTCCTTTCTCAGCCCGGAACTTCGAGCCCGCCGTACCCTCCGTGCCCGCGTGACCGGTCGCGACGGAAAGACTCCTCGTTACGATGTCTCCGCGGATGTTGATCCACCGTCGCGTGACGGGGGGAGGGGTGATTTGATTAGCGTCTGGAAGTTTGAGCACCGACAATTTCAATTATTCAAAACCGCACCTTCCCGCGTTCCCCCTTCGTTTCGCCTTCTCGCCGCCCCCGACCCCACCGCGGCGCGTTTCTCGCGGAACACGTAACGACGAGGCGTCTCCTGTGCCCCCCTAATGGCGTAGGTAGGTATACGGTAACGGTCTCCTTTCAGAATATCCGATCGTCCGTTTCCGCGACGGGCGAGAGCTGCCTAAAAATTCACAGCCGCGGAGGGAGATGAACTTCCCGCTGCGCAGCCGGGACTTTATCGAGCGTCGATCGACCTTGAAACTTTCGAATTTACGGGCGACTCGTCGCCGCGCTCCATTCATCGCGCGCTAATTTAGCGGGTGGGCCGTGCTCGCATATCCATGGCTACACGCTGGGAAGCGAGAGCGTATACGGGAAATGTATGGTGGCGGTGCGTATGTAGGCGTTTAAGGTAGTGGCTGATCGATTTCTTAAATAATATAAAGTATGTCGATAAAATATATATCATCGCCCTAATAAAAAAAGTGTCTAACTCCGTTTCAGAAAATTGTACAGGAGAGAAGAAAACTCGTTTATTTAGACGTTATTCTAATAGATGGCAGCAAAATTACATTTTTGCCAAAAAGTGGAGTTGGCCACTTTTCTTATTAGGGCGACGATATGAGGAGCACAGTTCCAAAACTCGTTTAGTCCATTCGCAGTTTGTCCTATAATTGCTAATAGTTTAGCGATTATAAGGCAAACTGCGAATGGACTAAATGAGTTTTGGAACTGTGCTCCTCATATACAGAGATGCGTTTCCCTGTATCCGCCATTCGCCGTCCCGTCGGCGAAATCCGCGGCCCGCGGGAAAATGCCGAAATGTTGCCATCGAAAAGAAAAAAATGTCATCTCCTCTCTCGTCCTACAGAAATTCGCGGTTCCCACACCCCCGGATCGCCGAATGAAATTCCTCAGCCGGACGTGATCGTTAAAAGCGTTTCCAACACCGCGAGTCTACACGCACGTTTATCCCACGAATTTCGAGTCGACTGCACGAACGAACCCCGACGAGCCCACGCGCTACCCCCTCTCCATCCGTCGATAAAATTCGTTCTTCCACTCCTCGACGCGATGTGTATTTTCCGAGTGGACGAATCGATGAGTCTTACCAACCGCAGTTTCGGTATCCCAGGCGTTATAGAAAAACTTGGCCAAGCGCGGCGGAAGAAACGAAATAAATTAACGACGATCCCCGAGAGAAGCGGAGCTGACAAAACGTAGCTTTATTAAAGGGAGCAAAATACGGAACGGCGACACAAAAGAAAAAAAGAGACAAAGCGATACCCGGAAAGACCTGAAAGGACCGAGAGACGGGCGCAAAGATTTTATCGGAGAAACTCTCACACAGGCGACGCGAAGATGAAGGGAGGAGTGCACGTAACACCGGAAGTTCGCGTCAGCGCGGAAAACAAGTCGGAGGTTCTTAGAAGTTTAAGAAGAAATTTTTAAATTACGGGTAATGCGAAGCTTTGGAATCCCCGAGAGAACTGGATACTTCGATTTCTTCCCCTTTTGATCTTCACCACTATTTACTCTTGGCGTTATTCTTAATCTTCTCCTTTTGTTATCTCTTTCTCTCTCTCGGAGAGCGCTTCGCTTCAAAGTTTAACAAGTACGTTCCTTCGCCCACGAAAAACTGCCTCGTCCGCAGCATCGCCCGACAGCCCCGAGGGAATCGCGGCCGATACGCACGCGGAGAAGTCGAGGAGGTATACAATCGCGAAAGGGGATGAAATTAAGAGCCGTGGAACGACAAACGGAACTCCTGCTGTTTCTCCTCCCCACGGCATCTTCCCGCGGGTCGTTAAGTCTCCAAAATTTGACGAGCTATAAAAATAATAGGTGTACAACTTTGCTTCCGCCGTTTTTCCGAAATTCGAGGCTTTATTGTAAAAAAAACTGGTTACACGAGTACATTTATGATTCAAAGTATTGTCCATCGCTGGTCACTACTTTCTCTCATCTTTCGGGCAGCGTACGAATCCCGCGCTGAAAAAACTGGTCATCTTTTGAAGCGATCCACGAATCGAAAACGGCGGAAGCAAAGTTGTACAGCTAATAACACCAAAAAGAAAGGGCGGGCGAAAAACTCTCGATCAACGAGAACTCGAAACCGAACAGCCTGTCCCTGGACGAAGCTTCCGAACTTTCACGTCAACTTGTCGGCCTCTACGGTTTCCCTTTAAACGCAACGACCGACTCGAAGCGAGGACCTCGATAAACGAGAATAATAGATGGATGCGGTAAACATCGAGTGCAAACATTCAGCGGAGTGAAACCGAGCAGCTCGGGAGTTGTTGATATTGAAGAGGGACGGATGGATGGGTAAAAGGATACTTGGGAAAGTGGCGGGAGAGAGAGGGAGGAAGGGGAGGCTAGACCTCTCCAGAGATATACCCGCAGTTTAGCGAATTCGTGGAAAGGCGGACCGAAGTGTTTGAAATTGCGGTTATACGCGTCGGTTTGCTTTACTTACGTTGATTGCAAATAAATGAAAGCGCGCGAGCGATGCCGGTGCACCGTGCGCGCGCTCGAAGTAGTAACTAACCGTGGCGCGCTGGCGTATATCAACTCTTTTACGTTTGGCTTGAATGCAGGGTTGGAAAGGCTAAAAAACGAGACACGTTCCGCGGGACCATCGCTGCCCCTTCCCTCTTCACCCCTCCGCCCCTTTAACGTGCAGTTTTTCTCTTTCACGTTCTCCAGAAAGGTCGAAAGGCGATAACACGGTCCCGTCGTCCGTCCGACAAATACTCCCCGGTCTTTCCACGCCGCCCACGCGCGTCCCACCCGCGCTATCGGCCGCCCCCATGGACGTCCTCCGGTTCCTTTTGTAGCCGACGAGGGCGAGAAGGTGCAATGTAAGGTACCGGGAATATATTTCACCTGGTTAATAATATCGCGCACGAGTACTCGGAATATAACATATGTAGTATACATACACGCGAGAGGGATGCACGAGCGAGAGCGCTCACCCCCGTATCTCCCTTATTGAATTTGCGAGACGGCCACCCTCGAACGGGGGCCAAAATTTCGGCGTACATTTTCGAGAACAAATGGCCTGGCGGGCACTTTAACGGAAAAGTCCATATCAAATATTTACGTCGCCATGGGACGGCAGCTGCTGCGGTCCTTCTTTCTCGCGCGATGTCCCGCAGGAGAGGACGAGAAACACGCGCCAGTGTAGTTATGTAAGAAGGACAAGGAGAAACCGAGGACATCCCTCCTCGCGACGTCCCACAGAATTTTCATCCTTCTTTCCTTCGCGTCCGATACCGGCCGTCCCGCGGGACTACCGGGAGGAGGGAGTAATGAACCGCGCCTACGCCTGTGGTATCTAGCCTCTCGCTCGGAACCTCCTCGCGGGGTGCTTTTGACGAAAAAATAATCATCGCTCGTCCCGATTTCGCGCGGATACGCCGCGCGTTCGGCGAACGCGCGAGTTGTCGGGGGGTGAATAAATTTTCGCGGAGTTGATTCGTCGCGGCGGCGCCGGGGGGGGGGGGGGGTGAGCCGTCTCGAGAAAAGTCTCCAACGAGAGCCGACACTAATTCAATCTCGCGTGGGCGGCGATAAAGGAAAAGTAACTGCGACTTTTTCTTCCACGCGTGGAACCCGCGTCTCGCGTGTAAAGCAATACTTTCTCAGCGACGGCGGTGGTGGTAGCGACAGAGAAAAAAAAAGTTCAGTCCATACTTTCTTCGTTGCTGTTAATAATAAAAATACGGGAGCACCGAAAAAGGAGCACAGGCGGGTAGATTGCAAAGAATGTATATGTACATATACGATGGACGGGTAATGTAGGTGCAGATTAAGGGAAGGCGAGCTGGGGGGTGTACGTGCGAAGAAAAAAAGAGATAAGGGAAAGGATCGCATCGTAGAGGAGGCCGCGAGGAAGGGGGGAGAAAGAGGTGGATAAAATGCGAAAGAGTGAGTGAGATTAACACCCAGTACCTACGCGCCACCACCGTACGTCGTACGAAGGGGCGAGAGGCGAGTGCTTTGCGCGATAACGGGGCGATTATGAGCGATACGTGGGAAAGAATCCTATGTAACAGCGAATACACCATCGATGCAAGTCAAAGAAATGCTTTGCGTACACTGAGAAAAAAATTATTCTGTTAGAAGGATAATCTGAGTACGAAAGGTAAAATAGATTAAAAATTATCTGAAAGAAGGTTAAATTTTAAACCCTGGAAGGATAATAAACGGAATAATTTTTAATCTTTTTTTTTCTCAGTGTAACGATGGGACGAAGAAGAAGGGCTGAGACGCGAGTACGATCGAATAAATATCGCAGAAACGATATCGACCGATTACAGCGGAATCGATGGACGTCTCGATCAAAAGCGATGCCGTATGACGTATTACAATCGTTCGTACGTCACGAACAAAACTTCTCTTCGACCCGCATGCAGAACACACGATTGATTCTTACCGTCCTGCGAGACGCAACGCTTCCAGACGAACATGTGCATTTTGCGACGCGTCCGAAAACTTCCTTTTAACGATATACGTATTTAACTCGCGTTTATGCGGACCCCAGTGGTCGCCGTCTCTTTCTGGATAATTATTTTCTCTTTTAAACGTCCAACAGCGATAAAATATGTCGGCAGATCAACTTATATCACAGCGTCGAAGGATAGATCGATGACGAGAACGGTATAGTACAGGCGGTATCTATACCTATAGGTGCGCTCTATAAATTGGTCCCTGCAACCTGCACAGGTGTACTTTTTCTAATTCTTCTTATTCGTCCTCGGTTCGTTTTACTTCGGATATTAATCGTTAAACTACGTTTTGAGCATTTTTTCAGGTATGTTTTCGAGTCTATTTATAACTCTAATCTCCTAGATGATCTAAGGGGTTACTCCTCGAAGTTGATATGGTAACTGACGACGGGTGGTCGGATCGTAGTATCCACGAGCGAGGTTATCGTAGTACACGGCTGTTTCTTTTTTTTTTAATTTAAACTCTACAAAAACCGTTCACGCGTGCTTCACTTTCTATTTGCTCTCGTTCGCTCCTTTCAATATTTTTCAGCGGTTAACGGGTTAGATTCAAATTTTAATTGCACAAACACACACATACACACACACGCACCACCAACTTCGAGCTCTCCTCCCTTCCATTAAGTCTCGCGGAGTGTAACGACACCTCGATGATTATACCGTACGATTTTTAAATCACATCTCGGCTTCTCGATCGACGAGGTTGCACCGACGATTAACCGAGAGATTACGGAAATCGCAGGAACGATGGTCGAGTTGTTCCGTTTATCCCTTGATAGATCCTTAATCATGAAAACGTTCGATGCACTTGATGGCACTTTTAGTTCACGCGTGATGCGGAAAGAGTGGAAAGAGGTACCAAGAGGCAGCCCGCGAGAGGGATTCGCAACGATCGGAAGAATCAATTTTGCTCCTCGCGTGCATGTTCGATTTATTTTCGATTATTGGAAATTTAATTGATTCGATATACACGCATACGTGAATATATCAAACTGTCACAAGATTATTAAATCCGTCGACTCCGAAAACTATCACTCCCCGTCAAAATCAAATTCCAAATTCGATCGGTCGCACTTTCAACAACTTTGAAATTCAGTCGGTACACGCAACCAGAGAACCGCGCCGAGAGGCTCTGAGTTTGTTACTTCCAGCGGTTAAGCGTCAATGACACACGTGGGACGCGTGTGGCGGAGTTCTTCGATGTTGTTATTTACCTCGAGAGGGACGAACACCTTCGATGTTTCGAATATGAATCAACCACCACTGATACTGCCCACTGCCGGACTTTGTCATCGACAATAATTTTCCTTCTCCGATTAGTCTTACATCAGTCTATTATTTCTCGAGCGCGTTAAGTTCACGTTTTCGTTACAAGGCGAGTCGTTGATCGCGCATCTCCACCGGTTTGCTTCCTTTCTTCGGTTTCAATCGTGCGACACCATCGGATCGCCGCGAGATGTCACGTGCGAAGGTATCAGAAACGCTTTCGGGAGGGCTGCCGGACAGATTGACGGGGATGATAATGATCTTGCGTGACGGGGAGATGTGTTGGTACTGTTCCGATGGATTCTGTTGGTACTACGCCACAGGGTGGAACAGGGTTGACGAGGGAGTGGTGGCGTGCACACACCCCAGGCAGGGAACGGAGCTTGCGAAGAACCTGAGCGCTTGCGCGGTACCGTCTGCCCACGGGGTGTTCCTGCCTGCCTGCCTGCCTGCCTGCCTGCCTGCCTACCTGCCCGCTTTCGCTCTACCTGGCTCGCGTATCTGTTTTTCTTATTACACGCCACCTACGCGTTTTACAGCGCCCACGCCGTCGTATGAGAGGGCAGAGATGTAAAAGGTGATGAGTCTGTAAAGCTGATGTAGAGAGAGAGGTACGGGTATATGTATTATACTTCTAAGTAATACAATCATTTACGTATATGTAAATATAAATGATCGTACGACGAAGGAGGAGAAAGAAGAAAAAAGAGGAAGAAGAGAAGGAGAACGGGAAGAAAGAGGGAAAAGTTGTTCTATATCTCGAACGGAAGAGAATCCAGGGTAACTTTGGGACAAGTTTTCATTGCCCGTTGTATAAAACGTTGAAAGTCGGAAAATAAGTTCCACTGAAAGGACAGGCGGTAAGGAAGTGCTGTACGTTGCATTATCGCGGTATCCTTGTACGCGATGAAAGAGGTTATACGCTCCGGGGGGCGGCTCTTCCTTGCCAGAGCATCACAGTGACGCGTCAACGTGCAAAAGAACCGCGAAATATTCGTCGTTGTGCTCGCAATGGTATCGTCGGTAGAGCTGCTACCGATACCAGCATTTTTCTCGCTCGAGCGCGGATGTGCGAGGAAAGAACTCGTTGCGATGTCGTAAAAGGGGGTCTTGCATTCGTGTTCGTGGATATACTATATATACATACAGGGTCTTTGGTCAGATTCACGCCAGTGGAGCGGGTTGCATATCGATTGGGGCACACTACCCGCTGCGTTTTCCTATAATTCGCTGGTAATTCCGATAGCCGAGATCCGAACCAAATAGACGTGTGTCAGTCTGAGAAACATCGGTCATCTCAATAGTGGTGAAATGAGAAGACCAATGTTTTTATTGGCTGTCGGTACAACCACCGAATTACAAGAAACCGCAGCGGATGGAGTGCGCCAATCGATATGCAACCCGCTCCACTGGCGTGTATACGTAACACATATCGATACCTTACTTTGAAAATCTCGTAAGTGCAATTTTTGACAAAAATGCCACTTATAGTCACTTACTGTGGTCAGATTTTAAACCTTAACGCGCGGTAAGAGCTATAAATGGCATTTTTCTCAAAAATTGCACTTACGAGGTTTTCAAAGTAAGGTACCTATCGATATGCAGATTGAGTCGGTACTATTGAGGGACTAAAATAATGGTTGATTTGTTGTGATAATCAATTATTATGCTGATAATAAAGATTCGACCACCAAACGTTGATACCCTATTTATCAGGAAAAATAAAAATTTCTAAAGAGCGATTACAATTCAATGATCTAATCGATGTCAAAAATTCAATTTCTTTTCAAAAATCGAGAAAATACATACAGTCTCCGGTATTACGAAGTCATCTCGAATACCGTAGCCAGTCATACAGATATAGCTATCGTACTTTACACTTTCCACGCTAATGCGTCCCCAAGCGCATTCCACAGGACATTAATAATCATTGTGTACTTACTAACCGCCCCACCGACTCCACCTGGCCCGGCCAGGGGAGACTCAATATACATACACCCTCTCTTCTGTGTACAACGGATAACGGCGCGTTACAGCGGCTTTACGAGACCCGAATCTCACTCGACGGTGGCCGTAATCATTCATAATGAACTTTGCGAGTCGCGCGGCACACCTTACGTAGAATAGAAGGCACGGGAGGCGCACCTTACCGATATCCGCATCGCGGATATGTACAGATCGACCCAACCCGCCTGCTCATTTCCACCCCTGCCCACGTACGCGCACCCGCAACTGCACCTATTCCTCAACTACCATTTTCAGCTTGCGCTGCAGTGACCCGGAAGTTCCGCGTTAAACTAATGCGCGAGCAGTCGCGAAGTTCGAGTCGTCGAAAAAGCGTCATCTTTGGCCCGGCTCCAGGACGGCGCGAAGTGCTCGCGGCAATGCGAGAGGGATATAAAATTTTCCGAAAAATTGCGAGTAGCTCCTTCATCCGCCTCTTTCAGTTGACACTTCGACGGCCTCCTCTCGTACTTTGTTCACGAATACCACAATTTTCACGCTGGATTCGCTTACTTTGAACCGAAATGGATGGATGGATGAAACGAGAGAACAAAAATGGAGAGAATAGAGAAATATCATTTTCGCTCGGCTCGAACCAACTTTTATTGCTCTCTCGATCCGTCCACGATATCCTTCATCTCCATATACCTACTTTTTCTCTCTCTCTCTCTCCTTCTATATGTATGTATATCTACATGAGTACAACGACCAACCACTGCAAACGTACCTCTCCCCTCTTTTGTATACATATGCATATTTATATATTTGATCAAACTGTCGAGTATTTAGATTCTCTCGAGTGAGAAAGGATTAGAGAGAATTAGAGTCACCTCGCGTAAATCACAATACAGATATTTACACACATTCGATTCGTATATGTGCAAATTTTGTCAAAAAGTTCACGAAACGTCAAAATGCAGCTCGAACGAGAGAAGTCCCTCGTTGACGTTTAAATCCCACTTTTACGCGACCGCGAAATTTTCGGCGCCAGAGGTCCACCGAGAAATACGGTCCGATAGTCACTTTGTCCGATGATCAACATCGCGGAAGGGCTGCTATCAAAGCGATACATCTCGACGCGAGGTATACGGACGCCGACGACCGAGGGTGAACTACACGGGGTGGACGCTGCGCGAATTTTCAGATTTTACTTCCGCCTTGGAACACATCAGCGACGCGCGACCCGTCGTCGTTAAGGGATAACGATAACGACGTCGACGTAGACGCGACGGGGACCGCGCGCGCGCGCGAGAGAGAGATAACGATAAAATAGCCGCGCAGAACACGACGACGCGTAATAACGATATTTCTATTCCTTGCGTTTCCTCCGCGGCTCTATACGCTCGCATCGACAACGATCGCACAAATTAACGTCGCCTTCGTAACGTTCCACACGACCGGTTTTCGCAATGTATAAATCTCGCGCATAGATATACAGGGCAGATCGGACACAAGGGGGCATTGTTACGAGAAATTCCTTTCGTCGAGATATCCTTCCTTTCTTTCTTCCCGCTCTCCGCACGTCCGCGTCGTGCGGTACGATCGTCGGGAACGAACAAATGGAACGGAATCGAGCACGCGGAACGACCGAGTTCGATGGAGCGTCGTGCTTTCCAGGGCGTCGCGACGACCGAGGCTGGGATATCACTTCGCGAACCACATGCCCGGGATTGATTTCCATTAGCGAGTGAGTTTTGCAAGAGTGAAATATCCGTATCGCGAAAGAGCGACGAGAGAGTGAAGTGGATAGAGATCGCGAGAGAGGGAAAGAGATAGATCGCGTACAACACTGATCACGGTTCGAACGTTTTAGACGAGTGAGTCTGCCTCTCTTGGCCCTCCTGTCGCTCGTGTACTCGCGCGCTTTTTTCCGACGATTATCTCATTCGAAGGACCGAGACTTGTACGACGACGATGCGAATAAAATCGTCGAGTTTTCGTGATAATCAAAAATTCGAATGCCAAACTTGAAGAACTTTTTTCCAAAATAATTGTGCAAAATTGAATATATCGATTTATTCGACACTCGACTCTATTACTCTCTCAGATTAAAAGCCGTTTTACCTTCTCTCCTCCTCGTAGGACGAAAAATAAAATAGCCGCATCGAACTCTGCAAGCGATTTACGTAGTGCGGTTCAAGTATTCTCGGCCTAAACCGGTTCTGGTTGCATAATAGCGACAAGATACCACATGCAAAAGGATTTAGTATGTAGTTGACCGCAGGCCGAGGCGCACGTTTGTCGGATTAATTATTCGAAAATTGTGGTGGCGAATTCACGTAAGATTGAACATGTCGAAGTCAGAATATAGGTAGTGCCGTCATAACACTTTTAACAAAAGAAGGGGTTACACCTACTGATATAAAACGGCGATTAGATGCTGTAGATATAATATGGCAACTCTTCGCCATCATTTTCCACTGTAAAACATTGGTCAAAATCGTTTCGTTTGGGGTGAGAATTTTTGAATGATAAGCCAGGTATCGGCGGCCCAAAAATTGTGACGACGCCTGAACACACCAAAGAAAAAGAATATTTTTCTAAAGGATTACGAGGTTTAATTCACCGTTGTGAGAAATGCATTGAAATAAATGGTGATTATATAGGAAAATAAAAATTCGTGCTTTTTTTCTGGATACCCCTTAGGCCAAGAGTACTTGGACTGCACTACGTAACATACACTGATTGTGAGAAAAAAAAAAGATTAAAAATTATTCTATTAGAAGGATAATCTGAGTACGAAAGGTAAAATAGATAAAAAATTATCCTTCCAGGGATTAAAATTTAACCTTCTTTAAGATAATTTTTGGTCTATTTTACCTTTCGTACTCAGATTATCCTTCTCTAACGGAATAATTTTTAATCTTTTTTTTTCTCAGTATACTATACTCGGAGATTGTCGCCTCGACCTTATATCGCGGGAGACAATAACGCGGTCAGGGAGGAAATTCGACCGTAAGGGCGTTCGCGATTGCGGACCACTCCGTCGAGGTGGTCCGCCGGGAAGTCAACCGACCACGTGCTCCCGGTGTTTAATGGTAATACGATGTCGAGCAGAGCCCGCTGCGCCGAGGTGCCATTAAGCGCCCATTCGTCGCGCCGAAATTCAGTGGCCATAAAAAGCGCGAGGAAGAAAGGGGAGAAGAATTATTATCAAGAATCGACGGATAGGAATAAAATTATTTATATCGGACCACGTTTAAAATTTCATTCCTCGAAACGAAAAAATTATTCCGAAATTTTCCATCGTTACCGTAAAAAAAAAAGAGTACGAGCCAGTTACAAGAGCGAAAAATAAGAATCGAGAATCGAAGCTGACCAACTGCAAAACCCGAGACCAGCTGTGCGCCGCGCGTGGATGGCCTTACAATGGGAATGAAAAAGTCGTTCCTCACAGTTTCCAATCAAATCAAACCGTCGAATGGTGGAAATTACCATCTTTCATCGCGGCGCCCTCGCTCGCTGGTCGAATATCCGTTTCTCGATATATGATCACATCCGCCGAAGCTTTCCGGATAACTCCCACGTTTAGACGACTCGGATATTCGAACAATTCGGGCGAGGAGATGCGGGATATGTAAATTCTACGATCTGAATGTACAATGTGGTTGATATAATATGTAGATGAGTTTCTGAGATTCGGCGAAGTTCGTAGTACATAGAACGCGAGAGATGTGCATCTCGCGATAATTTCTCAAATTGATTTCATCGAGATGGGAAAATCAATCGAAAATTCCTTAAATCTCTTCTCTCCGCCACCTGAGAGGTGTAAAAAAAATTGCCAAAACCAAAAATGTTCGTAAAGGTCAAGCGACTGGATTTTTATTGGATATCCCCCCCCCCCCCCCCCACTCAAAATTGCGCCGCTACAGTATAACGATAAGCGAGGCACATTGTTGCTCGCAATTTCTCGCGGGCTTTGTGGCCGAATCGAAGCCATTGTTATCGTGCACGCGTTATACGACGATTTCCCCCGCAAAAAGGTCGTTAGAGCACGCACACCAGAGACGCGTTACGCGTTCTCGCGTATCTCGGCAACGCTAATTTCCCTACTTTTCCGAAAATAGGAAGCCTCTCGACGCGAGGAGTTTGAGACAAAACTCCTCGACAGAGCGTTTCGTAATTATCAAACGAGATTAGAGAGATAATATCTCACGCAACGACTCTTCGCAGTGTTCGTTACTCTACGATCGAAATAAAAGTTTTCCCATCTCGATCTACGCTACAAGCGTCTCACCTTCTCTGCCAAATTTCCGTTTCTTTTTGCTGCCACTTCCGCCGCCGGACGAGCTCTTCCCGGAGCTCTTGTCCTTGCTCTTCCACCGTATCAGCATCTTTCTCAGCCTCCGCTTCAGAATCTTTCGGCGAGTCGCGGAAACAGCAGCAGCGCCAGCAGCGACAACGAGGACGACGTCGCTTCACGCCACGACGCGCGAAGCACGCTCTTCGAGTGTCCCTGAGAATCGCGCGCGTTCGATTTCGACTCGGAGTCCGTTCGCGCACTTTGAACCCGTTTCGCCGGTGCCATCGTCTCTGTCGGAAACGTGGTTGGCGTCTCGTCAAGTTCACGACGAATCGTCGAGAGAGATCGTCGTCGAAACGTCGACTATCGCCCTACCTACCGCGTGACTACGAGCTAGCGCGGTCGGCGTTACAGAGAGAGCGAGTAGATGGTAAGGCAGCGAGCCTAGGTATGACACGAGGCCGTATATCTATTGTACTCGTACTTATTGGCTGCTCGCTCAGGTTTCTAGCTTCGACGTTATTTCGCGCAACAGTTGGGATAATCTCCTAATATCCACCCCACTCTCTTTCTCTTTGTTTAATCGACTTTTCCTGATTAACTTTAAACGGGCCGGACTGAGCGGCACGAAATTACCTCCCACCGTACCGCTTATATTATAATTGGACGCGAGACGGTCCAATGCGACAGGGAACAACGCGGAGTACAAAAGAAAGGAGAGGGCGGTCTGTCTTTGAACGCGGAGGACGGGAATAAAGGAATCCGTAGAATCCCGAGAATATTATCAACGTCTCGCCATTAGCGGCTCGCGGGTGTAATTACGAACATTACGTATTTACGTATAGGCGTGCGCGCGTGCGGTGCGTGGGTGTATAGTGCCGAGAGATTGTATAAAGCCTCTTTCCCGCTGTCCTTCCCTCGTGTTTCTGCATACATGTACGTTACGGAACGTCGGATGCCCGACCAATAAGACGTTTACCTACTTGTGTCGAATTAAGCGCAATCCAGGGATGGTCGAAGCTGCTGTTTAAACGCGATAAAGGAGATGTGAGTTGCGCAGCGCCGTTGGCGCCATCTCTCGTCGGAGGCCTCGACGAGAGAGGGTAGGGAAGAGCGCGGGCTGGGGTTGGGGTTGGGGGTAGGGAAGCGTACTCGATGAGCGATGATGAATGAGATTCGCGTGTCAAAGGAGTTCCAGTTGGGTATTACTATAGGTAATGTTACTACTCCGAGATGCGATTCTTAACCGGGATCGTTCATTCGTCCGTACGCGATACGGTTATACGCCGCAGCGAGGGGATGGAAAATTGCTCGGTACACTGAAAAAAAGAAAGTAAAAATTATTCTGTTAGGAGGATAATCTGAGTACGAAAGGTAAAATAGATCAAAAATAATCCTAAAGAAGGTTAAATTTTAAACCCTGGAAGGATAATTTTTTATCTATTTTATCTTTCGTACTCAGATTATCCTTCTAACGGAATAATTTTTAATCTTCTTTTTTCTCAGTGTACAGCCTTAGCTCGAATGAAAAAGTATCCGCTCGAGAGATAGTGAATTATATCTCACGGTCGAGGCTTTTCAACGAGAATGAACACAATTCGCGAAGACTCGATCTCCCCGACGATGTTATCTTTCGTACTTGATTTAGATGCCCAAAGGACGAGACACTCGAGAATCGCGCACGCTGGATTGAGATCGCGAGAGAAGAGACGAACCGTCGGCACGATAGTGGAGGCGTAACGAACGCGGATTAATTAACGAGCGTCGCACACGTGTACGTGTACAATGTGCGCGTCGGGATCTCGACGCGGGCGATGCGCTTGATTACGGAATAAATTGAGTTAATTACGGAGGAGTCGAGCGAGTCGTCCGTTCCGTCGAGCGTTTTCGACGTCGCCGCGATGCTACGATTATGTTTAGCGCAAAAAAACTGGGGCGAACGTTTCAATCATGATGCGATTTTTCCTCGACTATTCATATTCATCGGTTCGCTGTAATTAATTATAGAGGATATCGCAATTTATGAAACGTAAACTAAAATCAAATCTATTTATACTTTATACGCAAATAATTTAAAATAAATGGGAGAATAATAAAAAATTCCTCCTCCAAGAAATATTCGATCCGAGCGTCGCAGTCAGAAGTGTTCGCTATTCGCGGAGATAAGATTAATC
Organism: Xiphydria camelus; assembly: GCA_963678675.1. Classification (NCBI taxonomy): domain Eukaryota; kingdom Metazoa; phylum Arthropoda; class Insecta; order Hymenoptera; family Xiphydriidae; genus Xiphydria; species Xiphydria camelus. Next base: position 39,899,484 of record OY783191.1, read on the forward strand.
GCGACTCGCAATCGACGGCGATCAATCGCTCGATCGGAACCAGAACCGCGCGCGTGTCTCTTTGCCCGACGGATTAGTACCGAAAATCCCTCTTGAGATACAGTCGTTTGCGGAGGAGGGTTTAGCAGCTGACAAGGGGAATATATCTTGGAAGTTAACGAGGCGGATGAGAGAGGGAAAGAGCGAGCGAGAGAGAAAGGAGAGGGGGAGAGGAAGACAGAGGGAGAGAGAAAGAGAGCAGAAGAGAAGGAGGGAAAAGAGGAACGTCCCAATCGTGGACGTTTCGCGCAGTGGGGATGGAGCACTCCTTTCCCCTCCCCTTTCCCGTCCCCTTTCAGAGATTACGACGAGGACATTATTTACGCGGGGAAGGTAATCGGCGACGGGATTTTCTCGATACATTCGAATTGCCCGCCGCTTTTCTGGACGATTCCACGACGCTAGTTTCGAACTCGACGCGACTACGACTCGGTCAACTCGTCGGGGATGAAACAGGAGCGAAAATCCAAGGTACAAATCATAGAATAGAATCCTTCAAAGCTTCGTTCCGTGTCGCCGAGAAAATATCGTCGATTTGAGAGAAGAGACGGACCAATTGACGTAACGGGGGTAACGTGATGGATAAGCGTATACGTGTAAGCGAGAGCGGCACCTATAGCGAGTTCCGTCAAAGCAGTAGTCTAATAGATGTTAAATTGACAAAAGAGTGCCTCGGATCAAGAGCCTTTCGATCCCGACGTGTAATCGAAAACACTGCGGAACTCGTAAACATGTCCCGTCAACTCTAACGGTTCGACGAAAAGACGAATACTTTACAGACGATACAACCTAGTTTCCCAACTCGCTTTCATCAACGAATTTCAGAGAACACGTCGAATCAATCGGAAAAATCACAATTCTATCGATCAAGAGCCAAAGATTCCCAGATCGAAAGTTTCGGAGCTAATCTCGTTCAGCTGCTGGTCGAGCAGTCGAACGTCACGCGATCACCCTTCCCAACATCGCACTCATCGGGTCACGGGATTTAACGGCACCCCGGACCGCTGTCTTCCACGCGATCAAACGAAACCGCGAACCACCTCCCCGACCTCGTTCGCCCTCTCGACGATCTCTCCCGAAGACGATTAATCAGCCGTCACTGTCACGCCTCGCGCGGACAGGGTAAAACAGATTAAAGCGCCCCGGTAGGCACGTCCAGCGACCCCCGCACCGGCTCGCACCCCGCGCAAACGACGACTACGACGACGACGACGACGACGACGACGACGTTTCGTCGGGATCTCTCACCAGCTTTGCGCGAGGAATTCCTTTTCGACGCTCACTCTCTCTCTCCCTCGAACTCGAACTCAACACTCGGCGCGACGCCGGTCGACCGGGTCGAATCGTGCGATCGCGCCTCGAGCTTCTCCTTCATCGCGACGTCCCCGCGTCGCTCCCGGAGCTGGACCACCGCCGACGACGTTCGCGCGCGTGGGCGAAGGCGACGTCCGGTCGCCGCGGGGCCTCGCGATCGGGCGGAGGCTGCCGAACACCCCGATAAAACCCGGCGAGCTTTTTCGACGCGAGCGAGATACGCGGCGCGGACGCTTCGTAGGTCCTAGGTGCCCCGAGTCCCGGCTCGTGACGTCACGGGAGTCGGGGATCGATCCCCGAACGTCCTCCGCGCGCGTCGCCACTGCCCGTGCGAAAAACATCGGGTCTCGATGTCTTACCTGGACCGGGGGCGGCGAGTACCTGGGCCGAAAACGTTCTGCGCAGTGGACTTTGCGCGCGCGTGTGCGGAGGCGGCGAAAAGCTCGGTTCTTTTTTTTTCTCTCGCGACCCGGACGAAGAACTCTCGCGATGACGCGTCTTGGAGAAATTCTCGCGGAGATCGTTCCGAGGCTCTTCATCTTCGGGTATAGGGAGTTTTCGGAGCCGGTTTATCGAGAGGAGAGGAAACTAACGCGACGAGCAGACCGAAGAGTGGAACTTCTTTCATCGGAGGCTGAACATTTGGAGATCCGTACCTATTACTTTTGTCAGAGTGAATGGTTTTTTATCACTTTCAAATCGCCCGACTCCGGTGGTGGGCAAAACACGCGCGCCACACTGGACCAGGGGAGACTCCATCTAACGGGTATCGCTGCAAGCGGGAGGGCGAGAGACCAGTGGATTCCACCCTACCGGTATTCGCGGAGGGTGGACCGAGCGAGAGGCTCGTCGAAGCGACTTTTGCCGTTGTCGACTAGGTATATCGAAAACGTGAGTCGAATACGAACTCTCTCTCCTGCCATTTTCTCTTCGCGTCAATCGTGATTGCATCATTGATCCTATTTTTGGAGCGGAGACAAAATAACGTGCATTTATAAACAATATTCAGTTGGATATTCTCGCTATCGAAACAAATCTGACGGAACCTGATGGAACTTTATTCGCGCGTATCGAAAGAAGAAATTGAAAAATAACGGTTTTTCTCACAAAAGAAACGAGATCACCGTGACTGTCAAAGCCGAGGAAAATTCTTCCGAGATGCCGCGGTTGATGCATTGCGAACTGCATTGACGCGTGGTACGGCAGTCTCGAGAAAGACGTCAGGTTTTAGTAAAGTTTGCCCGAGCAAATTGCAGCGGCCCTTTGAATAAAGACGGTGACGGAAGGTGTACGAACTTGCGCGCAATGGTCTGGAGAATTCAGTCGCGCCATCGGGGTGATGCACGGGCGGCGCAAGCAGACTATTCAATTAAGAGTGTAATAATTATAAAGTTGCTGTAACCGAGTAGTAATAATTAATTACTCGGGATACAACGCGACGTGGCACACTTTCTTTTGATATGTCGACGAGAAGGGAGTTTGACGCGAGGAGTTGCGCGTAATCAAAGTCGGGTAGGCAAGGCGAAGGGATGAAAAAACGCGGTACTATAATCGCCCGATTGCGAAAATCTCCGCGAAACACCTCACGAAGAGTTTATAACGAAGAGCGGCGCGGATCGGTGGTCGACTCGTCGTTGAAATGCCGAACAATGGACGTGTTGATCCACCTCTGAACCGGAAACGCGTGGGTGTAGCCGCAGTGACGTCATCGACCTTACCCAGGCTAGAAGGCATTAACCGCGGCGTCGCGCCGCTCGCGTACTACTCCTTCACCCTCAGACGAAGAATGATGTCACATCGTTGGGACTCAAACGAGAAGGAACGACTCCCCGCGCGTCGCCATTCCTCCAGCCGCGCATTCTTCCCATCATCGAGCGCATTCGAGTCGGATGAAGCGTACGAGACGAACCAATGACCGTTGGGCACCTTTCTCATTTTTTCAATTTTTCGCAAAAAAATGAAAATCTTCGGAATTTTGGAGTCTCGATCACTCTATCCGATGTATTTTTTGACGCTGATTCTGAAAATCGCTATTATATCGATGAAATCTCAAAGGAAGGAAGGAGATATCGATGATTTTTCGTGGAAAAATAATCCTTTTTTTTCTACGCAAAATCGCTACGCGAGCGATCTCGGTGACGAGTGATTCTCTACCGAACTCGACCTTTCTCTCTCACGCCCTCCTTCGATGTCGGTGAATTCCTTTGAACTCGCGAGTCGACGGTTTGCCAAGTTGAGAACACCAATTCGAATGCAATGGTCCGATTAATGAAGTGACCGCGTCAGTGGAAGTACGAGGAAGGCTATTTCAAGAAATGGAACTTCGTATACATATTATGTGTACATATGCATACGACACATGTATGTACTCCGTGACTAAAAGGGGAGATGCGTAATTATCGATGCGATTATTCTATCGCGTGCAACAATTTTTTATCGTTGATCCGACAGAAAACAAAGAACCGAAATCTCGTTCCGAAATCCCTTAGTCCCCAGTAAAGTAGACCTTCTTTATAGGGGTGCAAAAAAATAATTTCCGGCAAGCTGATTTTTTCAGGGTCGATGGAGAGGTGTCTCCCGAGTATCCAACCAAAAAGTCACCCTCCGCACCCTTGGCAGTGTTGCAAATAGGGTGGTTTTTGTTTATGTTTTTGTTTTCTTGAAACAATTTTTTTTCAGCTTGTACATAATAATATACTCTACAACTTTGTCTAATAAAATTTTTTGATGACTTTGATTTTTGACGGTCCAGCGCCCATTATACAGTATGTCCCGCGCATTACCCCACAGTTGCAGGGACCTTGAAATTTACCTTTTCGGCCAGGCTTGGTCAGTCAAAAGTCAAAGTTACCAAAAAATTTTATTAGGCAAAGTTGTAGAGAATATTATTATGTACAAGCTGGAAAAAATTTGTTTTCAAAAAATAAAAAACAAAAACAAAAACCACCCTATTTACAAAACTTTGCAAGGGGTGCGAAGGGTGATTTTTTGGTTGGATACTCGGGAGACACCCCTCCATCGATGCTGAAAAAATTAGCTTACCGGAAATGATTTTTTTGAAAAATGATATCTTTACTGGACTACCTCGTTATCCTCGAACGCGTCGGAAGGGATTGGCGTTCGAGAACGAAGGGGTGCGAAAGTGGCTCGAGTTATCGAAAAGAGCGAGAACGAAGAACAAACACGGCGATACCGCGAAGGCCTGAAACAATGGCTGAATGAGTTAAGCATTCCGAGGAGCGAGAAACGACGGTGGGAAGGGCGGGCAACGAGCGACTGGGGGGGGGTGTCTGAGTTTAATTATTTGTTCTTTGGGGGAGGCTCTTGCGGCTCGAATCGACGGCGGGCGACAATTTCTGGCGCATGTTCCGTCCGTTGCACCGTATTGCAACATCTACATCGTGCGGGCGAACATGACGACGTTCCCGCTTCACTTCCCACCATGTAAACAGCGCCACCGGCGTACGACGCGAGGGGCGGGAAGGAATGGTACGAATTACTCGTGTCTTTGCTTTCCGCGAATTCGTCTCTCGGTAATTAAGCGACATCTCTGTGTGGTGGCGCGTTATCGACATGCGTATACACGGATAAGGGGAGAATTAATTTGCCTACACTCTCTCGTGAGATAATCACTCGCACGAGTAAACGAAATCTTCTACAAATATATTTCTTGGCCTTCTTGAAGGAAATAAAAGAACGCTCAGAGATATCGATGATTCCTTTGTGAAAAAATAATATTTTCGTACACAAAATCACCGACTTCTTATATTTCCTTCGAGATAGCTATCGATCTGATATCGGATCCCTCACAAGATGGGGTGGTCGAACGGTCGAGTCCAGAGATTTCTATTTTATGCCTTGCTCGATATATTTTTTCGCGCTGATTCGGAAAATCGTGGATGCATCGAGGAAGTCTCAAGGGAAAACCGAAATATCGACGATTCTTTGTGGACAAATAATTTTCCCAGATACAACACCGCGCCGATATTTCATACCTCCTTCGAGATATCGACCTAATAATCGTACTTTTCGCAATCGACGCGAAAAAAATATGTAACAGAGTGGTCCAGCGATCGGTTTCAGTGATTTCGATTTTTGGCACAACGTCAAGGAGAAATCCCATATGCGCGTAGATATAGTATGTATACCCTAGGTAAAATATCTACAACATCGAGGGGTACCGCAGGTGTGCAGCAGACGCGAGCACTGCGGCCTTAAAATGTGGGGCTTATACGATATCTATAACGCGCGCGGATGCAGGAGACTCTGATTCGCCAGGGTACTGTATGAGTACCCACGTGCCGCTGCTTCCGAGCTTCCGCATAAGAAGCTCATTGAGATGCGCGGTCATACACCGCGTGTTTGCATTTCGTCGGAGCGCAGTCTAAAGTTGCACGTGGGAGTGGGGATTAATTTAATGCACGACGGTTTTGCCAGGGGGACGAGCAAATGGATCGAAACGAGCAGTGACGCGGTTCGAGGATCGCTGCCCCTTTCCTTTTCTCGCGCATACACGACTTATACTATAGAAAGAAAAAAATGAAAACAAGTCTCTCACCGAGCCGCCTTTGAAGTATACGCTGTACCTCTCCAGCCTCGCTGCCACTCTCGCTCTCGCTGATGCCCGGCCACTTTCGTGGACCCACGAAGTTCCCGCCTTTCGCGATCATTCCGGCGGACGAGCCGTCGCGCGCAGCGCCCCTCTGCAGGCCGACGCCGCGTCGCACCATCCGGGAGGACTCCTTCGGCGGTGGCGCGGGCAGAGGTCTGTTCGCGTCGTACTCCGGCTCGGAGATCGTCGGATTCCAAGTTTTCGAAGCGTCGTCGCCCGACTGCGATAACGAGCGCGCCACGACGTTCCCGTATATGTTGGAATTCGAATTGTTCTGGTTCTCCTCGTCGTGCAGAAACACCGAGTCGCTGTCGGAACTGCAGGTGGCGCTTCTGTGCTCGATCTTGGCCTTCCTGGTAGGCGGCTCGGGCGCCATTCCGTGCTTCGTCGGCCAGATACCGGCGTTCGACTGATTCGAGAAGCTCACCCTCTTCGGTCCCAAGGTCCCGTAATCCACCGAGCTGCTGGAGTTGCTGATGAGACTTCCCCGCTTGAATATCGGAGCGGGTCTCTTGTCGCCGTCGACCGCCTCCTCCTCGTAGACGGGAGGAGTGTCGCCCTTCCCGCAGAGCGCCGCCACGCTGCTCTTCTCCCGATTCGACCTGAGGAATCCCCCGTCGTCGTTCTCGGCGGATTTCCTCGACAGACTCGAGCTCCTGCGTTCTTGATCGCCCCTCGCGAAGTGAGGCGACACGCTCTTCGACCTCGGCACCTCCTGCTCGACCTCTCGACTCGGCGGATCCGGCTCGAGAACGGCCGGTTGCGGGCGCACCACGAGCACTCGTTGGTGCTGTCCCTTCTGACCCATTATCGGCGGCTTGCCGGCGGGATTGCCGCCGGTCTTCGGCTGCTGCAGCTTGTTCCTCCAGTACAACTGCTCGGCGCTGACCGGCGACGCTCGATTCGGATTCGGGCTCGACGCGTGTCCCGCTCCCGACGACGTCGGGACGACGGGTGAACTCTGCAATTTCTTCCGCCAGTAAAGCGAGTCGCTTCTCTCGTCGAGCACGTTCTGCTCGTAAATTCGTCTCTGCTGCTCCTCGTCCAGCTTCTTGAGCTGCTGCCAATACACGGCCTCTCGCACTTCGGGCAGATCGAGCTGCGGCTCCGGTTCGTTGTGTCGACACGAGGACGTGGGAGACGCCATCGATTTTCGCTGGGCTTCCAGAGCTTTCTGCTGCCAGTAAAAGGCCTCCAAGTGCCGCATCGTTTGCTTCTTCGACGGGGAGGACTGTCGGTTCGGTTGGTGCGCGTAAATCGGCTCTGAACTCGTCTGCGAGCACGCGGACGCGTCGCGATCGCGCTGAGACGCCGATCTCTGACCGTACAGGGGCTCCTGACGTGACGGTGACCTCGCGACTCCGTAAATCTGCTCCTGACTCGCGGAAAAGTCGCTCTGGCTCGCGGAGTAAATGCGTCGGTGCGTCGTCGAGGCGGCGCGTTGAGCGTTGACGCCGTCCGGCCTCTGCGGGTGAGTGGACGTGAGCGTAGGCGTGCTCCTCGACGGAGACGCGGAAGGAACTGGTATCGGAGATTGTCGTTGGATCTGCTTGTCGACGAAGATCCCGAGTTCCCTCGGGGAAGCGTTTTTATTCGCGTCGTATTCGTTGCGAATCCTCGGCGAAATCGGTGGCGACGCAGCGGCAGCAGGAGCAGGTCCTTGAAGTCGAATCTGCTCCGACTTGGTCGGACTCGCCAAAATCGTTTGCCTTTCCGCGGGGGACGCGTTTCTCCGAGCGTTCGCGCGCGTCGCGGCGGGCGTCGTCGCGCTCGGAGGCCTCTGCACGTAGATCGGCTCGGGTCGTGGAATGTTCTGCGAGGAACCGGTCGCCGCCGCGCCCGGTGACAACGCTCTTCGGCTCGGCGAAATCCTCGGCAGTGGCTGTCCGCCGGCGTGGATCGTTTCGCCCGACGCGGATCCCGCGCTTTCGACCGCGATGACGGGTGACAGCTCGCGGTGTCCCGGCCTCTCGACGACGACGACGACGCGTTCCAGCGACTGCCTGGAGCCGAGGACCTGGCTGGGCGAGTCGGCCATGGGAATCGGCGAGCCGGGACACTCGGATTCCATTCTGTTCGGCGGTCTTCCGCCCCGGGACTCGTAAATCGCCTCTCTCTTCGGCGAGGCGATGAGAATCTGTTCGGCCGGCTGCGATCGTCTCGAGGACGCGGAGACGCAGGGTCCGCCCGCGCCGGCCGGCGTCGTTCGAGTCTGCCGACTCGCGTTGGGCGACGAAATCGGAGTGGCACCCGTCGTGCGATCCGATCTCACGGCGTGGCGAGGGTCGCTCGCCGATCTGTCGGGGCCGGGGCTCGCGCAGGGAGACACGTCAGTCGGCCTCGTCACTCGGGCTGCAACGGGAACCCTGGAGGCGATCGTCGGTGAGACCGGACCGGGAATGGGAGAGGACGGAACGATCGCCAAGGGGGATGACATCCTCCGCATCCCGTCGGAGTCTCGAGGACTGCGCGCCGGTGACGCCATCCCACCCTGCAACCTGCTCGGCGACACGACGCCTCCACCAGTGTCGCGCGTAGGACTCCGCACCGGCGACGCCACGCGTCTCATCGCCAGGTTCGATACCGGAGACGCGACTCTGGACTCGACCCTCTTCGCGTTCTCGTTATCCACGCTCGCTCGCAGTTTCGCCAGGTTGTTCGACATCGGGATGTTCGGCGACATCCTCTGCGCGTACAGCGATTCCTGCGCCGCACTCGCGGCTCGACCGGCGCCACGGCTCACCGGAGACGATTTATCGCAGCCGACTTCCGGCGAGCCGTCGTCGCACCGCGGCGTCTCGTCGTAAAGCCTGTCGTCTCCGCATTGAATCCGAACGTGGGGCGACATCGGATTGCACGTTCTCGGCGAGGGCTGCCCGTTCTCGTAAATCAGCTCGCGCCTATCGTTGAAGCTGTCGTTCGGCGAGGTCTGATTGCTGTGACGCGGCGAATTCAAGTAGTACTCGCCGCTCTTCGAGCTGCTCGGCGAGAACTCGCTCTTCTGACTCGAGTTCGGCGTGTAACTCGAGTCCGCGTAATCGCCGGACTTCTGGCTCGAGCTGGGCGAGTACTTGGGCGAGCGTCCGGTCAGCGCGGCCCTCTGATTCTGATTGACGATCGGCTGACGGGTGATCTTCACCTGCGCCGAGACCGGGGTAAGGTTGAAGCCCGAATCCACGCTCTGATTCCTGACGAGGATCTCCTCGCTCTTCTCGTCCAGATTGTCGCAGCTGTTCTCGTAGAGTCGCGCGTGCCGCGCGTCGCTCTCGTTGCCGTTTCCGTCGATCCGATCTCGAGCATCCGAGAGGTAGGCGGATTCTCGCGGATAATTCTGCGCCTCCGTGCGGCGTCTCCCGCGAGGCGCCTCCCTCGCGTACCTCCGTACGGAGTCTCCATGATTTTCGTAATTCGAGAATTCCATCTTCTGCGGAATGGCCGGTAACGGTCTGTCGACGGGATGCACCGCGCGCGGACGAATGAGGTACCGCTCGGTGGGCGGCGCCGAAATTCTCCCGGATGGACCGTGATTGCGGAAGAAACAACGCTGGTTCGTCTCCTGAAGGCTGTGCTTCCGTTCGAGGCCGCACCTCCGATCGCAATCGATGCTGTCGCCTCTCTGCTTGAATTGCCTCATGTCCGGAGAACCGCTGATGATGTTCTGATCGATCCACTTGTCCTCCGGAGCGATCGAGCTCAGCGAGGAGTTCGCGGTACACGTCCTGGCTCGTCTGCCGTCCTGGATCAGAGCCCCGTCGCTCTGCAGGAGGTAATCGGGGGTGCTGGTGATGATGCCCTGCTCCGGGAAGAGCTCGTGCTTGATCTCGTTCAGTCTCTCCTCGATGATGGAGCTGTTGAGACTCGCGTCCAGCTTCACGTTTCGCTTGATGTCCTCGTTGAGGTTCGTCGTGTCCGGCGATCTGATGTAGTTGCCGTTCTGCTGATGCCGCGCGAAATGCTTCTCCTCGCGCTTCTTCCTCTCCCGCTGCTCCTTCTTGCCGTAGTCCTTCCGCGAGTCCTTCGGCGAGAAGAGACCGGGCAGCAGGCGACGGAAGCCCTTGCGCTTCTTCTCGTCCTTGACGGGCTTCGAGGGGCCGCCGGCCTCCATCGTGAATTCTCGTATGAGACTGGCGTAGCCGTCGCTTCTCGTCGCGCCTTTCGAAGTATCGCGAGAATCGCGAGACGCGGCGACCGAGCTCGGCGCGGCCGAGGAGGGCGGGAACGTCGCTTCTTCTTTCGCTTCTTCCTTTTCTCGGCTCGTAGGACGACCGCCGATCGCGGTCACTTTCACCGCCGAAGGCTTCGACGGGACGCTCGGCGGGACAATTTTTTTGCCTCCCGATTTATCGCGGACGTGTTCATTCGCGGGGCTTTTCGGTGCGTTCACCTTTGCCGGCGGCGCGTCTTCCTCCCTCGCGGCGATCGAATTATCGCCCGCCTCGTCGGATCTCAAAACGGAGTTCTCAGCGGGTGACTCGATCCTCCCGCACTTCTCGCGTTCCTTCAAGCTTCCCGTCGAATCCTTCCCGACGTACCCGGGAAATTTATCCGATCCCTCGTCGACATCGTCATCCGGCAGGGTGCCCGAGTCCTCGGAGATCTTGCCGGTTCGGCAGGTCTTCACCGAAGAGTCCTTCAAAGTGCTGTCCTTCGATCCGCTCTCGTCCAAGTCCTCCTCCCCCTCTTCGATCGACGCGTCCTTCTTCTCCGCCCGATCGATATCTTTGTCGATGTCCGAGATCCTGCCCTCGAAGGACGAGTCCGAGTCCACGGTGCCGACCGTGTCTTCGAGAACCTCTTCGGAGAGCTGCTTCGCGATGGATCTCTTCGATCCTCCGAGCTTCCCGCCGACGGATCTACCGCGGCAAATCCGCTCGGAAAACCTACCGCCCTCTTCGACGATGCTTTCGCGCGATGAGACGCTTCCCAATTCCTCGACGTAGGAAGACTTCGAAGACCCCGACGAGATCTGCTCCAATTGACTCTCCAAGAATTCACCCGACCATCGCTTCTCCACCTCCGACACCTTCTTTCCGTACTTTGGCTTCTCGATCTCGATCTTTCGCGTGCCTTCGGCCGATTCCGATTTCTCCGCGTCGGACCCGCAGTCAGGATCCGTTTCCGGCACTCGCTTCTCCTCTATCTTCAGCTTCTTGTCGAAGTTGTGCCGCTCCAAAAATTCCTTGTCGAACGTAGTCTGTGTCAGATTCTCGTTCAAGTCCAACTCACCCGATAGTCGGGGCTTCACGCTGTTCGCCCGAACGTCGCGCAGCTTCGACTTGTACGTCTCCGCCGTGGAGGCGTTGATCTTCGTGGTCAGATTCTGCTGCAACCTCTCGATCTGCTCCTGACTCTTCTCCAGGCGATCCCGCGCCGCGGATTTGAAGCAGCTTCCTCCCTCTTCCTTCGATCGTATCGTCGCACTCGACTCCCGTCCCTCGGCCTCCTCGCCTGCGGTTTTTCGATCTTCGAGACCGGTTGACAAACCGACACTCGTCCCGTCCTCCGCTCTCCTCTTTTCCCGCCGCACCGTAGTCGCCTCCTGCCCACCCTCGTCCTTAACGGGCTCCCTGTCGAGATCGGCGTACTTGCCAATTTCCGCCGCGCCTTCGCCGCCCCCACCGTCAACCGGAGGGGTGCCACCCGTCCCGGTCGACGACGCGACGAGCGACCTCTTGACCGCCGGCTTTTCAGGAACTCTCGGCGGCGCTTTCGAGACTTTCGAAGGGCTCGAACTCTTCCCGAACTTGTTCCCCTTGATCAAACTCCCGATGGAACGGCTCTTCGTCAACCTGGCGGGGCTGATTCTCTTCTCCGTCGTCAGGCACGTCGCGCTGCCGCTCTTTTGAACTTTCGAAATCGGCAGTCTCGAGTGGTTCTTCGCGCGAATCGGCTTCCTTTCCGGCGGCGTCGCGTTCGCGCGACCGCAAGCGCTCTTGGGCGCCACTTGGCCGCCCCTGCCGAACGCGGAAGAAGCCCTGGAATTGCCGGAAGTTTTGTCGGCGCTGCTCCTCGTGCCGACCAGTCCCTCCTGAGCGACTCGCGGCCTCACGAGAAATTTTTTCTTCAGCTCCGCCACCTTCCGCGAGCTCTCGCTCTTCGTCAAGAGGACCTCGCGCGATCCCGCTCTCTCCAAGACGATCTTCTCGACGGTCACCTTGTCCACCGAGAGTATTCGCACGCCCTCCTCGGCTCCCGGACGCTCCTCCTTCTCGCACCGATCATTCGACGAGTCGGCGATTTTTCTCGCGGCGAATCTGTCATCGCGACGCTCGGCGCGTTCCTCCATCCTCGCGCGTCCAGCAGCGGTTACCGGGTGACTCCTGAAAATTCGGTATTTGCGTTAAAAAAGTACTCGTGTCTTTAAATTTAATGTGTAATCTGTATGCGTGTTCAATGTAACGCGAAAAATAAAATGTACAAAAAAATTACTCATAAAGTCATAAGTGCGTTTCTCTCCACAAGATTGTGATGTCATCGAAAAGTCAGAGAAACGCACTTATACCGAGTAATGAGTACGAGGGAGATAGTCTTATGAGAGACAACGACGTAGCTGCATTTTTAAGCATCCCTTTCCAGCTTAAGTGAAACTGAAAATGAAAAATGAAAAGATACGGGGTAAATAATCGTTAAAATTTTTTCGAATCTGCGACAAAAAAAGATTCGCGAGAAGACCGAATTATCAGTCGCTTTCCTTCTACAAACTTTTCGCGAGTCTCGACCGAAAAATTAGAAACACCGGGAAGAACGAGGATTCGTATACGCTTCGCGTACCACGCCCCGAGACACGCGCGCGTGTTACGAGAGATTGCAGAAGTTTGCGCATAATCGGTATCGCTATACATACGTGTATATACTCGATACTATACATATGTGCGACGCCGCCTTTTCGATTACGAAATACAGACGGGAAGGCGCATGCGGTTTACTTTCCATTTTATTTTATCGAGAATTCGGTGCACAACGTTCCTCTCTCCGGTCGTTCGTCATATATACGCTTTATTTTATATCTCGCGTATAAATAAAAGGCTCTCGCAACGTCCCGTACACGTATACGATTTACCAACACGCGCCTCCCTACGGTAGCAGGAGCGAGTTACGGATGGACGTGCGAGCAATTCATATGTATACAAGCGACTCGCGTGCGATGCAATTGCGAAGCGCGTCCCGCGCGCCCGTGCATCCCCGTCGCGAAACGGGACGAGTTCTTATCGCGGTTGCGCGAGGCTTTTCAACCGCGGGAAAAGCGGCGGCGTCTCTGTCCCTCCCCGGGGTCTCTGCGAACGACAAAGTTTTATCGCAACGCAATATGATTTCCCCCTACTCGCCGCTGCGCTCTCTCTCTCTCTCTCTCTCTCTCTCTTTCTCTGTCAACCGTTATTGCGATATCGGTCTGCGGTCGCCGGACCAATTTCATCGGTGCACGGCGCATCGACACTGCGCTGCGCCTTGCAGACGCCTCCGACCGCGCGAAAGGAATTGCATTGCGGAGAGGCCGCGGCGGGTCTTATTGGATTTCACGCGTGTCAGCGATACACGCGTGTCGCGCCGGGCGATATCGATATACCGGGCGGATAACGCGTTGGCACGCTTCGGCGCCACGATTTACGCTAATCCACGTGCGACTAAACACTATGAGAGAGGACAGATACCAACACAGCGGATATATCGGCAGCGATGTTGATGATCTTACAAGGAGAGTATTCGAGGTGTACCTCACCGATTTTCTTCGTTCTGAGATATGTTGTAGTATATCAAAAAACATTAGACACATATTTTTTTGTACGTGCTAATTCGGTCATTTGAGGGGTACAAATCATCCCTAAACTTGACCCCCTAAAACCAATTTTTTACGATTTGTGTAACCCCCGAGTGTAAAAGTACTTCGCATATTATCGTCTTTCGATAAGGAATAATATTCAATATGTTTCATTAAGAAATTCAACGTAGTTTTTGAGAAATCATAGAAAATTGGTTTTAGGGGGTCAAGTTTAGGGGTGATTTTCACCCCTTAAATGGCCGAATTAGCACGAACAAAAAAATATGTGTCTAATATTTTTTGATATACTACAACATATCGCAGAATGAAGAAAATCGGTGAGGTACACCTCGAATACTCTCCTTGTTAGTAACGACGGAGGGGATAGTGGACGATCTATGCGCGCCGGTTCGACATTGATATTTTAGCATCGGATCGGCCGCTGATGCAGCTTGTATGTTCGTAGGATCGTCGCCAACTCGCGAAAAGATTCGCCGACGAGCGGATAGCGCGGCGCGCCCGACCGGATTGGCGCCTCGGACGTATCGGTCCTCGTTGAAAATTGATACGCGAGCGGCGTTGGAGAACCTCGAGTGCACGGTCTCCCGCGGCGTGCGGGCGAGCAAAGTGCCTTATTTATTAATACGACGATTACGGGGGCCGACGTAACCAATAAAGTCGAGCCGCGAGTAAAGGAGGTACCTGTGTACAAGGGCGGGTCTCTCGCGAGAGCTTTGTCGATTTTAACATATCAATTGCGGAATTTAGTTTTAAAAATCCCCCACAGAGTGCGGAATTTGAAGGAAGCAATGACGAGTATACTGCCCAACAGTGGAGAAAGGCAGTAACTAGCAAAACAGACCGAAATCGTTTTTTGGTATCATTGAATATGAATGGTTTCTTTCAAAAACAACACTTATCAAAAACGCCAATCCTTGTAGTATTGGTAATAATGCCTACTCTTTCGTTGTATTTAGCCGTATAGTGGTGCCTACTCTTTCATTATATTATAACAGGGATTGGCGTTTTTCACAAATGTTGTTTTTGGAAGAAACCCTTCATATCTTGAATCATTTTGTACCCAAATTTTGTACCCTTTTTTAATGTTAAAGCTAGGTCTTATTTGTAATCTGTCCTGGAAACCCTTCGGCTAAAGGCATCAAAGTTACAGTTGATTTTCCACAAGTTTGTCGGTTAGCAGTTACTGCATTTCTCCATAATTGGGCAGTATACCTGCACGTCTAACGCAGGGCAAATGATACAGTTATAAATTTTACGAAAAACGAGGAAGGACTACATTTTTATTTGATGAAAGATTGATAATGTTCATTTGTGAAAAGGTTATTGTTATTAAAAACTTTGGAAAATTGTCAAAAAATAATAAGATACATAAACGAGAAAAATTGGAGAAAGACAATAATTTTAAGAATTTCAATTGATTTCGGTGTGACATCTTTTGAAACACAGTACCACGCTGAGTGGCCCTGCCAATAATTGGCTGCATTATTGCTGACGCGATTTCTCCGCTGATCAACGCTCGCCGTCCAAGTCGCGGCCTCCATGTAAAATACATAGCAGTTGTATCGGTAATATGAAGGAAACATACCACAAAAATAATATTCTTATTACATATTCAATTGAAATTTCGAGTCAATGGTAATGTTTCATTCAACACGACGAGTATACACGTCAACCGCACCGCGATAGAAATTTGGTCCGACGTGTACCTATACACGTCGAACGCACTTAACCGGTTAAAGAAGCATTTAGCATTTCACTGTACGAAACTAATACGCAAAGAATAACGCTTAAACGTGTGCGTCAAATACCGTCGCGAAATACATTTTCCACCTACAGTCTCCAGACTAAACAAGTCGACGTGCCTTAATCCGCGTCAAAAGCCGACGGCAAGCGCGATTCGTGCCTCGTTCAACGTGCGAGTTCTTCTCGCGTTGCACGCTGGACTGAGAGAAATTGCATGTGCGTCGCGTACGATAAGTGCGGCGGAAGGGGGAGGAAAATCGATGTTTAATAAAATCAACGTGGTCCACCGTCCACAGAAGTCGGTAACATGCAACGCGTCGACGCGACGAATAATATACACTCACGCATATTTAATACACACCTACTCTTCCTCTCGTCGGGCAATTGTGGATGAGTAATTACCGCACACCGCTGCGCGGATCGACATTATTTCGGTAGCTGAAAAAAACTTAAAATTGCAATACATATTTTTGTTTCGCATCGTTGCTCGTCACGGGAAAATCCGTCGTCAACGCCAAATAAATATTTTCACCGTTGAGACGAATTCTTTGGTCGAGTTGTCCGATTGATAAAGCTATCGCGTCGCGATATGTCGAGCGCTCGGTATTTCTTTCTTTTTTTTTCTTCGTAAGAAAGTCGTCCATTTCCGCGTCAGAAAAATGACGAGTGATAAGAGCCTCGCATATCCAGCTCGTGTAGGTATACATATAATTACCCGGGGGTTGATCGTGTGTACATCCGAATACGACCACGCCCCGTTTCCCGGACCTATCCCTCGCCTCACAGGACGAATACACATAGTCCGTCAGATAGTGACAGATTCTGGTGCCCCATTTTCGCATACAAGCCTCGAAGAGGGTTGAAAAATACTTTGATTTTGAGTAGAATGAAGGGAAATTTACGAATGGTCCCTGGGGATAACATATGGAAAATTCGATTTTTCTTAACAAAAAAATAAAAGGTGTCTCTTGCCCATTTTTTCACGCAAGCCTTGTTCACTAAATGATTAATTAATAAAACCTGGCTTCGGAAAACCAAAGGCTTGAGTGTTGCGGGTGGCTAAAGGGTTGAAATAAGGGCGTAATCTTGTAAGGAAAAATCGAGATTTTGACCGAGATCCTTTGATTTCCGAAGCCAGGTTTTATTAATTAATCATTTAGTGAACAAGGCTTGTGCGTGAAAAAATTGGCAAGAGATACCTTTTATTTTTTTTGTTAAGAAAAATCGAATTTTCCATATGTTATCCCCAGGGACCATTCGTAAATTTCCCTTCATTCTACTCAAAATCAAAGTACTTTTCAACCCTCTTCGAGGCTTGTATGCAAAAATGGGGCACCAGAATCCGTCACTATCTGACGGTCTAACAGGTGCGTCGTACCGCGCGCGCGCCGAAAAGACATTGCTCGTCGCTTCCGAGGAATCGTGGTTCCTCTACGGGTTCCGAGAAAACGTAACGCCCAGCCCGTAACGAAACGACCGTTTCTACTCGAGCGGTACGGCCTTGTCTACGGCCCGATTCACGCGCGGAAACGCAATACCCATTCGTCGACCGAAACCTCCAGCGCGCCTCGGTGTTGCCTTACCGGATTCGTATTCAGCGCCGACGACGAGGAGTCACCGCGGCGTTATTATGTAAATCGGGATAGAAAATACCCGTCCACAGGTGCACGCGTGCGTTCGGTAACCCGGGGGAAATAATTCGGATCGATTCCGGATCGCGACTTGACGAGTATCCGATAGCACGGGCAAAGTCACCGCGCGCCCCCTTCTCTCCCGGACGCAACGTGCGACCACTTCGTTCGGCATCCTCGCGAAAACTCCGCTCTCCGAGAAAACGGAGAAATACTTAGAATTTGACTTTCGTCGTCTACCTTTTCGTCTGATATCCGATCGAGTTTTCGATCGCGAATTTCGCGCCACATTTGAGAGCGCTCGAATGTAATTTTGCTGGACATCGATATCGCGAGTTTCTACGCGTATGGTAGTTATACACATATATATATATATATGTATATGTAGAGCGAGACCAAGAAAGTCAAATGTCAAGTGGTACCGAGCCCGGTGATAAACTTCGCCCGGTGTTGTTTGCAATGCACTCGAGAAAAGCGACAGTACGGCAGAGAGAGAGAGACAGAGGAGGTACACACTTCTCGGTAAGAAGAGATCGAGAGGAAGCGAAGCGAGGCGATCCGAAGGTGCAATCGATCCAACGATCGACCACAATAGCACCGAGAGCGCACTAATCTGGCTCTCGACACACTAACCTACATACATCCGAACGCGCGTACACACGGATCGTGCGTTCGACGGTGACGATCTCGCGATCGCTGGTACGGGACGCAAAAAAAGGGGGTAAAAAGCGGCATACCTTCGGACGCGTCGCAAGGGAAATGACGCCTGAACGCTGGCGTCAGCCGGGACCAGGTACTGGTAACCGTCGTTGCAGGGAACGCGCGAAGAATCATACGCAGCCCTCGCGTAGACCGTAATCATCAAAACGATCACCGAACATTTTTCCCGCCGTGTCGATCGTACACCCATTAATCGCGGCTCGTTAAGCGGAGCCCGCGAACAGGTTGATTGGCGATCAAATTCGCAATTCGAGCTCGAGTGCGTAAAATGTCGCGTGTGCGCGCTCGTACGCAGATACAGTCGACTCTCGGTTATCCGCGAGTCCAGATTAATCGAGGGCTCTCTCGCCGCATGATCTACTATTTCTCCAACGTTGGCGCAACATCGCCGCTTCCAAGAGAGGCAAAAAATTAACTCAAAAATCCATCAAAGACTTCTTTGTGAGATAAAATACATATGTATAAGTAAATCTAAAACTGTATAATGTACCTTTTGGATGTTTCTTCGTCATCCACGAGCAATTTAAGGGAACTTCGGATTATCCGAGTTTTATTTTTAACCGAGGTACCCTCGGTCCCAATTACCTCGGATAATCGAGAGAGTCTACTGTATACACTTTTTCGCTGACAATGAGAACGAGTGGCAAACTACAGCGGCGAATCAGCGGCAACCTGTTGCCCGTTGCAAAACACGATCGCTTCGTCCTCTCGCTCTTTCCCGTAAACGTTAAAGTAAAAGCGAGCGTCCACGGGCGAGCCGGTAGCACTTCCGCGTACAAAACGCTCTGTAGTGCGACCCTGGGCCGGACCGCCACGGAGGGGCGACGGAGGAGAGAGCGCACGTATATTCACCTCTCTCGGACTCCCGTGAGATCCGTCCACGAAATACATAGTAGAGCGTGCGATCTCGCCGGCGTGCGGCGTAGCGGTCGCCGGAGGTCGCCTTCTCGCGAGCGCGGCGAGATCGCTCCGGAAAGTTATTCAAGTCGTCGGTTCTCGCTGGAGGAATGATCCCTGGAGCGAGCGCGCGCGATGCTGTACAGGAGAGTAGGCTTTCTCTCGTCTTTTTATTTTGAGAAAGGAGCAGAAACGGAAACGCGGAGCGAGATAGATAAATAGAGGGAGGACAGGAGAATCGGGCACCGGCTACAGGCGCCGAAAGAGCCATGGATGGCTGTCAACTGCGGTCGTTATCAGAATCGCTCTCATCCGTTTCCCGGAGTTCTTTCGATATATGTATGTCCGACTCTTTAACGCGACGTGCGAAATGATACGCGAATAATTCGTCGCCCAGACGCGCTGAAAATTGAACAGCGAGGTGAAGAATATGAGTGTTCGATATACTATGTACAGATAAAGCTTCGAATAAATGCACGTGTGGATTTGATACAAATGTACATCTGATCGATTGATGTGATAAAAGAAAGAACAGCGAAAATATCGGAGCGCAGCTTCACGGTTGTCCCAATCGGTATAGCGTAACTACGATATTTTACGGCATAATTGGAGAAGTATAATTAACTTTCAATGCAACTGCGGATCAGTGAAAATAGTAAGCGGGATAATGCAAAAAACACACGTCTTCGAGCAGAGATTAGAGAGTTCGACATAAATTAATGAGAAAAAAAAAGTGAAACGCGCAACATTACCAAGCAACTCTTTCGATCCTAGGTGAAACACCACTCAACCATCGTTCGACGGTACGATCCTACAGGACAGGTGCCGAAGCCGCGATCATCGAAATCAACGTCGAAGGGCAAAACCGGAGCGTATATTCCCGCACACTACACGTCGACACCTCGCGTAGACCAGGAGCGCGCGCGTGCGTCACTCGCAATCGCGCTCGGTCCCTTCGCGCAGGACGAGTGGCGAAGTCCGCGGACGGCGAAACGGCACGTTTTTCCCGAGCGAAGAGAGGAGACACGTGTAGAGTGAGCGACGTCTCTGTACTGACTGAGCGGCTCTCGTATAATGCACGCGAAGAGAGAGAGAAAGAGAGAGACGGAAAGAGAGCGTGCGAGAGAGAGGGAGAGAGATGAAATGAGAGGGAGCGAGAGAGAGAGAGAGAGAGAACGGAACGGACTCTGAATACTCGCGGCTCTACGGTACGAGCCCGAGACGCGTGAGTTTCGATTCGGCCGTATATGCGTCTCCGTTGTGTTAACACTGATAACGAGTTACAGGTATATCATATCAGCGCAGACCGCAGGGGTTCTCAAATATTGCGCGAGGAGGGAGAACCGCGAGAAGACCCGTCTTCTTTTATCGTTAGAATATTAAATAATGACGTGTGACGATACCACAAAGTCAAGCCAACACCTTCGTCGTTTTACTGACTTTCACCTTTGCTATAAGCGGGAAGAAAAAGGCGCAGCACAATTTCTTTAGGGTTAAACAATTCCACGAAGGTGAAATAAAGTCAGAGCTGGGGCTCGAGTCCACCGTATTTCGGACGGGGCTAAATCTGAGCTAAGTTGAGAAAACCCCTGAGGAATTTACCCATCGAGATGCCTCCGTAATCGTAACTGTTTGACGGAACTCCACTCTATTCCGACGAGGCACGAAACACAGAGAACGAGATTGAGGAGAAGAGTAAATAGAGGAGGGGTTCTCGTAAGACGAAGAAAAAATTAGGAACAACCCTGCCGATCGACGCGACAGCTCCACATAATATCATAGAAGGGGGAAGAAATTGTACGCGAGTTATCGATAACGCATTACGCCTTCGAGGGGAAGAGATACACCTATACGAATCGGAGCGTATTCTCCGAAATCGTATGCTCACACCGAATCAACACATCTTATCGCTGAACTGCAGTAAATCTAAATCGTTCGAGCATCCGCCCACGCATCGCGTGAGGTGATAAGAAAAGGCGAGGATCTTTGGGACAACCTTTTCGCGTTGTTCTTCAAATGATTTTTAGTCTCTCGATTGTGGCTTCATATATTTTTTCCATTTAACGTGGAAAAAACCGCTCCGATCAATATTCCATAAAACGGATTATTTATTTTCGATCTCCCTTCTCTACGATCACCTCGTGGAAACGATGATAAAATCATCTTATCGCGGAGCTAACGCCGACCTCGTGTCGCTGGAATATGTACTGCAAAGATACGAGTACCTACATACATACCTGATTCCGGTTCCCCGGCGCACTTTACATCCACAACGCTGTGTTTATGGTATACCCGTACTATACTATTACGCAAGCGATTACGAGAGAGAGATATCTATGGATCGAATGATCTTGCGTACAACTATTGTCGGGAAATGACGGGAGGAGGAAGGGGGGAGAGAGGAACGCATCGCAGGGGGACTGCATCGCAAGGCAAACAACTTACGGGCGTTGCGCAAGAGAATCCAAGTGTTATCGATGTCACGCGCGAAGTAGGTACGCGAGTCGGTCGTACTCTCTCTCTCTCGACCGTACCTCGCGGTGGAAGCGTCTTTCGGCCCGATTGCCGAAGAACGACTCGCGCGCGTTTTGAGAGACGTCGCGCGATGACGAAGTCGACCCGCGCGGTTCGGAGCCCCCGTATACCTGAAGGCGTCGCGCGTCGATAAGGAAGCGCGGTGTGCCGCGATATCTGCGTTATCTGTCAAAAAAAACTAGAGGAGTGCATCTGTCGCCGCCGTCGCCCATAGCGATCTTCGACGCCGCGATAAGCTGCGGCGGAGCGCGGAAACCACGAGCGATTCATTATCGTTCGCCAATTGCGCCATAGAAGCGGATACGCGGAATCATTTGCAAAGAGCGAAAGTGAGAGCACGCTGGATATTTTGCCAGAATTCGAAACCTCTTGAAACGCGATCGCTCGATCACCCTGTCTCGTGTACCTATTTATTTCGCGCTGATTACGAAAAGCTCAGTTATCGAGTCGATATCTCAAAAGACATATCAGATATCGGTGATTTTATGTACGCGCCATTTTTTTTTCGCAATAAATCATCGATACCTTGATATTTTCCCGAGATGTCTTTCCCTGATAAGTCTATGATTTTCGGGATCGGTGCGAAAAAAAATACACAGGACAGAGGGCGGTCGAGAGTCCCATTCCGGAGAACTCAATAGGGAACTCTCTCTCTCTCTCTCTCTTGCACATATTTTTTTAACATCATAAATGGATTGAGCACGTAAACAAATTTGGGACGTGTTTTTTTATTTTTTCTTTCTGACGCGAAATTAAGCCGTAAAAGATTAATAAAGTTTGCGATAAACTCCACCCACTTGAAACAGCCGGTCGAACGGCACGTCGCGCCGTGACGTCACTAGCCGCTAACGGTTTGCCTGCGCTAGATATATCTAGGGTTAAATATCTCGAAGACTATTGGGAAGTTATCGAGACGTACTGCCAATCGTTTCGTCTTTAAATTCTCCAAATTTTTTCCGCGGTATGTCTCGATGACTTCTCAATAGTTTTCGAGGGATTTCACCCTAGATATCTATCTAGTCACGATAGTGCCGCCCATAACGCGGAGCATCACTGGGGAGGCGTGGCCATGCTACTTTTAAAGTAATGTTTTTGAGGTAGAAGTTTTTTTTTATCAAGTTTTTACTATTGGTACTGTGTTTTGAATAACTTTAACTGTTATGTTCGCTGTGTTTCATACAAAATAAAATTTTATGCAAGTTCCCTATTTTCGTGGAAAGGTCAGCGCGCAGAGGCCATCTCGCAGTTGGATACATTTCTCCACAAGAGTAACGTAATATTTTCCACCGAGGAATTCCACATCGAGAAAGCGATTACGTGGAATATCAACTTCCAACGGCAGAGACTCCTTCGCGCCGACAGGACTTTCCCGAATGATTTAGAATATACGACCAAAATTCTCCCGGAACGCGAAACCGCGTCTGTATAAATTCCCAACGCGTCTCGCGTTTACGGAAATTAGCGCGGAGGTGGCCTTTAACCTGCGCTGCGCGTACGAATTCGCGGCTACGGAAACACACCGAGCGCGCCGAGTCGTATCCGCAGCCTCGCACTCGCGCGCGATTACATTTACATCCACCCCCGTGTGCATCCCGCGGAACTGTTATCTCGCGCAGAAACGTGAATACCGTCACAGGCCCAGTTACTGCCAGTGTCCGAGTTTATGTCAGTTCTGTACTCGTTTTCCTTTTTATTATATTATTTCGATAAATTTTTTGAAAAATTGAGAAAAACAATTACGATTCTCACATGAACAGTGTTTAAAGACCTCTTCCGATGGTAATTTAATAGTAGCAAAGTGCTCGAAAAATGAGAAATTCGACCACAAGAGGTCCCCATATATTCATTGCTCATGTTTGTACGCGATCGCTGTATGAAAGTATTTCTAGCGACCAATGCCGGGTTAACCAGATCAACATAACCTCAAAGTCGAAGTTTCACTGCTGCAGTTGACCATGATTATAATGCCGATTAAATATAATCATGATTAGTTAATCAAGCATTTGATTAACTAATCATGATAATAACTTAATTTTAATAATTTTTACCACGTTATAAACGGTTTTGTACTTTTAGGAGATCCCTGATATTTATTGGGACATACGGTGGCAGATACTAGGACATCAATCAAAACGGCTGACAGAAACTGGGTCCCTTGGTCCATTTGATAATTAATTCAATAATAAATTATTTATTCACTGGGTTGTCCTGCTAACTGCGTATAAATAGAGTTTAAGATTGGTATTAACGTGGGAAATATCTGCTTTTCTCTTATGAATTTAATATAACTGAAAAATATCATCTACAGCGTCATGCAATGCTAAACATGGCGGTAACTGGGCTGCGCGGCGCGCGAACGAGCAACGAAGAGCGCCCGTACAGCGGCGAGACGTACGATTGGATGCGCGCGAGTACTGAAAACGCCGGGGTGCTCGCGATGTCCTACCTTCTCGGGTGCGGAGCGCTAAGGCGACTCTAAAAGCTCGCGCTGCGAGAGCGCATCCGCTCGTCGCGAATATTGGGTACGCGCGGGAGAGACGCGCCGAAGTCGTCGCGCGGAAAGCGCACCGATCTCCGATCTCGCGCGTGCGGTTTGACGCGAGCACGTATGTAGGTGTAATTCGCTCTCGAGTTTCGAGGGAGCGAGAAACGCGAGATCCTCGCGCGTCGGCGACGCCCACACGCCGGAAATCCGTACAATGACCTCTGCGAAAAAAAAAAAACAAATTCAGACACGACACGAGCGCGCGGAGGACTCTTTCTCCTCTGACGACGGGGCAAAGTTCGATTAAGCCCGCGAACTCGGGCTTTTCCTGAATCGAGTCAACGGTCGCACCGTAAAATAATCAATGAGAATCTCGAGCATGCTTAATGTACTGCCTTCTCGTGATCACAGTTTAATCGCCCGATCTCGGAAATTGGACGATTTTCTTTAACCGCCGAGCGATGCAGTCCATTTCGGCGAAACAGTGGCAGACAGGTATACACGCATACACCTACGTAAGAGACGCTCTCGAGAAACGAGCGCGCCGCGCCGTGACTCTCCGAGTCCACTTCGTTTAATTGAAAACAAAGCTCAACAACGAGAGAGCGCGTGTGCGAGTCTTCCCTGTCCGACCCCTTCCGCGTGCACAGGAAGCGGAAGCCGCTCCGTGGCTATGAGAAAAATCGGATCGACGCTGCGTGATTTGTTCCGGTGCGGTAGAATCGCGCGCGAATAGCGGATGGGCGAGGTGAGAGCGAAGAAAAGGAAGAAAACGCACGAAGAGAGAGAAGAAGGATATGCCAGAGGAGGAGGAGGAGGAGGAGAACCGAGGGGAGAAAGAGGGAGCGGTAGGAAGCGCGTCTTTCCTTATACAAACGCTTCATCCATCTTACACGATTAGTCAGCCCGGCGCGCGGTTCGTGCTCGCTCTCGCGCGTTGCTCGTATCCTTTCGCTTCGTTTTCGAACGAGTTACTCGAAATGCACGAATGCATCGAACGCAAAAGGAAATTTTGAGATGAAACGGAGAGGGATAAGAAGCAGCAATGAAACTTCATAGAAGGTTTAATTAGTCGGTGCTAAAATAACATCGACGAAATACTTTCGCCACCACCGCCGATATCTTTTTAGAAACAATCGCTCGACCCTGTCACTTTTCACGATAAGCATCGTCGGAACGCGACGCCTTTGTCCCCGGCGAAGCTTTAAACGGCCTTCCGCGATGATAAGGATCGAGTCAACGAGGTCCGCCCGTAAAAGGTCTCGCAGAGAGCAGCGCGCGCGCTCCACGTGCACGGCAGTCTCGCACGTCTCAATCGTCGAATAATTATCATCGTTCTTGCAGCGTCGATGGAGAGACTGATTTCACGGGAAATTATATGACGTTTTTTTTGCCCTTTAACCCTTTAAGTTTTACTGGGAGAATAATTTCCCACCAGAGGCCTAAGTCTCCTATAGCTGATATTTTAATGGAAAACTAATTCTACACAAGATAAATGTAAATTCTAATACATATGAAAAAATAATATAAATAAGTAAGGTAAGGTGGGTTAAGAGCGTACCAAAAATAGACGGGACAAGTACATTACATCAACATATCAACAAAAACAATAATTTAGATTAGCAACTGCGAAAATACCTCTTAGATTAAAAAAAACAGCTTCATTAACGCTTAAACAGCATAATGCGTACTCAAAAAAAAATTACAAATTAAAGATGGCAGCACCATTCGTTAAGAAATTTGAATAAAAATTGATATGAGGCACTTGCCCCGTCTATTTTGTTGTACGCTCTTACCCCACCTTACCTTATCTATAATTTTTTTAAATATGAAGATATTTTTTTCGTGGCAAGAAATATTATATACATAAAAAAAGTTCATATAATGTGTTTTAAAATGGGTCCCAGTCTTCTGCCACTTAAAGGGTTAACCCTTTCGCTACGGCAGTCCAGTCCGCCGAAGTAACATCACTGAACGGAAACTCGCACCAGAAGTATGCGTGGATGCCGCATACTATACATATGCGGCGCTCGAAGCGAAAGGGTTAAACGTTAATCCCCTCCCGAGCATCCTCTGATCGCTGAACGCGCTTCCGCCGCAAAAGAATTATTATTTCGAAACCGGAATTTACGCGAACTTCCTACGGAGCGATCCGAAGATTTTCTATCTCGGCGCGCGCAGAGAGGATGCGAATTATAAAGTCCTAATTAACCGAGAATCTCGACCGTTCCGGCAGGACGCGATATCTCGTCGAAAGGAGTACATAGCTCGTTAATCTTAATTTCCTCTGCGTTCGACGATATAATACATGTACATATATATGCAATATATAATATGTATATACGTATATATTTGCCGTAGTCGCGTGAGCGAGCGCATTGGCGTTCGCGAGTGTGCGGATCACCGCGCGGAATGATTTATAGGGAAATCATTAACGGTCGATATTTATGGACCGTATACCGCGCGAAGAGAGCGGAGAAACCATATGGCACCGCCCCGCTTCTCTCCTACGCTACCCTCTTTTTATTCTCATTCTTCTTTTTTCCATCTTCGCACGAACGCGGTACGCACACGTATACGAAGAGAGGTACAGGTTAGGCGAGGTTCGACGTGCCTACCGTGCGCTCGTATCCTCCAAACCGATCGACGCGCGAACACGCACGCACCGCTACATTAATCTCTGTATCGCGTACGGGTATACCTACATATACGGCGCGCGCGCACACGAGTACATCCCTACGGTAAAGGCCAGAAGTTTACGACCCATATTCCTACTTGGGTAAAACTAATTTTAGTGCGCTGTGTGATAAAGTGAAATTGATTCAAATGGGAGACCGTCTAAATATCTATCGAATGAAAAAGACGCTGGACAAATGTATAAGGTATTTTCTAGTGTATGAAGCATTCGATTAAACGCTTAACCCCTTGCACTACGATGAAATTCGGAAAAAGCCGTGCCAGATATAAATAAACAATTAAATATCAAGATTCGAGGTATTAATATTTAGCCTGAAATGTCAATAACGAGTCTGACTCGCGATATCCACGTTTGGCATGAAATTAAACGAGTCTGACTCGTGATATTGAAGCTTGGCCTAAGAACGTCATCACGAGTCAGACTCGTGAAAATAAAGTGCAAGTGGTCAATACGGATACATTTTCTCATCCCCGCAATTTTGTATAATCCCGGTGTATAACTTTCAGAGGCTACTGGCGTGTATTCATAGCGCGCAGGTAGAACGCATCCGTGTGAGCGCATGCGTAAGTACCTATACCTTCTCCGAAACGAGCAAGCAACGCAAGCGTGGATTGCGCGAGCGTAACCCGACTTGAACCCGATCTCCCGAGTCGCTCGAGTCATCGCTCGGTCGTGTACCTACTCCGCTCGCGCGAAGTGTATATCTATACCTATATACCATCTCTACTCGCGTAGTAAAAACTTGCACGTGCGTGCGGCGCGGTGCGGGACGAGGGTGAAAGAGTACGAGTGTCACGACCGACGGAAGAGTTTCGTTGACCGAGCCGAAGTAAGCGCCGTCTCGTTGTTGGGAAACAATTTTTCCAGGGGCATATTTATTCGCATACTTTCATAGACGCGGGCTACTTGGAATATACGGAGAGAGACTGAAACGTGATTGCCGCTGCGATTGGAAAAATCGACGTATAAATCGATATAAACTCGCAATCGGAAGTGTAAACTCTAGAATGGGTTAAATGGAGAGAAAGATGAAAAAAACGGCATGAAAGTTTCTCCGCGGGTAATACGACGAGGGATACGATAATTCACCTGCTCCTCGTCGCTTCCCATCGCGGAACCAAACTGAAATCGATTTTAATTACCGGTCCGAGAGCAACTGCATCGGGAGCGATGCGTGCGGCAATGCATCGGCTTCCGAGAGTCGACAGGGCAGCCTCCGCTGCAGCGCGCGCGTCGACGAGCGAGTTTCTTCGAAGGCGATGACGCGCGGGGAGTTATCAAATGTCGCGGAACGCGATGATTGTTGCTTCGTTCGCGGAATCGAGATACGGGCGTCGGGATTTCGTCCGTTTTCCTTTAGAATAAATGCCGCGGCATCCGGTAATATCGCAATCTCGGGCGGGCAAAAAAGAAAAGACCAGTCGGGCCGCTTACGTGGTTGTATACCTACTATCACGGCTCTGCTATCTCTGTATCCCGGCGATAGGCCGAAGAAACGGATTCCCGCTGGAATCCTCTGCGCGGGATATACCGCAGTCAATTATACGTCACATTATACGCACTGAAAAAAGGATTTAGCTAATCCAGCTATATTTCTGGCTGCCTCAGACACAACTAGACAAATATTGCTAGCGTAGCAAGCATTCTTGCTATTGCGAAGAAAATTATCACTGAAATTACTATAATTTTCTAGTTGTGGCCAAATTTTTTTGAGTGCGATCCCATTTAATCGCCCGAAGAATCAGTTTACGGACCTAGAATTTCTATAAGAAAAATCGAATCGCTAAAATCGACTACACTGTCCACAATATTCCGTGTATTCTTTCGCGTCGTTTCCTAGATTTCCCAGGTTTTTCTCCGACGAGAAAAAAAGTCAAACGCTGCGTAACTCTCGCACCTTTTTACCTCGCGAGACGGGAGAACGTGAGCCGAATCGGAGATCGCGTCGGTCTCTCGACGCAGTCGTCACGCGGTAATTGACCGGTCCATCTCCTCGTGGTCTTTCTCATTCGCGAGGCTAAACGTGTGGAAGAGATTCCCCGAGAAACGCGGCAACGCGAATACATTCGCATCGGTATAGCTAACATCTCGTCGTACAGTAGCCAATCCTCGACTATTATTCAACCGAATTCTCCTGATTACAAATCAGCACGGAAACTTCTCCGCGCAAATGTCGAGGCGACACGCGACCGCGTCACGCCAACGCGGACGATACGCGTCCTCAATTATTTAGTACACACAAACAGTCGATTCGGCCCTTTCGGCCGCCGGTTACTCGCTCAGCGAAATACGAACAACGCAGACTCAACAGCTTTCCAATACTGCGAGAGCGAGTCGGACGCGAACAACGAACACGCTCTGCTTCAACGAACAAAGCTACATACCTACACCGCGAGCACGATATCGGACGACTCGTCGGGAAACCGTGATCCGAATACCGAGCGAACGGGAAGCACCGGGTAAAGTAATCGACGGTCGATATAGGTAGGGCGGAGGGTTGCACCGACCGTCTTGGAGCCGACCGAGAACACGTTGCGCGCTGCGCGCGCGCGGATTCGAATTATCCTCGCGGTATAACGGAACTCGCTGATGAAATACGTCTCACCGTCGCAGATGTGTGAGAGGAAGAAATTATTTTCCTCTCCGAGCGTCTCGCACTGCTCTCGAGGATTCCCGCTCGCGCGATATTACGTCACAGCCCCTCCGTCCGCCTCGAGCGGGTTCGACATCGACGCTGATAAGGGCCAGTCGAATCGAGAATAAACAGAGCAATTACGATTTAATCTAAGCGTCCGGAGGAGCGGGCGCGAGAAGATTGATCGAGCTCGAATCGCGCCGTCGCTGGGTTAAGGGGGCCCATGGAAAGGAATCCGACGCATCGACGAAAGAGAGGACTGTATCGGCGCGACGCACGCGCGGAGGGGTCTCGAGCGATCATCGCGAACTTGCTGGTTTCCGAAAAAAAATATAAGCGCAATAAACGGAGGTCGACGATCCACTCCGCGTGGACGACGTTCATTTAAATGTACAGGATGACGCGATCACTCGTACCGCTGACAATTTGGGCTCGGCAATCTAGACGAGTTCTTAGCAGAGTTCCTCGCGGTTCATTAATATTTATGAATATCAGCCGAAGAAATTGTAGAAAAAGAAGCGGCGGCCGATGCGTTGCGACGCGGTGGATATATCGGGTGTCTAAAAATGTATACATCGCGGCGAGATTGATACTACGAGAAATTGAAAGGAAAAAACACCCTGCGAAACGAAAGCAAATCGGAAGGGTGAAAAATGCGCTGGGTACGGCGCTTCGTCCGCGGGAGAGCCACCGCGAGTGGCGCGTGGCCGGATGCACTCGAACCATTTCCCACTTCCTCTCGCTCTCCATTTCATCCCGCATGTGACCAAACAAACGTGCGTCGTCGCGAGGAAGCTGCGCGAGGCTCGGATGCGCGCTTTTCCCCACCGGCCGCAGGAATAATTTGTGTGCGTGGATGCGCCACGTCGAAAACGCGGTACGCACATCGACGCGCCTCTCGTCTCGGAAGACACGTGCCCCCGGAGTCACTCGGACCCGGAGGAAACGAGGGGCCTGAGAAATTGCGGCGCCGACAAAGGCCGCGATGAATATTCATTGCTCTCGAATCACGCGCTGAATGTAAAAAAATAAGCTTCACCCCTCCCGCTGTCGAGGACAAATTGCTCAATTAATTGAGAGAACTGTGGTAATCTGTGGTATTAATTGCGTTTAGCTCTCTTCGTAATTCCGTACACCCGCGTTTATCGTTTAACCTCGCGTGGAAACGAGGCACGTGTGGGCTGAACTTGCCCTTCTCTCGAGATTTTTCCGATTTTTTGGGAAATATAAAATCTTCGATCTAATGTAACACATTTTTTCCAACGCTTGCAAATGTTCATATCAAAGTCGAAAAAAAATAATTGAAGCGATAAAATAAATTCAGAAAATATTTCAAGCTCTAATCTCTTTACTCTTGATATTATACTATGAAAAAATTCAAATAAACTGTGATGGAATTCTGTAGATTTTAAGTTAACGTAATACGTCAGCCCCTGCAACGAGGCAACACTTCCCCGCCACGCCGACGCGTCGATCCGGTTGCGAGCAGCAGGGCGCACCGCAGTTCCGCCCGTGTAATGCGAGCTCCGATCATCGAATTCCGAACTATCTCACTACCCCGCGAGAATAACTGGAAAGGTTCTTTCGAGAAGGACTGGTTTTGAAGGACAACTAAAAGTAGACAGCTTTTTTAATCCATCGCCAAATATAGAGCAAAACAGGTGCCGATCGCGAGTGGACACACGATCGCTATGGCCGGCCAAATTGTTCCACGACACGGATTTTGACAGAGCTGAGATGAGACGGCAGTTCGCCGTCTAACGACGCAGGCAAAAAGTCCAGCCCGGACGACGAAACGAAAATCAATTTATCAGCGTTGCGTGAACAAATCTTAGAATCGAAGCTGCTGCGTAAACACCTCTGGCTTCGTAACTTCGCGAATGATTCTGTCATTCGCCTTTTTCCCCGTATAAATTTTGCCCCGAAATCGTATAGCGGAAATCACTCCCAAGAGTGCAACAGAGGTAGGGTAAACCACCCAGTTATTGGACACTTAAGCATTTTACAAGATTTGAGACCGTGTTAAAAAGATATGTTTCTACCTAGAGATATGAGTAGTGGCTTGTTTTGATTGAAAATACATTGGCTTTACATTCTAGTAACTTACAATTTTAAGTTGAAAGGAATATAATTTTCAACAATAAAAAGCTGGGATAAAGTGAAAAAACTTAGTTATTGGACAGTGTTCTTATTTTTTGGAAATACTCAATCCAGCAATTGGACAGTCAAGAATCAATAAGCCAGGTACGGTTTTTGATGATATTTATTAAAGTAAAAACTAGGAATCTTGTTTTTATTCATTTAAATCAGACTTTTGTGTCCAATAACTGGGTGGTTTACCCTACTTCACGCGCAAATACTCGCAGTCGATCTGTCCTTCGCACTTTCCCTTTCCCTTCTCCGGCCCGCCGACCTGCAGTCCGACCGCGACGTCGGACGTTCGCCTGTAAAAGTGATTAGCTCCTGCCGAATCAACGGACGAAAGGGTCTCGGATGTAATATTGTATGCGTACTCGGCGTATTCCAGCACGTTGTTCCGTTTATATTAGCGACCGTACGAATCTCGTCACGGGCGCACACGGCTCAACCGAGCCGTGCGATCGGCGCGCGGGCGACCAGTCCCTCGAATGAAAGAATTTCTTCGCGCGCATGAGCGAGAGAGAGAGAGAGAGAGAGAGAGAGAGAGAGAGAGACAGTCGGGTGTGGGGCAGGTTTCACATCCTTTGTCCCGCGAGATTTGACCTGCTGCCGGCCATCTGCTCTTCCACGATTTTCTTCAAAGAAAATTGCCCTCTTACCGCGTCTCTCCCGATCGCCCGAATTCCCAGTTTTTTGCCTCGTACATCCCCCTTCCCTAAAAAGGAACGACGATCTGGATGTGTCCGTGAGAGGACAAAGTGTGAAACGCTCGAAGCTTCGATGATCCCAAGACGCTCTTTAACGCGTTGATGTGCGTCGAATTTAAAAAAAAAAACAGCGGTGATATCTCAAAGGGGAAAAAAAATAACGCGAATGTGTGTGAACTTCCGCCGTTGCATCGCGATCGCGTTTTCCAAGATCGGGAACGACAACAGCAGCACGTGTCGTCGGTCCCTCGGACGCGTCACTCGTCGGGCGTATGAACCCAATTTTCTGCGTAGTATCCAGACCAGCAGCGAGTGCGGGAAAGGGTAAACAGACGTCTTTCGACGCGCGCGCGCATCCAAACATCGAAGTACCTCTACAGCTCCTTCGATAAGAAGTGGTTGCAGACAGCCTCTAGAACCACCCACGAGTCCCTGACAAAATTTCGTCTCACCTCTGCGTCGCCCTGTTACAGTTTATTCCCAATTCGGCGAAATACCGCGAAGAATGATCAATTGCAACCAGAGAATCCAGGTGAAAAAAAAATTACGGAAGGAAATCGCGGTGCAAATATCGCGAGGAATCGACTCCATCCGTCTCTATTCCGCGCTTCGCTCTTCCTCGATGCCCCACCTATGTACACGTATGTATAAGTCGACGACTTCGACGGAGGCGGCGGCGTGGATGCAGCTGTGCCATTGTATTATAGCAAACGCCTTCTTCTACACAAGACCCCTTTATACGAACGTCACGTGTCTACACCGAGAGGTAAATTGTGTACAATATATGGAGCGGGACGGAATACGAGTATTTGCGCCGAGTGCACGTACGTACGTCGCTCGCGAGAGCGGTTTCTGCCGACAAAAGCGCCTATCTGCGATTTACCTTCGCCTCGAAGTGTCGATGAATTGAAATACGCGATGTAATGATGTGTTCCTTGCTCGTTTGTATTGTGGAATTTTGAGGAAAATTAATTAGATTTATCATTAAAGTAGATTAAACTTCGATTATCAAATTCGAATTAATTCGATTTAAAAATGCATTCGCTCATCAGCATTCAATTTGATTTTTAAATCCAATAACCAAACGCCTTCAATCCTACAGAGAGGCGGCGACGCGGTCGCGTCGATCGCAGCCCATACATTCACGCGCGACGTCCCGCGGCTTCGATTATCGCCAATACTTTTTTTCACTCGAATCCCAATAAAGGCAAAGCGAACGCGTCCTTTTTCACGCTGCGACCAACGCAGTTCAGTGGCGTTTCGCTTCCCCGTCCCACCCGAGACCGGCACCTGGTCGCGACATCGATTTAGACAACGAGCAATATCCGCGCCCGACGACACGTCCGCCGAAACCGTTCGTCGTCGTCGTCGTCGGCGGCGGTGGCGGCGGGGGTGGCGGTGGCGGTGACAGTGCAATTGGGCGCCTCGTGAAGCGCCCAACGATGCGGGGACTCGCACGGTTGACGGTGCTCCGAAATTCGTTAATTCTCGTATTTCAATTGGAGTCGAAACTTCGTTGGATTTCGAAGCGTCGCGAACTAACAAATCACCCGCTAGAATGATTTGCACGAAACGAGCGCGTCGAAAAATGTTCAAACGGGTACAATATTCGGCAAAGCCCGCAGGGCCAACGACGTATCGAGCCTTGACACGAATACGAATCTCTTTGTGAATGGGTTCGAGCGAGGTTCGCCCGTCTATACACTCCTATTTCGGTCCAGACGCGAGAGCGTTTCTCTTTTCGTTAGGGGAGAAAATTATTTCGGGCGCATGCTCCCTGCATCCGCGATGTAAACGCGCGCGCGTCGGCATTCGACCGCGCGGTGTCACGATCACGGGGGCGGCGTGATTATATTTTTCCAAGCGTCCTCTCGCTTCGAGAATTTCGAAACGGCCGGTTTCCCTTCGGTCTCGCCAAATTCGGATTTTCGAGAACGAGCGCCGAGATTTGTGCTTCTACGGTCACATTTTTACACCGGTCGGTTGCCGGATGCATACTACTTTTATCTCGTGCAAGATACAAAGCAGGTGCGCTTCGGTCCCCGAGAGGATCAGTTACGATCGCAGACGCTCGACCTCTGTCATCGTTGACTCGAATTCTACAAGATTTTCCCCTGCAGTGTTATAGGACTTTTTTGTAGAAGAAAATGAGATGTTCGAAAAATATTGTACAAATTTCTCTCTAAAATGTATGGATCAGAGGAAATAATCATAAATAAATCCGAGTCCCTGCGTGATTAAAATAATAACGACAATATATTGTATATTCATCCCTTCCGTTCAAAAATGTAAAATATGCATTTATTTCGGAGCTGAAGAAATCTGCCGTCAAGCGTATACCTGTACCAAACGGTCGCGATGCACTCGACCGCATTCATTCGCCGCGTCGACTATTTACAAACTCAATGCACCACGTGTACGCACCGTCCATCTACCTTCATTGCGAATACATCCGCCGTACCAGCGCGATACGTGGGCGCAATTGCCGGGCAGAAGCTGGTCACCGACAGTCGGAAACTGGTTTTCGGCGAGTATACGCGCGAGCACACTCGCGCTTACGGCGAATGGCACGTGAGAGAGGAGGGTCGAGGATGGAAGGGATGTATACGAGAATCGCGCGAGTAGAGGCGCGTGTGCGTGAGTCGTATCGGGAGGAGCGCGGTTTTTACGCGTATACGCGGGATCGAGCGGCCCTCTCGTTTCGTCCGCAGGCGCAACTCCCGTGCGCGCTTCGAACGTGTTCGGCACGAGGACGAAACGAAACGAACGCTCTTGGTGAATGCGAACGAGCCGGTCCCTCCCGGGCCTCTATCGCGCGCGGGTACTCGTACCTCCGCATCGTTGCACCGTTAAGAATAACGTTATGGAATCCGAAGGGTCCCCTTCGGAATTCCCTCGCCTTCGTACGACAAAAGGTAGCGTCTACCTAGGAAAGAAATTTCGCGCTCTCTCAAACGTCTCTCTACCCACTCCATTTCTCTCGTCAGGAATCTCCCACAAATGTGGACGAAACGATCAAGGTCTGGCAATGCCTGTGAATCCTTACGCGTCGAGCCCCGGTGAAAGTGCGATAATAATAATCACGTCGACCGTCGGACTGATCAAAACTAATGTCACAAAACGCGCGCCACGTAATATCACACCGGGTCTAGCTTCTGTACTCTCCGCACAACCGAGTTAATAATAATGCCCGTATCGGTCCATCGGGATTGTTTATTAGCGACGAACCCCTCCGGTACCCGCACTCTGTTTCTCATCGCACTTCCGTTCCGATGAGAGTGACTTTTTGCCCCTGGCAAAACGGACGATCGTCTTGCGGGGTGGAAAAGAGACTCGAGAGTTTCGTAATCGGAGAAGATGATACAGTCGGGGGGATGGTGTACCGCCACTGCCGCGATTCTTCCCTCATATTCATGCGTTGGAATACATCTCCATCTATCCGACGCACGCGGATCCACGATGACGATCCGTTCCCCCTTCGTTCGACTCACCATGATTCAAGCTGCCGGCCGAGAAAAGGAGCAAAACGGAGTCTGTCGGAGAGATCCTCGCGCAGGAGTCACCGCGGCAGATCCGGCACGGCTTCGCACTGCACTTCCCTTCACGTTTCTCACTCGCGGCGATGCACCGGCATCGCTTTTTCACGTCACCGCGCGAAGTTACGCTTCTCGTCTCGCGACGAACGCGCAGCTCCGAGACCGGAATCGAGATGCCACGCGCGTTTGTCGAGAGGAAATTAAAAGATTCGTCTTCGCGCGGGACCGGGCGGCCGTGCCGGGCGACAGGTCGGCGGCGACGCAACAAGTGATCCGAGGGAACTCGAGATTTTAGTTCGAAAATTGACCAATAGCTGGTGAGAAGATGGAGCCGTCGAGCGGGGCCATCGCAACGCTATCGAACGCTCGACGCGAGAAGCGAGGAAACTGTGGGTTCTAGCCTCGCTTGGTAAATCGGTAGGTAGCTTATTCGGCGGATCGGTATTGCTAGCGAGTTTTCGATAAAAATCGAAACAGGATCGAAATATCTGGTATGTACCTCAGATTTTGTGGAAGGAAAATGAATTTTTGGCAATATTTTCTAGGGTAGTTGCTCTATAAAAGTAATCTATTCTTGGCGCTCACTTCAGTAATCGCGAATTCCTCAGAAATTTGAAAGCAATTTCGACAGATTGACGATTCCTTTCAGACGAAAATATTAATTTCGTCGCGCTCCAATTTATGAAAATTAATTCTAGTCTAACTGCGTGGAAGCCGTAGCTCAAATCCTTAAAGAACTGCTTTTACGTACATATAACCAGTGTCGAAATTAACGAAATCCTATGACGAATAAAAAAACTTGAAAAATTGTTCAGAGGCATTTCACGTTCCGTACAGGGCGTCCGATGATGGTACACGCCGACATACGGGGTTGCCTACTAGTCGGTAGCGCAGTAATCTGCTTTCCACTTGGGACTGCCTCTAGCGTACCGATTGGAGGTATAATTTGATCGGACGCTGAGGAGCGAAAGGAGAATGCGACGAACGATGGCGCGTAAGGGATTTATCCGAGAAGAAAAGTTTCCCGCGTCAGTCAAACAAGGCGAAACACTCACCAAACATTTCTGATCCTTCCTGATCAAAATAAATGAATTGGTGATACGAAATCCTGATTCGAAATAACGCACAAAATTTCTCTGACGAGGTCGACATATCGGGCGAGAATGGAGGCTCTGCTTTACTCGAAAGAAAACGCCTACAATCGCTCACAGGGCCAGTGGTCCAATCACAAACGAATCGACGCTCCTCGACGCGACATGTGAGCTGCTAGAGAAAATGGTTTACACTTTCACGCGTGATTCATCAATTTCATCTCGTTCGAGCCAACCGATACCGACGTACGCGGGACACCGCACTCATCCCCGCAACCCATCCCGTCGCTCCGGCTTTATTTTCTTACTCTTACGCAACCACCGAAATTGGTACGAAGAAAATCAGATCGAAAGATCCATCATCGAGCCGTGACTAATGAAAGATTTTCGAATACGCCTCTCGAGAGGAGGCGAGAACTTCGCCTGCCGACACAACCTCTATAAAATAAATAGTTACAGTATTTATTGGACGTACGATTTATGTCCGACGCGTTATATGGCTTATATTTTACCGTATCTCATTTCTTAATTGCGAGTGCGTGTTATCCAATTTCGTAGAATTACAACAGACGTAGCCCCACTCGAGTGTAGCTGACTGGCTAGAAGATATTCCTAATTTATTCGGCTTACAATTAGTTATAAAAAGTATCGTTATTTCGAATGTAATACTATGCATTATAGTTTAACGTAGCTGAATAATACGCATTCCCAATGAAGAATAAATGAAATATCATGAAATAAGCGATAACTCATCGAACGTAAATCATACCCCCGATTAAACTCGGCTATTCTTTCCCATCTACCCGTCCACCCTGTCGCAACGTACAAACGGAGCGACGCCAGGAAGCGCGCGATGTACGTAACCCATGTGTTCTCACCTGTCTATCGGGGTAAGGGAAGGCGAGTCTCGTGGGCACGGAGAGTACGGCGGAGAAATTGAACCTGACCTTATTGAAGCCGAAGTGTCGGGTGGATCGAATTGAGAGAATCGAATCGGATCGGATTAGGTGGTCTGTGTGCGCCACTCCCTCGGTTGGCTCGCGCGTCACACGGACGCAGAGTCGACTTCGCGACTGACTGACTGACTGACTGCGTCCACGCAAGCCCAGCGCAGCACACTAACAAATGCCACGAACTTTCTTTTCGCGTCTCTGATTAATCTCGACACAGCGGCGCGAGGTGTCCGAGGGCTCGGAGACGTCCACCACTGCCTTAAAGCGATGTTTCTGTGGAGCATCCACCTAGCAGTCGCTCTAAATAATATACTCGCGTAGGTATATCATCCTGCGCGGGAGAGAAAGGATCTTGGCGAACGCGTTCACGCGACTGGTTCACGATAGAGTTTAACCCTCCGTTACTCACGTGGGTTTTTGAAACATAAGAGCTCACCTGGGGTGTACCCTACACCCCAGTTAAAAATTAACGTTTTCTTAGTGAAAAATTGAAATTTTTAAATATTTTTTTTTATTTTAAAGCTCGAGATATTGCCTAATGATCTCAATATTTTAAAAATAAATAAATTTCGTAATTTTCTAATTGAAAATAAAACTCGAAGTCTCTCGGTACACGAGGTCTCGGTTTTCAAACGCTCAGATCTCCCTGCCGATTTTTATTAAAAAATAGTACAAATAATAGACTGAGGATAGTTATCATACTCTCGTTTTATTAAAGAAGGACAAATTAACAAATTGGAATAGTTTTATAAAAAAAATATTAAATATTATTATAAGTTAATTACAGATTGTTAAAAATCACTTTTTAACACTTTGCAGCGTTCTGTCGGATAAACAAATCGGTTTTGCCTCGCGCTTTTGGTGCCAAATTCTTGAATGAAATGTTCTCGAAAGGTACTGAAAGTGCCAACCTCGAAAAAAAAAACTCTAGGCGTGGCATGCAAAAAAAGGAGGCTGGGGTGTCGCCTACACCCCACGTGAGCAACGAAGGGTTAAAAATCTGCTGAAATTTTGAATTCTATGCCAGAATAGAGGACGAATTTTACGGTTCGAGTACCAATGATCACGGATCGATCGCTGCAACTTCCCGACGCTGGTTCTCTCGTCACGGCTGGCGGCATAATATGTACAAACAATCGTTCTCTCGGCTGGCATGTGCGAGTATGCGAGGAAAGTATATACGTTATGTGAGACCAGAGCGGGGCGGGATAGACCCGCTAAATACGTGTGTGTTTAATTGCTCCACATCGTGACGCAACATCAGTGTTTTGGACGGGGAGGTGCCACGGGTAAATAGGTTTTTACGTCTCGAGCGTACTATTACGCCGAGTTGTACCCGCATACGCGCATAACCCCGTACGTACGCGCGGTTACGCAAGGGAGACGCGTGAGCCGCTGCAGCCACCGTGCTACTCTGCCCTGAAATCGGACCACATTCCTGCCGAGGTGGACCTGTCGGGAGCCTCCGATGTATTATCGGCAAATTCAATTGCACTTTATACGCACAGAACGAAAAATCGATTACACTACAAAATAATTCAAAAAAATTATTGGAACCCACTCCTTCTATGAAATGAAAATCCATCGTGAAACGAGTGTAGGTATACCGCGAGAAGTTAGATATATTTCAAATGAATACGGAAAAGTAAAGTGACGATAAATTTACTAGTGAATTTAACAGATGCAATCTACATTTATATACCAAAATTTTCTTCTGTTTCGTTAATTTTCAAAGTACTCGATTTCTTTGCCAAACGAACAATTTGCTCAGTGGAAAGGAAGTATCTTTGACAACAAAAAATACTTATGAATGTTTCTCCTATCTCTGGTAGGATCCGATATATTACGCATTATGTTCAGTAAGACTAAGCATGCCTTTAACATGAAATTTTTATTCAGATATCTCTCTCCTAAATCACTCAAATTTATCATATACCCTTCGAAATGTCTTCACGCAGTGTCCCATGGAGTCGAGATACAGCAGAATTTCAAAATCAACGATCCCGAGCCAAAAGTGCGTCCGCTTGACATGAAACGCCCTATATACGATATACCCGAGGATGGAGATATTTTGAATGCGGCGGGTGACGAACGATCGGCGCCGGGAGACGCGCGGGACGAACCGGAATTGCCCTGGGCCGAACGACGGCGTAGATGAGGAGGTATATGTATGTATGTACGTAGATGTAACGCGGCGCCGCGGGAGCAGAAAAAAAAAACAAAAAATTCACGTCGACGATCGCGCGACGAAAATGAAATGAAAATCTTCGCTGATTAGAAATGTTGGGGAGGAGCGGAGTGTTCAAGAAATGTACGGAGGTATCTTGCTCGTAATAAGTAGATCTACGCCAACAGAGCGAGAAAAGGTCAGCCAAATATCGTCGGCTAAATATGTTAACCTGCTAACTCACATGCAGTCAGATTTTCAGGAGCGAGAACAAAACTGTCTTGATCAATACAAAAGTTCTTATATGACAACGGATTTTAACACAATAGTTGTCAGTATTTGTCTAACCTTTTTTTAAATAAAATGTATGTCAATTATTTAGTCTAATTTAGCCATGAAGTTGCCGAGTATCAGAACATCTTGAAATCGTAAGATATGGAGTTAGCAGGTTAACACATTTAGCCGACGATATGTGTGTACAACGCGCTCGTCGTTATTACGCCGCCACGAAACGAGTGTGCGTGCCGCGGTACTCCTCCCTCTCTTTCTTCTCGAGGACTTTCACGCGACGGGTGCACGTCTCTCCCCTCGATATGCTGTGATTTCGGAAGACCCAGTCCACCGTTCGAGTGTCTTTTCAGGCATTTTTTTTAACACGAACCGAGCAAAATTTATCCGCGGCAAATAAGACTTCGCTCCGCGTAGGTAGATCGCAACTGAATTCGGAGTAAACAGATCGTTCGTCGCAGGTCCGCGGTACCCCCCCACACTTTCGCCCGAGATGCCAAAGAACTTCCCTTTTCGGCGAATCAATTTTCCAGCGCGGATTCGCGTACACGGATAAATTATCACCCAGCCGGATGCGGATACGTCCCGGGGATAAGCGACGATGCGCCGAATCCGGCGAGAGAAAGAAATCAGAAGGTTAAGGCGAATTCGATCGCGGCCGCTGTCGCCGCGCGGCTCCTACGCGCGCGGTGAGCGAAATTGAGAAGGTTGAGGAGAATTCGCTCGTATTGCCGCGCTCGCGCGCGCGCGCGCGAATGTCAAGGATGTCCGGAGGAGACGAAGGTTGAGCGGGCTCTGTGGTCGTTGCTCCCTTTCCTGCAAACGGTTGTACCTACGATACGCTTGACGAAAAATCCGTTTCGACGACGGACATTAGCGCTGATGTGCGATTTCCGACTCTCCGCTGCGGTCGATCACGCGAGAGAAAAGAACAGTCACGCGATATGTGTGTGGGACGGTACGGAAATGCAATTGCAAGGACTTTTCACTCGAGTCGACAACGACGACGAGGGGAAAACTATCGCGAGAGGCGCCCGCTTCGCGCGTCAAGGTCATTTTTTTCTCGGC
Source organism: Xiphydria camelus (assembly GCA_963678675.1). Classification (NCBI taxonomy): domain Eukaryota; kingdom Metazoa; phylum Arthropoda; class Insecta; order Hymenoptera; family Xiphydriidae; genus Xiphydria; species Xiphydria camelus. The sequence continues at coordinate 39,940,519 of OY783191.1, forward strand.
TCGCTCTTCATTCCACGCTACACCGTGTCGCCGCGCGTGCAACGCGTATACCAACGCCCGCGTTTCCTCCTGCATAATTGAAAACGAAATGAACGGACGGACGCGAGGGACGCGCATCGGCGACGGGCATTCTCGCCTCCGGCAAGGTATACTGCTCGCGCGCGCGAGACCGCGTATAGTATCTTTACTTTCACTGGCCGCGCGCGCGCGGTAGATCTAAGATATGTCGTCCAATATCGAGCGAGTCGTTCGGCGAAAAACACCCGAAGCGAGGCTGTTTCTACCGTTGCGTTCAAACGTGGGACTCGACGTAACCTTCGACAGACACGGGCTAAGTACCCATCGTCGGGGTCGGGGCGCGTCGAGAGCCGCGCGAAACCCCGCGCCAGGATTCGAAGAACAATGGTTCCGCGCACGCGCGGGTACAGTGGCTCGGAATTCGAGTTCCTGCATCGTTCGCGGGGCACTCCTGCCCGACGCTTCGTACCTCGGTGCATTCCCGCGCGCGGGGACCGCACCTTGTTCGGCCGACGTCGTCCCACGACGTAACAAGCGGAAGCGGTTGCAGTGATAATTCAAAATGTTTTACGAACGTCGGCAGCGCGGAACAAAGATGGGAAAGAATTAATTGCAACGGTAGATTATTTCCTCGACACATAATCGCGATTATCTCCTCGTCGGTGCATTTTAGAAGATATTGATATCGACGTTTTTTCAAGATCAAATCCCGATCTATAAAAAGTTGTATACCGACGAAAACTACAAAGCTACAGGAACAAAGATACTCTCGATTTGAAGTAGCGTCTCCTATAAATTTCTCCCCGATCCCGAATCTCCAAATTTCTGTCACAGCAAACAAAGAGAAATAAAATATTGGCCACGGCCGTGCGCGATGGCATCATCGCTCGCGCTAACTGACCGTACGTAACCGAATCAACATTTTCTACGAGGCTCCGTTGCCTGGCGGAGAGATGTCAACACCTCATATGCGCGCCGACGTCTTTCACTCGGCGACGAATATTTTGCAGAGTTTCTGGCGCGCGCGCGCGCGCAGCCTACGTCACGTATCGTTTCACGCGGGCCGTAATTTAATTTCTAATCGCGAGAGATTGGCAGGAATAGAATAGAATAGAATAGAATAGCATTTATTGAGCTCCAGGTCGTACCCTCTAAGAGCTGATGGGAAAGCCAAATTAATATAAAGAAAATGAATTAAAAGTAAAAAAGTAGCCTAAACTATAGTAATATTAACGACTAATGATAATAAGCGGAATTAAAAAAGTAGCCGGTACAATGTAATACTAATGAAGATGGTGATGAGAGAGTAACAGCATTGATAACGACGATTGAAGTCGATAACAAAATAAAGAAATAAAGCAGCAAGTACAATAACGAATAGTAAAGAATAAACGTAATGACCAATAGTAGTAAAGTAACAAGAGCAATGATAGTAATGAAGAGAAATGATGATGATTATGACAAAAGATTGAGAGAGAGAAAGAGAGAGAGAGAGAGAGAAGAAGAAGAAGAAGCATATTTTATTTTGCTCTAGGGCCGAAGAGGCCCTCTGAGAGCACACAAAAGGTCAGAACAAATGAATTACAAAGAAAGCAACTAATTACAAAGAAAGCAACTAAGAGAGCGAACGAGTGAAAAGAGATAAAGTAAAAAAACAAAGTAAAATAATAGATAATAGAACGGCCTAGACTAACAAAATATGGTATAAAAATAAAAGTTTACAATACAACTAATACGGATGAAACTAACAAAGTAAAGTATGCTAAGCGGAAGTAAATGATACAATAAGCGCTTAACGAAATACGCAAACACAAGAGCAAGATACAAAGGAGAAAAGAAAAAGAGAGAGGAGAGAGAGAGAGAGAGAGAGAGGATTCACCGGTGAAGTAACATCCGATAAGAAATCTGCATACACGGGAAAAAAATTCGTAGCTGTGTGAACGATCTCACGAGAAGCGTCTTTTTTCTTTCATCAATGCGATCGGAAAGCGTCCTCGTATCTTTCACCGCGTGCGAGGAATATCGAAACCGATCGCGCGACTAAAGGATTCGTCCCGCGTAGTCGTCGTCGTCGTCGTCGTCGTCGTGTCTCGATGCAAGCTGCGGAGCACTCGAAACACGCCGGCCGAATGTGAAATGATTTCCAGCCGCGGGGACGCGATATCGAAATCCCAAAGTACGATAACGCGCGTGCGAGAGAAATCGTCGCGCGAGAGAGGACCGTCGGGCCAGGCGCGACGCGCTTTCGATTCGTTCCTTTTTCTTCCCTCGCACATCCACGAAACGCGATTCGCGCGATCGTTCGTTAGGAACGAGTTCGTTCCATCGACGAGCGTTGAGCATTTTGAGAGCGCGAGCTGCAGGCCTGCCGCGGCGTGCAACCTGGCCGCGCGTGCATTTCTAACGCGCGCGCCGAGCCCCGTATCCTGTTCCTCAAGGTTCGACCGAATCGCGGTGCACGCGCGTCGAGTCCGTTCTTCGCGTTGGGCCTCCACACGCGCGCGCCTGCCGGACGAGGTACGCGCGCGGATCGGCTGGGCAACGCCCACGTTCGAAAACGGGAATGGAATATAATTGTTTTGTGTCCGCGGTATTTCTTTACTCGTCATTGGACGCAGCGTGTAAATTCAATGTACAATAACGAGCGATGTTGTCATTCGTTAGTGCAGCGACGCATTAATGAAACAAATATCCGATAAATGATTTTACAGATTTCAATCTCAATAAATAAAGTGGACACGGCTGGCAGATTTGTCAGAATAAGAAATGCGATCGTCCTGCCAACAATCGGCTCGTATCGCCCGTTCGGTGTGACGAAAATAAAAATTATCCCCACCCCGCAAAATTTCCCCCGCGCCTCCGGCAAAATATCGCCGGGGAAAAGTCCGCGAATTTTCAGCAGCGTCGCCCGCAGCGGCGATGATAGCGCGCGAGCGCAACCGGCCGTTTCCTTTTCTCTTTTCCGGCGCGACAAACTCCGCCCGAGTGCCGATCGCGTTTCCCAATCTCACCGCGGGCACTCGGCGCGATCCGCGAGTCGCGCGGGATCCCTCGGGATCGGAAACACACGGACGGGATGTGTCGACGGGCGAGTATGGGTGGTCGGTGCCAGAGTGAGAGTGCCATATATATATAGAGAGAAGGGGAAACTCCGCTCGGCACTCCAAAGTACACAGCCTCCGCGTTTGCAGTGGTGTGCTTCGTTCTTTCTTCGTTATTTATCCGTTGGCACGTTCGTCGCTCCGCCACGTCGACCCGGACGCAGAGTTCGTCGGCGATCGACTACCTCCCTGGAGAAACGGAGAGACTCACGTATATCGTCACCGTCCGGACGACGCACGCTGGACGCCATGAGATTCACGCTCTTCGCGTGAGTAACCTATTGTACTTAACATCCGTTCGTCAAGCCATCGTTCGATCGTCTCTCGCGTAAAAAGCTTCCCAAGCTCGATTTCGGGAAACGTCAACTGATTCGGGGGAGAGGAATTCGACGTGAATGTCGAAAAGCTGTCACATTGCTGCATTTCTAATTCTAGCCAATAGGTATAGACGAGAGTTTATAAATTAATGTTTTTTCTAAATTGCATCGACATCGCGTTCTCAGATCGAAACGCCGTCCGTCGCAGTGCAGTGTCTTCCTAAACTCGCGTCCACAAAGTGCGGTAACGCGTCTCGCGTGAGACGGCTTTTGCCGTGGGTAACCGCGTCCGCGTCTGCCGACACCCTCGTCGATGAAACTTGACGGATCGGCAAAAATCGCGAAGCTTTAAAATCATATCTTTAAATTGCAATCCGCGAACCGGGGTCGCGCCTCTGCATAGTTTTCAACGCTAAATAACTCGCTGAAAGGGAACGCGTACGCGGCGGCCGCTCGGGAGTTCTCGAGGAAGCCGAGAGTGAATGGTCGAGAGTGAAAACATATGGTGTGACGGCGCAAAATGGAAAGTGGTTTTAGCAGAAAATCCCGAGGCGCGCACACGCGAGAACCGTGCCGCTTCGAATATCGAACCGAACCATCCGTCGACTCGGCGCCCGTCGATGCCGTTCGGAGGGAGAGAAAAAAATGTGCCGCTCGCGCGGCCACGAGTCTACGGTTATTATTTACGAGCCGAACGGCGCCCGCGGGCCGCATCGCGCTCCTCGTGGAACAGCGTCGGGACGGCAAACGAATTCGGCGAGTATAATCGGTACGTAGGTATCCCGTGCGCGCGTATAAACAGCGAGACGCGAGCGTGGCACGAGAGCGGAGACGATGCCCGAAGCTAACGCCGACCAGTAGAAACGGCCCGGCATACGTCGGCCGCCTCGCCGGCGCCGTACGGTGGCGGACATACGACGGACCGTGACTACTGCCCGCCGTAGCTGTACGCTCAACCGACAGGGATCGCGAGCCGGCGGACATACGTCGGGCCGTATCTACTGGCTGTTATAGCCGAGCGGTGCATTGCCACATGTGCGACGCGTCGATGAGTATTTCCACGAGAAAAATTATATACGTCGCCGTCGTAAACACCCCGTAAAACTGACAGTACGAAGCCATAATACCACGCGAGCGACGATCGTAGCGAGTCAAGGTATCTCGTAACGAGAGCATTCGCGTTAACCATCGCTCGAGCTTACGTCTATAATTACGAGACTGCCTCTCTATGCGATCTCGTTCATCGCCCTTTTCCTCCACCTCCTTCTCCTTCCATCCGTGCGGAACGCGAAAACCGTTACGTCGCGCGTGTTTTGCATCCGCACCCGCTCATAATTACCTAGATACGGTCGTTGCGCGTCGATGGAGTCATTATCCTTTGAGGATATTCGAGAATGGATCGTGTTAAAGGTAACGATGGAAAATTCTGTTTAATGATACTTTCACTTCATTTACGTAGTGTTTTTGCGTCGACGAAAATGAACGGATAAATTTCCAGGAAATATTGCGAGTAATTCGTGAAGAAACTTCATCCCCACTCTCGGCGCCCTCTCGAAGATTCCTTTCCTCATCGGCAACGTTGGCGCCAGCGTAAAGAAAAATACGCGGAATGGCCACACCACCCTTTGTCGATTGGCAAATCGCCGATGGCATGACCATCTCTAATTTTCCCGACGCGACGATTGCGTGTGACTACGCAAGAGCGGTTACCCCACGTTCGATTCTCTCCTCCACTATTTTCTTATTGCGGGACCCCGACGTGCCGTTTCGACACCTCCCCGCGATTCGAATCGATTTTCACGAGGCTTCGCGAGCACCGTGCGCCCACATTTTCACGAAACGCGTACCGAGCCGATCGTTTCGCGCGCGCGATATCCGATCCCGCGACGCTCTTTTAACGATCCGCATGTACGAGAGCAAATAACTTGGGGGATACAAATTGTATACGTACTCCTGTCTCTCCGGGAACTCGCGGTGACGGATATGCCGTTAGCGATCCAAGGCCAGCCGTGATCGACGAGTAATCCGACCTAAACCAACCTCGAGAAACGCACTGTGCTGTACGATTCCGTGCAAGAACGGTGTCTATAAATGCAAAAATCTATTTCTCGCCCACCGAGGGATAAACGTAGATATGTTAGCGTTAAAGTATGAAATCTGTTATTCTACGAAATCACGCGTTAGTCTATGGAATAACTAATGCGATCGGTTAAAGTATATAATTGCAGTGTTTTTAACACTTTAACTAGTTATTCTATATATTAACGCGCCGAAGCATCCGTGAAAGTATGAAATGAACATTATAACGTGTTAAGTGTGCAAGGATCTGAAAAGTTAATAACACCAGTGACTGAAGAAGCAGAAGTGAAATACTATTGTTCAAATGAATCGCTTTTTGATGTTTTATACGATACTCCTAACCTAACCTAACCTAACCTAACCTAACCTAACCAAATGATGCACAAACTGAAACTGATACTAACGAAACCGACGTAGATACTGGGGCAGCGGAAATGTCTCTTATGTTTTAATAAGTTCAGCATCGAACGCGAAAGAGAAGAAGCTTTAACTAACAGTAGGTAGTTAATTCATAAGATACCTAGTTACTCTATAAATTAACTAGTCAGAATGTTGAATAATGGCCGGTTTTACCAACACGGTACAAACGCGGTGTAGCGCTATACTGAGAATAACCAGCAATAGGCCTTATGGTTATTCTCAGTATAGCGCTATACCGCGTTTATACCTGTTGGTAAAACCGGCCCTAAATATTCTATTTCATACTTTAACTAAAATGCCACGTTATTAAGTATATAAAATAACTAGTTATTACATAGGTCAACTGAATTTCACACTTTAACGCTAACAGATGCAACATAAATGAATCTTTGCCCCGATTTGCCGATCTTCGAAAACCGCGTGTCGATCCGCGCCGACAACCGCGTCACGACTTCCACCAAACATCGGGATCCCGTAATAACGGCAGTTCGCGTTACGCAAACTCGCGTCCCCGCAGAAGCCCCGCCGACCAGGAAATTGGTCGGCCGTAAAACCGCGTCGCATACCAGAAGCGGTACGCGACGACACGTCCGCGCACCGGCGAGATTTATGGAAATGGCATCGCGCCTCGTCGCGAGATTACCACCGCGGTCGGTTTCTCCTTGACATTATTCGAACGCCCTGCAGCAGCCGCGCGCGCGCGCGCGAACCCCTGCTCCGGAATGCGCGAGAAGGGCGGCTTTCCTTCTTTCCACTCGTCGCGGAACGAGAATCGATCGCGGATGCGGTGGCTTTTACGCGGTCGTCTAACGTTCGTCATCCACGACCTTTCCTCGAGATATCGCGCGCGCGCGCGGAAGCGTTGGCGGCGATCGGTTGAAATACCACGCGGAGAAATCCGACGTCTTCTGATCGTTGATAGTTTCGAGCGCGCCGATAGTCGATACACTCATTGTCCGTTACATCGAATGCAATTTCTGATACGAGCGCATTGCGCTTGAGAGATTCCTCATCTTGTTTTGCGCAGTGAGGATCAAACGGTGAGATCTAATTTGATTCACACAAACGACGTCCTCGCAGCGATGCTAATTCCCCGCGCGTTAGCCCCGCTGACCTTACCATATCGAACGGCACTTCTTTCACCCGGTAATTAAATCGAAGCCGGTCGGGAATGACGGAGGGGTCGGGACGTCGCAAGGTTAAAAAGGGGCGAGGGAGAATTCTCTCGATAGGTATATTCGATTACGCGTCCCCTCTCGAGGACGAGGGTACGTGTCTCGCGAACTTTCGATATTCTCTCGCTCTACACGCACGCGGATACTTGCACCCACTCGAAAGAAACAACGCGCGCGCAGCCTGTAACGTAATCGCAATTGTAATCGCAAGCGTGCGACTGTATTGCGCCAAGCGAAGAGGCGAACACGCCGCCTCCGCGACTAAAGGTCATCCTTAAGAGGCTGACCAAACAGTTAGGCGCCCCCGTCTCTCTCTCTCTCTCTCTCTCTTTCTTTCTGTATGTACGCAACAAGAGAAATGTAATCCGCGTCACCGTGCACTACGACGCGAAGCGTCGCCGCTGCTCTCCGAGAGACTCTCTCGCATCATTATTATCGCGTGGTGCGATTTACAAGGTAAAGCGAGATACGGGTTTTAGGTACAGGTTCGATTTCTGGTGAACGTTGCGTCAATTGGGGTCAACTGAAAGTGCTCGCGGGAAACGTGTGCCTCGCCGGTGCACGCGCATATATATATATATGTAGACGCCGGGTGTACCGACTACTCGCGCGACGCGCGCTGTGCGAGATGCCGATATTCTCTCAGCAGGATCGGGGTTCACCGCCTGAATCGCTCGCGTCTGGATGATACAGGCTCGATCGTACCGTGATGTTGTCGTATACAGATTCGCAATACGTCGCACCTGCGCGTGGTAGGTGTACCAGTTATAGCCATGTTTAAGGATTTTTCAAATGTCATGCCTTGTATTTTGTAAAGAATTAACATATCGTCACATTCTATGGTGCTAAATGATAGATTGTATAGTTTTCTTGCAGCAATTCATGAAAAAAAAATATAACGATCTTTCAGTAAAATGAAAAAAAAAACCATAAAAAGGAAAAACTGCTGATTTTCCCTATTATAGCCACTCATCGCCATTAATAACCAGGTGTATGTATTTGTGTCACGTCAGCTTATACTGTTTGATCAGCGATTTTAAACCTTAAGGAAGCAATTTAAAGCACATATCTTAATTATAAGACAAAAATCTGGAAAGTGGCTATAACTTGTACGCGCCTACCCTACGCTGATCCGAAACATCGCGAGTCACGCAAGTTTGCGAAATTTCGCTGTACCCGGTCGCCACGTCGGGTAGTCGTCCTCCGCACTCGTCTTCGCGGCGCCTCCCCTCCTCACTCCGCTATTCCCTCTTTCTTCCACCGTCTCGCGCGCGGCGAGCTTTCACGAAGCTTCGCCTGCGATTTTCGTAGACTGAGAAAAAAATTTACTTGATCGAAATAAACGTGCCTCTGGATAGTCCCAAGAGCATATTTATTCGATTTAAATGAATATCGGTGGGACGCAAATATTAGATTATTGAATTATTTAGATGTTGTTTGAATCAAATCAATATTCATTTAAATCGAATAAATACGCTCTTGGGACTATCCAAAGGCACGTTTATTTCGATCAAGTACATTTTTGTCTCAGTGTACCATCTTTCGTGTCGAAGGGAACGAAAGATTCTGCACTTTCGTCGCTCGGATGTCTCCGACATCGGCGATACACTCGTGGGACGTGCGACGACCGATGCTCCGGAGTCCGGATGACGAGGGGCGGCGCCGGGGGACCCGTTAGAAGGGAAATTTGAGAGGTTAACGTTTTGGCATTTACATAAGCGCGCGAGAAGGCTCCCTCCCGGCCCTGCCCTGTCTCAAGCCGTGTGGACATTTATGTAAGAGAAAGAAAGTCACATAACGCATAATAGACCGCGGCAACGGGGGGTGAAATCGCAGGATACTCGTGGCACCGGAGAGACGACCACGCGCGATCCGCGAAAATTTCGAACGCGGGTCGATTTCTCGGAAATTCCTCCCGCGATTATCTCATCGAACCTCGCTCCATCCTGGAGAAGAGAAGGAGGAGGATCGAATTATTAAAATCTCTCGACGCGCGTCCCTCCCTCGAAATTCTTCGCGGCTGGTTTTCCTGACATTTGTCAACGGCGCGAGCGTACCTATACGTACGAAACCGACGTAACGACGCGACGCCCGCGATCCCCGCGCGACGGCGGTACCGCGCGAGGCGGCCGGCAGAGAAAGTGAGTTTCGTACGTGAATGTCACAGGTCAAAATCCACCTGGTGTACCCGCGGCGCGCACGCGGAGTGCACGGGTAGATACGTACGTAGTTCGCGTCGCGTAACCGAGATGCGTCATTGCAACGTAGGTATAGATCGATACGTATATCAAATGCTTCTCGTATACCATGTGAGGCTAAACTCACTCGTCAGGAAAGAAACTTTAATTACTATTATCTCATTATCTATGAGCTTCAGGCTGATATTTGTATAATACTTTTTTGAAGATTACATTTTTATCTACAATAAAGTCTGATATCAATACGGGCCAAAAGTTCACAGATAATGAGAAAATGGTAATTCGAGTTTCTTTTTCCATTGTAAATCATATTTACGATAGGTATCGCCCGACGCAAACTTTATGCGTGGATGAATAACAATTTTAACAATTGTTACGAAGACAACGACGTCAGGTGCCAGGTCTCCTGACGCGAATTCAATTATTCCGCATTACAACCTCGAACTAAGATTACCGAGATTCTCCCCGGTGCTGTTGTACTATGTTTCATCCTGCAATTACCGAGGCCAATTTGACGCGTTTCAGATTACTAGCCCTGTGCCTGATCGCCGCCTGCAGATCCGCGGAGGAGGAGTATGATTACGAGGAGGAACCGGCGGCGGCGGCTCCGGTCACGCCGGCACCGGCGAAGCCCGCCGGGAGGCTGGGCGGCCTCCTCAGCCCGCGAGGACGAGGTCCGATAGGGAGGAAACCTGCTGCTGTGAGTTCCGCGGCTTTTCGTGTGCTCGTTTATTCATCGGAGCAGACATTTCGGGGCTTGAGAGATGACAGTACGAATCTATATATCTTTCGCTCTGCAGACTCCTTCGACGACGACGGCCAAACCGGTCGAAGAGGCCGTCGAAGACGAAGAGGTGAGCGAGGAGGTCAGCGAGGAGGGCCAGGAGCAAGAGAAAGCGCTCACCACCACCACCACCACCACGGAATCCTCGAAGAAATTGCGCGGGGGAGTCAGACCGTTCAGGTGTGTATATATGGATCGAAAAGTCTTATCGTTTAAAATCGTCCCTCGAATCTCAAAATCGTCTAAAGTCGAATTATAATGAAATTGCTGAGTAGACGTAAGTCATTTGATCGCCGATTTATTATCGCAGGTCAAACGAGGACCTTCTAGCCGCCCTGAAGAGGAGGAGAGCTCAAGTCGGAAGCAGCCACTCGCGCGATACGGCCACGCCGCAAGCTAGCGCGGATTCGACGACACCGAAACCAAGGTAAGCCAAATTAAACGGGTACATAACTCAAACGAGCGACGCGGTAGAATCAAAAACGAATGATCGAGATTTCGCATGCAGGGTAGGTGGTACCAGTTATAGCCATGTTTAAGGATTTTTCAAATGTCATGCCTTGTATTTTGTAAAGAATTGACATATCGCTAAATGATAGATTGTATAGTTTTCTTGCAGCAATTCATGAAAAAAAAATATAACGATCTTTCCGTAAAATGAAAAAAAAAACCATAAAAAGGAAAAACTGCCGATTTTCCCTATTAGAGTCACTCATCGCCATTAATAACCAGGGGTGTATGTATTTGTGTCACGTCAGTTTATACTGTTTGATCAACAATTTTAAATCTTAACGAGACAATTTAAAGCACATATCTTAGTTATAAGACAAAAATCTGGGAAGTGGCTATAACTGGTACGCCTACACTTAATTTTCTCAACCGATAACGATAATAATCATCCCCTCAGAGCATCCACGAGCGGACGACGAGGCGGCTCAACCGCGGAGGCCGCCCCGGCGAGGACGGGTCGCGGCAGATTCGGGACGTCGCGAGCGTCCAAAGCCGCGGCGCAAGAAGAGGTCGAGGAGACCCAGCAGGAGGAGGTCCAAGTGAAGCCGAGAGCGTTCCGCAAGGGATAAACGAGCGGATCCTTCGAGTAGAACGAGAACAGCGGAGCTTTCCGTGCAGAAATCGTCGTTAAGAAATTCCTTGTCCTCCTCCTCCTCCACCCCCCTCTTTCCTTCTGGTTTTCTTTATACTTATACACGGACTTGATACCTATTCGAGCGAAGAACGTACACATACCCTACCTACCTGTTCCTTTTGCTTTTCGTCACGAACACGCGATGTGATAGCGATTTTAATCGACGTTCGTCCGAATGAGCGGGGGGCGCCGTTGGCGTATTTTCGCGTCCTCCGTCGCCCTCGAAATCGACGTTGGGGGAGTAACCGCTCGCGTGGAAAAAGAAAAGGAACGAATCGCGGCGAACGGGGAAGAAAGAAACGAGTCGCGCCACGGGCGAGCGCGTAGACGCTTATTACGAGATGATAAACAGGCGCGCGTTCGCGCGTACACACACACACACACTCGAAGAGAAGCAAGTGCGACTTGTACGGGGGAAGTTATCGCCGGAAAATCATGTACATAGGAGATCGTCGCCGTTCTCCGACTAACGTAAAATATTGTATAAATGTAAATTAATGAGAATAAAAAAGTCACAAAGCGAAGGAAGCACGCGTGTACGAATGGCCGACGTTCTTTCGCTTTTCCCGCCGGTGCCGCGGTGTATCGGTTGCGATTTTATCGTGATCGACTTGCTCGTCGTCGCACTCATTTTCAGATCCCTTTGAGCGATGGGCACGGTAGTCACGCGTTTCCCGTGCGAACGCACCGTCCATTCGACATTCACTAATTGCGTTTGCGCTTGCTTACAGACATTGAGAAACACAGGATTGGTAAGTATCCTTTCTAGGACGGACTATCGGCTATTTCGACAGAAAGTCACGGTATGTAACCATTGTTATTCTGCCAAAAATTGAAATCTCTGGAATCTGTTGCCGGACCACGCTCTCTTATATATTTGGACGCGCCGATTACGAAAAGCAAGGCTGTTTGCTCGATATCTCAAAGAAAATATAGGATATGAACGATTTTTATGTACGGAAAAATAATGTTTTCCCTATGAAATCATCGATATCTCAGTTTCCCTTTGAGATTTCATCAATATACCCATGATTTTTGGAATCGGCATGAAAAAATACATCGGATAAGGATGGTGACAAAACTCGAGATCTTTGGAATCGATCGCTGGACTATTCTATCTTGCGTACTTTTTCGCGCTGATTATGAAAATCGCGGTTATTAAGCCAAAATCTCAAAGGAAACATGAGATATTGGTGATTTTGTGTATGAGAAATTTGTTTTTCCACAAATGATCATCGATATCTCGGTGCTCCTTTGAGACTTTCTCAATTATTTTCGGAATCAGCGTAAAAAAAATACATCGAGTAGGGGAAGGTCGAAGGATCAATTCCAGAGATTTCGATTTTGGGCGAAAATATTCTGGAGTAAAATCCTATTGAAACCGCCGCGGTGTCTTACATAATTGCATTACCGTGCCTCCTTCTCTCTCTCTTTTCGGTTATTATATATTCACAGGGTCAATCTAGGACATCGCATACGAAAGTACCCGCTCATCTTTCTTCCGCGCTGGCGTGCCTCTTTTTATATACGATGACGAAAGGTGAATAAAAGATGGTAGTTGCGCATCGACACTCACCACTCCGCACTGCTCTTTCGCGATATATATCTGTGGCTTGGATGAAAAAGGGCCCAAGTGCAAAAACTAAGATCCGAGAAAAATTCGATTAAAGTTGATCGAATTCGATGAAGGTAAAGGTCATTTAGTTCCTTTTAATATTTGTGACTTCGCAACCATTGAAGATAGAGACTTGGGACCTTTTTCATGAAAAAAATCTGGTCGAAATTAGTCAGAAAAACTCTAAAATTCATTTTTGACAAAATCGCACTTAGCCCCTTTTTCATCCAAGCCACAGACATGTACATGACACGGAAAAGTAAGACTTCGATTCGCAAATCCCACAGTCTTGAAATCCCCCTCCCCCCGTCTCGTGTCTGACACAGAAATCATTCCACTCCGTCACCGAGAATCCCGCATGAAATCTACGATGTCCCCAACGTACGAACGACCCTGGTAAGCCCCACGGGCGTGTCTTTCTTATCCCTCATTACAAAGTCCAATAAGTACGCGCGTACATATTAAAACGCGTCACCGCACCTTCGTAGTCGCTACACTCGCTTTTCCCCGCCGAGAGCGGGCAACCCGCGCGCGATACTCTCGCTCTGCAGCAGCAGCCTGACGCCCCGCAGCACCGCGATCGCGTTTCGCTTTCCGCGAATTGTAACGAGGATCGCGCGTTCCGTCGCCCCGTAAGCATCCCTCGCGGTTCGTCCTCGCGATTGGAAGCGTCGCTCGAGCGATGACTTTTTTCAGATCCGCCTTTCGCAATGCTCTCCCGACGAGGATCGCTCCCGAGCGAGACGCCGAGGCAGCGCGAGCGCGGGGCGAATGTATAATAGTAAGAGCGAGCTTACGAGTCGCCCTGAACCATTGACTTTTAACGGAGCTACCTATATACTCTCTGTGATAAGCGAGGGGCGATCGCGACTCGTAGATGGTACAGATAATTCCATTTGTTCTCCGTTCGCGTACACTGAAAAAATAGTTATTTTCGTTATTAGGGCGTGAAGCGCTGTTTTTAACGAGTGTGAAGTTTGCCGCACGAGCGAAGCGAGTACGGCAATCACACTCGTTAGAACGGCGCGAAACAACCGAATAACGAATTCTATTTTTTGTCACTAAGTGTCAAATACGAGATTGGCGATTTCACGCACTGCGCAGGTTATTTCACGCACTGCGCAACTTTTCACGAATTGGTGTGTGAAAGATGATTTCACATGCGTCGAGGACGCCCATGAAACCGAGTATTTGACACTGAGTGACAAAAAAAGATTAAAAATTATTCCGTTAGAAGGATAATCTGAGTACGAAAGGTCAAACACATAAAAAATTATCCTTCCAGGGAATAAAATGTAACCTTCCTTAGGATTAAATAATAATAATAATTTTAATAATAATAATTATAATAATAAGGATAATTTTTGATCTATTTTAGGTACCTTTCGTACTCAGATTATATCCTTCTAACGGAATAATTTTTAATCTCTTTTTTTTCTCAGTGTATTCTCACGAGACACCTCTTTGTCAATTTTACTCGTCGCGAACGCGACACGAGAGGTGGATCTCGCGTGTTTTCCAACCGCCGAAATTCCCGCGCGCATATTCCACCGCGAGAATGCGGCGAAGGACGTTCGCGAGACGCGTCGATGCGCAGCCCCGAGCGATCGGCAATCCACCGGCGCGCGGTGACCCGCATTCGCTCTGCTTTCGGCAACGAGCGACCGCCTCTCTCGTTGTCACCTTGTTCTTTCTCCCTCTCCCCCCCCCCTTTTCTCGCGCGCGCGGGACGACGAGCCTCAGCGGCGACTTCTTCGAAGAACGCGCGCGCCGAACGGAAGGCGGATTCGAGAGGCCCGGTAGAGCAGCAGCGCGCATGAAACACGAAAGTGAGAGGAGTGGAACCTCGTCGGCCTTGAGGGTGCGCGCGGAGAGGGACATTTCACTTGCAAAGAACATCCACGATCTCGATAAGCCGACCGGGGGGATGCCTGCGGCGTGTGCGCTCCGAGATAGACGCGGAGGATCCCTCCGAATTCCTCTCGGGCCTCGGATCGAGAGGCGGCGTCGTCGCTCGGCGAGAAACAAATCGTAGGACGGACCGCGATTCGACGAGGAAGACATTGTATCGTACGCGCGAGATCTCGCTTGAATGAAACGCTGTTAGAGAAATATGCTCGAGCGAACAACTGGTATGAATTGCACGTGTACGTGCGAATAGCCGTGAATGCGTAGGTGTGTGTATATACAGAAACAATTTCTTTCACTTTCCTCGCGCGGTGTCTTTCGCAACACGCAACGGGTCCGGAGATCAACCCCCGCCTCGCCGCCGCGCCGTTTCGAACGTGGGAGGAATTCCTAACCTTGCGCACTCTCTCGCGGCTGGACAGTTGCACTAGAGTCGCCTCTGTCGAGTTAATTGATACGTCGATCGCGAGGTAACATTTTCTCGTGTTTCCCTTTGGATCTGATTACGTTTTCCTCGCGCGGAGGAAGTCGTTCATTGCGATCGGACGGAAATGGATCGATGCGCAATTACAGCGATCGTTGTACCGTACCATACGTTTCGTACGTGACGCGACTTTATCGTGTGGCGTGCCGAGAGTAGGCATATGTATGCTCGTAGAGTCGAGTCATCGACGCGAAGTCAATTGACGCGGGGTTATTGGATTCACTATCGACGATTCGATCGAATTCATTCCATAATCGATACTGGCAATTCCAAACGAGAGAGCGTCGAGTGATTCAGAGCTACGCGTATACGCAATCTTCGCCGATCGGGCTTTCGTCCGACTATACTTTCGCATCCGCGATGCACCGCGACGTGACGACGCGTTTTCCGGAAAACGCTGACGCGGATATCGAGCTGGCGCATCCGCGATCCGTTAGTCCAAGCGCGACGCGACGACGGGAGTCGACGGTACGTTGTATCCGTTACGTAACGAACCGGTGTGCTCGCGGTACGCGCATCTCGAGGAGTACTCGACCGACGCCACGCGCGTGCGGTATCAACGCGATGCATGTGGAAGAGCTATGCGCTCTACTGGTTATCCTTGCCAGCTGCACGCACTATGCAGGTGGGCGCAGTGCAGGAATCTACCGTTTCTCGCATATTTTGCATATCCCGTACGGTGTATATCCTGAGTACTCGTCTCCTCGCATTTCTCTCTCGCGCGAATTAGATAATTCCTGAAATATCCTCAACGATTTTACCGCATCCGATCGATCGGTATTGATCGCGCTCGCTCCCAAAGGCAAATTCTCCCTCCTCCTCCTCGTCCCATTCTTATATTTCTTATATTTGTTTATTTCTTATTTTTTACTTTCACCGTTATAGTTACTGTTTCAGTTACTTACTTAGTCATTGACTTTATTTACTCGTTATCATTATTATTTCTTTATTTGTTTATTTCTTATATTTGTTTATTTCTTATTTTTTATTCTTACCGTTATAGTTACTGTTTTAGTTACTTACTTAGTTATTGACTTTATTTTTGTACCTTACTTATTTACTTATTGTTACTCGTGTTACTATGACTTACTTATTGCTAGTTATTTACTTTAAAACGTACTTTCTTGTGTACTCTTAGAGGGCTTGCCCTAGAGCAAAATAAACGCTTCTTCTTCTTCTTCCCATCGACGCGCGTATACCACCGATCCGAGAAATTCGTCGCGTCTCGAAACCGTAACAGCCGTCGTCGATCGGGACGTCGTTAAACGCCAATAACAAATTGCATCGTGTTTTATATAATCGCTCGCGAGACGACGCGACGACCGCGTGCCCGTTACGCGTACGTATACCTACCTACCGTGTCTACGAGCTCTCAGCATCGCGGCGCCTTCGCGTAAGTTTCTCCGACCTTTCCGTAATGTCACCGCGCGCGCGCGAGGATGCGCGCACGAGCCGTGCGGCTAGGCGGCGCGCGGAGCTAACCGCCCGACACGCGGATATTTCTGAAAGGACTCGCTCGAAATATCAGGAATTCGCAGGAATTTCGAGGCGAACCGTATAATCGCGCGATTTCGAGGCGAACGCGAACGAGAGTGAAACAGTCAAAAGGAGGGAGGGAAGAAAGCGCGCGGAGATCGACGTACCGCGCTGCGCCGAAAATCGGTCGCGCCGCGGAGAATTTCGTAGCTAATTTATGCGCGACCCGCTTTGCGGCGCTAACGAAAGCAGATGCGAGTGTTAACTCGATTGACGCGATTGGAGTAAACTCGAGGAACGTTTCAAGATTTCGATCTTTGCCGAAGTTTCAAGAAACACCTGAATTCAACCCTGAACAATAGTCGTTCGATGAGAAGAAAAATCGAAGGACGAGACAAAAGCCGTCAGATTGGTCGCGCAAACTGACGAGACATCGTCGCTCGACTGTGACGCGTGTCGGGCCACTACGCGAAAACCGGAAATGGACGCGGCTGTCGAAACTACTCGGAAGAAGCGAATGGTATAATTGCGCCTGACAGGGCGTATTAATCGGTCGACTTTTGTGTTACGACATTATTCCGTTTCCGCGCTTCGATGTCGTCTTCTCTTGACGCTGTGTGAAAAAAAAAAAAGTGAAATTTCCGATTAAACGTTATAAGATTTGCATCATAAATGGCAAATCTCTCTCCTTCCGAATTTTTTTCTTTCCCGTCGCGTGAGCACTTCCAATCGAGGATTACTTTATCGGCGCGTCTTCGAATAACCGAGAGACGTCTTCGTTTCGCGACACAGCCCCGTTTCCGGGGGAGCGACCGAGAGGAACGGCACGCGAATCGGCGGATCGATTCACCGCCGACGCAGACGGAGAGAAACGGATCTCTCTCGATCCCCCCCACGGGTTGTCGTAACGTTACACGCCCGTTCCGCGGAGGGGCAGGGACAAGTCGGTTTCGCGTCGCGGCGCTATTGCGAAACGAGGAAACAATTATGGAAATCTAGACCGCCGTGATGCCCCCTCGCCGTTGGGCGCGAGTTATTATTTCATATTGCATATTGCACAAAGCTATAACGGTGCGGCGTAGGCGTTCGCGGATAGCTGCGGCTGAACCGAGGCTGAAGAACGAATCGAACGGGACGAGGAATGCTGGTTGACAGGGGAAGATTGAAGCGATGGAAGAAGGGGGTGAGCATAGTTAATGATTCGCGTTCAAACGAGAGTACCGTTTGCTCGCAATGAAACGTACGCTGCAAAGAGTGGCGACTTATCAGATGACACAGCGAGCGATACAAGGAGCGAAGCCACGCGCGAAACTAATACGTCGAAAAGTACCTATGTAGAGATAAATAAAATAAAACGGAAGACGAGGAGGAGTGCGAAGGACTTTCTCTCCGCCGGCAGAATCCTTATTCGCTTTCCCTGCCACGCGCGTATAACGCAGTCGCGTGGCTATCGCGCGATCGCTCATCGGAGGATACGAGCGATCGAGCGAGAAGAAAAATTTGACAGATGTGTACGTAATGACGTATAGTCGCGACATGTGTGGGTACGGACTTATCGAGTATTTGCGACAAAACTCGTGATAAAAATGTTGGCCTTTAAATAGCACCTTCTTCGGTGAAAAATCCGTAACGATCCTTTCGCGGAAGGGCGAAAGGTACAGCCGCGACGAGTTATGAAGAAACGCGCCTTTCCTCCCATATGGGATTTTGAAATTGTCGCCCCCCGGGGATGTATCGTTAAAAGCGCTTCCCTCCCCCGGTATTCTTATCAACGGAGGGACATTTCGAAAGAAACTTTTCCTCGCACACAAAGCCGCGGGGACATTTGCTGCTTTTCGAATGTTTCTTTCTCAATAACTCGTTCAATTGTGACACGCATCTGACGTTCTCTCTTTTTCCGAAATTCGGAAACACCGTGGAAAGGGAGGACGGTTTCGTGGAAGGAAAGTTAGGAAGTTCGAATTTACCGGAATTTTGGAAACGACGTTATTCCGGGACTGAGAAAACTGTTACTCTTCGCGCCCCCCGTCGTCATCTACGTATTACACGCGCAGATTCTTGTATACAGTATACTCGTACAGGAGCTTTCTTCGCTCTCGAACGAATTTTAATTACCGTCCACTCACGGCGATCCGATCTGGAACTCCATTTCGGAGCGTATATAGCGCGCCTGTCGGGTCTCTCGTTCGAATAAATCTTCCGCCCTTCTCGTCGTCCAGATGCTATCTCGCGGTACGACGTATGAATACGCGGCGACTGGAAACGGAGCGGTCCGGTCGCGCGGCGAATATCGCGGCTCGGGGCAACGCCCGGAGCGGCTAATCATTATTTTCGACGTACAATAATTAATATTAAACGTCCCAAAGGCCGGGGGACTTTCAATGTTAAGGTTACTATCTCTTCGGATCGTCGATCCTCCTTCTCTCTCTCTTGCGTGCACGCGGAAGGTGCCTTATACGCGGAACACGCACTCGACAAAGCGTCGGTACGTACACGTACGTGCGCGCATACATATGTATATACGGAGCACGGCTCGCGCATCGAGATAAGTGGGTCAAATTGATATCCGGTTTTGCAGAGCCGGAATTGCGCGACGATCGGGCGTTTCTATTCGTTCCGACGCGTTTGCCACTCGCTGGACGATATTTGAATTGAGCGCGAAAATAATTTAACGGGAGTTCGCCGAAGAAAAAAAAAACATACCATCCGATATCGCGCCATCGTGTTGAAAGCGCGCTTGGTTAATGTTGTCGCGCGCGCGCGGAGATCAACGCGTAGCACTTTCCACGGATTCCGTTACAGGCGCCAGCTGTTTCGTCATCGCGTATCGAAATCGAAGTGGTAATAGGTCCGACGTATCTAGACGTGGTCTCCGCGTTACGGCGATGTGAGTGCGTTCTGTTCCGAAACAGCCCGAGATGCCGGACCACCTCGAAGTGATCGATAATAATAAATTAACCCGCTGAATAGGCGCTGTCAAATTGAGTGACGAAGAAAAAAATTTTCCACTCGTGTGTTAAAAGACAAAACCAATCGCTTTCCTAAATCGCAACCGCTTAGAAATTCGCTCCGCGACATCCCGGTATCTGTTTAACATGCGTCGAACCGTGCGCGCATCTCCGTCCAACCTTAACATTGAACGAGGCCTTCGTTCGACTTATTATTTATTCCTAAGTATATTTGGCAACCTTCCATCGCTGGACGCGAAAGAGAGACGCCGTCTCACTATCACGGAAGGCGGCCCGGTCCCCGTAACTCCGACAGTTTTATACGCGATCCCGTGTAACGATTTCTTTCGAGTCACACATTCCTCGACGAATCTCGCGCGAGGCTCGAGCTGTGACAAATGCCGAGAGAATTTCTCCGGGGTGTGTCGCGCGTTGAATCGCCTCTACGGTCGAAATGAGAATTTCTAAAAAAAAAAGAATATTATACAAATAGAGAGAAGACCGGAGCAGAGATAATATCGGCACGATCTAACGCAAATGACGGAGCGTTTTCGCCCGCGCGTACGAGGGACGCGAATCGAATACGCGAAGGAAGAGCAAGAGTCAAGGTCGGCGCGCGACTCCGAGAAACTTTCCTTCTTTGCGTATTCGAGCGACGACTCCCGCGAGGCGTGTACCCGTGCAGGCGTCCGTGTGTTTGTAAGGTAAATAGGTACGCGCGGCAGTGATACTGGCGGACGATCGCATCCAACTGCGCGCGCCGAGCCCCGGGAGAAAGTGAATGCGCTTCGTATTAACAAAAGCGAAGAAGTGCAGCGCGAGTCGCCCGTGCATACGGGCGGGCCGAGTCGTCACCTCGGATCGACTTGGCCGGTGGCCGCATCGACGCACGGCGCTGCCAAATCTCCTCGTCGTCGAATGGAGAAAAATCGAGCGATCCCCGTCGCTGTTTACTCCGTCTTGCGAATAGGTACCGAGAATTCAGATCCGCGCGCGCGAGGAGCGATAAACTCCGAAATCGAAGGTGCAAGAAGTTTCTCTCGTCGTGAAGTAATGCGGCGCGCGAACGACAACTTAGTCGCGCGTCGTTTCTCTCTCTCTCTCTCTCCCCCTCTTTCTCGCGCGCGCGTGCGCGCACGAGGATGTAGGTGCAGCGCGCACGGGAGAAGAAACACCTCGGAGAAAGTAAAATTCAAATTCACTCTCTATATGGGCTTCGCGCGTTTACATGGTACAGGGACGCGCGTAAATATCCGTCGACGGGGCGTGCGGGCGCGCGCGATTGGAATTTTGACGGTACAAGTACCGCGCGAGACTATTGTTCGGGCCCGCCTCTCTTTTCTCCGCGCGCGAAAACATCCTGATTTCCGCCCACTTGAGATTCGACGCGGCTCACCCGGTGAGTGAGTAACTCGCGCGAGAAATTCCACGGATCCGACGCGAGGCGCCGCGGTTACCACGTCCGAATAGATATATCAGCTGCCCCAGTTAAAACGGATCCGAGGCGTCGAGAGAGAAATGCTCGCGTGTGGCGCGCCGAGTGGACGTTCTTCGATCGCGTATCTCGGCTAATATTTTTTTTGTCAAAAATTGAATTAAAAAGAGGGGAACCGTCGACTGAATCTTCTTTGGTAATCGTATAGGTACGTCGACCTCGTCGTTCGACGTTTCGTCAGGTGCGATCGCTCGAGAAATCGAAAGTTCGGATTATACGCGTGAAATCGAAGAAAACGCGTATGCGTGTGCAATCGAGTGAAATCCGTCGGATCGCGGGGGAAGGAGGAACGAGAAAAATTGACGAGGAAGACCGTCGCTCGTGAATACAGAGCGTGTCGATTCGACGAAGTCTCGATTTCGCTGCGGAAAATCAATATTTCGTCCGCACGTCTTCTCGTTTTTTACATGTACACAGTCGAGCGACCGATCACCCCACAGGAATGCGTCGCAGGGTTTTCGTAAGCACGCGAAAACACGCGCCGGGGCCATTGGGATTCAGCGGAGCGAGCTCCGGCGCGTCCTCCCGCGCAAAAGTGCAGCCAAGGTCCTCTCGGCGCATCTCGTAAACCTGTATCGCGATGTTTGCGCGCATTCGTCGCGAGCCTTCCCCGTGCTCGCGCAATTCATCGCTGTCGCGGCGAGCGAGTCGTCGAAATGACATTCCCCCCTCGTAGCATAGCTGCGTTACGGGTATATCGAGGAATGTCCTTTGCAGCTGAAGAGGGGAACGACGCGGAGCGTCCTGAATTCAAGTACGCGTCGCGATACGCTTCTAACTTATAAAAAATGTTATTTGATCGATCTAATTTTCGACCACTCTGTTCGCGCCGTATTTTTTCGTGCCGATTACGAAAATAATTGTGGATTTATTGATAAAATTCTGAAGAAACCCCGAAATATCGACGATTTCTCATGAAATAACAATTTTTCTACACATCTGATCGCCGATATCTCATATTTCCTTCGAGATATCGACTCAACAATTGTGCTTTTCATAGTCAGCGTGAAAAAAAAAATACATGAGATGGAGTGGTCGAGCGATCGATTTCAGAGAGATCTCGATTTTCGCGAAAAAATTGAAGAGATCAAGGTATTCCTTCCCGCGATAATCAGCCCCCCAGATCTGATCTTAAAATTGTCAAACGAGAAAATAACGGCGTCCCCAACCGCGAGAACGAGAGAATTAGCATCCGAAATCTACATACCGACCCGCGCTCAAGCCGCCGCGAAAGTCCCGAGAGTCGATTGCTCGCGCGATACGAAGGAACGACGAGGCGAGCCGCCTTCTGGCTAAAATTACGCCTCGATCCACGAGAAAAACGTCGGTACCGATGCGAGAAAAAATTCAACGATATATAATCCCCAATTACAGAAAATCGCCGAGAAAACGTCTCTTCGACCGCTTCTTGTCGAGCGAGGTCGGATGCTTTTTACTCGCACCATACAAAGCGCCGCCGGCCGAACAAAAAGGCGAATCGAGATGGACGCGGAGCGAGCGAAAGGTTGAAACGATTCGAGCGCCGGGAAGAACGCGGGCGAGTATCGCCTCGCGCGCAAGGACACGCCGGCCGTCCGAAGGATGGGACCTTTCGCGCGACGAAGGAGGGCCAAATCGCGTCGCGCGCTCGCGAGAACCAGAAGACCATTCGTCGGCGCGAGCCGCCGCCGTCGAAGTCACCGAGCAAACGGAAGAGCCCGGGCGGGGAAGAGGAAAAAGACCTATCTCGCGCCGCGCGCCGTTAAAGTCACCGCGAAGCGCGTCGAATCGCTTTGATCGTCCGATTCGTGCGCCGACGTCCGTGGCGTAACCTCGTCCGCGCCGGTGGCAATGGCCGAGACTATTTCGATTAATTTCGGTGGGTACTTTTACCGTGAAAAAAAAAAAAAGAGGTCTCGTCGCGAGATCAACGCACAGAGGCGCCCCATTATAAGCTGGAGCGCGGACGTTCCATTAGCTCCCGCCGCCGTCGCGGATGCGCGATCGAGATCATTCGAGGAGTGGTCCCCGTGCCCGAATAATGCGCGCGCGCATCTCGAAGCGCGTCGCGCGCTCAAACCGCATCCGGGATCCACACAGGGTAGCCGCGTGTCGTGCGTTCGTCCCGCGCGAGACCCGGTGTGCCGTACGTTCGTAGCTGCATTCCGAGAACGATAGATATAGTAAGGAATCCCTCATAAGAAAAAAAAATTGATTACCACTCCTTTGAAACTTTATGAGCAGCTTCATTTCGCCGAGTCTGCCATCTGTTTTATCCGGGAAAAGTCTGGTTTCCGCCGGGGTTTCGAGATATTAATAAATAATCATGTACAATTTAAGAATTTTGTTTATTGATGACCAACAAGCTGATTCTATGCCCGAAGTAAGATGAATATTTATGAAATCAAACGGTAACATTGTCCGACAAGTTTTCTGCCATGTATGTCCAGTTCGACACTCTGAACATGTGAAATTGATAAAATTTGTTAACTAATTACCAACGAGCTGATTTTTTCGCCAAGGATAGATAATTATTTATAAAATTTGATGGTAACATTGTCCGACGAGTTTTCTGTCGGGTATGTCCAGTCCGACAAAATTCATAATTTTGACATGTTTGTTAATTAGTATCTCGAAACCCCGGCGGAAACCAGACTTTTCGCAAATAAAAGAGCTGGCAGACTCGGCAAAATGAAGCTACTCACAAAGAGTTTCAGAGAAGTGGTAATCATTTTTTTTTTCTTATGAGGGATCTCCCTTACTAATACATACCTACGGATCGTATACGCGAGAAAGGGATTATACAGTGGTCCCTCTATAACTCGCGCGTTTCGGGGCTGTAGATTCGCGGAATGCTGAGTTAGAGAAGCGTTGCTTCAGCCCCCACTCACCTCAATAAAGGAGTGGCGAAAGAAAGAGACAGCGCGATTTTTAGACCAGAGAACACATGATAAGTTGCGCGAGTAATAGAGGGACCACTCTATCGCGTCGGGCGGGGTCACGCGAAGCGAAGTTCTCCCGCGTCGCGGCGCGGTAGAGAGAAGCAGTACCTACACCGGACAACGGTAATTCCATCCGCGGAAGAAGACGACGAGACCGCTGCAGCGGCGACGCGTCGGTCAATGACCATCCGCATTTAGTCGCGTCGACTACGGCGGGCGCATGAAAGGTCGGCGGCGCAGCGGATATAGTGCGCGAGCCCCGCGCCGAATAATAATCGATTCGCGTGAATTCACCGCGTGTCGATTTGTCGCAGTCGGTGGGCGTGCCAGCGTCGCGTCACGCAGCGTCTCGGCGACGCTGCCTCGCGAGAACGGCGCACGTGCGCACAGGCGCGCGTACGCTGCAGGTACGCCTGCGTATCGTTACGTCACCCGGGGGGATGACGCGAGACTTTGCCCGCTTCCCGATTCGGAAGGCTGATACACCACAGCGCCAGACTCGCGTTTCTCGCGTAACTATGCGGCGTAGGGAGAAAGCTAGGCGTGAGTGGAACCACCCCCGTCGTGTGGAGCACCTGTCTCGAAAAGAGCTGCATCGCGCGCCGATTAACCCCTTCGAGCTTTTGCCCGAGTCACGCTCGGGCATCGAATAATTCACGTGGATTCCAGCTATCAGCCCCGAATTGTATAATGTATGTCACTGGTTTTTTTTTTGTTAACATGTTTCTTTACAATATTATGTAGGAATATTAGATATATAGGTAAAACACACATATTTTATTATATGCTCAAAATCGAAATAAATTGTTTTGCATTTTTTTCTCTTCATTTTCGAAGTTCTACGCCACTGGCAATCAAAATTTAAAAAATGCTAATGAAAAATATGTCACAACATTTTGTTATGATTGAGAATATTCGATTTTTGTCATCAGAATGGCAAAAAATATTGATTTTTTCCCCAATTTTTGACCTTCCACGCCACTGGAAATAAAGATTTGGAAAAAATGTTGATTTTTTTTTACCCAAATCCTCAAATTAAATATGTGCGTTAAGGGGTTTAATGATGTACCTATCTCGCTTGTCTATGGCGGATGAGCTGGACTGTACGCACGGCGGTCGGATGAATTAACTGCTTCTATGAGCGATACTTCTGTCTGTGGGAGATAAAATTGATATGCGCGCGTAGGTACATATAAAAACGTTCTCCGTACGTCGAGAGACGATCCCCGGAAAGCATCCTGCGAATTTCAACCGAACTTTTATCGACGATGAGGTCATCGCCGTAGAGCTATTTATGTTTTTCCCGCTCGTTAATGAGATTCCTGGAAATTGCGAATTCAGCGACGCGATATATGTATATATACCTGCGTATATTCCCGACGAGACGAAAAACAAGTTAGAGGAAAATGGTGAGAAAAGAAAACGAAAACGAGCGTCCGAACGACTCGCCGTGAACCGGGCGCGAAGACCTCGCGACCCCTCGAAGGTGCGACGGGAGCCTACGCCCGCGGTCGAACGGGCGAAACAGGTCTCGCGACTTCCGAAAATAGAACCGACCGCGATCTCCCCCACTCGCTTATGGTTAACCGACGCGCTCGCGGATATCGCGCAGCGGATAACGGGTGGTCGAAGAGAAGAGTCTCCCTGAGAAGAAACGTTCCGATCGACGCTCGAAGCCCATAGATAATCGCGGTTAAGAATTGAGAAGTTACTCAATCCTTTCACGGCGCTTTAAAGAGCATGTAAAACCCGAAGAGCGACCAACAACCGCGCCTTTCTTCGAAACGATCATCCGTACACGAATAGTACACGAATAACGACCGAGTCGCTCGAGGTCGATCGGTTCCGCGAAACGATTCGGGATTCTTTCCTCCCCTCCCCCTCGTAAGGTTTTACAAGAGTTCCGAGTAATCCTGCCCCGGTTTACCCGATTAATCGAACGCGGCCGCGACGGCGCGCGCGTTGTTCCCTCGCGCAACGCGCCGAGGCGAGCGTCTCCCGCGGGTTCGAAACCAGTCGCACGCTCCGAATAGACGCGGATCGCCGGTATCGGTTTCTCCGGGCCTTGACACTCGAAGGACTTCGCTACAAGGTGCGTCGCGCGCGCGGTCGATTTTTATTCCGGCGATCGCGTTTCATTCTCGGCGGAAATTCGAAGGCTCGTCGCGCGCGAATAAAGATTCCGCGAAAGATGAAAAAATCGATCACAGCCGGCGTAAGTATCGTAAACGATGGCGAGACGCGCGAGAGAGATATACGTTTCCGGGGTGGAGCGAGATTGCAGCGCCGACGCGTGAAAACCTCGAAACGCCTCGACGCCGCGGGGGA
Organism: Xiphydria camelus; assembly: GCA_963678675.1. Lineage (NCBI taxonomy): Eukaryota > Metazoa > Arthropoda > Insecta > Hymenoptera > Xiphydriidae > Xiphydria > Xiphydria camelus. Next base: position 39,966,930 of record OY783191.1, read on the forward strand.
CGAGTATCGCGCGATTGCGCTGAAAAGGTTTCCGATTGAAAATCAAGACCGTCCGCGCATCGTTCGATCCTTTCGTCGTCGCGTTGCATGATGTAACTGTATACGCAGCTCGCTCGGGTATAATTAATTCCATCGTCGATCGATCAATTTCTTCGCTGGAATTCAGTACTCGGCGTCGTTCCGGCATTCCTCTCTACCTATACCTGCGTACATATCTGCATCCACTTTCCTCGATCGGTACATACGATAACGCTACACGAGGAAGGACGTTCCCTTTCCCACTGTCTCCCGAGATATCCCAATTCCCCTTTCCACGCGAGGTCGCGGTGGCACGCTATAATTATTGCCCGTACCACTGACGGACGAATCTCGTCGTCCCACCCACCACGGAAAAGTCCAGCATCCCTCTCCCTTTCTCACTCTCTCTCTCTCTCTCTCTCTCTCTCTTTCAAACATTCGATTTCGACCTCGCGCAACTCTCGGCAGGCGTCGACTCACTCCCGACCATCCACCGACCGATTCCCCTGGACCCCGAAGAGAACCTCACCCCCCAAGGTCGCGCTGGACCACGCGCAAAAAACGAGATCCCTCGCGAGAGACGCGAACCGAAGACTCGCGCTGCCCGCAAACTTTGACGACTCGCGGTCGATACGGCATCGTCGGACGGCCGCGTCGATAATCGACCAGAGGGGGAGAAGCTATGGTATATCCTTTCGCGCGCGCAGGATCCGCACGGAAGCGCCTATTACCGACCGCGGCGGAGGCTGCTCGGCGATATCAACAACCCGCGTTCGGACACGTAGGGTGCCTTCCGGCTAACTCGACGACACGGGCGTCCGGAGCAAGTGCGATCGCGGTATCGCGCGCGGTGGTGTCCGGCGTTGCAGGCTGGTGGGGTGTCTACCGGTGGGCCCGTGGTGGGTGGCGTATAAGTAGAGGCCTGCATTCGCCGCCGTTCTCATACCCTCACCACGTCCTTCGACTCTACCTCTTACTTTTACTTTTTTATCGAAGCGCGCGACCACTTTTCGCCCACCCAGTACACGGTCGAGACGCGGCACGCAGGACGCGGTAGGGCTGACGAGAGACGCACCGAGTGACAGCGGTACCCAGCGACGAGACGCGAGAGCACCGCGGCGGCAGCGATGAACCACCTGGACCAGTGACCGGAGCGATTAACAGTGACGTTTCTCGAGTTGCCGAGTTACGCACCGAGGAGGTGTCCGTGTCCGCGTTCGGGATCGGGACCGCGTCTTTCGATCGGTCGTTCGCGTTCGCTCGGTTCCGGATCGGGAGAGCTAAGTGTGCAGTGCAGAGATATGTGGCTGAAAAGCGCGCTCCTGTGAGTACCAATCGTCGAGAGCCTTGCACGGCGCGAGATTCGCTCTTCGGATCTCCCTTTCTAGGATATAGGATTTACCCTCGCGCGTTGCAGGGACGGAGGATTCACTCGCGATCGCTATTCGCTACGCGTATCAGGGATGCGCGATATACTCTTTCTCAACGATCCGCGAGGTCAACGCAACCGGATCGCGTCGCTGTCGTTGTCGCGCGTCTCGACTTTCCGAACGGGTGCGCGTCGGGGAAAGGGACACACTGTCCACCCGTCGCGAGGTTGTTAACTCGACGCGAGTAGCGCGACTCGAGTGTCCGACCGCAGCGCGGCTCATGTTGCATTTCCTCGAATCGACGCACCTATATCCGCGCGAGTCGAAGGATCGAAAAGTCGGGAGATGCCCCCGAATTGGACGATAGACGTCAAATTTTTTTAGACGCGATAGAAAGTCGCTGTGACCCGCTTTCCGCGGAAATCGTTAAATCGATAATAATCGATACGAACGTCCCGAAGAAACTTTAACACCGCCGTTCGCGGAACTACACCGAGGGGATGGCGGATGAGATCGAGAACCGAGCGTTTCCCCCGCCCGTGAAACCCGCTCCCCTCTGATAATGATCGCAGCGACAGTCTCTGGCGAAACGCGGCGAGCGCGCGCAAAAAATTCACCGGCACTCCTTTCGCGGTGGACACCGCGCGTGGCCTGCACGAAAGTCCCCTGCGGGACACGCGCGCGACCATGTAGATCTCTCCGCGCGTGTGTATCGCGAAACCTTGCGTTCGAATTGAATTCCTGCCCGCGGGAGTAAATCAAAATGGCGGATCACTGGCGTGTGTCACGTCAGTCGATCCCGCGATCCATATCTCGCGCCTCACCGCGGAAACCGCGCGTAAAGAGAGAGAGAAAGAGAGAGAGAGAGAGAGAGAGAGACCCCTTTCTATAATCCCCTCCTTCGGCGAATTTCGGGTGCACGCGCGGAAGATGTCGACGGCTTTGTTTCCATCGCGAGACGGCGTCCGCGCGAAAAAGGCGCCGCCGATTTTTTTCGGCCGGCACGGAAAAGGTGAGAGGGCGATACAACGTGGCAACGCTACTTTCCTGCTCGCATAAATCCGGCCACGTTGGACGGCTGTCAGTCGTGTCGCGTCCAAGGTCAGTTAAATGCCGACCCGCGCGAGACGATTTCTAAAGCGGGCCTCTCACTCGCTTCTCCCCGCGATCACCCGTGTAACCACGCTCAGCGCGCGCGCGCGCGATCAGTCGATCGCCCAGATGCAGCGCTCACAGTTTCCGCCGTCGCTTTCGTCGCCCGTCAGCGATCGTCCCGGCAGTTTCCCGCGGGCGCGCGCAGGACCGCGGTAGAGAGCGGTGCGAAAGGCGAATTCATCCGGCTTTTTGTCGCCACCCTCCCGCAATCGAACTGGCGCCGCGCGCACAGCTGTATTAACCCGAAGCCGCCGATCGACCATCGGCGACTCGACGCCGATATTTTCTTCCGTCCCGAACGTCGTCGCTGGCGGCTGATTACGGCTGATTACGAAATAAAAGAACCGCGGCGCGGTGGAGCGTACCTACGCGGCGCGCTTCGGCCGTTACGCGAGCTGAAAATCTCGCGATCGATTTTTCTCCTCGCCGCGCCACCCGTCCGTTTTTCTCACGTGCGACGAGGATCGCCGCGCGACGAGCCTCGCCTCTCGCCACCGAAATCACGCGCGGGATGAAAACGCGATCGCGCTATAGCAAACGGCGAATAGCTCTCCGCGTCGCTATTGGCGCTTTGGCTTTCGCAACGAGTAGGTGCACGCATACGCGCGCGGCTCTGACATTCGGGCTTCACGAAAGTGTCGCCGCGGGCGAACACGGTCCGCGTCCATCCCCTACTCGCGCACCTCCGCGTCAGCTGGTTTCTCCATCCCGCGAACGCCACCGGGTATACGAAATTTCCGACGAGTCTCGCGTTGCGCTCGGGGCGCGTACCAACGCCATAATATATGACGGAGAGGCCCCGATCGATCGTGTACCGGCCTCACGGTCACGAATGCCGTTCGTGGACGAATTTCTACATCGATTTGTAATCGCGGATCCAGTTTATAATTAATGAAGAGTGGATTTGAATAAAGGGGCTGAGTACCAAAATATTCGTTTGCAACTTAGCCCCTTCTAGAGGACACGAGGGGCATGCTGTTTAACCCCTTTTTAAGGAAAAAATAAATAAAATTTCCTGTTTTTGGTACTTGGAAAAATACTTTTTATCGACCATATTATTATTATTATTGGCGTATACGACCCTTTGGCATAAGAGACGCGATATATCTCCATTGGTACGTTGCCCCTTATTCAAGTCCACTCTTCAAATGAAATCCGATCGGGCGATGGCTCCAGGTCGACGAGGATATCGATTTGATCGAAAAATCCTATTCGACGAATTTTAATCGGAGATATCGATTCGGAAATTTATCGAGAAACTGTCGCGAGAGGACCAAAGGATTGCAACGCGGTCGTACAGGCCCCCCCGTCGGGATAAAAGAGAAAAGATCCACGCGCGCGCCCAGGGGACACTGAACGCGCGTTAACGAGTCGTAAGGAGACGTAAAAATATTTGCGGGTCGATCGGAGGTTTTGCGGTAATGTTGTGAGTTACGTAAGCGCGAGCGAGCGAGCGTGTCTCTCTCGCCGATATGTATGTATATGTATAGAGGCACCGACGCGGTCTAGGCGCGTATATGTATATACCCACGTAGGTACGACGCGAGACCACTTTCTCCGTACGGTTTCACGATAAATTCCATCTGCATATATTATATTTAATATCTAACGCACCCGACACCCACTGATTTTACGCGAATACCTTTCCTCGCGTCCTCTGGCTCCCGCCCGGCGCGTGTGGAAACGCCCCCCTCGCGTGCGCGCGCGCCGACGCACTCGTCCGGTTAGCGCGAAGACGCGCGAGGACGATCGTGATCGCGATTAATCACGCTCGACGTTTTGTCGCCACGATCGCGCTTTTTCTCACTGAGAAGAGTTTTCCATGAGCGATGCTAAAGAAATCTTTCGCGACTCCCGATGCAGCCGGCATCTCGCGCGAAGCGGCTATCCTTCGAAAGTGCGCGCGCGCGCGCGCGCGGGGCGGCATCAGTTGCAACAGGCTTCAATGGAATCGACTCTTTCGGAGAGAAAGGCGCGGATTCGCGATATATTCGACCTGCGATGTAATTGCGAGTAAAGCTGTTATTCCGTCTAGTCGTTTTATTGTTCCTTGTAGCGCAATCGTGAGAATATTTTTCCCTGCTCCGTCTTTGATCCCCGATAGAACTGAGAGGAAAATTAATAATCCCCTACGAAGGAAACCGATAAAGCAGGAAGGGAACTCGAAGCCTCCTGAGACCTTCCATCCTCGAAACTAACGAACCTTCTCCACGCGGCGTGGTGACGCCGAGAGTGTGCGCAATTTCGATCAACTTCGTCTCCACGTGCCGCGGAGAAATAATAAATAAGGCAACCTTGCGAAGACGACGAGCGAAACGAGAGTGAGGTCGTCGCGAATCTCGCAGGCGTGTTCCGCGCGGGGCGACCTTGCCTCCTTTGCGAACCGTCGTCAAACGATTCCCCGGGCAATTTTAATCATTCCCTCGTACGATGATCGCGCAATTCCATCTCGACGCGATCGTCGCACGATCATGTTTCCTCGTTCGATGGAAAATATATGTATATAAATCCTTCTCTGTCGTTAAGAATCGATTGATATCCTCGAGAAAACAACGCGATTGTGGCGATGGCAAAAAATATCGATTCGCGAAACGCGCGAAACGAAACGAACGGCGTATAATTGTCTCATTTGCATTCCAATTTTATGCGGCGAATACGCCTAGGAAGTTGCGTCATCAAATTATACCGTGTAATTTAAACAGATAAATCGAACGGAGGGGCACGCTCTCCACTTTTTCCCAATTGGGGAAGACAAGATAACCGTTTCGACGCAATTCGATTCGGCGCTTTAAGCGTTTCGACGATTGCGAGTCGACGACCAGAAAACGGGATATTTCCCGCGCGACGCGATCCGCGATCGTACCGTGCATAAAGAGAATTTGCTCCCGGCTTCTTCGGATATGCACTTTCACCGCGCGAATCCCGATCCAGGGACCCGCCGCGCGCGCGCGTCCCCGTCTCTCGACGCGCCCGATTTTCACGACGCTCTTCCCTCGCATTGCAGGCTGTGCTGCGCCCTCGCAGCGCTGGGCGAGGAGGACACGGCAGAACCGGGTCGGCAGTTCGTGCCACTCTCGTCGTCCGACGGGAAACCCGCAGCTGCGGTCGCGCTTCCTCGCGAGCGGGCCGTGCCCATCGAAGGTAATCGATATCCCGGTGGAGCGAAATCTTCTCACCGCGAGATCTATACGCTCTCGCGGGAGAAGTGATCGTATCGCGCGTGATGGAAGGAGCGAGAGAATCGAGCCGAAACCCGCTGCGCGAATTTTTAGAGTTCGTCACGTCGCATAAGATCCCCGAGGGAGTGCCGAAACCCGCCGAAGACGAGGAAGAAGAGCACGCGGCGAAGGAAGAGGTCATCCGGGTGACCGAACAACCGACGAAGAAGGTACAGAACGTGATAGTCGTTCAGCAGAGCTTGGATCCCGTCGAGGAGGACGCATCCCCGGAAAAGAAGACCACCAAGAGGCAAGCCAGAGTTCAGCTGGAGAACTTTGGCGATACCGGAGTCCTGCAGGAGAGCGGCACGAGGAAGGTCGACGCGATTAAATCCAGCAAGGTCAAAGATCGGAAGAGTGACGCCGTTATTCCGGGAGTTCAGATCAGGTAAAGGATCGCGCGTCCCGTGTACCAGGAGTTGACCGGACGGTCATCGCGATATCTTTAACGCTCTCGCTATTTTGTCAACCCCCAGCGCGGAAAACCCCACGACGATGGTCCCCGTATTGACCACTCCGCGGGAATCGCACGGTTTCGACTTCGTACCCGTCAATATCATCCGCGAGGACAACAAGGACTCCTACACTCCTTACTCCGAGCGTCACTTCGGCGACCTGAGCGACGTCAGCCTGGTACCGGCCGGTACCAATTCTCGCATTCAGGTGAGATATCTCGAAATCCTTTCTCGGATGATGGTTTCCAGGTCCCTGCGAGCTACATTCCTTTCAATTCCCACCTCGCTTCGTATCCTAGATTCCTGCCTTTCGCGCGGAACGGTTTTCCACTCCACCATATGTACGTGATTCTCGCGTAATAAGACGAACCTTCGAGTGTATCGAGCCGTGTACAGCGATCGCTCGGAGAAATCGTTGATTCGCGCGTACGAATCTATCGCGTAATCGAGTTACCGCTCTCGTTCTCAGGTGAAAAAGGGACCGAACGGCAAGGACTACGAATATGAGTACGTATATTACTACTACGACGAGGAGGACGAGGGCAAAGCGGGCTCTACTAACGCTCACGATGGACCCGCCAGGACGACAGCCGCGCCCAGGCGTGGATCGTCCGGCAGAAACAAGTACAACTCCATCGAGAGGTCCACCACCGTGGAACCCGCCAGCAACGAGATCATTCCCTCGAGGAATGGAAACAAGGGGAGGCAACTTACGGAGGAAGACGTCTCGGAGGAACGGCTACCGGCCAACACGAGATTTCCGCCGAGGTAATTGCGCGAAATTTGATCGGTATTTTTCCGAAACAACGAAATTCGCCAGTCTATCGTTCGGTGGATCCTTCAGATCGCGATCGAACCACAACACCGGCACGACCGAGCCCAGCCGAGCTCGCGGAAACCGACCCAGACCCAGTCTGGACCTCGTCGACTCGAGCAGCTTCCGCACTCACCAGGAGGGCCCCGAATTCCCACAAAATCTACCCAAAGGACCCGTCCGATTCCTCGGAGTGACGCCGAACGAAGACGGCGCTTCCGAGGAGAAACCAGCCATTGCGCCGAGGACTCGCGGAAGGCCGCACCGGGTTCAGGAGCCAGCTCCCGTTGAGGAAGCGGTAGAGGAGCCCGTTCGACCTCAGAGGAGGCGACCGGTTGCCGCCCCCGAACCCGAGGCGAGTCGCCGAAAGAACGCTGGTATAATTTTGAAATACGTCGAACGATCTAAAGTTTCGCGTCCAATTGCAGGTCGTCATCGAAACGAGCAGGGGTCAGCCGGTACGACCGACCAACGATGACGAGACCGAAGAAGAAGAAGATGAGGTAGCGGAAGCGGAGCGCGCGGCGGTCCTCGCAGAATCGTCTCGGGAAAGGACCTCGTCCGCGAACAAAGACTCGAGGGAAGAGAACAAATCCAGCTCGACCGAGGAGAAATCCGAGTCCGATTCGTCCGAGGCTACGACTACCGAAATTCCCACCACCGAGAATCCGTCGGGCATGGAAAAAGTAGCCCTGGATCTCTACGCTTTTCTGCAGCAAGGTCAAAATAACCTGGTAGACCCGGCGGCCGCTAACGCGGAAACCGTGGAAAGCGCTACCACCGCAATTTCCGACGACGACGAGGAAACGACCGAACTACCGACCACCACCGAAGCCCTCACCACGACTACCACCGAGCCCACGACTACTACCACGACGACGGAACCGACGACGACGACCACGACGACCACTACCACCACCGAACCACCCACTACGACCACCCAAGCACCTGCCGGCAGAGGAAAATTCCGAAGACCCGGACTCGGCGGTGTTCCGGCTTCCAGAAATCGGTAAGAAGTGATTTCAATTTTTGAAAAAGGGGGGGGGGGCGAAGAACTAATCGGATAACTACTGGAGAAATCGAATAATCGTTTCTTCTCCTGAAAACGTTCGACCGCGTGAGACTGGCTGGATAAATCCTGCAATCCTATTCCTTCCAGATTCAAGTCCAACGGTTCCGGTACGACGACCACGGAGGCCCCGGCCGAGCCCACGCAAAGAACTCGAGGACGCTTCGGCTCCGGTGGCAACGGCGGCGGCTTCAAGCGACCGAGACCGGGACAGAAGCAGCAAGCAGTCGAGGAGGACGTCCAAAAGGATAGCTCGAGTTCTGTGAACGCCGAAAAATCAGCAGGACGCGGACGTTACCGAGGAACGGGCTCCAGAAACAACGTCGGCACGACTCAATCGCCCACGACGGCCGGCTCCTCGTCTTCCACTTTCGGAAGCTCCTCGGGAATATCTCGGCCCTCCTTCAACAAGCTCAACATCGGCGGTCGTCGACGCGGACGTCCCACAACGGCTACGCCGACCACGAGCGAGGAGAACCAAGAAACCAGCGAAACCGCGGGACAGACCGACGCCCACGAGGCGAGCACCACTGCGCGGACGAGCGTGAGGCCCAGGCTTCCGGTTATCGGAGGCAGACCGCCCAGGCCGGGCACCAGACTCGGCCTGAGACCGAGACCGGGACAAGCCACGACCACCACCGCGGCACCTGCCGAAGTCAGCGAAGCTTCCGCCGAGGAACCGGCGGGCGAGGGGACCGAGGAAGAGACCCACGAAGTAAGTGGATTATCGAAAAAAAAATGTTATATTCGTGCCGGGTGAAAGATTTCCCAAATTCCACGCCGTAATTCAATAAATATTAATCCATTAATGCCTGACACCTTTTTGTATTCAGAGTTCTCTCAGTTTTAATATTTGGGGTTCAAAATACGTATGTTTATAAATTTTAGCGTTCTAATGTGTTATTTACAGTTTCCAATATTTTGTTTACTATTTTACAGCAGAAAAATACGGTTAGCCCCGCCCATGCAAGATCATGAAAATGAACTCTCACCTCCGTGTGATAAATCATACGATAGGCACTAATGGGTTAATAGGATCGATCGTACCGGTCGAAAGATAATTCGCTTTCGAATTCGCGTAGCTCTTCCTAGCTAAAATTCCGAGTCCCAGCGCCATTTCCAGCAAATATTAAGACCGAGGACGAGTGATGTCAGCGCGCGCAAAGTTCTCCGGGTTACATCGTACTTTCACTGGATGGCCTTTCGAAATGTCATTTCGAGCGCGGTGACTGCCACGCTCGTACGCGATGCACCTGCGATTGGCCCTACTAGCGTCTTCGTTCGTTCGCGGAAAAGTTAAAGACGTCCTTTCTCGAGTGGTGACTTTCGTGGAATTTCATCATCGCCGACAGAACGGTCGTTTCAGCAGTAACGACCCTTTCCAATGCAACCTCGATACCTCCCGCTACTTCTAATTCCCAAGTAGTGTCGACAACTTGTTTACGTGTGCAACATAACATCGATCGATCTTTCCGTTTAAGGCTCCCGCCGAATCTAGCCCGGCGACGCGCCCAACCACGGCCAATCCGCTGAACAGACTCCGAACGAGAAGTCGCCTGCAAGTGCAGCCGAAAACGACGACGCGCAGCGTCCCGGCGGCTCCCAGGAGGTCGCCCCTCCTGCCCCGGCGGAAGACGACCGAGGCACCCGCGGTAGAAGTACACGACGAGGAGGAGGAGCCCGCGGAGGCGCAATCCGAAGAAGTCGAGCCTACCGAGCCCTCGTTACCGGAAACGAGCACGGCGAGCAGCACGAAACACGAGGAGACCCGCGGCTTGAGCGGTCTCCTAGCGCCGAGACGCAGGATAGCGCCCAGGCGTCCTGGACAAATCGTACCTCGCGAATAGAATTAAAATGCGTATAACCGTAACCCCTCCTCCCCGTATCAATCCCAAACGAATTGCCGTTCCGCGCGCACGGGTCGTAGACGAAGAGCCGCGAGATCGACCGTGCTGAAAAAAACTTATTCGACGACTCTCGATGAGAGCAGGAATAATTACGCATCTATCTCCTCACTTTTTTCTCTCTTTTCTACGCGTTGATCTCGAGAGCTATTTTCTCTCTCTCTGTTTCTCCCCCCCCCCTCTCTCTCTCTCTAGACGAAAAAATAATTTCCAAGAGTGTACCCGTTTCGCCCGCGTCGGCGGTTCGCCTTCGACGATGGATTTCTCGTGACGAATCCATCCGCGGTTTCCGTTCTCGAGCTCAGGACAGGCATACTCGTCACTCGAAGGACTGGAATTATCACGTAAACAAACAACTACACGGCGGACAGTTCACCGCTTAACGATAACAACACGTCTTCCTATCCGCGTCGACTCGACTCCCGGCCACCCCCGCCACGACCAAGCCCCGCTGAACTTTCGTCATTCGAGAAAAAGAGACGAAATACTTTACGCGATAAGCTGGTTTCCGCGTGGACGCACTTCCGAAATTTTAAGAGTGCCATTTACGTACCAGAAACGAATACTCGCGACGATGCGAAAGAACGTGCCAACGAACGAACGGTGAATCGAGAGTAATTAACGACTTAGAGCGCGTCGCGTGGGCGTGAACTTTCGAAATCGCGTGTGCAGGCTTGTTGCGATATTAGTTAGGAACGCGCGGGGCGATAACTCGACGCGACGCACGCAATTGCGACGATCCAACAGTTTTACTTCTGCCCGAAAGAAAAAAAAAAGAAAGACTGTTGCCACTGCAGAGAACTCGAATCGAAGTCTTATGAACCGTGTGATGATGATAACGCGATTATGATGACTTATATATTTAATTCGACTTGACTTGTGTGTGTGTACTCTTATTTAATTATTAACTTTTGTAACTTTATTAAAATAATGTACTACTCGATGTAGATGTGTAGTGCTACGTTTCGATTCTACCTTTTTTTTTTAGAATATGAGGAAAAAGAACGCGGCGACGAGACCGTCTCTACACTGTTACACTATTTTTATATGATATAGTGCTACATGAACACTGTAAATATTTTAATTAAACGTACGTCAAATAAAGTCTGCCGTCGTTCAGTCATTCAACCCCCCGGAAGTTCATCGAAACGAATCAAGTGCCAAAATATATCTATTATAACTACTATTACACAAATATAAAATATAATATATTGTCCTTTGATAGTATCAATTTATTGTTCACTTAATCATCGTGTTTACCTGCAGGTATAAGTTTGATCCAATGTATCAACGACCGGTGGTCCATAGATATTGTTTCAGTTAGCCCCAATTGGCATTCTTTCCTTCGAAATTAAATAATTTTTTCCGACTGATTTTCCAATTTCTCTCCCAATTAACTATTTGAATTGGACAGTTCGTTTTCTGAAAGCAAGGTACCACAAAACTTACTACGCTCTTCTACAAAATTTATCGTTCTTCGATATATTGTATCAATTTAACACTCATTCTATCGTTCTGCTTACCTACGTAAATTTGACTTTCCTAGTCCAATACATCAACGGTCAAAGGTCTGTACAATACATCAACGGTCAAAGGTCTGTAGAGATTATTTCAATTGGCCTCATTTGACATTCTCTCTTTTCACGTTAAATCATTCTCTTTCGACCGGTTTCTCATTTTTGACCTTTCGAATTATATTATTCGTTTGCTGAAAATAAGGTGCTACCCTGAAACATTTCAGCAGAATATGTGAGACGGAGAAATAATAAAGCGGATCATCAACGATGTTCCCCGATGAACTAGCATCGATCGAGACAACACACGTTGATGATTCTTTCGAATAAAAAACACGTAGCCAAAAAATGAAAACGCCCTGCAACAAAAATCTCGAAACGAAGAATCTAAATTTTGTTAACACGAGCAATATAGTAAATTCACGACCCACTTGAAGTTATATGATGGGAAAAATTTCTTTCGAAGGACTATTAAAAATCGTCTACTCGTAAAACTTTAAAATTGAATTTTCCAGTAATTTACGCGAAGAAAACTCACTTAACGAGCCAATCCACCAGTTATATCAAATCTAAAGTGCAGAGGAATAGGCTATGTATTTTGACATGGCAACAGAAAAATTATACACGTATAGTGACAGCGTGGTAAAATAAATATTGGCAATGAATGACATTCTGTTCTTAACAGAGTGCCATACATCAAAATCTCAGGTTTCTCTTCGGCAGAAATTGCCTCTTCGGGCGAGGCCCCAGGAGCTCTTCGATTTCGCGCACTGACTCAAATATTTCTTAACTTCGAGCAGATATAGAAGCGGTTTACTTCACTCGCCGATATGGCGAAATACACTATTTGTTCGTTCGAATCTAAATATCTTCAGTGAACTGAGACCTGAGTTCGTTGGTGAGAAGATACATTTAGGTTCGGCCGAATAAATTCTACGAGTGAAACATCTCCGCTCTACGCTCTCGAAGAAAAGAAAAGAAAATATCGTAGCTAAATAAATCCATTGGGTAGAAGTGAATTAAAGTTAATCAAGATCTATCTTCATTTGAGATAGACGAAGATAAATCAAGAGATTAGCTATAGTCCATCTCTACAAAATGAATATCATATTTACATGAATCTTTATAGGGCACTTCACTTCACTTGTACTTCATTTTCGCGTGCGTCCGGGTCTAGAACCGCGGGCGCAATCGGTTTACGCTCGGCCTTTCCGGAGGCATTCTAATTAAAATTAAATCGCTTCCTAACTTACATTCATTCCAGAAAACGTTAGCCTGCCTGCCTAGCTATATTTAAAAAAATGCAATTCTCATTCATTCCAACACTCTCACTCCACGGTTCTCTTGTACTCCGCCCCGGTGCAAGGGCCTACACTAGAGATAACGTCCCGGGACGCATCCGACACCGGAACTTAGTCACTCCTCATCGCAAGCATTCACCTGCCCCTACTAGAAGGGACACGGCCAAAGTAATCTCTCACTTACGGTGCTGTTTTTAGCTGAAAACATCCTACTCTACATATGGATTAGTATATATAATTTCTTTATAAACGGACTACCGACTCTACTAAATGATTGGTTTGATTGAAATTCGTTCAAAGTGGCTCTAGGGAGATCGAACTGGAAGAGTTCGACTTCTGTATTCTCGTTGCAAATGCAAAGCATAATTCCTAGGGCGTTCTCATCGTAGAAGCGAACGATTTACGTTTTTCAAAATAATAAATACTAGTGTCCACCTCGACTTTGGTACTTGCCCGTCGCGAAATCTCTTCTCGCTCGTGACAAAATTGAAAATGAAAACGCGCGCGACAACAAAGGGTAAATTTTTCCGAAGTCGGAGGGTCATCCGACTTCAAGACTAAATAGTTATAAGAAAAATTGACGAAGAGTTGAAAGTGAGACGGGAAGAGAGTAACCCTGATAATCCTGATAGAAGAAATAAATGCACAGTACATGGAAAATAGCCACACGCGGTCAGTCACTATACGTGTATGCGAAATAAAAATTACAACCGATCCCCGTGCCGGTTCGAACCAATCATCCTGCGGCACGATGGGGACCAGAGGAACAAAAAATCATAGAACCTCTCTGCGTTCATCCCTCCGTCGAGGCGATGGCTGCTTACTGAAAATCTTCTTGCTCTGCCCCCGGAGATCCCTCCACATAGGCCTATTCCACGATAATCGACCAACCAAAAATGTATAAATTTATTAATCGCGTCTGTTACGAATCATAAGAAACGGCCTGTCGATTCATCGTGAAATAAGCCTACTCTAGGAGACCGGTGGGACTTACGGCGGCCTCTTCTTTGATGTCATCTGCTTCGCCCCACATTTTTCGTCCATTCATCCATCCATCTCAGAAAGCTCGAAAATCGTCGAGGGCTATCTCGATATCGTTAAAACTGTTGAAAAAAATATAAATACGAATTTCGCTAATAATTTCTGCCTCAATCATGAGAGAAAAAATTGTGCGATAAAAAATCGTGCTTCAAAATCGCGCTAATACATATATTGTGCTGCGATTAGCGAGAGACGAGTGGCCACTTCCCATTACGACCGACACCAGTCTCCTCGAGAGTGTGGGCCGATCAAGTTCAATTACGATTATCTTGTTAGCTGTGAACTTTCGCTTATGTCGGTATAACCCTTTCTTGTAGATCGAAATATGACCTTCAAAAAATATTTCACGTTCTTTCTACTGTTGTCAGACGGTGTTCCGACAAACGATGGTCAGAATTCTGACTGTCGATCCTTAGTAATTAGTATTACCGCGATATATTTAACTCGTTAATCTAGGGTCAATCTCGACATAATGCGGGCGGTATATTTCAACGACTCTAGCCTATAAATGCACTTTCAGTCTGGCACCTTTCCCGGAAAGGTTAAGGTGTGATTTCACTGAAGCCGTCGGCGGTAACGGCCAGCGGTAGCCGTCAGCGCGTTGGCAAGCGTTGACGAAACCGGCCCTATTTAAAAAGCACTGAAGCAGTACGATACCGCTGGCGGCTACCACCGGCCGCTACCGCCGACGGCTTCAGCGAAATCACACCTTCAGTTACCGGATGGGTCGAAATAAGCCGTGTCCCGCAATACTTATTCGAATCAATACCGCTATCCGTCGACTATTAAGTTAGCTTTGTAAAGGGGAGAAATAACGGACTCAATAGGTGGCCCTTCCGATAAACCTGATACCTGGCTTATCTGGTACAGAGAATCGCTTCAACACCCCGCGTAGCCTGAACCCTCGTTATGACTAAGGACGAGCAACGGTACAGTGGTCCCTCTATTACTCGCGCGTCTCGGGGCGGTAAATTCGCAGAATTCTGAGTTAGAGAAGCTTCGCTTCAGCCCCCACTCACTTCAATGGAGGCGTGGCTAAAGAAAGCGCGGTTTCTACTATTCTACGGTACCGGCTTCTCCTCTCTATAATATATTTTCATGCGCACCTCTGTGCGCACTTCATGCTATGGCAGCAGTCACGCCGTCACTGGAGGAGTGGGGGCAATCACTTCCCCTCTCGCGCGAGTAATAGAGGAACCACTGTACCCTTGCCCGCTAATCAGGACGCGCGGAAACTACCCAACGTCATCTATTGTTTTAATGTCTTCCCCTCCTAGCCAATCGAGGTACACCACTTCAACCCCCACTAGTTACACTACCTTTCTCATACAATCAATCAGAGCGTACCGTATCACCCACGCTATCCCCACTATCTGTCAGATGTAACGTATATAAGCAGTAACAAAATGCGTATTAATCAGTGCGTAGAACGAAAAGTACCGCGTATATAGTGTATTCAGTGTGCAAGAGCGCTCTAATTTGTAATCAAACGGTTCGTCTTCGTCTCATACGCTATCATCAGGTAATCGATCCCTTGTAACTCGTAAACGTAAGTGTATTGAGTCTTCTACAGTGCACTTGCAACAACTAATTGAAGACCTCGGCTGTAAAACGTGTTAACTAGCATGGAGCTTCATATCAGTAAACAGGTTTTACAGCCGAGGTCTTCAATTGTAAACCACGGTTAATCTTCAAAGTTACTGTATCTCTTTAATTCGAATATCCTATTAGTAGCAATATAGTGAACGCGCGGTGTCGAATCATTCAACTAATCGCTCGGTTTAACTCTTTCTCACCACGCGTTCAAATCAATCGCCGTGAAACCTCAAAATCCGCCTTGCGGTATGTTTGCTCAGTAGCCGCGTCATGAACGAATGTCTGTGGGATTTACGACCCCGCGGAGATCTAGCATTGATCGCGGTATAGGTTATCTCTCATTCTATTACATGGAAACCTCTTTGTATCCGTGACCAATCCTTGGAAAATTGAAAGCGCGATCTAGCATACTCGTAGCATTTGTATTACGATGATGTTTCAGAAAGACTATCGTACAAAATTCGCCTGTATTTGGGATTGTCAATTGGCACAAACCCAGTTACAGTTCACGAAGCAGAAATAAACTCACATCTGCTGCAAGCAAACGTGTGATTTTAGCGTTCCATCCTCTTGTAGTATTCCGAGCGGTCGAGTGACACGGCACGAATAATGTACATTTCCATGATTCGTCATTCGCTAAATCATCTCTCACCGTTATCCGACTGACCCGATCAATACTACGAACTGAATTTTCGCGATTTTGAAGCCTGCTCTTGCCGATTTACACAGAACTCAGAACAGTTTCACGGATGTTCGAATAACGCGACACTCACTCACCGGATTACTACGCGATACACACACATGTGATACCTAGTGGCAAACAAGCGCGCCAACCTATCGACTCAACGACACCATGCTTTCAACATTTTCGATAGGGTCCGTCATTTTCGTAGGCATGCCAAATTACATGAAAATCATGCTTCCGTGCTTCACGCGCTTGTACTTCATCCGCTATCCTCGTTTAGCATTACATACGCGAAACGCCGAAAATTTTAACACGCGTCAACTTTGTAGTGGTAACCCTGCTCTGTCGTCGACTGAGACCGCGGAATAGATAGGGATAATATGAGAATAGACTTACAATCCGATTATGCCTACAGAAACAGGACTCCGATATCCTTTCGCGTTGCTGGCATCTTTTCCAGCTGCAAAAATCTTCGTAACGATGCGTATAGCACCCCGGCGGCCATTTACTTTGCTTCTAAACCTGCAACAAGAAGACCGCGGGGGTCGTTTACAAATTTGGATTTCCACGATCAGTCTATCGAGGAAACTCCTTTCTTCGATAGTCCGATCGAAGCAAAGTGTTTGACGAGCTGAAATTTGACTGTTTCTTATACCTGCTCGGTGTGTTGTACGACATTTCTGATAATCTATAGCGGAGAAACGACGAGCGCCGCACTACGCATTACGATGCTTTCAGCGGGAAGTGCGCGCGCCGTCACCTAGCAGGCATCGCTTCAACTATTGCGGCGCGCTATTCGAATGGTATAATTACTACGCACCGTGCGCTATTTGACTGAGACGTAAAGTAACTATTGCAAATGCTACAAAACGTCCCGGCATACTTTTAATTCGATTCGGCGATAGGTAATGGTAATCTCGTAGTTGTGGAATAACAAAATACTGCACTCTAGCTTTATATCCGACGTAATCCTACCTTCTTTATCGGCCGTAGCAGGAGCAATTCGCCAAGTTGTTATCGGGTTTAGCGCAAGTGTCGCAGAGTGAAAGTACAAAGAAAAATTCTCGCCAGAATGGTGAGACGCACACGACCTAAGCACCTTTAACATTAAAATACCTAAATTAGTAGTAAATAATTCCACGTCTCGCGGCCAATATGTAAGTGAGATTTTTACGACTAGTCGAATCAACTGAATGAGAACGTGTCAAATCCGAGAAGTGGCTGAAAGTCGAGGATAAAGGTAGGACGAGACCCTTTGTTTATGGAAATCAGCTGTGCTACCAAACATTCGTGTCATTTCGCTACAGCCTTTTTGCGCTTCTATTTTTGTCAATGAAAGGTCACACATGAATTGTACGAATTAGCGCTCGCTGCTCAGACAGCGGCACGATTAACACCTGTAACGTACATGTGACAAAAAACAATTTGTTATTACAAAAGATTACGCGAAATAGGGTTGTCCAAATGTCATTTTGTCTCGTAACACGTTCGATATCAAAATCATAACAATATTTTACCGAGCAACGAACATGGAAACGTATTTCGATTGCTCCGCGTTACATTGAAATGTTCTCATCAGACTGCGTCGTCTTTGAATGGTAGAGCTGTAAGGGGATTGTACCGTAGCTTCGTGCTTTTACAAAATATTTTTGCAAATCACCCTACATTGTTTCGATGGCTCCGTATGCTTGACATAGGCTTGACCTAATCTCCAGCATCAAAATACATCTGATGTCGGCTTTGATGAAATTCATCATGCCGCTCGGTAGACGATAGTAAATTTCCATCGTAGACTATGAGACATACGTCGTTGCACAAGTCTTTCTCTATAGTCTCAACACTGATTTTGAATACAACCTGTATTTTAGATGTTTGGAGCACGACTGTCGACCAGTAGTTAATTAAACTTAATAACATGAAAGAATGAAACGAGACACCGTCATTACCTGCCTGGAGCCAAACCGCAGAGCACAAACGGTAAGGCTCTGCATAATAATTTATTCCCTGGCACAGTTTATATCAATTTCTTATTTCTCGTTCTGAATAAACATTTGACCTCTAGATGGCACCTCAACTATTATACATTGTACATGCAGGATAAACATGTCTCGTTATCTTTCCTAAAGAGAATATGTTACATTTCTCTCTTAAACACTACCGCGGGCGATAAGGTCGACGATTCGTTCATACTTTTCTTTAGGCAAAACGAGCAGTAGCACACGCTATTTATAAACATTGCTGGCACTGTGCAAGTATACAAAGAAGGAAGAAGTAATCTCTCTGATAGGCGGTCTGTTATTTTCGTCCACGTGAAAAAACAACTATATGTAATGTCAATGGGTTGTACAAAAAGATATTACGCTTTCAATAAAGAAATATTCTTGATAACTGTAACTTTTAACTCTATGCGACATGTGTAATGCAATTTATACATACGTAGCTTTCCAGCATATTCATTGACTATTTTTCCTGGAATAAATATCCATGAACTCGAACATAATATTGCATAACTACTGCCATTTTTGCACAAACCGTCCTACTAAAGAATTGAGCTTTTTTGCACAGATAAATTTTTGTAGTATGCTATATAATAATATATTATACTAGATATGATTTCTATTCCTATTCTCCCTACTGGCGATAAATCTAGAGGTAGATCCGTCGTCCTGAAAGTAAAAGTGCATTGCAGATGACGACGGTGCTAGGTGGTAACTATCAACAGTTAGAGCCCTATTCGGAGGGCGAGGATGATGGGGATGATGACGACGGGGAGGAAATGCTTCAGGAATCCGGCGTAATTATACATGTAGTGCCAGAAGGCAGCAAAGCACGATGGAATCACATAGAAGACTTGGATTCTTTTTTCACGAGAATGTATCATTACCATCAAAAGCACGGATTCGCCTGTATGATGCTTCAAGAAGTCTTCGAGCTCGGACAATTCATTTTCGTAGTCACATTTTCGACTTTCCTTTTCCACTGTGTCGACTATTCGGTGTTGTTCAAGTAAGAGCATTTCAAGTCCGTAAAAAAAGTGGCAGACTGCAGACAAATGCTCATGTTAAAATTTTTGCTTTTCGCGTTCCAGAGATAAAGTAACGAATAGTACCTCGCATAAAACATCGATAAGCGATGCAATTTTACCGGGTAGCGAGTGTACGGCGTCCATGGGGCTGGTCACATGGACCTGTATTTTAATCGCTACGATATTCTGGGTTCTGCGTGCCGTAAAAGTTCTGTATCACTTAACGCAATTCTGGGATATCAAGTCATTCTTCAATAACGCTCTCAAAATCGAGGACTGCGAGTTAGACAATCTCACTTGGCACGAAGTTCAGAGGAAAGTTCGAGAGGTACAGAAGGAGCAAGAAATGTGTATTCACAAAAGAGAGCTCACAGAATTGGATATATACCATAGAATATTGAGATTTAAAAATTACATGGTAGCAATGGTCAACAAGTCACTGTTGCCGGTGAGACTCAAAGTTCCAGTCATAGGGGAAGTTATTTTCATGACGAGAGGATTAAAGTATAACATGGAACTACTTCTTTTCTGTAAGTGTACATTAAACTGTACGAGTAAATCAACATTATCGAATCTATTGAGAGTTCCCTCCTTTTCACAGGGGGTCCATGGTCGCCCTTCGAGAATAATTGGCACTTGAAGGAGGATTACAAGAAATTGAACAAGAGACACGAGCTTGCTAGAATTTTATCGAAACACATCCTCTGGGTTGGGATAGCGAATTTCATGCTCTGCCCTCTGATTTTGCTGTGGCAAATTCTCTACTCGTTCTTCAATTACGGGGAGGTAAATATGAACGATTGCCCTGGTTGCGAAGTATCGCGCTCGATGTTTAATGTGACGTTTCTCACTTTACAGATAATTAAAAGAGAACCCGGTACTCTCGGTTCTCGAATGTGGTCTCTCTACGGTCGTTTGTACCTCCGTCATTTCAACGAGCTCGACCACGAATTGAATGCCCGACTGAACCGTGCGTATCGGCCGGCGTCAAGATACATGAGCATATTTACGTCACCCATAATAACGGTCATCGCGAAGAACGTTGCCTTCATAGCGGGTAGTATATTGGCCGTTCTATTGATATTGACCATTTACGACGAGGATGTCCTGACAGTTGAACACGTTTTAACCACCATGACCATCCTGGGCGGGATGGTCGCCGGTTCGAGAGCATTTATACCCGATGAAAATTTAGTTTGGTGCCCTGAGCAACTACTCACTGCCGTCTTAGCTCACACCCACTACAGACCGGACAGTTGGAGGGGTCACGCCCATACTCAATCCACGAGATCGCAGGTGGCTCAGCTGTTTCAATACAGAGCCGTTCACCTCTTGGAAGAATTGATTTCCCCCCTATTGACTCCTTTCATTTTGTGCTTCCACATGAGAGAAAAAGCGATAGATATAGTCGACTTTTATCGAAACTTCACCATCGAAGTCACGGGGGTGGGCGACGTGTGCAGTTTTGCGCAAATGGACGTCCGCAAACACGGAAATCCCATGTGGCAGACTGTTCCTCAAAGTCCCATCGAGGAACGCAATGTCGGGTTTAACAATCAGTACGGCGGTACTGCGGAAAAACTCGACGTGCCACTGTCGAATCAGTATACTCAAGCCGAAGACGGGAAGACCGAACTGTCCCTCGTGCACTTCACTCTGACGAATCCGGAGTGGAAGCCGCCCAGTCACGCCGAGAATTTCGTGACGGCTCTGAGAGAAAGGGCTAAGAAGGAAGTGACCGTAGGAGTGCCTGGAGATATCAATCCGTTGTACGCAAGCTTGAATAGTCTGTCCAGTTTGGGTCCCGGGGTAAGCTACCGATATAATAGATACCTACTTGTGCGAAAATCGAGTTCGTACGGAGCTATCAGTAATGAATTTAACTCGCCTTATTTTCGCTTTCAGTACAATAATTTAGTATCGAGTATTATGCACGGTACGATGATAAATCAAACGAGCATGCCAGGCATGAGCAGCGCCTTCGTGAGTCACCCGGGCGTGTCTAGCTTTCCCGCCGAGGGGGACACCTGCAGATCGAACTGCGCTACACCCACTCTGCGCTGTGGATTGAGCCGCGCGGAAGGACCCCTACACAACGAAAAAGGATTGCTCTACAGTCTACAACAGGGTGTATCCAATCAATCTCTCGGTGCTTCGGTCTTTGGGTCGGGACACGAGATTTCCTCCGCCGATATTTCGGTCCCGATAGAACTAGCCGCCGTCGATATGTCCTTATCTGCATTGTACCTGCACGAACTTCACCATAGACAAGTGAGTACGACGCGTATCGAAGAAGTTTGCGAGCCCGATACATGAACATACCGGATGAAACCGCCGAGCCTCGAGTGCCTCGATAACGAAAAACTTAACTGCGTTACAGGTAAGAAGACGTGGTTACCAAGAAATGGCAACTAGAAGTATATGGCAACGGAGCTCTGCTCAAGAACTGGCCACTCTGCCCGAAGTCAGACAGGAGCGAGCTCCGTTGCTCCTGCACCAAGACTCCTCTAGAAGAAATGACAGAGACTCCTAGCACTATGTTTAATTTCTCCCTCGGCTAAGGGTTAGCTTGAAATTGCGTAATGATGATCTTTTTAAATAA
This sequence comes from Xiphydria camelus, assembly GCA_963678675.1. NCBI lineage: Eukaryota > Metazoa > Arthropoda > Insecta > Hymenoptera > Xiphydriidae > Xiphydria > Xiphydria camelus. The sequence goes on from OY783191.1 coordinate 39,988,697, forward strand.
TAAAATATTTGTATCCACTCCCAATGGCGATGATTCTATGATTTATTTCAAGCGACTGGGCAATTCTAAGGCTCCACGATATTTTCTCCGAATATTAATATAATACTTTTAATCTGCATGTCGCGTCGTGTAGCGGTGTAAAAGGCCTATTCACGCGAGATTGTGCGCGATGATTTTATATTAAAATGGCGAGTGGCGATAAATCAAATATATACGAGTAGGTTGTATGGGAGATCAGCAGCGCGCGATTTGTCCCTTTGCTGTAAGAAATCGCGTCGACTTGTGTGCTACAGAAAATATTTTGATAAAAAAAACCTCGTCTTAATTAACTGCATATGTGAAAGTGTACGTGTAATCCGAGTGTAGCTCGCCCGTATCCGAACCGTAGCCTTCAATCTTTTATGTCGAAATCAAAAAGTTCTGCAGGAAATACTATTACGTCACAGAGAGAAAGAGAGAGAAATAATTCGTTAACCCTTTGACTACGAACGGCGTATACAGTATGTCTCATGGCAAACGCCGGTTTTTGAATTTCCCTGACACACACATTTGATTTCGTTCCAACCACTACCCAAATCAAATGTGTGTCAGGGAAATTCAAAAACCGGCGTTTTTGCCATGAGACATGCTGTATACATATATGCTCTCACAAGTCTTTCAATATATACGAAAGGCATATACCTATACCTATGTATACGCCCTCAGAAGTCCATCAATATATACGAAAGACGTGCGAATAATGCGCCGTCCCTATTGATGGATTACTCCGAGATCGCGCCGCAGTGAAAGGGTTAAAGGCGAGCAAAGCTAATTGAAGCAGGAAAATTTAATACGCATTAACCAGATTTCAATGCCACGATTCTCTAGTCATAGTGAATTAACTATCGAATACTTTGCAATATTATATAGCGAAATTTTAATCAGTAGCTCGTTTATTTATTTTTTAAGAAGTAACTGCCTAGTAGAGGTATTATTATAGAAAAGAGAGATTGTCAACTAAAGGGGACGCGCGTGATTCATGCGGTTTCATTGTCGAGCTGAGCGAGAGAATAAGAGTAGAGCAATACTTTTTTTTAAACTGCAGTAGGTTGACTGATGACGTTATAAGAGCGAGAGTTATCTGCATTGTTTATCGTCTATCATATTGTTTTCATTTATATGGTGTACGATGTTGAGAAATTTTGCGATTGTGAAATTACAATGAATTTTAATATCAGTCGAAATAATTAACAATACTGTCCAATTAACATACACTAGTTATATCATACAAAATACCTACGAAGCTTCTCGCTAGGAAAATCTTGTATCAATGTGATTTTTGGGAGAATGTTAATTATATGTAAGGGTTACTTATATAATTTAAGATTACATTATATGAATAAATATACGTTTCATAATAATTTCTACAAATTTTGCACTACATAAACGAAATATGGCAAATATATCGAATTGACTCCTCCTCCTCCTCCTCCTCCTGTTCTTCATAAGAAAAATTTGCCAAAGGCGATTGTCCCTTTTTTTCAACTAACATTCGACAATCTCGGTATTGCAAAAACAGCAGTTAACAGGATGAACCCGTTTTATCCTTCGACAATGAACGATGGCATCAAGATGGGAAATGAAATCAACGAAAAATCGGGAGACGCCGCGAAGTATAACTTGCGCTGCATTCGCAGTATCAGTGAAAAGATGACCAAGAAAGACTTCATCTACGACATTCGTCGACCGATACAAGGCGCGACGAGGAAGGTAACTCATCATTTTTCACGTCATCCTCATCGCATACGGCTATACATAATTTAAATAATTCACCGATATTTTTTTTCCACCAAGTCGCATATTCAATTCGAAAAAATACGAATTATATATCAAGGACAACGTCCATGCACGCAAATTCTAATCGGAAGCAAACTCGCAAATTCATTCGTAATTAGAAATTCACTTCGATAAAAATTCCAGATTTAATTGAATCAAAGACCCCCTATTCGACGATATTGAATTCTGCAATTCGTGGACAAATTCCGGATGAAATCAAATTAAAACCCCCCAACCCCAGAGTTCAAACTTCTTAATTTAATTTAATCTCGAATTTATGTTCAATTAGATTCGAATTTTAAGTCGGGTCAGTTTGCATCCGCGCGGAATTCGCACGCCGACATACGTATACCTACATAGGCTAAGCATACCTGCTCGAAAATAACGACAATCGGCGGCAACGATGTGGTCTCCATCGGGATGATACCAGAGCGCTAATTAGATTCGAACCCATCGTTGGTAACTGCTTCGCACAACGAACCTCGCAAATAATTCGAAGACAAGCCAGACACCGTAAAAGGGAATACAGTATGCACGGCAATTTGTCGTATCGAAATGAAAGGTGCCTCCCGAGTCGTAACCCTTCTACCCGCGCGGAATTCGCGTGCCGAACGATCTTTACACGAAAATAGCGACGACCGTTGACAACGATATACTCTCAATCAGGGCGAGACCGAAGCGTTCATTAGACTCGAAGCCAATGTCAACTCGAAACAATGAACCTCGCGAATAATCCGGTGACGCGGGTACGGTAAAACAAGTACGAGCTATTCGCGTAGAAATTATGCGCGCGCGGGAAGCAACACCGAATTTAAGATGTCTGCCGCGTCGCGCGATACTTCCGCCCGCCGTCATCTCCCGCACCCTCGCGGCCCGTAGCGTAACCAAACGGAGTGTGTGTGTGTGTGCGCTTGAATTACAGTTCGACGGGCAGAAGCGGCAAATAGTGTTGCCGATCCAACTACGCAGGAAGTACGGATCCGATTCAAAGATGCCTCAGTATACGGTAATTTCAACGACGAGCGAACACGATGGGGGCGGCGATGCAACAGCGGTAATTAACAGTCAGGTGGACGTAAGATACGCAACGTTTCGATCGGCCAGGAATTCAAGCCACGAGACGGGAATTCTCGTGGCGCGACGAAAGAGACAATACGCATGCATCTACGTCGCGTTTCGCGGTTCCGCCGTTTACCGTGGTTATCGACGCTTCGGATCGCAGGCTCTTATCGCGGGGAGAGATAGAACGTTGTGGAGGGAACGTTATGCGTACGCGATAGTTACTGCGCACTCTAACTGGATCGAGAGGATTCGACGTTACGTAGCGTCGAAAATTATTTTCCACCCGTAATGGCAATCGGTTCCATTAGGATTTCATCGCGAAATCAACAATCTCTTTCCCGCTTCGCTGGTATAGTCACCCGGGGAAGTTGCCATGACGATGCGCGCCCTTATATTAGCATTTAGACTCCGTGACGTCGAAGGTAGCCAGTTAACGAGCGAGTAAACGAGTAAAATTGATACTTTTTAACGTGTGTGAAAATTACTCCCGAGCTCGGAAGAGAATCTACGAGCAGGAATATTCGTTTAACAGAGGACAATGCAAATTACGGGTGGAAGCAACGTTCCGTTGCGTTCCATTAGACGCGAAGAACGATGCTCTGGGCGCGCTTTATCGCACTCGGAACACATCGAAAGGAACCCTCGGGGTTATTTTGATCGTCGACGCTGATCACGTGACGAGGCGTCATCGCGTGAGACGAGCGTCGAGGCGTTGCGTTAACGATGTGTATCATTCATACGAGCTGTTTACCCCTACAGCTTACAGAGCGAAGGGTATTGGGCTTCGAGTGCAACTTTTGCCGGGAGCCAATCGCGACTCTGCTCTCGCTCTCGACCCACGTCAAGTTTCACTGCCAGAGGTACTGCAAGATGTGCTACTGGATACTGCAGGAAGACGAGACGATGGACCGGCACTTGGAGAACACGCATCGTATCGAGCCAGGTATTACGATGAACTTGTAGGAGAGAAAAGGATGAAGGAACGAGGAGACCTCGTTGACTGCACTAATACAATTTATGATTTTGCGAAAAATACTTCGCCACGCTATTCGGCGAGCGCATCCTCGACAAGTGTCGCCGCGAAGTACTCGAGTAATACAAATTACCTCTGGAATCTGCAGTCGCCGTGCCGAGTATCAACAGCGACATTTGTCGAACATTCGTTTCGCGGCGTCTTTCCGTCCGCATCCGCGCGGATCCGCAGCTTTTTCCCAGTTCTCCCCTCCCACCAAAGGTCCCGTCCCACTCGTCGCGCGCTTTCGTACAAACTATCTCGAACGGCACCGATGCACTCTCAGAAGTGAACTTTTATCTAGGTAAGAAACGGTAATTCTTTTACCGCGGGGGAGAAACTGATCGTCGCGGAGAGAAATGCCGGGAAATCCGACTCCCGCGGTAAGAGCTATTCCGCCGAGACTTCGCGCTCGAGATGCATTTCCGCTCAGTCGGTGCGCAAAATCGCCGCTACGTCCGTCCTGAAGTTGTTCGTTAGCTCGGGTGCCACCTTCGTCATCAGTTCCTCCACCTCGATGCTGCAGTTGACAAAGAGCAGCTCTTGCTCCCGCAGGGACAGATCGTACGCCAAAAGTTTGATATTCTGAAACGTCCGCGTTCCCCGTGCATACGTTGTATTAATGGCATCGCGGAGCCCGCGGGCACGTTCGGTGCCCAGTTTCGCGCGAACGCGGGTAGACGCGATAAAGGGGCGACGTTGCGTTGATTTTCTCGTGAAAATCTGGCGTCGAGGGAAAGCCGATCAGCGCGCGAAATATCGGAAAACGCGACGAATCGCGGTAACCCTCGCCACGCGTTGGATTCATCGTGGGGTATCGTTATCAATTGCAGCGACTGGAAAATCGTTGTGCAATTATTGTATAAGCGTATGGCACGGGAGGCAGTGACGCGAATAATAATTTATGACTGGTGCGATGGAGAAAAATACAGTGGCAGCAACATTAATGACACCGCTCATTGCTCTTTAGTTCCAGCAGCTAGAATTAAAATGCAAAACGCAGATCGCTCGAAGCGAACCCGATATTCATTCGCGAGGTACGAGTATTTCACGACATCCGAAAAAGCGTCGAACGCCTGCCAAACGATCGACGCTCATTCTCTTCTTCGTTCCGAGCCCTTTGTAGTCCGATAAAATACCAAACTGATTTTCATTCCATGAATTTTCCATCGTCGACCGACGAAAGGAAGCGAGCATCGTTGGCTTCTCCCAGACGTCAAATTTTCCCGTTCGAAACGCAAATTTACGTGGGTATACCGATACGCGCGTGGCGGCTTTAACGCTTGGAAACATATCAAACTCCCCTTCCCTCGGTACAGTATTATATATCCACAGTCGAGTGGACGGAGAGTGGCTTACCTTGGCAACCGTGACGTCCATCCTCTTCAAATTCCGTCCGTCGAGTACGACACTACAGGTTTGTCCCTCGGATTGCTCCATTATCTTAGCCCTCAAACTTTCGGCCGCCGGAAAGGCCACAACCTCCTCCGGTATCACGTGGATTATCTTCCGGCCGTTGATCTGAAATCCCCGAAAGTCGTTCAGCGCGATCACTGGCAACTGAAGACGATTCGACGGAAGCTATCCCGCTCGCGACAACCAGACGCAAATTCCCTGGAGAAGCAACGATGCTGCGTCGCGAACTCGCGATCGAGAGATGAAGTTCACGCGGAAGCAAAGTCTATCGCGCGAGCTAATCGTGTTCGCCGGGTAATCGTTAAATCAGAGACTTCGCTGCGCCGTAACATCTGCCGTCCTGTCGATCTCGATTAAATTGACACACGTCGCGGAGAGGGGATGAGAGTCGCGGGTTCCCTTTAAAGGGGACGTACTACCCGTTCATCGGCGAACCCCGGCGCCGCGACCGCCACGTCCCGCGGAACGAACAGGCTTTTGATCTTCGCGTAAAAGAACACCAATTACACTCGTACAAACGTCTCGTTAGTCGTCCTCCCGTCATCCGTCGTTCACCCTCACCTGCTCCACCCTCGTCTGGACCTTGGGTTTTGCGGAGAAGTACAAAAGGAAGACCAGATTGAAAACGATGCCTGTGACGATGCCCATCTCGAGACCGAGGAAGACGCAGCCCACCAAAGTCACCACCAGTATCACGAGATCGCTCTCTGAAACGCGAACGAGAGTCGTGCACACTCGACCGTTCTCCTTCGCCGCGGGATGATTGAGGGGTTCGCCCCTCGTTATAGCGCGTCCCAAGCCGACACCCGGCTTGTTCGTAGCGATTCCGTCGCCGAAGGAAACGCTCGGCGATCAGTGGGACCCGAACGATCCGCGTCGGCGGGCGTACGGGGTGGATTGAAGTTACCCGGGAATTGGCGGCTGGCCGGTCTTCTAAACCGAGGCGGTTAGGGGTCTGTTCGATCGTTAGCGTTAAACGCTACTTTGCGGCGCGTGGATTCAGCCGCGTTATCGTACCCGGATAGCTATTACGATCGAAAGGACGAGTGATAGAATTGCACGCGTAAGCTCCGGGATATCCTTTCCCGACGGCCTGGCTCAAAAGTATCGACTAAGCCCTGCCTCGCGTAGCGGGGTTATCGAGCAGGGCGAATCTCGCGAAAGAGGGGGAGGAATCGAAGCGGAATGCGATCCGAATTGAAAGAGAGCCGAGTTTCTTTTGCTGAAAAAAAAAATTGCAGCGAACTTGATGGTAACACGTGCGATCCAATTTCGTCGAATTCATATCGCACCGACCGTCGCCGATATTAGCCAGCCTGGCAGCGGCAGTAGCGACGACCGGATGCAATCAGACCCCGCGGATGGTTACAGAGCGTGCAGATCAGCAGCCTCGCGATTCGCGATATCCAATTATGATCGTTTTTCGTGTCTTGTCTCATTTTTGTTCTTGAATTCGATCCATTCACATTCTCGCCGAGAAGCGCGAATACTCACTCTTAGCGCGCCAAAGCAGGACGAACGTCTTGAAGTCCAGCATGTAGTACATCGCGCAGATGATGACCGCGGCCAAGGTCGCCTTGGGAATGAAGCGAAACGTGGTAGTCAGCAGACCGAGTGCGAGCAGCACGAGACCGCCTATAAATATGCGAAGACAAATTGGTTCGCAGGCGCGTGATGCGTATACGAACGACGCGGAAGAGCGGGATGGAAGGGGGAATGCTCATTCATTCGGAGAGCCAGCAGTTGATCACCGCGCACCACGTGTGGCTCGATCGAACGATGTTTGATTTTCTCACGATCGTTTCGGTCGGAGAATTCATTCATCGCGTTCACCGCTCGTGCTTTCTCACGCGTCGCGGCGATTCCTCTTCGTCTCGGCGTCATTCTGCGAATGTTCGCGCCTTAATCGAGTTCCATCGTACTCGCGTCAGCGACGTAAACTACGAGAGGCTCCGAGGTCGTGTCGCGCGGCGCTTTAAGGAGCTCGAGGACCGACGAATTTCAACGGTGGGGTCGAATCGCGCTCGACATTTTTTTCTCTTCAGCAATGTAAACGACGGAATGTTAATCTTAAATTTTTCGCCCACGCCGTTATCGGATGAAATTAGAGCGCGACGAAATTCCAACCCCCACCCCCGTCTCCCGTTAATCCCAAAACGACACGTCAGGAAAAATAAGCGCCTCCGGGAGTCAATCGAGAGCGATCTGCGCGATCTCCCTAATCGACCCGTCGGGCTCTTAATTAGTTACCCGTGAAGATTCCTCCCAGGGGTGTCCTCACTCCGGACGCGTGGTTCACCGCCGTTCTGGTGAAGGAGCCCGTGACCGGCATGGACCGCGCGAAGGAGCCGAAGATGTTGCAGAGTCCCAGGGCGAACATCTCCTGCGTCGCGTCCAGAGATTGACCCATCGCTGAAAGGAATGGGAGGATCGTACAGGATAAGCAAATCGCTATCGAATTTCGCGGAGCGAAAGTGTAGTCGGTTCGAATCGCGGGATTTTGCGTAGAAAGCGCGCCTGCTATATGGATCGTTTCCGTCGTATAACTCCGACGATATCGCCCCGTAAAAGCTCCCCCGCCTGTTGCACACCCTTCGCTTCCCGGAAGACGGAACGCCACGGGCTACAAATATTTTACGACGCTACGTACGAGAGTGCGCGGCGCGCCGTATCCGCGCGGATACATATCTACTTACAGAAAGCCTTCGCAATGGCCATGTGCTCGATGGTAGAAATGACTGGTATCGTGAAGAGCGTCGGTCCCATCGCCTTCGTCAGCTCGACGAAACTGTACGTCACGTTTCCGACAGTCGTGGAGAACGGCGGGGGGCCAAAAGTGGGTAGCCCATAGCCCACCGTGCCTGAAGCACGAAATTATACCAACACTCGTTTCGCTCTGTTTTCTCAAAAATCCTCCCGCGCTACGAAATTCCAACGAATAGCGCTTCCGTAAGCCGTCGTCGCATGGACATTGCCGCGTGCTTGAAAATTGTTCGCACGCTCTCGCAATTTTTTCGCATCCCTTCCGATTGACGTCAGCAAGCTTACCGGTCAACTGAAGAGGCTGCATGCCGTTTACGTACAAGCCGTATGCCAGGCTAGCCCCGAAGACGACTACCAGCGCGTTCCTCCCCAACGTCGTCATCCACATCGCCTTTTGGAACGCGGTACCCGTTCGACGACCCGGTAGATTCTTAAAACCATTCGAAGGGGAAACATGTATTTTGAAATACGCCCCGATGCCGACTCGACGTCAACGTATTCTCGAAAAGAACAAAATAGACCATACATATACGTATTCCCGAGATACGAAACACGAGCGCGTCTCCCGATAACCTCGCCTCCCATTTTTATCTTCCTTTTCATCCGAGCCACGATAATCCCGCGTTGATCGATTCCGACACCAGAAGATAACGGGATCGCCGATATCGACACCGTTAATCGGGATTCACGATCGCACGACCGTCAACGATAAACGATTTCTTCGCGGCGCGTAAATATCTTTTGCATGATATCCGTACCCATCCACGCGTGCGATTACCATACAAATATGTAGGCCTAAAGACGCGAAGGGACTTGGCATTCGGAGCGAACGTCGAGACGAATCAATCACGACGTCGGGGTCGTCCAGCGTGGATGTCGATGTACCGACGTATGTACACATACGAATGAGTTCGCGTGAAAATCCTTGGGAAATTGGTCTGGCCAACCGGGCGAACCCTTGGGAAAACGACGCGCGCGCGCGCGCGCACATACATACCTTGAGGAGTCCTAAGACTACGATTGTGACGAGACCCAACAACGTGTCGGGCCAGCTGACTTTTCGGATGTTCTCGAAAATTGATACGATCGAGTCCAAGAAGGAGCTGCTGCTCCCGGGAATCCCCAGGATTGGCTTGAATTGAGCGGATGCTATGGTTATCGCGGCGCCGGACGTAAATCCGGTTATCACGGGCAGCGATATGAAATCCAGCAAGAAACCTGCGAACGGAACGGACGCGCTATTCGCCTCGCATCGTATGCAGGTCGCATCGCCGTATCAGATACTCCGCGTTCTTCCGCGTTCTCAGTTGGTCGCCTCGTCTTTTCCGTCTGTCCGACTGTCCGGTCACTGTTGGGTCGCCAGAAAAAAGTATCCTATTTCGCGCGACTTCTCCCCCGGAGCTTCGATGGACGGTTTTGTTTTCAAATCGAGTAGCCGTTACGCGAGTACGCGACTACGTAATATTTCTCTCCGAGATTTTCATCCCAATGGAAACGAACGCGTGCCGCCCCCGTCTCTGCATTATTTATCCGTCTCTCCCGCGGGTACTCACCCAAATGGAATATTCCTAGCAGCGTTATGATGCACCCCTTGAGGAAGCATATCAATACCGCTATATCCGGTCCGTAATTATGGACGAGGGGTTGAACCATCAACGCCATAATAGCCGTCGGTCCGACGGTGATGTTCTTACGCGATCCGAAGAGAACGTAGACGAAGGACCCCATAAAGGCCGCGTACAGGCCGTACTGTAAAGAATGCGTACTAGATTCGCGCACCGCGTCCTGCCTATACTGATTTCCCTAATTCTTGACATTTTCTCCGCACAGGCGACGGAGAGAAATCCCCGTCGAGTCTCGCACTCACCTCGGCGCTCATACCGGCCACTATCCCGTAAGCGATACCCTGGGGAATCGCCGTGAGACCGACGGTGAGACCGGCCAGCATGTCCTGGAAGATCCAGTACTTCTTGTAACGCGGCGCCCATTCCAGGATCGGTAAGCGACGCTTGGTATAGGCCAGGCAATCTCCCCTGTCGCACTTCACTGAAAAAGGACGCGAGGTATGTACACACGTATGTACCGACGTGGGCGGGATTCGCCTATATTTACGCACACGGAGCAGAGCGCGAGCTTACGGTTGATATCCCACTTCTATCGCGCGACTGTCCCCTTATGCGGATACGAACCGAATCGGTATCGATGTGAAACGTTCGGCAGTTTCGACGAACAAACCAATTCGGTCGACGAGTTTGCTCTACGCGCATCGCCGTGCGTTCGAGCGCGTACAGCGGCTCGCGTGGATTCGCCGTGAGCGAAAAAAAGATACCAAGAGCGATTGAGACCGTAAGTTCAAAAGCGCGGAAAATCATTCCGCGTCACGCGTGCCCCCGCGCAACGCTCAAAAATCCCGACCGAGAATCCGTCCGTCTTCCGCTCCCTCCGAGAGTATATCGCCGTTCTCGAATATAAACATCCGAGATTTCGCATCCTCCTGCACCGCGTTCACTTACGTCTAGAGAAAGAGAAGCTGTACGTCTTCATGTCCTCCCTGGGTATTTATCGGACGCGCGACAAATGTTCGGGTACCCGCACGAGAGAGAGAGAGAGAGAGAGAGAGAGAGAGAGAGAGAGAGAGAGAGAGAGAGAGAGAGAGAGAGAGAAAAGAAAGAAAAAAAAGAAAGTGAGAGAGAGAGAGAGGAAACGAGAAACGCGGAGCACGATCGCCTCGCGATCGACTGAAGACTTTGATCGATGCCGGGTCGTCGCGCGGTATCAGTTTCACCTCGTAATCCATTATATGTATATCTACTCTGGGGATCATTCATCGAAGAGGAGAAGTTATCTCTCCCAACCGCTATTCGTTTAGCGTCGGACTGACGCATAGTCGCATTTCCCCGTCGATTTTCGAGTCGTGTCAAAGTACGTGCGATACGTTTGATAAGTTATCGCGTTGATCGATCCCCAAAGGGGAACAAAACTTTCACCATTGGTTAGTTGATAATCGATATCGATACAGTATTCGATAGTTAAAGCGGGGAAATTCAATTTGATAAAATTAGTGTTGAAGTCAATGTAAATGTCGTTATGAAATACGTTTTAGGTATGATCTAGTAATGGTCTAGTGATAATTAAAAGCGGATGTTTTACGTATAACCGTATACCAGTATACGTGACGATGCACATATCCCGCGCCTCGCGTTGATAACGTTTCGACCCGACGAATTCTCGAACAATTTTCGATCCGCGTGGAAGATGAAACTTTTCGGAGAAAACCCTTCCTTACTCGCGTGTAGGACGTCTCTGGTTGGCGCGGACAAAAGAATTCCGTCCGCCGTAGAACGGGGTAACGACGGGACATATCCAGGCGCAATAACGAGCGCGCGCGACTAGCCCGCGAATACCGCTCGTACGATCGTATCGAGAAAGGTGCGCGTCGATCCGTCGCGTCGTCCAAGAATTTCATCGTCCACGACGAAAAACGTTTACCACCTCGCGCGATACCTGTAAAAATTCGTTTCGGTATACGTCGCACCGTATGCCGTAAAAATACAACTGTTTTCGCCAGGAGGCACCAGCCGCGGGGTGGACGGACAGGCTGGTGCCGCCTAAAGCCTCGTATTCTGCGAGATCAGATGCTCCGCCTCGGACACTCAACGCGCGCGCCTTCCAACTATCGGCCGTCGCTCGGAACTCGTAAAAGATTTATCGTCGTCCGGTTAAAGAGAGGCGCATTGCAGTTCAAATATCTCGACAATCTGCGAGACGTCATTCGACGTGCGAAGAGTCGCTGCCCTCAAAGCGGAATCCGATAAATCGGAGATAAGTAATTAGCACGCCGAAACTGCCAATGATTCCCCGCAATTGTCGTCGTATCGTTTCGCCGCGATTAACAAGACTGCGATGGGAGATTCTTATCTTTGATTATCACCCTTCGAGTCCATCGACTCGTAAAACGTCCCCCTTCCTCGTCCGGCTTTTATTGCGATGTTTAATATCCCCCTTGACTTCGAACGACGCTCGTTCGACGTTTCGCTTTGCGTCGAAACGTTCGACAAAGCCCGCACGCCCTTTGTTTGATCGTCCCGAGGAATCGAGCGCAAATGAAATCGATAGACGACTGAGCGATATCGCGTCGCACCTCGTAACGCGTCTTCGTGCGCGTTTCGGGACGGTCGTCGAATCGATTTCGGCGAGTTTTCGGCTTTCATTCGTCGCAGGATAACTCGGAGAAAAATTCATTCCAAGAGGAAACTTGAACTGCGAGATGTTACGCAAAGAACCGTCCCTTTTTTTTCCTCTCGTCACTCATTTCCTTCCTTTTCACGCTTTGTTCTAGTTTTAATATTCTCGCTCGACCTTCCTCCGGAGTCGTCCGTTTCAAATATCCTTTTCCCTTTCGCGGCGGCTGTCACGTCTACGATTGATTCGCGCCGCGAGGAATCCGGATAGACGTGAGATTCGCCTCCGGGTCGCGTCCCCGAGTATCGTCAAGGGCCGAAAGTACGGACCGTTCTTCTGGAATTCTCCTCCGAGATCGCTACATCATCTCGGGAGATACGCCAGAATCAACGTTCGCATTAAATTATACAACACCTTTTTGGCGTACGAGCGAAGGGTAATTAACGCTCCGGGGCTGTTTTAACCCTCGACACGTCCCTCGAGCCACTTTCGCCGGTCAATTTGTTTGTCCCTGGTTCTCTCGAGCGCGCGCACGTACCGAATTTTCATAAACTCTCGCCGCAAGTACCGCGTACGCGTATGTAGGAGACACGGTTACACCACCGGTTGATTCCGATACGATTTTACCCTCGATTTCTCGATATTCCGTGAATTTTTCCAGCGCGGAGAAAAATTTGCAAACTGCGCAGCTAATTCTCCGCGGTTAATCCGGCATCGGAATTACCGGGCTTACCTTGTACGATTAAAAAAAAAATACTAGACACGGCCGTCGTTGGTTTCGATGGCCCGGCACATAGCTGTAATTATCCAACCCGATACAGCGCGAACGACCGTGATAAGTAAATGCACATCGTCGGTCTTATCACGTAAGGGCGTATCTCAGTTTTGCTGATTTCCCAGGAGAGCGATTTTAAATGTTTTACGATTTTTCATTGTGAATAATTCCTGCAATTATTTGTATAGCTTGGTGATTTTTTTATGTCTAAAATTATGCGCTTGAATGCCTTTTAAATGACACGTATGGGCCTATCCTAAGTTAGGCCTATACATGAGATTTAAATCTTGATTATTTTGAGATACGACGAAAAAAATACATATATGGGGAATATAGCAAAAGTATAAAATGTTGAGATACGCCGAGTCGTGAGATAAAAATACAAGGCTTAAGAGCAACCTATTGGCGGTCTTAACTGAATTTTCAAATTTTCTGAAATACGCCCTTACGTGATAAGACCGACGACACGTGTACACGGTCCCGCCAAATTGCCACGAAACGCGAACACCGCTCTGTTCCTCGTCGTGTTTTTGGCGCGTGCGCGTGTTTACGCAGAACTCCTTCCCGCCTAGGAAGTGTCCAGTATAGGCCGAAGAAAAATATTTAGCCCACTTCTACGCTTCGCGCCAACAGTCGCGCCGGGGGGGGGGGGGCTAGATGGAAGTCGCCGCCGAGAGGGACTCGCGCTTTTCTTTTTCCGGCGAAGCGGCTCGGTCTCTCGATTTCGTTCGGGAGCGCGACACCACCGCGACCGCGGTACCAGCGAAAAGAGCGTCGACAGTCTACGACCGGGTTATCGACCGGTCAATTCGGTACCCGTCTCCGCGAGCCCGATGTACCTACGCGTGGCGAGGAAGCCGAATATCGGGAAATTAGCGCGAAAGTCGGTACAGCGGGGCGAACGAAATGCGCCGCGCGCCGCGGCGAATGCGTTGCGCAAGCGCCACTAGAAGCAACTTCCGTGCGAGGCGGCGGCATGAATGAGAAGGCGCGCGATGCTCAGTGTCGCGCGGAGGAGCGAACCCGACGCGAGTAGGTTTGTCGACGGGACGAGAGAAAGAGAACTTTTCGAGGAGAGAACTTTTTGCAAGCGCCGTTCGTCGGAAGATAATAACGATCGCGACGACGATCCTCGATGTCCCACTCGATGAGCTTTCTGAAGAGTAGCTTCGAGGAGGAGAAATTTCGACGAGAGTATTATCGCAGTTGGACGGTATTTGGAAAACGAGCGTCGACGAAGGAATGATTCTTCGCGAATCGCTCGTCGTTTTCCCGACGTTTTGGTGACCTCATCGGTAATTTCTGATACTCAACAAACGCGCGTCGATATCCGGCTTTTCGAGGGACGAGCCGAATCGCGGTCGGAAAAACCGATCGAGGGAGGCGATCGAAGTTCATGGCGCGAATCGATCTCAATCGCGTGCTCCGTATCGACGATCCTTCTTCGCCGCCCCGTCGCGTTTTCGCCACTCGATATGGAATACCATCGCCCGCCGGCGCGTCGATTCCAGCGACGAGTTTGCGCGAAGTAAATCAAACGGTATCTCGAGTCTCTCTTTCCGACGTCCGCGCGCGCAAATGTAGCCGAGAGTGTCGCGAGGAGCGCAGCCGTCGGCCGGGTCGTCGATAGGTGGTCAAAGCCTTCGCCGCGAACTCCGAGCTCCGGCGAATGAGCGTGTGAGCGCGCCTCGCCGGCGACCCCTTCGACGAACGAGGAAGGCGAGGAACATCCACACGGAAAGGTCGTCCTCGATGAGGAAGGTATAATCGCCGATTGGTGCGCGAGCGTTCTTCGAGCAAAACGTTATCGGGCAGACGCGTCCACCTCGCGAACTTTGACGTTCGAGGGAAAGTGTTAAAGTGTGTCTCGAGAGTGAGTTTTCGTCGGGGATCTGTCTTCGTTGCTTGGGAAAAAAAAAATATTTAGCGAAAGGAAAGTGGAGACATTAATCCGTTCGTCGATACCGAGCGCGTGAAAAGTTTTCACCGTGGGCAAAGCAAAGGAGCGGAAGAGAGCAGTCGGCTCCGGAGGAGCGAAAAATCGACTCGTCGACGCGGAGGAAGATACATCGCACGGTATATAAACGTAACGAAATCCCATTTGCTTTCGAGCGCGAGGTGCGCGATGCTCGAGTCGGAGGGACGCTATCTCCGGAGAGAGAAAGGCAGCCGGCTCCGAAAGAAAATCCGATAATTAAAGAGCCGCCGCAATTACGACGGATCGGTTTGTCCTACAGCGCCGCAGCGGCCGAGTAGTTCGGCGCTCGTTCGAAGCCGAAGATTTATAGGTATAAAAAGACGCTGCCAATTAGGTTCGGTTAGGTGTAGCGTGAGAAGAAACAGCGCGCGTTTTGGGCGGTCCGTGGGAATTTAAGCAAAGTACAAAAACCTCCGATTGTACGGAAGACAATGGAGATCATACGGCGCGTGCAATCCACGTAACAACTCCATTGTCTTATCACCGCGCGATAACGAAAGAAAGAAAAAAGCCGGTAACCCTACTTCCGTCAAAACGCTCGGAATATCGTCGGCTAAATATGTTAACCTGCTAACTCACATCAAGTTAGATTTTCAGGAGCGAGAAAAAAACTGTCTTGATCAATACAAAAGTTCTTATATGACAACGGATTTTAACACAATAGTGTTGTCAGTATTTGTCTAACCTTCTTTTAAATAAAACGTATGTAAATTATTTAGTCTAGTCTAGCCATGAAGTATCCGAGTAATCAAAGCATCTCAAAATCGTAAAATATGGAGTTAGCAGGTTAACACATTTAGCCGACGATATGTATTTACGTCACGCGTATACCGCACACCGCGTGCACCGAAAAAGGTGGTCCTCGACTGTCGGGGTACACGATGCGTATAGCAGCAGTAGCAGAGGACGCGATCGTTCCATTTCCAGCGAAAGGGGTAACTTGGTTTCAAATGTGGTGAGGATAAAAAACGTTTCGCTAGCGATCGCAAAAAAGCACTCATTGTCATGCATGGAAATCGAATGGACGGTATTTTTCCGCCCCGCGGTGGAGTCTACCATTCGTCACCCTTTACGAGTACCACCTGAGTCTAGTCGATACTCCCCCAACCTCTCTCGCTGTTGGAGACTACGATTGAATCATATTTCACGAAATTCATTCGACCTTTTTCCGCGCATCAATGCGCGAAGCACTCCTCTCGCACCCCCATAAATTTCCGCGCTCCAACCCCCGGCGGCGTCGATTATTCAAATCGCCTAGGAGTCGCGCGATGCCGGCTGCTTCCTAGCGCGAGCCCCGTGGAAAGACCTCCACTACCGGGTGGAGTTGCTTCGCGAGAACTTTTTTGGGTCGGGGAAGAGGGATGGAAAACGCGGAAACGTACGTTGGCGCAGTCAGACAGCGGGAGTCAATTATTTATGACCGTCTCCCGAAGGGCGTTCGAACGACGAAACCTTTTCGCTGTCTCTCGGAGTGCACGGAAAGGATGTGAAGAAATTCGCTGAATATTGCAGACGGCAAAAACTTTGACGCTATAAATAATTGTATCGCGTCGTCCGCGCCGGCTGGAGCTCTCCTTTCTTGCCGTCGTGTAGGAATACGGCGATTTATAAAAATGGCTCAAAATCTTGGTTATCGTTCATTACCTCCTACTCGATTCATGGCAGACGATGTATTTCATAATGTTAATCAAAGTTCTTTCATGTAAACGAATCCTTCAATCAGTAATGTTGAAGCTAACAGCCGGAGGAGTTAAGAGGCCGACACACCCTGTCTGGAAATGTAAAGCTATGTAAATTTTCAACATGGTGCATAAGAACCTTTTGCATTTTCGCCACCACACTTAAAAAACATAAATCTAGAGCCCTATAGAAAAAAAAAGAAAATAACAAATTTCTGAATTTACCGATTGGTTACAACAAACAAATTTATTTTTTTTCTATGAGGCCCTAGATTTATGTTTTTTTAAGTGTGGTGGCGAAAATACGAAAGGTTCTTATGCACCATGTTGGAAATATTACTTTACAGCCGCGACAATTTTCGGGCCTTTTTATCGCGGCTGTAAAGTAATATTTCCAACATGGTGCATAAGAACCTTTCGTATTTTCGCCACCACACTTAAAAAACACAAATCTAGGGCCCTATAGAAAAAAAAAAATTTCTTTGTTATAATCAATCGGCAAAATCAGAAATTTATTATTTTCTTTTTTTTTCTATAGGGCTATAGATTTATGTTTTTTAAGTGTGGTAGCGAAAATGCAAAAGGTTCTTATGCACCATGTTGAAAATATAGCTTTACATTTCCAGACGGGGTCTGTCGGTCTCTTAATGATATCAAGAGCAATAGGTACGATACGGCGGCTGACGTACAACGGACCGCATCTACTGGCTGCTGTAGCTCCGACCGCCTGACAGCCAGTAGATTCGTCTGTCATGCGTCCGCCGCCTACCGGGTGCGCTATACGCCGTCGGACGGGTGACGGATCGTACCTACTGGCCCGCCTCTGTAACTTATCCGATCGTCAGCTTCGGCATTATTTTCAATTCTCACCCGCGATATCACCGTACAAACGTATCGCGCGAAGAAAAGAGCGAGCGACAATCAGGAAAAAACAGACTCATCGATAAACTCGACTCCCCTCCGTCGTTTCTTTCCCGCTCGGCGATGCGGAAGGAAATGTATAATATTTCGCGAGCTCTCTGCTCCTCGCGCTCGTGATCGCCCTTTCGCGAACCCCGCGATAAATCAGACTCCTTCGCAACCCGGTGTCGATTCTCCAACGAGTGACGATAACGCTCCGCGTCACCGAACGACTCGCGCGCGGCGCGCGATAGCGCGAAAGAAAGGACAGGAGACGTTTCTCCTCTTCGGGGAACCGAGATTGCGTGACGACTGCTCGTATCATCCATCATACACGAGGAGTGACGAGACGTCGACGTATCCGGATATCCGACGAGGGAAAATGTAAAGGATATGACGTGTCGCGGGATCTAGGATCGATAGCGCGGTTATAGACAGTATGATGTACGCGCGTATACCTAGCGACTCCATCCCTCGCTTCCTCTGCTCCTGTGATTCGCGTTTCTCCCCTCTCCGCAGACTCCCGACCCAGCTGCAGGATCGACCTTCGCCTCGGCCCGCCTCGGCGCTTCGATTCGCCGAGATATGCGTGATTACACTTTCCTCGCGGAGCGGAATTCCGTTGGAATTTCGACGATCATTTCCGTCCGCGCGGCAAAATCGGCTCCGCACGCGCAACGCGACACAACACGGGCGACTCGTTATCACCGCCGACTCGTTGTTATCATCGCCACGTGTTCGGCGGTTAACTCGATGCTACGTATCACCCGAAGTCGCCGAGCGCGTCGCACATCAGGTCAACTCGCGCTGAATGGTCCGGCGCATGCGCTCTCTTACGTTATACGCATCGCGTGGAGGCTCCTGCAGAGAGATGCAACGTGCCGATGCACTCGGACACCGCGCGCGCGCGCGACACGAACGAAAGAACGTGGATACGCTGCGATAGAATGTGGTATGTTCGACTAAATCGACGATCGCGAACGCGACAACGCCGATCGGATTACAGGAATGAATAATCAGTCGAATCAACTGTGCACTTTCGAACGAAATAGTTACAGAGACGCGCCCGAACTGGATTTTCTTTTTCTCCTGTATGAACCGATAACACGGATCCCTCCTCGAACGATTTTCTCTCCACACACCTCCGAGGCACTCGCGCACTGATTATTATCCTTCACGGACAAATCACTCTTGTGATATTCGTGTACAGCAGTCACAGGTGCTAAACGAACGCTCAAACAGTATCAATACCGTGGAACGTTTATCGAGCGCAGGGCCACGCACGGCGCGGCTCGGTGTGAATAACGCGGTGACGGTCGAGAACGCTAGATCGAACGATCGTTGATGTCGCGTGCGCGCCGGCTCGACGACTGTGTGCGACTGAAAGTCCACTCTCACTCGTCTCTCGGATTCAGCGTTTCTACGGACGTAACGACAGTCGAGCCGCGTGACGTGTTTGCCGAGCGGAACACTATCGCGCCATCGCGCAACGTCGCGCGTCAATTTTTAAACCAGCCCGCGACTCGTAACGTTTCGGCGTAAGTGAACCGCGACGCAAGGGGCAAGGAGTTACACGCGTATGCACCGTACGCGTGACGCAACGTCATCGCGTTTCCCGCGAAGCGACGAGTCTCTCCCGTGGGCGCGTTCGCCGGATGCCAAAAGGGGATTCTTCTCCTCCCTCTTCTTCGCACTTCGACAAACGCGCGCGACACCGTCGAAACTTTTACTCGGCCTCCTTATCACGCGAGATAGAAAGTATCGAAGAGGTCGTAGAGTCGACGCTTTGACGATAGTGTGTGTTTCTCTCCATCACCTTAGAACGCGATAAACGACTCTCCTCTCGACTCGGGAACAAGTTCAATGAGGAACTTGCGTGAAATTTGTTTTCCCCTGAAAATTTTACCGAATAAAGCTATCGTGTTATAAAAACGAGGGAGAGCGCTGTATTTTTTAATAATATATAACTATATTGGAGAAAAAGAATTAATTAATCGTGCGCCTCAAACGCCTAAACCACGCCACGCCTAGAACGCAGTATGATTGGCCGATAGCGCTTTTACTGTTGCGTGACGTCACACATTTCTTCTCGCTGTTTGCGCGGCCCTTTCAAACGCTACATTTTTAACTCAAATTCGTGAAGGTATCCGACATATTAAGACCATAAGTTTATATACCGTTGAAATTGTAATTTTTACTCTATTTTTTAAGCCAGTAAAACAAAAATCATGCAAGTTCCTCATTCTTTCGTCGGGAGCGATACTTTCGCGCCGCTCCTGGCAGTCGGCTTCTCGAACGACGTAATTACGGCCTGCGAGTCGGCGCTGCCGCGGCATCCGCGCTGCCCGAGTCTCTCCCCTTTTTTGTGCTCATACCCAGGACTTCCTTCCTCCGCGTCGAGATCGCGAAATATAATTTGACTCGTCCCTCGCGTCTCCAACTCGCTAACAAGTCCCAAAGTCGACAGCGGCATCGGGAGAAATCGAAAGCTTAATTTCATATCCGCGCCGTCTCTGAGAAGAAAAAAAGTGAGAACTAATAAAAAGTCTTTCGATTAGTTTCCCATCGGGGGTGACAAGTTCCACCGATGCCGGGTGGCGAATCTCTCCCCCTCCGAGTCACTTCTGGTCGCTGTACGATGAGAATTCCTCTTTCGAGCCGCGGCCCAGCAGCGCCACGCGCGTCCCGCAAATCTTATCGACGCTACATCGGAACGTGTCTAATTATAATAAATAGCCGCGTCTCCCGGTCAGCGAATTCAGACCCCCCGTGGTAAGACCATTTTCCCGAACCCGAAATTCGTCCCCGTTACGCCCTGTAATTCTGCGTTAACAGACTCGGCGCGGGTTCGTGCTCCGAAGATTGTTATCCCTTCATTCTGTCTCGCTCGGGTATATGTATACATACACGCGCGGTATAATATAATATAATATAATAATTGGGTCGGAAATAGCGCGTGTGGGTGGAAGGAGATGTGATTTCAGCCGAGTATAGGCGCTCGACATTCTTTACGGGTCGAGAGGGTACACCGAGGCGAACTTTTCCTTCCGTCGGCGAATAGAATATGTCGAGAGAGTTCTCCGCTAAATTGGACGATCAGCGAGGAGCTCGTCGTTGGAGGAATGCGTGTAAATATTTATGTACCGATGAAATACAAGAAATCGATTAATCGTAGGACGAGAAATCTCTCAAAAGAGGTATCAGGTTTCCCCGCGATTATTCTCTCGTATTTTGCAACCCGCAAATCCCCGTCCAAATCAAATCGGATCCACTTACCCCGCGTGTCGCCGAGGGATCGCGTACACGACAAGCGGCAATTTATACTATAATACGCTTTCGAATATCCGAGAGAGGAGCGAGCGCCGTATAAATCAGCTTTATCCGGCGGATTCGATCGTCCGCACTTCATCACGGGGTCGTGCCGGAGAAATTGACGCTTTTTTTCGACCACGTTGATACACGGGACGTGGGGTACTCGTCGTGGGCGTTGTTTTGCTCGCGTAAAAACGCGGATACGTATGTCACGTGCGCCTCAAATCCCACGTCACTCCTGGCAAGCCATCGAATAACCACGAAAGCTCGTAACCCGACGCGATCGAGGTACCGATAGCGTCGCGAATACCGTGTATAATCCCTGATAACGTACGACTGCTCCGATATCATTCACGCGCGCGCGCCTATATCCACGTATAATCCTGTCAACTTGTAATTAGTAATAAAGGATATCGCGGATGGGGGAGGATATCCGACGAGACGTTCCCGTCTCGCATCGAAAACTTCCATCTTACGCTCGCGGCGAGCCAATCCTTAACATTTTTTCCATGGCGCTCGCGCCTCCTCTTTCAGTTCTTCGACAAGAATTATTACCCGCCGTCAGTTATAAAGCAGTTGTATAACCATGGCACCCGTCCAGCCTAGTGAAGAAACAAGCGCCGGTAAAGAATGAAGGGTCTCCGCCTCCCAGCAAGAAGTAATATTATAATACATTTTACGACGAAAGTTTGCTCCTTCTATGCCGATAAGCAGACGAAGTTGCGTCGACACCGCGGGGCGAAGCTGGGACGCGGCTCTTTCGGCTGACGAATTTCGATTAGTACAGAAGGAGTAGAGCGCGGAGTTGCACCATCCGGAAGATCGTTCTCGCGGTACGGATTTACTCCGGTCGCGTCCGAATGAATTTTATCGCGACGTTCGATCGCAACGCGCCGTATTTAATCGGAATACAATTAGGCCATCGTTGACGCGCGCAATTGCAGCCGCCTTCGCACACTCGAAATTACCGAGCGCGTCGCGCGTGGAAGCCAGACGTGGGATGGGAAGTACATGATAAATTAACGGGCGCAATTAAAAGTCGATTTGCCAAATACGGCCTCCCTTCGACGAGGTGCGGTTCGCTGCATCGTTTCGTCGAGTGGACCGCTCCGCGTCCGCGATCTTCGTCGTCGTCTCGTTCTCACGTTTCCTTTGGACTCCAGTGGCTCAAACCGAGGATACGCGTCTCGTCATCTCGCGACGATCAATCGTGTCGCGTTTTTTCCTCTGCCTCGTTGATGTCAGAAATGTATCCGTTTTTTACCATGACTGCTCGCGAAGCAAGAAAAGCTCTTCGCGCAACCTTAATTTCTTTTGCTCCAAAAATCGCACTTAATTAATGCATACTTTTTTTTCTCGAGTCTGGGTCCCGGTGTGAGCTTTCCGCCCCCACCCAGTTTATTTCGTCTGCCAAATAAAAAGTGCATTGCAACGAATGTCGTCCGACTGAAAATGTACATATTATTCTCGGGGAAATGATGAATTCGAGGGATTATTCGAAAAAAAAGTGTTTTCCCTAGCGAGACAGACGTTTGATCGATCGATTGCAGTTTTATCGTAAAATCGCACGGTCTCTACGGAACAGAGATTACCCGCGCATTTTATCAACGTCACAGTGAGGTACTCTACGATTAATGGCCGGGAATGTGTACATCTCCGCCTTACCGCGGGACACCGCGTCCATTTTCGCGATGAAGAAACCCGAGGAATTTATGGAGAGACCGGCGAAGATTCACGGGGACCGTCGTTTCCGGCGTCTACTCGGCTTATGAGAAAAAAGATTTTTCGCTGAGACGAGAGCGTCTCGGTTTATGTTCTCCGGATTCCTAACTCTAAATAAACAGCGTGTCGGCCGTTCGAATGGTGATAAAATGATGGTCCTGTGTGAGAGTCCATGTAAGCTTCGGATGAAATAACGTACGAAGAAGCCCGCGTGGGACGATTGGGATTGGAAAGTATATCATTGGTAATGTGTGGCGGGAGAGGATAACGGCGTAGACGCGAACCGCGTATCGGTTGCGGATGCGATTTTCCGAAACGAATCCGGACGAATCATTTATTTAACGGAATTCGACAGATCCCGCGGGGAATCTCGCCTCTTCGAGAACCGCCCGCGCTCGACCGCTGCTGTGTGTTTCAGATCCGCGACCATGGCCAATTACCAAAATCTCTCGGACCTCAACGAGACGCTCCTCGCACCGAGGAGCGCTACCCTCGGCGAAGATTATATATTCGACAGGACGGACGTGAAAGTGATCTTCGTCACCCTGTACTCCATCGTCTTCTTCTGCTGCGTCGTCGGTGAGTGTGTGATTTGCCCCTTAGCGCCACGACCGTCGATTCTCCGCTGCAGTACGCGTACCGCCGGTTTAATACCGACCGGAAATTTTCGCAGCATCCGCTCTACTTTCCCGCGAGAAAACTCGCTGCAATTTTCATATACTACGTACATCTATATTTATCGTTCTCGCGATGGAAAATGGAGCGGGGGCAAGAATTTCCGCCGGGGATGATTATTATCGTCGGCCGAGGGGCGAGTCGCGGGGCCGCTCTCGCTGCAGCAGAAACTGCAACGCTGCAGCGGGATGCTTTCCGGTCTTTCCCTTCCATCGCACCTCCGGCGAACTGCGTCGCGTAAAACTGCTCTCTCGAAAGAGGGATCTCCGAAATTCCGTTAGCTCCCCTGAAAACGTCCGCCATATCGGTGAACGACGGGGCCGCTTTGACACTTTTCCCGGCTGCTTTTCACAAAGACGCTGCGAACGTCGCGTCTCCCGTTCGAGGAAGAAGCGCAAATCAGCCGCTGTCCGCTCCGATCGTTCGAGTTTTATCGTCGCGTTTCGCGCGAACGAATTTCACCCCGTAAACACGCGCCGATCTCCACCCCCTTCGCGCCCCTATCGCTCGCGGGTGCGAAAGAAGAGGTATCCGCTAATTTGTTCGCCGAAAATTCCTTTCGCGGGCATAATTATTATTATGCGCTGGCGTAATAATTACTTTCTCGCGTTGAGACTCTTTCAGCGCGCGCGCGCGCGCGCGCGCAGAGATCCTCGAATGGGGATCGGGACGAGAGTTATACCGCGGGGATAAGAAGGGCGTCGAGCAGTATTAAAAGGGGTTTAATTATAAAGAGCGAAGATAACCCGAGGATTACTTTTAATCTCATCGCAGGAAAAAGGTTCGCCCCCTGACCGACCGTATAATAGATTGCGGTCGATATAGCGACGCGACGTAAAGGCTGGTTTTGACGTAACTTTAAACACGTATATACTCGGAGTTACCCTTCGGAGTTACCCTCGTGAAAATTTGCCCAAGATTGTCTGACGTGGATGTGTCACGTTCTAAATTTGCCCCGAAATACATTATCGGGTTTCCGTGTAATATAATACAAAAGTTATCCCGTCAGCGATCCGTCTACATTGTATATATACCAGAGTCGAAAATCCGCGACAATTTTATTTCGCCCGCGGAGAGTCGTGCCTGTTAAAGCTGCAGGGGTTGTTTTCGTCTTCTGGCGAGAATAAATGGCGCGCGCGGATCATCCGGTAGACGCGGGTGTATTACCACTTCTCGAGTCGAATCCTCCGCGAGGTGGTGGCCTTTAAAAATGAATACGTCCCGCTCGCGCTATAATAATAATTCCTACTCCACCGGGGAGATATTTGTGGCGCGGGGTGCTTAAATAGTAAACATCGCGCGCCTCTTCGGCAAAGCCGCAGCATTTTCGCTCGCCTCGCCCGCGAATGTTACGCCCGTGTAAAGTGCGACGTCGGGACACGCATCGGAAACGGACGCGCCGGTTCGTTCGCTCCTGTATAATACATTCTCTGCGCGACCTCATTTTCCACGTGACGATGGTCAATTCCCGCTGGGAGAGAAATCCGTATTAAACCCGTAGAAAAGAATCGTTTCCAGCTATCGATTTCCGCGCGGTACGACGACGTCGAAAGAAAGAGTTACACGTACGATTGCTCTTCCATTCACGCGTGAAACCTTCGAAACGATGCGCCGTTCATTTAACGGGATAGCGATACCACTCTCCGCTGCTGTCTCTCTCGACGATTCGTTTCAGCTTGCCGCGATCTCTAGGAGATTGCGGCACACGTATACGCGATCGATTCTCCCGACATTACGCACATACGTACAAAGGAATAAAATATTACGGCCAATTTGAAGAGAGGACTGGAATTTCGGAGCCCTCGGCCTAATTCGCTTCGTGAAATTTACGCCGCGTTATCGCGCCAATCGCCGCGGATTTTATCCCCGGCAATAGCGTCGGCGACGACGGGTGTTTCGTTGATGTGTTCATTATCTTGGATTCCTCGGAATTCGCCCTTACAGTTTCATTGAGCCCGTGAAAAAGCCCCTTTTCGCGCTCTCGTCGGGCGCCGCGCTCGCTTTGTTCGATGCGATGACGCGACGAATCTAATCAAATTTGTCTCATCTCGGAATGTCCCCGAAATAAAAGTCTGCCTGCGCGTTTTCGCCCGTCGCAAAAACTCGCCCGCTCGACGCGAACAGTCGAAATACCGACGACGACGAATATGAAATAATTTCATATCGCGCTCAACTCGCCTTCCGAGAGAGCGGTGAATCGCGTCGCGCACCACTTTGGGCCACTCGCCGTAGCAATGAGGAACTTGCATAATTTTTGTATTGGCTTGAAGAATAGAGAGTACAAAATTACAATTTCAACGGTATATAAACGTATGGTGTTAACATGTCGGATACCTTCACAAATTTGAGTTAAAAATGTAGCGTTTGAAAGAGCCGCGCAAACAGCGAGAAGCAATGTGTGACGTCACGCAACAGTAAAATCGCTATCGGCCAATCATACTACGTTCTGGGTCGGGGCGTGGTTTAGGCGTTATAGGCACGATTAATTAATTCTTTTTCTCCAATATAGTTACATATTATTAAAAAACACAGTGCTCCCTGGTTTTTATAACACGATAGCTTCGTTCAGTAAAATTTTCAAGGAACAAAAATGTCATGCAAGTTCCTCATTGCGAGGATGAAAGGAAAGTGGTCGTACCTATTATACGACTCGCCGCCTATACATAGAGAACGAGAGCCTCGCACGAACACTGCGAGTCGTCCTGAGAGATCACCACGTTTTTATCGCTCCCCGTACCTCATCGTTCGTCGTCAGTCGCGAGGGACACCACATTTGTACCCATAGCGGACGTCGCAATCGAGGCCCACGAGAAAACTGGGGGATACGAGTTCGTCGATTTCTAATCCTCCCTCGACAAATTACGGAGCCTCGATTCCCTCGTCTCGTCCACCTTTCGCGCGGATTCGGACCATCGCGTGTTCGGCGTTCGAGTGGCCCCCGTTACGCGGTAACGGTCGGTGCGCCGATAGGAAAAGCAATTCGATCGTACGAAACGGGTCTAGGAGTGGTTGTAAAAACGGTTGCGCGCGAGGAACTCCCACGTCGCGCGCGCACATCGCTGTATTTCTCTTCTCCGCCCCCTCGAGTCCAAAGTTTGCGGCTCCATCGAGACTCGGCGGCCGCCGCCATACGCGGCTACACCCAGCCTCGGAGAACATTTTACGAGACGCCCACCCCGGTTCACCCGCCGCAGAAACTAATTGCCCGCTCCCCACGACTTCTCGACGAAATATTTTTCCGCGCCACCGCACAGCGAGTGCCTCGCGGCGCGTCCTTCCGCTCTCTCGAAACCATCGCGCATACTCAGCCACGTTCGAGTACATAGATAAAGGTGCGTTCGGCGAATGGAAGACTCGAGGGGAGAGCGGGGTGTGTACCGGGTGTAGTTAAGCACACACCGCGGTAAAACGAGACGAGTCAGAAGCTCGCGTGGGAGCGCGGCTGCGAGCGCGCTCCAACAGACCGGAGCACTTTAGGGATGCCGAAATTGGCGCGGAAAAGCGCTACCGCGAACAGGCAATCCAACTTCGTTCCGTTTGCCGTGTGTATTTCAAGACTCGCGCAGTAAGTACGTACCGCGGAATGCGCCAGGACACCGTGCGACAAACTCCGCGCTTCAGTCAAACGCGAACTCGTTAAGGTTTCGTGACTGATCCAGCTCTATTGACGCGTGCAGCCTGGAAGCTACCGCAGTACTATACATCCGCAATGTAATACAAGTACATATCGGGGTTAATCAATCCGGTGCATACATATGTATACGATAAGCGCGTCATCGCCGATCGGTCCTTCCCCGCAAAAGTTGTATGCACTGAAAAACAATATTTAGCTGATCCAGCTATATTTCTGGCTGCCTCAGACATTATTATATTTGGTGACAACTAGAAAAATATTGCTAGCGTGTAGCAAGAATTCTTGCTATTGCGAAGAAAATTATCACTGCAATTACTGTAATTTTCTAGTTGTGGCCAAATTTTTTCGAGTGTGCGTGTGTACGTACGTACACACGCACACACATACCCGTGGCACTGAGTCTCTGTCTCATTGGCGAACAAATTTCGTCCGGGAGGGAGTGTCTCCGAGAAAAAAAAAAGAAGCGACCCGCGCGGAGAAGGAGTTAAGTTTTCCTATCCCCGCGATTATCCCGGGGATTGCGCGATCTCCTTCTCCTGCCGCCGCGTCCTGCGGCCTAGTTCCCACACCTGTTCTCCTCCAACTCGTTATTAAGCATTCAGAAACCACCGAGCGCGAAACGAGCAGGGGAGGGTGGGGGAGGGTGGGATAGAAAACGGGAGTTCCGACTCCGCCGCCGGAGGAGGGATCGCTGCAACTGACGCGAACAATTTTATAATTTCACCGTAAATCGCTCGCGAACCCGATAAGGCGTCGGGTGCCGCTTTGCCGATCGACGAAGGTCGTCGCATTTCGCGATTGGCGGGTCGGAGGAAGGAATGATTCGGGACGAAAGTTGCAGAGCCGCCGAAGTCGAGGAACTTTTATTCGGAGCACTTTTTCGGCCGATCTCTCGATCGCGAGATACGACGGTCCTCGTTTCAACTGAAATCCGAGCTAACGCGAGAATGGATACACCTCATTCCTCGTTGGCGTTGAGATTTCGAGTTCCTCTCGCGCTGGCTTACGTCCCGGGACGCTTTGATTGGATACCGGAACTTAACTACGACTTAACGAGACAACGATAAATAGGATCGTTAAGGGGGAAGAAATTTCGCGTCGGCGGCTGCCTCGTTCGAGCCCGGCATCCCTCGCTCCGGGGCTTGCTTTGCACGCGACGGGGCTAATTTCCTCCCTCCACTCCAATTGCCGAGATCTTTTGTTCGGGATTCTCGCGGATCGTCGCGCGAGCCGCAGATTCGAAGGGAATTTCCACGCGTGATTTTGCGCGTCGAAAAAAAAAAAAAAAATTGTTAAGACATGCGAACGAAAATCTCGTAAACCCGTTATACTCGCGTAGCCAGCCGCGTGCTTTTATGCGCGCGCGTATACTTGCGTGGGACAGGGAGCGAGGTAAAAAATAGTTTACATATCAGGGCCCTGCTGGTGGAGTTTTTTTTCGGTCGGAACTCATAAAATTCCGAGTAAAATTCTCGGCTGGGAAGCGAAGAATTCTCACCAACTCGATGCTTCGTTCTCATTTTACGCACGGAAGAGTAGGAAGAAATTTCACTTTTCGATACTCGGAGTCTTTATCAACTCGAAAATTCGCTTTTCCGACCTACGAGTATTTTATTTGTTCCGCGAGTTCAAAGACGCCAAATCTCGATTGCCCGGCACTGCTCGATACGTATGTACGTATGTACGTGTGTACGTACGTATGAATTTCACTTTTCGATACTCGGTATCTTTATCAATTCGAAACTTCGCTTTTCCGACCTACGAGTATTTTATTTGTTCCGCGAGTTCAAAGACGCCAAATCTCGATTGCCCGGCACTGCTCGATACGTATGTACGTATGTACGTGTGTACGTACGTAAATGCACACCCCAGCGAAAAAATTAAACTAGCGTCAGTCTCTCGGGCGACCCGCGAAGCTGGATTGTATATTTTGACGATTAGCATGAAAATACATACATACGCATATATCTCGGCCGATTCTCCGCAGGATGAGAGGAAATAACAAACCGGTAATTGCCGACGTGTTATGTTTTTGGAAAACGCTCTCTGTTTATCCGCGGCCGTAAACATAATGGACCGTATTCGCAGTCGAGTCTGCGGAGCCTTCGAGACCTCGACTCAACACTTTGCCGCTCTTCGTCGTTTCCCGTGGTGCCTCCAACCTTCGCTTCTTCGTGTTTCGAGCCTCGAAAGCTCGACTATGCGAACACCCCCCGATATCTCCGCGAAAAAGACGATCGCGGATGCGCGTCGGCGGGATCCCTCTAGATTAATTGAGCCGTTGAAAACCGGAATGGTCTAAGTCACTTTTCATGTAAGCCGAGATTATTTGGCTGCAAAGTTAAGTACAATTTGAAAAATTTGTCTAGACGGTACAAACAGATATTTTAAATCATAAATATCTGCTCTGTATCATCTAGATAGATTTTTCAAATTGTACTTAACTTTGCAGTTCAATAATCTCGACTTACATGAAATGTGACTTGGACCATTCTTATTTTCAACGGCTCAATTAAGAGGGTCGAGTCAACCGACAACCGTCCCGGAGACTTTGTCGAAATCGGCCCGCGCGTAAAGTCGAGAAAAAAACTTTGCGGAAACCCGTACTGGTGAACTTCCTGCCGTGAGAGGGAAGATTAATTGAATTGATATTTAATGACCCTTTTTTTGGCCAGCCGGCTAAGTCTGGGTTCGTTTCTCGTCGAACTCGGCGACTCGCGCGGCAAATTACTATTTCAAACACGAGTCTTCGAATCGTCTCCCCTTCGAACTTACAATTAGTCCGCATCACGTTCGATTCGCGTATACCGCAACCGGACGTCCAAAATACCGATATTCCGCAATCCCGCCGCAGGAGTAACCGAGCATCGCCAATTATACGGTAACTGCGTCGATTACATAATTACACGGGGGATCGTTGGGCGTCCGCCTGAATCTAAACCCGCGGCTTTCCGTCGCAATGCGCAAGCTCGGTAATCATCGGGCGAGTGGTGTTATCTTGGGAACGAAGCGAGATACGATAAATATTTATAGAACGGAGTCGTTTGGTTTTCAAACGCCGACGACTTTTGTCCGTCGTTTCTTATCGGGTCTCGCTTCGCTTTCGAGATCCCGTTGGCTTTCCGAGGATATACGCTGCGGGAAATCGGCTTACGCGTGCGTAATATATGCGTATGCGTAGATATACAGTCGCGGTTCAACCGCAATGAGATATCGTCCGGATTATCTTGATTAACTGTGGTGAGATAATTAGTTAAACGTAGACTCGGAGAAACTGATTTTTCCCGCGAAACTTTAGGAACGATTATCTACTGGTATTTTAACGTATAACCACATCGAGGGTGATCAGCATCCCTTCACCTCCGACTCAACTTGCCGTCTCTGATTTACATTCGCCGAACGGACTCTGCGGTGGATGTGAATGCACGCGAACGTATTCGCCGCAGGTCGGAAATCGCACGACTGGCGATTCCGGCGCTACGCGATCCGAATTCGTATTTTCTTCGTAAACCTCCTCGATGCGGTCGCGTGGCAGCCGAAGGCGAAAGTCGACGAGGAGAGACGCGCAAGGTTCGTTGGAACTCGCGAGAGGAAAATCCGGTGTTTTCCCGAATCCTTTTTATTTATCCTTTTTATTTATCGCGATCCTCCCTCACCCTTTGACGAAACGTGAAGAAAATTCGCACGAGGCACCGCGGAAGTGGAAAATCTCTCCTCGTGGGATCGTATATGTATGCATGTGTACGTATGCGTCTGATCCGCACGAGTCTCATTTATCGCTTTATCGAGTTCCTATTGAACCTCTTTGAATTATTTATGGACGATTACGGCGGAACACGCGTGATGCTATTGCGAAAACAATCTCCGGGAAAGTGTCGCATTCTATTTTGAGCCTTAACGAGGATGTGGAAAAGCGAGCGTGATTCCAGGATGTTTACGATAAATCGTCCCCTTTCGACAGTCGCCCTCCGCTCGACTGCACATCTCGCTTTCCCTCTTCTCCCTTCATTTCCTCCGCGCGCGATGGCCTATTTATCTTCGCGTGTATTCAGAAGTTCTGAAAAAAATACCATCTCGTCGACGATACACGTTGGCGTGTAATCGATGAAGCAGAAATACTCGTGGTTTGAAAAAAAAAAGTACACGGACCGTTTCAAGACTACTACCCTACCCGCCGTTTTTCTCGTTTCCACCCCAATTCACACGATTTCAAAAGAGAAAATTTACATCGGAAGGCACTTTCCTTCTCCCTCTTACCGATAGATTACACAGCTACCCGCATTTCGAGGGCATGAAAAACGTTTGACGCCGAGGGGTTACCTTTCTTCATTTCTTCGAATTACACCGACCGTCGAGTCGAATCGACCGCGCGCTAAATCCATCGCGTCGCGTCAGTCGGTTAACCATTCGCCCATCGCTGAACGAACGGAGTAGAGCATCAAATTGATTCAACGACGTCCACTTTGCAAGTAGTTCCTACACCGGCTTAACGGGGGGCTACGGTACTGAGCGCAACGTGCTTCCGCTTTTACGATGTAGAAGCTGCAGTGCTGTATAGATAAAGCATTTCCCACATCCGTGCCAGCGGCACGGCTGCAACGTGCACGCGCGCGAGAGAGAGAGAGAAGAAGAAGAAGAAGAAGCTTTTATTTGGCACTAGGGCACTAGATAGAGAGAGAGAGAGAGAGTCTTCTCGAGACGAAAATCTCTTTTCCAAACGACGCTCCATTTCGTGCGACTCGTTTACGACCGCATCAGGAAATAAACGAGGAAAACGTACGAGGAACTGTTTACACAGACGCGCGTAATCGGATGCGACGTAATGCGTACATCACGTACGAACCCTCGCGCGCCAATGTGACCGCGATCATCATTCGCTCGACGATGGACCCCCCCCTGCCCGAATTTCGCTGCGGTTTACGACACCGCGTAATCACTTTCGCCTTACGCATTAAGTACCGAGCGCGGCAGTTATGAAATGATACAATACGTCGTATAAGCTCGGCGCGGGCATGCGTGTCCGCGCGTACGGGGAGTAACGATTTATCGATGAGCTCGTCGGATAGAGATTTAAAGCGACTACCCACCAATCCCTCCATCTGCAGCCGTTTTATCGAGCGGCCGATGGATGGAGATTCTGATCCCCGAAACGCTGTACTCGTATACCTATCGGTTTACCGTCGTACCGAGAGCCGCTATCGTGATTATCGATCGAGTCGAAGCCTTTCCGAGTATACGTTTCAGCATCCGATTCTCCCCGAAGTAACGGAAGTGGAGAAAGGGTGAAAAGACAACTCTTCGCTCCCGCTTCGTCCGAAATCCTTTTCCAAGGTGCATCGAAACGTTTCTATAGCGGCACCCGACCAATTCGGTAAAGTGCTCTTCGAGAACGCGAAGATAAATCCATCGATTCGATAAATCTCTTTGTCTCGTCCGCTCGTAACTACCGTTGCGTCGTCGCCCTTTCCGTCCACGCTTATCACCTTTTTATCTCCCTCGCGAATGACCGCGCGAAATCTCTCCGTCGTCACACGCATCGCGAATATCAAAACTTGGAAAGAAACCGGAGTACAGTAACGCGAGATACCCTCCGTGTTCTCGCGCGATACACGTGGAGTCGCCTCGGGAGTATATTACACGCTCGTCGTTGATTAAATTTTCATTTTCTCAATGACCCCCCCGAGTCGCGCGGCGGAGTTTCAGCGAATACCTGCTCCCGACGCGTTAATCCGACGAACGTCACGGCCGCGCGTAACGCTTTCGGGCGCTTCTTCGTCGCTGGGAAGTTGGGCGACGAGTGCCGCGACTTCCAAATTTCGGAACAAAGGCGTCGTCGTGTCTGGTTAAACCCGAAATACAACGTTGCGCGCCCGAGGTGTGGCGCGGACACGCGAGGGGGGTGAAATTTTAGCGATCATTTTTTCCTCCGAAAGATCTTACTCGAAATCTGCCCTTCCCTCCGACGTCTTACCCGCTCTCCCTCCTCGTACAGCAGTCTTCCAAAAAAGCATTCCAAGCGGGCATTTTTGGATTTCCCGCGTCTTTGATCCCTCCGTGGCTTCCGTAAAAGCGCCTATACGGAAATTACGACGAGAGGAGCGCCACGGGATTCGGAAAACGCTTCACGGAAGGTCTTCGCACGGAGGAAAAGGTAGCGACGGAGGGCGAAGATTAAATTCCATCCGCATACCGGCGGCTTTTCCATCGCGGAAGAATTAACGCGGAAAATCACGGAATAACTTTATATACGCGTCCATCGAGGCCAACGTCCAGGGGAATGTTATTCAAGGGGAGAGGGCGTAAAAAGTGAAAAAAGTAAAAGGCGCACCCCTTCCACGGTGCACGGCACTGGAAACCATGAATCACATTATTCGCAAAGTTTCCGCCCTCAGTCCCACCGATTAGGAGATGGAACCCGACACGCCCTCGCGAGCAACTTCTTAATCGAGTTGAATCATTTTAAAAGCCCCAAGTTCCCCCGCCTCTCCAAATCCGATAGAGAGTCGTGAAGGACGGCCGCGGGGAGCTCGGAAGTCGAATTAATACGTTCGAGGGTTTCGATACGAACGAGGGAGTCGTCGACCCGCGAGACCGTTGTGGCACTCGCTCGATCAAATAAAGAGACCCTTCGCGAATACCGCACCACGCGGGTCCGCTACAAGAAGTCAAACAGTTCCGCGAACTGACAAACTGCGTTGCGGATCAAAGGAAACTTCCCCCTTCCGGACGTTAGGAGGGACGCGCGCTCGCGCTAACGCGCCCAACTATACGAGGAGAAAAGTCGCACATTTTCGTAAACGAATTCTGCGCCAAGCCGCCGAGGCGAAATACCGCTCTCTCGCGATATGCTCCGTGGCTCTCGCGTTTCGAGGTCTCGGGCGCGCGACAACGCGACGCGAGTGGTGATAAATCTCAAAAAGTCGCGAAAAAGTCACCCGCGCGAGCGTTTTTTCCGTCATCCAGAGAGAGGAATATATCGATTCGATCGTCGCGTACATCGGAAGGGACGTTCTCCCCCTGGGCGAATTTATCGGAGCGAAGCGCATCTCGCCCGCTTATCCTTATGTGTGTGCGTACCACTCGAAAATCCGCGCGACTGATGTAGGCGCGAGGCGCGCTCTCCGCGCTGAAGGGTTGAGGGGGCTTTGGGTAGATTATTCACGGCACGGCGCGAGGTTTGCTCCGGTTTCGATACGGATTCAATTAGCGCTTTAAACGAGCCTGGGCCGTCGTCCGAATCGTATCGCGATGTGCACGTAAAGCCGCGTCGTCTGGGAAATGTAAATTGAAATGTATTCCCATCGCGCGAAAGTTTATTCGGATGTAAATACGCTCTCCGCATTTTCCAACTCGATTGCGATTCCAGGAGGAACTTTACTCACTCCGGGGATTAATTTTTATCCCGCCAAAGTAAACCCATATTCGCCGACGATAAATATTTCGGTCGGTTCGTCCGTACAAATAAATCATTTTGCCGAGTGCCCGACGCGATAGTCGTAAGTTCTCGTTTTTCGGCGTTGAGGAAATAGCGCGTCGCGTTAAAGATAATTTACGATTATTTCGTCAAATGTGAAAGCGTGTAGTTAACGATTTCCCCTTGCTTCTTCACTGGACGAAATATGTATACATGTATGTATGTATGCATGTATGTACAGGGTACTTTAAGGATTCTTCGACTATGTACTCGTGGCAGGTTCTTCCTGGTTGACGACGTAGTTATATACGACCGCGTACGCAAAACGTAGGTACCTACCCATATGTACGGAGAATAATGGCTCCTCGTAATTGCTCCACTCTTCGTCTCAGCCTATCGGAATTTAATTTAAAAACAGGGAGCGTCCTTTACGTACGCATACCATCTGTATACACGACGCATCGCCATATTCAACCCCCTCCAAGGGATAATCTCCTCGCAAACAAAGCCGAGACGATAATTCGAACTGTAAGACGTCGAGATCCTAACGAGGCTCGAAGAGCCACAAAGCTGGTATCACGCGCGTCCGCGGGGGATTATATACTTTCCTTTTTTCGCAAGGGATTCCGTCCGCGCGTAACATCGAAAACCACCGCGTCGCTATATCACAAACCCAAGTCGTACGTCGCAATTTCCGCCGGTTGCCGGAACACCGGAACGCAAACGAACTCTCCGCGCGGAAACTCGCAAGTGGCAGAGGCAATCGCAATAAAGCCGAGCGCGTCAAGAGAGAGAAAAGCGGAATAAATCGCCGATAGATTTATCGGAGCGCGCAACGCGCACACTCTCGACGACTGACCCGTGAAGAGCTTTCCGCAATCGTATCAGGATGGGACAATTATTGCTATTAAAATTTTAATTACGATTATTCCACTCTAGCATATGGAAAGTCCGGCGGGGCGCGATTC
This sequence comes from Xiphydria camelus, assembly GCA_963678675.1. Lineage (NCBI taxonomy): Eukaryota > Metazoa > Arthropoda > Insecta > Hymenoptera > Xiphydriidae > Xiphydria > Xiphydria camelus. The sequence continues at coordinate 40,024,004 of OY783191.1, forward strand.
GCGAATAATTTCTGCAGGCGTTTCCATTAACGCTGAATTCTTTCGGCTTTGCATTCTTCTCGCGCGTCGTCCGCTGCATTCCCTTTTTTCTCCATGGCGCCATCGCGGACTATTCCCCAGAGGAGGAATTGCAATTTTACCCACGAGATTTCAACGTCATTACCACCCATGTTTTTCAGCTCTCGCGGCGCGTCATTTGAAACATCTGCTCGTCGTAAATATGCAAAAGAATCCCGCGAAATGCTCGAGACGGCGCACGGCGAGGTGATAAAAGTCGCACGTGCGTATACCAAAAAATCAAGAGTCGACGCGTTCACGCACGATGCTGCTCAGCGCGTGTGAGAAAGCCCTTCCCTCGAATGAGATGAAGCAGATTATACGTATATCAGGATTACAAGTAAATCCAGGGAGACGATATTACCATTAGTAATCCCATGCTTCCCGCCCTTAATGTATAATTGATTAACTGTCGAGGGTTTTTAGTCGAGGGTATCTTTCTTATCAGCGAACCCTATACCTATATGACATCGTAAATGGTTATCGTGACGCGACGAATCGTCTTCCTTACTGTCGACGATCCCTCGAGTTTTTTTTAACGTTCATCATTCAAAGACTTCGAAATACGGATCAACCCTCGATATCGAAATCGATCTAATGTCTCTCTCTGACTAAGTAACAGTCGAAAATCCAATTGCAGGCAGAGTCACGTGTAAACTTTCTCTTTGTAGGACGACAGGAAATATTTATCAAATCGGAGCAAACATTTATCCGAATCGAGGAAACTTTCTCGCCGGCAGGTGTGATCGCGATAAATTGGCTGCTACAACTCTCCTGCTTAATCCTGTCATCACATGCCGCGATATAAATATCGTTACCGAGCTCGTTACAATCAACCGCCTCCATTACGATTCTACCTATGTATATCTCCGGTCTCCTGTCCTCTAGCACGTGGATCTCTATCTGCTTATAAGTGGATCTCCGCTCCAACCCTCTTCCGAAGTGAAGCGCGTTCGTGTTGATTCCTCGACGGCATCGAGTTCGCATACTACATTTGCTTGGGCAATTCGACAGCCATAAATTTCACAACCCCTTTTTGTCTTTCAATCCTATATAATTTCGAGCGAGTGCTCGGTGGGTACCCCACAGAGCCGTCGCGGGTACCAACTCTGGATTATGATATGGCGCTGGAGTTTTCAAACTATAACGAGAGGACATTACCTATGTACGAATTCGGAGCCAGATGATGCGGCTATCTCGTACGTCATTTAAGGTGATCCGTAGAAGCAAAGTCGAGATTAATTCAAGCGCTATTTCGACGTTACGTTACGCACGAGAAAAAGCTCGAAGGGAAATTACGGGTATTTTCCGGTATTTCCTTCCGGTGACACATTCGATCGGACAGCGAATCTATCGAATGATCGATGGAAAGGGGGTCGAATAAATTAGTGACGAGAGAAGCGTGGGAGGGCTTTCGGTTCGCAAGACCGGCGGTAAAAAGCGGGACCGACTTCCCAGACGAGAGAGAGAGAGAGAGAGAGAGAGCTGGGATTTACGTCAGAGTTGGGTTAAATTAGATGGTTTTCAAAAAAACAACTAGGATCTACGTCTCGTGCAGAAATACATGCGAGTTGCCGAGTACACACACACACACACACACAAACCGAGGATATACGTCGCGACGTACCACTCTACCTTCGAACCAGACGCGAATGTCGACAATAGCCCGCAAAAACGTACTTTGGGGCTCGATTATACGATATAAACTCCCGATGCATAATCCACTACCCCATTTTTATTTGGTCGTAACAACGGAAAAGTATTAACCGCAAGCTCCTCTCTTCCGGCAGCCATAAATTCCTGCAGTTTCGCAACACGGAAAAATAGAGCCACGCACGCCAACTCGTCGTTGTCGCGACGAAGGAAAAAGATTACGAACCACCCTCACATACTCTTGAGTTCGAAGAAAAAGGCGGAGAGAGAATGACGAATGAAAATTCAAATCCTTATCCCCAACCCATGTACGCACTTATACTCGTTCGAAGACCGTAGGGGATCGCTAAACCCTTGAGAAAAAAGAGGCGGATATGAATTTTTTCCATTCCAATCTACTCAACTTTTTATTCTTCTCGAACGGAAGATATCCCCGATAATCCCGCGCTAAAGCTTTAGCCCGGGTTCGCGCGTATTGTATACCTAGAAGAGTGTTATTAGGCCTGTTCTCGTTATAGCTACACTCGCTACACTTTTCCGAAAAGTGTAGGTTCGTATTGATCAGTATTTTTACAAGCCAATGAAAATCTACACTTTTCTGGAAAGTTTAGTGAGTCTGTAGAGGTAACGAGAGAGAACAAACCTATATCTGTACCTCAGAGCCAGACTATGTTGAGTCCATAGTCTTAACATAGGACTTAACATAATCTGGCTCTGAGGTACAGATACATACATATGGGTTTTCGAATGAGGAAGTGGCGAGCGAGGTTCCGCTTCCTTCTCTCGAGCGTTGCGAGGGAAAAAACCTCCCGCACTGTCGCGAATGACGATAAATCTTCCTATAATCATCCGTGCTATCGCTATGGCTATGCGTACAGCCTCGTAACGAGATATCCTGGCATCGCGGAAATCCACATTGTCCCGCGCTACGGCTGAAATAGTTCCGCTCTCGCCACGTGACGTTGGCGAGATATCGAACGGAACTTTCCTTACGTGTAAATACATTACGCGCCCGATAGCGCGTGCCGACAGTACGAAGGCGAAATGATTTACGAGAATATGTGTGGCTGCACGGTGTATTTGGTTCGTATACCATTATCTGGTGACATGCTCTGTAAAGATAGAAGCCTTCCATAAAAAGGCGCGTTTATATCTTTCTTCTTTTTTTTTATTTCAATTTATCGTAGCTCACGCCCGGGGCGATATGTATTCAGGTCGCTCGCCCGTGTATTGATATGCCACACGGTAAACGCGCCAGCACAGTGCAAAGCGATACCCGGAACCACCACCCCTTCCGCATCCTATACACGTAGATATGTCGACATCTTGTGAACCGTGCGCGGGATTTCTGTACGTCGAGATTCAGCTGGCGGTATTTAATCAATGTAGACGTCACATTCCGCGTTGACCCCAACGAACTCAAATTATACCAGAGATATTTCGAAGGGTGTAACGAGTTCAAAAATCAAGTGGGATGTACAAACGCCCGCGAGTAGCTCTTCGAATCCTCCACTGTCCTGGAATGATCGTTTCTCTGAGGTTGTCAGGCGTATGTATGCTTCGCTCTTTCAGTTGAAGAGAAATCGTTATTTCGTGCCTGTCCACCTTCGTAAGAAGCTTATTGCGACTCTCGTTTTTCCGCATGTGGATTACTCTGTGGTGCGTTGTTCGGGGATATTACTGATGAGCGGATTATTAGGGTCCAGTGGGCCGTAAATATGTACGTCTGATTTATTTTGGGTGTTCGTCGGGATGAGCACATCACGCCTTATCTTCGTAGCCTTCGTTGGCTGGATTTCAGAAGGCGGGGGGCGCATGTATTTTACCGGCTCTCTGTTTTTCTCTGTACGTTCCTCTGGTGAGCCTTCATACTTGACGGACATGTTCCAGGCTGGATCTGCGATTCGGCTCCAGCGATACACAGGAGCCCGGGTCCAACCTGCATGTCCCCACGTGTCGCACCACGGTTTTTCAAAAATCCTTTGGTGTCACTGCTTCCACTATTTGGAACTCCCTCCCGGCAGATATCAGGGAGTCGACGGCAGTTCCTGCTTTTAGAAAAAGGCTTTTCCATTGGTTGTGTTGTGCGAGGTCTAGCTATTTCTATTCCATGATGTTACATCTTTCTTTGCTACTTCTCATTTTCATTTCTCGAATTAGTTTAGGCTTACTATTGATATTTCTTACTCTACTCAACTCTACTCAGCTTACTTGCGTTATCTGCTTACTTGCACTATCTATTTATTTTATTTTGCTTTTCTTACTTTTTACCCACACATTTGCGTTTCTCTACGTATTTACCTTGTTAATTTATTTTTACCATTTTTTATATCTTTCTCTGTGAACTCTTAGAGGGCTTGCCCTGGAGCACAATAAACACTTCTTCTTCTTCTTCTTCTTCTTCTCCTCCTCCTTCGCCCGAGTCTGAATGCCCGAGTTTTTCGAACCTGCGCGACACGAAACGTCCTCTCTCGTCTCAAATAAACAAATTTCCCCCCGAACTTTTCTCGTTCCGTGCGTTTCGTCGTTTCCGACAAAGAGTTTGCCGTATCTGTCCTCTCCCCGAAAGTGGAGCTCGTGCGCGCTTATTAAGGGAGGCACCCAGTGTGGAAGGTCGAAAAACAATGCTTTTTTCATTCGTATTATTTTCAGATATTTTATTTTTTTCGCATATCAATTATGATGATCTTAAAGTACATGTATTAAATTACTCAAAAATATTATTATTTAGATTTAAAAAAACAATGGTTCATTTGTAAGCATTGATACAGGACGTCTCCAAATGGCGGTGTCGAATTTGTGCGAGTTCTACTGTCCTTTATAGTAAACCTGCAACTGAACCTGAAAAAAATTTTCTCGTTGATAACATTTATAATTCGTCGGTAAACCTATAATATATGGAAAAACATGGGAAAAAAATTAGATTGAGGTTTGATGTAAAAGTCCAATGTAAAAGTTTACATCAAACCTCAATCTAATTTTTTCCCCATGTTTTCCCACATATTATTGGTTTACCGATGAATTATATATGTTGTTAACGAGAAAATTTTTTCCACATGTTGCAGGGGGGTTTACTATAAAGGACAGTAGAACTCGCACAAATTCGACACCGCCATTTGGAGACGTCCTGTATCAATGCTTACAAATGAACCATAGTTTTTTTTAAATCTAAAAAAATATTTTTGAGTAATTTAATACATGTACTTTCAGATCACCATAATTGATATGCGCGAAAAAAATATAATATCTTTGAAAATAATACGAATGAAAAAAGCGTTGTTTTTCGACCTTCCACACTGGGTGCCCCGTTTAAGCGCTTCCATACTCATCCGTTGGTTGCGCGGAAAATGCACACACTCTCTCGCTGTAAAGTACCGAAACGGAATGCCTCGCGGAAATGCGTACGCGTTCCGGTGGAGTGCACACGAGAGCCGTAAGCCACGTCAACGAAACCACGAGGATGCGATGAAAGATGAAATAACCGGAGGTCGGGGGCTACTCGCTCGTCCGAGCGATATACGACGTTTTCTACTCGCCCCATTACGGGGATGGATGCAGTCGAATAACGAACCGCCCCACCGACCCTCGTTACTCGTGTGCGAAGTTTGGAATGACGAGGGAGTCCACAAACCGACTCTTCCGTCGATTCCGACAATCGCATCTCTTCGCGAACGTATTTAAGCATAGACAGCGTGAAGGGGTGTATGATTTACGCTCACTCGGATGACCGGTATCCGGTAAACCACGACCTGTGATGTTATCGATCATGAACGAAGCTCGAAAAAATCAAAGATGAAACGAAAAATACGAAATATCCTCGGAGGAGCAATAGAGGAAGAGATGTAGACGGTGATAGAGAGACGCGAAAGGCGACCGGGGTCTCGAGAGGAAAGCCACTCCGGCTCTGACGAACGAGGAGATTTTATGGCGGTCGCCGATCGTCATTTATGTATGAGCTATTCGCTGTTCTATCCAGAGGACTGAGTAGGTTTCACAGGTATAAATCACGTCGACCTCGTGTTACCGATGGGACCGCAAATTTCCACGTCTGTGTATACATATACCTGCTATCTCATAAAGAAACTTATCGTCCAGCTCTGGATTAACGATAGGCACACCGGGACACGACGTGCATACGTATGTATGTATACCTCGTTTCGAGGGTGGTACGTATTGTCGTCACGAACGCCCGATTCATCGTCGCTTCGTCTAATGTCAGGGAAGACTCTGGCAAAAGTCGGAAAGCAATAATTGCCAGAGCTGACCTGGAAAGAAGCGGTTAGTCGGTGATCGTGAGACTGAGCGTTACGATCGTTCAAGCGATTACACATAGAAGCTTCGTTATTATTCATGAATGGAAGCTGTATAGGACTCCTCGTTCGCTCGACAAGTACGCGGCGTCTTAAGAATATTAATAAATTATATCGGACCGTTGTGTGGACGCAGCTGGAGGACGATGCTAATCGGGTGCTTAGCCCGAACTTTGGCGATGCAGCGAGGGAAAGTTCGTAGAGCGATACGCGGGGACTTTCCGCGTTTGGTCGAACTTCCTCGCTCGGTCCTAGAATGATTTCCCGGGTAAAAACAGGTCGTTAAACTCCTCCCACAAGATCGTGTTTCAAGCTCGACGCTGTCACGCGTGTAATATCGAAGAGTGATGTTTAATAAAACGGCTGCTCCTCATTTTTAGGTAAAGATATGTATACCTACGTGTACAACAAGGGCGCGTCGACGTAGATCAATCATCGGAAGAGTCTGAATAATGCATGTGGCGTATCGCGTTATTCTCCCACGCGGCGCTCGCCAAACAATGCGCGATAACTTCAGAGAACCCGCTAAATATATTCACGTCTACAGATATCCCATGGGGACATTCGTCGATACGATACGTACTTTTAAGGATTTCTCTTCGTAAACGTCCCGTACGCGACTATTTGTGCGTGCATGTACGAATACATTATACCTACACGAAAAACTTCAGCCCCCAAGAATTTCGTCGAAAACGAAGACCGATGATACTGAGTAAAGCTCTGTTCCCAATTCCCCACTCCCTTCGAAGCGAATAAAATCATATAGACTTTCCCGTCTTCGCATCTCATTCGCTAATCCTCCTCGCAGGAAACCTGATGGTCATCCTAGTGGTGACCCTGTCCAGGCGACTGAGGAGCATCACGAACTTTTTCCTGGCCAATTTGGCGGTGGCCGATCTCTGCGTGGGCATCTTCTGCGTCTACCAGACCCTGACGAATTACCTGACCAACAGCTGGCAACTGGGCGACTTCCTCTGCAAGGTCTACATGTTCGTTCACGCCCTCTCCTATACCGCCAGCATCATGATTCTGGTTGTCGTCTGCTCCGAGAGATACTTGGCAATCATCCATCCCATCAAGTGCAGAGCCATGCTCACGCGAGGCAAACTGAGGGTCGTAATAGGTGTGGTTTGGCTGCTGGCGGCCATCTACGCCTCGCCCAGATTCGTCTACGTCGAGACGATACGCAATCACCTCAACACCGGCGGCGTGGACATCATCTGCGTGGCCAACCTCAAGAAGCACAACAAGAACGTCTTGGACGCGGTCAATCTCTTCTTCCTCTACCTGCTACCGCTCTCCCTGATGTGCTGCCTCTACACGAGGATCGGCATCGGACTCTGGCGAAGCGGAGCGGCGCTCGGTGGTCCCGGCTTGGTCGCGCGAACCAGGAACGGTAGGGTTCACCATGTCCACACGTCCAGCAGAAACGTTCTTCGGGCGAGAAGGGGTGTGGTGAGGTGAGATACAACTGCGGGTCCGGGTCGTGGAACGTCTATTTGTTGATACGAAAAAAGAGGAGGATAATAATTCGGAATCCCCGGGAACGCCGAAAATCGATTCTCGCGAGAATACTCCCTCTTCGAGTCCGTGGTACCGGGGACGAGAACTCGGGGGATTTTAATGACGTTTCATAGACCGCCGGCTGTCCGAGCGAGTATCCGAATATGGAGCAGACTAGGGATCGCCCGCAGCGTGAGCGGGATCAACTTACATAGCACTCGAGCGCGCCTACATATGGAAATGTGGCGTTGATGGGTATAATATAACCGTTCCCGAGGGCATGCGGTACAGTTACACATCTGCCGTAGAAGGAAAGGGTCGCGGGGTGCAATTTCGAGTTCCTCCGGTGGAGGGTCAAGATGCCATCGAGGCACCCCCCTCGATTGGCCATTTCAACGTAACAGCGAATAAACTGATAACTGAAAGATGCGTATCGCCAAATAGACGTCACGATTCTCCCTGGAGAGACCTCTAACGCGATTTCATTTGTCTCTTTCAGAATGCTCATCGCCGTCGTGGTGACGTTCGCTGTCTGCAATCTGCCCCAGCAAGCGCGAATCGTTTGGCTCCATTGGGATCCCAATTACGACAGGACCTCTGACTTCAGCACGATCCTCACCGTCTCCACCTTCCTCATCTCCTACACGAATTCCTGCCTCAATCCACTCCTCTACGCTTTCCTCTCGCGCAACTTCAGGAAGGGCGTGCGCGAATTGCTCGTCTGCAATCCCAAGGGCCAGGGCGGACGACTGGGCATGGATTGCGTCGACGGCGGTGACGCCGGTCGTCACGAAAACGGACAGCAGACCATCGTGCCGCACAGCTCGATCGTCAGGTTGAGCTCCGCCCAAGACAACCCCTGCCTGACCCAATCCACCGCCGCCACCACCACCGCCACAACTACCACCACCATCTCCAGGCAGAACAATTTAATGAGAAACTCTTGATACAACGCGACGGCCGAGCGTGACCGGAACAACTTCGACGCCGGCCCGCTACTGCAGACTTCTCTTTAGTCCTCTCAACAGCCTCGATTGAGAAACTTTATCTATAAGTACATATATTGTAGATAGCCATCGAATAACCTTTCAGGGACGAATGAGCTTAATTTTGAGTAGCGACGAGCCCCTAATTCCGAAGACGGCTCTTCGTTTTTGGGGCGAGAATTCGACTGGTTTGCAATGAAGACTAGACGAGATGTTTTTCTCGGTCCTGTAATTTAAAAGCCGCTAGGGCGAAAAGTCCAGCCGAATTTACATGAAAAAGCTGCCGTCTCTTCCACGCTCCAAAAGCAATGGATAGGGACTCCGAGAACGTATCGAAATTTCAACAGACGCCCCCGTAAATCGATACTTTTTCCCATCGCTCGGGGAATTTCTCTCCTCCGCCCGACAGCTTCGGGGAATCGCCTCCACGAAGACGTTAACCGAGCAGCCTTCGACGTTCCAACTTTTTCAAGTCCGCGCTACTTCGAGTACCTTATTAGCATACAATCCGAGTCCTAGACCTTACATACATATATATTAATTGTTTCTATCTCTCCCACTCGATGTTCACTATATTCGTTACCGACGCAAATGCATCGCTCGTTTTTTACATTAGGTTACTCCGCCGCAAATTTTTTTGTATACTTGTAATAGAATTACGTTTAAGGATTCAATCTCGAACCATAGAAATAAACTTTTCTCTCTCCGTCTCTTTACGCCCTCCTTTCTCTTCCTCTTTTTCTCCGTGAACACCTCTGGCCGTTCGCGCTCAACGAAAGACGTCCAGAAGGCGAGCTGGCAATTCCCGGGAACGCGAGAAAGGTGAGAAAAAACGATTGTACGAGTGAGAGAGAGAAACGCCGGCCGCGGTGATTGCTTGGGTGTACGCAACCACGTTCTCTCTGAACGTACGACGGTATTTGACACCGTGTACCTTCTCGCTTCTGGAAGTTGGCACGACGACTGTCGTACAATTATACACGTAGACGTTGGTTGTACGTATGCGCGAAATTCATCTTTCCATCCAGCTCAATCTCCTCCCGCCTCCGGACCACCGATCCTCGCAGAATCCTCGCTTCACTCCGTGCCCGTTGCATGGCTTCCAATTTCCTCCGGGCATATTTTTCTTTTCGTCTCGTTTTTCGTCTTTCGTGCAGAGTACGGGAAAAGTTTTGTCGTGCCGGGCTGCAGGTTGCAGTGAAGAGTTGTACGGAAAATGGAATTGAGAAGAAAAGATGCAGATTGCGGCTCGAGGTGATCTCACAACTCGTGCAGAGTATGAGAAACAAGAGAACAGATGTTACTCGAGTGAATAAGATAATTATCAGGAGAAAGAGATTGCTTCGTAGATCGTTAGTAGAGAGTGAGATCTTTCCGGAATAGCGAGGTTTTCTTGTTATTATAACGAGATTCGAGGAATGCCCGTACGGCTAGCTCGATAACGCATGAGACCAAGTATTTGCAGTGAAGAAAGCTCCGGGGCTCTCGAAACGGAGGATACGATCGTAGTTGCATCAATTTTCTCGTTGAATAAAATCAAAAAAATTGCCCAACGTGAAAGAAACTTACGCGGAGTAGAATAGGACCATTCTGATCAGCTTCGATCGCTATTATCTGGTTACCTATTAACTATTTAGCTAAATTGATGTAACACTTTTGAAAGATCATATTTCGATCTGCAAAAAAAGATAATACCAACATAGGCCAAGAGTCTACAGATAACGAGATAGTAGTGATTAAAGCTGATCGAGATACGCCCACTTCACTCTGGAAAGCGACGCGCTTCTAGCGCCTGAACAGCAACCACCCTTATTACACCTAGTCAGTCGCGCTAAATGAGTAGATATCGAACAGGCGCGGTACTCGACTGAGATCGTTTTAAAGTCCGTCTCGTTATTTCCAAAACGCGTATAGCGACAATTGCATACATCTTACTCTCCGTTTCGTTCCCTACGAGCGCAAATAAGTTCTTTCAAGTAATGTAATGCCCGAAGCCAATTAACAACCAAACGTGCCGTATATTCTGATATAAGTACGAGTTGACAAGATTTTGAAGCATGCCGAAAGGTTGCAAAGGATGAACTTCGGATTGAAGTATTCCTCTCAACAAATGCGAACGCGCGAGTAATGAAAATTTAATATCCCTATAGCGTTCGCGCGCCGTGTATTTGCACCTATGTACGTATGTACACATCTGCTCGATGCCGTATCAGGGCACATACTCGTACATACAGGGCGCAGCATGGCTCTTATTCTCGGCACGTTCGATGGATGCGCGCGGAGTCCATGTGAATTACAATTTGCCGGAATGCGGCGATAAAAAGAAAAATCGGATAGAGCTAATAGCCTATGCACGGTATTATCCGCACACGCCAAAGTCAGCTCTTCGGTTGTACGGAGATATAAAAACTGAAATGAGGCGCTGTAAATATAAATGGACTTTTAACAGCTCGCCGCTATAACCGTCACGACTCAGAACGAGAGCGCTAGATACGGGCTACACTCCGATAGACCATTATTTCTTGCACTCCCTCTACACACCCCCGAAAATTTTACTTCATCCACCGTATCGAGCTTTCATCTCTCCCGAACGAAATTCTCGTGCAATGTTTTTTTTTTCTTACACGCGACGTATAAGAACTTTTATCGCCGACCGCGTGACCGTTATCGTGTTTTTATTGGCCTTGTCAAGAAGGTCTACGGTTCACACAGTCCGTTAACCGGTGGAAACCGGTCGATCCGTTCCGCTCTCGTCAAATCTACACGTTCAATTCAAACAAACGAGTTCGCGAACGAAAGGGACGGGTCATTCGTCTGTGACGCGGGTTTATCTCTATCCGGGATCCTGACTACGAGGGGTTTACGGAGAAGGGAGAAAGACATATTCGACGAAGCACTTTAACTGCGATTATCTCGTCGATTGCGATCATCTTCACTCGTGAAAAAACGCAACGCGGATTGTCGCGCGACCAAGGATATCCTTCGTATACCTATAGGTAGACCGAGGTGTACGAATGAAGAGGCGAAAAAGACGCGGTCGGATTCGCTTCTCTTCTCTCGTTGTCGTTCGCAAAGATAATCGTCTGCCGTTCGTCGCCCTCCACCCCTCCGCGTACATCTGTGTCAATTCTGGCGGCAGCTATTTCGGATCGCATTCATTTACGAGTCGCGACATAGGTACGCTATCTTATCGGGCATTTTTTTCAGCGAGAGCCCCACACGAAGCTTTGTTGACGATTTCAGTCTATAGAGATAAAACGACTTTTGCAATCGCCGTTGGCATACCCGCGATAAGAGAGCGAGAAGCTCGCGTCGCGGATCTGCTGAGGGAATAACGATCGTTCGATTTTGCCCCGTGTCCTCGACGAGGCGCGATCGTGTAATTTTCTTTGTTAATTAAATTTCCATTTGTTTTCCTTTCCCTTCCGCGCCCTGTGTACTTATCTCGCGAGGGCGCAATAAATGAATCGACGGTGAAACGTGAGCAGGGTAGAAATAATCGCGTCTTCCGCTCATTATTAAATTCTCTCTCAACGAGCTCCAATTAAATTCTTCGATCCACTCCACCGTTGTACCGCGGATAATTATAATCTCATCTACGTTTTAGATAGCCCCTTTCGAAAGCTCGCTTATCGGGGCACGTGCGACGAGAGATTTCGCGTACTGCCAACGAATAGCGCTCACCGGTGGCGGTAGTCGCGCGCGTGGAGAAATTCTCTTAATCTCCGTTTTACGATGCGCGATTACATGAACCCCGGAAGGTAGAGCAACATCTGCCATCGACGTAGTCGGCCCACTGGATGAACACTCGCGAGAGCCGATAATGGTGAAACTTGTCGGCCCGGATATTACAGCCCTTCCATTCTAGGCTCTCGCACAGCCTGAGCCTAGCGTCGGTTATTACAATCATTGGAGTGGAATAGTCTTTCGGTTGTCGGGTGCGTGCGTACGATAAGACGAAACTGGTGAAAACCGAATTGGTAGCCAACCCAATTGATTCGCGATATCTCGCGGTTCAACGATAAATAATAATTGCAACAGTCGCCCCGAGAGATTGGGCGAGGACGCTCCGTGTGAGCGTCTACGGATGGGAGCGCGGTGTCCTTCGATCATATTTTTTTTGCTCCTCGCGATCGGTAGTCGTTCTGATACCCGAGGGCCCAAAAAAAATGACTCCAATAGCCGCGTTCCCCCTTGCTCACACTCTCGCCGAGCAAACGGGATGGAATATCGATGGAGACGAGCGTAGGGACGAGCGTGACGAAATTGCAAGGCTCATGTCGTCAGTTCGAAATCTCTGTTTTATCTATATTTTTTCACTCCAATTTCACCATCGCGCGGCAACTCGTTTGCGCGCTCCGTGCTTCCGTTCGAGAGGACTTCGTAAGTCATCGAGGCGCGAAAAGGCTTCGGAAATGAATGTTCGGCGACCCCCTGGATCGGCAGCTTCGGCCGCAACGCAATACGACCCGCTGTGATGAACGACCCATAGTCGCTGCTCCTTATACTCGGGGATGATCGAGAATGATCAAGGGGAGAAGCTGGCCCCTCGTTCCCGCTACTCTTCCTAGAAACGAGGGACCAATTTCCCATCACCACTGTCCCGAGTTCTCCCTGTTTATGAAGCAACATTTATAACGATATACGGTGATTAAACATCATACGTACGCGCGATAGCGTACGGATCTTTGGTCAAGAATAACAATAACGGAAAATAACAAACATTGAAAGAAATAAGAAGAGCGGGAGCAAACTGGCCCCTCGTTGCCATAAAAAAAATAGCGAGGTCCAGGGGCCACTGGCGGAAGAGTACGTCGATATAATAGAAACCGCGCTTGGGCGAATCTATCATCTATGTATACATCGTTAATCCCGATGAAACTATGTATAGTTGCAATTGTGTTCCACGGGCAATAATCCGCGCGCGGTTGGATTACTCGCCCACGAAATGGAGTTTAATTTGAACGGTGTTATTTCCCGCGAACCGCCCTCGATAAGATTGCGCTCGTCACGGGGCGGTCCACGTCAATCGGAACGACACCGAAAGCTGTCCGCGACGAGTGACGCTCCGCCGGCTGCAACGTGACGAAAGATTGCCCGCAAAACAGGCGATTCCACGGGCGGCTTATCGGTATCGCTCGCGGTTATCGACGTGGGAAGAACGGAGATGAAAAAAGGAGAGCGAGCGGTAAGGGGAGAAATTCATCGCGGATATCATCAGAATACGATTATTGCGCAAACGGACCCCCAGCAGTACTTGCGTCACTCGACACCGATGACCCCCGTCAGTGGAAAATATTTTTCGCCACGCATCGCGCGTGCGTTACCAGCCGTCCAAGACTGATGATGCTTCTCGCCGCTCTTGTGTTTCCAAATTCGAGAGAACTGGCGGAATATGCTTCTATTTTGTATGGACGAGAAATGTAGGTACGTTACGTGTACGAAACGTCCGCGAATTATCGCCGTCGATTCGCCACGACGAAATGCACCATTTTTTGTCTAAACGTACAAATCTAGCTGGAATATATAGGGTGATGAAGTTCTGAGCAAGCGAGCGCTACTTTGAGATCGTCATATCTCGCGACCGATTGGTCGAAGACAAGGATGACTGCAACGAAAGTTGTAGGGCTACCGAAACCGTAAAACTTTCATTAGGAACGTTTTCTTCTTCGATCGAGCAATCGTGAGATTTAGCGACCCTCGGCACGTATCTTTCTCTCTCTCTCACTCTCTCTCCCAAAGCTATACGTACATAAAGACGGCTACGGAAGTCGATCGCAGAATTTATTAAAATTCCATCCCTTTTTGAAAGATCTCGTCTCGCGGATCATGTGGACCGTCTCACACGGAACCGGGATATCGCTCGTTGAACTCCTCTTTGCCGTATCAGCGATGACGAAGGACGACAACGAGTCGTTGCGCGTATTACGATCCATTGCACGGCCTTTCGAAAACTACGCGTGCTTCCGAAAAACAAGAACGGCTGTATATAAGTAAGATCTAAATGCGCTCGACTACCACACTAGCGTAATTCGAAGCAATCTCTCTTTCTCTGTCTTTCCGTTCAGCAACGTGGTGGGAGGAACTCGCTATAAGAGAGCTCGTTCGACGCGCGGTAGATCGAGTCTGTAATCGCAAGACAGTCGCGTCGCGTGTGTCGATCTACCTTTAACGTCCGGTTCATATCACGTAAGTGAAAGAGAAGAGAGTGAGCGACTCGAGCAATTAGCGAAGAAGCGATATCGTTGATCATACAAGGTATACGATAAGAGCGAGATATCCCTCACGTGTGGATATCCTCCCATCCGCCCGTTATGTACCTCTCCTACATTTACACAAATGTATCCGCATCCGAAGGGGCACTGATATAGCGGTGATGTCAAGTCGGCGCATTAACGTTAATTATTCAATGGCCTTCCATTAGGACACGGAGTATCATCCCCGGCAAAAGTTTGATCGGCGCAACGCGTTAAAACTCCGACAATGCTAAATCCGTTGATATAACACCGGCTTTGGTTTAGTAGGAGACGGAAACGCCCGGGTCCCCCGGGGTTCTCTTATAGTTCCGACCTTCCTTAAAACTCCGAGAGATTACGAGAGGCCTGGTCGAATTCCCAAACTCACTCAACATTCGAGATAATCGGTGAAAATACCTGCTCCCCGGTACCTTATCGCACTTTTTACATCAGCCGATTAGGAGCGGAATACCGCGAGTATAGTATAAGCGTTCGGATGTTCCGCGTCGTCATAGCTACGCAGTATACGCGCTACGTGGCTCGCAGCACTTGTGTCAACGAGTCGATCGTACACGAGAAAATAAATATTCGTTCCACTTGTATATGCATGCGCGCGATCGTTATCTCATTCAGTAACGACGAAATGCCCGAGCCACCGGGAGACTTGCTGATTCGCATGAATCCTTCATTGGCGCGGTCGCTTCGCTAAAATGTGGGGCGCCGACTTTGCGAGACGATCTCGCGCCGACCCTCCGGAACCAGTTTCCCATCGAAACTGCAAGTCCTCGCGAAGACGTCGGAGCGCCGCATTCCGGGATAAATCTCGATCGGCGGATCCTTCGCGAACGGAGGAAGCGCAACGAGCTATAATGGACACGAACTCCAATTCGATTCAATTAGACGAGCAATTGAATCCAATGTTTAGGTACTCTAACCGAGTCGGACTTGCGCGTACCGTCGCTTGTAGATTCTTCGATATCGCGATCATGAAACCATGTTTACGGAAGGATAACGATATACGCACGCGACGATATACAGTTAGGATAATATAAATACTCGGCACCCCTATGTACGTCGACCTTCCTCGCCCGGAGAAATATTTATTATAAAAGCACCGAAGATCCGCGCCGCGCTTAACGATTATAAATCGCTCTCGTTTCTATTCAAGGAGAACATGTCCATCAGCTTGAGGAGCGTTCTCATCAGTGACGCGGTGGATGAGTCCTGTGTCGCGCTGCTCACCAGCCATGGCGTCCCCGTTACCACCAAATATAAAATGCCCAAGGAGGAATTGCTGAAGGAGATTCAGGTAATTCTAGCCCCCCCCCCCCCCCCCCCCGAAGACGACGACGCGCGAAACGAATATACGCAGACCGCGGATGTTGTTGCAGTCGCGAGGCGTAGTCACATTTCGCTGTGCGACAATTATCCTATCGGATGACGTTTCCCTCCTTTTGTCTCCCAAATCGGCTCGAGCTCATCTCGTCGCGAAATGACGTCTGAGAGAAAAACTATCAACACATCCAAAGAGCGACGAGTGACCTGCAGTCGAACGACGTCGAACCGCTGCAATCGCGCGGATAAAAATCCTCAAGCTGTTATTTACTTTTTCCACGGACTCCGGCATCGAGTCTGGTTATAACCGGCTCGCGCGACTGCGGATACCAGTTTGTGTGGGTCATTGTACCGGTTTATCCATTTTTTTTCGGTTACCCTCTACCGCACGACCAATCGCCTCTCTCTTCCGCAACAGATCGCAATGCGCCGCGACGTCTCTATGCATGCACGCGGCCTGGCGCGTGCAATACGAAGCGAACGCTTCTGCATGCGTATAATTAACGCGTACACGCGCGTATAAAAAAATACGCGTCCGTTGATAAGGGAAATATATTTCATTTATCAACCTTCGAGAACGAATTGCAGTGAAAAGAGCAGGAGACTCCGCGCGTCCGAGTCGCAATTGAATCAAAATTGATTAGTCCAATGCATTCGAATAATAATCAGGCGTGGATACGCCGCTTCCAAGCCTACTCCCGCGCGCTATCTAATCCGTAATTGCGTAATCGATCGAACCGATCGCGATCGTGTTTCGAATAGCGAGGCGATCAACTATTTTCATTTCGCAGAAACACGATGCTCTGATCGTCAGATCCGATACGAAAGTGACGGCGGAAGTGATCGCGGCCGCGCCGAATCTCCGTATCGTCGGTCGTGCCGGTACCGGGGTGGACAACATCGATCTTCAAGCCGCCACTCGCAAAGGGGTCGTCGTTTTGAAGTGAGTCGTCGATCTTATCGTTAAAGTGATGCACATCAGTGCTCATACGAATATATGTCGATTATTTATTTCAACCCACGAACCTCTATCACTGCCGCAGCACCCCGGGAGGAAACAGCATAAGCGCCTGCGAGATGACTTGCGCCATGATAACTTCTCTCGCGCGTAACGTCGCCCAAGCTGCACAATCTCTAAGGGAGGGTCGTTGGGACCGGAAGTTGTACTCCGGCTTCGAGCTGTCCGGCAAGACACTGGCGGTCCTCGGACTGGGTCGCATTGGACGCGAAGTTGCGCGAAGGATGCAGTCCTTCGGTATGACCATCATCGGCTTCGATCCCATGATCACCGCCGAAGGCGCCAACGAGATCGGTGTGACGAAAATGACTCTGGATGAAATTTGGCCCGTCGCCGATTATATCACCGTCCACACCCCACTTATTCCACAAACGAGAAGTAAGTGGAGTACGGCCGTGCGGGTGTAACGTCTCGTGTGCAAATGGCAAACGAAACTGGAACTAGTCGCCGATGATTAATTGTCATTGTTCTTCGCCCCTTTCAGATCTGGTGAACGCCGCGGCTCTGGCGAAGTGCAAGAAAGGGGTGCGCGTAATCAACGTAGCCAGGGGAGGCATCGTCGACGAGGAAGCTCTCCTGCAATCTCTCAAAGCCGGCCACTGCGGCGGTGCCGCGCTTGATGTGTTCACGGAAGAACCGCCGAAGAATCCCGTGACGGTGGAACTGATCCAGCATCCGAAAGTCATCGCCACTCCGCATCTCGGTAAGGAGACGACCGGGAGGATTAGCGCGATAAACTCGCCTTCCGCCAGAACGAAACCCCGTTTCACATTGCGAAAATTGCGCAGGTGCCAGTACCGCCGAAGCTCAACAACGCGTCGCGGTTGAAATTGCCGAGCAGTTCTTAGCCATTTCCGGCAAGTCCAGTAAATACGCGGTGACCGGCATAGTGAACGTGCCGATATTAGCCGCCGCCTTGTCCGAAGAGAACGCACCCTGGATTCTCCTGTCGAAGAAGCTCGGGCAACTGGCTGCCAAATTCCTCAAGGGAAATCTGAACATCGCCGGCGGCATCGAGAGCCAAACCGTCGGTCCTAACATGAACCAGAAGAGATTTATTCACACGGCGGTTTTGGTGGGAATCTTAACTGGTCGAACGAAGAACGGGTTGAACCTCGTAAACGCACCGAGTCTGGCCCAGGATATCGGCATCAAGATCAAGGAAAGTCACGTGGATAACGGAAGTCCCAGAGCGGTCGTCGTCAAAGTCGGATCGCACGAAATAAAAGGTAACAATTGAAATGTCGGATTAGCTCCAAATGATCTGTATCGCGGATTTCTAACGTCCCGCGTCTTGATCCTAGGAACCGTTCGAGAAAACGATGTCCTGTTGCTATCGATAGACGATGCGGTATTCGCCAACGGCGTCGTACTGCGAGACAATGTCACTCTCTATCACGGAAATGGACAGCAAGATCTGCCCAAGATCGTCAACGCTCTTTCTACGAAGGATGTCAATATCAGAAGCTTGTACGTGAATGGCAACTGGTTTGTAATTCAAACGAGTGCGGAGGTACCCATTCAGATCGATGGCATAGAGAGCTTTTAGAAGTCTATAGCAACCCCCCCCCCCCTCTCTCTCTCTCTCGTCCTTTCCCTCCCACCCTCTCTCCCGCCCTTCCTCATCCTTCCACACGCAGTCTCTGCGCACGACGGTTTCTTTTCTTGTTCTGAGAAATCAGTATTGCTAAACTTTCTGACTGATGAGTCGAAAAGAGCTTTCTTTTCTGTAGCGTGTAATATCGTTAATTGCATACTCGCGTAAAAATGTATTTTTTGTTCGCCTTTCGTAGAAAATTATTTATTAATAAATCAGTAACGTTTTAACTTCCATTCGTGGGTGTAACAGAATGTGGATGTTGACTGATCCACGACTTTGTTCCGAATCGCACAGCACTCGCGAGTATCTTCGCGACTTAACGTAATCATGTGATTTACATATTGATTTTTGAAGTATAAATAAAGCCATATACGTATATACATTATATAGGACTAAGTAAGCGCATCCCCGCACATCTAGACTATACTCGCCATTAAACCATGAGAAGCCCAACGATTGTAAGACGCGCTGGTGCCGATGCTTCAGTACATTGCGCGATGTAACCACTTACCCCGAAATGCCCTGGATAAAAAAATCGCGTCATGTTTTACCACCGCGGTCAATGATGAGTGTCGAGAATTGATATAAAGGATGCGCGAGTGACTCACGAATATCGAATTGCACAGCTCGCCTATAGACTCACGGTAGACATAACTACCGTCTTCAAATATTTTGCCTAATACGAGACCGCGTAAAAGCGAGCGAGCGAGCGAATTTCTTCATAATAGTATGTATGTATATATGTCAGTCTGTGCGTGAATTTTGTAAAATTCGATATTAACAATAAAATTATAGATATAAATCACGGTAATACGAGTTCAATTGAGTTGAATCGACATTTGACCAATAAAACTAAGCACAAACGATGCATCCAATTTCTTTTTTATAAGTATATTAGGCACTATACCGAAAGTGCGGTAATGATCGTAAATATTCCCTCCACTTTATGACAGAATATTTATTACATTATACAAAGATAATATGACATATCGCATAAGTTCCTTAAAAACTAACGGTGCCTAAATCCAATTGTACATGAAAAAAAAATGATCTAAATCTCAATGATAACAAGACAAATATTAAACAAGCTGTGATAAAGCCTGGACTATCATATTCTTCGTTACTGAAAGGAACAATCCAACGAACTGGACACCAAGAATTTTGGTAACAATAATAACTAAATAACTGTATTCGACAAATACGAGTTAGCGTTCATGGGAAAAAAAATAAACATCAACCTTTAGAAACGCGAGTGTCGTTGTGCTTTTATGTAAAGACTCTAATTGGAAACGGTGTTATGTAATGCTGCAACAAAATAACGCTCGAAAAAAAAACTCACAACGAAACAACAATTCCCAAAGCAGTTACGTCGCGACAATTGGCACAAGGTAGACCAAAGCTCACGAAATAACGGCAAAAGAGACACCGCAGAGTAAGCAACACATTGGGGATTTGAAAAAAAAAATGAAGTTGTCCCCATTCGTTATTACCCGCTTTTCGTACAAACACTGGTCAACAAATATTTACGTCAAACGCGATCCAGAAGCAGGCGAAAACTCATTCGCAATTATAACGCGACATTCGCTTCGAACGCCTATTTTTGGTACGTCAACGATTTTTCGACGACTTACCTCTTTTTATAAGTAGCCCTTCGAGGAAGCTCTTTATATCCGGTCATAGCTTTCAGCCTTACAACCACTGAATGTAAAGGCAATGCCATCCTGGAAGTACATAGATTAAACAATTTTCAATCAGTGAAGCAGATTGCCAAACTAATTTTGTATCATTATATAGAACTCTCAGTAATGCATTTGCTGGCCTTACTCTGACTAGCATAGGAAGATCTGCCCAAAACGCATGATTAGGCAGCATTTCCCAACCAGTGGCTCCTTTCAAAAATTTCAATGTCAGTGCCCCTCCGATTAAATAAACTCCACTGAATAAGAATAGCAACATCACTAATATAGATCCTGTAGAGAGGCCTCCAGAATGCATCTGTATTTTACACGTGTCTGCTGATACCAATTGGAGCAACTGAAACAGGAATACAAAATCCTACATCTCCAAGACTGTTAACTACTCAAAATTGAACATCTTCATCTCAGAAAGTACTGCACTTACATTCTCCGAATCTTTCATCCCATTAATTCTGAGAGATGCTTGGCGCGAATATGGATCACAAATCAAATTGATCCTTGATACTGTATTGTTGTGATTAATGACGAACGCTACAATTGGGTTAAGAGTAGATTCGAATTTCATCAAAGTCTCTTCGAATGTGCCAAGATTTACAAACTTGCTGGTATTTGTAGTATGTTTCAAGCATAGCTGTAATGTACATTTGATTTTACACCAGTGACACGAATATTACGTAAAATCATCTTATTTAACAACCACTCGACAATCTTACAGATACTCCTTTGCCTTTGCTACACGTATCATCATTTATAACAATATCTGGCATGAGAGCATTTCCGCAAGGTTGAAAGAAAAACGTCTTATTTGGGTAGAGTGTCGAGTTTTCACTGACTATAGGTCTGTAACGTAATAGAAAAAGTAGCGTAAATACAATCTAATGAAATAATAATCCTTACTGTGGGGTTCCACAAAAGATTTCAATAAATTTAGTCTCAAAGATATATTGATTTATGCTTCATTCTATATAGAAAGACAAGCAACTTTGCATAATAATATGAGAATAACACCCATGCGTGTAAAAAATCAGAAATGACGCACATATTTGAGAGGTTACAATAATATAAACACTGACTTATCGCTCGAAAGCTTTGTAAAGTTGTACCCCATTCCATTCGGGAAGACGCACGCACAACGCCCTATCGAAGTACATTCCGACGATGTGAAATCAAAATTGATTACTAACGATATTACAAGATAAATAAATATCGCATTATCGACAGACATTTTTACAGAGAAATATTAGACACCGTCGTTTTGATCTTCGAAAAGCAGAGTCGAGAAGGGTAACATCCATAGCAAACTAGTTAGTCTGTTATATGGCGCCATTATCGGGCAACCTTGAAACTGAACTCAGATCGTTGCGCCATCTGGCAGATTGCTATCAACTCAATCGCGTTCCGTGAGACGAGATTCTGAGGTATTCGCCTAGATGGCGCTTGAATTAGTGATTTTTGGCGAAAAGAGCGATCGCCATGTTATCGGCGGAGCGTTTCGTCCCGGAGTCGGCCTGTGGACTCGTCAGTAAGGCTAGGCCGACTCCTGCCTTAGACGCTCTGTGTGCTCTGTCCTCCGTGGTTGTCGAACAGCTTCGGTCTTATGTAGAAACGTACTCGTGTTCGACCACTAGTGAGAAGGGCAGCGCCATCTGGTGGCGGGCCGCCACAGTACTCCCCCCAGTGACGGCTGCTGGAGGCAGGCGTAACGATGTGGAAGATGGTCGTGTGCGTGGCGATGGCTGTGTGAGCGTGGTTCTATGTGACTGGGACATCGTGAGTTGGAAATTCCGCCGGTGTTCGTCGCAGCGTGTGAGAGATCGATCCTGTGTGTGTGTGTGTGTGTGTGTGATGATGCGGCTGCTGCCTGCGTGGGTCCAGCATGGCCGTGTGTGTGCGTGCGCTGGTCTGGGGCTGCTGCCTGCGTGGGTCTAGCATGGCCTTGTGTGTGAGCGCTGGTGCTGCGGCTGCTGCCTGCGTGGGTCTAGCATGGCCGTGTGTGTGTGCGCTGGCATGGCTGGTGCTCTGGGGCGTCGTGGCCGTGTGTGTGTGGCTGGTGCTGGGAGCGTCGTGGCCGTGTGCGTGAGCGCTGGTGTGGCTGGTGCTGGCTGAGAGCGTCGTGGCCGTGTGCGTGTGGTTGGCTCTGCTTCCGGATGAAGGTGTCCTATCATGGGAGTTCCTTGGTCCAGAAGGTATGCTGCAGGAATGATGATCTTCTCCGCTGCATCACGTCGGGGTCACCACTTTGGCGAAAAGAGCGATCGCCATGTTATCGGCGGAGCGTTTCGTCCCGGAGTCGGCCTGTGGACTCGTCAGTAAGGCTAGGCCGACTCCTGCCTTAGACGCTCTGTGTGCTCTGTCCTCCGTGGTTGTCGAACAGCTTCGGTCTTATGTAGAAACGTACTCGTGTTCGACCACTAGTGAGAAGGGCAGCGCCATCTGGTGGCGGGCCGCCACAGATTTTTTTCAAGGCTAAGTTCCAGAATTAACCGTTAGATTACGCCACTGTCCACAACTGATCGAATTTCGAACGAAGTATCAGGAGAACATAGTGAACGTTGAGGTGTTTGCGCCACTAAAACCCATTGTAACACGCAAACGTCATAAGTGATTCTATCCGCGAATCTATATAAATGAGACAACGATGGATCATGCTCTGTTTTCGTAAATTATTGAAAAAAACTAATTTTTGACTAAATGTAACCGTGAATACAACGATTGTAGTACAAACGTTTTTTAATTGTATTTCAAAACTCTTTAAAACTCCCTGTACGAAATGCAGATTGTTCCATATAAAATAAAATAGAGATTAATGTACTTGCAAAACTTTTTAATCACGCTTCGTACTTCTACTTATGGAAGTAAGCTGTCAATAATTTTTTTTTTCAATAATTCACCAGTTATTAGCTAATGTCATATGAATCAATCGACTCCAATAAAATAATATTCTTTTCTTACAAGCTAATTGGAGAAGTATATATTCTTATCTTACAGTGTATAGTATAAATATAACATATTAAGCCCCAATTTTTTCAATCTCATCGACATCTTCCGCATCCAAATATTGGATTTTCTTGCCAAAGTGTCGTTCGATATCTTGACACAATCCCATGGCATGGGAAGAATCAATCAAATTGATAGCAATTCCATTCTTGCCGAATCTTCCAGTGCGTCCTATTCTATGCAAATATGTCTCGCAATCGGCCTGATGATTTTGATCCATAGGCAGGTCGAAGTTCACAACGATGGTGACTTGTTCAACGTCAATTCCTAAACAATGAATGTTAAAAGGTGTTCGTTGGAATGAGACGAGCAATTCTTAGAAGAAAAATCTTACCTCTCGCTAAAACATTTGTTGTAATGAGAACCTTCTCAAGACCAGCACGAAATCTATCCAACACCGCAATTCTTTGTTCAACCGTCAGATCACCCGACAGCACGGCAACGGCATGTCCGTCTTTCGTCATCTTTTCAGCGAGCCAATTTGCCGTTTTCCGCGTCTACGAATAAACAATTGCTTCTTCATGAAATTAAACGGCCTCAAGTTGAGTAAATGTGAAGCCTAATGCCGCACACCTCGGAAATATCGTTAGAACTGCACAGAATATCAAATGTTCAGACACCTACATGGCAGAATATGATTGCCTGACCAATCGTGATAACCCCATAGATGTTTACAATGGCCGTATATTTATCTTCCATATTTTTACACTTTACGTAGTACTGTTTAATATTGTCTAAGCTCTCTTGCTCCTTCATTAATCGTATTATCAACGGATTGGGAACTATTACTTGGGCAAATTCCATCACCGCTTTTTCGTACGTGGCGCTGAAGAACAGCATTTGACACGTACGAGGAAGCTGCCTGGAAAAGCGAGACGAACTTTTAAACTGTTTCATCCGGACGCTCGATTGTTGATACTGAAATAACCATCAAAGGTACATACTTATGAATGCGGATACACTGATCCTGGTGACCCTGAGTAGCAATCATTACATCCGCTTCGTCTAAAACGAAGACAGATATTTTACTCAGGTCGAAGAATCGGAACTTTATCGCCCAATCCAAAACTTTCCCTGGTGTTCCAATAATAATATGATCAAGAATCTTTGTTCCTCGGGGTACTGAAAACAATGATAATTGGAGTGAAGAAAGTCGTTCCCATTACTGACAAATAAACATACATATACCGGTACATATAATAATATATGCACAGTAAAAGGAGCCTAAAGAATAATTTGCTTGGACAATTACTTTCTTCTCCTCTGACGGCGTATTTTAATTTAATCTCTGGGCAATACTGGGACATTTTTGCAGCCACCTCGCCAGTTTGTATCGCTAGTTCGTACGTTGGCGACAAACAGAGCACTTGGGGGTAAGGCTTGGTAGCGTCCACTCTGCTGAGCATGGCAAGTACAAACGCTGCTGTTTTACCGGTACCCGATTGCGATTGCGCGATCATATTTTGCGGCCTAAAAATAGAAAGGGATAAAAGGGGAATTCGAACTCATTCCTCCATGCAAAAGAAAAAGGTGTTCAGGCGACATGAAGACTTACGGGTCGGCAAGTAGAGTCGGTAATGCAGTTTCTTGAATTTTAGATGGTGCATTGAAGCCCATAGCATAAACACCCTTTAAGAGTGCTGGTTTTCTGAAACGTATTACTATTACTGCTGTTACTGTAATAAGTCAATATTTTATGAGATAGGTCAACAATAGATTTTATGAGATAATTCGAAATTTGGTAATATTAATTAAAATCATTTTTCATGGCAATTTTGAAAATCATAAGCTTATGAAGGAAATTTCACTTTTTTTTGATTTTCACTTCTTGAGTTCTTAAAGAATTTGAAAATATACTAACAAGTGGAGAGCTTCAAATGTTTTTATACTGTATAGCGGAGATGACGGATCTTTCCTCTGAATTTCTAAATCATTTGTAGTTTCCACAAGTCTTTTGCGAATTATCTTCTGTAACAAAGATTTCTCCGCAGGAGAAATCTGTTCGCTGGCTCCATCATCGCTTTGCGTATCACCCTTAACTTCGGGTTTACTATCGTTCTCATCCTTTTCGACATTTTCTCCTCTCGACGTTGATGAGTCTGATTTACCGATATCAAGATTTGTAACCTAAACAATATGAATCCTTGTACATAATGCCATTGCGAGTACGGATATAGATATACGCATACGCGTACAGCAGTAGTAAATAAAACAAGAATCGAGGAACTCATAGCATTTGGAAGTTCGAGGTTGCATCGGGTTATACCGGTTAAACTCAACAGAGAGTAAAAGCAAAATAAAAATACTAACCTTCAATGCTAACTTTTCTTGCTCATCCGTAAATTTAGCCCAGTCGACTTTAGTCGTCATATTTTCACTGAAATCACTTAAAATCTCGAACGAACGACAATTTTATCGAGAAACAATTTACAAGACAGACAAGAGAATCGGCGAAATGCGGTAAAACGACGTCTCCACTGGGTCTACACGTCACACACAGCATGCGACATAGGTATACCACATACCTATGACCGCTACCGCTACATTCATGTATACACTGTCATAGCTGATAGTGTACTTGGGAGTGTAATCTCACCGACACACTAGTAACACCACCACAGTCGGTACGATATTTGTACCATTGACATACCGTATACGTATTCGTATAAGTGTAAATGAGTTAAAATATAATAATTTGTACGTTTATACGGTTTTAGTTATATTTACTACCTCATTTACGATAGGCATACAATACACACATCCACTTGTGGAGAATTTTAATTATAGGTAATCTATTCGACTATACTATAGGTATAGGTAGTTTATTGTATCTGCCAAAATTATTCTTTTCTGACTTATGGTATTGGAATAATGTTTTTACAATTTCCAAATCAACACAAAGAATAATAGATCTTGAACTTAATTGATGGTATAATAAATTACTTTAAATATAATTACTGTAGAGGAGCAAACTCCGTATTCTATTACTAAAAAGTACGTAATGCAGATGTCATATTTGGTATAGGTATATATATATAAGTATAGATATATGTACCTTACGCGTATACAGGTATTTACGTTTGTACAATATGAAGGGCCAAATATTTGCGTTACTTTGACTCCTGCAAATCTTCAGATGCTACGTACCCTTATCTTCAAACTATTCTCGCATACTGAACGATATATAGATAATCTGTTCGGACCAATTTTCACTAGAGCCTTATATTTTCTCTGATGAGTAATGTATATCGAGTTTCTAATATCTTATTTATCATATCTGCATGTACCGCGATAAATCACGTTGTTCCACGAGAACAACGAGATATTAATTATGTATACAAAATATAAGTAATTGGATAATCCATTTATATATGTACAAATTCTGTTTTTACCAGGCTCAAGCGATTATATGCTATTGTAAAGAAAGCTTTGCGAATAGCGTTCAAATTAAAAAGAAGTTTCTACCCAAATGCTTTCTCACTGTGACATATGGAGAATCGAATTGTTCTTTCTAGCATCAACAAAATATTTAACGAACGCTCCCGTGCGATATGCGTTCGCTACATAATTGCCAGAAACTTATTTAGTTATCATAACTAACTGTAGTTATGCAGACGCGTTCGAAACGATATTTTGATGCCGAAACTATGTAGATACATGCTGTATGCTAACAAGTACGCATATTTAGCTCACGACGTTCTTACAGCGACGGTGGATGCTTTATTCCCGACCGTTTGAGGTACAAGACGAACTGTAATCAATGAGAGGTCGAGCATTTTACGTTGGTATTTCTTGTGAAACACCAGAGCGGCGGACTGTGTCTTAAACACGATCGTGGCATTACCCTCGCCCACGTGTATGCTCTATAACACGAATAATAGATGAAAACACAATTATTAATTATCAATATTGTCGTTTATTGGGTAAAAGAAAAAGTTCGTATGTTGTTATAAAGAATGGACAAAAATGTGATGCTTAAAAATAAAGTTACGAAAAAAGTGCTCAATTTCATTATTATACACAGAAGGAAAAAGAAAAGAAGAAGAGGGAAGTCGTGGCAAACCAGATAAAGCAAAAGCTAAACTTAAAGAACTCATTATTTAGCCAACTGTAACAATTGAATATCCAAAAATATCTTTATGCGTCATATAAATTGAAATTCCGCATTGCGGTACCTTTGCAAGCCAAATTATTTCCTACTACATCACCAAAAAAAAAGGGAAACTATGCCCGATTGACAACATTCATTAACGGATATTAATTATTGAACATCTTATAAAACTGAAAAAGAACTCAAGCACTAGCTCGAGATCGTTCTTTGCACAGTCGGATCTGCCTAAGCAGTATCAACCCCATGCAATTCTCGGTCTCACCCCTACAGCGGTTAACGCGTGATCCATTGACATGGCAAGCTATATTATTATTGCTTTCAGTGATAGGTATTAGATATGCAAGTGCGAATACACCGTCTACTGTCTATCCATAAGTTAAGCTTTTTTTACTACCACATAATTCTTAAATATTGGACAATGTATCTATGATCAACTTACAAACGGACCGCTACGGTAAGTACTATAAAAATAAATATATCTAAAAGAGAGAAACGCCAAAAAAATAAATGGCCTTTGCCGCAATTAAAAAGACTCGAGTGTGCTCCGCTTGTCTACTTAACAAATAAATAAGAACAATATGTATAATGCCAAATGAAACAGAGAAGCTACTGTAGCACCTCTTGCTGAACAAGATCAATTTCCGTTGGAAAATCGGAAAGATGTTTCATAAATCATACTTTGATTTGTATAGCTCTGCAGAATAACAGATAAAAGAATATAGATTGCATGTTCGAAATATCATCTTTGACTGCCGTCAGTTTACTGATACCTATTCTGAATTTAACATTCGTATACTTAAAAGAAAAACAACGGAAATTTCCAATGAAAATTTTCATGTCAGTTTTTTATAACTTGGAAAAAATAACGCAACATTAACTGAGCTTATAAAAAATAAAGCACTATGGTGAATATACTTGAAATTTTCAAGTACGATAAAAAAAATTAAAATAACGAAACGGCAATTCAATTAAGCTTGACATAAAACAATATCTTTCATTCAATGATCAATGAAAGAAGACACCTATCAGCTCCCAAAGGTGTGCAGAGTAAATCAGAATGATTAAATCAGAATGATTAAAAACTGAAGTGTAAAGGATCAGAGAGAATTGAAGCTCGACATTTTCACGTAAAGATAGTCACCTCGAGCATTCCAATGCCGTTGCACATTCGTCGAATTTGCGCCTCGGTTGTGCTGGCCGCTAGATTTTCTATTTTCACCGTGTTGGTTTTTATATCCGCCAATGTTTTACACTGGGCGGGTGCCTTTTGTAACATAACTCGCTGACTGTTTGGCGCACTCACTTTAGTGTTCGCCACGGTTTGAACGTTGATCACAGTTTTCTGTAAACCTCCCGGTACTCTTTGCGGGTGGAGGTTGCTTCTTTGGACCGTACCGGATGGTTGTAGCTTTCTAATACCAAATTGATTCTGCACAATTTTCTGGACTACAGGCTGTTGGTTACCGCCTGCTTTTTGTTGGGTCTGACCTTTTTGAAGGTTTAATACTGTTTTCTGTATGGTGGTTGCTACTTTTTGAGCGGTCGGCGAGGGCTTGTGCAATACGACTCGACGCGTACAAAGAGCCGGTGCCAATTGCCTCGAGCCCCGGATATTAGCTTCGCTCGTCGCTTGTACCGCTGAGCTGAGATCTTTGACATTTACGTCATCTAGCGTTGCGTTCGTTTGTACCGTTTGAATTGTCCTGACAATTCGCACGCCCGACGTTCCCTATAATGGAAAAAGTCTTACATTCGATACAAGTCATCTTTACTTGAAACTTGAAAATACACATAATTTAACAGGGGCACGTTACGTCGACAGAGACGCGTCCACATTCAATTGTGATTAATAATAATAGGATTCTGATGCGCAGCATAGAATGTGCTCTGTACCCTTCTTTACAACTATTTATAATGCATTTTGAAACACTTCATAACGTCTCTTTAAGCGGGTGAGAATGAGCAGCAAAACATATGGAGGAAATGAAAGGAAACAAAATATACTTAAAAATATATTTTATTTAAACATATAAATGAAAAATGTACAATAACTTATACGTCACAAGCACCGTGCCAGTTAAAGAGCTGGCGCCTATGAATTAATGCAAGAATTACCGTTTAACAGTCACTGCATTTGTATATAATGAAATTTTTCTTTCTGCAAGGCAATAGAACATGATACATGCGCAATGATTACGTAGGAGTTATGTACTATGCTTTCTTGCACATACATACATATACGTACATGATCAAAGTGAGCATGCTCGTGACGTGTCGGTGTAATTGTCAGTCTATTTTATTTATTTATACATATATATTTGTATATGTATATTGATATATATATATATTTATTTATTTATAAATCAGTATACGTGTATTCGAATTTTTAAATAATTTAAAAAATGTGCTCATTCTACGATACAACTGGAGCGAATCCGTAAATTGATTGCAAATATACCGTATGAAAAATTCATCCAAATTCATTCTTTGTTCGATTAATATAAGCATGACATGCTTAGACATCCTTTTAAAGAATAACAATAATTATATCGATGCACCAATTCACTCGTCCCCTGAATTTCGTACTATTCGCATTGAAACACTATTGTCATTGGCATTATTCTATGCCTGTTAAAATCCATTTTCTTTTCCCATCCACGTTACTTTTCTAACTGTTCTATAGCATGGTTATACCTATACTGTTTCTCTTCGGACGATATAAAGGATTCTTAATGCTATACCTCTGTAGTTGATGCACCAACTAACGGACGACCGCGACCTCTCCCTGCTGCTATCGGACGGACTTTGATAGCTGTCGCTGCAACGTCCTTGGCCACCCCGGTAACCACAGATACCGGTTTAGTCTCTTGTTGGGAGAATTCTATAACCCAAGAACAACATTCTCTTAAGTGAAACGTCCTCATAGATTCTCGGTTATCAAAATTAGTCACTTCAACAACGAGGAGCTTACCCATTGAACCACTATCACCTTTCGCTTCGTCACCCTGCTTCTCCATCGCCGCCATTTTTCGCCGATTTTCCTTCTCCCGCAACAACTGCTCACGGAGACGCTTCTGCGCTTCCATTCTCCTGAGATACTCCCTCGTTTCTGGATCTTCATTTTCCTCTTCCTTAAAAAAAAAACGAAAGAAGAAAATATAGATGACGAGATCGTAACAATTGTCATTGAAAAAATAGGAAATCAAGGTGAAAAACGTACCTTGTGTTCGCTTGTGGTGTCGGTTAGCGTATCCACTGTTTTTACTTCGTGAAGGTTTCTACTGTTTGGTTTGACCCGCTTCGGACTCGAATCTCCCTGGCCCCTCTCGAGCGTTTCGGAAATTCTCTTTTGAGGAATTCTGACGTTCGTACCTCGCCCGATCGCGTTTAAAGGTCTATTTGTCGCGGGTCTTTGAGCGGGCCCTTGTTCGTAGCTCACACTTCGGTAGGAGAAGGTAGTACTCGATGACGTGGGAACGCGACTTCTCGGCACGTGATCGACTTTCGACCTAGGAGGTGGGTCTCTATCGCGATAATTTTGATGTTGTCCTCTCTGTCCCTGATAGATAAAGCAATGATCTCAATCGAAATAACTATCGTCAATGCAACATAGTTGTTACAAATTTTCTACATTTTCCCATTAAACGTGCATACTGATGTAGCGGTATAAGCAATAACTTACATCGCAATAATCCGTCGTATCATATGCACTACTTTGCGCGCAGCATGTCTTGACGTAATTGAAAATGTTACGTTAATTACACGAATGTTATTGAAATGACGTTTGCGTTAAAATGCATGACAGTGATACATATGTTACTGCTAATTTCCGAAATTCGACCAGTTCACGAAACGTCTAATCCCGGACGTTTGACCGCGCGGCACGGATATACTATATTCTCACAAATATTGACAACAATCGAAAGACGACTAATTTGTGGAGCTGCATATTACCTGCTGATAGTCTTCTCGAGGCTCCCACTGACTCTCGGACTTGTATTTATTTTCGTAACCATCATACGAAGAAGTTTCCCGAGAAGAATAGCTAGCCTCTATTGGATACGTTTTACTTGAACTGGCACTCGGAGTCTTCTGAGGCTTGTTCTCTTGCCATACGTCCGAAAAATAGGCATATGCCTGGAGAAAAAAAACGGAATAAGCATTGACTAATTGCTATCAAGACGAATACGTGTATCATTCTACGATCGACGTGTCAGCCTTGCTTACGTCATTTTTATTTTGCTGATAATTCGGCTGATAATCCTGCACGTTTTGTCGTGGCCCGGACGATTGATTATAAGGACTCTGAGATTGATACGGCGTCGGTGGCTGGACGAGTTGATCATTGGGTATTTGCGGTTGCAAAGGGGGAGGCTGCGGATGTTGCTGCTGTGCAGCATCCCACACGAGTCTTGCTGTTCGATTGTAGTAAGAGGCACATAGATTACGATATATCAAAGAGAGAAAATCGACGATCAAGCAAAGGGCAGTCGAAAACACAACGATATACTCACCATCCGTTGTAGGCTGTACGGCACCACGAAAGTGCGGATTGATCAGTATCTTGTGCCCTGGCGGTAAAGGTACATTCGGTACGTTAGGACCAGTTTGCTGAGGCGGAATAGGCAATCCATTGTTAAATTGATTGCCGGGTGGTTGATCACCGTAGACCGGTCTCGAATCGTAAATCGGCGGTCGCGGTGCCTCAAAATGCGGCTCTTGAAAAGGTGGTCTATTTTCGAAGGGTGGTTGACCTGGCACGTTGAGATGATTCTGCGAAGGCGGTGCCTGATTGGAGGGACCTGGCGGTCGCAGAGGAAAACCCTGCATCGACATACTCGGTGGATTTCTTTGAATCGCGGGCGGACCTTGATTACCCGGCATCGGCGGCCCCGAGTTTCCGTGCAAAGGTACGCCGGGGTTACCCTGCATCGGAGGACCTTGCGGCGGTCTACCATGGTTATCCGGAATCGGCAGTCCCTGATTTTGAAAGTGCTGTTGTTGATTTTGCGGATACGGCATTTGATTAGGGGAGCAACCGTACGACGGGTGAGGTGGTCCCGGCATAGGTCCCCGAGGTCCGAATTCTACTCTCGGTCCAATCATTCGTGGACCCGGCGGTCCCGGAGGCCCCATGGGACCTTGGAACGCATTGGGATTGAACGGAAGTCTATTATCCACGAAGGGAGCGGGTCCTCGCATCGCGGGGCCGTTCGGTGGAAACTGTTGAAATTGTGTCATTTGGGGATTGTTCTGTGGATAGAGAATTTGTTGATTCGGCAAATTCGGAAGCGGTCCGGAAGGAAACGGTGGTCTTGTGTCGATTAGCGGTGGCCTGTACGACGGATGTTGATTATCGAACGTCGAGGAGCTGCGCGGGCAGTTGAATCTGCAAGTAAATGAGACGCGGACGTATATCGGCTGTTATCAATACAATTCGCGATTCGTACACGAGGAATATTATTGCGCGTTGAAGGCCAAATTTAGAAATATACCTCGGATTGAAATTGCTACTGATCGGCGCGTTGAATCGGCCACATCCGCCTCCTCCTCCTCTAATACCTCTGTTTCCTCTGATGCCTCTTCCCCTGTCGCGACCTCTAAAAGACGATCTGGATGACTGTTCCAAAGTCACTACGTTCTCCAACGAATCCGGAATCTCGTTGTTCATCTTCGGTGATATTATGGTTCTTTCATTTTGAAACCTGTTCCTCCTCTCCTTGGCTTCTTCGCAATCGTCGTCCTCCAATCCCTGCCCATTCCCGACGAAGAAATCCTTTTGCGTATTCTTCTGTAACTTTTCTCTGAGGTCACCTTTACCGAGTATATTTTGCGTAGTAACGTTATCACGCGCGACATTCTCTTCATATCGTCGACTCTCTCCTCGTTCTTCTTCTTCTTGTTCCACTTTGTAAACTTCCTGATCACTCTGTTTGTAATATGCGGTTTGGGTTTTAGAACGTTCTTCCTTATAATAGTCAGTTTGGTTATGGTTATCAGTCTCGCTCCTATACTCTATATTTTCGTCTTCTTCTAAGTCGTCGAGAGCATCGGTGACTCCTAAGTCCAGCACGTCATCTGTTTCCTCTTCTCCCTTATAGCTATTCTGCTGCTCAGGGAATTAAATTGCCAAATATTTGTAATGAAATTACGGTATTTAAAGACAACTATCACACAATATCTACCTTTATCAATTATAAATCTAAGGGAGTCTAATAGGATTGAGCCCCCGCTTATCATTATATACTCAAGATCAGGGATTACATTCGTCAACGCATGATACAAGAATTATATATTACGCAAGGTAAGCATTGCTTTTACATGACTTTACTAATGGACAACTTGTGACCCTTTGTAACTCATTAAGGACGCAGTAACCAAACCAAAGTTGACATTCGCACAACACTATTTAGAAAAAGCTCGATATTGGCATTGACAGAACTTTCGTAAACAAAACGGTGCTTGACATCGTCAATGTTGAAATATATATGCACTTCTTGCAAACAATATCCTCGCGAATTCGGGAAGAGGTACCACCTTTCGTCTAACAAAGTTCAACGACGATCTTTATCACGCGCGTACATAAGTTCACATCATAAAATGATTATCAGCCTTTAACATTCGTTGGATTAATGCTTACGGCACACCGGAGTATGCTCGGTAGCCACGCTCGCACAACGCAGCAGCATTATGTATTCCAG
The DNA here is from genome assembly GCA_963678675.1 of Xiphydria camelus. NCBI lineage: Eukaryota > Metazoa > Arthropoda > Insecta > Hymenoptera > Xiphydriidae > Xiphydria > Xiphydria camelus. Next base: position 40,058,208 of record OY783191.1, read on the forward strand.
TCTTGCAAGAATGTTGAAATATTTATACGGGAGTTTTCACCACTCAAAAATTTTCGACAGTCACAATCTACTCTCAGTGATGACATTTTAAGTGAAAAGAAGTAATGACTGAAAGCAAAGCTAGTTTGCAAGACTAATAGTTACAGTCCACACGATATTTGTCCAAGTAAGTCTGTATACATATGCGTATGTTGCGTGTCTCGTCATGCGACTGAATTACTGTATGCTGCCACTTAATAAATTAGTATCAAAAATCCATCTACACGAAGATGTAACATTCTAAAAGATTACACTCGAATAGGTTTACGGAGTACGCGAGGAACGAATTTTAATCCTAAGCATTATGCGTTTCATCTTGCATCGTGTAAATGCGTGAGCCCATAATTCTGCCTGTATATCGCAATAAGTACGTCAATGGTCCGAGTACAGTGGTATATAACATACTCATCCGTAACATTAGCTTATTCAAAATATTGAAGGGCTCAATGTAAGAACCAATCGTATGAGAGTTTTTTAAAAATGTTTTTGAAGGAAGTAACCATGATGCAACGGTATGTATAAAAAGAAGGAAACTGTTAAAAGTAAAACTGGCAGGTGAAAACTCAACAAAATTTGGATTCCTGTCAACTACAGCTTTATTGAAAGACAACATAATTTCTCCTGAATTCTAAATGATTCTAACACAGCAGGTAGGACAAATTTCACAATAAAAGTAGGGGAAAATAGCTTTATAATTCAATTGTAAATCGTTGACTCTGGCTATTTCTAAAGAAAAAAAAAATTAAAATCGTTAAACTTGTTTAATTCCCATCCCAACGCAACTGATACATTTAATCACATCTGTTTCTTATACCCAGCCTTTCAATACACAATTTAAACGATTGAAAAACATACGAATTGCTATTCACGTATGTTTGAATATGTGCGTAGTACATCTAATATTTACAGTTTACTCGAGTTTTACAAAGGAAGAGAAATTCAAAGAGGATCAACAGAATATGGACCACCTCATATCCGTATAGTTACTACTTAATTTTAATTTATTGCTAAAAATTAAAATGTCTAGAAGATTTAAAAGAATCACAGTATGCCTTCCCTATATTTCTCGTCCCTTGTGTTCTTTGTACAGACAGATTAACAATAAATAAACTCGAATCTGTAAAGAACACATCCTTCACAGAAGGAGCCACTCGAAATGCCTACAATTGCAATTAACATCAAAACTCTGCAGCTCTTGATATATTATCGAAATATCCATTGTGCAATATATATAGTATACTGCTGAGTAATTCTACAATCCTCCCTACTTAAGATATAAAAAAATGTAGTAAGCAAAACCAATAATGTAAAATTTCAAGAAATAAGTCTTCGAAAATTGTTCTAATTACATAACGGTATAACGCGATCATTTGCTATTGCATTTCAACATTATCATTTTCCTGTGTATATTTCAAAGTGAACCTCGTTCAATTTTATATATCTTAAACTATGATTGCTAAGAAAAACTTGCGCATGATTTCTAAAACAAAAATCGTTAAGACTTAATTAACGATACAATTTACACGCCAATCAAAATCACTGTAGCATTTGGAAATTATACCCTAGCTTTTATTTAAAAAATACAATTTAGTTAGTGCATGGATGCAAAGATGGTGTTCGATAAAATAGAAATGATAACATAACGATATTCTTAGAACGAAATAACGAACTTCCCTAATTATTATTCCAAGGAAATGCTCAGAGGTTTATAGGAAGCATGCATTTTAGAGCATATTCTTTCTCGCCGCCTTCGTTGTTCCTGCCTCAGTGCAATTAGATCAATATGTTTCTCACAGCAGGGTGCATAATACTTTGCACGTACATCCAAAACGCATGTCAAGTCGTTAATAAACAATAATTTAATGGTAAGCTCACCCTCTCAAGTTCATAATCATCCGCTAAAAGGGCTTCTTCTTCGTCATTGCATAGATCGTACTCTTCATCTCCTAGATCCTCATCCAACAAGGTATCGTCGCTAATTACAAGAAAATTAAAAATTAATGGTCAAAAATGATTAGGCATGTGTTGCAATACACATACTGAGAGAAATGTACAGCATATTGATTATATAATGTTTCAACAAACCAATCAACTTTGATATACAAAATATAATGGACAGATTTGACAATGAGAATAGGTAGGTACTCTACTACACAAAAACGCTACTTTGCTTCCAACCTCAAACACTGAAGACGCATAACATTTGAAATGGGATTAAGCCTTCTCAAAAGCGAATTGGAACGCAATTCAAAGGCAGAGCGACCAATCTAAATAAATAGATTTAGAAAGAAAGAAATTTATCGAATTTTCTACATTATTTTACAGAGAAATTAATAAAATACTTACTGCTCTGACATGGTCCGTGGGAGATCCTTGCTTCTACGTAGGTTAGTCCGAATCGATTGTGACTCCACTCCGTCGATATATCGAATGTCGGTTGGTAGGCGATAACGATTGAACTCCGACTAAGTTCAGTTCGCTTCACAGGTGTACCTTGAAGTTTTGCATGCGATATTGAGATTATTTTTTTAAGCGACATGTAAGGTATTATGTATCTATATCCTTTTGATAGAAGCAGCGTGATAAAAAGGACTCATTTATGGAATGAGCATACGTTTGTTAAATTTTCGTTCGTTATAAGAGAAGCTGGCCTACGTGGTAATCTTTAATCCAAGATAACCATGAATCTGCAATCACTTTTTCAAGACTTCAATCCAAGGTATACAAATTGTCCATCTAATTATGCTAACTATTCTCCATTTGTTCACCAATCAATATCAATCATTAGGTATGAAAAATCGCACAATACGGTGGAATTTGATATTGACAATTCCTCGAGATAGCTTGTTACGGAAGCTATGCAATTTTTATTTCAAAATCTTCATACCTAATATCTTAAAATAATACACTATATTTCATTGTTTAAACAATGCATGGTTTTTTCTTGTAGACTTCAATTTCCGGTAGAGGAACCTGTACTTCTGCATATTTTAGAAACAATACATAACGTTTCATTTAAATTTCTGCATTCTTTGATATATTCATTGAAAGATTTAATTTAATACTTCATTCCAGTAAATTCTTGGTACACTCTTGTCTCATGATATTCACGGCACTGTTTGCACTAAGACTCGACGGCTTTATACAATGGAGCTATTGGTCGATATTCAGTCCGATATGGTTCTGGAAGGGAATGGTCATTTTGGGAGCGACCGTTGGGAGTTATGTGTGGTGGAGACATCCACACGCGAGACTGGAAGGAGAGGCTTACATCCATTACAAGGCAATGCTGATTACATTGGCATTGCACCTCATTCTGTTGATGTTTGAATTGTTAGTGTGTGATAAATTGGAGTCTGAGAGACATTTATGGATCCTTGTGTTCATACCATTGATTTTCATATCCATTGTATCTATAGCGGTGAGTATCACTTATTTTGCATCGTAAAATTTCCAAAAAAAAATCGTATTTCTGGATTATCGCTTTTGTATCAAACCTCTGCTTCAACTTTTAAGTCAAGATTTTATTTAATTCAGGAATTGAATTTTTGGATTGCAGGTTTGCATTTGGGCTGTAAAGCATGACCGCTCGTTCGAATTGGAATTATTTTGTGCGGTAAACGTGTTGCAATTCATCTTCCTTGCCTTGAGATTGGACGGTTTTATTACATGGAGTTGGGAGGTGGTATTCGTGCCTCTATGGGCTCTTTTGTGTTTATCTCTAGTCGCCGTATTGTACGCGATAGTATTCGCCGCTGTTTTATTGAGAACCCCGCAAATCAATGCCAGGCAAAGGCGGACTTCTCTGAATTCAGCATTGGCGTACACGTTTCTCGTTGTTCCCATTCTAGTGTTCCAAGTAAGTTCTTCGAGTTTATTCTCATGTTCACTGTGATTGCGCAGAATAAACAAGCCCAAGAAAGTTAATTTTCACATTTTTTTCGTTCTAATCGCAGGTGTTATTAGCTAATAAATTAGATGGAGATATTTCATTGAACTATACAACCGTTGCTACCCCATTATTACTGTCGCACGTAACGCTCATTTTCATGTCTTTCGGGGCGAAAGGCGGAAATAGATGTAAGTAAAATAATTGTTGCGATTACAAACAGAATTTCTAAGAGGAAGAATTTCACGGATTAATTTTTTATAGGGTGGTTCGGCATTCGAAAGGACTTCTGCCATTTCCTCCTTAGCCTGTGCCCGTTGCTTCAGGAGTACGGTAATATTTCTTATCAACCAAGGAATGATCAGGATCAGCCACCGACCGAGCCGATGTTTTCGGAAAAGAGCGAAAAACGCATTAAGAAGATCGATCTGACGAAACCCGTCGTGCCTATCGTCTCAATAGACATGCCTGATTGATCACTCAAGTTTAGGTACTTACACGATAATCTACGTCTATTTCTCCTTGCAAGTGGTTGAAACTATAAAGAGTAATTACAACCGCTCATTGTTTGACGAGATACAGACTAGAAGAAATTCATGACGCGGAGAAACTGTTCGAGGTAAACGACTTTATTTTAGCTGTGCGACGAAAACAATATGCGATTTGTGTCGGACATTGCCAAATTATTAATTTGTTAAACGAGACTTCGTTCGAAGGAAGTTAGTATCGTCGATCCATTCTAAGTCCGTGGTTAGCCGTGATGAAACGTTTTAACAATGTAAATATTGTATAAATTACGAAAAAACTGAAAAAAAAATTCGCGCGTCCAAGCAATGACGAAGAAGTAAAATAATTGACCGAGTTAAATTTTGAGTCGCATTGAGTAATAAGAATTCACAAGAATAAGAAGATGCAGATATACAATCGACTGGTTTCAACGCTCTCGACTTTAATATAAATATATATATATTGTCTGCTTCGCGCAACTATTCAAGTAACGCGCATCTTGTTTTATTCTCAATTGAGAGATTTGCAATATTCTGTTTGTTACGTTCGTGTACCCAATTACACGTATAACAGAAATAATACGTTCGTTATGGGATATTTATCCATAAAGTGCATAATTTTACGCGACTTCTGCATCCGATGTAAAGGAAGTTCGGGCTTTGTTTTACTTTAAATCGTTACGCTTTAGAGCAAATGCCTTATTAAAGACAAAAACTGACAATTAATAAACTTTCTAAATCGGATCCTGCTAAATTGGGGTCTAGGTAATTTGCTCACGATCCGTTTTAATCTTAAATAAGGCATTTGTTTAGAAAATAGATACCACTTATAGTTTATTACAATAAATCATTACTCAAGGTTCAAATATATTTTATCTGGAAACACACTAAAGTTCACGTAAAATTGAATGCACAATTTCGTATGGATAGAAGTCTTTGAACTGGTAAGAAGAATGTCGAGTCTACGAAATATGAGGTTCGTTAATTTCAATCGCTTAGGATTAGAGGAAACGTTAGTACCGTCGAATAGTTTGAAGGTCTGCTCAATTTCGAGCGTTTCGAATTATTCGACTTTCGTTATAGCATAAGTTCATCAAACCCGTCCATTTTGTTTCAATTATTACTGCATCTAATAAGTCGCTCCCTCATACTTAATAACTGTATAGAATTATAGCGAACAGCCATATTATTAACGCTTTGCTAAAATAGGTTTTGAAGTCTAAATAAGAAAGGATTGCTGCGTTCTCAATATCTTTCGAAAGCGTGTTCTATCCGGGATTTATCAATTTGAGAATAATGGTTGGTGCTAAGGCTGATCTAAGAATTGACGCGCACGTACGCTTTCTATATAACATACGCCTATCCTGTCGCAAACGGTAATATTTGCGGTGCAGTCTAAAGTTCTGTTAACGTTATTCTCTATATCGTTATTGTTATTATTTGAAGATTTTTTATTCACCTTGAGAACATGTTTGTATGAAAATTCGAGTCTTTTTATGATGATATAAGTTGTTTGTATTCAGAAAACCTGTCTTAGCAGATCACTCGTTCAACGCGAGCCTATACGTTGCTTATACTTTTCGTATAATTCTTGCGGAATTTTAAACATATTCGCACTTTCTCGCGAATGGAATAGTACTGTCAATACGCCGCCTTGGAATATCATGCAAAACTACAAACTCAACAAGAAGTTCTTTAAACTACAATATTTTTATTGGCATAAACCATGACATCACATTTATATGCGTAAGTGAACTTCCAAATGGCAATCCTAGCTGACTCTATTTCTCGATGATAACGGATCTTGTTAATTTCTTACACAAGCCTAAATATGAATTGTGAGTCGCATTAAACGCATTGTCGCCAAGTGCAAAAGTCTTATGTTTCTCTGTTTTTTTTTATTTTCTATTAACGATATCATTTGGACAATCTTGACAGATTAATAAGTAAATATGAAGTGCGTTCACTGTTCAAATCTCTTGTAAAATACGTTGTAGGCCTTATTATACGGAGAGATCGGCTAGACCGGCTGGGACACAAGACTGAACGCCTCGCAGCTGTAGAATAATACTAAGTAGTGAAAAATGAAATGGGGAAAACAAAGAAATGAGTGAAATTAATGAGAAACGTTAAGGGTTGTAAAAAAATACAATTGTTAACGTTGCTAACAATTGTAACGCCAAGGCCCCAATCATTTATTAAATTCTATTAGAAAAGTAATGTACAGAGTTTGTTATATCATATGGTAATATTATATATTATATTAATTATTATTATATCGTACATATCTACCAGTTACGATGGTTGATTAATAATTAGCGCGATGTTATTTTATTTTATATATACATTACATCTAATACAGAATTAATTATACCTACTCCAATAAAATTTATATTTTTTGGTATGACAATCACTGTCTAGGCGGTTGAATTTTTAAGGGAGTGCATGTACTTTTTATTTTTGCGGTTGCACTTCATAGCATTTTCATGCAAAATTACTTTTGCATTATTAGATTGCGCTACGTACAATTTTCGCAGTAAAATTTTGACTAAAAATTATAGTAAATGGTTAAAATATTTACATTTTTAGTAAGGGAAGGTGAAAAACATCTCTCCATTCCTGTAGAAAAAATCCTAAAAGAATTAATTTAATTAGTTCTTCCTGGTGTGTTTCCTGGTATCTGTTAAATGTATTTCTAAATAAGAGAAAAATGTTTTCTAGATATAATATTTTTTGAATAGAAGCCAAATGAACCGCATTTGCATTCAATTTAGTGCTTCGTTGGAGCTGCTGCAGATGGCAGAGAGATCAGTCAGTGAATCTGTGCAAGCTGTGCGAGTTTGTGGTCGCGACCATGTCGCGCGCGATCAGTGCTTGTGTGGGGTGAATCGCGGTCGTCGAGCGTATAAACAGAAGATGCTGTGGAATATACTGTAAATTTCTCAGTAAAACCAATTAAAAAGTGTGCGACAAACTGTAAAATGTCTTCCACCGAAACAGCAGTTTTTTTCGCAAAGTTGGAGGCTGTAAAAGATATCAGGTATGTTGGAAATGAGATCAATTTCATTGTCCGTCTCACGACTGTGTAAAATCTTGCCTGCTAAAAAGGGATGCTTCATCTGGGCGGGAGGGGAAAAATATACAGTACCCGATAAAGTGCTTCGAAGGTGTGCATTATAGATTTTACAGTTCTCATGCATGTTATCATAATCTTAAGCGATATATCTCTATTTGGTGCGTTTTTTTACATGTATTCCGCCTATTTGAACATCGTTCACGGTGACTTATAATAAAATGATATACCTATAAGATCGACCCGTTTTCGAGCTCATCCGTAACGTATACAAATCACGTGAAGATACATTATTTTTATTATTGGCTTTAATTTAATTGCTTGCTGTTATAAATTATATTGAGTCTACAATTTTATTTAGGTCTATTATTGTCATGATGGGCAGATTACATGTGATTTATTAATATTATCACGCAAAGTCACATTGTTAATAAACATAAAATTACTAACTTTTACACCAACTCTATATTTGTTGAAGAGGAAATGTAACCATTCTTTCATCTTTTTCTCTCAAAACTTTTTATATTCCATAGTCATTCGAATGTACCTCGTATACTAGGCTTAAAACTTTATAATTTATAATCATGCTGTCGATGCATAATCAAGTATTTTTTTCATTGCACTTACCGTCATACTTTTTAACGGTAATGTAAATTAATTCCTTCTTTTTTCTTAACATATTTAGTAATGAAAGTGTAACATGATTTATTGCTTTGTTTGCCATGTGTACCTATATAATTTTTTTCAGCCATTTTATAAAATTTATTACACTGCTACTGCATTTTATGGAATACATCAAATAAATTATGGTACATAACAATGGAATTGAAATAGAAAACTCACCCACCTCTATTTGATTACAGATCAAAAACTTTTCAATTGGAAAAGATGAAGCAAAGAATAATTCAAGAGGTGGAGCAAACAGGGCAAGAAGAGAAATGCTTGACAGAGTATAAGCAGTTAATGGATCTGCTTATGCAGGAAAAGATGGCACACGTAGAAGAGCTTCGTCAGATACATGCAGACATAAATACTGTATGCTACATTTCCAGACAATTCTTTTGGCATGTAGTCTCTTAAGATCTTCTTTTCTAAAATGTAGATACTCTTTTAGATGGAAACTGTAATAAAACAAGCGGAAGAAGCTCGAAATAGGGCCAGGGAAACTGCAAAGTTGATTCACAATAATGACTATCAACCACTGAAACATGATATTGATAGAATGCGTAGAGAATATTTAGGTGTAGAAAGACTGCCAGAATTGTATGAGACGGAATCAGATCTAATTTCTCCGGAGTAAGTATGGTTTTAATTAGATCATTTATATTCAGATAATATTGGACATGGTAGTACATGATTAAATATTATCGTTTATAAGCTTCAACTGTCTAAAAATTCAATCATTTTCTTGAGATTATTAATATTTTATAGAAATCGACTTGAATTATACTTGAGAAAGGTTTTGAGTTTACTTTTTCATGGCCCAGTTTTTTCCCCATCTGCGTCATATCCCAAGAGAAAAATGTATTTAAAATTTATAAAACCTTGTCTTGTAATTTAGCATTTATATAGCGTAGTCGGTTTGCCCGCAGCTACTTTGGACGGCCGATGCAAAAAGCCGAATGGAGAGTAGAGGTGCGCGGTGACGATTTGTTGCCGCCAATGGGCTTGCATCCACATTCCGGACATCCGGGAGGGCCGACCGGTTTCCTTGCTCCGCAACCTCTTCAGGGTCCGAGTAAGCCTGAGCCAAGGCCTTTGCCGCCAACCCCAGGGCCACCTGCTCCAACATTCAGGTACCACTGGTATATCTTCATTTTCCTATTATCTCCACGAAAATAGTACCTACGGACTGGGGCAGCATTATTGCTTAATAAAGTGCGTTTCTCACTATTTAAATAGCATTTTTTTAAGATATCCTCAATTTAAAAACAATAGATGTATCAATAATTATGCCCCAATCTGTAACTCTATAGCAATGTATTAACCAATTTCTTTGCAGGCAACAACCACCTCCTATGAAGTCGTGTCTTTCATGTCATCAACAGATTCACAGGAACGCGCCAATTTGCCCTTTATGTAAAGCCAAGTCTCGATCGCGCAACCCCAAAAAGCCAAAGAAGAAAGATTAATTCCCGTATGTATCGTAGATTCTCACGAAATTTTTACTTCATATACCGATATCAATTAATCCTTTAAATTCATCCATTGAGAAGAGTTTTTACATATAAGATTTTTCATAAATACTGTATCATACGATAACTGCGAATTCAATAATATGACTATCCTAATACTTAATAGTAAGACCTAGTAATAAATGTATATCCAAGGGATTGTTGGGAAGATAATAATGAATCCTATAAGAGTACATTTATCTAACATTTATTTTAGAAACGAACATTAAGTACAAGAGTATTCACATTTTGATAGGTTCTTTATACTTTTTTTTACACATTGACTGAATCCGTATATTTAACTGAATAAATGTCAAATTGGAAATAAATGCACTTCCTCAAGATTTATTTTAAAGGTGAATATTATTCTTGGAACCATACAGTGCTAAATCTGACCACTCAAACGACACATTCAAGCATAATCTGTTTTGACATCTGACCTTCTGCACAAAATTACGGTGCTCTAGATTTACTCAAAGTATTGATAAAATATAAAAGTTAATTATCGTTACCCGTTTCCGCACATTTGAAACAGAGTGCCTTAGCGCTCCACGGGCACGGACCCGCCATCTACAGACGACCTGGACCGGCTCGGTATGTAACGCTTTAAAGCGGGATTCAGATGGGTGCGGAAAGCATGCGGAGTGCGGCATGCGGATCGGTGCGGATTGGTAGGCAGTACGCACGCGGAAGAGCTGGTTGGCTAACGTTGTTTCCGCATTCTGCACTCCGCAAGCCTTCCGCACCCATCTAAACCCACTGTAACCCACCTCATCTCACGTCCAATCAACAGCTGAGAGTTTAAAATCCGCGTTGCGGTATGTTTGATAAGTAGCCGTGCTACGAACGAGGATCGCACTGCGCCCGATCACCTTCAACGAAGGGAAAAAGCAGTCATGGATCATTCCCAAGTAGTGCAATTCGAAGAGGGACGCAGATGTGAAATGTAAACAAATGAATAATTTTTCCTTCTAAACACCTCTCAATACTAATTAACCCTCTAATAAGGACGATGACTACATTTTCGTTACGTTTCAATCTGTTTACAATTACGATGGTGATTGGAGAGTTTTGGCCCGGCGCTGGCTGTAACTTATTCGTTATGCTTAATTTCCAAATTTATGAAAAAAATCTTCTTTTCCTGATAAAATATCACTTACATATATTAACACTACCAAAATAATCTGATAATAACTTTTTTCCACAAATTTTATGCTGTGGAAAACTTCGTCCTTAGAGGGCTTACTAACTCTTCATTGCCAATAACAATGCTTATACATTTACTTAGTACCATACATCGCTGGTACATTTAATTTCTTAATGCCGATGTTAAAAGTAATTGTATTTCCAGATGTAATACAAAATCGCGCCAATACACTTGCCCACGTTGCGGCATCAACTATTGTAGTATGGAATGTTACAAATCATCGGTACACTTGGATTGTTCTGAGAGCTTTTATAAAGAATGCGTGGAGGAGGAATTAACAGCGCGTACGCACGAGCCAGGCGCGAAGCGCAATATGTTAGAAATTCTCAAAAGGATGCACGAGGAAGAATGTAATGACAATGTACACGGCATTGAAGAGGAGGCAGAAGTTCTCCCATTAGATTCTGATGATGAAGAGGATGTAAGCGAATTTTTACACATTCTATAGCTTGTATATATTAATTTGTATAAATAGAGGGAATGTGATTACATTGCATATCTAAGAGTCATTGTTCCATTAACAATACCATTGCCCGTCTAGATACCTGACTTAGAAGAACGTTTAAGGAGCATAAATGTGGATAACACGGACGCTGTATGGCACGCTTTAACCGAGGGGGAGAGGCAAGAATTTGAATCCCTAGTGCGAAATGGAGAGGTGGAGAAGTTAGTTCCACGTTGGGAACCTTGGTGGACTTACCAAGCTGAAAAGAAATTAGTCTGTGAAGTTGAAGAACACAATTCAGTACCTGAATATGTTAAAAAATGTCCAAAAATACTGGAAGTCCCACAGCTGAATGGAATATCGGTAATATAATTGAATTTTGAAGTTCCACATCATTGTTTGCATCCTTATGGAGTTCTCAATCACCAATCGCGTCTTAACTCGACCCTCATTTTAACAGAATCGTTTTTTCAACAACAGAAAGCTGCATATTGTGTGCGGTATAATGTACTGAATGTGTTGTACGCGTATGCATATACCGTGCTACATTTCAATGGAGATCATCACGATTCCGCAAGTGAAGCTGTTAAAGTCTTCCTACAATTGTGCGGTAATATGCAGAATGGCCAAGTTTACGACAACTCTGAAACGGCACTCAAATCAGTTCTTCACCTAATTGCAGAGGTAAATTTCAAACGAGCCCAGTTCTTACATGCGTTACACTTTTGTATGAAATGCAGATTTCCGTTTGTTGAAATTGTTTTCAAACTAAGGAAAATCTAATCTTACCTCTAAAGTATAGCTAGTATGACGAGTTTTAATTATCCATGTTAAAATTTGTTGCAGTATCCACAATTGCCTAAAGACGAGGAGACGTTATTGACAATGCAGACATCCGGGAGTCTTTTAGTACGCGGACCAGAAGAAGATAATCGTTGTTTTTATATGTCCGCGGCTCTTTCTGATTTACATAATTTGTTCCTGGCCGCCACAATTGCTAAACAAACATTATCTACTTCGCAGCAAGACATCGCGAAAGTCGATTACAAATTTTCAAAGTTTAATCACTATTATAGCAAAGATTGTGACTTTCAAGTTTCTAAAAAACATCTGCGATTGTGTTTAAAAAAATTAGAGTACTATCTTTGCTGGATTAAAAATTATGGTGAAACTTTCGCGGGAACTTTATTGTAAAGGCATACTTCGTGACTTCAGTAGGTATGCTGGATAGAATCCATGATTGCGTAAACGATGATTACTATATGACTACCTTGTATGTGATCAATGAAAAGACAAGAGCATCAAAACATTGATATTTTTTTTTTCTGACAAGACTTCAAAATTTTTTCGTTTATAATATTCAAACTCTAAATCTAATTATTATCCATACCCGATCGACTTGAGTGGCATTTTCTATCATAAGAAGAACCGGCAAGAAACCAAGAACCAAATGATTAATTATACTAAAATGTTCGACCAACCGTTACGCGAAATAGTTTGAAATCACTGATTCGAAAAATTCACGGCTCAAGTTAAAATCTCATTACGATTGTTTACATCGCATCGCGATTGTCTATTAGAAGATAACGTTAGCTGCCGTCCGAAGAATTTCGAGTTCGACAAAACCACACGTATATCCGCATAGGAAAAAATAGGGAAAGAAAATGCTGCCAGACTACGTTCACGCAATTCTCGACGAGGTAGAGACGACTCTGTGTCTTCCCATTATTTTGTTAATGGTTTTTTGTACGGCTCAATTACTTCTGCAACACGGTTTGCAAACTGCAAGAACGGCCCAATGTTATTTTAATAGCAAGGCGCATAAAGGGCGCAAATCTGTTTCTCTCATTTTCTCACTGCTGAACAAATTCAAAGGTATTTTCAAACGTCGTACGCATGAAAAATTGACGGCGACCACACTTCCCATTACTCACATTCTCTGGGCTTACAGGTATTTTGGGTAGTTCGAAAAAAGAAAAAATGATGGCTTATGGGGAAATTTTCGACGCTTCTTCGTGCGATCCAGCCTACCATTTCACGGACGATCTGCACGAAGACGAATGTGATAGCAACCGCGGTGGCTCCTTTGAAGATGACTGTTCTACCAATTGACGTCGTATGAGAAACTTTATACATATTTATCTCCGTGATACTTGTTATCGGCCCTTGCTCATTGTACGCACCGTACAATTTATATATAGCACATACGCCAATAGTGTAATACTTCATGCCTATCCTCTCTTCGTTAATAATACCAATCAAAAGAACTAAATCCTGTCATGATACAAAGACCAAACCAAATAATTTTCCTAGGCTTACTAATGGTGCTATTCTGTGCAAAATATTCTGTAAAGCTGCACAATCTTCTTACGTGGCTTTGTAAAATGTAGCACCCTACAGAGCTTAGAGTTTCGTACAGAATAGCGCCATAAATTTAGATCTGAAATGTTATCCTTACGTAAGTAATAAACACTAACTCGTCAACTTTTATTACGTAAAACTTTACTCGACTCATAACATCATGACAACAATGAGAAGAATACTTTGCTATGAGATAATTCTCTTGGCAATAATAATGACAATGGCTACAATCAATGATGACAATATTGATTATAGCTGTATAATGTTACGCAGTGGTAATGACAAAATGGTAACGTATGCATAACGATAATGAGTCGATGTAGTGAGCATGAATGTTGATGGCAATGATGAAAATTACTCTGTGAAAAAGTTTTCAACGGGTACGTTTAAATGATAGGTAGTAAAATTAGGCGAGTTAAATGTTCAACAATTAGTATAAGGTAAGTAACAATATTTTACACACTTTCTCCAACTCTCGTTCTCCATTGCGCAGTGGAAATACGAGAGCTACACTAAAATTCTTCAATTGCGATCTCTCCGATCGTCCATAGAATTTGCACGAGTAACGTTACATCTCTGTGTGTAATATTTAGTTTTGACAGAAGATATACTGTGTATTCGCAGCACTATCTTCTCTGCTAGGCCTCTTCATCTTCTTTTATCTCGTCCAGATTTGAGTCTGCAATCGTACCATCGTATCGCGGTCGCTCGTGAACAAGGTGGACTGCTGATTTCGCCTGCAAATGACTGTTTATTATTACGTACCAACATAGGCAAAAGAAGTGTGTATAAATAATATATAATATAATAGGTATACAGCTGTTAGTAGTACCACGGCACGTTTTAAGGTTGTCGAGAAACTATGGAGCCTGCAGAATCCATCATCCGTCGCGCATCCTTTCTCAGCTAGGACTGCAGCGTCACATAAAGACATCGTCCAAGCCAGGAGTGAGACATTTTTTCAACGGACTAGAGATAGATTCGTCCTCGAAAGTAACCATTTTCTCGCGAGCCCTGATCGTTGGACCGCTTGCTGTATTACTGGCGTGATCGTGTCTCGATCCCAGTGTGTGTAAACCTTGGCTAGAGCCACCGACCACCACCGCTGCTGCCGCTGCCGTCGTCGTAGTCGTCGTCATCACCGAAGTTGTAGCAGTCGTCGTTCCAGTCGTCTTGAGGACTGATGCGGGTGGCGGGCACGGCGGTATCGCCATGTCCGAGACAGCGGCAGCGGCCAGATTAAAGTCACTCACGCTTCTCGGTACGAAGTACTCGAATGTCGTATGATGATGTACGAAAGGAGGCTCCTCCGAGCCTGCACCGCCGCTTCTTCTCAATGGCTGGCCACGCTGAAAATGCGACGAGCTCCTACAGTGCGTTAGTTCGGGGGGAGGGAGCCTCTTGCGGGGCAGAGAGTGATGGCCGGGCGAGAGCGAGAGTCTGGCGCCGTTCGAAAGCAGACGATGTTGTTGCGATTGCTGTTGCTGCTGTTGCTGTTGTTGCCGGTGATAATAATGCTGCTGCTGCTGTTTGCCGTCGCCGGGACTCCTTGTCACGGCGCGTTGTCAAGAGGCAGACACGACCGACATAGCGATAGCCTCCTCCTCCGACAATCTCGACGAGTCGTTCGAGCCATCCTCCGTCTCGGTTTTACCGCCTACCATCCCTGTCCCTGCACTAACTCCTTCTCCCCCCGCGGTGGCCATTCCGCACATCCTACCGAATAGCCTAACAGCACGTACCACTTCCTCCTGCACAAGATTGAAGCACATCGCTATCAGGCCCATTCCAGCAAGAATGTAGAGGGAGCACGCGCAGAGGCTGAGTTCCTCGAGGGTCGGCGAGGGTGCGTTCCTGCCGCCGGGTACCAGGTCACCGAAGCCGATGGTCCCGAGACTCGTGAAGCAGAAGTAACTTCCTTCGAGTAAAGTCCAGCCTTCGAGACGATTGAACATAAGAGCGCCTGCGCATATGTACAAGAGGATAATCGCCAAGCACAAGCTGACCGGTATTCGCTGCATCGCGTCGGGAAACGTGGAACAGGAGCTGGGGTGAAAGTAGTGCTTCTTATCGGTATTCCCAGTACCGGCAGCCAGCTCCTGCAGCGCGGTAGAACTCGAGGCTGCCTGTAAGCTCTCGTTTCCGCAGTCGAGGAGAATCACGCTCCCGGCTGTCGTACCGCGGTTATCCAAATCATCGCAGGAACTCTCCTTGCTCGGATAGAAGTTGCTCTTCATTCCGGCCATGCCAACGTGATTGTCGTATCGCGGGCACGATTTACCAACCCCCGGAGCGAGAAGACCGGATGACTTTCTTGCGCAGTTTCGCGGCCTGCACAGTCGACCGTAAAGCCTGCGAAAGCTTCGTGCCAGTACGTCGCCCACCGTACTTAGATAGACCAGCATCAGTGGTATCCCCGCCAACGCGTAGATTATCGTTATCAAACGTCCCCAGACGGTATGGGGGGCTACACTGCCGTAACCTGTAACGGAATGCAATTAGAGACGAAGCTGAGTAGACGCATCTATGCATTTCTATCACTCCACAGGGCGCGAGAGCCTAGTGAATCTCTTGCACCGATGAGCGGTTGTGCATATACCGACCGATAGTGGTGATGAGGGTGAGGGAGTAAAGAAGACTGCTACCGAAGGTCCAACGACGAGCCGCGTTATGATTCGCGCGATGCCAAGACGTTGCGGGAGGCGGTAATGGCGGTGGCAAGGCCCTATAGACGGAATGAGGAAGCCGTAAACCTCGTGTCAGACTCTCCTGAAATTCAAGAACTTCCCGCGCCGCCAACCGAGTCCAATTCTCCTTGTAGAGAACGTTCAGATCTTCGGTGATGCTCCAGAGACGTTCGACGGTGCGCTCGCGCAATTCGATTGCCGCGCCTGCGTCCTTGCTCCAAGACGTTGACGATGAGGTAAACTTGTCCTCATCACCGAGACTCGTTGTCGATCCCAACTTTGTAGTTCCCGTCACGGTAGATAGGATTGTATTTGGTTCCTGTTGAGATCAGAAAGAACCGTACGACGCTTTATTCAATGATATATTTACGTACAACGAGTAAGGAAGCATTTACAAATTACGTAGCATTAGAAGGGTCTCGGTACGTGTATCTGGTTCGAGTTATTCTTCGTCCCTTTTACTATATACCTTAAAATTAATTAGAGCCATTGCAATACACGAAAGTCCTAGCACCGCTTTCAGTATATGAACGTAGAAGAGCAGTACAGAATAGTACATACTCTCTGAAGGGTCGTGGTTTATAAATGTTCCCATTAATGTGGAGAACATATACGATTTCGAGTAATGTGGGTTATTTATACTATATAGTGACTATAAGGTCGTTACTCTCACCGACTTTAGGCCACCTTCGAGAGCCATAAAAGCAAAAGCTCCGAGAAGAGTGTAACCCAGCACGAGGACGCAGACGCCGAGGCTCGCGAGAAGACCGGGTGTCGTAGACAAAGAGGAGGATGTGGAGGAGGAGGAGGCGGTGCTACAGCTGCAGCAACAGCACAACAAGTCGGTACCCCTGGTCGTCCGGGCGGATAAGGACCCTTCCCGGTCGGGGGCCGAAGATGGGCAACATCGACGTTGATAGCTATAGCCGGAGCTGCCTGTCCTATTCCTACTCTGCATCATCTTCCGCTGTCGCCACGGAACACCACTACGTTTCCCGCCCTATCTTTCCTCCTCTTCCTCTTCTTCAATTCTTCTTCCGTTCGACTGCCCCATCTCTTCTCGGACTCGTCCACCGTTGTCTCTTACGCCGTATTGCCGTAGCCGGCTGCGCTCTCGTCTCCCTTCCGGCGGTGATGTGACGGTGACTGTGCAGCATGCGAATGGTATGACGCGGTGGATTCAGAGTTGCCCCAGTTGAAGCATTGTGCTGTGTCTCCGCTTCTAGAGATAAGGCATGAAATTAAATTCAACGGAATGTGGGTCGCCGCGCGTCGCATCGCGCCACTCCGAAGAAAAGCAAGCACTGCGGGGTCGGCGGAATTCTTGTAGTTACTTCCGTATTGCAGGCCGAGAACTGGGTTTCGTCGACATTAAAGTACTCTCACCCCGTACAATTGCGTACGGCAGCAAGATCGACGATGCAATGCGTTTCCGCACTTACGGAACGTGTACACGCGGTAACCCGGCTCGCGTCGAATTGGCGCATGTCGTAGCGGCGTGGCAGCTAGCAATCGATAGCGGTACGACCGGCGAGGGTGTAAGAGGGTGAGAGGAAGAGAACGAAAGAGATGGGCGGAGAGAGAGAGTGAGAAAGAGAAGAAAAATAAGAGCGCAATGAAGATCCGCATAAATATACGCGTTAGAGCTGCACGTTCTCTACAAATTCAATTACGATACAAGTGTTTGAATATTACGCTGTCGTAAAATGGTGGGTAGCGTAAAGCGTTGTTACAGCGACACCCGATTTCTGCCTTGACTTCAGCTCGGGAGCCAAAATACTGAGCTAAGCTAAACTGACCTAACATCAGAAATCGATGACACTGTACTTATTGTCAGTACAGGTCAGGTAGAATAACCATCACTGAAAGCATTAGTTACATTCCGTTTTCTTTAATTCGCGTATCTTTTAGACTCAGTACGATGATATGCGAACAACGGTCGCTGCTTGGCAACCCTCAACTGCTTATCGACCGCTTAGCCAAATCTACCCATCAGCAGCACATGCAAGAAGTTATACACAAATTTTAGTTTCTAACCATCCACCGAGGTACCACTATACCTATACCAGGCGTTATGTTAACTGGCTGGAAATAATTATAAATACCGATGCTGTATAGTAAAGTCAAAAACAGATGTATACGCCGATCTTGCGACTTTATAACTTTTAACTCGAGACGGAAGTACTCGAGGTACTTATTATTATTACGTGCATATGTGTCCACTATCGCGCGTGGTTAAAAAATGTACGCGCATGTCCTGCGACGAGTTTACCGTCCTAGAGATTGAAGAAGGGAGGACGGACAAGTATGGTACCTCTACGACCAGCTCGCCGACTCGATGACATTCAATTACACCTGTTATCAATTTCTCACAGAGTTTCATCGCGCTTTATCGTCTTTCATGCACCTCTACATATATTATGCGTGCATACATTTTTTGCATCCCTTCCTTTGCCCCTTTAGCTTTGACGGTCTTACCGCCCTCCTGACGCTTAATTTATAATGATTTGGGAGGATTCGACCATGTATGATCTATACAAGTGGAACTTTCTAAAAAGAATCGTTCTGTCTTTAAGTAGCATGATTGACACGAGTTTTGAAATTCGCGATGCTAATCGTTGTCCGAGCATTGAGGATGCTATTTTGACGAAACCTCTAGCGCCAAAAATACCTGAAACCCGATTGCACCATGCACTTGACGTAGCCCATATGTAGGACTGTTATGAAAGTATTTTTTAGAACTGCGGGAACAAGTGATAACACGCGTATACCAAGTTGAAAAGTGATGTATGCAGCAGGTGGTAGATGCGGTCAAGGCCAAGTAGATGATAAAAAAAAAGGAGCCAGTGGAAATATCAGCGCGCGGTCTCGATAGTTTTACATTCGCGAGATCGTGTAACGCACGTGTCGCATGCATACAACAAGCACGAGACTCTACCAGCTCACCTTTCCGCCGATTACTTCTTGCCTTGTGAGAGTGGATCTCCTTGATTTTCCACTATCAACTAAGAGCGGATGGTCGCTTCCGATGGCACCTACGCGGATTAGGTCAGCGAGGTTTCGATCGCTTTTCTCTACGATACACATTCACTATTGCATTTTGCTTGTAGTGCCTTCCCCGCTCTCTTTTCTCTCTCTCTCTCTCTCTCTCTCTCGCTCTCTCTCAATATTGTAACATATGCCAATTTACGCATATAGGTATATAGGATATAGGCGCATAATATCTATAACATGTTTATGACGAGATATGCCGCGACGAATCAAGAACTACATAGAGTCGCGATAAAAGTCGTTGTTACGAATCATTACTCTCACTCTCGAGCACGGTAATCGTCTGCCTCTACTCGCCATCTACGTTTGTATGCACCTGCAGGGATGAGGAGGCAGATGAGTGGGAGAAAAGGGCGGCGGCTGCAACGACGATGATGGCGAAAGAGAGTGAGACGCGTCGAATACGGAGAACGTCGATCGTCATAGCGGAGTTCGCACGAGATAACCGTTTAGTCTGGTTCATTTTTTTTATCGACAGCACTCGACACTACTCCCGCAATCACACCTTCGTTCACGCGCGGTAACCGATGCCCGTTTGACGCCTCCCATCACAATGTCACCAGCACTACGTTGCACACTCTCAGGAAAACGGAAACTCATCTGGACGAAGAAGATATAACGGCATAATTACGTCGGATGTTTGTACATTTGCAGTTGGAAGTATTTCGGGAGAGAAAGCAAGCAGGGGTAGCGGTCTCCGGATCAACTGGATTGCTCGACAGGGAGATAAAGCTAAGTCGTTCACGGTGCGGCGCGTAATCGAGACGAATACCGAAAGTCGACGGTCGAGAGTCGATCGGTCGAAGGGAGAGAGAACGAGGGGACACGAATCCATATATCTATGCGATTAGGGTACGAGGTTTGCACGCGCGCGCGCACTTGCGCACGTACGCACAAACGGATTACGAAGAGAAAGTGAGCGGAGAAGAAAGATTCTGAGGATATAGCAAGGACGAAGGAAGCGAGGGTAGTGCAACGGGGTGAAGATAGCAAGAGCGAGGCTCCGGGCAAACTAACGGGAAAAATCGCATCCTATAATATATCAATACTCTACGGACCTGCGCGAAATCGGTGCGCCTGTCTTTTCTAGCAATGCTATAGATATATTGGCATAGGTACGTATCGATACGGTATATCGTGTAATCGTAGATTGAACGTATATTTTTTAAAAAGAAATTAATAAATATCCTCTAAAATGTATACATACAGTATTCTCGTCATCCTAAAATAATGATCCTCAATTGAGTCGCTGATCCCGCACGTGCTAAATGTATGCAGTGTGCAAACGCGCGCTTGAATGACATAATAATTACCTAGACATCTGGAATGTACTGTGCTGTGGTCCTTGTGGTAACGAATGCGAGACGGGATGGGAAGGCACTAGCTGCAGGAGGGGTTTCATCGCCTCCGACTCTCCGTCACCTGTCGCATCTGAAAATGTGCCTAGCTCTACGTCCAAGGGAGCGCATTTTAGCTATCACCTCCTCCTGCATCAGGTTGAAGCACATAGCGATCAATGCCATGCCTGAAATCGTAGTTTCAATTCAAATTCATTCCTTTCACCGCAGCTATACGCCGTGGAGTAATGCAACTCACCCAGCATCAGGTACATAGAGCAAAAGATGAAGGAAAGCTCGAAGCCCTGTCCGGAGTAAATTTTATCACCGGGTACGATATCGCCGAAACCAATCGTGGATAGAGAAATGAAGCAGAAGTAGGAACCATCGAGAAAATCCCACTCTTCCCATTCGGAAAAGAGAATGGCACCTCCGCATACGTATCTGTGTAACAAGGGCTCGATAGCGGCGATTTTTGGAGTCGGCGTCGAAGAACAAATTGGACGGAAGACTCGCGCGATCAATTCTAGAGATTTCGATTCATACTTTTTAGTAATTCATAAACTTACCCAACCATAATGGCAAGGCAGAGTGTCAGGGAAACGGTCACGTTTTGAGGATCGTAAGAGCTCTCGCTGTCGTCCGTATCATCTTCATGACGTCCGCTGACTGAGCTTTCCAAATCCTCGGGCGCAATTGTCATCCTCATTGGTGCTTCTCCTTCGTCTTCTGGTTCTAAGCTGGACGTCTCCAGTTCACCACCGAGAACTTTGACCATCTGCGGAAAAGACTTTGATGTGCTTGTTATTGTAAAGAATGGCAGGCGCAAACACGTACCTGCCACTGCTCGCGTCGTGGTGATCGCGGCCGGACTCCCCACGATTTCCCTCGGCATCTGGAATGAAAAAAATGTACCGCGTAATTGTCGCAGTGAAAATCGGGTGCCGATAAGCTTACCTACACAGGCAACAGCGGGCGTAGGACCATTTGAAGCTCCGAGCGAGAATGTCACCGATGTTACTGAGGTAGAGGAGGAAGAGCGGCATCCCGGCGATGGCGTAGACGATGGTCACTACCTTGCCCCACTCGGTCCTGGGACAGATGTTGCCGTAACCTTGAACGCACAATTCGATCGTCCTCATATTCGCGTTCGCGAAGCGTCAGGATATAGCGCGTCTTTCCTGCGGCAAGTAGAGTAGGTAGTATCCCGTTTCCCACGAGTGACTGTAATTGCGTCATCGGTTTTGTTGTAAACAAACACGCGCGGTCCGTTCTTCGCGCTGCAAATAAATCGCGAGGTAACGCATCTACGAACGTTGTATCTGCAAGTATGTATGTTTGTATACGCGCGCGAGTATACAGATTTACGAGCCGATCTCTTCTCGCCCGCGCTCTTGATTTGCAGATCAAGTAGGGGTACCATAGTTGTCCCTGCACAGATATGCAGCTAAACATTATTCGGGAAGAATTTATAGCATCGTACAATTCATCCAATGCTCGTTTCTGTTTTATGCCCGATCGATTCCGAACGTAATAGAACGTTAAAGGCCTAGAATGAACTCGGCTTCTAAACTTAACCAGATAGTTCTCTATGTACAGTCTCCCGAGTTTACAGTAGTATAACAGTAATATACCACATCACTGTACGTGTGTGTGTAGGTACCTTATAGATATCCGCGAGCATACGGCACAAACGGTATTGGTAATAGACCACTTGGTTATCCGGTAATTCATTCGATATCAAAGCATACAAGTTATTCATTTACAAACCTGTCATTTAGCAAACACTCTCAAAATAATCTCATTTTACTATTTCATTGACGCTAATATGTAGTATCCTTTACTAATATTGAAAATACGGTAGCGTCAGGTTTGCAGCACTCACCTATAGTCGTGATTACAGTAAGGGAGTAGAGAAATGCTCCTGCAAAACTCCACTGCTTGCTGCCTTCCAAGGAGTCAGCCCCGTCGTATCCGTCTCTCACAGCAGCTACTATTTTCCCTTGGTACTCCTTCAACATGCTCTGAACCTTGGCTTTCCAAACCGCCTCGGAAAAGATATTTTCCTACGCGCAAAAGAAGTTTTATAAGAATCATCCAAAGGTAGTGTTCTAAACTCAGAAAGTGAAGTTTAGGCCCACCTTGGACGTCAACTCCCAGAGGGAATTGGCTGTACTATTACGGTCCTTAATGACATCACTGGTTCTCTTGAGACTGTACTTCCCCTCGATCGCGATGAAAATAAACGCTCCTGCAATCGTGTATCCCACCACGAGACAAACAATCCCGACATTGCTGAAGAGGAAGGCGACCACGTTACGCGTCCAGTCTGCTATTCTTTCGCTCCATGGTTTTCTTCTCCTTCTACGGTAGCTCCCGCGCCACCTTCTCGTCGAAGCGGACGACCAAGAGTGATGATCCATCTCTTGGTAAGTCTGTTAATATGCCATCCAAAGCTCCAGTGATCATTTCTTCGCTCGTCTCATCAACAGAATTGGCGTGGAGATGTTGTCATCCACTGTCTTTTAGTTCCTCCCGTTTTTTCTCTACAATTTTTCAGAAACAGCGACTGTGACAGTTGGAAGAGCCATATCTGGCTTGTACTTTCTGATCAGTGGTTTAAAGCTCACGAGTGTGTTGGTGACTGATACGAAGAGGCAAATAAACCATTGTTCCATAGTTAATTGGTTTATCGTATCCATACACTACAGGAAGAGGAAATAAACATGCATGCTTTAAGTTTACTCACTGCTTTCTATTATGCCTAATTAGCTCGCGATCGGATCAAAGACGCTATAAGAAAGTAAACCGTGGGAGATGAGCTTCGAGCTTCACGCGATAAACGTTGTACCGCAGGTATATTCGAGAACGTCACTCTTCGAGTAGATAATGGAAAGATGTTTGCAAACTTACAATCAAACGTGTGCGTATGTATATAACTCGGTGAGACCAGAGCGAAGCAAACCGGCAGGATTGCTTCTGCCTCGTAGCAAATCTGCTTCTTTGCTTCTTCTCACGCATGCATGCACGCGCGCGTGAGCGCACGCAAGCACGAGTACTCCCTCGTTCGCTCGGCACACTAACCGAAATAGAGCGTGGCTAAAAATAGTAGCATTATGCCTGGACCCGATCTTGGACGAACCACCGGCTTCCTGAACGAAACCTCAAGCCCCCTCCAACCCTTCCGTTATTCACTTTCATCTTCGACCGGTATTGGCAGATCAATTTCAATCGAAACGTCAGTATAAAAGACTGACACATGCCTCGAAGACGGTTACACAGGCCAGAAGAGATAGGAAGAAAGAAATCCGCTGACAGGCTATTTAAACTGATCGTGTTTAAAATGCCTTTTCTGATATCAAAGTCCCGGTCCTCGGATTGCCGTTAGTAAACCAACGATTGGTTGGAGTGAATTGGCAATTTGCCAAAGAGATCATTGTGATTGTGTAAAAATAACCTTCTTAGACACCACGTTTCCTCTCCCTCACTGCCCTCACTCATGCTCTCACAGGAAACGGAGCGTGATTTGCTTGACGTAAACTTCTCAGCCTAACCCCAAGTGCAGACGTGGGCCCCGTGGGCCAATGGCCTGGTAGTAGAGGCGTGGGGGAGCTGGGGGCGATTCTTATTCGTCGGTTTTTGATTGAAAGAATAAAGTAGACACTGCAGAAATGCAGTAAAAACAATCTTTTTTTCAACAAAAACGTTCCAAATAACTATTCGCCTTTATGCGGTATAAAAATTATGATATGCTGGAGTAGTCACTATTTCCTAAACTCGCCGCTAAGCATGTGAAAATTCCATAATTCGCGAGGTGCACTTCACGCTTGTGCCAGGAAAATTCGCGGGCCTAATGGCGTGTTAATTTTCAAAGAACTCTCTTCTGCAGTGTAGTTTAGTGTTTCAATAATACATTTCGTTCTGCTTACGTATACGCATAGTTTATTCGAACGATTATTACACGCAAATTGTAAGCAAGTAAAATCATGGGATCGAGAGAGAACGGACGGAAAAAAATTAATGATAAATAAATTTACAGAATATTCTCTAGATATGGATACAGAACATGGCAGATCGATTTACTATTTTAATCATAGTCATCATCAATCCCCATCGTCATCCTCGTTTTCCTTGATAATTCCGAGTCTCTTGGCAACGCTCTTGACGTTATTGATCACTTCCTCCTGAACCAAATTGAAGCTCATCGCCAGCAAAGCGATTCCAAAGAGCAGATAGAGAGAACAGAGAGCGATACTCTTCTCTGCGTGAAGCCTGTGTGCTGGTACAAAATCTCCGAAACCTGTAGGTAAAAATGGAAAGAAGAACAGCCACCACGATAAAGATAAATAAATATTAGGGGACTGAGACTTACCTATGGTGGTGAGAGTGATAAAGCAAAAGTAGGCAGAGTCTAGAAATACCCAATCCTCCCATTCGCTAAAAAGAAAAGCTCCGCCGAAGATGTAACTGACGACGAGGAAAACGCACAGCCAGATGGGTACGGGTTTGATTCGTTGAATGATAGCGCGGTCTTGGTCATCTGTCTGATAGTATTCGTAATCATCTTCCGGCTCGAAATCATCGACGTAAAGCTGTCGATGTACTGCGAATCCCATCGGTGACATTATCCGTGGTGAAGGCACGTCTCTTTGCCTGCGTATTTGTGGTGGACGAGCTAAAAAAAATCCATACAAACGCACCGTGTACCGAACCAGAGATCAAGATATCCATTATCCCAAATAATATACAATATCCATGATATTTCAAACTATTCGAAAATCGACATAATATTAATCAGAGATTAGAATTTCGAGCCTCTCAGAGTGTTTTCCAGTACTGCGACCGGTAAACGCCTGCCCCTGTGGATAGGCAATCCATTTTACTATACAGTTTATGCATTGCCTGATGACAGGAACAGCTATGCGACCACATCACAGCATCACCGTAGGTGTGATTTGCATGCGCGAAGTATCCCCTTCGATAGACGTACCAGCGTAGTAACTGTGGCCACGCTTCAATCTACTTCGATCCTTGAACGCATCCACTTCTTCGGCGAAAACCGATTCTCGCAAATCGGGCGGAGGTTGCGAACGATGTCTCTGATTCCATGGCGCGTTCCGTGAATACTCGCAGAGATTCCTCGGCAAGGATCGGGTTCCTGCGATCCTTCGACCGGAACTCTCCTCTTCTTCTTCATCGTCAGCATCCACGTCTTGGCGCCTATGCACTCCTATGGACATTCGCGCGTCATTGTACGTACATTTTGGAACTTTTGCTTAACCATCATCGCGATACGTACCCCTGATCGAAGGCTCGTCATCCGGGTCCAGCGCGTACTTATTAAAGAGCACCGGTAAACGTTCAAGATCGCTATTGTCGAACAACAAACGTCTATCCAGTGAGGCAGTACCCGTATTCGTTCTACCGGCTACGTGAAGAGAATGTGATAAGTAGATATGTTATGTATAATATCTAGAAACTTATACGGATGTCATAGAAGATACCTTTGGGCCTGGGCGTTGCAACGGGAATATCGGAATATCTAGATATCGTTGAGGGTCTAACATTCGGCGGTGCCGACGGCGATGCCGTTATGTTGGAAAAACCTCGAAGATCTGGAGGATCATCGCAGCGATATCTACGGCGGATTCAGAATTTACAGAGAATCAAGTACAATCGGTTGCATGTGCCGGATGCTCCGTCGCGTTCTAGGAAATACCTGGACTCATTGTCAGAGTATGACGTTCTAGAAGGCAGGCGATCCGAAATGCCTAGGCCCGAATCTGCTGATTTTTGGCTCACTCGAACCGATCGACGAAAGGAAGCAATTCTGTGCACGGAGGTCGATACCCCGGTAGGCGCCAAT
This sequence comes from Xiphydria camelus, assembly GCA_963678675.1. NCBI lineage: Eukaryota > Metazoa > Arthropoda > Insecta > Hymenoptera > Xiphydriidae > Xiphydria > Xiphydria camelus. The sequence continues at coordinate 40,084,843 of OY783191.1, forward strand.
GTCGACGGCTGTGGATGTGCAGGATGTTGCGGTGACTGCAGCGGGTACCTCCTGCCGAATCGACTCACTCTCTCTTTCTCTCTCTCACTCTCTGTCTCTGTCTCTCATTGTCTCTCAATCAGTCGGTCAGCTGGGTAAATTTTGCGCCGACCCACCAGCCGGTCAGTGCGGCTGCAAAATTAACCGTGAAATCGAAAACCAACCTACCCCGCATTTTGCCGAACGGTGCCAGTTCTGGCCGCGCTTCGGCCGCGCCGCCTTCTCGGGGGCTTCGTACAGACGTAGCAGCAGACTTTCCAATAGAGGAATCTGTCGAGAAGAGAAAATACTACATTATATATTTCGATTTGCTCATGCTGCGCACTCGTGCTCTTGTAAAGTTAGGATGCGCGAGAAGAGTGTAATCGACGTCGGCCCACTCGAGTCGGCTTCTAGCTTTTTTTTATACGCCATCTGCAGCTTCCAGGGGTCAACTCGAGCAGCTATGAGCATACCTGAAGCTGGACGCCATAACATCGCCGATGTTCGAGAGGCAGAGTAGCATAAGAGGGATGCCGAGTATGGCGTAGAAGATGGTCACGACTTTTCCACTCTGCGTCTTCGGTGCGATATGGCCGTATCCTGCGCGAGAGGAAGGAAGAAGATCATTTGCGAATCATCGGGCAAAATTTGCAGATTTTTAAAACCCACGCGAAACCTTGGCACGAATCGCTCCAACGTGCGATTTTGGTTATTCGAGCGTGACCTTAGGCGAGCAACCAAACAGTGGGCCAAGGATCAAATACATATTCGACCGTGCAGACTCTCGTCAATTGCAGTCGTTACGTCTGTCCGGACGCGTCCCAATCGCGGAATTCATATTATCGTCGGTGTCGGGGTTAACGAATCATTGCAAAATCAAATCAAATTGAAATCCCGACGACCTCGCAGCCAACTCCCACGGGGCAACCTCGCGCCCTATTCGATTCTTGCCTAAGTATATAGACCGCTCCCTTTCACTCTCGCGTTTAGTCGCGATCCCATCGTCGTTCGAATAGATCGGTTATCCGTACTGCTGCTCTCGTTTTTTTGTCATCTATCTCTATTATAGATTACGCGTATTACACGGATACGTTATCTCTTTCGAAGTCAATTGCCCTTCACGATGAATCTCCGAACGGTTCTACTGTCCGTGGCTGTACTCTTCGGCATTTTCTTGATGAGTTCAGTCGCCACCGGCGCCGCCAGGACGGAAGGGAACAAATGGGTCTGGGGCGAGAACGGAGAGAAGAACGAAAGGAATGCGAGGTAAGAGTTTACAATCGCTTGGAAAATATAAACGCGTAACGCGCTTGTTTCTTCTAAATAGTTAGTCGTACGAATTATGAAGACGTATTTAAATGCACGTATGCAGATATCAGGTATACGAGCAACCAATCGTCCGTCCTCCGGTGAACGTTCACAATCAACAGTACGGTTCCGCTCCCAGCCGTTATCCGGGGCCGTATGGACCCGAAAGCGGGCCGATTCAAGCGGGACCTGTACACAGTGGTAGTACTCAAGTGCTCGTCGGACCGGAAGGTCCGACCGGCCTCATCGGCAGGTACATACATACACCTACACATATATGCATAGGTATACGTACAACGAATATACAAATACACGCACTCACATTTAGCCAGGCTTAACGCAGGCTACAGATTAACAATCACGTATCGAACTACTAATTATCTCTCGGACAATCATTTATTTCGCATTTGCCCTCCTTCGGCAGACCCGTGACTGATTATAAACCGGCGCCAGAGAGCGTTATAGCACCGGGAGTGAACGTTGATCCCGTCTCAGTGAACTCGGTGCCTGTCTGGATCAAACAGGATTACCGCTACCGCGATTACGACACTTGCAAGTGTAGCTACGGCTTCAACTGTCCTGGCCTCAAATTCGTAAGAGTTTTGTATAATATTCTTCCTAAGCTGTCCTGGATTTAAAGCCAAGTATCTTCAACAATCTTCAAATCCGAAGTATCATTTTAAATCTTTCCATAACGCGTTCTTCCTCATGAGAATATCTAGGGTTCCTGTGCTAAGGGCAAGCAGTACTGTTGCTACGACAGCAGGAGGATTCACAAGACGGCGGCGGCGACGAACTACGAGAACCATAATGGTCCCCTGCGGCCTCATTCGGTGAGAGAAATGTCTATTAGCTTCATTTTATCGCTATCTACATTCGAGTTCTCAAATATTACAAAAATCCATAGAGCGCCCTGCCATTCGAACCATTCGACACCGTGCCCTCGGAGTACTATGAAAGCCACAGTGGATACGGGCAATTGCAGCAGCAGCAGCAGCAGTATCATCATCATCAAAGGCCGCATTCTACGGATTACGACTCGCCGACCTACAATCGTCCGTACAAGTACGATTGGCAACAACGACCCTATGGATCCTACGGGACATATGACGTCACAGGATACGCTAGATCAGCTGGAAAGCCAGTGGAATCAACGAAAAAGGAAAAGTAGCGTTCCCTCGCATTTTATCAGACTCGAAACACATCGCGGCGACTACCCGTCTTACGTGCGGGTGGTACACGATACCACACAAACGCGAGCTTTTCTGATTATTTATTTATTTATTTATTTATTCGAACGTCCTTTTCTAAATTTATACGTATCGCATAATGCATATACTTGCCGATCGTTGTGATGACGATAATCGAGTAGAAAAGAGCGCCTGCAAAAGTCCACTGGATATTATCCTCCGCCTCGATACCGTCCCATCCCTCTTTCTTCATCTTCTTTAGAAGATCTGTTTCGAACTCCTGTATACACGTGCATATTACGTCTATCAATCGGGCATCCATATCCAGTAATTGCACTCGAGGGCACGGGAATTGATTGCGGAAGAAAACCGATCCGACGTTCCTCACCTTCAGCTTCTTAATCACGTGTATCGTCCAATTCTCTTGAATAAGCACATCGACCTTACAAGTAATCTCCCAAAGGTCTTCCGTCACATTTCCGCGTATGTTTGCGATGCTTCTCTTGACCTGCGCAACAAGTAAGATTTGAGGTATCGAACTCTCCGCGAGAAATGCGGATCAAAGTCGTCGAATCATATTTCTTCACCTCAATCTCGTGAGCCGCTTCGAGCGACGCAAATGCGAACGCTCCCAGTACGCAGTAGCCAACTACCAGAGAAACCAGAGTAACGTGGGAGAAAACGCACGTGCAAAACTTCCACAGCATGTACAGAAGTTTGAAACACTTAGACGATTCTTCGTCGGTATCTCGAATCGACCCTCCATACTCCATCGTAGTTTTTCGTACACTCGCGCGACGTGTAACCGTGCGTTAGATATCTCGATATAAGAACGCTGAATAGCGATAAGGATAAAGGACGAGTGTATGCGAAATGGTGTGAGAGATCGATCAGGTATCGATGGAATACACGCGTTCGCTTCGTACGAGATGCTCCTCGTGTTCTCGAGCTATACCGTCCCCGCATGAGTCGCTCGACCAACCGGAGCAACGAGTCGACGCATCCCCGTACGATAGACGAGCTTTGAGACTGCGAGAATAGGTCAATCCGTTTCCTCGGTTGCGCGATTGCTTTACTTACGAGCCCCAACTGCGAAAAGTCCTCTTTGAAATAGAACTACGACGGAGTGTGGGGAACGAGAGTGCGTCGAGTAACCCTCGCGTGGGACGCATCATGCGTGCCAAATTTAACCCACTGCCGCAACTCCCACCCGTTACCATCGTCGACGCGTTGGGTCTCCACGGGATCGACTCGATCCGCGTATAACGGTCCGCGCTGGAACCATATCATAACGTACGTACTCTACGAATGTCATCGCGATAATCTACAGCAGTATATCGTGCTTACTGTATTGTGGACGTACTTAGATATACTTTCCGCGATGTACCTGCTATGTATATATTATACATAGGAAACCAATCGATCGAGAATAAAGTTTTTAAGTGATATTGATCGCTCATAAATGTCGTCTCTCCTACGATACGTTCCTTAGAGTAAAGAAAACGCAGAGAAAGAAGGAGAGAAAGAGAGAGAAAAATGTACCAAATCGTAAAGTAGTTTTATGTGATGTCCGATTTGTGAAACTGTTAATCCCCCCTGATACGAAGACGCGTTACAGTGAACAAGTTATAGAGAACGAGCAAGTGGGAAGGGAGCCCTATCCACTCACTCATTTTCCCCCGCTCTTCGCCTCCCCTCCCTGATATATCGTTTTAACCAGTGACTATCTAAATCCAGCCGAACTCTCCTAACGGCATTTGCCTTTTTGCAAAAACACCCGGCCGCCGACCTTTCGCGTTTCAAATTAACAAGCAGTATAGTGGGCTACATGAGTCCACCGCATGTATACGCGCGCATACGCACACCGGCATCGGAATAATCACAACAGCTAATCTCGAATAAAACTTTTAATCCATAAGACGATTCGATCCTCCATTAAATTAAACGTAAAATATACATAAAAATAAATTTTAGAACAACGAGTGAGCGTTTTCTCGACAATTTAACAGTTCAAAATTACATGTCGATCGGGCTACCGTAACAATTCGGTAGATACTATGATATACCATGGCGAAGCGTCAATCGCCTCCAGTTTCATCGCGATACCGAACGCCTCACACGCCCAGCTAGATATCGGTGCTACAATCGGTGACGCGGGCGATCGGTGCCGAACGCGATCGAGGTTCGTCATGAGGATATTTGCTAGTAACTCGGCGCATCGTTCTAAGGATGATCATGGTTTTTTAAAATAAACACCCCAGAAAAATTCCTAGAACAAGGCACGTTTAGGGAAGGAAGCACAGCTTGCCACCAAGGCAAGCACTGCTCTCTTCCTCTCTCCTCTCGTGTGAACTCTTAACGGCAAAATGCTTTCACGTCGTAGGACGAGACTCGCCAATTAGCCAAGTGGTCGAGGAGAAAACCACCTATGTCGGCTGTCGTTCGTGCGTGTCTTTGGTAGACGAGCCGTGACTCGAGATTGTCGCGAGTGAGATCTCTGAATAGATCGTTCGAGGACTAACTACTAATCGGTCTGAAGAAGCCGAGAATTCTGAGTGTGTCAGTGACCCGTTCGACCAGCTGGTCCTTATAGCGCCATATCGTCGTGTCCATGACACTCTTTTCTCGATATTCGACGCACGATTTCTTTAGACTCTTCACGCAGTCCGCCCGATAGTGTTGTAGCTGGGCATCTTCGGTCTCAATAGGATAGCTGGTGCAGCCGGCACCGAGACAAGCCAGCGGAAAATGATTATGCAGAGTGACGACTCGCTCGGGATTGTGGAAACACTTGATGTACTGGTTCGGCTTGGTAAAGTTCTTGGACCGATAAACGTGCTGCAGCATGTGCATATACCTGCGTAAAATAGATATCGTATTGAGAACGACGTAGACGGTTGCGATGGAAAGGAAAATACGTGATATATGTGGTTAAAGATTAGATTAGACGATTCGAAGGTGCACAGGAAAAGACTCGAGTTATAACGAGACTTTAACCCATTATTATCCTTTGCTCACAAGCTTCTTGTCTATAATGATATCATATATCTTAATCCAATGCTACGAGACTCCCTTGACTAACGTCCCTTGACTATATCGCCTCAAAGCAAGAGGATGGGGGGATTCGATAAGATGTAAGTATCAACTAACCTCGGTATGTCTTTGAACCAGCCGTGAGAATGTAGCAGATCATCGAGGAAGTAGACGTTTCTCACGTTGTACGACGCGCGGGTCTCGTTTCTGATTTTGAGCGCTTTCGGCATGACCCGGTCCATAAGCTCGCGCCAGGTCCCGTCGCGCACTGGCATTATCACTTCATCGACGTCCAAGAGGGCGATGTACTCGTACTCGTACATGTGCCTGTAGAGGCAATCGTTGTACGGTATAAGTTCGTTCTGCCGTTTATGATTCATCTTCTTAGTGAGATACATATGTTGAAACGCCGGTACGTTCGGCTGTCCTCCGGGTAGTGTCAATGGCGTCACTTCGACTCGGCCGAGACGTTCGTAATACTGCAGCACCTTGCTGATATTCGGGTGAACTTGAAGCTCATAGAAGAAGATTTTATCTGCCCCGAGGAGGCCAATCAGCTCAATCCACTCGACCAGTCTGACCGAGAGATCCTCATGCAAGAAGTCGAGGCCCTTGACACACACGGCGAAGTTCTTCTTGCGCTCGGGCTTGTTGTAGATGACGCGTAAGTTGTTGGTCGCAGTGTCGCAGGCTTTCTCGACCATCGAAACGGAGGCGGGCGGACCCTTGTGCCAGTGCGACTGCGGCACTCGACACGCTATCACATATGGTTGATAGATGCCTTGCTTGTAATTGCCCCACTTTGAGTACCAGATGTACTTGTATTCGAGGCTTTCCACGAGTTGAGGCTCCTTCTCGCCTTCGAACCAAATCTGGCAGTAGGTCTTGACAGTTGGATCGATCCTATCGATCATGCCGACGATCCTAATGGCCGGCCCAATCCTCGAGAGTTTGCGCCGGTCATAAAAAGCGTCGAATAGCTGGAACGTGCCGTTGCTCGTTCTAAGAGTCTGCCAGTAAATATTGTTGAATTCAAGGTCGAAGATACTAGGAAAACGCGCGCAACTCTCATTCCGATAGTACATCTGACGATTGTTCTTGTTCCGGTTCCAGTAAGCGAGCGGCAGACTGGGCAGTCTCTTCTCGATCTCCTCGATCAGCTTGTCTTCGGATTGGCTGGGTCGCTTATCGAGAAACGGCTCCAGCTCCAGCGGACTCGTACCATGACGATTCGAACTGTCGCCATCCGCCGAACTCGCAGCCGTCGCCGAAGCTGTGGCAGCGTTTTCTCGCGGCAAACTAGAATCAATCATTGACTGCTGTAGGAGGAACCGCGACGAACCGAGACCGGAGACTTGAGCTCGGTACCCGGAAAATCCAAAGGACTCGCTCTCTCCCCTCGGAATGATATTTCTCTCGATGGCGATATGACGAAATTGTACTGCGGCAATCATCACGAGGCCCCAAGCGAGGACGAAGACGAGAGCCTTCCTTACGCATCTGGAGCCACCGCCACCCATCATAGCCCCTACTCCTGTTCCCCCTCCCCCTCCGCTGCTCGACAGAACCGTCGAGCGACTTTGCTGCAACATCTCGCGATGTTTTCCTCTTTCCCCTGCAGCACCTTCTTCTCCTCCTGCCCCTCCAGTCTCCGCCGCTTCTCGCCACCGCGTTGTCGTGGACGGCGGTAAAGTATATTATTACCAACTGGTAACTTCGCCAATCCTGAAAGTTGAACGTCCCGAGAATGAAAGATTTGGGTAACTTTAATTACCGTTCCAAAGTACATTCGTACGAATCACGGCAGTAAAATTGCGAGCGATTCAATTGATAATTTTTAATCTAATTTAATCATCAGCAAACGCGTTTGTAGAGATGAAAGATTGAACGCGACATGGCAAAACTTGGAGGAAACGCTCATCATCCTAGCAAAGGCGCAATGACGGGACGACAAAACCGGTTATACTGATCGCGGAGTGTTTTTCACCATCGCCATCACCTGTGCTATACTACCACCTTCTCATCCTTCTACTCTTCTATTGCTTCCTCCGTACAATTACATAGTTCGTAATACCAGCGATTCGACGTCAGTCGCGGTCTGACCGGATCCCCCCTCCCTTTATCGCCCCGCGCGTGTTTGCTCGAGGCGCTGAACATCCTCACAAACAGAGAAATACGCGGAATGTGCCATTGGAATTCTCATCGAGCGTGTGTGCTCGATTCTTAATTATAGAAAGTTGAGAGCGAGAGAAGAGCGGCTGCCCCAATTGCTTGCCGCTCGCGCGCTAATTAGGTGAAGATTCGTTGTGTTAATTTCTCCCCGCCTGCATTCTGCAGCTTGCAATCTGCCGCAAGAATACCTACTTATCGCTATAGAAAGTGGCTACGAGCGTAGAGAGGGATGCGAAAGGATTACTCGCGCTCGCCGGTAGACGTTGCACCTGAGCGTAAAGTCCACCTTATAGACGTAAACGCATTGATCGTCTGTTTCCTAGCGAACCTAGAGATCATCGAACGATACGCATACGGCAGGATACGCGCGTAATAATTCAACGTGAAACGACTTACGAGAGATCCGTCGAGACTTGGTCACGATTTGGTGACGAGAGGCAAACGGTGGCGCGTGATCCGCTTGGAGGGATTCATCTCAATCTTTCTCATACCGTCGTAAACCCCGACATTGTCGTCAGACGAACGACGATGCGACCACAAATTTTTACCGACGCGAACGGACAAACGATCTTACGACGACACACTTTAACTCGCCACTATTAACCACATCGCTATTGGCCTCGGTTACGCGCTTTATCGACGTCGTTCACCGGATCGTCGAGCCGTCAGTGACCAATCGTCCTTCGGTCCCCTCTCCCGGTTATAGCTCTTTCGCTTAGAGGGAGAGAGAGAGAGAGAGAGAGAGAGAGAGAGAGAGAGAGAGAGAGGAAAAGAGAGAAGCAAAGACTCGTAGCAAGCCTATAGAATATCGAAACCAACCGTTCGTTCGTGTCACTCGTTCGAAATTCTTCCAAATTCCTCCATTCCGCCTGATAATGTATGTAGACCTAGAAAGCGATCGTTCTCGTCTTCGCGTGACCTTCTCTTTGCTCCCCTCCCTGCGGTAGTTTTTGACGATCAAACCATCCACTTTCGATCTATCGTAGCTTCGATATCACGCACTTGAAATACAAGAGGCCCGATACAGTCTGTCTCGCGTCAAGAAGCGACAATGCCGGCAGTTTTAACAACGCCGCTACTTCACGTCCTTTTATACGAGCCGTGGACGATTGAAAGAAGTTTCAGCGAGATGGTAAAAGGACATCGCACGAAACACTCGAATGCGCGGCGTCTCGGCGCGTACTGCCCGTACAATTCTACTGCCGGCACTGCGTTGCAGGCGCTAGACGGAGTCTTTCATCGTGGATAGGGAGCCGTCAAGTAGGTACGGCGGGTGGTCGTACCGGCGAGTAGACCCCGAGAAAGAGAGGGGAGGGGACCAAGCGAAACTCCAAGCGCAAAAGTATCCTCGCACACGGTCGTTCGACGAACGAATTTTTTGGACGCTGCGTAAAACCTTGTTTCCAACGTACAGTTTCATTTGAGAGAGTTAAATGAAACTAGGTCGGAAATTCTCGCGAGTCTTGCTCCATTTATAGGTATATCCTACAAGAACTCGCGGAAGAATAGAGAAATGAGAAGACTCCTGATAGGATTTCCGGCGAACAAAAGTCTACGAAATCGGCTTATGATTATCGTGCAAAACAACCGTCGTCACTGACGTTTTCCTGTGCGACATAAGGATCTAAAATGTTCCGGAGGTTTACGCAAACGACGAATGACTCACCCGTTTAGGATCGTTAAGCGCTAACCGCCCGTAGATCGAGGTCCTTGAAATGCGTTGGCACTCTTAACGTAGGTATGGTATAACAATGATAAATATCGACGGGTCTGCCGGACGTCCTTATTGCGGAGTCGAGTCGCGTCGGCCAACTTTCTTGCTCTTTCATTAGGCGCTGATAAGATGAGCTCTTCCTCCCCATATCCGATGTATCGTACGAGTAAACATCAGTGTGCTTAAACGCATGACCGAGCTTCAAGGAATAGTCCGAGTTTTGAAAATGGTCTGTCCGTTCCGGCGGAGTAAAAAGGTTCGAAGGTCAGTTCGGGTGGTGATAAAAACTATTTGTCCAATGTTCCGGTCCTCCTTGGTTCACCTTGATTCAATCCTCTTCGATCGATCGGATCCCCTCCACAAGACGACACGTCTGGAATCAGTTATTTGATTTTCTACTATTCGGTATGCGGATGTGTGCGATTATCCTAGATCCGAACTACACAAGTCCACGTGTCTTTTAACAACTGCGATGAGAAGGTAGCGAAAGTTAAAAGGCCAATCAAGCTATTGCATTTTGGTTTTTTTTTCAAGTAATACTCTGTAAATGAGATGCGCGAAGTTTTAATTCGAGTGAGCATTATAAGAGACCAATGTCTACTGGAATTGAAGTTTCGATCGATTAAATTCAGGGAAAACTCTGCTCGATTTGCTGTCATTACGTTTTACTATTGGTTTAACCATAAATTAATGTTGCTGGCACTATTTCCTGTAATGGGAGTAATCTTTTCTAACAGGAAAGGATCGTAATAACCGTTTTATAGCTGCTGTTACGGGAAAAACAATTACGCATCAATAGCTATGAAAGCAGAAATAGAAATACTCTTCCTATACTTTTTGATTCCAAGTCTACTCCCCTTTTTTTTAAAGGGAAATATTTTACGAGTACTAAATCTCTTGCAAAGATTATACAGACTAGAGGCCTGGTTAGTGTTTGTCGCGAGGAGGCTCGTGATCCGTGACCCTGGTTTATCGTCACGATGCTTATAATCCACAATGCGTTGGCCTAAACCTAATCACAACGGAAGCATCGTCCGAGCTACGAATATAGACCAGACGAATTAATACGCGACAAAATGGAACTGTATTCGTTTCGCCGATCGATTGACCGTGACGATGGCCACTTGCAAATTGGACCGCGCTATTTTATAGTTGCCGTGAAGGATGCTTTTGCCTACTACAGTTGTAAAGCAAAATACGAATATAATCTGTAATTGAACGATGAACGCTTAAGAAATACGAGGCTAAACTCTTGATCCCCGTTTGTATAATCGTTTTTGTAAATATCTATCACATCCATCACACATATCTTTTAATGAACATCTGCGGAGATCTTCGCTAAAGCGGATAGTATAAATTAAAAATCGCTTCCTAATGCGAATACAATATAATTGTCGACTATTTAATACTGCTATTCTGCTATCGTTATGCTCGTGCATCCCATCTCGAGGCAATATGACACATTTTACGTATGTAGCTACACGTCGAACGCGCAACGTTTGGATCTCGGCAGGTCAGATGAAAATATGACCCGTTGACATTTGGCTCTCGCGACGTGTCCTTAAGGATGATGGATCGAGAAGTGCGATCCTTCCGTAACTATATCGTAATGGTGAAAGGACCTCTCCCCGACTATACAATTACGATTGACTCGATGCAAGGGTTTCCTTTCTCTTTTACTTTCCACCGATTCTTTTCGTCTGGTCTCGCCGTATCTCCGACCGCCGCGATCCTTCGTCCATCGCTAAAGGAGAAGAGAAAAAATACGCTGACCAAGGGTGAGAGGGGAAAAGAAACTTAGACGGACGAGTAACTGAATATAAATCCTGCCGATCTTGCGAAATGAGTCGAATCATAGACCGATCGCTGGAAATCGAGGGCCGAATCGGTAATCGCGAGAGGGACGATGCGATAAGCGAGTCGAACGATCGCGCGACGATGCAAGACGCAAACCCTGACCTACAATTTTCTCTTTAACGTCTCTCGTCTTAACAAATTCTAACTCGCTGCTGAGGACTCAATGAACACTTTGCCGGCACGCATTCCGCACGCACATGCCCCGGCGATTTGTCAATTAATTTTGGCGCGCGTCGATCGTTGGGATTTGGTTCGAATTGCCTCCTATGAATCAAATATATTCAAAGACGACAGTGTGTCATCTATCAGCGATCGTTTTTTAAAGAATAGCTAGATCACGCTGCGGATGGAGATCGGTGAACGAGTAATTAGCGAAAAGATGAATTGGTGCAGGATAATTTTCTCGGGCTATTTCGTTATAGAAAGTCGAACTGTATTCAATTGCGCGTATGAGTGAGGGATCTCGCTAGGCACTCGTAATGAGGAATAGTCGAATTTTCCCGCGGGACCTCGTCGACATAAGTGAAACCTAAATTTCAAACAAAGGTATTCAATTTAGATTTCACCTGCCGAGCTTATTTCACTTTCGCTGCGGTAAGATGAGTTGCCTATTTAGAGGGGCGATGGTGCGTCAATTCCGACGATTCCGAAATACTTTGAACTGATCGAGAAATAAGTCACTTTTACAAGTGAGCAATCCGTTTTACCGCGGTTAGTAGTATCGTCGAACATATGGTAAGTGCGTTTAGATTTTTCCAGCACTTTTCCCAATTCAATAGCGTTCATAAACCGTGTAACGCCAGTTCCGGGAGAGACGCTACATTCGAATTGGCCCCTGATTCCCACAGTCAACTACAGTGACCGAAGGCCAAATCAAGCGCGACATCTCACCTGCAATTCGCGTTATATAATTTAAGAGCGTCTCTTTTCTCGGCTACGTGATGTTATATAATAATTGGCGTAAAAATACCCGTAAAAATCAGGGTAAACCGTAGAATTTACCGTCAAGGTCCCCGAAAACCGTCGTATCGAAATACAATCTCTTTTTTCAGAGATACGATCGTAACGCGAAAAATTCTTTCGTTCTACGGATAAATATACGAAGTTGATATTCTCTCTACGTCGTATCCATTGACATTCGCTTTCGATGCGACGCCTTCTCAATGTCGATCGAAAAACCACGTCGCGCATACCGATCGGGGACAAATTCTACGTGCAACGCGTGTCTCAGTCGAGTTGACCTTTGCGTTCACTCGCACTTTCGCGATATCGTCCCAATCGAGAACAATAATGTCCTATCTACGATCTACGCTATCTATCGACCGCTATGGTCGATTTTCCTACATTCCAAATTTCATTTCTTCGTAGAACCGGATTTGTACGTCGCGTGCTTGCGACGCGATACGTGTCAGTATTAAATCGCGTGGACAATGACTCATTGTGTGTAGATTCGATATTTGCAAGTGGCCAAGAAGTTGATTTGAAAAATTATCGATGAATGAAAAAAGATAAGTCGCGCATATTTTCAGGATAACGCGTTCCAAATATGCGCTGGCGGTTAGTATACGTACAGGGGCACCGGGAGAACGATACATCCCATCAAGGGGGGGGCTCGACCAACTACGCGAACGCTCGAATAATTCTTAATATTCATCGCGTGATGCTTCCTATATTTAAAACTGGGTACGGAATTGATAGAAAGTCACGAAACCAAAGATGAACTCTCGCGGGAGAAGACGCGTGAAAGTCATCTACTCGTAATACGTAGCCTCGGTGGAAAGACCATCCCAATGTCGCCGATCGCGCGAGAGGGTCAACGAACGTGTACATAGATATACTGATCTATACACGTACGTGTGTGTACATATCTACATGCATCGCCCCTGTCGAGACTATATCCGTATGGTAACAGGAAAGAGGCTGTGTAAGTATAGTTATAATCAGCTATGTACCTGACGATCTACTCTCCTGGCGCTATACGCATCACGCACGCGGCTCTAAGAATATAATCGACATAGCGCACGGATTCGCTAATTGAAAGAAATAAAAGTACTTTTAACCCCTAGCTACGAATCAGAGCGGCTGCTGCGATAAATTAATTCACACGAAAGAAAAGAATAATACCTGCCACCGCTCTTGCGCAGTTCCCTTCCGCGAATCGTAACAAAGATCAAATGTGATTGAAAACTGTGATACACGGTTTTTACCTTCTTCCAAGGTAGCTCGAATCCTGTATCGGTTGTGTCATCACTTTTTTGGCTATCATTCCTATCGGTCACGCGAAACTCGTATTTCCGCACAAAAAAGAAGAAAACTTGCGTGTGGTCATGTACGTATGTACGTGTATGTATGCGATTCAACAAAGAATACACGCGTATGCATCGGTATGCATCTAATTGTAAGACGAAATGAATAGGTTAAGCGGGTGAGGATTGGGTTCGAATAAAAGCACTCGTAAAACACTGGCAAGCCCATGGACCTCGCATTTTTCAAGAGAATTGAGTAACTTAACCTCCCTATTTTCTCTTTCGTCTCCAACCTTCTTTCTCTCGAAAATGAAGTTAAAATTTATAGCAAACAACCCGTAACGTCAACCACTAATCGGATCGCAGCGTTGGATTAACTGGTCCAGAGCTTCTTTGTTGATTGGTCTTGGCAAGCAGAGGTGGCTAGTTGGGGATATTAGGTCAAAAGATAGTAACACCACCTAGAAGAATATACTGGAACTTTATAGCGTTTTAGTTCCTGTATATTCCTCAAGGTGATGCAATTACTATATTATAAAGTTCCAACATACTCGTCTAGATAGAGCTACCATTTCATACGTTATTTTACAACTTATTTATTTTTCGACTAGTCTTCCCTACATGTTAGGATGAATTAACAAAAATACAGAAAATTCTGCATTTCTTAGTGCAATCAGTAGCCAATCTGATTGTCCTGTTACATGCCGTATTGAATGCAGCAGAGCGCATTTAAAAATTGTCATTTTCAGCGACACCTGCGAGTATTTCAGGAAAACTTCGCAAGCCGCCATGACAGCTGATGTCTTTCCCAGCGCTTGACGTTTACTCGGAACATGACATTTTGCAGATTTAATTTTGACAAATGGCAGACTCTTTTTTCGGATTCGATGCATCCCTCACAGTAAGTTAATGATTCCTTTATTCGTTCGTACCAGTTTGTAGAGAATGGTCCGAAGTTGCAGGAAATTATGCCTAGACTCATGTTTAGTTCAGCGGCCGCGACGCGATACGGCATGGATCGAAAGTGGTATATATTCGATATGAAAAAGATTAAATTCTATTCTTACCGAATGCCACGTGTAATATTAAGAAATTGCATGTCAATGGCAATTTGATATGTACCTTCTTCCTCTTGCAAGATTCATTACGCTCCCAAAAAAATACTTTCGGTCGCTGCCGAGTTCCCTTTAACGTTTGGCCACTACCAACACCACCACCCCACCTTACATATACTTGACATAACCTAACTTCTTCACCTCTGCCCCAAAAAAGGTCAATAACATTTAATCGAAATAAATTACTAAAGTATGGATAATAATCCGATGATATGGACTTTTACCATTATTTTCCCACTGCAGGGTGGCGGTTTAGAGGATGGTTCAGATGGACCTCCAGAGGACGATGATGTAGGAGAGGAGTCTGAGTATGATGCGTTAAACGACGAAACTTTTGGATCCGAGGCAACGATCGGGGATTGGGAGCAAGATCATGAGAAGCTAGCCCAAATTACCGAATCAACTCGCGTGCATCTTGGCACGAACGTTATTAAGGTGCGTTTAGACAAATTTGGAGATTTGTTATGTATTCACTCTTGTTGTTACCACACAATTTGAATTTTCAATCATCAAACATTTTTACAGAATGGAGTCGATGTGGACATTGAGGATAGTTTGTCCCATTTGGTCTTGGATGAGAAAGAAGGTACCACACCACGACCTGGCGTATGGGACAGTCCCACCACTGTTCCCATTCAAAAATCTCAAGCTCCACCGTCATTGCCATCTGCTTTGAAAAATGTGCGCACTGTCGAGGAGTTGGAACGCGGTCTCATCGCGAACAGACCGCCGCCGGGATTCGGCAAAGCGCCGCACCCTCAGCAACAATCCGGCGGTCCGTTTTTATTTGATCCTGCACCTATGAATGAACTTCAGATGAACGGATTGCCTCCACCTCCTCGCTTTCCCCCCGGTCTCGGCATCCCCGCGCATCCTGTAGTTTTGCCATCCAATGTGAGATTACCACATCCACAATTCATGCAGAACCCTAGACTACTTTCCAGTAAGTATCTATCAGCAGATTCGTGTTCTCTACTAACCATTAGTCCAACCTAATATTTAATCTTAATATACATTCTTGTTGCACTTTAGATCAAGCTGGAAACATGCTGAGATATCCTCTACCTCCGCATTTAATGATGCCACACGGGGCTCAAAGGCAACCGCCTTTTTGCGGCAACTTTCCTGTAAGATTTTCATCGCATCTATCACAGAAAGTATCAGCTTTGTATGTATTTTAACACCGAGGCTCCTTTCTTTGCAGCAACTGCCCCACAATATGACACCACCGCAATTCTTGCGGCCGGATCATCCCACGATTTCTCCGTTTTCTAACAACCAAATCAATCATCAACCGCAGCAACACTCGGCTGCTCACTCTGGAAATCAACGGGGTCAGAACAACAGATCGTTTCACGGGAACGATCAGCAAGGAAATCTTCAATCGTTTCTTAAAACAATGCAATATCATAATCCCAATCGAAATAATCAACGATATCCCCCGCATCATCAACACCATCATCATCAAGGAGTAAATGGTGTCGACGGTTCGGGAGAATACGACGATTATGCAGGCCTTATGAGCAGCCGTGAAAAACAATGGTTAAACAACATTCAATTGCTGCAGCTCAACACAAATCAACCCTATATCGATGATTACTATTACACCGTATTTTGCGATCGTCAGAATAAGCTGAATGAAAATCAAGAACACCGAGACCGGAGACAGCAGAACAACAATGGATTCCATCGCGATTCTAGGTACGGTACTCGTCCTTATTTGAAATAGGTCTCTGATGACCGTTCCACTCATATAGTTAAACAATTTGGATTACTGTATTACGCTAGGGAGAAGGAACAACCGCAACATGTTCTTACCAAAGTCGTTTACACACCAACGCAGTTCGAAAACTCCTTGGGAAAACTCCAGTGCGGCAGTGTGACGGCACCTCGTAAAATAATTGATATGGATGTTGTTCCCAATAATGACCCTCAACAGCAAACACTACCAACGCAACAAAAGGACACTAAGAAGACTCGTCAACTGCTTCTAGAGATCGAAAGGGTACCATTCTTCATCGTGTATTTACTTTTAAATGAAAGAATATAGACGTTCCGTGTTCGATAATTAAACCGTACCTTTGTCTTTTCTTTCAGTTATATACGGTACAATTGCAACTCGAGGACTTGAGTAATTCTCTCGCTTTACTCGCTGAACAACAACAGCAGCAGCAGCAGCAGCAGCAGCAAGAAGGCGAGAACGAACCGAAGCAGGCTAAAAAGACAAAGCCAGAATTAATTAATACGATGCTGGTATCCTTGCACCAATTATTACGTGACGATAAATTAGCCAGTATGCTAACTATTCGCAAAGGGAAGGTATGTCTATGTTTGAAATCTTTTGTAAATAGTACCGTATATAAATATATGGATTGTCATTTTACCTTACATAAATTCTTTTCTTCAGACATTGTTACTCAGATTCTTACCTTATCTGAGCGTAACCGAATACGCAAGTGAACTTGGAGAATTATGGACTGGGTTATTACGCGGACTAGCGGTAATAGGCCGCAGGGATTCTCACTTGCTGCCCAAATTCTATCGCGAGTTTCGCAGATGGCTGCATACTCAAACCAATTTTTCTACGCTCCTTCGTCTGGCAAAGGCTTTAACGGAATCTGCTAATCAGCCCACAAAAAACAACAGCTTAGCATTTGCCCTTACCAATAAGGTCAGCTTGATTGAACTGAATTTTATACAAACCTTGCCCAAAATTACATCTTTTCACGAATGACGACACGTCGTGATTTTCTGTCTGTTTTAGTTTGGCGTATCGGTGATAGCCTCTATTTTGGAACAAGCGGAGACGTTTTTCCCCGCTGAAAATTCACTGGCCGACGATTGGTCGAATTTTGTAATGACTGTCGTTGAAACAATCGGTGCTACACCACCCAGCGTCGCACCGTGCCAGCCAATTCCCGCAAATACGCTCAACCAGCATTTGAACCGGATTCACAGTTTAAAGATCGAAAGGTACGCGCCACTTGAGTTATTGTTGACTGACGCAAATCCCTCACGAGTCTGAGATTTCGAATGTTTATGTAATTTGTCCTCGATTTTGTTTTAATCTCGTCTCTTAAGAAAAGAAGGGAATGAATGCCATGCAAAACTATTATAAATATGAAGAGATGTTTTAAGTGTCCGTGAGATCCTTTCTATCTGGAATAGTAAGGGGACAAAAGAGGAAAGAAAATTAAGATTGCTGGATACTATAATTTACGAATATAATTCAAGTAATTTATGGTAAAACATCGTACACATTTAGTATTAAGTGTATATTAACGCGCGTCCGCCGTGATGCCCTCGAAGGTGGTCAAAACTAAAAAGAAAATGTGAACAGTGATTAAAGGCTCCATAGAGAAGGAATATTATGGAGGTATCTAAATCTACAGTTAAAATGTCATTCAAAATGAGCCGTTTTTATTAATTTTTCTATCGGAATGTTCTTTTATCAATAAGGTGCAATGTTCAGTGATATATCTTGTAATTTTTTTTATGAAATTGGCGTTCCCTTTTAACGGTGAGATCGAAATTAAAATCCCTAGCATCTGCTCAAACGCAAAACCAGTATCCAGCATTCTTAATTGCGCATCCCTTCTCCCCTTCTCATTTCAAATGATGTACTGTATAAATTCTAAATTACATAGCAACGACATTCAATTCCAAAGCAGTAAGAAGAATATTGATGTATAAATTTTCATCTTTCATTATATAAAGAAGTATCTTAAAGCATGTGGAACTTTGAACTTTTCTTTCTCCCCACTGTCCTTTTCCTCACATTAAAAGAACTATTAAATTTCTTTAAAAAATCCTATTTGACCACGTTTAATCACTAGATTGAATTATCGCAGTCTCATATTTACTTCAATATTCTTCAATACACTAGCGGAAACCTAAGATCACTTCAGTTAATGAACGGGGCATTTTATAATTATTCTCCATTTTGTACAACGATGCTCAAAACAAAGAGACGTATTCATTCGTAAATTTACGCTGAAAGTAACATCGTATTACGATTTTGGCACTTTTTTTACATTGTCGCAAAACTTTTTATTCCGCTTTCATTTATAATATTCACTGGTAGAAAAGAGCGCGTCCTCGGTAGTAGTCGATACTCGTTTACATTAGGTTTGATAATAATTTTGTAGGCGTTATATAATAAATAATTCATCCTATAACGGTTCAAGAGTTATAAATCAACTCGATATGTAATACGCGAAGAAGCTCCTTAACACTCTTTCTGTTATATAACTCAACACGATATGCTTGAAGTGGCGGAGATTGAGGGAGCCTATCCATGCTTAAATCCCCGAATCTTATTTACATTAATCCGTGCACCGAATTATTACAGTGAACTTTGCTTATAGAGCAGTGTATCGCCTTTAAAAGCCCTGTCACTGGTTGCATGAGCGGTTTATCGAAACTAAGAGGTTCAGATTATCGGCGCATAAGTATTTTGAAAAGATTGTCGTGCCTGGCATGACTTTTAATGGGAAACGTTAATTACATAAGCAAATTATGCGATTATCCCAAGTGACACTCCAAGTCATGGAAGCCGTTGTAACATTTTTTCATCGAATAAATTGAGTGTGAAAGTAACATTCGCTCTTATCCAGTTTAAATGACAAAAAATGGTCTTTTTATACTACAGCATGGTATATCTAGGCATATCCTATTATATTACTTGAAATTACTTGGATTGGATAAAGCGAGTTTTATTTTTACATCTTTTACGCGTCAGATTCGTCCAAATGTCTGCCAAAAATATCAAACTATTGTTTGTACACATCTCCATGTTCACGGCAACATAACGTGAATTGATCGTTCGTTTGGTGTGTGCCACTTGGGTACTAATTCTCATTAAATTAGGTATATTCGAAGTGACTGTAATACATACTATTCTATGTATGTTTAGCTTGTACATAGCGCGATTGATATTGATTAACAGATGAATTCATATATTTTGTAATTCTAGATGTGAAAAAACTTCGCGTCTTTTGCATCAGTGACGCGTAACAAAATATGTACTTTCGGAAGAAAATTTGTAGGTGACATAGGGGAGTGATCTATTTTGTCGTTTCCTGATTTCAACGCAAATACGAGGGGGATTAGGCGTAAACACTATTGTTATGGGATGTAATTTATATTTGAAACTGAAAATTTGTAATCATATAGCCCGGCTTAATAATCGTCTGATACGAGTCTGACGATTGACGACAATAGTGTACGATGTTGTGTCAAGCAGTCAGATAAGACTTCAATAGGCGATTGAAAGGCCCATTGAAAAATAGATAGTATACTTTTATCTGACAATTCCCCCTCCACAGAATCCACTTGTAAAATTTCAAAAGTATCTGCTTACATCCTGAAAACAATTCGTTTTAATATGAGCTACTTCGTTGAAAATGCACTGTGAAATTTCTTATAACTGTATTCTATGTATGACTGAAATCATACAGAGCCTAGACAAGTCTCAACGCAAGCCCGGTAGGTTACGCTACATTCTTCTTATCATGTAACAGGGCGAACGAGAATTAAAACGAAGCACGAGAAAAGATAATAATTATATTTGATAACGCGTTCAAAGTGTTTCGAGTATCGCCATGATTCTCTTTACGATTGATACTGCACACGCAATTCTCGAAGCGATCTTCTTCCAGTTATTTGTCTTTCTTTTTCATTATTTAGTTGGGACTTGCAGACAGTAGCAGTATAGTAGTTTAACTATAATGATAATGCTTAAGAAAAATATAGGGCGAACAGTTATGGCTGCGCGTTTGCATATGCCTAGACCAATCCTATTTCTTAATATGTTTCAATAATGGGCGGTTAGGCATATTACGTAGCATATATCGGAATAGGTACACAAGTTATGTAGTTGGTTGGCAAACGAACCGTGCAAATCAATTTGTAGCGAAACGTATTCGAAGAGTAATAAAGCTAATTCTAGTTCTCGCCGTCTCACAACAATTTACGACACGAAAAATTGTCAATACATTTCAAGTCTTCAAAATGTTCTACGCATTGGAAACGAAAAGGGCACAGTCTCTGACTACTCGTCACATATATCATTGATTCGTAATTTGTTGAATTATATGTTGTTCTGCTTTTGATACGTTGAGATTTCGCGTTCGAGAATAACAGGGGATTAAAAGACGTACGCAAAAAAAGTTTTCCTGTAAGGGCGGTACGTTTTCTATGTCAACACAACTGAAACAATGTCGAGTCAGATAACTTCGAGATTGAATTTGAAATATATTTTTCTATAGAAACACCACTACACGTTCATGCGTTTGTTTAGCTACAATTTCAAAAAATTGAGATATAAGGTTTAGTTTTCAATATATTATATCCTCGATAAAACGTTATCAGCTTCCAATGTATCTAATTTCGTACAAGTTATGATACTCAGTTGCGTACTGGAGAAGTGATATGTAGAAGAAAAAAATATTGTAAATTGACTCGTGCAAATAATACTGCCGATACAATTAATAACTGTAGCTGTTATGTATATGTACAGAATTTATCGAATTTGAACTCAAAGTCGTAAATAAATGTTTTGCATCCTACGTGTCTCCGATTGTGCTTTCTGGCAAGGTATTCAGCGGATCGAATCTTTAGCGAAAGGAAGGTCAAGATAAAAGTTTTCTATTTCACAATTAAATATTTAGATATGCATATATCATGGAATTTTATTTTACAAACGTTAATTGGCACTCATTTCGTTGCGACCGAACAACTCGCACATAAAATGTGTTGCATGTTTGATTAAAATTTATTCGTTTTATTGATTGAAGCAATTTTGTTACAAAAGTCAATCATCATCTCATAATCATCACCTTCATCGTCATCGACTCTTCCTGCGGTAGGTATAGTAATATAGTAACAGAACAGATGAGGTTCATATCCATAAGAATAATAAAACGAGACTTACATTCAAAAAAACAAGCTACACAATAAACTCGCTAAAAATTTGACCCGAACCAAGAGATAAAGAGAGTGTATAAAAACTATTGCCTTTCTTTCATCCACAATGTACTCATTTAATGATTTTATACTTAAATATTAATATGATAAAATGCTAATATATCTTGTTACTCATAACGCTCGCCTTGCAAATTGAGAGTTTTCGCGAGGCAAGCTTATATTATATATATATATATATATATTCAATATTATTTATATATAATAATTATTTAATTAATGCGTAACTCTAGTATCTAAACTCAAGCTGCACCCAATGAGACACTGAAATAATAGCTAGAGATTAGCTATTGCGTTCGGTACTGAACATTTATTTACCATATCACGAATCTGTAGACCGAACTTTTCAACTGTGCTCGGTAAAGACGCTTTGAAAAGTATCGAGGAATGTTCCTTTCATTTGATTCAGTTAAGTGCGGTAAATGGAAAAGGTGATAACGAATAAATTGGAGTGCAATTCCGGTTTTAGATGCAATAAGAAATTATTCAATTGAGAAATTTGAAAGTGGGCCTCCACCAAAATGCTCAAATAAAGTTTGATTAATCGCACGAGGAGACCGCGCGCTATAAAGATGAACGTTTGGAAATCAAATGCGTGCAAAAGTAACAGAGAACTGAAACGATTTACCAAATCCAATATCAAAGGATCAATCTGATCCTTTTAACGGCACTCCTCGGCTTACAGCGGCAGTCGTGAATTTTAATGGTAATTCTACATTTGGAAATGGCAGTACCAAAGCATTACGTTTCAACGCATTTCAGAAGTCTCATCGAGTGTACTTTTACTAAACATAGTGCATCACTTATATAATCTATCTGTACATTCACAACCGTTCAAATACACAATAATATTAACATATTTAATATTGGACCATTAAAAACAGAATACAAAATAACAAAGGTTCTTTTTAAATTCACAAAGATTCGACGATTGCACACACTATATCCGCATGTATACTCATTATCAGTGGCACGCCAGCAACGTTATAAATGGAACGTTACTTCGGAATTCACTTTTTCTTTTACGTCGGAGAGGCAGTCAAACCTTTGATAAATTGATGCACTGATATATGTATTGTGCCGTGATTGGAAATAAGAGATCTCACGCGTAATCGCTAGTAAGCGGATTATAGCGGAGGATCGAGATGTCGAAAGAGAGTGCAAGGATTTGTGTAGAGCTACGAAATGGAGGATATATCGAATGGATCAGTTTGAAGCGCGTTAGACAGAAATTTGATTTCTGCATTCGGTGAAAAAGAGGGGTCAGTTTACCACAGTTCTCATATATTCAATTTCACTCAATCGTACTTTATAAGTATTACAGTAATTTTCTATGTACGAATTAATTTCAGCTCCTTCCACGTCAGACCTGAATGGGCGTAAAAGACTTTTAGAAATTTCACAGAACTCCAGCTTCAAGTCTGATTTGAAAACAACCACGCTATATAAGTCCATATTAAATATATTTTACAATAATATTATCATTGTACATGAACAACGTATGCTCTACACCTTATATTGCCATCGCCGGCTAACCAGCACAGCCAATGAATGTCTTATGAACGATAGGACTGACTTGAGAAAAAAGGATTGACGCGGTATCATCGTATGGTACAAAACTCAAGGCAGGGAGTCTATTGGGACTAAAAGGGAAAAGAAAAAGAAAATATTAAAAGAGAAAACATCGAGGGCAATCGCCAGCGGAGTATTTAATGTTATTGCGTACTCGTAGATAGAAATCAAATATGACTCGGATGCGCTGATTAGAATGACGATTGACAAGAAGGTGTCAATTAGTTAAAATAGACGAGGGGAACTGTATTTTTGAACCCCGGTGTGTGCGCCGCCTTGGTACCCGCTATAAAAGAGAAGACATTGCGGTTTAACGTCAAGAGCTTCAAGATCAGGCAAGACTCGTCGCGGCGAAACGACGAGTCCTTACTCTCGTATTACTTACGTCAGAGTTGCGGTAAAACAGGCGGAGGGAGGTTATTCCTTCTTTTCTTCAGTGGTAACAGTCGGAGAATTTTGGGATTCGGAAGTGGACAAAGGCGGTGCTTCCGCAGTGGCGTCCGTCGCATCTTGACTCGAATCCGAGCTGTCCTTTACCTCTTCCTCCTCCTCCTCTTCCTTTTTCTCTTCACTGGCACTCACGGCACTCTTGCTATCTTCCACGGAATTTTCAGAGTCTCCCGTCGTTTTCTCTTCCTTAGAATTTGCCTCGGGTGTCTTCTCAGTCGAGTCTTTGCTCTCCGACTCTTCGGTACTCTTTTCTTCGCTCGACTCTACCGACTTGATATCCTTATCGTCCTTGACGTCGTCAACCTCCATTTTTGCAGATTCATCTGTGGCATCTTTGTCGCTTTTGTTATTAGCAGATTCCTCGTCGGTATTATTCTCGCTGCTCTTCTCTTGCCGCTTTGGACGCCCGCGGCCGCGGCCGCTCCCTTTTACGGGAGCTTCCTTTTTCTCTTTCTTAGGCGGAGACGGTGTTGGCGTTGCCGGGGTCAATCCACGAGCTGAACTTCGCGTGCGTCTTCTACCCTCGACTTCGCCGACCGATGTGTTTAGACCCTGCACAATTGAGCAACCACACTGAGCTAAATATGAACTCTCTCTCGCGAATCGCGTCTATTTTACATAAAATAATTTCGAAACGTACCGCGAATTAATCGTTTTTCCCCCCAAATTTCTAGACAAACAACACAGCGTAACGTTCTGATAAATTTGTGAAAATACAACGCAATTGAAACTCAGGAATGATCATACAATGCGAGCTTAAGCCTAGATATAGTATCAAGACTGGAAGAGGCGATTCAAAAATGGCGCTCAAAGAACGAAGGGTGGGGACACACCCCCACCCGAAACTCGCATCGTCCCCTACTATCATCCTCGCATACGCACGTACTAACTCTTCCCCCCACTTTATTAGTTCTCTAGTGCTCACGCAGGCAGAAATGTAGGGGCCGGATAAAGTTTGAGGGTGAGGAGGGGCCGGAGGGACCAACGGGGAGGGGTGGACAAATGGAGGGAAACAGCTACGCGAAGGGGGTGTAACCTTGGCCCCTTGGACCTTGCGAAAATATCTGGTCTTTTAACGCGATACTAAAGCACTTTCCGTACAAGCTGCACACATGTCCCACCTTAAGTATCGCTTCCCCCTCCTGAGCCGTCCTTTCGAGAGTCGAAAGCCTTTTCGTGCCTCCGCGTTTGTTTTTCATTGGAGTTGGTTTCTCTTCTGGCGACTGGTCCTGGAAAGTTACATACATACATGGAATATTGCAGGTTTATCTCCGCCGTTAATCACGTGACACTGGTTACGCCGCGTATCACACGCACTATTCCATTTGTATACCTACATATACCGTCAGAGGTTAGAATAAAACAATGAAAAATTGCGTACGTAATTTTTATGTTCGGCACACCTATAGGATCATCAAAAGGGTTAAGGATTAAGGAAGGAAAAACGTCCGACGACGCGAAGATAAGTGAACGAGCGATAAGATTACCGGTATCCGCGGTACAACTCTTTACGTATAATCAAATTTTCTTTATACTTTGAGTTTCCCGCCTTTAGCATTACGAACGAATAAATTTGCAGTCAAACGGCGTAGGAAACTGAATTCCTGTGGAAAAACTATCACCCAGCACTACCGAAATGGATTTCCCGCCTTTTTGAAGCCCGCCTGCCGGCGTACAGCGACTCTCGTCACGAGCGAGGCACAAATAAAAAACATCCACCATCTTTGCCACTGAAGGACAAACGGCGCAGCTTTGAAAAATCGCCGAATACGCGTCCCCACTCCATAAACGAATCTAGAGACGACAACTTACCGGTCTGCATCTGGCGTACACGCGTGAGGAACATGATTTCTTAATCCGTGTGCGCGTCGGAATTTCGGATTTTCGACGGACCGAGCGTCGCCCCGTATTTGAGGGGACCGCACGCCGCCTTGGCATGAAAACTCGGCTTGACGAAGCTTTTTCGTAGCATTCCGAAGACTTACCTTGGGCACATCCTCCACGCTGTTGTCGTTCTTGCTCTCCGCCTTGATATCGGACATTTCTTCACGCGGGAATCACTCAAGAACACAGGGAAACCACGGTTTTTCCACGAGAATTCGCGCGGAGCCCGGTCACAGTGTTTATACGACAAGCAAAGATGGTGGTTAGCGTGGGTCACGTGATCTCATCAAACGCGGAGCGGGAGTCGAACACGCCACCTGTCGTCTCAACGATAAACCGCACACGTAGCGACGCTCGAAAATACCGGGAACTTTGAATTTACGAAAAACGTCAATCGAAGGGATTCGATATTCAGTTTTTAGTATGAAAATGTACAGAGAAAGAAAAAAAAATAGATCAAATCGCGTAATTGCTAATCCTTTCTCGCATTTCATATTTACGATACTGAGATTCGGTTTAATTGCAAACTTACTTTAAAACTTCCAATATACCTGCTTAATTCGTGCGCGGATCAAGTAATAATATTTTACATGGTCGTATTTGTTGATCTTCGCTATCGGTGTCAGTCTCCAGAATTTTCCAATTATGCCGATATGTTGGCGTTTTCCAGACATTCGTCAGCTGCACGCGTCACTTGCGTGATCGTTTAAAGGCAAGTTGGATTTTCACGCGATCAATCGATCACACGCTGGAGGTTCACAGTAGCGGATGTGTCGGAAATTTGAATATGATGCAATTTATTCAGAAGCTATATGACGATCTTTGCGTACTGCTCATTTATACACTTAAAGAAGTCAATTTACCCAATGGTCCGTGGTTTTCTCTGTCCGGATTGTTAGTAAGGCTTCTTAGAGTATCTTCGCACGTATGTATGTCACACAAATTTTTCCATCGAAGATGATAAAATAAATTAGATCTCTCTTTCCGTAAAAAGCAAAAATAGATTATGCATTTTTAAAAAGATATTTATACGTAATATTACTACGGAATTTTACCAATGTTATACTCTATTCGGTTCAGTAACATCGAGTCAATTATTTCATTTTAAGATATTTCAATTCAGGTCATCAGATTATCAATCTCCAAAACCGAATTTTACCACAGGTGCACTCAAGCATGCTCACGGACTTCTCTCACTTTCTTGTACCCCCGATACCTTCTCACGGTACAACTAAAAGTCCGTAATTTACGGTAGTCCCAACTTTACAGTTACCGTTTAATGCGTCGGCATCCGTCTAAACCAGAACCTCGCCCTGAAGTCGTCACTGCAAGTTAAGAACGCTGGTGCTGTCGGAGAATGGACAATTAATCGTACCGGACCGTTGTGGCCCAACGATAGAAGCAGTTTTCTAGATGCATTCCTGGAATTCCAGGCACACAGTGACGTCGTGGCTTCGTCCGGGAACATCACATAATCTTCCGTGTGGTTGAAGATAGCTTGCGCTTTGTGCTCTTGCTTGCCTGAGCAAAAAAATGGTAATATTGGTAGGTACAATTGCCACATTTAATCTATCATCAGACACTCTTAGTCGAGTCAGAACGTCGTCGGATGCTGTGCATTATGCAATGCACAGGGTACACAAAAATACTCTAAGACATCACCAGCAAGAAAGTTTACCTGTTGTACCTGCACCGGTGTATGCGATCAGGCATCTGCTAGTCGACAATTCCCATAGTTTTATCAAAGAATCTTTTCCGGACGACAGCAAGTACTGAAAGTTAAATAAACTACGTCACGATCCCGCGGAAAAGAGACGCAAGACGACCATCAGCCATTCGACAACGGACGTATTATTTGATAATGACGCGTATACGAACCTTCCCATTTCTAGTGAAAGTTACAGAACAAACTTCGTAGCCGTCATGCGCTTTGATAAAAGTATTTATACATCGATTCGAAACACCGTCCCATATTTTGATACTTCCGTCTTTACCAGCGGAAGCGTACGTCTTGGCATCAGGTGAATATTTGATGCTCGTAATACCAGCGGTATGCTGATGGCTTGGTATACTGCATACGAAGCATTGAGCAGTATTTACATCGTATAATCTCACTACTGGATGATTGGTCCCGACTACCAGGAAGTCCCCGGTCGGATGAAAAGATAGACATCTAATTTGATCCGCATCCGAAATAGTGCGAAAGGCTTTCTTAACGCTAGCTTTGCTAAAATCGAATAGCTTGACAGAGAAGTCACGACTGCCGGATACGAGTATTGGTTCTCTGGGATGAAATTCCAGGCAAGTCACTTCTTCCAAGTGGTCGTACAACGTTCGAATGACCGGATGACCTCCCGTTTGATCTCCTGGATTCATTTCATCTGGTGCGGACTTCGCCAACATTCTATCGACGTCTAATATTTTGATAGAAGCGTCTACAGAGCCAGTAGCGATTAATTGTCCATCTGCTGAGAATGCACCTGCTCTGCAATTCCCTTTGTGAGACGTGACGTAAGCAGTTTCGTATTGAGCAGGTTCTGGGGCTTGAATTTGAGCCTCAGTTTCAAATTCCAAGTCTAAACCCGGGCCGAGGGAATTGTCAAATGTTGGGAATGTGCTTGACTGATTGGTAGATTCTTTTTTTGCACGATCAGGCTCATGAGCTGATCCGATCAACATCAAATGAAATAATCGATCGGATGGGGGACACGGTGGCTCTGCTTGAATCATATTGGACAATTGAACCGCGAGTGTTTGATGCCCATCGTAGAACAGTTGGCTGTAATTTTTATTAAATCACCATTAATATTCTTACGTTGGATTTATATTATTTTTATAGAATTAAGGACCGAAATGCTGGCATTTTCTTTTGAGTAATGATATTATATTTCAAGGGCTCCAAAGTGCCCCTAACTTTTTTCCAATCGAGCTCGAATTCTTTAGAGATATTTGTTTCCTCAAATAGAACCAATTAAATAGTTGAGATTATGAAAATTAACGATTTTAGGAAGCAAAAATCATCTCACATGCGTATGTATACGTATAAAATAATGTATATCTTATAACCTGATCATCAGTCTGTAAAGCAATTCTCTGCTTTTGATTATATTTTTGCTATCCATTTCCGGCTCCTTCATCGTGTCCCTCTCGTCTTGAAAACTCTCGAAAGACGACTGAATTGTGGCGATTTCTTTTTTAATATGTATAAAAATTAATCCCGAAACGCGTGCAATCACAAGTCGACAGCAGTCACTTTTTCAGGTTATGTTATTATGTTGCTGTTGCTGCCGGTATGAAAAGTCGAACATCGGTGATTGGTTATTATTCAGTTTCTCCAATGGACGCATCCAACTAGAGTGCAATTTGACGTACAACACTATCGCAACATGAGAAATATCAGAATGGCCGACGCGGAAGAAAACCAAAAGTTAGGCGGGGATGATTTGAAAGAAACTGTGACAAAAAGATTAAAGTCCAAGCAGCTATTAAGTCAAGAACACATCCAGAAGAAGCGACTGCCTCAGCGTTTGTCAAAGGGGAATAAAGATATTTATGTGACAAATAAAACCAATTTTAAGGTGACTGTCTGTCATAACCTACTTTCAGTTTTGCTCCGTTTAAATTCCACTTGCAAAACATATGCATGCGTATAATTAATATTAGGCGACGATGTTTACAATAATTTTGATAAACCTAAAAAATATATCTGTACGCATATAGGTATATTCTATCATTCATTGACATAATCTATAAAAATGAAACTGCTCAATAAGTACGACTATATTTTAAGTTGTATTTCTCCTCATTAAAGGCGCAATTAAACAAATGTGAGAAACTGCTGGATGCTGGAGTATCTGAAATAATCATACATGGTCTTGGAGCAGCTATAAACAGAGCTTGCAATTTGGGTCTTCAGCTGAAAGAAAACCATCACGGGACTGTCGATTTAGATATCAAAACCTCTACTGTTGATTTAATTGGTAAGAATATAGACTAATTTCTATATCGCAAGCTCAATATCACGTATTCCAATTCAACAAAAAGTTATTATCCTCGCTTTATATCAAAAGATCTGATCAAAATTGAACCCTTGGGTGCTTGGCTTGCAGATGACTTTGAACCCATTACTGACAACGCGGATTACGAAGTAAATAACAGGCAGAATTCAGCCATACATATCCGTGTGTTTCGTACAGCGCAGCTAGAAACCTTAAAGTATGCCAAGTAAATTGAAATCTGTAATACAATTCATAGCTTGTACAGAAACTCACGAGTTTCAATGAAATTTGGTAAAAACGTGTTTTATGTAGATTTGTAATTTTTCCTTCTGTAAAATGATTTTCTCTCTAAACCAATTAGTTCGCTGGCTCGGCCTGACGATATTCGAAATATGGGTCAATTTAGTTTCCTTAACAATCTTTACCTTTTTAATTGGGATGAAATTAGACGAGAATCACTTTGCGGGTCCGTCTGGTTGGTGGATCGTTTTTGCCCCACTTTTCGTCGCGGACGGGTTGAATACGTATTTTTGTGCAATTATATTCATTAGGATGCACATGGAAGGAATGATGAGAGTTGCTATCCTCAGAGCATTATGGAGTTTGATGTTCTTAATCCTTGTATTCGTTTTTAAATACCTTCTCTGTAAGAAACTATCCGGACAAAGTACTCTCGAATATTCAGAAGTATTGAGTCCAGTATTCATTCTCCTGCAACTGATCGCCGTTCGAGCGTGTCAGCTTCACTGACACAGAGATGACGGTAACCTGGAGAATGGGTACGAACGTACGATCGTGTGCCTACCGCAAACACTCTCCATGCATACGGAAACTCAATTCCTGTACAATTTAACTGACACGCGGAGAAATGTACTGTAGGACTAAGTGGATTGACTTTGAATGTACTTCAACGTCTATGTAATATAATAATTGCTGTAGTATACTGTACATAACGAAAAGTATATCTATACGAACTGCAACTTCCAAGTAACGTTTAGCATGTATTTTGTCTGCTTAATGATTGTCGATTTTCGATCGTCAAACCGGTAAAATAATTGCGATACAGTTTTAGGGGAATAAGCGATAGAACTTTAAGCAGGCTGGCTTTAAATAAAGAAAAGACTGTTCTCTTGTAATTCGATATACATTGGACTGTGATTCGTTATAAGCACCCAGAGTACATCCTGAAAAGACGCGATTACTCACAAGAATACGTTTCCTAAATATGAATAATACTTCGATAAGAAAGTGAATGCTGTATTGATTTTTTTCGTATGATAAAGACGTCACCAGGTAAGTGCTACTTGTTCCACCTGCAAAATTTTATTTGGCCCGTCAATTTGGCATGATACGAGGAGTACGCCTCCAGGTGTGCGTGCGAATTTTCAATAAATGACGGCTGGGAAGAAGGGAACCGCTAGTGGCGGGAAGAAATCCTCCTCCATACCCCTCACACCCCACTGACGAAAATCAATATTCCTAGCTGAACAAAGACAGAGTACTTCCTGGCAATGTGGAAGGGGTGTGAACCAAATCGCTCTACATATAGGAAAAGCCTGTTGCTGCCATCATACTACGAAGTTTACCCTCGTTGACAATTTATATTTGAGATCATCGCGCGTACTGCGAAATAAAATTCAGCAGGGTGAATTAAATTAAAGATCAGTGATGTATGGTGGACTAAAATCCAAGGATTATGGATAGGCCGCACGCCAACTGGACCAATGGTCAGTAAACGTTTGTTTCACCTTCTCATTTTTTAGTTTTACGTTGGCAAATGTTATATTATTTATGTGGCAATTATAAAAAGACTTAAATGTAACACAGTTGCTTACATAATTGTACTTTATTGACGTTGTACGATAAAGCTTTACCTTACTGGACTCAGCATGAGACG
Organism: Xiphydria camelus; assembly: GCA_963678675.1. Taxonomy (NCBI): domain Eukaryota; kingdom Metazoa; phylum Arthropoda; class Insecta; order Hymenoptera; family Xiphydriidae; genus Xiphydria; species Xiphydria camelus. Next base: position 40,116,284 of record OY783191.1, read on the forward strand.
CGATGAGAAAAGGACACTAATTTGAGCATTTTGTATTAACAACAATTGGCCCAATTATTTGGCTATGTTCCAGAATAAATATCAATTGCCAAACTATTGAAATTGTATATTTAACAAGGCTACGACTACGATCCTTCAGATTCAATTTATCAAGTTATTTCATTTTTTGCATGGCCAGGTGTAAATGCAACATCGACTTCAGGAAGAAATTGTGCTACCAATTTATCGAATTCTGAATCACTGGTTAGATTATTAATTACCACACCTTCCTGGATAACGGTCAATCAAGAATTGAGATGGATCTTCCTCCTGCATACTTATGGATTCGCGTGTCTCTTTTTTATACTCAGCTTTTACACATTTTTCTCAATTTTAAATTTAAGGTACGTAAAAAGCCGTGTAGATCATTGTTATATTTATCAACACATCTCGTTTATATAACGTTTTATATTTCAGATCCCTCATCTCCAGCCGGCCTTTTATGTCTACTATAAATGTTTTTCTCTGTTTGCTCGGAGCTTCGAGATCCGGCTGCCTCTTCATAGATCCCTATTGCCTTAAAGAAGTAAGCTTCTCGTTTAGAAAACTTAGAAATATGAAGCGTAAAATTACAATTTCAATTGAACTTCCTAGACAATGCCCAAAGTGATCGGTTCGATTATGTGGGACATTGGCTTTCCATGCATCACCTCTGCATTTTGTCTCATCCAATTGGCTTTTCTACAATTGACACAGGTAAATATTCCTGTCATTATTTACAACACACCATTGTCCATTGTGTAGAATTGTACTCCTATGTGTCAAATCGCCGTAGCTATAATTATACCTCTCCCCCTTTTCAGCTTAAATTTGGGCCGGAGAAAATACAAAAGGAGTCGTGCCTCAGTTTGATCATCACCTCGCACTTCTCGTGCGTCATTGCGAGCGATGTTGCCCTCGCCTTTCACAATCATTACATAGCGAAGTACGTCGTACAATTGGTGTTCTTGATTTGGAGTATTCTCTTGTATATGACGTTTCTACACGCGGGGTACAAAGTCATGAACTTACTGATGACTATGCCAAACAGTATGTTGGCTAGGGATAGTTCTCATGCGAATCAAAAAGGTTTGTTATTAGGCTCGTCGTTGTGAGTGCAGCTAGTGAGTCAAATTACGTATTTGTGGCTACTATACATTATCACGTTGTCATAGGCATTATGCAGCTTGCGATGCTAGCCCCTTCTAATAACTTGGCAACGTCTGTTGCTGCGGCGCTTGTACCTACTCTATTAGGTCCAAAGTTCAAAACTCCGGAAGATGGTGAATCTTCTCTAAATCTTACCAAGTATCCGAGTCTCGATCAAAAAGAAAAAGGTAGCGTAGCGTCCCATACTCGTCTGCGATCGCAGCTGTGCTCTGCTAGCTAGCACATGCTTTGGCTTTCGGAAGAATCCCTCCGCGTTGTTCTCGTATATGTAGAGAATACAAATTTTCAGGGCAATCCATATCAAAGATACCAAAACAGCAAGAATCGATTCGAAACGAGCTGTCACCTACTATTTCTACGAGCAAGGTTCAGCCGCCACTTCAGCCACGGCAGATTCAACCGACCTCCACCGTACCGGAAGTATACGTCAGACCACCCACACCCACGCCATCAACTGCCAATTTACCGATTATAACAGTTTCCAGTCCTAGTCGTAGAAGTTCCTTGGCAAGTAGACGCGGCAGTGACTTATCCGGAGCATCGCGCAGAAACTCGGAGTGCAGTGTCCGTTTCGTCAACGAGGAAAGCACGTCACCCGTATCGGAGTCGAAGCGTAATCCTGATTTTAGAATGCAGCCTTCACCGGAAATCGATAGACCGCGTACTCCCGATGGTGCGATAAGAAGGCACTCTGAAAACATAACACCTACAAGCAGCACGAGGGACTTGAGGCGATGCTCCGATTTCACGCACGAGAAGAATCGTAGCTCTCAGTTTGCCACAAAATTGCGAAGGAACAGTGATTTTGGGAACAGAACTCCAAAGAGAATGATGCCCCTTGAAGAGCAGCAAAAATTATCTAGAGTACTGGATATCAGTCCAACAGGTATCCCATACACTTTACTAGTTTGAGATAACATGCGGTACATATTACGATAACGCTCATTGAATTGTAGGTTCGAGACGTAATTCCGATATAGGGAGTTTGACGACTACAGTATTCGAAACTCGAAGACATTCCGACTCTTCTACTCGGCGCAATTCCGAGTTAGCTCAAATTAAACCACTAGTCATAAATCGGCGTAGCAGTGACATAAGCATTCGGACGTTAGATAAGAGCCCTACTCACTATCAATCCATTGCCCTTGAAAAGACCGATATGCAAGAGAGATCCGAATCAGATTCGGATCAACCGGATTGCAATGAAAGGGCTGCGCTTGTCAATGATAAGCCTAAGGACTGTAAGGACGAAGACACTAAAGTTCGAAAAAAAAGTTTATCGTGGAAAAATGAGCGAAATAAAGAAGATCCAGAAGAGATTACGGCGGAGACTAGCCTGTTGCCGGATACTGAATCTGCGGGAAGAGTCACGGTAATACATGTTGTTTGAAAAGAAATAATTTGATCAAGGAATAACGGATTTGATTAATTTCCTTTACAGGGAGCTGATTTTACCTTGCACTCCATATTAAATCACATTGCATACGTGAACAGGGCCAAATCCGATACGCCTCTTCATATTCCCGAGGCGGATACCGCTGCAGCTCGAAAATCTCAGATCCGGAGAGTCTTGAACGTCACCTATGCAACTGCAATTCTGGGAATAATACTGTGTATTGCTGATCTTGCCCGAATAGTTGGGCCATACGGTAGAATCACTTCTCTTTTCTTCCTCACTTCTTTTACCACTGCCAGAGACTCGAGCGTTACATCAAATTCGGCGTATTTTCGTTTTCAGGTCTTTTGGCTGAAACGGTCGAGTACGGTTCATCTCCTGCAGACTCTCAATTTCCCAAGCCGTGGCCTTGGTTATTATACCAGACATTGTGCAGAGCGTTAGAATTGTTCATGGGTTGCGCCATGGCAAGTATAACTAAGCAACCTTCGGCAAGCCCGCGACATCAGTATCTTCATAACTATCCTAGCTATAACTTTCGTATAAAACAGAGAGAAAGCCTTTATATATAGAGCAATAACGCTCAAACTCAGTTTTGACTCCGAGACTGAGACGACTAGATGCCAAAAATTTACATCTTTGAAAATATTTAATTTTGAACCACCGCGCGTAAACATTTTTCTCGTATCCGAATAACGCACGGAAAAGAGCGCGCACGATCATTCTCCAATGCTTCAATTCCTATTTGCTATTGCGTGGTCCTTGCTACATACAAATCTGGAAGGTTATGATAAATAATTATCGGTACTGTGAACGTGAAACGGTGGTATACATTTTCAGTAGGTATTGAAAATGAATGTTTTCATTCACTTTTCACAATAACTCTGGTCATTATTCTTATTTCGAGCGAAAGCATTCAATTGCTAGGAAAAGTTGACACATATACCATTCAATAAACGAATGGCAACTAAATATTGAATTTAAACAAGTATCTGATGATATACAAAGAGAGACATAGCAATAGAGCCACGTAATATTCTAAAACAGTAACTGTGTTCAAAAAATATGTACCTTTATCTTTTTAAATGTCGCTTCGTATAGACTACCTTCTTGAAGAAAGGAAATGTATTTTAAACAAATAAGTATTTCTATTTTTAACTTCAAATTAACTCATTACATACTGATAAGTGATTACTGAATATTTTAATTTTTTACACGGCTAACTGATAACCTAGAAGAACAGTATCCAAAACTTTTGGAGATTCTCTTTGCGAGGCATCATTGTTATACACTGTCCTCTCGATTAGACTGTTTATAAACCGCAATGGTGATGTACACTGTATATGTATAACTGTATAGAAAAAACTCTCAACCCGGCTTATTCATTGAGACTTGGGTGGAAGAGTGCGGAGAAGTGGCGTTTAAAATATTCATAACACATTCTCCTTATCCTTAGCGATCAAGGTAGAAAGTGTGAACCCTTCAAAAGTGCCCTATTCTTGAGTGTTAAAAAATAACCTGTTGGATATTAAGATTTGATGTTTTTAAATGGTTTAACTACAACTGTGGAACTTGTAACAGAGAGTGTTGTGATTTTACATGTGATATATGGTTAGATATGTACAAAAGGCCGTTTATGCTTGTACAGGATTATTTCGGAATATCTAGTCACATACTCTTAGCAGTGCATTTTAAAATTGCAATCAACAGGGGGTCTTTGGCCTTCGAGATGTAGATAACAATTGACCACTATTTGGTTGCCAAATTCCGATTTAATAGAGACAAGTAGCAGATACAATGACAATACGTACGTGCAAATTTAAACTTGCACACTTATTTGCATACCGTAAAACATTTTCCAGGCTAGTGGTTATCCACGAGTGCTCGATATAATTAAATTACAGTTCTCAAAATCCGTTCATATTAATTATCGACAAGAATGAATTGACTTTCTTATTTCAAGAATATCGCGTTGAGTTTATTACTCTTAAACAAGCATGGAAGGCCTCATCTCTCTCGTCTTCAAAACAAAAAATATAGAGTAGTTCACGGTATTTCAAAGAATATAATACACTATACGATGGATGTTCAATGTGCCAAATATACGTGTTACCTATTTTAAATGTTTACGAATATATGCAGATATGTATATTACAGGGAGAAGTATTTCAGTGATGTCATTCGTATAGATAATTGGTTGTAAAGTAATAGTAATAGGAGCACATCAGCGCGATAGAGCAAAATCGTTTGCTGCTCGTAACACATGTAATGTGCTCGTAACACGTGTAAATAAGTATTTTTATCAATGGATAAGGCATTATCAGTATTTTGAGATCGGAGCGTTATCAGCACCTTCGATTGCTTCAATGAATTGAATTTGGCGTGAAACAATATACGTATGTACCAGTGAACATGATGAAGAATAGATGTGAAATAGGGGGTAGGAGTCTCACTTTTTTCTAACAACTTATTATATTTCTCGAAGAGTATCTCTTGCAAGAGAATTAAGAGACAAGTATTACAAGAACAATAATCAATACGCGAAATACGAGAACGTCATTTAGGTGCTCGGCAGTCGTTTACAGACTATTGATACCTCGATCAATCTCTAGGTAGAGAATTTCCTTTGTCATTAGATCGTAAAAAACGGTACTTTATGTTATATCTCTTGAGGATTGTCTTTATAAAGAATTTTATCCAGCAAATGCGGATGTAGTCCACAAACGAATCATGGTAAAGTATCCTCGTCAACGTATGCACGTGGTCTGGTTGTTTATTCGCCGAATGATTTGGCTTGTCTGACAAAGATCTTTGTATAACTGAGCATGTAAAAATATCAGTCAATTGGGATATGCGATTGGTATGAAAAAATAAAAAGTTTCAGGATATCAAAGTAATTGCAGTGGTATCTTCCTCACTTTTCTAGATATTAGGGATATCTCCCCGTAGGTTTTTTCATGAATAAATTATTTTCAACAATATACAATTAGTATTTTAATCAGACAATCGTTAAATTTTAAATACGACTGCAAAATCCTCTGCATAGTATTTTTGTTTCTTGTGGATGATTTAAGGTTTGTCGAATGGCGTTCTGCGTTATCTCATATCATACTGCATTTTTAATGAGCAACATACCCAAGTACACGATACAATGTTACGAAATCAACGGTATTATTTGGTACCTGTATTGACGAGAAACATTCATAAAGAATTTATTATTGAATGGCGGTGTTCTACATGAACCCATTCATGTCGTTGCGTTAATGACGAGAAATTCACTGAAAAGTTGTCTTTTACAAGCTGGAGCGAAAGAGAAAAGCTGGAACACACGGATATGAACTCAATGCTAATCCTTGCAGAGATAAACGCGAGTGGTAGTTCGTTTTCATTCTTTTTCCTTCCGTCTCGAGCCGTTCAGTTATTTTAATTTCCATATTATACTAATTTTTTAAACAACCTATCTCCAACTCCTCTTGGCAGGATTCTATAATGTGAATATCATAATAAGCATAATAATAACCCAAACAAGTAGCGTTGCTAGAAAAATTGCTAGGCATCCAGCTAAATGTAAATTAAATTTGGTAATCATTTTTATCCATTCGTAAATTGCTATTGACAGAGTGTCTGATAAACATCATTATTTGAAACAATTACCAATACGTGTATAGACATATATGTATTACTTATATATGCAAATACTCGACAGTTTGACGAATATCTGAATAACTCGATTAGCGCGTTTCCTTCTTCATTTATACACATCAAACATTTTTCATTGAACTGGAGAATTATTCCGTTGATTTTCTGTTTTCAATATAGCATTTTCGTAACATACCAATTCAACCTTGATAATCGAAATAATCTATCACGGGTTCCGGCGACTTTGGTGTTGATGGTAGTGTTTTTTTACTCTTTTTAGCGAACAGCGGCAGTACTTCTACATTCCTGTAACCCATAAATTATAGATAGCGTGGTGTGTCGCTGACTATATTGTCGGCGGACAAGCAATAATAAAATCATTCTAGTACTGACATACCTCAAAGAGTTAGGAGCCTTCGAAGTGTTGAGCATTGGCCCCGGTACTCTCCTCTGACCGTTTTCTCTTTGTATTAGTTCTAATAAGCTTAAACTCGGTAGCCAACACTGCAGAGCAAGAGTGTAATTAATGTTGAAGATATCTGGTACAACGTCCAAAACGAATTACACGGCAACATTATCTCACCTTATCTTTCACAGCAGTAGCAACGATATTTCTTTTAGGCTCCTGATCGTACGAATGGCTTTCACAACCGAATTGTTCGCAACACTCGTGTACAAAATGTCGCTTATCTCTGTTCATGCTCTCGAACGAATAACTCCTCGATTTTTGCTTGGACGTCTTGGCTAGTTGCACCAATTCCGTCAATTTATCATGGACCATTTGACAAAAGTGAGGATCCTTCTTGGCCCATTGCTTCATAAAGTCGCTGTATCTCGGCATCAATTTCCCGCTCAAGTCCGGATTGACAATTTGTAAGCCCAGTGCCAATCTCCTATTCCTCTCTATCATTTTACATTCGTCATTGCATTCTAAAGTTTTCAATTGGTTTTGTTTCTTCGCACCCTGACCGAAAACTTCCTCTAAATCAACGGAGTGACCGAGCTGCATTTCCGCCATTTTACTCGCTAAAATTCCACTCGCTATTCTTTGATACTCGCGCGAGTTCTCCGCGCAAGCTCTGGACATACTTTTGTGACCGCATTGGCACGTTACCTTTCAGTTGCAGAGAAAATAATACATCATTCACATTAACAATATCGACACGAAGAAAGAGAAAGAACGTAAACCCCTTTCATTAGATTCTTACCTTCACCATTTCTTTACAAGGCGTATCGGGACATTTTCCTTCGTGACAAGGTGCCGCACAAGTGTGTCCGCATAATTCTCGCGGTATGACGCATGGTTGAGTACACACTTGCCCGGGTTTCTCGCACGGACCAGGGTGGCATATTGCGATGCACTTGTGACGTCCGCATGACAAGGGTTTATTGCAAGACAAACCGCAGGAGAGTTCGTTGACGTGACACGGCACTGCCTTCCTGAGCTCGTGTTTGCCGTAACACCATCTTTGAGTGAGCACGGTACACGGCGGGCACGTTGCTTCACTGTGACAATTGTGCAAGACTTCGTGGCCGCAGCCGTGCTGTCGAGAGCAGGGCTTATCGCAAGTCGGACGTCGCGAGCCACAAGGTACCGGTGGATAAATGACGGCATTACCGCATTCGCAAAACAGCTCATCGAAACTACTTTGCCAACATGGCTGGCATTTACCTGCGAATAGAATTCAGGTTTCCGTTAATGGCTGTCAAACTCTACGATGGATAAAACTTATCCTCTTCTCCCGGTCTTGCTTATACTTATGTGCTCGACAGCCTCTCACCTTTGTGACAAGGCTGCTCGCACTTGTGTTTCCCGCAACTCATAGTCTTCGAGCAAGGCAGTGGACATATATGTTCTATATCTATACAGCACAACTGGTTACACTTGTGCCTGCCGCAAGATCGTTTCTTCACACATCGCTTCTGGCATCGAGCATCATCAGCTTTGGTTGTTAATTCTTTGCAAGGAATTTCCTTGTCCATATTCCCGCACCGACATTTAACTTTGGTGGTCAACTCGCACTCGGGGCAATCACCTTGGTGGCATTTTATCTCGCATGTGTGTGGATTACCTTTGATGACGTAGGAAATTTTTTGTTAAGACGAATAGGTGTATGCGTCTAAATGACGTTTCGTAGCATTTTAAATAGTAATGATACTCTTACCGGGCTGCCCGCACTTCAGACGTTTACTACAAGTTTTATCGCACGTAGGAATCTCGTCAAGACAGCTTTTCCTTTCCTCCGTCAAAGGAGTTTGCCCGCAGCAACAATGAGTAACCGTTTCCGGCTTCAACGAGCACGGCTCGCAGGATCCTGGGTGGCATGTCGCCGTGCATTTATGGTTTCCGCATTCTAGCAATTTGTCGCATACATCCGTACATTCGTATGCGGACGAGACATCGGCCTTGCAAGATACTTCGCGATTATGTTTCCCACAATAGCATTCTTGAAAAAATTGATTAAATTGTGTATTGTATATATTAGGAACCGCTGCTCTTTTTTCTAAATTGATATTTTCTGTATACAAATCTGTATGCGTTACATTACCTTGATGCACAGTTTTCTCGCAAACACCGCAATCTCCATGGTGGCATACTCTCTCGCATTCGTGCATGGTGCAATTTAACAATTTACCACAGACCGCATCGCACAAAAGGAGCATTCCTGTGCTGCATTTAAGCGTTTGAAAAGTCTTGCCACAGCCGCAGTACTTTGTTACCATTGCTGTACACGGCGGGCAAGGACCAGGATGACAGAGCAAGTTGCATTTATGAACACATTCGGTGTTGGACCGCATACGTCCGCACATGTCGCCACAAGAATGAGCAGCGTCTCTGCGATTCCATTCCGGATCGGTAGCTTTGCCGCAGAAACAATAGTAGTCCTCTGGGACGTGCGTGGTCACATTTTGGCAAGCAGGACAGCGCCAACCATTTTCTGTTGAATGAAACAAATAAATAAGAGTAACAGTCACGATGACAGAATATGACTTAGTCTGTCTAATTTACCGCTCTGCGATGATCTAGCCCACTTCTTGGTACACCTCAAATGTAGCACGTGATAGCAGTTCGAGCACGACCAAACGGAATCATTCTGTTTAATACGATCGCAACACACCAGACACTCCAGCTGACCTCTATTCAATTGTTCAGTTAATGTTTCCCTTTGACTAGCGTCGTCGTCTGCATAAATAAAAATTGTTAAATAGCGTTTTGGAAAGTCTGACGAAATAACTACCGTTAAACGATCATGGCTAAATTAGCGATATTGCAGTATCGTGACCAACCTGTTTCATATCTTCTACCACTGCTACGTTTTGGCGTCCCGCTCCTACTACCATCGTCCTGGATCTTTCGCCTCCAATTTTCGTTATCCTTATCTCTAATCTCCCTAACACTATCCTTATTTCTATCTTTATCCTTCATCTTATCGTTTCTATCCTCTCTTTCATAATTACCTCTACGCCCGTTATAATCTTGATAGCTATTTTTCTTTTCCCAATAACTCGTGTCATGCCTATCGCTACGACTACCTTTCTTCTCGCGATATCGCTCTGCCCGATCGTCGTTAAAGTACCTCTTGGCGTGCTTAAACGAAACCTGTGGATGCTCTGCATCTAAATTGTGATTAGAGGGTGATTCTTTCACAGATCCATTGTAATGTCTCGGCATCCTATTCGCGTATCTCGCGCTATCCTGTTTAAAGGAATGTGGGTGCCCCGCATTACTCAATGTTTGATTTCTAGAACTATTCTTACTTGACCTTTCGTTAGGTGATTGTTCGTCTTCCTCTTTAAATTGTACGTTAATCGCAGAATTATCTTTTGATGCGTCAACATTACCGGCATTCACTGTTGTATCAGAGATCAACTCTTTTTTCTCCATAGCATAATGTTTACTGTTATCAATGTATTGCCGTCTATTGACATACTTATCACTGTGGAATTTTCCGTGATTTTTAGGGTACTGATTTTTGCACGCACTTCTGTAGAAATTCTCATTTTGACTCGGATTTTCATCTGGCTCTCTTTGCCTGTAATGGGAGCTCTTCTTGTTGACGTATTTCTTATCGTTCCATCCCATCCTATCATCTCCATAAAAAACATCCGAAGGACCCTGAGATGGTATAAGATTCCCGTCCTGAAAGCCATACTCAGGATTCCCAAATCGAGACACGTTTTGGACAATCTCATTAATTGTTATAGGCGCATCATTGAAGTCAGATTTTAAATTGTACGGGACAAATTCCCCGGCATTAGGATGAAGGTTTGAAAATTCCGCCAGTCCTGGATCAACACTTCTTTGATTAGAAAAAAATGGAGCTTCAACGCTGTTCCTACCCTGCTTACCACTGTAATTACCACTTTTGCAATTAAAAGGTGGCAGCTGTTGCTGCAATTTGTTATTCTCAAAAATACACTGAGAATAATTGACGTTCTCGCCTTGAGCTGGACCAGCTTGGGTTTCATGATACGCATTTGCCAGTGGTACTAAGTTTGGTGGAATCGAAGGAGCAATTTGTTGAAAAACAGTAGAACCATTTTGCTCGAACAATGCTAGGTTATTTTTGGAGTAAGCATCGGGTATACCTCCATAAAATGTATTATCTCTTCCTTCAGGGTAGTAGTTCCATGGTTGAATGTTGGGGTCCGTATTCCGCTGATCTGGATGGGAATAGCAGCTTGGATCTTCGGACGGTTCGAAGAAGGAGCCATTCCAGGTGGCCATTCTGGCCTCTTAGGCCTCTCTTGTTGGGCGTAAATCCAGTTGAATTTGACTCGTTAAACTGTCTTTCCTCTCGTTAAATTGTTATTCAATGGCAAACTATTTTCTATATATCAAAGTAGTTAAAACTACTACAAGAACGTGGCAATATGGGCAACAAAATATAGATACGCTGGAAATTGATTTTTTCGCGCAAACTTAACCAAACTACATCGTTGGTCCTTGGCCGTCCTTGGCCAACGGTATGTAGGTACAAATATATTTTAACCGCACTGTGTGTTAGGCACGATTCACGATCGTTATGCTTAAGATGACGATTAATTTGTGTGGACGAAATGTTGCAGAAAGTTGCACAACATTATTTAACGAAGCGGATGTGGAAAGAAATACCTAGATATCATTCACCTCCTTCCTTCTGCAAATCAAAATACCCACTAGCGCTTGAACTGCGATCGTGGCACAGCGTTCAACTACGGAGTGGTCGGGAAACTGCAATGGCTGCAAACACAGCTGCAAATGATACGATTGGCGAATGTCATAATCGCGACTCCGATATATTGAAAATAAATTCTTGAATGCAAGGTAAATCTCCAGAGAATTTCTATTTTATCGATTAAATCGTTTTATGTCAAAAGAAGAATTGCCAAAATCGACAAGGCGTAATAAGAGCTTTTACCGAAGTTCGCGATTTACACAAACTATAAGTTCCAATTACGAATCTTCGTTTTTGTTATTATACGAAGACGCTCCTATAATCCCTTATAATTTTTTATTATTATCTAAATTGCAATTATTGCTGGAACAGAAAAGCTCCAATGTGAGATTAGAAAAAAGCTACAGATACTCAGGAAATATGAAAGCATTTTGTGAAGCTCCTTTTATGAAATCAATAGACAATTTTAGAGGCGTCTAATTTAAAAAATTAATTTCTCATTTTTCAGTTAATTGAATTCGCACGATTCTGATGTACGCTCTTTAGAGTGTAAATTAGATCACTCTCGGATGTGTACCGTAAGAGAGTAGGAGGAGTGTATTCCTACTTTGCAAGTTGCAAAAATGTCTGCAGATGAAGTGAGTCAAAGTACCACAATTGTATCTAACGAAGATGCGGCTCAACCTGTTATCGGCTCCTCCCAAAGTGTTGGAAACAGCACGGAATCCAATTCTCCTCGACCTGCTGATCAAGCGAGTCGCCAAAACAATTTGCAGCGCATTCAACAACGCAAACAACAAGTATTCAATTGGCCACAGCTCAAGAAACTGTTGAAACTAGCAAATTATAGCGCGTGTCAGGCGGAAGATTGCAAATGTAACGGCTGGAAAAATGCGCAGCCACTGACAAAATCACCAAAGAATGATGTGCAGCAACCTGTGACAAATTTTCATGACCCGTGCAGAAGCTGCACTCACGTGCTGGAACATCACATAACGCATTTGCCAATGCAATCTGACGAAGAAATAAATAAATTGCTGGGCATGGTCGTAGACGTTGACAATATATTTATGGGTATGCACAGGGAGGAAGATCCTGATACCAAGAAAGTCTATTACTACCTCTTCAAGCTCTTGAGAAAGTGTATTCTTTCGATGACAAAGCCAACCATAGAGGGGCCCTTAGGACAGCCACCGTTCGAGAGGCCGAGCATAGCAAAGGCTATTACAAATTTTGTCCTTTACAAATTCGGCCACTTGTCGCAAAGGGAATGGCAGGCGATGTACGATCTGGCGAAAATGTTTTTGCACTGCTTGAATCATTGGAACTTTGAGACACCTAGCGCGAGGCGGACGGCGGTTAACGCAGACGAAGCTCCTGCCTATAAAATCAACTACACGCGTTGGCTGGTCTTCTGCCACGTTCCGGCTTTTTGCGATTCCCTTCCTCATTATGACACGACTTTGGTCTTTGGTAGAACGATGCTACAGGCTGTGTTCAAATCGGTTTGCAGACAGCTGATGGATAAATGTCACAGCGAACGCGATAGAATGTCACCGGAAAAAAGAATTCTCGTCTTAACACATTTCCCAAAGTAGGTGGATCTACCGATCGCCGTGTACGCCTCACAGAGTTACCGGTCATTCCAACTCTTCATTCAATTTATGTTAAAGGTTTTTGTCGATGCTGGAGACGGAGATCTATTCCGACAGTTCTCCAATTTGGGATCCAGAGTTTAAACAAGTTCCGCCGTCTCACTTACAAGCTACACTGGAGTCAAAGGGAAACCAGGCACGGCGCACGGGAGAATTTGAAAAAGTTACCGTCGCTCCCAACGATAAAGACAATTTTACGACGATTAATATCAGTCCCGGCATGAAAAGAGTTCACGAGAAGAGATCACACTCGGAAAGTAGAGCGGAAGTGAAACGACGTCGAAACGAAGAGGCGTTCGAGGATTTACCAGACGAGACTGTTGCTGAAATTGTTGCGACTATCAATGACCCGAATTATATGTGCGGACCCGACGCTATATTCCCGCCGAACGTACCGAGGGATGAAACGGCCAAAATCGAAGAGAGTCGAAAGATCATCGAGTTCCACGTTGTGGGAAACAATCTGACGCAACCAGTCTCGAAGCAAACCATGCTCTGGCTAATCGGACTACACAATGTCTTCAGTCACCAGTTGCCGAAAATGCCGAGAGAATACATATCGCAATTAGCTTTCGATCCGTAAGTGTCTCTGTTGCTGGTGGTTAGTTAAAAGCATCGAGGATGTTTTAGCGTGCCTTATTTCCATCGTCTTAGAACGCGATGGGGTCCCAGCCGCAGGGGATTTGATATAGGTCAGCAGTTGATATAACGCTAGGGCATCCTCGATACACCTGGTAATGTTATTCGCACTGAATAGCAATCGTTTTGCAGGAAACACAAAACATTGGCCTTAATAAAAGACGGCAGGCTCATCGGAGGCATTTGCTTCCGAATGTTTCCGACGCAATGTTTCACTGAAATTGTATTCTGCGCCGTCACGAGTGAGCAACAAGTCAAGGGCTATGGGACACATCTGATGAACATGCTCAAAGATTATCACGTAAAAAATAATATCTTACACTTTCTCACCTTTGCCGATAAATTCGCCATCGGTTACTTCAAAAAGCAAGGCTTCAGTAAAGATATCAAGCTACCCCAGGCAATGTATCAAGGGTACATTAAGGATTACGAGGGTGCAACGTTGATGCACTGCGAACTCAACACTAAAATCGTCTATACCGAATTTACGGCAGTAATAAGGAAGCAAAAGGAGATTATTAAAAAGCTCATTCATCAAAAGCAACAGGAGATTCAGAAAGTACATCCCGGTCTGACGTGTTTTAAAGAGGGAGTTAGAGGGATTCCCGTGGAATCCATTCCGGGCATTCGCGAGACTGGCTGGAAGAGTCACTCTCAAACAAGAACGAGAGGGGTTGCCAAGGGCACGCAAGGCCCAGAACCCATGGAGGCATGCCTGGATATTACGGACTCTTTGTACAATGCACTGAAGAACGTTTTGAACAGCGTAAAAAATCACAGCACTGCTTGGCCCTTCCTGAAACCCGTCGATAAGAACGACGTGCCAGACTATTACGACCATATCAAATATCCCATGGGTGAGTCCAATGAAATGATATCTCTTAGAAAATTCTCTCTCGGGAAGAGTAGAGTACACGTGCTCGTTGCTCCACGATTTTTTAAATTATAAACACATTATGTTCCGCCCTTTTTGCTATCGCAGATCTCAAAACGATGACGGATCGATTGAAAGCGAGGTACTACGTGACGCGACGACTCTTCATAGCAGATATGACCCGTATCTTCACCAACTGTAGGCTGTACAACAGCCCTGATACCGAGTATTACAGGTGCGCCAATGCCTTGGAAAAGTACTTTCAGACGAGAATGAAAGAGATTGGCCTGTGGGACAAATGAACATCGTGCAATGGGTTCTTCATAACTGTAATGTAATATGATATTATTTTGTTATTAAAATTCCTTTTGTGCAAAGCAAGGATACTTGGATTTTTGTATCGAGAGTAAGTTAGTAGAACAAATTAGGCGTCGATAGTTTAACGTCCTAAAATTCTGCCATTTTGTAAATGTCGGTCCCCATGATACGAAGTTAGAACCGAGGAATCTGTCAAACAATAAACTCAAATTGGAGTGGATACTTCATTTCACAGGCTAATTAATGCCGTTGGACAAACTGTTAATTAAAGAAAATAATACAGTGATTATAACGCTGCTACGGCTTGTGATTACTACACGGAACGGTGCCTCACCGTGAGATAAAGTAGCGGTCATGAACAGCTGCTATCAATACCTGACATTTAAAATAAGCGCAGCGGGCCATCGTTGGCCGCGTGCTTCGATAAATAGAGTTTCCGAACCACGATAATATTTCTTACCTCGCATTGAGTCTTTATCGAATTAAAAGGGTTTTTTTTGTAGACGTTGTCAATTTGTTACAATTGGCAATTAAACAAGATCGGTATAAAGTGCTCCTTTATTGATCCTTTCTACTCCTCGCCACTTTTTCGGCACACGTAGTTCACGAGTCGTTGTTCATTCAACAGAAAAAGCCCGATCGAAAGAAAAAGGCATTACGTATCAAAATCATTGTAGACGGCAAGGCCGAAGTGTGACACGTACATGGATACAAAAATCGCGCGCGTAGATTCATCTCCAAAGATTTTTAAAAGTGGATTAGTCAGTTTCAGTTTTGGTATATGGTACGGGCAAGAGGTCACGAAACAGACATTGAATCCGCAAAGTTTGCCATATTGGGTAGCGTTTCAATGGGGAACAGTTGACTTGACGTCCTTCGGGATATACACATCCTTCTTAGGCAATGAGTTTATCAAAGTCTACTTCTGTTGGTCTCGATGACTGTTCGAGACCACCATTCCGTACGAAGCGGTTTACCATGAAAATTTTGCTGCGATTTCCTGTTACCATCAGGCTCCGTGCAATTGCAACGCGTTCGATGAATGAGGTCAAGATCGCGCATCCGTTAATTTACGATAGAAATGCAGTACTGACTAATAGCGCGTATGCTATATGGATGTCAATGTAACTTTGGCTATAGCCAAATAATTTAGAGTTCACCTTGGAATTTATTTGGCCCGTCTTTATTTCTGAAGAATGCCGCGAAACATACTTCCTCGTTATGTACGTGGAACCAAGCGGTTCTACCTGCATCCAATTCACTCCACCCGGTCGTATGTAAATGTAAATGAAACTCAGATTGCCGTGAACTGTATCGCAGTAATTTCTCTGCAGACCTACTGCAGCGGTAGCTAGGAAGGAAAGAGCATACTTTGCATGCTCTGGTTGTCTCACAAACTTCGTACGTTCGATGGATATACGATTTAACAACCAATTAGCTAATTGGCGTCGGCGGAAGAGCCACTTAGCACTTTTTGTTTTCTACTTTTTTTCTTTCAATTAACAGTACTCATTTATCAAGCTCGCTGCTAAATGCGGTAATTCCATGCGGCTATCCAGATGTGAAGAATAGATTGGAGTGGAAAACATCAGCGAACGTCGTTCGATCTTAATGATATGGAGGAAAGAATTTCATCGTTTCGCGCGGACCGTCGAGCCAAAGAAACGTGAAAAAGTACTTAACGAATCTATTTGATATCATTGTTTCGTTAGATTCTGGAATGGTCTTGAAACTTCGTTGGCATATCGTACGATTTTGCGTAAGTTTACAATGAGAAGAATGGTGAAAGAATGCATGTGCAAGTATCGCACATGAATGATAGTATGTAATACAATTAAAAAGTAGAGCATCTGGGCATGCGAATTCAAGCCCCCACGCGTACGCGTGCAGATCATACCTACAACCGTGAGAGAAGGGAAGTTCATATAAAGGCACACAACCTTTCGAAGCGGTGCAATGCTGGTAGGATCGACGTACTGTAAACATCGCGTGCTACCATCTAGTCATTCACTTCCTCTACTTCTCGTATCGTAATAATAATTCCTCGCAAGTGGAACGATTTCGCATATTCTACTCCAATTTCACGGCTTCATCCGGTCGTAAAACGTCCCAATTTATCGAGGGGGATTCCTTCTAGTGCATCGATATGTGTGACGACGACGTAGCTGCACTAGTTGTCGATAATGGATCGGGGATGTGCAAAGCGGGGTTCGCCGGTGACGATGCTCCGAGAGCAGTGTTTCCTTCAATCGTAGGGAGGCCGAGATATCAGGTAACTACCGACGATATACCGCGAATCTCTGAGGGGAAGATACAGTGCGAATTTAAAGAAAAACCATTGGCCTCATCTTTCAGGGAATAATGGTAGGCATGGGGCAAAAGGATAGTTACGTCGGAGATGAGGCTCAGAGTAAGAGAGGCGTTCTCACGGTGAAGTATCCCATCGAACACGGCATTGTCACGAATTGGGACGACATGGAAAAGATCTGGCATCACACGTTTTATAATGAGCTTAGAATCGCCCCGGAAGAACATCCGGTACTCTTGACCGAAGCTCCGCTAAATCCAAAAGCCAATAGGGAGAAAATGACGCAAATCATGTTCGAAACATTCAACTCCCCGGCTATGTACGTGGCAATTCAAGCGGTTTTGTCATTGTATGCATCGGGTCGAACCACTGGTATCGTATTGGATAGCGGGGACGGCGTATCACACACTGTTCCGATTTACGAGGGTAAGTTGCTTCAATGCTCGTATGCCTATAGACGGAAAGATGTTTCATCGAGAGCAAGGACGATTGGGAACCGCTAATGAGCTCCTTTTTGGATACTGCGAGTCAGGCGAATGAAACGATTGACCTCATTAGAGCGTTATGTAGAAGCGGTACATGCTTTCAGGGTATGCCTTGCCACATGCGATTTTACGTCTGGATCTGGCCGGGCGTGACTTAACGGATTATCTTATGAAGATCTTAACCGAAAGGGGTTATTCCTTCACGACAACCGCGGAACGTGAAATTGTGAGGGATATTAAGGAGAAATTGTGTTACGTCGCGTTGGATTTCCAACAAGAAATGGCAACCGCGGCTGGTTCCAGTGCCTTAGAGAAGAGTTACGAATTACCTGATGGTCAGGTAAAAAAAATAAAAACGTGTATATCGTCAAATTTTGCCCATAATCGAAATCCACTCGAAGTTAATATAAGAAATGCACGATTTCACACGTAAAGATACTTTAAGATAATGAGAATATTTTCATAGGTAATTACCATTGGAAATGAGCGCTTCCGTTGTCCCGAGGCGATGTTCCAGCCAAGTTTCCTGGGTATGGAGTCCTGCGGGATCCACGAGACCACGTACAACTCCATCATGAAGTGCGACGTTGATATTCGTAAAGATCTTTACGCGAATTCCGTTCTGTCCGGTGGCACTACGATGTATCCCGGAATCGCCGATAGGATGCAGAAGGAAATCACTGCCCTGGCGCCGTCGACGATGAAGATCAAAATCATCGCGCCGCCCGAGAGAAAATATTCCGTCTGGATCGGCGGATCGATTCTCGCGAGTTTGAGCACCTTCCAACAAATGTGGATTTCCAAGCAGGAGTACGATGAATCTGGACCATCCATTGTACACAGGAAATGTTTCTAGACATTTTTGTGATCCGCGGAGTATTGCAGATTTTCCACTTTTTCGCGACTACTCGAGGGTGACTGGAGTGAAACTGCGCTTTGAGTAAAACAGCCGAGAAATATACATAGTTCTATAACGCGAGCGTACCGTATACAACAACGAATTGCCTAACATAAATCGTCAAGATATTTTAGCTGTCGTCTAATCGTCCGATATTTATTATATTTATTAACTAACCAACGAAAGGGATGATGCAAAAATAAAACCGCTGTTTGAGACATCTACCTACATATGCAGGAATTGCGGGAGAAACCTTCAAATATAAGAGTGTCTTCAAATCATAACGAGCGCGACACTTGTTATCTAATTTTTTTTATTTCTATGGTAATATATAATATATGCGGCATTATAGATGTATATGTACATAGTATATTTCAGGCAGACCATAAAGTGAAAAGATCTTTCTCCCATTTTTTTGCACTGCAGATCACGAGCGACGATATTTTAACGTCACACGTGTCGTCTTTTGGGCAAAAATTCATTACGCGAAATCGATTCGACGTCCTTGACGCACTTACAAAATTATCCTCATACATAAAAGTTTTACATATTTACATACGATCTTCCATACCACCATAATGCTTTCTTTGAGAGTCTCATACCGCATCCCGAGTATTACCAATTTTAGAAGACGTCGATGGACGGTTACAATTACAATATCCTCGTTTGTATAAGGTAAGGTTTTAGAAAGCTCTCACTTTTATATTCATTCCAGGAAAGATCGAGTCACATTATTGCAATATAAAAGGATTACGTACTTTACTTTAAAAGAAAATCATTTTCAATATTTTGCGTTGTAGATACATACCTCCGAGTGCTTATATTTCTACGTCGACCTATAATGTGGCACTATGTACATATATGTCATTTCAGAGGTCTTGAGATGCCTTAACGAGTATAAAGAAGGAGGAGGAAGTTTTCCATATGCTCCCATTGATCTAGCCTTGTTTAATAACAGGGGGGGGGGGGGGGTTGTGAGGATACTCCCTTTTCTTTTGCGACTGAATATACACAAGCACAATATTACATCGTGTTGAAAGATGAATGAGATGTATCCATGAACACGATTGATACTTAAATACTTATATACAGATAACTCAGAATGAGAGGAGAAGCAGATTCATGTTTCAAGAATCACTAGATTACCTGAATGGTGAGAATAGAATGAAATTCAGTGATCCAATGTATCGTCTAATTTATGGAAAAGAAAGGGAGCCACGTGAAACTTCAGACTGCTTCTTGATTTACTCTATAATTTAACACAACTTTTACATCTTCCTTCAGGTGCACAGAACACGTCTTACAAAGTTTTTACCTATACCTATATGTGTGTGTATATATCTATAGTCTATACATTTCTGGAGAGAAAAGGAAACATAATAAAAGTAATCCTAAAGTGATGATGGAGCAAAGTTCAATTTCCTAGCGAATCAATAAATTTGAAAAATCAACGTAAATGATATGTCTTATCAGGTAATTAAGTAAGAAAATTTACCGACTGATGAAGAACAAAACAATTTCTGAACGAGGATAATAATTTATCAAACCACGTGGTATATATTTATAGCGTTACAAAATAAAACAATAAACACCAATTTATAACGAATTGTAAAATCAATTCTCTCTAATATATATATATATGTGTGTGTATGTATGTGTATATATATATATCTCTCTTTCTCTCTCTGTATATATATATATATATATATATATATATCAGATATCAACAATGTGAATGTCCAGCTGACAAAAATGTAGAAAATAAAAGTAGCAAACTACAATGTTCTCTTATTCGCTTCCTTCTGTTGCAAAAAATTTTTGTTTTGTTTTAAAATTAATAAAAATCATCTTTGGTGCCCTATTTTACATAGCAGGAATAATGCACACGGGGTTAAAAAAATTTGAACCTCGAGGGAGACACATTCTACTACTAGCAATAAGTTTAAAAGAAATGATGCTGATAAAAAATAATGTCGTTTGTCATTAAAAAATTTATCTCCTAGAAGATTTTCGCCTACCGGTTGATCGTTTGGGGCGGCGATTTTTCGACCTGGTGGTGTGTAACCAAGGTAGCGAAAATTCACTGGAATCGAAGAAAAGGACATGCGCTTATAATTTGTATCGCGAGAAAAACCTAGAGAGCGCGCCGAACCTTTCTCTACGGTCAGAAACTTACCTTGGGGTGAAACTCGGAATAGCGGCGCCGAATGCAGTGACCGGCAGCAGAGACTCCACCTGAAGACCTTGAATTTGATCGATGTCCGGCCAAAGCGACGTGATGGATTCCTCTTCCGACGCGGATGGACACGGTCCGGTGTGGTTTGTGTTGTAACACGTAGCTTGATGATTTTGCCTTTCCTGTCTCTGCTTCAGTTTTTCGATGTGCCTCTGCTCCCTGTAGATGCAACAAAGCGGAATACGACGATCGATTTAGTTTGGAGTACGAATTCAACGGAAAAATATCGGCGCTATAAATAATATTCCAATAGATTATTAACCTTATCCTTTGAACATCCCATCTCTTCCGCCTCCTTTCGTCATTCTCGAGCTTCAAGTGTCGCTTGTTGAATATTTCGTCGTCCAAATTTTCCGTTCCCTCCATGGTGTAACAACTCGTGTAAATCTTTACCCTCCAGTTTGGAATCTCGAGGGAGGTAGTGCTTTCAGGGGTTTCGCTTTCCTTTGAGCTCAAAGTATAGTTCGGATCTCCGACGGACGTGTAGTAATGCTCTTCGGTCACCAGGAAGGACTCCCTCTTTATGACGGATTTTCCTTTCTTCTCGACTTTTCGATTACCGTCACGAGTCAAACTTTTATTGTTCATTATAGTTGATGATGTGTCGTTGCTGAGAGTGGACGAACAAGAAACCCCCCGCTTTCTCTTGCCGCCGCTCGAAGGAGTTGGATCGGATTTTCTCTTCTTCTTCCCGTCCCATTCGTATCTGGATTCGCCGAAAGATTCCTGCTTCGAATCGTGTTTACCGTGGCTGTCGTTGGCGTCTTGCTTCACCGTCGTTATACCGCCGCTCGTGTTGAGGCGAATTTTGAAAGTCTCGTTATATCGAGAATCGTTGCTTTCCGATTCGGTGCTCTTGCGATGTTCGCCAGTGGAAGCGACGTTTCCGGAGTTGACGCTCGACGGCGAGGAGGTTCCCATGCGATCCGTAACTCCCGGATTTTCGTTTACGTCGGATCGTAATTTTTGCAAGTTGACCCGCCTGTCCATGCGTTCGAGGCGCAATTTAAGCTAGAACGCAAAGACGATGCGAATCTTTGAATATCCGCCAAAGCTGTAGATTTTCAAATTTAAACGAGTTTTCGCGGTAAACGCGCGCATTCGAATTTTCCGCGCTACAAAAACTCATCGTTAGATGGCACTCGCTGAATTTTCCCGATTTCGTAGCTCCGCGACGCTCTCCAGAGATGTCACCGACTCGCAACGCCCGCCGCGAATCCAACAACCTGGTGTGCCTCCGTGTGGTAAAACAGACTAACCCGACCTTGACGAAGTTGATCATCGAATGACATTCGAGGGGAGCATGTGCGCGCCTGTTTTGCAAGCGTATTCAGAAAAAAAATGGCACCGCGCACTTCGAGAGGGGGGAGGGCGCGTCCCGGTACACTGAAGTATTCGAACGCAAGACGACGCGGTATCAGTGAAAGTTTCTCTTACCGTTTCATTTTCCTGCCGGAGCGCCGCCAGGAGTTTGTCCTTGGTAACGATTTGCTCGGATTGTTGTTGTATGAGATCTAGATGGAGGAGCAAGAGCTCCTTGAGGTGCTTGACCTCGGTGAGGTCGTTCTGACGTGCCTCATTACCGCGGAGCGGGCTGACGCCGAGAGCGGACGTCGCCGTCGCTGCCGCTGGAGCACCGCCGTCGGTCATACTCGCGTACATGTGATCGAAATCGCAGGGAAAAGTCAGGATCCCCGCTTTGCTGTCCTCGGCGACACCGTCGAAATCGTTTTGCGTCGTTCGCGCGCTGTTCGTCGCCGACGACGACGACGACGACGACGACAGGTGCTCGTTCATCGCCGCGACCATGTTGTAAGCCGCACGAGCTGCGGCCGCGTTCACACCGCAACCCGGCGTCCCCGGCCCCGACACCGAGCGTAGTTCGCGATATTCGGTTACGGCGACTCCCGCTCCCGAACGCAATTCCCGAAAGTTCACGGGCACCCCTGACACTTGACGAAAATCCACACCCGATCCGATGTTGTTCTCACCATTCACGAGTCGCGACGGCGAGGCGTTTGACATCTTCCCTCCGTTGCGCCGTCGTGGTTTTCGTGCTCATTTGTGGCCGCGCCGAGCGTACCACGCGTCGGCCTCACGCTCATCAAACGTTCCGCAACGACCGCTATCGCGTTTCTTCACTTTTAATCACGCGCGAACAGTTGGAAAATCACTCAGCGCAACGTACAATTTCGCCACTGCACTAACGCGTAGGCTCGGAGGTGTTTACTGGCGGACGATGCGGACCGCGTACGTAGCGCGTTGTGTCACCTGAGTGACATCTACTGACGGCGCTGCGCAAGCTCTCAACGATTTCCCGCCATGCGACCACGTGACTTCCGAGCGCGCGACAATTTGGCTGCATCGAGAGTTCCGATGCAGTTTCGCGTCGAACACAACCCGCACTCGAATGCGCGCTTATAAATTTCGCGTTTTACGGTACTCGAAGTGCGCGTTTCGCGGACAGATCGTCGTTAACATTTCCCGCGAGTGTTGTATTCTGTGTGTGACGAGTGCCGCATTTCTGGATACGCGTTCCTAACGAGGATATACGAGAAGAAATTAACGGACGGTAGCCGCCATACTTACCGTGTCGCTCCAACACTGCATCAACTTCCAATCTTCACACTTTACGGTGAGTCCAACAGATATTTTTATAAAAACGACACAGTAAATAAGCTCGCAAAAATGTATGTAACGTGGATATTATCTCGTGTCGAGAGACCACTTTATCGAGGAGTCGAAATTTCACCCCGACATGCCAAAGAAAAACTTCGAAGTGTCTACCCCGAAATTATGCGAGAGTCACATTTTCTTTATTTGGATAACATATATTGGCATCGAAGATTATGCGAATGGTACGGCAGCTTACACAAGCCATTCTGGTATATACCTATATACCTAGACCCTCGATGAACTTGTATAGCATATAAACGCTATATCACGTTGTCGTTTCAAACGATGTTGAATAATAGTGATTCAATTAGCAGGACTACATATGGATAACTGAATCAGAAACGCCAACATATAGACGATCTAACGTAGTAGGTAGGTATACTGCACGGGATTTGATAAGCGAGGGATGTGTTTCGCACGTATGAATGATTACTCGACGCTATTAAAATTATAGTCTCGTATATAAAAGAACGCACTAAAACTAAATGCTACAACTGCGTTGCGAAACTTATATGGTAATTGGTAAATTGACGATTTAAAACTTATAAAGTAACTTGGTATTGTGTGCATCAATTTTGCGATAACAAGTTCGACGAGACAAAGTCGTTTCGTAGAGTTCGATCCTCGAGAACACTGGTGTATATAGCCTATTCGACCTCTCGTTTATTTGAGTATTGCAAGTATCGCATGGGTTCAAAAGAACTCGCTCGAATGGGGTACAAGATAAAATATTTTCTCAAACGAAAATGATTTTCGAGATAAATGTAGCTTTCGTTTCCTGAGACACAATCGGCAGATGTAGCACACGTACGTCCATAACACTGTTACGGTACAAAATAACTTGCCAAGTTGAAACACAAAAACGACATCGCCGTATACGCATCTTAAAATGAAACGTTACTTAACTACGTGTGTACATAAATATATAATTACTACCTACGACACTAATATGTACTTTCATATTTACAATTATGACACAGAGACACCTCCGAGTTAACGATATGCGTACGTAATAAAATATCCCGCGTGTTGACGTATCTCGATAGAATAATATTTTTCCATCAACTCAAAAAATCTCAAAATCACGCCTCTTTCGTGCGATCCGATCGACACTGAATTCAGTTGATTGATACACTACTCGCATCCAACAAAAAACAATATATATATATATACCTTGCGCTAAATTGCTCATTTCAAATTGTATGCTATTAATTCATTACGTTTGCTCCTTGTCGATATTTTGAAAATACGTGTGACTGTATTGAGATTATTCACTTTTTTGTATTTGATCTTGCCGTATATGTATGTGATTTTTGCCAAATTTGAGTATTTTGCTTAAAAAATATTTGATAGGAGGGACATTAAATTACGAGACCTTAATTATTTTGTCAGAATTCGCATCTCTGCCAAACATTGACAAAATCGCTTTCGACATGGAGTTGGAATAACGATAGCATGAGTGAAAATGAATTAAAATCTAAGACTCGCGAAATGTACGATAAAACCAGATCATTGAGATTTCATCCGACGTAAAAACAAAAATCTTCTTCGTGTGACTAGAGTCAAAATCTTTCGAAATTGTATCTCAATTCGCCAAGTCGTCGGATCTAGAGATTCGCGTGTATATACGAGAATTCCAATATCCGATTCAATGATAAAATTAGAGCTCGGAAAGAGTCGATCCGTGCGCCACGTTGCACGTCTCTTCTTCACTCTTTGTCTCGTGCAGCTTCCACGCGCGCGTATGGGTATAAATACGCTGCCGAACCGGAAATAAATAGGAACTAACATTCAGTTTCGCACGTCAGTCGTATTCCATTCCAGAATTTTGCGGTTTGACAAAGGTTTGCAGAAAACATTTGAAACTGCGAATATGGAAATATAGGCGCGATCGATCGAGAACTGCATAGAGACGAATGCAGATTTCTCATCGCCATGCATCCGTTTCTATACGTAGCTTTCGATGTATCCCGACGATTTCTCTATGCTATTTTGAACTAGGAATATCAATCGCGCGGACTGCTTGGTGACCCACGACCGAAGTTCTTTGCTTCCCTTTTGTTCGATTGGTATCATCTCCAGTGTACTCGATCGGCCCTTATCGCAAGCATACTCGAATATTTACTTTCAATAGATAGACATCCAAACGCGCGTGGCTCGCTACGCTCTTTCCAGTTTCATTCGTCAAACGGCGTATAGTCAGAATGGACGTATTACACATACGCAACACGATTCTCTCATTCACTCCGACGAAATTTTCCCGCATTTAAAAATCGATTCTCTCTTAGTCTCATTGATACGATATTTGTCTGAACATGCTACTGATCTCCTCGACCGATTTGTTCTTCGTCTCCGGGACCTTCTTGAAAATAAAGAAGGTGAAGAATCCTTGTAGAACAGCGAATATGATGAAGACGTAAGCGCCGAGCGCCTCTTGTAGCGGTAGGAATCCAATACTGACGATGAAATTGGCGGTCCAGTTAACGGCAATTGCCACGGACGTTGCGGCGGGTCTCGCGGATTGATTGAACAATTCAGAGACCAAGAACCACGGAATGCTTCCGGGTCCGGTAGCGAAGAGAACGACGAACATGATTACCAGCACGATGGAGAGATAAGCGGCGGTGCTGAAATTTTCCTGAAAGAGACAGACGTAGAGTCGTTTGATCGAATTTGAGAGCTGGACAATCGCCAAGCGCGAACAGAGGCGTGAAGACTTACGGCGAATGCGAGACACACGGTCAGCAAGATCGTGTCTATGAACATTCCGAAGAATCCGATGAGAAGCAGCGTCTTCCTGCCGGCTTTCTCAACCAGCACCAACGAAATGAGCGTCATCAGGACGTTCATGGCACCTACTCCCATCGTAGCGGACTGAGCCGCATTCTGATCGAGTTGAGCCATCGTGAAGATCTTCGTAGAGAAGAACATAACGGCGTTGATACCGGATAACTGCTGAGCGAACATGATCATGATGGCGATGATGAGAGGGATTCGCAAGGCCGGATTCACGAAGAGCTCTTTCAACGTGACGCGCGGTACCAGCTTCATGGATTCGTACTCGGTGCGCATCTCTTCCATTTCATCGTGCACCTCGATGGTCCCGCGAAGCCAGGATAGAGCTGAGACGACGAAGAAAGAATATCACCCGGTTAGAGAAGATTATTATCCCTGGCCGCGGCAGCGAGCCCATTTTTTTTATCGTTTCTCACCTCTCTGCGCCTCCATGTCCTTCCCCTTGCTGAGCAGCAGATACTTGGGGCTCTCGGGGCACACGGGCAGTGTGCAAATTTGGAATATCGCCGGTACGGCGGTGAGACAAAGCAAAAGAGGCCACTGCGTGGCGGTACCCAAGATTTGCTCGAGACCGAGGATTTGCGACACCAAGATGGAAATTGTGATGACCAGCTGGTAGACGGTACCGACGGCACCTCTCAGATGCACCGGTGATATCTCGGCTAGGTACATGGGAGCGAGCCCGGCGTTCAAGCCGGAGTTGATACCTATCAAGAATCTGCCTACGATTATCATCTCGTAGCTCCTAGCCGCCTTCGCGCATCCCTCGAAGATGACGGCCAAGACGACCAGAACGTTATTCAGGAGGAGACCGCCCTTTCTGCCGAATCTGTCGGCAATGGTACCGACCAAGGAGCCGCCGATCATGCCGCCGACGCAGAAGATGGACACCGCTACCGACCAGATCATCGTAACTTCGCCCTGAGGGGTCGGCATCCCCGTGCGATTTTCCTTCACGTCACTGATCCATTCCTCGATGAGCTGTAAGATTTAGGACCCGCCGTAAAAAGTGGGTCGATCTTCTCTTGAATATTAAGAGCAGCGATAAATATCAATGGAGCGACACTCGATAACGCGTCACGCTCGGCGACAGCCTCTTCAAGATTTCAACCGCGCATCGACGATCCCTCGCGAGCCGATCCTTCGGACGAAAGTTCGATCTCACCTTTTGCGGCGCGTTGACCACACCGGTGTTGTACCCATGTTGAAACGACGATCCGAGCGCAGCGGCCGCGATAGCGAAGGCCAAACGGCCGTTGAGACCCTGCAACGAACGATGAACCACGTGTCAGTGACGACTGCAAATAGTAAGAATAATTTCGGCAAGTGGATTCAGCACGTGGAGCTCTACAGGTATATATACGAGCCGGTGGATGATTCTGGGCAACGATCCATCGGGTGATCGTTTCATGGGTTTGTGTGAGGGAGACCCCCTGAGCTCGCGTTATATATATATATATATGTATATCTACATGAACTGATCATCCAATTGTCGTCACGATTGCATTTCGAGACCGGACGATGATGGTCTAGAATGGTATCATGGCAATTGGCCTGGTTGATGAGCTAATTGATCGCCCGATATGGGTTTGACATATAGACACTAATAACGCCGGTTCTAAAAAAAGCCAGGGTCAATTTCGTTAGCACAGTGCGGATGAGAGATTTCTCACGTGAAGAAGCGCGCGCGTGTTTGCGCGTTATACGCAAGAGCGTAGGACGTCTGATGATTCGGTTCATAGGGTCGTTCAATGAAAATTCAAACGAATCGTCGGGAGATCGGTCGCGTTCGTTTTTAGATTTCGACGATTGGACATTTTCTTCATGAGACGTAATTTCAAAAGTAAGTGCGGACGAATGCGTAATACGATTGATTGCGAGACCACATTCGTTAGCACGAACAGAGGCCGGCCCTCGGGAACCGGACTGTATACCTACGTATGTAGATACCGCGGGGCTCGATCGAATACTGCCCTCCATGGGGGCGTCCTATGGCGCAAGTTCTTATTTTTTGGTCACGACTCACGTATCGATTTGCCGATAAATTGATACGTCTTCAATTTCAACGTATGGGACGAACGGGGGGAGAATTTTTCGTTAGACGCTCGTAATCGGGGATGCTAATGAAAAATTAACATCCTACACCGCGCCTCTAAACAGGCTCGGAATGAGAAAATGTTTAATGCGAGATTCAGTCGCACTTATTCGTACACTGCGATCGGGTGAATAATTTCACATCCGCCGCGATTATAATACTATTACAGGCATAACCGTGGATCTGTGCTTATAGTACCAGCGTCCCTGCGTTGTGTACACGGTCCAAGGGTCATTAAACGGCTGGGACTTATTCCACAAACAGTCGTCGTGCGAAATCAAAACAGATGTATTGTTTACTTTTTATTCGACAGCGCCAACTTCGTAGGTATTTGCGATATGCGAAATAGATTCAGGCAAGCGATCTTACCGCTCTACCGATGTAAGGCATGTGGTATGCGACGGGAAGGACCAGGGCACGCGAGCCGTCGAGGAAACCCGGGTTCGCTGGGCGAAACGTCGAGATGTTTCAGTCACTGACAATGAGAGAATTTCTTGTGGTTCCCAAGATACGATCGCAAGCGCGTAATAAATAACGCGGAACCGATAAAACTCCCGTGCGTACTTTTTCCGGGGAAGCGATCGACTTTTCACTTTTCCATCGCGGACAAAGTTACACTCTCCCTTTCCAGTACTTATCTATCCTGTAGCACGTGCCACGGACTGGTGGGTCGGTACTCCGCAGAGGCTTTTATAGTAGCGTTGCTTTCTCAGACACAAGCGCGAATTGGGTGCGTGTGCGCGGGAGGCGCCGTACCGACGTGTCTGCAGCACGTGTGTGCCTCACATGTCACCGATAGGGGCGTACGGTCGTTCTACGCGTGCAGAGCGAGTATACGGTATGCAGCAGCAGCGCGCGCGAGACTATACAAAACGCAACGAGTGCGTTGAATTCGGGTATCTTCCTGTAGGTTGATAATTAGTTGTGTTTATTTCTTCTTCTTCTTTCCCGTTAAACGTCTCGATAAGACCGTACACGATTTTTCCACAAGCTATCTCGCAAGGAGATCCGTGCGGCGGTGGAAACGTTTGTTCAAATTCAGGCTACCTGCAGGCACAAATGCGTATTTACGTGGGTCGAGGGTTTTTTTTAAAAGCGCACGGTAATAGCTTTTCTAAATGCTCCGACTGTACGGACCAAGGACACTCGAGGAAAGCAAATACTTATGCATGTGTGCTCTGATGCTAATGACTCTCGATTTCCGATACGGATATCGCTATACGGTACGATAAACGCGCGCGTAGAGAATAAATTTTGACGAAATTGCACCTTTCACACTCGGTGGACGGTCACCGATGGAACATTAATTTGTTATATCGCGATATGGCACGGTATACTCGCATCGCGGTGCAGAAATATCAGTGACATTTTTTAAAAGAGGCGGCGTTCGTGCGCACACACGCGAAGGCTCCGATAGGCCCTTTCGCTTTACGGGGTTCTCACGCGTGAGTCATCGCAAAGGCAAGCTGCGAGAAGGTTCTACGGTTGATCGAAGAAGCGTCTCTCGCGTCTTCCTTATTCATCCTACAACGTCATCCCATCGAGTCAGCTCATGTTTAACTCGTACGCGAACTCCTATTATCCCGCGTAGGTTCAGCGCGAGGTCCGTCACGTACACCCGAATAACAGAGGCGAGTCCACGTTTTCCTTCTTTTCGCGCTAAACGTCTCGCAACCTCCGTGTTGCTCGAGATTACGTGACGAAAATATGCGATTCTGATCTCTCGTCAGAGAAACGACAAAGTCGAGCGGGAGCGGAAGAGATGCCGCGCTCGGTATTGCTGCTTTACATATGATAACCGGCGGAAAAGTGATAAAAATCGTCGGCGCGCGAAGTCTCGACGTGGAAAAATATCGAGTTTCGAAAGGTTAACGAAAACTGTTACATACGAGAATAACCGCACGAGTCCGCAAACTCATGCATAGGTATGCGCGCAACGAAGGTATACCCGTGAGTGTAGAGTACAGGTAGACGCTACTCTTGCGGCATAATGAGAATTTACATACGCTTCTACGCACGCCCGTGCAAATATTTCTATAATACGCATACATATATGCGCGTGTGCAAACGGCATACATGCACACATAAATACACAACGCCGTATAATGACGCGCGTCGCACATGACAATATTCAGGGGCGATGCAAAGTCACTCGTCGTCGCACCCTTCCTCTTCCGCCTATAATACAGTAAAATTGTTGTTTGTGAAAAAAAAATTCCGGACAAGCTTATTTTTTCAGGGTTTGTCAGCGACTGTCTCCTAAGTGTAAAATTAGCAAAATCGGAAACTTTTTGAAAACCGCCCCCAGGGGTTCAATAAACGACCGCTAAGTCCGGAAATAATAAATTTATAAACAACTTTCATAAGACAAAGTAACAGAGAATGTTCTTATGTACAATTTCAGTCTAATAATTTTGTTATAGCATAATTTTCAAAAGAAACAACCCCTGTTCCTCAAAAGTCCAAGGGAAAAGTTTCCGATTTTGCTAATTTTACACTTAGGAGACAGTCGCTGACAAACCCTGAAAAAATCAGCTTGTCCGGATTTCTTTTTTCACGCTATGTACGGAGATACAATTTTACTGTATTACTATCTAAACCCCGCGATTGCGTAGAACGCGACCGAGTCCGTACGCGTACCCGCAATAGCCTAGACGACTATCCGCGGAGGCACGACTGCCGATAAGCCGATCGCGTTCCGTCCCCCGCACCTACAATCGCGACTTCGATGCACTTTGCTCTTCGCGTAATTTTACCCGGAACACTCATTGGTCGGACGTCGGAACGTAGACATTTTCGGCTCGTCTTTCAAACGCACGCCTATGTAATTCGAGGAATTTTTTCTCGGGTTTCACGGGAATCTACCTGGCATAGGAATGCAACCCCTGTACGGACAAAGACGGTGGAAGATGTACCGCTTTCAGTCGCAATATCAATGTCCCTCCCCTCTCCTCCGTTACGATAACAGATTAAAAGTGGGAGCATTCCCCCGCCACAGGTGACGAGGAAAGAACACGCGATTTCATTGGATGAGGTGCCCGTGACGAGCCTCCGATTCTCGTCCGGGTATAAAAAATCTTATTCGCGTAGCACAGAGCAAAGGGTAAAGCGTAGCCATGGCGAACGTGGAATTTTATCCGAAGGGATTGCGCAGCGAATCGACCTTTGCGCGCGTGGCGATGGGGAGTACTGATTTACGATTCGCGAACTGGTCGGGTTCCCATCAAGTGCAACAAAAAAATCAAACTCCGCGTCGGAAGATTCCACGCTGCGCGTAGCGACGGGAACGTTCTTCGACTCCGATAAGCGTATATGATTTGCAAGTTTTTATCAGTATTTAACGGGGAAACCGTGCTGCGAATGTATGACGAATCTCACACGTTGACCCGGCAGGAAATTGGAAATTTCGGCGCCTGTGGGCTGAGCGGAAATCGCTTCGGAGAACAAGCCGGAGCGTAGATGGGTGCGTCCGTGTATACTTGTGGTTGTAACCCCGAAGTTGCGTAGCGTGTACGCAAAGCACTCATACGACGTTGAAATGTCTTCCCCTCCTCTCAACAATTTCCTCCCCACCATTCCCCCACCATTACCGACCAACGTCATCAGCTTGCGCGCTATCTTTCAGTAGTACAGATGCAACGGCTGCTCCATCGGAGGCGAAGGCTCGACCGCCGTGGAACGCCGCTATTGGTCGAGCGACGGTCGAGCCTCCGGAACGCAGCTGTATACTAAAAATAGCTCTACGCGTCTGTCCGCACGTATGGA
This sequence comes from Xiphydria camelus, assembly GCA_963678675.1. NCBI lineage: Eukaryota > Metazoa > Arthropoda > Insecta > Hymenoptera > Xiphydriidae > Xiphydria > Xiphydria camelus. Next base: position 40,148,411 of record OY783191.1, read on the forward strand.
GAATTTCGGAGCGTTTTTCGTTCCGCGCTTTTTTTTTGTACGGGAGATTTTGCTAACATTAACCCCGATACGCACGCTCTGTACTTGCTAATTGCCTCGCGGCTCCGTTACAAAGAGGTCCATTTTTGCAATCGCGTGAAAAAGGAACGTGTAATGAAATGATAAAATACACGGGAAAAAGGCACTTTCTTGATATTACGCGGAAAGTTATACATTTCGATGCTATTTCCAAGTTTATATTATTTCGATGAATTTTTTTTTTTTACGAAAATGTTCCAATTTTATCGGAGCCCATCGTCTCATCGAACGCATCACGGATGCTGAGAATTCAGTCACATCACCGTGTCTACTTCTCCTTTTAATCTGTCGCGGCTAGTGGCACCCCACAGACGCGATACGTATCGTCGGCTCGTCGACGATTTTAGGAGCTAAACTTTAGCACGGAAATCTATAAGTACGCACGTCAAGTTCAATGGAACGCTTTGCCGAAGTACGCGGATATTCCAAGCGCGGCTAGAGGTGAATGGATAGAGGGCGTGTGCTCGGAGAAGTTACAATCACGTGAGGAGGAGGAAACGAGAAGTCGATGCCAGCCGTTTAAACGCGATGCGCTCTGACGATTAGACGAGCGATGCCGCGATGCAGAGCCGGGTGTACTCGTATAGCGACGTCGCGCGTCGCTCGCGCTCCGAGCGGGGTTACCGTTTTATTTCACGCATTCGACTAGTATACCTACATGTACGTAGCTGCGGTTGAAAATGGAAGCTGTAAACCGCAGTGTTCCTTCCTGTACTTTGGTCTACATGATCGGTCGGAGGATACCACGTTGAGCGAAACGTGACGTCAGGAGTAACGTCGGGTATTCCGAGATGTTTTACTGCGAAGAGAGTTCCTCCGCGAACTCAACATTTGACTCTCGTCTAAAACGGTTTCCGATCAACGAGAGACCTCGTCCGTCGCCCGTTTGAAAGTCAGTCTCGCTCCTTGAAACCCGATTGCGTATATCGAGCTAATTATTCCGTTCTGTTTCTACCGCACCTGATTGCTCGAACAATTCTGTGTGTGTCAGTATCGCATCAACCAAGGTGAAAATTAATCGAAACGCGAGAATGCACGCGGGAGCATCAGCACAGGAGCACGATTTACCGACGCGACGCGCACACTTGACGAACTTTCACATATTCCATCCGCGTTACGAGGCGAAGCCACGGTGTCCGCGGCTACTATTTCGAATCCCGATTCCCCGCCGCGAGTATTTTCTTCGTTTCGGTGGAGTTGCAACGTATTTATGCGAGGCGCGATAAAATAGCGAGGACGAGAATTTCCATAAAGTTGCAGCACTCCGTCCTACTTTGCCAGTGTTTTTCTAACACCTGCGCAATTAACTCGATAAACGAGTATTGTGCCTAGAGGAATATCATCGTTACCCCCCCGCGTGTGATGTCTTCCGCGCTTATTCAGCTGTTAAGCAATTGTGACACGTCGTGGAAGCGGCTACAGGTACGAAAAGTTATTCCCTTCGTTTTCGCATATCCAGTCGCGTATCAAGAGACACGGTAGTGTCTCGCGGCATGTTCGTTCATCGCAGCATCGCAGCACCCGTGTCTCTTTACAGGGGAAAGATGTCTGCCCTCTTCACCCCTCAATTTTTACATCGAATTTTCTCAATAAATATATGTTTATAACCAAAACTATGCTTAGTTACGCCATATAAATTGATTATTCTCTATTGATAGAGACCAGAGTAAATGTTATAAGTTACATATTAACAGAGAGATATGTATATACGTACGTCGGCGAGACAAAGAGACATCGCATGCAAATCGATACGCGACTGGATATTTTTGGACAGATGCCGTTCGACAGAGACGTAACCTGTTAACTATTGAAGTACCTGTTTGTACAGTGGTTTTTCGTTGATCAAAAAAGCGGTCTTTTGAGATCTTTTTGTCGAGAATTCAGATTCGACGATTCTTCCGGGTGGATGAAAATCGGACAATCGTCGGTGGAATGCGGCGATGACTTTTTCGGAGCACGTCGCGGAGAAAATATTGGATTATTTTTCGGAGGTGCGCTTTAACGTTTATAATGAAATTTAAACAATCTTGTCTGATATTCAATTCAATATATCGCGCTACGTCGCGATAGTTTGAAGGTTTTCGTAATCTTCCCTTTTCTCTGTTTTCTCTAATAATGTAATCCATAGGAGGGAAAAAGAATTACTCTCTCTCTCGATCACCGTGAACGAAGATTGCGAAAGAACGCGAAGTCCGCCAGATACCTGTACCCAGACGCGTTGTTATTATAAGCAGTAAAGAATCAAGCGGCGAGACTCCGCATGGAAGAGGAAGCGCAGTCCTTCGCTCAATTGAAGTAATTATTCCGATAGTGCGGTTCCGCTTTGTCGCATCTTCTTATGTTTATTCTCAAGAATTATTGCACCGCGAACCCATTAAACCGAGCCGTTCGTAACGCTGTATTTCGTAAACAAATCCAGATGTCAATCGAGCGGTACAGTCGCAATGCGTGGGAGTGTGCTTCCCTTCGCGATAAGCTTGTCTGATCTACCGCGAGGTTGGTGAAAAAAAAAATTAGGGTCAACGCGCGTTCAGCCCACGATCATTGTCGACGAGAAAATTGATGCGCCAGAGCGAATATTTGAGTTACAACGACGTCCACTTTTGTCGCGATTATCTCGTTATCCAGACAAGTTTCGGCTACATTGCCACAGGGCTTTTTTGTACATCGAAATGTCAACTTCGAGAAAGTATAATACCAATTTGAACCAAAATTCGTAGATCACGAGATAATCGCAGTCGAAGCAGAGATTTCGGGAAGCTTCTTGACTCAACTCCACCTCATCCCAAGTCCCCGGGGAAATCTTTGAAATGACGTACGACTGATGCGTTACCTTCGTCCACTTCCTGCCCATCTTGAAGATACGCCAAAAAGAAACCAGCACTCTTCCTCTCCTACGTCTCCTTCCCCGCTTCTCTTCGTTTTCCCCGTGAAAATATTCACTCTCTCTCGCACCGCACCGAGTCTCGCGACGAATAAAGACAGCGAACCGACGCGCGCTCTCGTTCGTACAGCCGTTTTCTCTGTTTCGAGGAAAGCGTCCAACACCGTTCACGCGTGGACTCACGCCGGGGGTGAACTTTCGCTTTACGCCCGAAAAAAGGATCGCCTCCAAATTTTCCGTAATCGCGCGTACCAGATGCTCGTACGAGACGCGGAGCGATTTCTCTCGTCCCACGATAATTGCCGGAAGAACGCGCGCCGCCGACGGACTGTGTCACTCTAGCGCGACATGAGTTTCGCGCGAGCTTTCGTCGAGTCCTGCTCCGTCCGGGACACACGCGTTTGCCCGCCTATCCCGAGCGAGTGAAGGCGCGAAAGGAGCGACGCGGCGGACTCTGCGAATCGGCAGTGCTCGCTGAGCACACGCGTTCAATGCGGCGAAACCACCAGGGGCGAGAGCAGCCGCGGGTGCCGGTTTGACTGTATATATAGTTTGTGTACAATTTCTGTTCACGGTTATACGGCCGAATTCGTGCGCCCGTTCGTGCGTCCTCCCGTCACTGGCGAGCACCGGACGCGGCCTGTTAATGACAGTGACTGTCATGACGTTTCAATTTGACAATTACGTATATTGGACCGGCGAGTGTGATGCGATGCCGGGAGAGCCGCGACAAGAAGCTCGCGCGTCTTGTCGCCGAAACGCGTGGCGCGAGACGTTTCCGCTGACTGGAAGCGCTTTTCGCACGGCAGATCGGATACCGATACCGTGTGATAAAACCTGGCCGTAGAGTGCATAATAAACCCGAGAAATGTCCATTAAATCGCGTTAAATTACGGGTAGACGCGTGTTAAACGATTGAACGCAACAATGTTTGAGAAGGTACGAGGTCCAAAGATTCCGTGAAAGTAAATGCAGAACACGGGACGCGTGAGTCGGTGTGTGCTCGCGGGTCTCGCGCACGTCAATAGTCCGTGTAAACGATTCATCGGACCTCGTTGATTTTATTATCCGTTGTATTTGACATCACGTCGCCGTAAATCGCGCTCGCGAATTGGTGGACTCTCAAAAATGCTCGTAACGTCGATTTTTAACGATCCGCAAATATCGCGCGCGCTTATAGACAGCACACTCCGGATACAATTATTACGTACTCGCTGCAAAGGAAAAGTCGACGGGTGTGTTTCTGCGATACGTACATACCTCGTCCCCGGATCTGCCGGTTACGTGTCCGATAGTCTGAGGACAGGGGCCAATTCGAAATAGAATCGAACAAAGGATGCGTATTCGGAGCTCAAAATGTCCCTCGACCGGATGTAAATCGTCGCGGTGGCGTATTATCTCTCAATGAGAGAGTTAAATTCGATTCACGGGGTCGGATTGCTATGCGCCGTGACGCGGCTAGTGACGATCGCTCTGCTCATGTTGCGTTGGTCGTCGAGAGCTCGATAGAAGTGACAAACGAGCTGCGGGAGTTTCCCAGTCCTGAACTGTACAAACTTTCCTGGATAATCCAACGAGAATGCGAAGACGAGTTCGGTTGAAGTAGAAAAAAATTGCTCCGATGACCCGTTAATACTCGCGACCTTGCAGCGAGGAATGTATGCATGTCAGTCTTAATTGAAGAAGTAGATAATTATCGCAGCATTAATTTCGTCCCGCTCCAAGCATCGTATGGTATGTATCGAACACGCGTGTTAATGGATAATATCTATAGAGGCGAAGATGCGTGTAGCGGATATCGGTATAGATTATTCGACCGATTGGACGACTAAACTCGTTCGATCCCGATTAGCGCTGCCGAGCTAATCAGCGGCCGTCGAAGATAAACGATCGTACTAAATAGGTTTTTCGCGCTTGCATATACGCGAGGGTGAAATGGTATGCGCGACCCTTTTTATCGCGACGGCTGCGCGCTCAGTGAAAGGTCGCCGTGCAGGTCTATTACCGGTATTCGTTATTGCCGGTTCGGTGAACGCGCGTGATTATACATATACATATGTATACATGGGGTTCAGGGAAAATTAGTTATTTCAGACCGGAACGCGCGCGATATTCGTAGGATTCACGGTCGACGTCAAATCGAGGCGATATTCTCGAAGCGGGCATCTACGCATCGATGAAAATATTTCCCATACGGTACAATGGTACCGGCGACCTCGATACGCGCGTTTTTTCATCCCCGTCGCGCAGTCGCTGCTGCGCATTAACCCTAGAATACTAATATGTTGTAATTCTTACGACGCTTCTAATAGAACTACGTATAAAGAAAAACACATTAGTATTCTAGGGCTAATATCAACCGCGGGTCGACGGGATTGTATTTGCATTGAAAAGGAGACACAACAGAAGCAGTCAATGCTTATAGGAGCGATAGCGTGCGACATGTATCGTACATATGTAGGTATCTAGCGCGATTCGAACGAGGAGAGAGACGCATCCGAATCGCATTTCTAAAATTAGGTAGAATCACGTCGGCCGGATGCCGGGGGCATCGCGTGTATCGCAATTGTCCGGAATTTCTTGAAATTTCGAGCAGACAAAGCCACGGATGAAGTTTGCACGGATGCGAGTCATTCGTAACGCGACTCGTCAGTGCGGCGAGAGCAGAAGCGACGTTTGAAGGTCGTCCTCTTATCGTTGGGCGCAAGTGGAGTCACATTGCACTCTGAGCGGGGTGCTCATCGCTACGTAATATCTCGCTCTTCAACCCCCCATTATCTCCTCAGCCGTGAACTTCGGGACGAAGTTTGTATGGAACTTTTTCCAAGATCTCACATCGGTCTACGAAAAAGTTCTCTACCTACATGCCCGAAAGGTTTGCGGATGAGGAGATAATCGCCGTTTAGAAGAGAAAACTGATATCGATTTCTATTCGTCATTTCAATTTATCATATTTTTGCAATGTTCCGATTTGAAATATCCTCTCCAGACTTTTCTCAGCGTTCGAGCGCGAATTTAACGACAATAGGAGAATCCTCGCTCATACGCGCTGCACTTTTCCGCGTGGCGGCGCAACGACGATCGATGCTCTTACGCTCGTAGCGGGATTCGCCCGATAACGAGTGCTACCGCCCGTATGTGTGCGTACAAATTTATACGCACGCATACGGGTGCGCGCGCTGCGTCCTTTCGTTGAACTTTCAAAGGCTGTACAACGCGCATTGAAGATCGCGCGGTAATTGTGACGGAGCTGGGTTAGGAATGTTCGTGTCGCGTACGCGATATTCCGTCGACGGCGAAATAGATGCGGGGGGCGTTGCAGCGATCGCGATTGCCGATGCGTGTGGTACTCACCAAATCTTTATCCCTGTTTGTCGTCTGCGTGAGGGGAAAAATGAGAAAAATGCACGTGGATTAGTATCGGGTGGATGTATTTGTTGAAGAATCAGGAAAATTTAAAGGCGTTTTAGAATCTCTCAGACGTCGTTAGCCTAGATGCATTTGAACACAGGTATTTGCAAAGACAACAGATTTCTTAAACGCGTATTATATAATATATCACTACCTGCTTCGGCGGAGTCGGAGTCAACGCCGTGGGCGTCGATGGCTGCTGCTTCTGAATGTCTTCCCTCGACTGAAGCGAACAGTGGATTAAGGATTACATGGATCGAAGCCAGGCTGATTAATCACAGGAGCCGTGTTATCGCGAACTCTCGCATCTCGAATACTCTACCTTTTCGCGCTCCATGTCCGCAGGGCCGCTTGAAAATAACAGAACACACATCGCGTTAGTTCGAAATGCGCGTAAAGTCGCGCGTACGGGATGTAAGTTAGGCGATTTTGCGTAAACGCGAGTGCCGGTTCGGTGTGTGTCGATAAGATTTTTCTCTCCTCCCCAAAATATCGTTTCCGACGAAAGTCGCATCGACACTTGGTCGTTTCTTTATTTCAATCTTACGAATGGTATCGTTGCACTTTTCCTCGGTGCATCGCATTTTTTTTCCACATGATGCATCTCGCTATCGGAGTCCAGCCGACCGCGTCATCGAGGACGCGACATTGAGAGAGCGACGGACCTATGCTGGACGCGCGAATGAAAAAGGTCAACGAGACGACGTGACGCGACGTGCCGTCATTCTTCGCATTCGATATCTAAACGAAGCGAGCGTCTCGATTTCGCAAAGTCGCGTCGCGATCTGTGACGCGTCAAATTCGTTGATTTTCGTCATGCGCGGATGAACGTACCACTTGTATACGATTTCGACCGTATATGTGTGCGACGTACGTCTCTGATAACGATCTCTCGCCATTTAGGCCCGCTGCACACGTTCGTCTTTTAACCGTGCGGTACAGCTGCGGTGCCGGAATTGCGGTCGGTGATACCATAGATAGATTGTAGCGCTGCACACACACCTCCGATGACGTTGCGGCGCCGTGCGTTCCTCTTGCGGCAGTTTTTCGCCGCAGTTCCCCACGACACCGCAACGATACCGCACACGCACCTCTGGCTTCTCAGTACTTTCCCGTCTATAGAGTGCATTGAATTGCTGCGGCAACGCAGTGGCACCGCAACGACGTGTGCACCGGGACTGATATCACCAACCGCAATTCCGGCACCGCAGCGATACCGCACGGTTAAAAGACGGACGTGTGTGCAGCGGGCCTTAAGGTTTCTCGAGCGGTACAGGGGCTTTTTCCCTGCTAAAAGTTAGTCCACCGAAGTACAGTAACACTCTAAAGTATGTTCTTCGTGCGATGTGGCGACAATGTTTGACGTACAGTAGTATGTGTGTATCTGTGAGTTCAAAAATGGAGCCCAAAACATCTGGTCATGCATCTGTACGTCATGCAACGTTGCCACATTGACTTATCAAAGATTAAATTTATAAGGAACAATTAATAAAAAAATAACGGGCTTCTTAATGAACGTGAAAATCGGTATAGATGATTTTAGTTCATTAAACTTGCTGTTCAAAAGATTTCAGAATTTTTTCACTATTTTTCTCAGAAATATCGCGGTTTGTTGGTTGTAACCCATAAGAACACGTGTTATTTTGTTATTCAAAAATCTTTGCAACGAGCTTCTTAAAAGACTCGAAAGTTTAACTGAATTTTTTTTACTTCAATCTACCGAATGCAATCATTTTCAAGCATTTCTCACTATTTTTAGTATAACGCTCGAGAAACCTTATAACATCCGTAGATTATCGTTCCACCGTGATATCTCGCTACCTCACATCCGCCCCCGGCATTCAAGGACGACTCTCGGTCAATCGGTACAAGGCGATCGCAAAGTCGTTTACCTGCTTTGAAAGCGACAACTTCTCGAATGCCTTGACAAATCTAATGACAAATTCTCCTCACTCTCTTTCCATCGCGTGGTGGATAAAATATTTGAAATCGTCATTGTCGAGTCCTCGAAGAGATGCCAAAGTGCATAGATGTCTTCGCAATCGCCCCGTACGCAGTCGCCTTCATCGCGCAGTAGCTGAGAACATTGACAATTTCCCAGTCACGACCCTCGAACGTGTGGAAACACCTATACGCACGCTGCATTTATAAGCATAGGCGGGCTGCGAGAAAACTCTCGCACGACAATCGCGCGTCGAAGAAACTGTACGACTTTGAACGCGACTGCCGAGTTATTCGTATTGAAATCGCTGCAAATTCGAGTACCGTTCTACAGCGGACGAGAGGCCGTCGAGAAGAGAGCGCAATACATTGTCGGCTGGATCAACACGACGGGTGATTCTATCGCTTCGTCGGGTCAATATGTTGAGCGATCAAAGACGTACGGACGCGTAAGAAGTCGTGACACCGATACGCGTTTATGTATATCACCGCGAGAGTGTACGCGGGGGATTTCATGTGGAATATAAATCATCCGGAAGTACGTTATGTACGATGGAACACTACATTCTTGGCTCATCGTTGGCGAACTTGTATTAGACACACACTGGATTGGACTAATGATGCGTGCGTGCGTGCGTGCACATGGAATTCCGCATCTCGAGCGAGAAGGCTACTGTAAATAGGTACTCGCGCATATGTGACACTTGGTAGTAATTGCTCTTCTGAATAGGTACAGCCGCGCCGCGCGTTCTTCTCGGTACCCGTCAAAGCCGCGATACGCCCTTCGTTCCGTCCGGTTTTTGCGTCAAGTTACGCAACACCGGGGTTCAATTTCGCGGCCTAACCCGTGTCTGGCCGAGCGAAACGCCGGTTCGGGTGTCACGTTGCACGGGGACGCGCACGTGTCACGATGCACGTACATACGTATGTGGCACACACGTTTTTGCTGTACCGTTGCTCGTGTACAGGTACACGTATACACTTTGCCTCGTGAGTCTCCTTGTCAGTTGGGGTGTGTACGTGGACACAGCGAAGGACAATGGTTTTCACCGAGTATCTTATCGAAATCTCTGGATTCGAACTATCGACTACCCTATTCGACGTATTTTTTTTTCACGCCGTGATATTTTGCCAAAAATTGAAATCTTTGTGATCGAACTCTCGACTGCGTTATCTTGTGTATTTTTTCGCGCTATTTCGAAAAATCACCGATTTGTCGATAACTCGCAAAGGAAGACCAAGATGTCATGAATTTCATCTATAAGCGAGGGGATGTGTAATACGAAAGGAATGAAAAGTTCGTCTTTCGCGTAGGAGACTATAGCGATGAAAGTGTGACAGAGAGAGCCAGAAAAGAGAAAGCGAAGTCCATTAGGCAAATTGTTGGTTCGCGAATAAACGCAGATCCGATCAACGTCATCGTATTACCGTACAACCGGGCGAACCACCGCGATCTATTCTCGTTCCATGTATTTTTTATACGTTGAACATTTCTTCGATACCAAGGAACCTTGATTTTAATCAAGTGAAGGGTATTGCTATGATAGACTTGGATCGGTAAAATGAAATTTAGGTCGAATCGACGTCGAACCGAACTGGATGAATACTTGTTGGAAATTATCGGAACGTAAGCTATTTCTTTCTCCGCGTAATCAAGGATTCACTTTCAAAGTGATTCATTCGCGTATCCACTTGGGCGTTATCGCAATCAAGCTAAAGATCTCCAACGATTTCAACTGTCCGGTACATTGACACGAGATGACCCTTTCGCGACCTTCAACGTCGCGCCGGGTCGGTGTCAGTCGTTCGCATTCACGACGCGAAATGAGCAATCTTTTTGTTTCGGAAGCAGACACAGATGAACTGAGACAACTCGCCTCGTCATTCGAAAGGGTAATTCTGTAGCTGCGCGTATACGTCAATTAGTGTAGCCGATAACGCGGTGATTCTGTACTCGCCGACGAGAGAGTCGCACATGCCTCGAATTCCGTAAATAAAAATCGAGAGGCAGACGAGGATCGGAGAAAAGGCGAGAAAGATCAAAGTACGCTCGTCGCCGGAAGAGAGAGATTCGATATTCGAATCCGCTTTTACGATATTTTAACGGAACGATATCGTCGACCTGCCATTTACTCGGTTCCTACCGCCGATGAGAATCGTCATGTACCGATAAAGCGCGCGATCCACAGTGCCTGCATGCGTAAAATCGTCACCTATACAAAATGCACTTCGTTCGTGGGGAACGCGTAAAAGGCTCCGCCTCGGAGACGACGACCACCGCGGAAGATGCTTTAATCTTGCTCAAATTTACACGCCGGGGTGTTCGTTTCTTATCTACACACAGAACCCGCGGCACACTTTAAATCGCTCCAATTACGCCACCGATCTGCAAATACGCCGCGCGCGTGCGAGTGGTTGCTTACCTTCGACGACGCAAGTAAAAACGCGGTCTCGTACGTTCTGGGGGTTCGCGTTCGATTCCCCTGTGCTTATACCATACCACCGACGCGTCGCCGGTGCGACCGCCCCGGTAGCCGGAGCGCAGGCGCGGGGAATTCATCCCTTAATCGAAATCCGACGATAAAGTTGCGTTACCGGAGGATACTCCGATTTGTTTGTCGTCGAATCGAACGAAGATAACGTCTCATCGTGTACATATACTGTGGGCAGATCGCGTCACCTTCCCATCTGGCGAGGGATGTCGCCATGATTTTTTTCGATAAGGTTACAGCTATTTGCTGTTATTCGGCCGGGAGACACGGTTCGTTGCCGTCGACTAGATCGATATTACCCGAGTAAGGGGATGTAGGTAGATACATTATAGACGTATATACTGAAAATTACTTGCGGGGTTGCGAGTAATTATTGATTTATACGAATGAAATTTGTTAATACGTCAATTAGATATCTAGATATTCCTTACTAGGAAGAGATATCAAATTAATATCATCAAAGATCATATTGATGTAAGTAAATAATTACTTGCGATTCAGCAAGTGCCTTTTAGTAGATTCAATCAATTCTTCTTCCCTGTGTAGGATAACATAACTGGCAAGCCGATAATAATGGACTATTGACGTTGACTCTGCAAAGAGTAGTTTTCCAAATTGTAGCTGTATCGATAGATGTAGGATATTACATTCGAGATGGCCCGTAGCTACTACGGTTAACAGTAGACACCGGGGGCCATCCCCAGCGCGATATCATATTTTCAGGCTTTTTGGCCGGCGATATCCGTACCGAAGACACGAGAGGGGTGAGGGAGTACTTCGTGGGGGAACACGTGATCGCGATCACGTAACAGTCCGATCGTAAATAACGAATACGTTGCTTGTGTGTCACGTTTCTTCAAAGAACTGTCGTCACGTTTTTGCTCGGAAAAATTGTCAGACGATGCGAGTAGCAAGTGTCCGCTGGAAAATTGCGAACGACGGGCTTCCCGCGTTTCTCGGTATAATTCGCGGCGACGCCGGAGCGTCGCGAGTCGCGTGGGAGTCAGACGATGCCTTCTAGACGCTCGATGCAACCTGGATGACGTCATAGCTGAGATATATGGCGGACGCGTGCCCCTCGGACACACCCGCTGAATCGACCAATCGGGAACTCTAATACCGTATCGCTCGTTTACGGGCGACACGCGCGTAGAGATTGCGAGGATTGCGTCATTCCAAAGGAAAGAGAGAGGGAGAGAGAGAGAGTTAGAAAAAGGAGGCATTTAATTCGTCGAAGACGCAAGGTCGTTATAAGATATGATTAAAACGAGAGGGGGGAGGTTATCTCGATCTGTATCATGGTTTAGGCGAAGCGAAGCGTCGTAACGCATAATGACCGTTTCCGCTGGTTGGAAAATTCTAAAAATCCTGAAAATATCGTGGAATTTTATGGTTCATGGAAAATTCAGGATTAGGAAAATGAGAGTTTTCTAGAATTTTCCGAGGATCGGCTAACGTCGAGGCTCGAGGATTATTTCTATCGATAACGAGTGTTTCGTTCTTTCCGGTTAACGGTAAATTAATTCGCATCACGTTTCGAGTACGAAGAAAGCGCGTCACCTTCCTCGTTCTCGAGCGTTGCAGCAGTAGGCGTAGCTCTTGCGTCATATCGCGAGGAAACTCTACGGAGCGTTTCGTCACGCGGGAACGCGTTGCACGTAACGCGGCGAGTCGTTGTGAAATACGCGCGAATGGATGAATCGAACGAATTGTCGCGGATGGAAAGTCAAACGGTTCGACGATTGTTGGAAGCAATCGCGCGATGGACGGAGAGTCGAGCGCGATGAGCGAAGTGGACGTTAATATCCAGTGTTAATTTGCGAATTGCGCAACACCTCGGACGTGGTATCCATCGTTATGAATAATAAACGGGACGTTTCAATGATAATCGAGTTCGTAAGAGAAAACCCGGCAAAATTGGCGACGCGAACGCTAACCGATCGAAAGATTGACCGGAATGATGATTTTAAGGCGCGAGCGTCATCTCGGTAATATTTTCCTCCGCGTACTTTCGGCGCGCGGAGCCGATATATTATTGGCCTTTACTTGAGCGCTAAAAATATCTGAAAAAAATACGTCAACTCTCTCTAAGAGCAGCCGCGCGAGAGCCGCACTGAAATACGTATGTATATAGATATACGCACTGTACGCCACGGGGCTGTGCCAAATAATGTACGATCAGCAGAGAAATCTCCCGCCATTCACGCTCGCGATTCATTCGTCCCAATAGATTCTCATGGCATGGAGAATCGCGTTCGATTTTTCTCACACTCGTAGGTACGCAGTTTCGAGCAAGAGTTTGCGAACGGAGCAACGAGTGGAATCCTTATACTCGACGCACGATCAACCGAGGCTATCGGCTTCCTCTTATTTTACGGCACTTCGTCGTTGTGCGTCGGACTGCGCGGATCTGCGGTCGGTGCAGTCAACCTATAGGTAGCCGCTGGTGTCGATTTCAAGCTATTTTTCCGTCTACCGTCGCACGCGTTGCGCGTCAGTATTGATATTCGTATAGAATTCGTAATTTGTCTCGTAGCGACTCAGAGAGCTTTGTCGATCGATCACTCCCGTTAATGATATTTCGTTCGATCGTCCGCCCGACGCGATACCCCGTGCACTCGACCGATTTGCAGCTTCGAAGACAAATCCGACGACGTGTCGCTGAACGCTGCGCTCATCACACGCGGGATCGCGTATTTACTCGTATAGGTATTCGCGGTTGCGAGCCGATACGAGGTCTCATGTATACGACTGATACGCTATTCGCGCTCAGTCGACTCGATATCGGGGAAACAATTAATTATCAGTGACGGCATACCGCCCATTGCGAACTGTCGTGGGCGTCGCTTCGAATTTTCATTTTCCAATGCGACAGCGATTTCGGTGCATCTTGACTCCGTTGTCGTCAGACGGATATTGTACGAAATTGACTCACTCTCGTCTCGGGTTGCAGTACGCAAACCGGCAGGAAGTGCCTCGCGACGTGGCAGAAGGTCGACCGGCGGTCGCGATCGGGTACTCGTAAAAAAAAACTCACCTTTCTCGCGGAAACTGGAATGGTAGTTTCCCTGGTGTATATGGGGACATCGAGATCGCTGACGCTGCTGCTTATACTGGCGGCGCGCGAGTTGTCCCTGCCACCGGGTGGCACGTTCAGGTGAGTGGGCCTCAAAGGGTGAGATTCGGCGATGAAACCCTCTCCGAAGTCGTCGTCGTCCCGGTCCATCTTAAGGAGGAACGAGGCAGACATGAAAGAGTCGATTTAAAGGGACAGGGGAGAGGGCGTCGTCATTTATCGTCAGTGACCTTGCCTCGAGTGACCGTGATTACGGAAACGAATGTAGGACTGACCGAGAGTTACGCAAACGAGCGAAGGCTGCGGCATTTTTATCGTTATCGTTACCTACCTATGTCGGCGAGAGCGCGCGCGCGGAGTCATTCGATGTGATCTATCGATCCCGGGATCGTATGGCGGTTAACGGCAACGAGGGGCCAACGGAGCGATCCCGTCGCATTTTCGCGCTTATTTGGTCATTTTCATTCCGTACGACAGCGATGCAGGCGAGTAGGATATATCGCTCACTGAATTCTATAGTGGCACAACTCAAAAAACTGACATTTTTATGTTTGAAATCAGCAAACGTAAAAATACAGTTTGCTGATTTCAAATAAGGCGTTAACTAAAAATGTCAGTTTTTTTGAGTTGTGCCACTATAGAATTCAGTGGGCGATATGTCCTGTCGAATGTATTTGGCGTAGGATCAAGGTTAGTAACCCAACGACACGCTCTTCTTCTCGCCTCGGTCTTCGTTTATATTCATTTTGATCTATGACCATTAAAAAATAGTCGACTCACGTTATGGAGAAAAAAATGAGGGGAAACGTTTATTCGAGGGCTTCGGGGGCTCGAACTGAAACTTCCTGATTTTTACGTGTAAATTTATCCTTCCGAATGAGAAGCGTAAGGTAATATAGATATCGTGATGGTTGCTCGTGAAATCATTGCTCTTCGAGTTCCACTGTTGACGGGACGACCATAGATTTCGCAATAGTTGAGTTCTAAATCGGAAGATAACCGCGTGATCGATGTAAACATATCGTGAACTCCGCTTTCCCCGATTAGAATCCGTTCCGCGCGACGCATTATCCGCGCGCGAGCTCCGTCGCCGGATAAATGAGCCAGGCGACACGTGCTCCCGGATGAATGCTCTCTCTCGCCGCGTGAAAATCTCCGTCCGATTCGTTGAAATTTCGCCGAGTTTACCGGTCCTCCCGAAAATACACTCACTATACGGACGCAATCCCACGTAAAACGCCGTATTAAGCTGCGTCTAGCATGCGTGCCAGACCACAGCGTGCCGCTCGTATACATAGGTGCGTTCGCATATAAAGTGGAGCATTTTGCCATGAAACTTGTTTCTCGCAAATATTAGTAAGCGAGACGAAGCGAGTACCGGGGCGAAATGCGGCGAATCGAGATGGATTCTATAAATCGTTCCGCGCAATGAGAGAGTGACAACTTTCATACATATGTATGTACGTATATCCGGCGTGCCAGTTCCCATTTTTCGGATTACGGCACCTATGCGATACAAACGTACCTATGTTTGATTACACTGGTCAACAGTGATTTTGTTACACGAACCAGACCAGGTGATTCTTATAGATTTATGTGCGCTAAAAACGAATCTGACTCTCAAATTTGCGTATCGCGTCAGGATTTTGAAATACTTGAGGTTAAATATACGAAAACAGGCGATTTTGGCCATATTCACGGGTCTATTACAATTAAACTAACAAATGTTTCTTAATTGCACTTACAGCATTTGAAAGTGTCGTTTTTGAACTTTTCAATACATTACTTGATTGTTCCTAAACGATTTTACAAAGCCAAATTTCAATACGACAAGTCGATCGTTTAGGTCCACCGCGCCACGCGTCTAAATGTATCAGGCGCGTGGTGCGGTGGACCTAAACGATCGACTTGTCGTACTGAAATTTGGCTTTGTAAAATCGTTTAGGAACAATCAAGTAATGTATTGAAAAGTTCAAAAATGACACTTTCAAATGCTGTAAGTGCAATTAAGAAACAGTTTTTAGTTTCATTGTAATAGACCCGTGAATATGGCCAAAATCGCCGGTTTTCGTATATTTAACCTCAAGTATTTCAAAATCCTGACGTGATACGTAAATTTAAGAGTCAGATTTGTTTTTAGCGCACATAAATCTATAAGAATCACCTGGTCTGGTTCGTGTAACAGAAAAAAAATGTAATTTTGTTGACCAGTGTTATTATTCGCGCGATTCGGTAGTTCCCGTCCTTCGAAACTAAACTGAATTTACGTGCACTCGAGAGTTTCGAGGTCGGAGCACATTCGATGTACGCGCATCGCATGCGCCGCTCGACGTCGCGCGGGTCACCGCGGTGTCATCGCGCGAAACGTCGATTCGTCGCGAAAAATCCGAAGAGCCCGATTTTTCGCGCGCGGGTCGAACGCGTTAATTTCGGACGCGGCGGCGGAAGGGGGGAGCCGGCGGTCGATCACGGGCGACTCGACCGATCGCCCGAAATATCACTCTCCCCTCGATCAATTTATACGACGATCGTACCGTGATGGAAAAGAGATGGATTCTTTTCCGTAAATCAGCGTTGGCAAAGTCAACACAATCGCGGTACCGCCTCGACGGCCGATGCTCTTGAGACTGAGCTAGAGGACGCGTCGCGTCGCGACGTCGTCGTCGGTAAGACGTCGACGTCGGCCTGCTAAATTTAAATTTAACACGGGCGTCGTCCGACGAGCCTCCCTTTCGCGTACACACACCCGGAGCGATCGCGGTGTATGTGCAGGATGCGTCTATATCGCGTGTCGATTTTCGTCGCGCGGCTATGCAGCGAAAAGGCTCGACGGGAGGAGACGATGCGCCGATCGCGATTCATTATTTCGGTTTAATCGCAGTCTCGCTCGGTTTTAGACGTTCGGTCGACGTCGCGCGATGTCTCGCTCCTTTCGATCTCGCGATCGCTCGAGCGTTTCGTCGATAGCGTTTGTACACTCGCGAAAGAAACTCTAATACCGTAACGATTTTTCCCGTGGGCGTATAGTACATAGGTGGTGCAATGTACGTGAGTACCCGCGTGGTAGAGGAATACGCAATTTATCACGGCTCGCGTATGCCGGTACCTACCTTCTCCGTTCCAAAAATATCCGTCTATATATTTTCGTAGCGCCGGTAGGCCGAGCGAGTGACTGCGAGAAAAAATTCGTATTCTCCACTCGAACGCTATATGCGTCGGCTGTTACGAAACGATAGATCAAGTCGTGCAGCGCTTGCCTCGTTACGACAATTGACGGCTTCTATGAAAAATGCGTACTTGATAGAAAGATGTGGCGTAATCAACGACTGTAATTTCGTCCGCTGGGAGGAGTCAATGACCGAATGGCTTGTTCTATCAGAGATTACACCGCGCGCGATGATTCACGGGGAAGCGTAGTGTAGATGATGACCGAAACGAGTAGGTGGTATATGTGGTCTTCCCGATTAAAAGTTACCAGCAGGAATTATTTGAAGTATCGCATAGAAATGTTCAAAATCAGCGCAATTAAGTGATCGAGCGAATTAGAGAAATTGATGTAGGTATCAGTGCGCGCGTAGTGTGGGAGTTAATGAGAAGAAATGCTTCTCCGCATCGGCTTTGAATTTATCGTGCACCTGTCATTCGCAAACGACGGACGTAAAATTCGCATACATCGTACGCGTAAATAAGGAATAAATAATGGATCCCGTCGTAACCATTTATCCGATTCGGATGTAATATATTATAATACATTAAATACGAATGGCATTTTCCACAAATTCCATTCGTTGCCACGCCGGAAAAGAAACTAAAAATGTTTCCGCTGCGCGCATCACCTGCCATAAATAAAAACCGTGCGATTTGCGAGTATTGCGATTGCGTCAATGAAATGCCTCGCGCGAAAGAAGAGCACAACACGTGAGCGGTCTGGCGCCTCTTCTGCATCTATTTCAGCGACGCGGCGCCTTTTTCATTGGCTGGGAAAATGAATAGAAGTATCGAGAGAAATTTTGAATTGTGATATAGGTATAATACGGGAGTGCGTTTAGAGACGCGTTATTTTTTTTCAGTGGAATAAATTGATGCAAGGATAATCGCAGAAGTGGGATTCTGTTACAGGAGGAAGATTTTCTTTATAGAAAGTAGTCGATATTTCGATGTTCCTTTGTAGTGTCTCTGATGCACCTACAATTTTTGGATGAGATAGTTGCATGATTAATTCCCGAAATTTGCGTTTTTGTCGAGAATTCTAAAGCATCATCTTGGATAATTTGAATATCAGACTCCTGCCCCTGCAGACCGACGACCCTTCTTACTAGCAGTAAACAAGAGTCGCGGTGGCCTTTCCTCAGGGGCCATCGATCAGTTGAGCTGAAGGGGAACACGTCTTGTATTTTTGTTACGCAGATAGGTTTTCATATAATCGACGAGCTGGTGCCACGCATGGATTAATTAATATCAAGTAAAGTGTAGAATGCCGAAACGTGAATCAATTAATTTCAGCGATAACTTTTTGCTCATCCATTCGTAACGATGGTACTTTTGACGCAACTTTTAGGTTATGCGGCGAAGTGGGTAAGTCGCATTTTATCGCGTTCAATTAGAAACGTAAGGCGCTGGCTAATAAAGAAAAATGTACCTCGTGTAGAAACTTAGGAAATACCTCCGCAGTGGGTTTCTGGATTCGATGCGCATTTTCGTTAAGGCGGGTACTGGCGGAGAAGGGCTTCCGAGGTACGGCGGGGTCGGTGGTCGTGGTGGAGGCGTTTACGTTGTCTCCAAAGAAGGTTTAACGTTGCAAAGCGTCTGCTCCAAAGTGAGGGGAAAGAAATTGGTCGCCGGACCTGGCGACAACAGTTCGGCAAGAGGAATATTGGGTGGTGCCGGGGAGGATTTATTTATCGAAGTGCCTCCAGGTGTTACAGTGTATAATGAAAACGGCATTCGTCTAGGTATGCCATAGAATTCTGTAGGCGAATAAGAACGAGAGTATTGCACAGGACAGCTCCAATAATGAGATTGCAATTGTGATTGTAGGGGAAATTGATAAGCCAGGCTCAAAATTACTAGTCGCGAAGGGTGGGCTCGGAGGATGTCCAGAGACAGGATTCAGTGGTCAAAGAGGCGAGGCGCACAGAATTACTTTAGATTTGAAGTTAATTGCCGACGCTGCTTTAGTTGGCTTTCCCAATGCGGGAAAAAGCACTCTGATAAAGGCAGTTTCGCGAGCGCGACCTAAAGTTGCGAGCTATCCGTGTAAGTTGTACATCGACTTCGAGAAGAGTCCAAGCTCCGCTTTGTCATTGATAACGTTCAAATCCTTTCTTCGTCCTAGTTACAACAATGAGACCGCATTTGGGTATCATGGAGTACGAAGATCTTAGGCAGATTTCGATCGCAGATCTGCCAGGACTCATCGAAGGCGCTCACGTTAATATCGGAATGGGACATAAATTCTTAAAACACGTAGAGAGAACAAAAGTACTGGTATTTGTAGTCGACATACAGGGCTTTCAGTTGTCTCCTAGGCATAGATATCTTAGTTGCTTGGAGACTATAGTTCTGTTGAACAAGGAATTGGAGTTGTACAAGCCAGATCTGGTGGATATGCCGGCTATACTCATCGTGAATAAGATGGATACGGAGGGTGCGCAAGAGAAGTATCAGGAGATTGAACCAATGATAAAGAGATTACCGGATTACGTCTCCAATTGTCGAGAGGAGATACAGCCCGAGAAAGTCGTAAATTTCGACGTTGTCATGAAAACGGCAATGGCGAAAAGGAAAAAAGAAGAAATAGACGCCATCAAGCAACACATTCGCGTTCTACTGGACAAGTATGCGGAGGAGACAGAAATGCAGGATGATGAGATGGATGTAAAGCTCATAGAAAAAATTAAAAGAGAAACTAGACAGTATGCTCCGGTACTCGTGTAAATAAATAAATATAGATATTGCGTCAAAAATTGATGTTATTCCAAACCCAACTTTCTCTGATTTTTTTTCGATAACATCAGACAGGAAATTCAAAGAATCAATAAAACACAACTTGTAGCAAGACTAAAATTTCATTTCAATGCACATTTTTAATCTTGCCAATGCTTCCATACTTTAATCCATTCACACTTTATGCTCATATCAGACACCTTCTTTGTCCAATCTTCACCCAGTGGACAACTGCCTTGGATACCTACTTTATTGATTTCATCTTGATTCGTTATAACACCAACGTTGGAGAGCCACCTCTCTACACCGTTCCATGCTATCATGACGCCATTATCCGTGCATAATTTCGGCGGAGGCCTGACAAATCTGTAGCCCATTTTCGAAGAAAGACAACTCAGTGCTCTTGCGATGTAGTTGTTACATGCAACACCTCCGGACACTACCTGGAATGTTTCAATCAATTCTTTGAGTTTCCATTACAAGAAACTATATAAATGATACATCCACGTATTTTACTGCAATTGCATACCTACCAATGTTCTATTAGCTTCGGGAATCAATTCATTCCTTTCGATATATTCCATTGCTCGTTGTGTTCTATGGCATAAGTGTTTCATGACCGCCATTTGAAATGCAGCACATAAATTATATACATCTGGAATGACCATGTCTCCAACTATATTATGTTTCTTTTCCTCTAAAGTAATGAGTTGTATCGCCCTGGCCCTCAGACCAGAAAAGGAAAAATTGCAGTCCCTGTAGTCAGTTAGAGTTGGCCCAAATTTAAATTGGTTCAGGTCTGTTGCGTATTTGGCTGCGTGTTCTATGGACATACCTCCACACATGTCTCTGAATTCTGGAATATTCCTTAACTTTGCTCTCCGTGCTACCTGATAATGGGAAAACGGTACAAAGTGGCTGAATTATAATTTAATATTTATACATATACGACCTTTACTTAGATCATTCTTTCGATCAAAGTCTCAACGGATATAATATCAGAGTATCATCTCGGTTTTCATATTATACCTATGTACTGTATTACCTTGTCAAAAGATTCCCCAGGACAATTGTCAATACTGGTGCCGAGTATGTAAAATCGATCAATATTTTCAACTATTGCCAGTAAAGAGTGACCTCCTGATATGAGAAGGACTAAATAAGGAAATTCTACCTGTAAAAATAAATGGTGCACCATATTTGGTATACGTGAATAAAACGTACATTCTCTTCAGATCGTACCTTTTCTACCATTCTCGCTGTCAAAGCATGAGCTTCCATGTGGTGTATCGGAATTAACGGTTTGTTCCCAATCTTTGACAAATACTTTCCAAAATACATTCCTACTAATAGTGAAAATGGAATACCCGGTTTTACCGTGACAGCTATGGCATCGACGTCTCTCAATCTCAAGTTTGCAGATTTTAGAGCCTCCTCGCAAACGTCCGTAATGTACTTTTTATGCAAGTCTCGGGCGAGGGGTGGTATGATACCACCATTGCTACAACCCGATATTTATTACAAAAAGTTCCACTTTTGAATGACTAAAGCAAACTTAAGTAGAATTTATAGTTATGAAAAAAATGAGATTACTCCATGTGAACAGATTGTTGAGAATGAAGAGCATCTCCTAAAATTATACCGTTACTATTCACGATTGCAATACCCGTCTCGTCGCAACTTGTTTCGATTCCAAGTATAACAGCGGGTTTGTTATTTGCGATGCCTCTTTTAAAAGACGCTGATCTTCCGAATACTTCCCGTCTTAAATATTTCATATTGGAGTATGACCTTGATATTTTATGGAACATAATCGTTTGTTAAAGTGCACGTGTATTACTGTTTTGACATATCACATGCCCTTTAAATTTAAGGTTAAATCGTTTGGACGGATTCGATTAATCGATCTCTACAGCGGAAACGACGGCAGCGACTGTTACAAGCTTCCGCCATTGAGTGTCCGTGCCTCTTTCCGTGGTAGCAGTAAACATGGCGGTCGGCAAGAATAAGGGGCTCTCGAAAGGAGGCAAAAAGGGTGTCAAAAAGAAGATGTAAGTACGAAAGAATATATTAATATCCGTCATTTGCTTTCTGAGGATTCTCCGAAGTTCATTTTTCTGTAATACGTACGCCGATGTCTCTGATCGAGATGGATGCTTCGAAGCCTGCGACACGCGCACCATGCTGTTATCAAAGATCGTCACGAATGTAGCTCCATTTTTGACATAGATCGTATAACTAAGTATTCTTCGGCTTTCTCTTCCAGCAGTTTATAATAACATCTATAATACTTCAATCGTATGTTGATGCTGAAGTTATTTAAAAAATATTTCGAATGTGATTGCGATATACCTACTTGCCTACTCCGTCTAGAATGTTGAACACTGACAAGCTTTTATTCGCATTACTTACTGCCTTATTCCTGAAAATTTCTCTAATATTTCTCTGTCAATGTGATACGATGAATTCTCAACGATTATTTGGTTTGTATTTCTTGTTTAAAAATTGAGTATTCAGAGTAATGTGTGATACCAAAGTTTGATATTTAGTTTGTTTTCCCATAACTAATCTAGTTCAAAATATCTAATGAAGATGTGGCAATTCATATTTTAAGACAATAGAATTCAATCGTATCAAACTCAAACTTTACTTATAGCGTGGATCCGTTCACTCGCAAGGATTGGTATGATGTCAAGGCACCATCCATGTTCACCACTCGCCAGGTCGGCAAAACCTTGGTTAACAGGACTCAAGGAACAAGTGAGTCTTTCTTTCTTTTACAGAGTTCATTTGATTTTTACTTACTGGCACACCATAGTTTTCAACGTGTTCTCCTGTTTCTCTATTAAAAGTAGCAATATTGATCAACTTTCATTGAATTAAATTCTAAGAGTGAATCCTAACCTAAAATAATCTTTGTCATTTGACAAGCGCAGTCCCAGCTCCACATTGGAATACATACAACTTCTGTGGCGTTTAGTATTGCGTAGAATAAAGGCAGACTCTTACCACATCATTCTCTTGCAATCAGGAATGATGAAATTATACGCTGCTACAAATTAATAGATCTTAAGCTTTGCAAATCTCGGAAAGATTTATCAATTTCGAATACTTGAAGTTTGCTTGACCCTTCTCTTTGAAAGTGATCAAAATCAAAGAAATCTTTTTTTCTCGCAGAGATCGCGTCTGAAGGTCTCAAGTTCCGTGTCTTCGAGGTTTCTCTGGCTGACCTCCAAAGCGACAATGACGCCGAAAGGTCTTTCCGAAAGTTCAGATTGATCGCCGAGGATGTGCAGGGTCGCAACGTGCTCACCAACTTCCACGGCATGGACTTGACCACCGACAAGCTGAGATCCATGGTCAAGAAGTGGCAGACCTTGATCGAAGCCAATGTCGATGTGAAAACCACCGACGGTTACTTGTTGAGGGTCTTTTGCATCGGCTTCACCAACAAGGATCAACTTAGCACGCGAAAAACATGCTACGCCCAGCATGCCCAAGTAAGTTACTCGTACATACCGAGAACATTCGAAATTCGCTAAATTTAACGCGCTTCCTTCAGCAATTTCAGTGTCCCTTCGTAATTAACCAAATTCTTGTCTTCTCCTTAGGTACGAAGCATTCGTAGAAAAATGGTTGAGAGCATCACGAGTGACGTTGTGAAAAGCGACCTTAAGGGTGTTGTCAGCAAGCTTCTTCCCGATGCAATTGCTAAAGACATTGAAAAGGCCTGCCAGGGTATCTACCCACTTCACGATGTTTACATTCGAAAGGTTTGTAGACACGAATAACGCGATGTTTATGGTATAGGTAAAAACTTTGGATCTAATAATTCAGGACGCGATGATTAAATTTATTTACGATGCAACTATCCCTGTCGTTTCTCGATTGTGTTATGGTGGAATTTGGCATTGCGTTCCGCGATTGCATCAAGATAAGCCTTGAATTGGGAGGACATCATCATCATAGGTTAGTGCAATATCGATGGACGTGGAGCTCTGGTTCACCAAGGAAAGGTCTACTGGCTAGAGAAGATCACAGCCAAGGATATCTCATTGAACGCAGTGCCAAATTCTACACTGTCAGAGACACGATTTATAACGTAATCGCCTATCGGATGGATAACGATATTTCTCAATCGTCGTGTCCGTTTATTCGATCCAAAGTTGAAAGCGGATCCTAAACATTTCCCTCCCTTTCCCTTTCAAACAGGTTAAGGTGCTGAAAAAGCCGCGTTTCGAGCTGAGCAAATTGCTCGAATTGCACGGCGATGGAGGTGGTGGCAAGAGCGGCGAGGTTGGCGAGGGTGGATCCAAGGTTGACAGGCCTGACAGCTACGAACCACCTGTACAGGAATCCGTTTAATGGAGGTATTCTCCAACAAATTCTTTTAAAAATAAAAACCATTCTTTCGTGTGAATATTTTACCCAAATTGCATTTCCCTCGTCGCGATTCCTTGAGCGGCAATCCCGAACGCTATTGCACTTGAACCGGTGAGAATTCAGTGTGGTTGAGTGTCAATTGTACCTTATACCGCTATTTCTTGACTCGAAATATGCGGAAATAAAATTAAGTGACATTGTTAGCGATGTTCTCAAGTCTACCTGCATCACACCGAACCTCACTGATTCACTTACAAGAAACGTTTAGCTGCTTGAATATTTGTTGTTAATACAGCACGTGGGTAATGACAATCGTTGGTACGATGATACATATTTTATTTGGTGAATTTACAATATAAAGAGTATTAAAAAGTTATATGCCTATGAGAAGCTAAAGAGACAAAGCTCTGGCAACTACCGCTGAACCGTCTGTGAGAAGAGCTTTGAAACTCTCGCTCCACGACGCGAGTACGTAGATTATGAGTACAAAGAATAAGATCTTCGTAAATATGTCGACCCAGTACATACTGCAAAAGGAAGCAATATTTAATTTCAGTGTGTATTATAACACATAGCAATGTTAGAAAAAATCGTTGCAAAATTTTTATGAAAAGGGAGGGGGCAATACGTAAGCTTTGTAATAATTACATTCTCATGTGACGTCGAGCAGCGGGAATAGTCTCGGGCGGCTCGTTCAAGACATAAATCCTCGCGGCCCTTATGCACGATTCGAAATACTTCTCCATGTCCATGTCTTCTCCGTCTAGCTGATAGCTTCTCCTTTCCCTGGGGTTCAGCGTTTCCCTCAGATTCGTTATGTTCTCATTTTCAAAATCCCACTGGTTGTTAGCATAGTATTCGAACACCTCGAAGCCTTTCTGTATGCGCCTGTGCACTCGGCACATTCTGCAGCAGGTACGAAATTACATGACGCTATTCGATCCTGCGCAATTGTTAATTGCCAATCGCACAACCTTCCTAATCGAACTAAAATTGCGGGCGATTAGAGTGTTCGTACTTACATTGGTTTGTAGCCCGCGAGGAAGAGGAGCGTGTCGATGAAATAAGCGGGAATCATGTGGAAAAATAGAACGCAAATGTTGTGCAGGAGTCGCGATTTTTTCATACTCCCACCGGGATACCAAACCACTCCGTTCAAGGGAACCCTTTCTGTAACTTTGCGACCAAGGCTTATAATTTCGGCCCACGAGACCTGAAAGTGACACTTATCTTATACTCTGAAACCGGGGTAACGAATTCCACTATCCCGGCTAACTAGAGCTCCTTTATAGAATCAATAAAAATAAAGCAACGGTAAATATTTGCCGTGAAACGTAACATTATCGAGAACGCCCCAAAAAAATGTTGTTGCGACTTGCACTTACTTTGAATTCATTGCTGCTAGTTAAATTATACACTCGCTTATCCTGCTGACCCTTGATCGAAATGAAATTCCACGAGCAGATGAGTATCGCATTCACGACAATGTCTACAGGACCGTAGTCCGCATAGCTATCCTGATTGCAATACATCGTCCTTATTACGCCCTTTCCAGCGCCGATAAGAAGCCCCGTGGGCCCATTTATGTTGTCAGTCCATCCGGGAATCGGTTCCTTCCAAATAGGAATCACTATGCTCGGTCTATGAATTGATACGCGAAAGTAGTGATACCAATACCTTCTACTCGCCGAACACATAATCACGCTCGAATTACCCCGCTCACCGTAGAATTATTGCTGGTATATGAGGCATTGCTTCCTCTACGAGACCTTCCGATAGGGATTTCGTGAAGGCGTACGTGTTCGGAAAAGTCCCTAAGATCTTGTCAGTCATTGCTTCGACAACTTCGTCCTCCATCCACTCCACACATTTGATTATCTTGTGAGGATCCGCCGGAGGCGGATACGGCTTTTCTCTGAGAACCTGCACAGCGAATTGATCGTAGACAGTTGCGTACTTGTTTGCATTAATACGTAATATATGATGTTTCACAATTCACGTACTTTCTCCTCGAGATGACAGTATGCTGTGCTGATGTGGACGAATAGGAGTAGTTGCTTCATTTCTTTGGCCAATTCCAACATTTGCTTTGTGCCGCGCGTGTTTAGCAGGACAGCTCTCTTCAAGAGTTCGTCGAACCTGTGGAAAGATTTTAAGAGAAAGGTTTTTAATTAATTTACGATGGATACAATGGACTAGAACGTTGAAGCCATCACTTTCTCATATAAAAAAATTGCAGTATAATCTCGCTAGAGGCTCTTGCTTATTATAATAGTAAACTCATTAAGATGACAACGATTAAGTGTGCGTATGAAATACTTCGGCAGATGCTAACAGAGAAAGTGCGTCGGGTGTAGACGAAAGACTTTGCGCAATGACAACTTAGCAGTCGATCTTTCTTCCATGTGGACACGGGGATACGTTCATACTCGCGCGAAGGCATAGATCGTACGCGGTAGCGGCATTTATTGTATAGTGGAGAGAGAGTAGGTATAGGTATAGGAATGACGCGTTGAAATTAGCACGTGAAAAAAATAGCCTTTTCACGAGAAGACAAAATAGTGATAAATAGCGTTTGAGGGAAATATATGGAGAATGGAATAGATGGTGCTCATTGCAGCAAACGTTATCTTCCCAGTAGAAAATGAAAACTAAGTGGGACCTCGATTATTTACCTACAGCGAAAGCTGAGGCTCGATACGTGTTGCCACGTCGAGATGAGAAACACGTGTAGAATATTATGTCAAGGCCACTTTTGATCACCGAACATTTTGATGAAATATTCGACCAAAGAATCTCACACTTCTTCTCTCTCTTACGTTCACGTGGTCTCACCTGACTGTAGCCGCAGCGTGGTACACAATATTGACCTCTTCACAGAGCATTTGCCTATCTTCCGCGGAAAGACCCAATCCCGCTGACGCGACATCTCCGTTCACCACGACGATCGATTTCTTCAGAGCCTCCAAGCCCCTCATATCTCTGACTTTCTCATATAACTGCGAAAAAAGTATTAATTATAGGCGACTTGACGTCAATATCTTTTTTTCTACTTTGGGAAAGTCCAAATTAAACAAGAGAACCTTGACGGGATTCGAAGAATCGTGACGAGATCGTGTGATTGTTATTGGAATTATTCTTCCTCGGAAGATTTTCGGGTTTTTTTTACTTGTCAAATTACCAACACGAGGACGGTGCATACGTTTGAAGAGGTGTTTTTTGGAGGACAAATTGTACGTCACGATTAGCCTATCGACCTCTGTGATTAGCGTAAAAATAATTTCAAGAGGATTCGGCTCGGAGGCAAAATATAATGATTCGGTGACTGTAGCGATGACAAACAGCAAAATTCTTATTACGTTTCTCTCGGTGAGAATAAATCGAAGTGCACTGACATGAGAAGAAGACGCCTAAGAGAAGGGAAAGCGAACATTTCAGGCAATAGTCGAGGCGACTCTAGGAGGTTTAAACCGGTGTTCGTACTCAGATCTCGAGAGATAAGAGGATATCAAGATCGCTTAGAAAATATCTCATTAACCAGAATGCTGCGTTGTCTTTTGAGATCATCTCGTGTCGTAACGTTGACTACGAATACCGTCCTAAGACTTGAAAAACCTGAACGTTAGACTTCTCTCTACGAAGTCTCGAAATCTTATGTACTGGATTACGTCACGCGTACTGGACTATTTCCACGCAGTTGCACGTTACACGTGTTACATTCAGAGTCAAGGTGTGCTTTTCGCGTGAAAGGGAAATTGTAGACGCGATGGTCTTGTTTCAATTGGACGTTGCGAGTCCAGCCGGTTGCCTCCCGTGATCGCACTCTATTGCGTTGGAGTGGTCGGTTAAGCCGACGTGACATAATGATGCTGAGAATACTTTCACCGCGGATCGTAATTTCTCCCGCCGCGTTCCGCGCGCGTGGAGGCCTTGACTCTGTTTCTCGGGAGCGTCAAGTCCGCGAGAGAATTTGTGAAACTCGAATTTTTCCGGCTAATTTTTGGAAGAGAATTCAAAGACTTCCGGTTTTCTTAACGTAGCATTCCCAGAAATCGTCGGTATACCCCGAAAATGTTGTATTACTGACATAATAGTGAATTAAAAATTTGTAAGTTTGAAGGAAAAAAGTGATAACGTTCGTCCTGAAACTTGGCGAGGTGCAGCCTCCGTAGTGAAAACGCCGATCGACCGTGGCATTTTCCCTTCACCGCGTGTAGTGCGGTATCGGTTGCGCGGAAAATGTACTTTAGTATCGATTCGCTCTCCCTGTACTCTCACAGGCCACTTTCTGTAGTTTATAATGCTAAATAGATGCTGCAGTGTGCTCGATCATCCCTCGTTAGTCAACCGGATTTGTATTAATTTTTGGCTGATATCGGAATGTGTGAAATACGGGTTACATGCTGATTTGTATTATTTAATTCAAGGAAAATAATTCCCATTTCATTAATAAGAGAGAGGTTTATAAAATCCTGGCTGACCGCTGGTTTTGATTGCCAACCACTGATGCGATTACGCAGCAGTATAATACGAGAAGTCAAATGCGCGCGCGCTTAGGGGTTTAATATCTTTTTACGATGCACATCAGCATTCACAATTCAAGGCGCAAAGCTACGACTATTTTATTATACCGCACATATTTGCAGTGACAGCAGCTACCGAAAAGGTCGAATGAAACAACTGCACGACGCATGTAAACGCCGCAATTACCCATCACGTTACATCCGTTCTGTCAGTGCAGAAAACGCGACGACGCGCGTCGCGCTTATTACCCGACTAGAGTACTTTCGCCTCGTCCCTAATAACGATCGGTTTCAGCTCGTCCTTCGTTATCTTCAAGATACCGATATCCTCTCGCGTGATTTCCCTCTGACGCGAATAACGGAAACAACGAAACAGGAAAATGTTTTGATAATTGATTTCACGATACATCCTCCGCATCGAGACACGCGCGAGTTTTTTTCTGGATTTTGTCTCGGAGGTCTATCGTGCCGAAAAAAAAGAAGACCTCCGAAATTAACTCCGATTCAACGCGAACGTGTCCGTGAGAAATTTCGCAATTTTATCACCGGAGCAAAGATATGATTGCCCGCGCGTTCGAGGTATAATTTCTCTTTCCGCGTGAAGAATGAGACCTCGGATTCGATTTAGACTTCCGCAAATGGTACTGCACTCGGTACCGCTTCACCTCAAACGTATAGAGAGTGCAGCGAAACCCGTTGCACTCGAAGGTAGATACTTGTGTGTCGAAACTTGACTGGGTGAGCGGGTCGAAGAAATCGAATAAATTAATGTAACGATTTGGAAGCGTGGAAAGTACGCAACTGAGTAACAGTGAAACTACGTAGAAACGCGGGATCGCGCACCGATGCATCTTCGACTTTTTGTAGATTATTATTCAGTGATACGAGGTGGTTTAGAGGCCGGTGGGTAATTTCAGGAGGTGGGTATTTGTAATGGTGAAAATATTTACATAAAAAAAAAACTCACGGGAGAACTGAAAATCTCGTCCAAACGAAGCTTAGGATCCTTCCCCTTTTTCGGTCTGACCAGCAAATATATCGTTCCAACATCCGGTAAGCACCGCAAAAGTTTCTCGATCATCACTTTCCCGAGAAATCCCGTGCCTCCGGTCATCAGTATCTTGCGACCCTTGAAAGTCTCCGCTATCCTATCCGGAAAGTCTTCTATTTTCGGATCTTCCATGATTCCGTAGAGTCCTTATGCCCCTGAATTATGCCTTCGTCTTCTTCCTTTCGTTTCCTATCCTTTCTGGAATGGGAAACACTGAGTTCGAACTTAATGCGAGCTATTTCAATGGTTGTGATATAAACGCCGCAAGTCCTGGTGCTCGATATCCCCGTATATTATTCAAACAATTATTAGTTCGTCAAATTCTGCCACACCTTTCACCGGTATGGTAAGTGATATGCAGTTTCGATGTGCTATAATAGTGTTAATTATGTGATGGTGGATTGATGGAAATTCTCCGTATAATTTAATGATATATAATTGTCAGGCTATAACCAAGGTTCGTTTGCACGCGACGAGAGGTAGCAGTTAGCCATTTATAGCGGAAAATTATAATTGCGCGACACTAAAAGGCGGGGAATATTTCGTTTGCAAATTGTATTGCTCGACGGATGCTGGTATATTTAATTGTAATAGTAGGTGATCGTAGGACGGTAGCAAAAATAGATCTTGTCTGAAAAATTGTTTCATTCGACTGTCTCTCAATTCTGGAAATTTTTTTAGTAATTGGATACATTTTTTATGACGAAAGTTCAGCCTACGGATAGATTTTCAGGAATGGTTATTTTTACCGCGAGTTAGGTAATACCAGCCGTTGGGGTAACACTCGATTAATGAATCGGAAGCTTAGATTTTATAATGTCACTTGAAAATGGCACGAGATATCATAGATTTTGGTAATAAAAGAAAGGTAACGCATGATTCAGCAAGAACTAGTCAAACTTGATTCGGCTCGATCGAAGGACGTTTTTCGAAAGTTTATGCATTCCTGAGAAATATCCAAAATCATGGAGCCTGGTGATAACTTTCCATGCACTTGTGGCATTTCTTTTTCTACAGATTCAAAACACGTGTAAAAGGTACGAGGAGATTTTACGCGAACATTTCATTTCTCCGTGCGTGGTAGGGTGGGCTCTCTTCTCGCGGAGGCGGCGGCTCTTCAATCGCGTTTATCTCATTAATTACGAACTTTTCGTCCATATTGGTAAAGCACATTATTCAAGAATGCATTTCGATCTGCAATAATGTTTTATATCGATATCGGCGAAAAGTTCACGTGTAACGAGAAAATCCTGATTGAAGTGGAGAGAAAAATGTGACCTTATATATACCCGCAGCCTTTCGTATGTATAAATCTACCTAGTTGAAAAATTATGGTACATATACAGAGATAAATAATTTCACTGAATTTTCAGAACTGCTTCTGTATTCCTAACGTTTTAGGACCACGCGGCGAACGCTAGGTCGGTTTTCTCTATTTGCTCCTATAGGTTGGCCTATAATCGCGGAGAGCACGAATAACCGGTTAGTTGTAGGGTTTAATGACGGGACCGCTGTATGCGTATCTTTCTATACGCCTTGATATTCTGATTCTGATCCGTGTTCCTACGTATAGGCGCGGCGTAAGCACGCATTGACTGTCATACACACGTGCGTGTGAGATAAGTATGCACGAGTATATTATATATACGTTGGCATGCCGTAGAGTGAGGTAAGTCGAAGTAACAGGTCGTGTGGTTAACATTGCAGCTTCACTGCCAGCTACCAAACAACAGTTTTTCCTTACATAAATCCTCGATGGACTGCATTACCTGTATCGTGTGCTACTTCGATAGCGAAACTGAATGATTTACAGGGATGCGCGCCGTTTTCTCGAATCCGTGGAATTTTGAAATACTTTTGCAATCGAGGACCTTTCAAATACGAATCGACATCTTCGTCTTAATTATATTTCCAACCCGGTACAATCTTTCATATTTTTACTCCGTGGAGTCGAATTTCGACTGATTTTTAGACAGCAATTTTTCTACGGAGTCGAAGAGGTCGTTAGTGACGGACGAAAATTTAAAAATCACCAATGACCCTTTCGAATGAAGCTCGCAATCGCGAATCAGCCTAATCACATGTGTACGGCACTCCTTCAATCATGCCCGGTAGTCATACGAAATACGTATGTACGAAGGA
The DNA here is from genome assembly GCA_963678675.1 of Xiphydria camelus. NCBI lineage: Eukaryota > Metazoa > Arthropoda > Insecta > Hymenoptera > Xiphydriidae > Xiphydria > Xiphydria camelus. The sequence goes on from OY783191.1 coordinate 40,180,338, forward strand.
ATGTGGAAACAATTAGAGCATTGAACGTAACAAACACGTGATATGTGTATATAATCGAGAAAAGATAATTTACAATAATTATATATACATTATTATCCTCCGCGAAGATGAGAGTCGTGCTGGACTAGCGTCAAGGTTGCGTAACAAATGGACGTGACAGGATTACGTGTCGATTTTAATTGGAATATCTTTCTAACCGTTTCGAAGGACTCTGCAAACGTTGCATTACGACGCAAATTTCCAGTTTCCATACCTCAAAGATTGCCCGCTAAAATCGCAATCATTTCCTTACCCATGAGCTTTGGTCTACCTCCGCGTAACACTAGATTTATAGTGACTACACTTGACATTACAAAAAAAGGCGTATCACACGTGCATGAAAAGTTCACAGCAAACGAGTTAATCGCGATAGAAGCCAATTTCAACGCCGTTCGTTTATCGTTTCAAAATGCGGATTCGCGCGATCGACGTCGGGATCTTCAATTTTCCTACTTTGTTCGATTACTTTGGTCTCTTCCGAGGTGAATTCTGTGGCTTGGATGAAAAAGGGCCTAAATGCAAAAACTAAGATCTGAGAAAAATTCGATTAAAGTTGATCGATTCGATGAAAGTAAAGGTCATTTAGGTCCTTTTAATATTTGCAACTTCGTAACCATTGAAGATAGAGACTTGGGACCTTTTTCACTAAAAAGATCTGGTCGAAATTAGTAAGAAAAACTCTAAAATTCATTTTTGACAAAATCGCACTTAGGCTCTTTTTCATCCAAGCCACAGAATTATAGGCTTTCGAAAAGAGTCTCGCAGACGCAATCCGTGCGTTCGCGTGCGTCGAGGAGCGCCGGTTGACCAACGTGCGCGCATGTACGTATGACGACATGGCGCAACCGCCGTAAGAACTTTTTGCTCGGTCGCGCACCTTTATCGCTCGGCAGAGCAGAACTGGTCGTACCCGTACCACGGGTGGAGGTCGACCGCTCGCGAAGCCGTATTACAGAAGGAAGAGCGTATACGACCGACGCGCTAGATTTCGTTTTCTGTAAAGCCGGTGCGCGGTTCCTTCGTCCCTTCCTTTTTTTTTATTTCGTTTCACATCTCGATTCACTTTTACCGCGGCTACCGGCGAGACGGCGCCCCGGTATACCGCATCCATCGGTGCGCGACGGCGATGACGAGTCGATGAGCTCGCAATCCGGGTTACCGAGACGTAACTCGTTTCTTCGACGCGGTTCACTCGTGCAGCGATCGCGCTTCGCTTCGACGAACGGATTTGGCGGCCTTTTGTGATCGAACGATCGAATGCAGATAATCGCGCGAAACTTCGTCACGAGTTAGTGTTGACTTCGCTGAGATCGAGATTATCCCGGCAACTGTGAGCTTTTCAGCTAAAACGATGACGCGCCTTTCGAGAGGTCGGATTCTGATCTACAAGAAAGGTCTGCACCGATATAGGTCAAAAGTTCACGGGTGACGGGATAATTGCGATCAAAGCGAACGTCTCTCCATCTCGCGCGCACGATACGGTACGTGACCGCAGGGGCCCGCGGTTTGGCGCAAATTCGAATGAAATCCTTTACGCGCTGTTATCTCTCTCACCGCGTATTTCGCCCGATTCGAACGGAGGCAAATTTTTCCGACGATGACACTCGCGCGCTGCAATCGACACTGACGCGAAAATACAACTCGACGGACCGAACCGCGATTCGAATTTCCATGTTTCGCAAACCCGAACGGGACACCCGCCGCGTAACCCATTTGCCGTGCCGTATCTCGTTTCGTCTTGGTCAATATCCGCTGGTGGAGATCAAACGGGTTCTCGAGTGCCTTCTTAACCCCGTGCGACGCGCGGATCCGCACGTGCAAAAGCTTGTCGCAATATCGCCGCGGCAGCGTCTTTGTGCAATTCTTCGGTAAAGATTCCTCTATGCGCGCGGCGAAAATATAATTTCGTCTCACCGCGTAAAGATCGCGCGATTCCAGTCAGACTTGGCTTCCGCCGCGTGATATGCGAAAGGGTGCCGGACGACGACTATCGCGAGGGGGAAAACAGTCGAATCTCGCGTGGCGCGTCAACGGGAACCGCTCGGGAGCGCGACTGCGGGCAATCCGTCACGTCGACGCGAAGTTATAAGCACGAAACGTCCGTATTACGTGCGACCTTCTCGGATCCGGCGAGAAATCCTTCGAACTTCGTCACCTGAACCGCGATTCTTCGCGCAGGAGTCCCCCGGAGGAGATCGACTCGGGTGTGTTAAAAATTGTCGTTAAGTGAGATTCTCGGAACGGAAACAAAGGACGTCACACGTGGGAAGGCAAATTGCACGTTCTCTCTCTCTCTGGAAATCGCGCCGCGGTAATAATCAACGCGATGCACTATCGTTCGCTCGTTTAGCGATTAACTGACGTTGACACTGGCATTGGCTTTGCGCGGTCGTAATTTCGGGCCGATTTATCAGACGTTCAAATCCATATTCGCGCTTTAAATACGAACACCGCGCGATTCGGGATTGCACGCCTTTCCAAATGGAAGCTACACCGCGCGGCGATCGTAACTGGTAACAAAGCCACCGCGTACAATCTCGTCCGATGGTAGGTGCAGGCTCCGATTCGAAAGAACGTATCCTCGGTTCGCGCCGCGTGTACACAAGCGAGTATAATTACACCAAGACCATACATCGGTTTGCGCACACTTACAAGGATAATCTCGTTCACCGCGCAATCCCGATAGCTCGCAAGTGTCAAAACTGCCGATCGATTCGATAGCGGGCCACCCGGTCCGATGCGATTGTGAGCCCGTTGAAGACTGAGAATTCGACGCGCCTGATGTCCACTGGACATTCATCGGCAACCGGTCAGGGCCGTAAGGCTTTCGGTGTACGGCCCGAATCGGCTCCCACCACGCGATACCCGCGCCGGGCCTCGGTGCCAGGCGATACGATTCGAGCGATTTCGACGAGTCATTCTTTCCACCTCTACCGGTCGGCCTTTCCTCTCTATATTTTTCTCCCGTCGGCGACTCTTCGAGCGGCGAAGAGATCGAACTTGCCGCGTATATACGTCACTGTCGAAAGGATCGACGTTGACGTAAATCGTTTTCTTTTGAAAAGGAAAAGCACGCGTGCGAATCAATCGTGACGATTGTTATTTATCGTGATGCGGTCGCGCGAACGATTTGCCGCAAATTACTGCACGCGGACGTGCAGCGGAAATATAATGATCGATGCATAAGCGCGAGCACCTGACAAGGCTGTTATTAGGGTAGACACACGGTACGATTCGTGATGTCGTTTCATTACTAGCTGAAATTTGTTGTCATACGCGACCCTGTAAAATTCGTTGACACGCGTAATATGGTATCGCGGAAAAAATTGCAGGTTCACGGCGGGAATGTTATGCTTGCGTGCTTTGCACGACAGTGGAAATATTGCGATCCTGCAAAGCTTGTCGAAATCTATGGAGAGTAATTCGGAGGAATCTCGCTGTACCGCTCGAATTGACATACATACTTATATGCATAATATAGTTTCTACTGTTTGTCGTAATAATGATCAGGGGCCAGGGATCGTCAACGATGATGCCCAGACTCCATAGCCTTCGTTGATGATGAGGGGTCAGGGACAACTTGACTTGGCCCCTGACTTCCACTGTCAATCATAAAATCCAGGTGTCGACTAGGTTCGAGAAAAATTCCGTGACGCTCATTTTTATCTCAACAAAAAATCTGTTCGTACGAAGCCGACCCTACGCGATTACAGTGGAATTGAATCTATCGCTCCTCGTCTCGCGTGACAGTTCGAAATTTCACGGTCGCATTGCACTCAGATTTGCTTCCGCTTAAAGTATTCTACTCACGAAAACGCGCGGTTATGCGCGCATCACGAACTGTGGAAGCCTCTCTGAGGCAATCTTCTACGGGCAGAGATCGAAGGAGAAACGAGCAATTAGCATTTGGGTAGCGCGAGTACAAACCGCGCAATACGGAGATATTTTCGAGTAAACTTTCTCTAAATTAAAGCGACCCTACGTCAGAAGCACCAGGCGAAGGTCTTCGTTTCGTAACGAACTGCAGAGATGATCGCAGCACCGCGAGTATCCGGAGAGGAAAACGCACTCGTCGTGTACCGCGATTTTTGAAAAATCGAAAAAATCTTGAGGAATACACCTCGACATTTTGCCAAAAATCGAAGTCTCTGAAAACGATCGCTCGACCGTCCTGTGTTGTGTATTTTTTCGGGCTAATGACGAAAAGCATGGTTATCGGGTCGATATCACGAAGAGAAATATAAAATATCTATGATTTTTTGCGTGAGACATTTTTTTTCTTCGGAAAGTCATCGACATTTCAGTGTTCCTTTGAAATTTCTTCGATAAGTCCATGATTTTCGGAGTCAGCATAACAAACTATATCAGGAGGAACGGCGAAGAGCTCGATTTCATGGATTTTTTGAAAAATGCTACGATATGGAACAGCTCACTTTCGCTATCGTTAGATGTACAGGGCGTCTTTGGTACCTTCGCGAACCACGCGAATGAAGCGACCGGTACTTTCCACAATCGTAACAACGTTAGTGCGAAACAGTTCGACCTCCATTTAATGACGCAAGTTTACTTTCGTACGCAGTAACGACTCGTTAGCCAGTCGAGCCGAGTCAAGTCAACTGTGGAGAGCGATTTCGACATTTCAGGATGCCAGCAGCCTCGCGTTTTGCACACTAGAATCGCCGCCTCTTGCACTTTCTTTCGTTTTTCCTGCCTTTTCGCCGTTTCGCGAGATCCTATCGCGCCTCGATCGCCGTAGTCGCAACGTAGATATATCGGCGAGTGGCAGTAATTCAGCGACTGCCTTGCAGTTGCAAGGGGATCGCTTTCGAGGTATCCGCTTGTCTGCCGGCTTTAACGACCCTTTCTTCTCGACGAAAGTGCACGCTCAAACAATTTGCTTTCGATGGTGCGACGAATGGTATAGGTACTAGCATTTCTCTAGATGAAAAAATCAACTTTTATCACCGAGCACTCGCTGTGCAGTCGACGCGATAGGTATTCCACTTTCTAAGAATTAGTGTAGGCCGATCGCGCATATCGGGAGAAGAAGTTAAGCGTTAAACTGATGACTTCCCCTCTCATCTCTTTTTTTCTCTTACTTCTACTATATGCACGCCTGTTAGAGAAGCTATGATTTTCTCTATCGCCACCTATGCTTCTATGAGGTCCGATGACTTTCCATCTGTGAAGTCGATATATGTATACCATACCTTTCAATGTTTATAGAAAATTTTATTTTTTAATACACTGGAGCGAGGGTCAGCGTTAATTCTATTGCCGTTAATATTCATGCGACTCGAATGACATTCAATTAGATCAGTGATATTTATTTAGATCAATTCGATGTCCGATTCTGTCGATGAATATTCAATAGTTACGCGTGCTCAAATCAATAATTCTTTTCTCGTTACATACATTTGGATGCTTTGTATTTAAAAATGATATTTAAATAATCTCGCAACAGTAGAAAAAGATTCGTCGTCATGTTCGTCGATGATATTCATATTCCTTTAAGAATGAGATAGGCAAAGTAAACAACCAATTAATCTTCCAAATATATATTATAAAAAATTGGCACTTATACAAGCTCACATTCACCTATGCACGACATATTTGAAAAGTTATAAAATTTTTTATACCGTATCTTAGTCTTACAATTAGCGTTGTATACTGTACAAGAGTATTAGAAATTCGAACGAACGTCACGCGTGATCGATGCAAAAATTCAAGGACCGCGGCTAGCGACTCGTATTGGAGAGCAAACGTTCTTCGATCGTTTCTCTTCACAAAAAATCACCGAGAAAACTCTCGTCTCCGATTTAATTTGGCATTTTTTAAATTCTTAAAAACCGATCAAAGCTCGCCATTCTGCATCACCGTGCCGATCGTCGTTCTGGTCGGCATCATTCGGGAATAAACAAACCATGCGAGAAGAAGTCCGAACATTATTTTAACGCAAATATCGGCAACGTAGAGATACGCGAAAACGCGTCTAGCTCGAGGAAGAGTCGAGGGATCGTCTTTGAGGCAGAATTTCCTTATTCCCAAAACGTAAGCGAGCAAATAAGCGTCCCATTGCAGAGCCTTGGGATCGGTGAAAAATGTTTCTCGATCCGAAGGCGTCATCTGCTGACGCAAGTCCTTCAGCGTGTCGTTTCTGCAAGGAAAAGAAAAAAAGGCGGAGTGAATTTATTGCCAAGAAATAAAAAGTCGACACTTTGAGGATGTTTTTCTGAAGCGATTTTGATCCAACGAGGATAAAACTGCGAATGAGTACACGTCGGGAAAATAATCGCATCTAGAAGTGAACTTTCATCTCGAGTTTCTTTTTTACTATAAAATATCGCACATCAATGAGTCAAACGAGTATACCGCAATATATGCTGTAGAATAGTATGCTAATTTCTATATAAATACAAGATCTTGTAATTCGGGGAAACTCGTTTTGATGTTGATTAATGATAGCAGGACCGTCAATTTTGCCTTGGACCAATATAAGTCGATTGAACTTTTCGGCAAGAATTATCCCCGAAGAAAAAAACTGGCTACGTTACCTCCGAAATATTATTTTCTACGGTTATATTACTTTCAATGATTTGTCGGGAGGAAAAATGTGTGTGTCGCTATTGCACATATAAATTACTAGCAACTTTAATTTTTACCTGAAAATCCACTCTTTCGTGGTATAGTAGTGAAGTAACTCAAGACCCACGGAAATCTTCTTCTGTATTCTAACCAGAAACGGTTTGTTTCCGGTTAGAATGAATAGTGTATCCAGCAGATAGGCAGGGATGAGTTGCAGGAAAATTACGACCAGCCAATGGCGAATTTTAGAAGATGTCAAATTTCCGCCAGGATACCACAGAGCAACTGAATATAATGCCGCGTTAATTAATCCAAACAAATTATCAGCAGAAACAAGATCTTCGGAATGAGAATTCATCGGATCTCGGTCAGTGAAATTGGACGGTCACGTATCAGACACTCGCGCCTGTAAAGACTCTACCCGCTTTGCGTCGCTGCATCGAGTAACTCGGGCAAGCAACTTACAGGCGCTCGACGAGTTTATCGTTTGTACAGCTGTTAGGTACACCTCGCGTTGAATCGACACACGATCAATGCATCCATGACTTAAACCCCTTCAGACCTGGTGTACACGAGAATGTACATGGGATTTTAGCTATTTTATTTTAAAATGTTACGCAAAAATACAATTTTGTACTGTTTGCACACAAATATAAGAAAATTTAAAAAATAAAGATTGCAAAAATATGTTAAAATATAATAATACCCCAAAGGCTTAACATTATTAACAATTTTTCTTGCTCCGCGAAAAAAAATAAGGTCTGAAGGGGTTAAACTGTCCCGTTGAACGTTAAAATCACGGAATCATCGAAAAATTAAAAATGCAAACCTGAAAAAGGATTGTTCATGGCATGCTTCCGTCCGGTTTCCAATGCTTCTTCCCAGGTTAGCGGATTTTCTCCGCTCACAGTGACGTTCATGAAGATCGGGTTACTCGGTTGCTCTAGACCAACTTTCCAGGCTAAACCGATTGTCGCATTGACAGCCATATCGCAGGGAACAATGTCCGTTAAGCATTCTTTATTGCAAAGCACGGAGCGAATTACTCCTTTACCGGCACCGACTATCACACCTGTCGGTCCATTCATACTTTCTACCCACCCCGGGGTTGGTTCCTTCCACGAGGCACCAACTGAAATGAAAATACTTTTCATTGCAATAAATCGTAGAAAGAGACATTCCTGCTATATCCATGTATCGATTCTTCCGTTCTATGCATTTTCTGCTGTAGGATATGAATCATTACCGAGGCAGAAGCTATAACAATCTTAAGATTTACTCTACTCTATTGGATAAAAATTGACGTTTCATTAACAAAGTATAGCACATAAACAATGATTACCTACGGACGGACGCGCAACGCCGACAGGCAGCTTAGCCTTGGCTACCAAATCCTCGCTGAGAGATTTGCTGAAGGCGTACGTGTTCGGCTGAGGCCCCAACAGTTTAGGTTTCATGCCCTCTAACGTCTCGTCGTCTAGCTTATCGATAATGGAAAACACGTACTCGGGTGTAAACGGTGGGGTATAGGCCTTCTCTTCCAGTACATCTTCACCGCACTGGCAATAGGCAGTCGACACGTGGATAAATGATCGCAGCTGGGTCATCTGAGGTTAATAAATTCTTAAGAAAAAATCGCAACAAAGAGCCTTTTTCCGACTATTCGACCTTTATACATAAAGGCAACTCGGCATTTACGACTGTTGGTGGAAATCAATGATTCACCTGTTGCGCCACAGCCAGAACATGTGCAGTTCCTCTGGTATTTACAGTGACTGCAGTCTTTAATGGCATGTCAAATTTGACGTTGGCAGCCATGTGAAAAATGACCGACACTTCCTCGATTATGAATGCTTTGTCGCTCGGAGAGAGGCCTAATCCTTCGGTAGTCGTGTCACCTGATATCATCTTCACCTTCTTCAGTCGCTCGGGATGATCTTGCTGAAGCAACTTGAATGGCTCTTGCTGCATTGGGGAAAACGAAATTCGTATATGTGTACAAAAAGATGCAGTTAAAGGAATAATAATTAAATGCAGTCGAACTCTATCATAAATAGACTCGATCCACTGGGGAATTACGGACATCGATAATCCTTTTCCCGGTAACGCGTCGAAAGAAGTTTGATATATATTTTGAGTGCCGCTGTTTTTCAACCTTGAGCGCCGTTTGTCTCTGGCTCGGGCGAAAAAGGAGGAAGTTTTATAGGTAGATTCTCCGAATGAGAATAGAATTCCGTTGAAACATTTGAGTTATTTTTCCTACTAATTCTCTATCACGATTGGCCGAGAGCCTCGTGCTGCGACCTTGGGGGTTCTACATATTCCTTTTGTGAAAGGACAAAATGAGGAGGAGTGGTTACATCTATCATCTTCATCAGACGGATGATATAAACGTTAACTCGTTGCGAAACCTTTCCTACAGCTATTGCAAATTTATTTCTTACTGAGTCACGACCTAGTTATTTTTGCTATACAATTGACCGCTCGAATAATTCGAAAAGTATTTAATAATGGGCGCTCTGGATAGAATTTTCCAACGTCTTCTGCAACTTATTGGTAAAGATGAGAATACGGAGAAGCTGGGAAAGGGATGACAACGTTACAGAGAAATGTTAATCGATGTACCGGGGCCGTGAAATTTAACCGATAATGCCAACGGAAAGTATTACCTTGATGCCAATGCATGGTGTGAATCAAGCGGTACATTATAAATCTATTCGAAAAGTTATAGCTATGAGAGTGGCTCGAAATTACGTAGCAAGACAGTTATGTACTTGTAGATTATTACCAATGCGCACACTACAATTACAGACTCGCAGACCAGCGTACGATGTAGATATTAGCAAAGCTTGAAAGCTTGTAATTGTACGAGAAAAACATCATTGTGGAAAATTACACGTTTGTGCACTCTCAAGTTCACTTTCACTTTCATTCAAGATAAATGACCGTACATTTTGTCAATTTAGAAAAAGATCTATCCATAAAATTGCAAATGTCTCGCTTGTTCTATCTGTAGCTTCCTTAACGAAGTGTTCAAAGTACAAATAATTTTTTATACTTAATCGCGTACGAGATCGAATGTAACTTTTTTTCCAATTACTTCGCTCAAAAAACTGAGGACATTGACATTCACTAACGATTGGCGAGCTCGTTTCGGCTTCCTCGAATAAATTAATAAAGCACGCTCGAAGAGTGAGTGACGTATATGTATGGCATTACGCAAGGAGTCATCAGTTCTAACAGGTTTGATAATAAAGCCATTCGTAGGTTCAATGAATAGATATATGGTGTCGAGAGAACTCAGCGTCTTTCATAAATCATCAAAGTGGTTCTCGATATCGAATACGTCAATAAGTATTCAACATTTCCGACCGCAAGCGAACCAATGTCACGGGGAATATTCCAATGCAAGGTCATTGATCCTCGTAGGAGCTCTCGGGATTTCCCCTTGAAAATGAGGAATTATCCTATTACCTTCACATACAGCATGATTGACATTATATTTCAGGGGCCAAGCAAAGTAATACCCGGACTTTTTGTGGATATTTATATTTGTATACAAAATTCAAAAATGCGTATAGAACTTCTTTTTGCAGGTTGACTCGTAACCTTTGATAAAAGATTGACGTAATTAGGCTCTCGCTTCTAACTCTGGCTTTGGTGATTTTATAGTTCTACAGTCTCAGCGGAAATAATACGAATTTAAGTTGTCGCGTAGTTAGTAATGTCGAGGGGCAAGGTTAAACCGGACATTCGGTTAACGTTCTGTTTTTAAAAAAGTTACACTTGCGGTTTTCCTCATTTTTATCCTCATCGAGTTGAAACAACAATATACTCCGAAAATATACGACCACGTATAGTCTAAAATTGTCAAATCATCGGCAGTTATTATTCGATCGTATTTTTGCAATGTCATCGTAACTTGGTTCCTTCAAATCGAATGCGACGATTATCGAAAACAAATTATCGGTAAAACTTTTCCGTACACTGAATTCCGAGCTGATCCCTAAATATCCTATCCGTACTCGCCATTATTCGAACCTGCAATCCGGATGCTAATAATTCGCGAAACGGGGCAACTAATTGTATATCCACATTTCCTTCGGCGGATGTAGACAGCTCGATATATAGGACGCGCCTAATTACTTTTCATTCCAACGCATTCGCGCAAACACACATAAAACAGATTTAACCCTGAAACGATAATCAGATAAACTTGGCGCGTAAAATTCTTCCTTCGTCTCGTCGCACGCGTGACGTTATTTTATCTTCATTTTTCTTGGGATACTTAAATCGTAATAATTTTAACGGAAGAGATGTCCTGGATCATAAGTCAAGAGACGACAAAGAGATCGCGGTTAAGTGCACCGAGTCGATCTCAATGCAGCTGCACTCGCAGGTCCATGATCTCGCTGCACTTCAAGGTCAAGTTCTCGAGCGGAAAGCTAAGCATTACGAGTAGCAAACTGGTTAGGTCCCATTTTGCACTGCACCAGTGTTGCAAGGGGATAAGGCTTTCCCTTTGCGAAATCGTCACTGCAGTTTTTCAACTGTCGAACGGAATGCATGTGGGAGAAATTCAGAAATCGTGGCCCTGATCAATGCGACTGCATCCGCGTAGACGAAGCGTCGTGCGATCAGGTGTCACCGTTGCAAGGGCGTCAAAGTCGATGAATAATCGTAGCAGAACACGCGATATAATATCAACGCACATTTTCCAGCAACGCGGAATCTATTCCTTCTTAGGCAGTGAATGAGAGAAATAAATATCGGCGAGCATTGCGCGTAAAAAATACGTCAAACTCCGTTTAAAAAGCCTCTCTACGTTCCTCACCTGCAAAAACGATGCGAATCGCGCCCGCGACTCGACGCCCTTCTTATCTCTGATGAGCAGAAGTACTTGACCTATTTCCGGGCAACTCGTGAGCAGTTTGGACACCAAAACCTTGCCCATGAATCCCGTTGCTCCGGTTACGAGGACGTTTCTATTACGAAACCACTCGGCGATCGACGGCGTGGACGACATTCTTGCGATTGGCTGTGAATTAGAACAAACTGACCGTGAAATTCGGCATCAATTTGCGATCAGACGCATAAATGTGAAAATTGAAGGGAAGACTGCAAATGGAAAAATGGACAAGATACGTAATTCATCGTCCATTAATAGCTACGCATGCTCGGTAAAAGTCTGACGAAATCCGGGGAAAGTGAATGAGAAGGGAAATTAGTCTAGCGGCTCAAATTTCCCACCGTCGATATTCACACTCGTTCTTTTGAAATTTCGGAAATTTCGAAAGTCAGAATCGCGGCAGAGGATACGAATATTTTCCCTCCGAGGGATATCGAAGTCAGTAACGCGATTTCTGCCGGTCGCAGATCTCCGGAGATTTCTAATTCCTTGATAGTATCGCGAAGCGCGTGAAGGGCGAATTACGAGTAAAAGTCAAACAGCCTTGGCCCGTTCTGGTGATTTCGGTCGAATTTGGGAACAACCTCGCGAAATGCGACAATACGGGAAGGTAAAAGCGAAGACAAAAGCGATCGACTACTCAGTCGCTGCGCGAGAATAATTAACCATGTTAGTACACATACGAGTATTACGTGCCGTTAGAAAACTGGACGGTACGCGAGAAAGTCGTGCGGACTTGAAAATGGACTTCTAGCTGCAATCGAAAATGCGAGTTCTTTCTATCGTCCAAAAATGAATGTGACCAGCTGCATTGGCCATTCGATTTCGTGAAAGGACAACTCGACTCCTTGCTATGACGTAAATCGGAAATAGAACGACGTCGTCGAATGAATAAAGAAACGAAAGGAGCTACTCCAAATATCTTTGGTTGTCGGCGTTTGCCGTTCGAAAAAAATTAGTAAAAGTCTCTCCAATAGTAACGTTCGCAAATCACTTCCCTCAAATTCGTAATTATTTTCACGATCAGGATCAGTAATCAGGATTCATATTTTTCCCTTCTTCGAGTACCTACATACTTAAACGTTATTTATAACGGAGCGACAGCATAAACAAACCGCGATTCGTAAGAAAAAAAAAACAGGCATATCGCCAACTCGATATCGGGGTACATTCTGTCTGTTCATTTGGAGCTTACCGCGATAGCCTCAATTATTCTTTCATTTACACCAAATGAATCTTAAAATCGAATCGTTCCAAGTCGCGGCCAAAACGATTAACGTCTTTAACCCGTCTTATTTTACCCGAGAACGTTCACAATTATAAGTGGTACAAAATTAAAACGTACCTTCGATTAACGCGTACTATTTTTTTTAATTTTCACCAGAACGCACTTTCAATTATCACGCACTCTCACACCCGCGGAGCTCGACATTCGACTGAGCATTCGAGAGCGAGGGCAAATTCGAAACGAAATTCTTCCCGCACGTCACGTGGTCACCAAACACAGAAACTGCACCGTCAATGATCCAGGTAACAGCAGTGGCGGCAAAAAGAAACTAAACGCGATATTGACGGTTCACATGAAACAATCGAAAAGACCGACTGACCAACTACCGTCGACCGGTGAGTGCTTTATGTCTCTCTCTCCTGCTCCTTTATACATTCGAACCTTTGTGGGGCTCCATACGAATACGAACGAATCTGTGTGGAACGGGTATAGCCATTATCTTCGTCTCAGGGACGTTCAGTCAGTCGATGAAGTTGGATGAGTTCAGGTATCATTTTACGGTAGTCTGACGAATACAAGTGGTAAATCCCCGCGTAGAGGTCGGGCGCGAGGGCGATGCCCCGAGAAGCATCTCGTATAAAGTCCGGTTCGGTAAATCGTTTCTGCTTCAACGTTTCGAGACAAATTTAGCCCCTCCGTTTGACGGTTTCCGAAGTGCGGCAAATCCAGTATTTATCGACAAATATTCCACGGAAATTGAAATTGATCGTTACGAGATCGTGAAGTAATCGCGTTTACCGCCACGAGAAGCGGTCGGTTTTAGCTGTGCTCGTGAATTTCTCGTATTAATGTTGCATCTTTGTTTGTTGGAATCGCGTATAACGCGCGTAGGTGGTGCCAATGATGCATCTAATTATCGCGAGTCCGGATGCAAATTTCAAGAATCCATTAGTCCATTGGCGGACGCGAGCGGATGCTTGCGCAATGCGGCGTCTTCGACAAATTTTAAGAATGCGCTCAAAAAGTCGACAAACATTTGTTATTTCAACTCTCTTTTTTTCTACTTAATGTCAAAGACGCGGGAACGTCTACCTGATTTTGAAAGTCATCCTTGGCATGTCAACAAAAGAGTCGCTTATTATTTTGATGCCCTTGTGATGTCGATTCTATATTCGATCGCCTCGTTATTTTTGCACGTCCCTTTAAGGCTTTTCTCTTCGTTCTTCGAGTCATGATTGGTTTTTTTTTGCCGGCGAAAACGCAAACTCACGGTGCATCATCGATTCGGGTACTTCATCAATGCGCTGCAGAAACTGAGTCTGACAGAAAGGAGGCGGTATCGCGAATGAAACATGGTTGGAGGAAGACAAATCGTGACGAACGCTATAGGTACATATATGCTTTTTACGAGAAATCAATGTCGCAATATCTAATAGATTTTCCCGTTCATTAAAAAAAATCGACGCATTATCAATTCGTCTTTGCTATGTTTCATTTAGCTAAAGGATTAATACGCGAATGTTATCTGAGAAGACACGAGTGCACATAGTGTGACCTAATAAAACCTTTATCTTATGTTTATTAAATTTTCTTAAGCGTGACTAAATCGATAAGATCGATCGATCACATTTCAGGAGCTTCGAACCGCTTCCATTGATAATCCACGCGAGTTTCCCCCGTGAATAATTTCGAAAGAGCTCTGCAATAACTCCTTCCGAATAAAATCGTTTCATAACGAGAGCATCGTCGTTTCGATAGTCCGGCAAAACACGTAATACGAACTCCGGGTTGCAGAGCACGTTATTACCATTGCAAAATGCTCTGCGTTCGAGAAATTACATATTTATGCAGTGCACTGTGGATTATTAAGACGCCCGGTAGATCGTTGCCGTACAATATTACTTCTCTCGAATTATACGCTCGCCCATGGCTTTCTCTACCAGTAGAGATTTCGTCAGAATTTATTCATCATATACAGTATTCGCGATCAAACGGAGGAAGACATTGGACAGTGTGAACGATTTCTGCATAGGCTCTTCTTAATTGAAATTGTATCGTAAAAAAAAGTATACGCACTTCACATTTCTTCCTGCCGCGGAAAAGGAGAAGCAATAGGAAACAATGTGACGCAAGGATATTAGTAAATTTTTTTGCTTTCTCATTTATATCAATCAAAAGGACCGTAGGTAATAAATAAAGTTTTAAACAGGAGCCACTATTTTTTTCATCAAATTTATTCACGAAGACACGCGTGGGTGATAAATAAGGAAATAAACAAGCGATTCAACATAAAAAAATACACAAACTCTTTTATTCAATTCTCTCATTACAGTGTGATTTAGCAACACGTGGAAACAATTAAAAAGAACAATAAGCTCTACGAAATACTATCCTATAAACAGGGAAATAACAATTACAGAGATGGATCTTAAAGCGGTTATATTCAGAGAGGCTGCATCTCTCTCTCCTCTCTCTCTGGCTATATTGCGCGGCTTAAATTATTCAGAAAAAGACTTTAATAACCATCAAAAGAATTACTCTTATTTTGTGACAGACGCGATAAACCTGAACTTGTTTTGCTCCCATTTTATAAATGCCACACCGAATGTATAACATCTATGTAATATTCGCCTTACCCGAAAATACGGGGGGGATTACTCCTGCGCTTTAAAGCTGATTAAAAAGCATGTACGCCAAAGGAACGACGAAGCCAGTTTTCGACCAAGTAGTACCAATTGTTGTTTTAATGATCCACCAAACCAGGCCCAACAGCAGCGCTTGTAATCCCAAGTGGGCAATCATCAGTCTGAAATAGATATTTCCAACGTTTTTTAACGACTTCAACGATAATGCGGATAAGCTTCCCGCTCTTCGAGAACACTAACATTTTGTCCTTGGATCGTGCCTTCTCCAGATTTTTCGGAGACTCGTTGCTCAGATACGTCCTAACGCCCTGAGTCAAATCGAGAAAATAATCTTCCCAGACCAGAGGTCGTACGTCCAATGAAAACGTACGCTTGTCTTCGGGTGACAGAGATTCGTGTAGCTCTATTAAGCGAGGATTGTTGAACTTCCATTCGGTGAAAATGAAAACGGCCAGGCGATCCAGCGATCTGTTCACATTCGTGTGCAGCTTCACCAGGCTAAATGGAAAAAATAAACGATCAATGTTGACTCGGAAAACGGAGAAGAATATTACGTACTCGCGAAGGGTGACTTACATTGGCCTGCCGCCTCCTATTCGCGTCACTGTGTCCAAGATATACGCCGGTATCATGTGCACGAATATCGCAGAAATTCTAAACCATAGTAAAGACGGCAGCAGCTTAAGATGCGGATACCAGACGGCGCCGCGTAATGGATATCGGTGCAAGTAACTGTTGATTTTGTGCTCCACGGATTCCCACCTGAAAGGATTACTCGTACTGGACGTGCAGTGGTACACCTTTAAACCTTTGCCACTGAAAATGAGAGGAAGAACATCGATTTTAACACCACTAAAGAAATGCACCGTCGAGACCGATTCGTCTTACCCATCGCGTTGGACAGCGTAAGCAGCAACCAGCAAGCTATTGACGACAATGTCCACTGGAATGTAATCGTATATCAAATCCCTGGCAACCGGTAAACGTCTCACGACTCCTCTACTCGCACCCATCAGGAAACCTTGTGGTCCATTTTTCGAAATCGTCCATCCAGGGACAGGCGAAGTCCACGCTGCTGTGACTATAATGAGGGAAATAAAAGGCAAGGTGAAAGTCTGCATGCAACGCGCGAAGCCAAGATTGGTGTCGCGTGAGAATCGGTGAAAACTTACTCATCGACGGACGCACGATGGCGGCTGGAATGGAACCGTTAGCAACCTCGTGTTCAGCCAAATGTTTGGTAAACGTGTAGGCATTCGGATGCTCGCCCAAAATCTTAGGTGTCTTCTCCACCAACGCCTTTTCATCTGATCCTTCTACCACTTTCAATAGTTCCTTCACATCTATCGGTGCGGGATAAATCTGCTCGTGAGTCTCGCGCAGAAAGGAATTCACATACGCGCTGGAAACGTGTACGAAAGCCTGGAAAATTGATCAAAGTGTAAACATCAATGAAATTTGAAGTTTGAAGAAGCTCGAATTTTTTATTTCCAGTTGAGTTCTATCCCTAGGATATGTCTCCAGAGAGCGAGCGTGATCTTTTCCAAAGAAGTTATCTCGAGTTACGTCTATACAACTGTTTACACTTATGATTATCGACAAGAAAAAACAGTTGTTGATCTAAAGAAAAAACCTAGCCTACCTTGAGATTTCTAATTTCCTGGCAGAACTGCACAACGCGTCGTGTTCCAAGTAAATTAATATCAACGGCGGATTTTAAACTGGCCTCAAAATCAAGAGTTGCAGCCGAGTGGATAACTACTTGAACATGCTCCACTAGAGTAAATCTATCCTCGCTCGAAAGGCCCAAATTTTCTTCTCCGACATCTCCCGCAACTGGGATTAGCTTTTTGAAGGAATCTTCACTTCCGCTTTCCTTGAGCTTAGCGAATATCTGAAAAAGAAAAGGATGCAAGACCGTAATAGTGCAGTTTACGAGTAATTAAATTTCAAACAGGACTAAATCACTGATGTCGTAACACGATTACATAAATATTCAGACCCTTGTAGACTTCAGACTCCAAATCGAACTTTGAACTTCTCCTACTCTGCAGGATTCTCTTAATTTCTACACCTCGTAAACATCACCAAAGACATAGCTATGGAAACATTTTGCCAAGCATATAATTTATTCAAAGAGGAAACTATCCACAAAGTATCGTACGATTCCTTTGGAATCATTCTATGGAGGATAATGAAAATCTAATATGTGGACGAATTATAAATCAACAGCGTTCGTTCGTTAACTTTTTAAACGTACCGGATTTTTCGTAAGCTCTTCCAACCTTTGCTGAATCTCCTTCCCCTTCTTCGGTCTCATCAGCAAGTAAATGTTCTTCAAATCCGGACAGCATCTCAGTAGTTTCTCGATGATGCAGATCCCAAGGAAGCCAGTCCCTCCAGTAATAAACAAAGTCTTACCGCGATAGAAATCTTGAACGTGCGATGACATTTTCGCGATGAGATCAACGATCTCCCGAAAAGGAAAAGATTCGCGAGTCCTTCGCACTCCGCCAACTGCGCGGTACGTCGAACGAGTTCCTGACTCAACGCCGAATCGCACAAATGAGCAAGAGAACAGAAACAATTGCAACACGAATAGCGCGAGAGGCTGTACGGGTTGTACTGATCGAGCAAAACGTAAAACCACGAGAGAGTCCTGGGTAGGAAGGCAGAATGGTGGAATCAGTTGGTGACTCGGCAGTGTCAGAGTCAGGCAAAGGAGGTAACGAAGCAACGCAACGAAGGTAACATCGTAAAGTGGGAGAGAGAGAGAGAGAGAGAGAGAGAGAGAGAGGGAGAGGGCTAGTGTACACGTTGGGTCCAAGAAACATGTACAGGATCAGCACGAAGAAATTTGGTATAGGAATTATACACTTATAGAGAGAGAGAGAGGAGAGAGGGAAAAAAAGAATTCTCGTGACATAGGCCTAAACTAGTATTGCTAATGAGACGAATTAAATAGGTAAATGGCATCTGAACGCAATCCCGAATCTGCCACGAACAGGTAGAATGTTTGGGTACTTTGCGCCTGTCAAGATGCAACCCAACGAGCACCGACGCTCGAAGGAGTTGTGGTAGCGGTATCACAGGGGCGCCATAAATTTTTCTCACGTTTCATTGCAAAAGACCTCCTCATAAACTGTATAAGTACACGTAAATGTTTATTATTAATTTAACGGGTGGAAAAATTATTCACTCAATACGTCACGAAATATCTAATAATATTCGTATACAATCTGAAAAAACTTCACCAAAGCATTTCGCGATCAACGAAATGCGCGCTTGATGCAAATTGCACCTATTCGAAAAGGCTACATGGTGTGCATTTTAGACTTCAAAACTCGCGAATATCAAATGCTGCTTCATTAAAGAACGTATGAATATTTAAACAGCCAAGCATAATCTCGCGTAGCCACTTACGAGAGTATACATATTTAATATATGTAGATCGTATATTACATAAAATCAAGACATATATATATACCTTTATACGTAGTCTACATTGAGTCGTAGTAAAATATCTAATATTCTTTATTCCATAAAAAGAACGACAATAAGATACAATAAGAGATACAGTATTTCTCGTTTCATTTACAGTCCACGTATAGCGTTAAAAAGGCCTTTTAGAGCCAGATCAAAAACAATAAAAGAATCACGCTGAGCAGTGCCGCGATCATAGGAGAGTATCCGAAGAGAAGCAGCAGTCCCCAAAATAGAGAGAAACTAACGAAAGGTGTGACTGTTGCTATTCTCTCCATTCTGGAAGAAGAAAAAAATTTAAGCGAAATTATCACTAACTTATATTACCGCAAGTAGTCGGTCGGCATGTGTACGTTTTATAATAAATATCCACGGGTATGGCTTTCATGGAAACATATTGTCAATTGCAATCACGTTTGAAAAAATAACAAAAACCCGACTCGAATAGTCATCATTAGGTTTCGGGGAAGTCGAGACAACAAGATTTGTCAATTGCAATCACGTTTGAAAGAATAACAAAAACCAGACTCGAATAGTCATCATCAGGTTTCGGGGAAGTCGAGACAACAAGATTTGTACTTCTCGAAGAGACAGTTCTTCGAATCCGAAGGTCAAGATTCGCGAACGCTCGCAAAGACACGGATTCGGTACAGATTAGTCGTTTCGCTTGGTCAATATAAATATCGCGAAATGAATGTCATCTTGTGACACGTCGACGGCTTCGATTTACCTCTTCATTTGACTGCGCGCTAGTGTCGTAGTCGTCGCAGGCTCCTTGTGGAAGTACTGTCGCGTCCCGAGGACGCAATTTTCAAAATAGGAATCCCATTCTATCAGCTTCGGATCCATAGGATGAGTCTCTCTCTCTTCCGGTGGAAGACTGTCCTGGAGCATCAGTGTGTTCTTCCTGGTGAAGTTCCATTGTTTGCTCGTAAAGTAGGAAGTATACTTGCTGCCCTTGGCATACCTCTGCTGAATCTCGAGCAATCTATGATGTTTTTCAAATTTTTCCTCATTTTCGCCGGGATCTTCAAAACGCTAGACTTTTATTTCGATGCACTTACGGACTGGCGTGTCCCAGACGTCGTACGATGAAGTCCGTAACGTGAGCCGGCAAGACTTGAAAGAGGTAGAGCACCATATCGTTTCTCAGCCGACTCGCCCTTGGGTGCGCTTTCGGGTACCATATAACGTCCTTGCAAGGATGCATCCTGGATGCCTTGGTCACCTGTTCGCAGTACCTGCCCCAGCTGATCGGGTTCACCGCGCTAGAGGTGCAATGAAAGATGTGCAACTCGCGCGGATTACGCGTAGCGTGGAGGGCCGAGGCTAGAATGGTGGACACCACCATATCGGCGGGAATCGCATCCAAGAGGTTGTCCGGACTCGCCTGAAAACTAAGGGAATCCTCCTATACTCCGAGTATCTCTCGAAACGCTCGCCTCGTCCTCTCGGATCTGTGTTTGGTCGTGAAAGTGTCGGAAGAAAAATTATGAAGCAGCGCCCGTCGCGATAACGCGCATCGCGGACCGCGAGGTGACGCGGTCGAACATTACGCCGAAAGACAATATTGTCTCGACTGCGTTTGCCGTCGGTCAATAAACGATCAAAGTCGTGATCATCCTTGCCACTTACGTGCGAAAGAGACCTTTGGTCACTCCGGCTATGAAGGCGCAGGCACCGCTATTGACGTTATACACCCAACCCGCCTTCGGCTCTCTCCACGTGTTCAAAACTATACTAGGCCTAACGATGGCCAGTGGTACGTGACCCTTTTCCTTGGCCAGCAAGTTCTCCGCCATTTGTTTCGTAAAGGTGTAGGTGTTTGGATGTTTCCCGAGGAATTCGTTGGTCCTCGTCTCGAGTTCTCGCGACGACAGCTTCCCCACCTGCGACGTTAGGGAGTTCTCAACGCGGACGACGAAATGTCTCGTCGTCGAAGCGCGCGAGTCGATCTTTGAGATCTCTCGTGCCAATGATATCCGATCGAAAGTTCCACCGCGTATATCGCGACCGCGAATGCGTTTCCCCATTGACCTACAATCCCGAAAAATAGCCCCTTTCCCCTCGATTAACCGCGCTAACCATATCGATGAACTCCGCGGGATCGATGACTGACGGATACAGCTTCTCCTCGAGGTCTCTTACGTCCCGGGTGCAGTTAGCGTACGCCGTAGACACGTACACCATGACCTGGACGTTTCGCATCCTTTTCGCCAGGCCGAGGATCTCGCGCGAGCCGACCAGGTTGATCTTGATCGCCAATTCGAGCTGAGAGGCGAACGAGATGGAAGCGGCCGAATGGAAAACGTGGGTGCATTTCGAAATGAGGAGATCCCTGTCCGCCGCCGACAAACCCAGTCCGTCCTCCGTAATGTCTCCTGGAATCACCTGGACCCTTTCCAATCTGTCGGCAGGCACGTCTGAAAACAACTGTAGGCGCCCGGCATCGCCGCGTCAACGTCTCCGGCCTTCCCATTTGGCACAATTATCCGCGCGCCGGATGTTGGCGTCGTCCTTTTTTCATTCCAACGATCAGCGATTGCTCGTACAGCGCGCGTTTCACAAACGGAGGTTTAATATTCCAGCGGGGTTACGACTCGTCGACGTTTAACTGTACTCAAAATTAGGAGCAAATGTTGTAACCTGCTTTTCGTTACGAACAGCCGCAGGCGTCACGACTGAAAGTTCATTCGGCGCGTTGCGCGATTCCATCCACGTATCGGACACAGAAAAACTATTTCACGACGACCGTGACGTTATGGGGTACTATCGTTTCGGTTACCGATATCGTATTTGGCAGCGATAAATATCCTCGACTCCGTGGAGTAGACGCGAGTGATTTTCAAAACTCGAACGATTCGCACTCGTTGTAATGAAAAATCTGGGATTTTATCTTACGCGCGCGTGCGAATTTCCATCTTACCGGGGAGGAGAGGATGTGCGTTAGTCGATCTCGCGGATCCACGCCTTGCCTCCTGCGTACCAACACGAACACCCTTTCCGGTCCAGGATCGATCTTCAATATCCGCTCCAATAAAGAGCCTCCCACAAATCCCGTCACTCCGGTTAAGAATACCCATCCACCCGATAATAACTGCTTTATGGACAACGATCTCGTACCGTCGGACGACGGATCCATGTTCGTTGTGGAGACTTGGCAATTTTTCTGACCGCGGACTTCTAAATGACGTCGCGCGGGACGAGCGTTCGTGCTGAATTCGTGCAGCGACGGCTGATGTTGAAACGTTTCGGCGAGAAAAGCTAACGTGGGCAAATTCCTGCTAAAATCGTCATCGAGTAATAGCGAGTACGCCTCGGCACGAACTTTGGCCGCGACTCTCGTCGCTTGGGAAAATTAGTATTTGCAGATCACGATTTTTGCCCACCTGTCAACACAGCGTGGATTTTATTTGAGAAACATTACACGTATAGCGAACAAACGGACTTATTGCTAATTATCCTTATTGCCTGCCACCTCTAGACCTATTCTCCGAGTAAGAAAGATAATTTTAACATCTTCCTTATTACTAGTGCAATTTTTATCGAGAGAAATTTACGAAATTGAAGCCTGAGATTTTTTTCGCAGCCTCGATGGGACCAATTCTTTCATCACCTTCCACCGACCTACTTTTGATCGGTTCGCAAATCAGCTGACTTGATATCCAATAGCGCGTGCCTCGTGTCGATTTATTTATTCATTAACTGCGAGTGCATCGGTTTTTCGCACGCGCCGTTTGGTTAATCGCGTTTCCGGTTCGCAAATCAAGCCTTTATCCCCCCCCCCCTGCTTCGATTTTCTGAGATTATTACGTGAGAGAATAACAATTTTACTGGATTACGCATACGAAAGATCCGTATATCGACTCTTTTTACTCTACCGAAGAAGCAGTTTAATTTTCTGGCTGATCCGCAAAGCTGCGTGAAACGAATTATTCAAAGTCTATTTGCAACTTATTCAAATTTTTTATACAAATTGCGTCAGTCGAGGATCAAAGAAAGGATATTACCGAGCTGTCGCGATCGTGACCGTTCCTTGCGTAAATGTTGAGCACATGCGGCATGAATTCCTTGTACAAACATCTCCGTTTATCGTAGGCACAGCCATAGAAGAGTCGTGTGCCAAGTTGGAAGTTTCTCCCTAGGATATGTCTCCAGAAAGCGAGCGTGATTTTTTTCAAAAAAGTTATCTCGAATTACGTCTATTTTTTATTTCCGTAAACAATTGTTTATACTTATGATTATCGACAAGAAAAAACAGTTGTCGATCTAAAGAAAAAATCTAGCCTACCTTGAGATTTCTAATTTCCTGGTAGAGCTGCACAACGCGTCGTGTTCCAAGTAAATTAATATCAACGGCGGATTTTAAATTGGCCTCAGAATCAAGAATTGCAGCCGAGTGGATAACTACTTAAACATGCTCCACTACAGTAGATCTATCCTCGGTCGAAAAAGGCCCAAATTTTCTTCTCCGACATCTCCCGCAACTGGAATTAGCTTTTTGAAGGAATCTTCACTTCCGCTTTCTCCTTGAGCTTAGTGAATGTTTGAAAATTAAAAGGACGCAAGACCGTAATAATGCAGTTTACGAGTAATTAAATTTCAGACAGGAATAAATCACTATGTGCCGTAACACGGTGGCATAATTATTCCCCTTGTAGACTTCAGGCTCCAAATCGAACTTTGCACTTCTCCTATTTTGCAGGATTCTCTTAATTTCTACACCTCGCAAACATCACCAAAGACATAGCCATGAAAACATTGCCAAGCGTATGATTTATTCAAAATGGAAACTACCCACAAATAATCCTACGATTCTTCAGGAATCATTCTATGGAGGATAATGAAAATCTAATATGGACGAATTAGAAATCAACAGCGTTCGTTCGTTAACTTTTTAAACGTACCGGATTTTTCGTAAGCTCTTCCAACCTTTGCTGAATCTCCTTCCCCTTCTTCGGTCTCATCAGCAAGTAAATGTTCTTCAAGTCTGAACAGCATCTCAGTAGTTTCTCGATGATGCAGATCCCAAGGAAGCCAGTCCCTCCAGTAATCAACAAAGTCTTACCGTGACTGGATTACGCATACGAAACATCCATATATCGACTCTTTTTACTCTATCGAAGAAGCATTTTAATTACTTGACTGATCCGCAAAGCCACGTGAAACAAAGTATTCAGTCTATTTGCATCTTATTCCAATTTTTTATACAAATTGCGTCAGTCGAGGATCAAAGATAAGATATTACAGAGCTGTCGCGCGCGATCGTGACCGTTCCTTGCGGACGTGCATCTTTGTTTACTACCGCGTAAATGTTGGGCACATGTGGCATGAATTCCTTGTACAAACATCTCCGTTTATCGTAGGCACTGTCATAGACGAGTCGTGTGCCAAGTTGGAATGCTATACGGATGCGCGCGCTCGTACGCACACAGCTCTACATTATGCGCGCGCTCGTACGCACACAGCTCTACATTATGCGCGCGAGCGAATATGCATCGCGCGTATCGATTCACTCGTAACGACGAAAGGATTTACCACCGAGAGGAGCCGCGTCTCTCGCTGCTCATTCTCAAACGACCTTTACGACTCGACGAAAAATATGCGAATGTACTTTAAGACAGAATTTATGGAAGCATTCAATGCGTTGACGTTTGCTTCCTTCGTCGAGCGCCTGTAGAACGGCAAAACGGAGCGATGAGTCATACCGCGCATTGCGTACACCTGTTTACAGGGGCTTTCATTTCTTAACAGGAATATTTTTCTCTGCCGAGGGGGGTGCTAGGTATTTAAATTTGTCGTATCGACCGATGAAGGAGGAGGGAGACGTAGGAAATGTAGAAAATAGTATAACACAGTGATTTATGAATCCCTCTCAATTTAGTGTGCCGTTTCGTTGCCCTCTTATTCGGCGAGTTCAATGGCCCGCTTCCCGTTCAGACTCCGAACCCTAATAATATGTATTAGGGTCCCTTCGCTGCCGGTGATACCGAACGGAACGGAAATTACATATGAATACCTAAAGGATGCGCCTCGACTGATTGTGATGCCAATAACGAGCGCGTCATTTTTTTTTAAATCTGTCTACAATGGTACGTTTGATTTATACCATTGAACGCGGTACGAAAAGTCAGCAGGAAGATCATCCTCGTGTTAAAAGAACGCAAGCAAACAGCGCGAGAACCGTACCTACGATTCTCGGAAATATCTACGAGGTTGTGTGCGAGCGCGCACTCGTAAATTTTATTCTTTTGCAATCACCTTGTGCCGCCTGTCAAATGGAATATGCTAATAAATCTTTGTCAATATTTGACCATTCGATGAGACGCGATTTGTCGCGTGTGTGTAATGAACTTGCGGCTAACGCTGGATGGTGCAAGCTGTGGAGCGCTTGCACTGGTGTACAAAGTTCCGGTGGATGCAGTTAGCTGGCAGCACCGCGATAATTGCAACGCGATGCAGCGATATTTTATCGAATAAAAATGAATCGATTCGAGTAAAAAAAGAAATTCCTTGGAATCGCGAAATTGTAGGATCGACGGGGAAAGGATTCATAATACGGGGTGCTTCTCTTCGAGTATATATTTATTTTCAATCGTTAAGTTTACAATCGTTTTACAATAGTAGTATAATAATAATAATACTATTCATTAATAACCGCTGCGTAATCGCGAGGCTCGTTTTCGGAGACGTTCGCTCTCGCGAGTCATCGCCAAGCGTCTTCTACTTTGTTGCACCTGCACGCGTCAATCTAATTTTACCGAGTCGCGTCTAAATGGTCGGACGCGTGATTAATCAACGCACCGACGAAACGAGCGCATTTGGCACGCCATGGAAGATCGAATTAGGGATTCGAAACGGCATTGAAGCTCGCGTTTTAGCGCGAGCGGGGAGGCCGTAAAAATTGATCGTGGCGCTCGAACTGTCGCGTGCGCTTACGCTTGCACGGGTGCCACATTTGAGATTAAATAACTAGACGTTCGAGGGATCGTGCATTACGAGGGGATGCGTTTGCGCATTGCATGCTCGATCCTCTCGTACCCCGTGCTCTTGCGTCAATTCTCGTTAGCTCTGCGGCGGTGGAATAAAACGCCGCAACTCGTAAACGCGAAGGAATCGAGAGTTCTCGAGCTTTCGGTATCGAGTGTACATGGAACTTTGCCAATTGCAATTTATTTTGTCACTGATATTTCGCGACGGGAATGCTGGGAGTAGAG
Source organism: Xiphydria camelus (assembly GCA_963678675.1). Lineage (NCBI taxonomy): Eukaryota > Metazoa > Arthropoda > Insecta > Hymenoptera > Xiphydriidae > Xiphydria > Xiphydria camelus. The sequence continues at coordinate 40,206,444 of OY783191.1, forward strand.
GCGATAATTTTTTTAATTCTCTGTACATCAATCGTCATTATTGTCCTACGCTTCTTCAGTTTCCGATAAGAGTATCTTTCGATTAAAACGTAATTCTTCGCGCGCTCGATAATCCTGCGTAGAATCTACGCGATCCTCGAAACGCGTTTCGAAAACCCATCCGAAGTACCGGAAGTGACGAAGAGTTGCACGAAACCGTTCTGCGCGCGCTTGGGGGAGAGAGAGAGAGAGAGAGAGGGAGAGTGCGCGAGCAATTCTGGGATTTTTCGCGAGCAAGAATTGGCGCCCCTGCAGAGATTTGGCAGTTGCCCCAAGATGGCGGACTCGGCTGGCGTGCGACGGGCACTGGCTAAAAAGTGTAAAAATCACGTTAAGTTCGGAATTCTGTGTTAAACTCGTCGTACCGTCGGTGCCTCAAGACTGAAGAAACCTCGTGCGAACGAGAAACGCCATCGAACGCCATAGGTACGTTCGACAGTCGCGTTTCGTGGACCGTTTTCACCGCCGAGCAGCAGCCGCGCCTACACGTTCGTCCGCGGTGCGAGAGCACGTTAGCGCTCTCTCTCCTCTCGCTCTCGCGGTATAACAGGTACATTCGTCGAGCCGACGACTCGGAGTTCCGTCGCGAGCGACAGGCTCGTCGGGGTTCGCACGACGCGTCGCGCTCGGTGTGATATAAACACGAAAATTCAACGGTGCTCATTCGCAACCCTCGCCGTGCACTCGCCGCACGACCGTGAGAACGGCCTGCTGGCTGCGGCCCGCGATGCACCACCGCCCTCTGCGGCTGTCTTCGCGCCCCCTCCCGACACTGCAGAACTCCCTCCCCGTTTCCTCGGACTTGGATAATTTTATCAAGTCATCGGCATCCGCGAGGGGAGCGACGTCGCGACGCGACACCGCTCCGCGAGACCGATACCGATTCTTCGAAACCCTCTGATGTGACTCGACCCGCGGTCGTCGTCGCGTATGGATTCCGCGAAAGCTGGCACGCCGCGTACTCGCGAGTGCGCCGCGATGCAGTCGTCGCGGCTCCTCGTCGAAGGTCGGGAGATGCTCGTCGTCGCGGGCTCGTGATCGCCGTTCCCCGGTCGTGCGGTGCACGTGTGACGGAGGGGTAAACGACAGGTTGATACTTTTCTTCTTCCTCGCGAGTCCGGAAGTTAGGATAGGTCGAGAGAAACGTGCGACGACCGAGGTGTGACTTTCGCAGGAATCAGTATTCGGTGGCAAGCGATTCACGGCAACGGTGCGCGCGATTCTATTTAGAGTGCGCACGGGTACGAATCGAACGGTCGTTTTCGCGCCTCTCGCGGGATACGATTACGAAATATTCCATTGCGAAATCATTTGCAGTAGAATACGTACTACCGGGCATTATCTTCTCTCGATAAACAGAATTATTTGATGATAATTACGATAGTAACGCTCGTCGCGTGACACGGGGATGTCGTACGCCAGAATCCAGCAATAGTTTCCCTCCGAGAGGATCTTATCTTCGATTTCATCCGAGACGCGGTGGACGATCACGCGTACCTCTTGAGCGAACAGCTCGTGCGAAATGAATTATTATCAGTCTCCCGCGCGATGACTGCTAGAATTAGAATCGCGAGTAGCGCCTTCGCGCGTCGTCTTCCAGCCCGGCGAGTGATTCGATACACCTGTTTCGTTTCGGATCAGACGGACTCGGCTGGGGTTGCTCGTTTTCGCGCCTCCCTTCGATCGTCGACCTCGCCTCGAACGGAGATGCGTCTCCGATCGCGTAGAAGGCAAAGTCGGGCGGAGAAAGGCGGACGTTGAATTCTCGCGTGCGAGGAACCACGAAAGAAATCGCATCTGACGCACGTGGCTGAGATATTCGAAGAGGGAGTGAGCGTCTCGCGTTGACCGACGGGGAGTATTGTCGCGCGTTGACGTCGTGGAGGGGCATCATCGGTTGGCGTTTGATGGGTATAAGGGGTCTTGCATTGGGCCAGACGCGCTCAGTACGATTCATTGTCGTTGTCTCCGACGCGAGGATCGCGAGCGTGGTCCACTTTCCGACGCGACTCTTTCTCTCGTGTTTTTTAGGCCGTTGACCGACGCTTCGCGCTAGCTCCGAATTTACCCGCGCGTCGTGTATAACTTTTTTTTTAATTTTTTGAGTTCATGGATTAATTATCATCATCCGACGAGGGAATTCGGGTAAGAGTGGTTCGATATTGCATGCGAACTTTATTTTCACCGTACACGTCGAAGGTCGCTCTGGCGTCGCGTAAACCAAGTTCAAAGTGTATCTCGGTGCTTTTACGTGACCCCTCGATCGAGGCATTCGGCCAGTCGAACGTCGAGGGACCAACGCAGGTGAAAATGGCACGCGCGAGGATTCACGGCGATTTTTATTAATTCGGAGCAACATTCGTGGAGCTTTGTGATTTTTTCGAAGACATTTTTGAATCTCGAAACCCCGAGTGACGTTCAATTTTTATCAATTCTTCAGTTCACCCCTAGTTCCTGCTCCAAACGGGGACCGACAAATTGATCCGCGCCAAGCTGCAGATTCCTACCTCTACCTATATTCGCGCATAAAATACGAGCCACTCCGCGCCAAGTTCAACGAATCGCAAAGCCGCGGGACAGAAAGTATATCGCGTACACACAGCCGTCGCGCAACGTTTTCGAATGTTCCTCGTAAGATCGACCAACGTTTTTCAACTCTCTCGCAACCGTACAAGCTTGGCCTCATATTTATCGCGCCTCGTCGACGCGACCCTCCCAACTACCTTCGAAACCGTCGTCGCCTTCTTTTTGTATTTGACAGCGAAACGCGCGGCGATTCATTCGCGTGTCGTCGGAAAGCTTCGGATGCCGCGGCCTATCGCTGATCTCGAAAGGGATAGCGCTCGATACACCACCGTGTGCATGCACTCGAATACCGTGCGTGCGCTGCGTGCCGCTACTCGCCGATGCTGCATCGCGTCAATGCCGTCACGATTATCGCACTCGCTCTGCAACCGGCTAGGCGCGAGAAACTTTATCATTGCAAATGGATTCGAGTAAATTATTTCTTCCAGCACATAACCAGAGATTTTCAAGCAGCAGCCCTCTGCACCGTTAGCATAATCGTGCCACTCGCGTAAAAACGTTTCATTTCCACCGTCGATGTTAATCCTGCCCTGCCTCCCCGCGAGAAGGATCGATGCGTTTTCGCTTCGTATCGCCGTAAGCGAAGCACCCCCCGCGCGGAAACTCGCGAGCCACGTCGCGCCACCGAGTACTTGTTCGCTTATTGTCGGTGGGATCGAGCGCGCGCGACGTGGCGCGCCGCAACACCGTTTTACGAGACCCGCGTGCCAGCGTGCGATATGGATTTAGGGCCTTCTCGCGCGCAGGGCGTTTTGCCAGTTGCACCGACGAGGCCGCGACATCGAGTCGATCGTTCGCCAGGGTCCCGCGTCGGGTGGGAAGGGGATCGCGGAAAGGAACGCGAAAAAGCATCCGGTTTCGCGAGACAAATATCGTCGGCTGCTACGACGAGCGCGCAAGGACTGCCCCTCTCCTTCCGTATTATCAACGCCTCTCTCGCCGCTCTTCCGCGATACTCGATCTTCCTCGAGATCTTGAAATCCCCCCGTCACGACACACCACGTTCATTCCAGTTGTTGGCCGCTTCCCCGTCCTCGTCTCCCGCGAATACCCGGTCCGTTCATGCTACACGCGCCCGACCATCCGCTCCTCGCCGGAACGAAGAGGAATAGGGAGGAATCTTTCGCGCGCGCCGCGCTATTCACGCAGCCCATGCGTCCGACTATGTACACGTCAGCGCGATCAACCGCGGACCGTTTGGAAAGTTCTGTCCGAGTCTCTTTTGTATTTGTTTCGCATTGTTCGATATTTCCGCGATTCTCCGAGGACGTTATTAACGTCGAGCATACCGCAGGACGTGTCGTTATGGCGAAGAGCGGCGATCATTGCGGGGAGAGCTTCGTGGAGGGGTTTATGTAGATGACGGTCGGAAGGAAAATTAATGGGTAGAGCGGCAGAGAAATTTCTTCGACGGGAAATATAAGTGTCTGTTATACGGACTTCACTTCTACACGTATCTAAAGTGGAATTGCGAGTTCCCAGGATGTAAAGAGCCGCTCGAAGGCAACAGTTACCGTGATGCCTGTTATTAACAGCTTACGTATTACCGCGACGTATTAATCGTTCGTACCGTATTGTACTTTGGTTGGAACCAGCAATACTCCATAGATCCGATGATGATTAACCGGTCAAATTCGCCAGAGGCTGGACCCGCCGGCGAAATAACGGGTCGATAAGGTGCGATCGATAAGCATCCGACGTGTCCGCGCTGTCGCTAAATCGCCGAGACTCCTTTCTACGCGATTCGTACTCGCGTACCCGAGAAAGGTTAACGAACGCTCCGCGGCTCATTGATTGACCGCTGCTCATATAGCCGACGCGATTATTGAGTTTTCGCACTCGTAGGTGCTCGTTTAAGCTTTGACGCGCGGCGCGACCGCGGTATCGAGACTTTATTCGTGGCTGGTGACTTTTCGAGACACGATTTCAAAAGCGGTAAATCGATATACGCGGTCGACGATAATTCACGTGGATCGATAATTCTCGAGATAATTCTTCAAAAGGACGCAAGTCCGCCTGACATTTCCATTCGAAGCGTCGGACGAGAAGAAGCTACATCTTTTCGTCCCGGGACCGGCGATTGATTTTCAAGTCGTCGGGTGAATTTTAACGCGGATTCTGAATAGAGCGGCGATTAAACTTGATATCGCGCGACTCCAAACGCGCCTTCCCGGAATACGAATAGTTGGTCGGATCGTCGGTGAACGACGTCATCCTTTCCTTTTCAAAAACTCTCCATCGATGAAAAGCGAATTCTAGCGTATTCGCGGAATAACGCGTATACGCGATTATTCGTGAGAATTGGAAACGGGAAGTTCACGATTAACGGGGTATCATCCTCGATGACCTCATCAGTTCGCACCACTAACTCCGACGCGAGATACCTCCCACTGTCGGCAGGATCTCGTCGCGAGGGGTATTACGGAGCTCGATCCTACGGATAATGATTAATCGTAGCGTGGCGGTGAACGAAGAAGAAAATTAGTAGTTTCGCCGGTCGTGGCGTCGTGGGGTGCCGTTCGCCAATCGCCAAACCCAACTCTGGGCGGACTGAAAAGCGACCGTGTATAACCGGTGGTCTCAGAATTTCAACGCGAACGAGCGTCCGTCACGATATAGCGACCAACGTTGAACCGTCGTCACTTGATTCGTCGTGGGACGAATAGCGATGGCTCGAGTCGACGTGCGAGCGCGAGTCAATTTTACTATTCCACAGAGGGTGAGTCTTTCTCGTGCGGTTTCGAAACGCGGGAGACGCGCGAGTGCTAAAGCGAGAGCTAAACCGGCCCCGCGTGAGAGCGAGAGCGAGGGAGGGAGAAAGAGGATCCCCGTCGCGCACTCCTTTACTCCCTCCACTCGCGGACGTCCTTGTATAACGGCACGTGTGACGAAGAGAAGATTACGCGTCGGCGATCTCTCTCGCGGTCGCGGGTTTTTTCTTTGTATTTCCTCGCGTGCGTTCACTTGTTGTGATTTAGTAACAACAGACGAGTATACAGGCGAACGATTGTAGCCAGTACCCGACGGAATTGAACATTTTCCGCTCGAAAGTGACTTTAAACAAATTTCGTAAAGTTATCGAGTTCCCATTTTTTCCCTCCGCGCGATACCGAACGGAAGTCGCCGTACTCTCGCGCAGGAGCGGTCGCCGTTTCCGCTTTGTCGCGTGACTCACGCCAGTACCTATCCCACGCACGCGATGCAACGACGAGCCCACGTCGCGAAACGGGGATTCCAGGCGGATTATCCGTCTACAAAGAAATTGTCGAGACGACCGTATCGGGGAACGTGGAACTTTCCCCTCTCGCCCGCGGGGACTGAATCAGAGTCGATTTCGCGCGAGCTCACCTTCGTTCTAATATTCTGGAAAAATTATAACGCGTCATGGCATTTTCGCGATGTTACAGCGAGGCAAAAATCGAAAGTGCAGTCGCGTTCAATTTGCGCAACGAACGCGACGTATAAAAAAGTCGGTTCGCCCCAACATCGATCGAGATCCCTAGTCGCCGGAAACGAATTTTTCGCGAGAATCGTTGGCATGTACGCGAGCGAGTCGCGAAATACCGAAGGAGGTTCGCCGCGCGATTACACTTACGTTCGGGAGGGTGGGAAGTCTCGCGAGAAAGGGTCTTCCTCGTGGAGAAGGGCTTCTCCCGACTGCGGCTTCGCGCGCGCGAGTGAGAGCGGCGACGGGCGGAACGAGCCAGAGCGCGTTGTTCGCGCGTCGCATAACGGGTTTTCGTGTAACGGGGTCGGTTCCTCCTTCCTCTCCCGACACCGCGATGCGCTGGCTGGCTTCGTGACCGCGAGGCCGAGACGCTGACCCAGAATCTCCTCGTCCGTTCTCTCCGCGCTCTACCGTTCGATCGATCTTTCTCCAATTCTCATCGCGACTTACGTTCCGCGTTTCGTCCACACGATACGCGTATGTACATCCGTATATCCGATCGACTCCCGCGTCCTCTCCCAATCGTCGACACTGAAATAGCCGCTCGTCGCTGTGGCGTCGCATATACAAGTTCGAAATGCGTCGCATCGACGACACGCGCGCACCTATATTTTTGCGTATAGGTATATTTTTGCGCGACGCGATATACCTACGCGAAGAGAGAACGCGTCCTGGCGACTTTTATGATTAGCTTGGCGTACGTATCGGCCGCGTTCGGCTATTGTGAGGGTACAACGGTTCATTTTTTTTTGGCCGATCGTATAATAGCCGGACGCCGCTCCTGTCGGGCTTCTATTCGGCGTGGGGTGATCGACCCGTGAAACGATAGAAACCGTACACGTCTGATAGGTACTAAGAATTACAGAAATTAATGGGCATACGAAAAGAAAAATTAACGAAATACTCGAGATGTCAGAAAATTATCGATCGATTGATTTTTAGCTTAATTTTATCTCGTGATTCTATCGACCCGGAAGTCTTTTCCGAACGAGTGATAATCGCAGCGACCGCACGTCCTGCGGCTCTGTCGATATTGGCCTTATCGATGTACGGGGATGCTATTCGATGCGCCCGGAAATTGACGATATCTAATGGCCAGATAAGAAACACTCGTGACGATAATGATCCGCTTTAAAGGAACTGAAACCCACGGCGTGGAACAGAGGAAGCGGAATCGATCGAAATCGTGTCGCTATTTTTATTCCGTCCTCTGCTCGTTGCGCGGAAATAAGGACGGAGCGAAATACGCGTAGCCGATACGTAATATCCTACCAGGCGGTTAAACGCAACGACATTTCTTCCTTGTTAATCAAGACTCCAACTCTCTCTGTCTCGATCCGAGACATCCTCTCATTCAGTTTCCAATATATCCTACTTATACCCTACTGGACTGCTTGGATAAAAAATCTAACGGACCCATGGTAATAATACGAAAGTCGATACTGTCGAGTCTGGCGACTCCCAGTGGATCCAGCATCTCGGAATTATCAGCGTTTCAGGGAAATCTATCGCATGACTCGTCGGCTATTAGAATATTGTTTATATTCGGCGACGCTGCAACTCGATTCTCGAATCGAAGCCTCGAACGGGAGAACCGACTCAATTTTAGCTGCGATTGAATTCGTACCGCGCGTGACATTGATGGGACGTGATGGGTTTACCGTAGAGAGCTCGAATGTAGGTGACGTTGTTTAAAACTGTGAATCGCTAAGTAGGCGTACCTGTACGGTCGGAATATTATTTAGGATTTCGCCAGCCAGTTCAACAACCGAGCTTCGTTTGATTTCGCGGAACAATTAGGCAGATTGTTTGTTTTCTTTCGCGATAATATGTGGATATACATTACACGCGATGCTCCAGGGTCTCGAGGGAGAGGTTTAAAATAATCGTTACGGTTACAAAAAACGGATTCTTATCGCCTCCTTGTCGTCCTCTTTTTTTTTCACTGCTTACATTCCAACTGCGTACAGTCGGGTTCCTTTCTAATAGATCGATCCTCGCACTTTCACAAGCCTCGTCACTATACGTTTCAAAATTCGTCGATTCGTACGGGTATACATCGTGCCCCTGGCGACGGCGCGCGGCGCTCCGCTGCACCAGACACCATCCAACCGTCACGACACTCCTTTCTTCGCAACTCATACTTCCGACCAATTGAACCGTTCAGGAGCGCGCCGAGCATCTCCGCTCGTTACGATCGACGTATAGCGATGTCACAGTGCCGCATTGTATTCCAACAAATAGTTTATCGCGAGAGCGAATAATGGATCGCGTTTAGTTAGCGGCACATCAGCAGAGGCCTCGGCGCGTGCACTCACGGGGGTGCAAATTACGGGACGCGCTCCTCGTTCACGCGCATCGAATATTTTCTGTTGCAGAAGGAAAATTCGCTACTGGTGCGACATGAGGCTGAACGCACTGGCGAGTCCGCTTGGCAAATTTAGGGAAGGAAAAATCGTCTACCAATTCTCAACGCACATCAAAAGTCTTCGCCTTTGAGAATCTCCGCGCGACGTGCCACGTCGTCCCTCTCCTTTCTCTCTCTCTCTCTTTCTCTCTCTCTCGCTTCCGATATCCGCCCCCCTTCCGTCCGTCTTCTCTCGGCCGTTTCCTCACAACGCATACGCAAACTCTAGTCACTCAAGGAAATGGCCACGATGGCTGGCGATGGCGAGTACATCTCCATCAAGGACTTTTACCGGGACAGGTCGATCTTCATCACGGGTGGTACCGGATTTATGGGAAAAGTCCTTGTGGAGAAACTGCTCAGATCCTGCCCCGGAATCAAAAATATTTATTTGCTTATGAGACCCAAGAGGGGGCAGGACGTGCAGCAGAGGTTACAGGAACTTCTCAATGCACCTGTAAGTCTATACGATCGACGCGAAAGAACTTACCGAGCAGGATAGTTGATCGATCCGTTAAATTAGCTCAACGACGCCCGGCAAGAGCATTTTCTTAATAGCGATAAAATCTCCCCCGACAACGCGTCGTATTGTAGATGCAACCGATCTGTCATTTCGAACGATTCTCCTCACGACGATCTCGTATCCTTGTAGCTATTCGAGAAACTGCGACGGGATCGTCCCAACGAATTGTCAAAAATCGTACCGGTCGCGGGTGACGTCACGGAGTCGGAACTGGGCATCTCCGATGCCGATCAAACCACACTCACACGATGCGTCTCGGTCGTCTTCCACTCGGCTGCTACCGTTAAGTTTGACGAAGCTTTAAAGCTCTCCGTTACCATTAACATGCTTGGGACTAAACGGGTGGTGCAACTGTGTCATCGCATGCATCACCTCGAGGTAAGGAGCAGGAGGAGGATCGATGGGGGGGGGGGGTGACTTCGCGTTGGGGACGAATCGAAAACGCGCAATATCGGAGACAATTTTTCGTTCGAACAAATACAGTGTAGAATTCTCGCGCGAATGGCGACCCGACTGTCGAATATCGGTGAAAATATTCGAATGCCCGCGCTACGACGCGACGTTCCTTATTCATAATAACGACGTTTATTCGCTCCCGCGACATCGTCTCACCACTGTCCGTCCGTCGATGGCAATTTTAATTTAACTTCGCGCTAGAAAACAGTGCGATTCTTCGTCGAGAATCGCGATACCGATCTACCGGTAGCAAAGGCGATTTCCAACGACTGCTTCGGTTTCGACGTAGGCCCTCATTCACGTTTCTACGGCTTACTGCAACTGCGATCGAAAGGACGTCGGTGAAGAGATTTACTCGGCTCCGCAAGATCCAGAACAAGTGATCTCCTGTACCAGCTGGATGGACGACAAATTGGTGGAGCAGTTGACGCCCACGTTGATCGCCGGTCGACCGAACACGTATACTTTTACCAAAGCTCTGGCGGAGAAGATGCTCCATCGGGAGAGCAAATCCCTGCCCGTGGCGATCGTCAGGCCCTCCATCGTGTTATCGTCGTTCAGAGAACCAGTGGCCGGTTGGGTGGACAATTGGAACGGTCCGACTGGAATCATAGCCGCTGCTGGGAAAGGTTTCTTCAGGTGAGAGAGTAAAAAATGTCACTCCCAAAGAACTTACGCTCATTGGAATACGAAGTTTGGGTCCAATTTGGTTTGCTCGAATAAATGGCTTCGTAATGTCTTCGCGCTTTACTCTCGCCGAACTTGTCAGGATATTGCCATTCGAAGCGAACGCACGTTTTCTCTTACCCCATTCCAGGACAATGGTCTGCCACGAGGACAAAGTCGCCGACTTGGTCCCCGTCGACATCGTAATAAACCTAATGATCTGCGCGGCTTGGAAGACGGCGACGCAGCATAACGAAAGCATTCTGGTGTACAATTGCTGCACCGGTCAACAGAATCCCATAACTTGGAAACAATTCGTCGACCTGTCCTTCAAGTACAGTCGAATACATCCGGCGAACGACGCGGTCTGGTACCCGGGCGGGCGCTGCAGGAGTTCCACGCTTTTGAATTCGTTCTGCGTGACGTTTCAACATATGTTGCCGGCCCACATTCTCGACTTTCTCGCGCGATTGAGAGGCTCGCGACCGATAATGGTGCGCATTCAGTCGAAGCTGGACAAAGCTGCCAAATGCCTGGAGTATTTCAGTACGCAACAGTGGAACTTTCGGGACGATAACGTCAGAAGATTGGGGGAACAGCTCAGTGTCGAAGACAGGCAAACCTTCATGTTCGACGTCAAACAAATTGATTGGCCGTCGTACCTGGAGCAGTACATTCTGGGAATTCGGCAGTTCATACTCAAGGAGAACCCGGACACGTTGCCGGCCGCCCGTTCGCATATAACGAAGTAAGTACATCCTCGGAATGCCGAAAGCCACGTACATTCGTCTCCGCCGTTGAATTCTTCATTTATACATATTTGCGATTCCGCTGCAACTACGCAATACCGACTCGCGTACCGCGGCTATGCAATATGTATTCGCCGCATTCCAACTGAATATATCAACGTCACGAACTCGGACCACTCCGACGAACCGTCGACTCTGGTCTCATCCTCACCCTTCCCTCTGCTTCTTCTTTTTCCAGGTTATACTGGCTACACAGGGCGGTCCAGTTCGGCGCGCTGCTCGTCGTACTCCGTGTTCTGCTCTCGCGCAGTTCCCTGGTGCGATCCGCGTGGTTCTCCCTCCTGTCCATCGTTCTCCGCATGTGCCGCATGATTGTTTGACGGCTCGGAACCCCGATCGACGGTAAAGATAAGTGTAACAAGAAGCAGAAACTAACCACAAAGCATATTGTAACGGCGCGAATCGCCTTACGACCTTGCCGCTCAGCCTCCTCGACATTAAGGCGCTACCTGCACTCCCGCGAGTTGGCCTTCTCGATGATTGTATTCGTATATTAGCCGCGGCTAGTTCACGAGTGTAATGATACAAAGAATGTCGGTTACCGAACGAGGTTCCAAGAGATGAAGACGCGCGCAATTCGCTCATCCCGCGATGCGATCGCGTCGACTGTGTCGTTGCTACCGTGCCATAGGCTAATCCATTTAGACGCTTGAAGAAGATACGAACATTCGTGCTAGGATTACACATACATGAACACACACATACACACCCACACCCACACACGAACATCCTACTTTAGGACATATTGTATCGTCAGTAATATTGAATGTTGTGACGACGAGAGTTTAAGGTGGACGATCGAGCTCCTTGCTATCGAAAGGATCGATCGTCGCGTCGTTTGTAAGTAGTAAACCGGGAAGAAAGAGAGAGAGAGAGAGAGAGATGGGAGGGAGAAAAAAACACAGAGAGGGATCAAGAAATCCTCTCAGTACTTTTGTGATCGTCAATTCGGAGAAGAGAATATCTCGGTATGTATTACAGTCGTCGGCGTTCCTCGACAAGTGTAGTGATATCGACAGTCAAGATGTGTTCGCGACATCGATACTTTGCACAACATCAATTTTGTGATATTAATATTCTTAACATCCGAACGCGTTTCTCGAAGAGAGGAGCTTATTTAATCCGAAGCTTCTTGACGTCGCGTAGAGGTTTGTTAGTCGCTAGCATCTGCCCCCGTATTCGTCCGTTAGTTTATACACCATAATCCCATTCCGTGTTTGTATCGTCGGTATCTGGCATTCTTTTCCTTTTCTCTACGATATAAGGTACCTATAGGTAGATATTTTGCAATGCCCACGACGATGAGAGAATCGCATCGCGAAGGGATCAACGAGCGGTCGATCGCGCCGATTCGAAGCGGGCATTGGCGCGACGACTGATAGGTCCCCTGTAGGTTGAAGTCGGGAAGGTAACGTTTGGTTAACTGGCGAAACATCGATGTACGAAATGGTCGAGGAATGGCAATATTTAAGGTATGTATAATTAGAAGCCGGCGGACGTTTGAAAAACGGCCGGTGTCGTGCAAATGTTTTAGGGACATATAATACTGCGAAGCCAAAATGATTATGTGTGAGTTTATCGCGGATCGTTCGATAAGCGATTGAACGGTGGAGTTCGTTTCTTACTTATCTATAGTTTATATTGTCTAGTAGAAGAGGCGTCGATGAGCCCTGAAATGATATACTATGAGGTATCTATGTATCTTACATGTTGTCATTATGATACTAAATAGTAATATTTTTTCTTTTCCGACTTCAAAGGCATCGGCAACTCTAATGTCAATTTGACATAGAACGTTTTTTGTTCAAGTCTTTCAAAATCATCGTGGTGCAAAATTTTTTACGTAGATACAGTCACGGCTGAACGAATGATGGATGCAATACTTCTAACGGAGAACACATTTTTCGCGGGCATTCTGAGCACGATCTACGAACATTGAACATTCGTGAATTGTTTCTAAAATACCCGTGACGATGAAAGATTCGTGCTACGTAAAATATTGCCTCCGAATAATATTGCAACATTGTTCTTCTTACTGTCGCGTAGTGGAATTCGTTAACGATTATTACGACAGACTACTGCACGATCAGTTATTTTGGATTACATCATATCGATCAACGATTTAAGTTCTATAAAGTCGAAAATTCATTGAAAATGTTATTTGAAACCTCGCGTGAGAAACCTCGATCGTCGTCAATTGTATTAATATTTTATTGTAATTGTTGCCTATGCCTTTGAAACAATTAAATTACGAGTGATTGAGGGAGGGGGGGGGGGGTTAATTTTAAACAGAGTATATTTACAAGCTATTTATTATCCAAGTCGGCGGAGTGGGCTTCCCCTAAAGACAATGTTTTACGATTCATCATTTACCGCTGCTAACGATTTAGTCTGGAGAACAAGTATAGGTAATAAAAAGCGGGTGCGACTAAATTGATTATTATCGACGTAAAAAGAAAATGATGAACGATAAGTGCGTATTTCGAGCCCCAGGGGCTAAGGGAAAGGCAGCACCACCAAGAGTTCTCACCATCAGCTAGTCCTCGTCTGTAATGTTACCGGTCATACGATGCATACAACAAAACAATATTTAATATTATTAATTTAATTAATATTATGCTGTACTATTATGAAACAGATTAAAAAATGATGAACCATTGCAGAAAAATTCGCCATTTCGCTTCATTTATCAAAGTCTAGTATCGTAGCGAATATCGACAATGACTTTTCGTCGGGTGAAAGATATCGCGTCACAAAGTTCCGGAAAAGACGCCGCGCGTGGGTTGGTCCTCCACTTACACCAATAGCTACGGTGATCATGGACCATTCCAAATGAAATGTTCCTCCAAAACTCAGTGATGTAATAATCGAACGATTCTGATAAAAGGAATATGATAATCGCGTCTGATTAGTTCCTGTACGCCCGTTTTGCAATTCGCAATGACGATTTTCGGTACCGTTAACGATATGCTTGGAGAGAGTGCTCCCGCGGAATATAGGTACCCAATTTACATCACCGCAGCTCCGCAGGGGTACATCTAATGGGAGTCTACTTATATGGACGCGTCATATTTTGCCGCCAAATTAATGCGGACTGTCCTTTACGACGAGGCCGGTACCGTGGTGCCGTTTATTGATTGCGGCGCTGCAGTACCATATTTCCGTCGCTCTGGTCACAACGCCTCTCAGTTGACTACGCTCAACGTTGGCCATTTGGACGTGCGGAGACGATAGTATCGTCGCGATACGGGAGCCGTTCGGGCCATTTTCGGGGTCAGCCGCTGCGTGATCATCGCGGGCAATTGTTCGGTAATAGAGTCATGTATTCGAGCAACTTGAAACGAACATTTCTCGCGTGTTTCCCCATTTGATTACGACGCTGTGTCTGGTTTGAACTCAGACATGTGGTACCTGGTCGTATATCGACATCAATGCCATATGTGTTGCCCGCGTTATCAGAGGACGTTTCCACGCAATCGGCTCGCGTCAGCTGCGCGTTGGTAAAACGCGCGTATTATTCTTCACGAGGCGAATCTTTTAGTCTTTAAAAATGGCCAACTCACGTGCTCGTACAGGTGCAACCGGTTACGGCACGGCGGGTGGCCTTCGTCAGGGGCCTGCCGCTCGCTGTGACGTCACGGGTTGCACCTCGCCATGCGTCAATTCAAATGATTGTCAAACACGTGAAAAATCTCGTACGCTTTTAATTAAAATGAATTTCGACGAAGTTATTTTTCCGCGTCCTTTCCGCACAGAGCCGACATGCTTCGTCGTTCCGAAAGAATATCCGGCGGTAACACCTTATGGCCGATAATAATGGACGAGTTTAATCAGGATTCCAGCGCGGCCGAGGTAATTATTTGATCGATCAAATGGAAAAGGTTGATTATAGATTCGTACGATTCACTTTCAAAATCCCCCTAGATTGTGCTTTCGAACAAAGGAGGCCCGAAAGTAATTCACAACGGCTATATGTACACCCTGCACAAGAAACAACCGCACACCATCCGATGGAGATGCGTCAGCCGTTCGGTGCATTGTCGAGGAAGTCTCATAACTACGAACGATTGCACGAAACCGAGGGTCCGCATGGAGCACAATCATGAACCAGATTTTGCGGCCGCCCAGTTAGCGAGGGAGCGATATATGGCGTTAGGTCAGCCGCGCGTATTGCCGGGTAAGTGTAGCAAGTTTATATGCGGATGCATCAAATGTCTCTTGCATTCTCGAGACGTGCGTGTACTTTTGATAACATCGTGCGTATAATATCATTTGGTATAATCTGAAACTCCTTGAGTTACGAGAGGACTTCCCTCCTCCCCTTTTTCTACGCAATACACGGGCATATCATACGTAGAACGTTTCATACGTGTGCAGTCCCCTGCAGGGATGCAATTCTTGCACGCGATACTGACCAATCAGAAGAGAGGCGACGTGCAGTCAGGTGTGCGTGCAGAGGCACTCAGTTTTAAATGACGTCGCGACTGCTGTAGCGAAAGCATCGTTAAGTGCTTCGGAAAAAAAGTGTCTTAGTTGCCGTTTGTGAAGTTCAAGTGAAGCAGACAATGCGCGCGACGGGAAGAGTGACAAAAATAATGCTTTGTGATCGAACGCCGACAAACTTTAGTGCCGCGAAAATTTTGAGGTTAGAAAGTGGAACAGAGTGGCATTATTTTGCGTCTGATTTTTACGAGCGAGACACTGTGCCGTACTTTTGCATTCTTCCCTAACGCGAATGTGTAATTTTGCAGAAGAACAAACAAACAACGCGGTAGAAGCGACTGGCGAAAACCAAGTTGACTTCCTCAACGAGCATGATCCCCTATCCGTATCCGAGATTTTTCATCGCCGACAAACAAAGTCGTCTTCGCAAAATGGTGAGTACGATGTAACAAATATTTACTATCGCATTTCGGACGATAAAAGATCAGAAGCACGGAGTACTCTACATTTATTTGGAAGAGCTCTTTTGCGCGTTCTCGCGTGTTGGGTAGCACGTAAATGTTTGTTCCACCATTTTATTTTGTTCAATCATTAATGAAGCAGCAGGAGTCAACATAGGCTGGCTAATTCGCGCGAATTTAAATATTATGCCATCTGAACAATCACGAGCCAACGCCAACCTGGGCCAAGATAGATCTTTATCTACTTGTACTGAGAACCATGAACGAAATATATTCGCGAGTTTCTCTCAGAATAATGCTTTTGGATATTTCGGCGTTAAATAAACAGTCTCTCCAAGAGATATCAGGAAATAATTTTATCTCAGACTAGTCTGCGTCTGGCTGGGTGACTGGGATTCTTGTATTTGAAATTGGGATACACACGTGTATCACCCTCGCGATACTTTATCGCGACGCGCTTGCAACATAGTTGGATATCGAATAACATCGTTACGCGACTATCCCCTGCCTTCTCGAAGTCTCCGTTTGAAACAAACGACAGCGGCCAATTTACGAGTGTTCTGCCGTCGAGCTGCCTCGAGTACCAAAACTTGCGCAGTGCTCGGCTAATTTCAGTCCCCTGCGGGACAGCGTTGACGCTGAATACGTATGTGAATATACTCATGGAGAATCGTGCACGCGTGCACCCCAGGGCCGATAAAGGGTAGACGCAGCTTCGCGGGATTGCGAGCAACGCGTAAAAGTGACTTTGTCGCGTACACCGAGTAGAAAGCAATCTCTATGGAGTAGATAAGAGTCGCGGCGTCTCCGATCGATCGCGAGACTCGTGCGCGTCTACGATGCTTGCGATCGGATTCTCGCTCGTCCTCTCACGTCGTTGCACGAGGCCGCGTCCACCCTGTATGTGCGTGCGCGCGACGCGGGGCAGCTGCCGTATCCTCTAGCGTCTCCGTGGACCTTGCGTATTCGTACGCGAGATGGCCAAGCGTAATGCTTTCGGGGTGAAAAAAAGAGGAGGGGAAGGAAAAGGAGAGAGACGGAAAAAGTCAGGGAGAGAGAACGAGAGAGAGCGTCTCCGTCCTCGAAGCAGCAGCAGCAGCAACAGCAGCATCATCGCGAACGTTTTCGCGGATACTCCCGTCTCTCGTGCAACACGTTAATCGATGAATTCACACAGGGTGGCCCGATGTAATCAGGTCGGTTAGTAAGACACACATATGATACGGATAATGCGTGACGACCGGCGCCGTCGCACATGCGCGCCCCGACGCCCCTCGGCCACCGATTTCGATTTTAGTCATTCCCGGGTTCGGGTTGGGGGAATCGTTGCCTGTGAACCTCGGAAGCACGGTGCAAAGCACATCGGCCATCTTCTAAGCTCGCGTATCGCTCCGCCCGGGCGAAAACGATCTCGCTGGCCTCACTTCGACCGGCCAATCCGATTCGACGATCGTCGTGAAGTCTCTGCCGAGCATCGCGGACTCTCGCCGGCTTTCGGGTGCAGTTTAGACGCGGCTGGCAAGCTCGGTTGGTTGAAATATACACGCGTAAACGCGGATTGACGTATAAGAACGCGGTGTGCATCGACGAGTGTGTGTGTCGCTCGGTTTTGACTCGCGAAAATACCACGCGCGACTCCGTCGGTTCGTGCGTACGTATACGCGCGTCGTCGTTTGTCATATGTACGTAGCACCGAAGTCGCGCTACCCGAAACACGCCGTCGTTGTTGTTGTTGCTGCTGTTGCTGTCGACGACGATGCCGCTGCTGTTGTCGCTTCCGCTGCGCCCGTCACAACCCCACGACCCCGGCGATACTTTCGTTCGCGCAAGCACAACGAGAGGATTCTCGCGAAGAGGGAAAGCGAAGGAGAGACGTGCGATTGCAATCCCGCGCGCAAGAGAGAAAGAGAGAGAGAGAGAGAGAGGCGCGTCGAACCGGCATTGAGTTCCGACGATAGTGCTAACGAGCTTTCGAGAGCGTCTCGCCGCGGCTGTGCGCAAAGTGGTAACCCGTGCTCCCGCGTACGTAACGCGTATACCTACGTCGGAAGTATACGCGTATTATCAGCCGGGCCGGACGAGATTATCATTGCTTTTTATAGAGCCGTGCTGCGCGGAAGGCACGCCGTCGCTTCGCTTCGAACCCGCTCCGCACCAGCCGATAATAATAGTCGAAATATTTTGGTCGGAGAGTACACGCGGTGTGCTGCGCGCGGTCTCGCAGCGCCATGTTTGTTTTTATTAATTCGAGAACCCCCCGTGCGTACGTACTACGCGCGCGTGCCCCCCTCCTGTCCAGGTGATCCCACGATCCCCCTTTTCGTACGCGGAAGAGCGGTTCGCCGTGGCGCTAGGGAGGGATCATTGTCCCCCGTTCCTTCCCTTCGTTTCACGTCCCTGCGAGATTTGGTTCGACCTCGCGCGGCCACCCTTCCTTTCCTCCGCGCTTTGCTAGACGGCGTATGCGTACGTACTTTGCGCTGCGCCTGGCGATCCTTGCCGCGTTGCGGAATTTGGTCGTCGTCGTGTCTTTCCGTTTCGTCTCTCCTTCGCTTTCTCATCCGCGATTCTCGCGTAAGCGTACGCGATCGAACGCTCATTGCCGATGCGAAATTACGTGAGGCATAAGAGGCGGGAACGTAATAGGGTTTTGATTTGAAATACGAGCCGAGGCAAAGCGATAAGGCGGTCGTCCAGAGATATACACCCGCGTCTCCTTGATTCGCTGCTTCAGTTTCGGTTTCATTTATGCTTTTTTTTAATATCTAGTTTTATTAAAACATTCTTCATACATTTTTAATCCACTGTAGCAAAAGACAACAAAATCGCGGTAGTGTAAAATCCGATCGAGTCGCAACGGCCATTTTGAAAAGAAGAATCGTCGATTAAAGAGGAACTCCCCTTCGCTAGCCTTCTCCGAGCTCTTTATCGATCCACCGAAGTGGAAGCGTCCTAAAACGCAGCAAGCACTTTTAAAGCGAAAGTTGGCTCGGCCGATCTCTCTCGATCGGTCGTCCGATCGTCGTATCGGTATCAACATCGTCACATGGAAACGTTTGGATACGAATTTAGATTCTCGAGTAGGAGGGAATGTCCTTGAATCGAATTCGAATTTCAAGAGTCGTTTTACTTCCTCCTTGCAGAATACGCGAAACGTCCGACGGTTTAAAGCCCTACCGTAAATATCCCCCGTGGAAAAATAACAAAGGCCATCGATGCACTTTGCGCTCTTATACGCACCAGTCGACGAATGTCGAGATTAATCAGGATTGGCGTTGAATCGACCAATCCATGCTCTTAAAAACCATTCACGTTCCAAAAGGATTTCCGAATATCTCGGATATACGACGTATTGTAGAGGTCGGATTTTCCCCTGCGCGTGACGTGCGACCCTTGCGACACGTCTCGCTGCCTCCGCGCTTCGGCGAAATGGCGATTAACGCGCATCGCGTCGTTCACCGCGGCTCCACGCGAGAATAATCGAGAGTGAAAGGGGGATGGATGCCGCTTTCGATCCAAGGTCCCTCCCAGCCTCTCTTCAATTTCGATTTCGAGCTTCTCTCGGTGACATCGTCGCGAGAGGGATAGACTCGATTAACGCCAATCCACGACGTTCCGACCCTCGCCGCCCTCTCCGGAATCCCTGGAGGATGTTATTTTCGAACGTCCCATTTTCTCTCTTCCCGCATAGATCTATACTCGGCGTCGCTCGGGGAGAGCGAAGACTTCCTCGGGTGCACGAAGCGCCCGCGGCGATCCGCAGGAACGCGAAACAGAAGACGTCCACCTTCGAGAGGTCGTATCCGTAGCTGGACGTCGCGCGCGAAATCGTGATTCCTCCTGGGCCGCGAGGTCTCCCTGCCTGAGACGCTATTTCGCGTGAAATTCTGTACGAAAAGGCGGAGTGGATCATGAAGCAGGAACCGGAAGACGAGGAGGATTGCTTCCTGGAAGAGGGCATGCCATCCGTCTCGCCCGGTCACACGGGAAGAGTGCGCTCGCACGCCAGGAGCTTGCGCGCTATGGCGAATCCCAGCGCTGTCTGGGCCCACTTCGATCTGTGCACGAATGACCCGCTGAGGGCCCAGTGTCGTATCTGCGGAGCCGTGGTCGTACGGGGTGGCGCTAACCCTCGCCAATGCGGAACCACCAATCTGCATCGGCATCTGAGGGTTCATCACGGCGGGAGGCTCATCGGCCGGCGATATCATGGTAATGAACATAAACAAAGTCGCGCGTGGTTGTCTTCTTCTAGGCATGAAGAAGACGCGATGAGAATACGAAGGTTTTTGTATATAAATCAGCGAAAAGGATCCTTCGAACGGGCGACGTCCGCAGAGTCGCTTCGACTTCGCGGTTGATTTTTTCCACGTCCTTGCGTATTCGAATGCAAGTTTCGCAATGTCGATATCCTCTGGGACTCTCCATTAACGGAAATCGTTGCACACAGAATATCGATGTCGTTCTGCATCTCCAATCCGGTCTCTTACCCCTGAAATCCCTTCCCGCGACTGTATCATTCAAAATGCATAGGCACTCCAGATTCCCGTATCATACCTATCGTACCACGCAAGTTTACGGTCTCCAACGCGACACTTCTTTCCTATCGATTCGGCGCTACGTCGATGTTGCGCGTATTTCACGAATGCACGTCGCACAAGTCCCGTTCCTAGATGCACGAAAGAAAATCTCAGATTAGAATTTTTTTCTGCAGAATCTCTTTGAGATTTCCTCGATAAATCCATTTTTCATTATCGTATCAATGCCATAGCGCGATGAGGAAAGTCCAGCTTCGAACCCCTTTCACTTTTCGACGCCCCTTTCACTCCATTCCACTTAACCAGCATTATGCGGGTGGTGCACGGGATCAGTAGTAAATATCGTGGTCCAGTCGGCCGTAGACGAGTGACGTTGCCTCGTGGAAAGCGTGCCTGGTTGAGCACGTGACACGCGAGAGTGAATAGTGGTCCACGTGGTCGATAATTGATTCGCCGTTTCCGATAGAATTATCCATCGTGTCTTTGAGGGATCGTAGTGACGCTGCAGCATTTCACGTCCGTTTGTAACTTACGGGCTGCCCATATCAATTATTAGAGTTAATAAAGAGAATTGAAAATTCGAAATTCTTTGATTTATTTTTTTAATGAGCTCCCAATCAAGATCGAATAGGCGCGTGTAAGTGGTTTCCTCGTTAGCGGCAACCATCAATTAATAATCTACAATTGCACGAAAGTGAAATATCACCCAATCACGGCCAGTCGCTATGCCGAGTTTTGAAACCGAGAAGAAAGGATCGGTTATCAACGGGAGATCGTTTCGTTTTAACCGTGTATAATCCCTACGAGAAACACGGGGAGGACATCCGTGCATTACACACGGTCGATTCTAAATTTATTCCTTGGACTAGAGCCAAAAAGATCGCTCTTACTGCCGGCGAGTCAAAGTGCAAGATCGGGACGCGAAGATATATCCGATTTATATGCCGTACATTCGCTCGGCTTTCTGTAATGCACGATGCACACTATATACAAAGATCCCCGCAGTATCGATCGCTTCTTTGTCCGCATGTGAGATACCGTATCAATGAATTCCTAGTTGGAGTTTAAAGCTCGAACGTTGGAACGAAGCTTCGAATTGCTCTGGAGCACTCCCGTTTCTCGGTTATTTATGTTCTGTGCCAGCAGCCAAACGGAAAAATTCAATTTATAGAAAAGTATGAATCGAGATTACTTCAATTATTCTCCGATATGCGTAATTTTTGTTAAACTGAGATGACGCTACCCGTCGATTACTCCACCCATTCCATTCTCACGATGACGTCAAGCGCACGCAACTGCCTTTGGTGTTGCAGTATTGCCGTCATCGTCTCAAGCGGGTTCTAGCACCAAAGCCATAAGGATAGCGGCACAATCTCTTGTAAGGCCGCAAATCCGTAATATTGCTCCGGCGTCAATGGGTCAGCGCCATCACCAACAGCAGCAGCAGCACCATCAGCAGCAACGACAACCAAAGACTTTGGTACTGAAAACTATACCCTTGAAGGTGAAGCAGGTGGCACCGACCACCATAAAAATGCCACCCCGGCAACCGCAGGGATTACCTCAAAACATATTGCCACAGCAAGCCACGGAGGTACATAGAACAATTGTTCGCGTTCTTCGTCTCTGCGATGAAAATTTCTGTTATCGTGTCAGCTCCTCGTCGTGGCTAGAGGCGAGCGGGACAAATAGACGAAAATATTTTCGTTCTTTTCAGGTCTGCCTGAGGTGGAACAGTTACCACAGCAATATGCAGAACAGTTTTCCATCGCTGTTAGATACGGAACAGTTCGTTGACGTGACTCTGGCTTGTGAAGGTCGCTCACTCAAGTGTCACAAGATGATCCTGTCCTCGTGCAGCGATTATCTCGCTGATTTGTTACGGGAGAATCCTTGTCAACATCCGATCATACTGATGAAAGATTTAAAATTCTGGGAGGTCGAGGCTCTAGTCAAGTTCATGTATCGCGGAGAAGTTAACGTAGCCCATGACAAGCTGCCGCAGCTACTTAACGCGGCAGAGGCATTGCAAGTAAAAGGATTGGCTGGACCCAGTCCTTCGTCTCAGGTTGGTGAATTGTACTAATCATTTTGTAGGTTTTTTCCCGAAACGTCGCATGAAGAATCATCGAAATCGAGTAACAGCTTTCACAAGCGAACGTTTTTGCCAACAGAACCCGAAGCCACCAATGCTGATCCCCCAATCGAAGCCACTGGTGGCATCCAGTCAGGCCGTTCCCAAAGCAACTACCGGAACCAAAGAAACCAGACCTTCTGCTTCTGGAATTTCCGTACCTACTAGTCCTAAGCGCGCGCAAAAACGACAAACCACGGAGCCCGTGGAAGCCAGAGCCCCTTTCACCAAGATTCGATTGCAACGACCAGCCACGCCGGCTTCGCCGTGCGCCGTCGTCAAATTGGAACCCCTGGATATACCCCTGAGTCCGACGGAAATGTTCGCGGAGAACAACGAAGACAGCTCGACGCCTTCGAACTTCGACAACCTGATGAGCTTGCACGAAGAGGACGATCCAGGTGGAGACGAACCCGGCAGTGGTGGTAGCGCCGACAGGGGAATCAACTTCTGCGAAATACCAGGATCACAGGATTTGAACGACAGCGAAGATCAAATGGAATTCGTGCCGACCGACTTCTTGGAGCAGGAGCAGGACATAATCGAGGAACCGGAGCCCGAGTGCAGCAAAGGTAGCGGGGAGCTATCGAAGCAGCAAAGTCAAACAGTGGATCTCGAAGAGGAGGAGGAAGAGGGGGAAGAGGTGGAAATGATGGATGAGGAGGAGGAGGAGGAAAAAGGTAAAGGTAAAGGTAAAGAGAACAAAGAGCAAGAACATTTCCCCAAGAAAGATAAAGCGTAGTCAAATGAATTTCATCGTACTTTATTCGACGCCTGAATTGTTTTCGTAATTCCTGAGGAATTTGTATTGTTTGACACTTCGTGTATTTATGTACTTGTACGACGACAGGACTCTCGCCCCGTGAGACTATCAGTGAAACTATGACTGTGAATCTTGGAGAACCAGGTCGATGTTTGACCGCGAAAAAAGGTCTTTTTTTTAAAGAATTATCCGACTTAAGAATCCTTTCCCAATTCTCTCTCACTCGGAGTCGAGAGATTTAGATATCGTCAACGAGAAATGACTAATTATTATAAGTAACGCGAAGAGCTGTGACATATTTTATTTACAGTATACATCCTTATTTTATTATTAAATCAATCTCACGTTCGGGTACACACGAGCGGCGATGCATTTATTCTGACAGCATAGTTCTACTGTAATTGCTGATACTTTTCGGAGAAATCTAAATAAGCTATTCCCCCCGGTGTTTTATGAAGCCAAATTATGCGAATGTAGGAAGAAGTTACATATTTTTATTAAGTTGTACCGAGGAAGGGGAGTACGGCACAAAGAAATGCATATTTCAAGCATTTAAAATCGTACTATCGCGATTCTACTCTGCTTTTTCACGTTAAATTAACAAGTCTCTGCAACCAAAGGGTTATCTTAAAAAGTCAACAATAAAAGAAAACCACCTTTTTCTCTTGAATCCAGGTAATGTACGCCTGAAAGGAGGATGTACAGGTTAATTGGTGGACATAAAGATACACATAAAAAATGTGTATGCATACCGAAATACGCACGCGTGCATCTGTGAATTTATTACTACATCTGTGTATATATATATGCATAAGTCACATTATACGTAAAGAGGCGCGCGTGAAGAATTTAATCGCCTTTTCGATGATTGTATCGGTAATGTTTCTTGGTGCATTTATAGGAATATAGTCATGACTTTGTTACGATCACGGCTGGCGTCAAAATCACGGAGATTTCGATCGTGTTTTTGTCGAATCAATCCAAACTCGAGTTTTAGTTCTGATTCTACGTAGCGCGCGTCATAATCGTCAGGTTTTATATAATACAAAGATTTGCATTTTAGATTCTAGCTTATCGCGTAGTGAGTGATTTGATTTTGTGGATGCGCGGCACGAGGAGATTCTTAACATTGTGCCGATGAATGATTGCTAATTTCTCCTATGGAAATTTTGTATGTAAGTGATACATTTTTATGTAGGTAAAACAAGCCATACATGTTCTTGTCATAGAATCGCGTAATGAGTGGAATGTATGTATACATTGTAATATGTGAAACGAATGTCAAAAGTAATAAACGGTTGCCACGACGTACAAACCGATCGACGTTTTCTATTTTGATATCCAAATTTACTTGGGATTATCTTAGCATGCGATTCTTCAATCAAAGGGAAGCAGGTCAATCCTACGCAAAAAACAAGACTAAAAGTATGATAGCACCACCATACATAGCATACATATACGATCCGTCGAACGAGTTACTGTCGACCTATATGGCGGTATTTACATTAGGTGAATATAATCCGTACTGGACGACTAGAATTCACGAAGGTGCCACCAACTCGGTTCTGATGTTTTCCTGATACCTTGCTCAAAAACATACCGGTTTTGGGCGGTAGCGCCATCTACCGGATATACTTGGAACTAAATCTTGTAAACTGAATTGCATGTTAATGGTTCCGACGACGGAATATTCCCCTAGGTGTCGTCAAGGACTTAAAAACATCGCGATTTCGGATGTTTAATTCTAAGTACATCCGCTGGATAGCTCTACGGCCTAAAAGAGGTCGAATTTCGAGCGAGTTATTAGGAGAATATCAGAACCGAAGTGGTGGCACCTCTGCGAGCCCTAGCGTGGGTTATTTGCCTACATGGCACCACGATCCTCAAGTGACTCCGATCTCTGGGTATTATATGCACTCATCTTTCCTCTTTTATTTTCAAAAAACAAGATATTTCAAATATTACGGCTTTGCCAAAGCCGCCACTTAGGTATACCTACACGGCCGTTTATTGATTACCTACAGAAGGAGAAGACCGGCTGAACTGCACGTTCATAAAGTGTACAGGGGATCTGTGAACCGTAGCTCTTCCATTGAAATTAAAATAGATCTACGGATAGACTATAGTCTATAGAAATACGCGAAATATAGCCTCGGTAATGTTATAAATCGGGCTTTTTAAAATACTGCATCGCCTGCTAGAATCTCAAGAACCTGCGTATACTATTCTGCACATCGTTTCCTACCCAGCGGCTTCCCGCGGTGCTCACCCGAGTGCACGTAACCGAGCCGTGAGTGCGTAGTGCAAGCGTATTGATTAATGTTTTACGATCCAGGGGGTGTTTAAAGGGTTGCAAATATGGAGCATCCTCTCCCTCGTCTCCCACTCCTGCCAGTGTCCCGATATCCTTGCAAATCTCCAGGTGGCGCCAGAGTAGCATCACCCCTCCCCTGCTGAACTGTCAAATAGTGAAACGTTGTTTGTATACGAAGTTTTTATCAGTTTTTAGTTCAAACCACGATAAATATCGCCGAACGAATAGCGTCAGGTGCGTTCTTAAGAATATTTCCACGATTTTAATTTCACCTGCTTATATTGCGCGACCTAATGACGCTTCTACGTCGACGAGACCGGCAGCGATGCTCCGCTCACACAGAACTGTCATTCTTTGGCACCTTCGATTGTTTCACTCGGGCCTGAATTATCGAGCGTATCTGTTTACCTGGCAACAATCTTCTCCAAGAATTGCGGAGTCGCGGCATTTGCACTGTGGTTCGTTCGTTCTCTCGAAATTGGGACGCTGTCGATTGCTCTTATTCTTCTTAACCTATCAGAGCTGAAGAACATCATTTTGAATCATCATGAATGCAAAGACGCCGCGCGTCGAATGATCTATTCTCGCGAACACGATCGTTGCAATCCCATTGTCTTCTTTTCGGCGTAATGAGCTCTCTGTTGTCTAAAAAGTACGTTTCCAGTTGGATTGTTGCATGGCTTTGATTGTTTAAAAAAATCCCGATCTTAGCGTTACGTTATAGTTCTTATTGCGTCAATTACGCAAATCAATACCCCGCGACTTTTCAAACAGATTTACATCCGTACATCACAAAATAACACTTACCCTTTCAATGCAAGAGGCTCTTTAACAATACGCTTCTACTTAAGAGAAATGCATTGTCATCAGTAAAATCCATTACAGCTAAATTTGTATCAAGACTATTATATGAGAATGTAGTATTTTCTATGACCAAGATTGATATGCATATCTTACATCTCAGCTCTAAGGTAGCAAGGGCATATTTTTCAATGATTCTAGGATGAATCGTACAATGGATGAGAAGGAAGAATTAGTGAAGAAATCTTTGTTCAGTTTTGTGAGGAAAGAGGTGCCAACAGCTCAGCCTAGGTAAGAAAGAGTCCAATCATCCCATATCTATATATCAAAGTTGCTACTTACCTTCTATAAAAATACAACTACTTAACGTTTGTAAAAGGCAGCTTTCAACATTACAGTTTAATAGACGATATTGTGCTGAGCTACGTAGTGAGCATGGTGGAAGAGAATGCTTTGGAAGACGACCTGGACGTCGACGGATTATGCGAGATGGTGTCTGCTTGCCTTCCCGAATTTTCAACTATCGAGAAAGAGGCTGTCTCAAAGTGGTTGCTCGATGTTGAGAGCGAATTGGGTCGCGGTAGTAAAGAAAATGAAAATCGCGAGTCGCAGGATCCACTGAGCCACCTCAGTTTGGCGGCGCTACTTCCTCCTGAACCTCAGAGAATAAGGGTGCACCACCTCTCGGAAACGAGCGATGCCGGGAGCGATTCGAGCGGGGAATATTTTGCGGAGGTGAGGAGTGAGTTTAACCCGTGATTGGTTCGTATTTCCGCGTTTCACGATACCCGCGATAAGAGCTTAGACTTTCTCGCGGATGCGCGTCTTTGGTTACTTTTCGAAAATAAAGAAATAACTCCTTTCCTTTCGAGGTTGTATGTGAGTTCTGTTGCTGTCACAGCAGGAGTCGTCGTGGCATCAGGTTGCGCTTCTACAAGAAATGTTCCCTGGGGCGAGTCCCGCTGAAGCTAGACACTGTTTGGCGGTTGCTGGAGGTGACATAGCAAAAGCGGCTCAATTAGCCCTTCACAGGCAAGAGGCAGGACAAAGTCTCGTCGGGAACCTCACGTTTCTCACGGTGAGTAAGTCAGCCTATCCACGGTAAATCGAATGTCGTAATCCTCGGAGCTACGTTAGAACGCTTGCCCTTCGTTACGCGAGAGTTTAACGGCGTATCATTTTCCAACAGCCCAGCGGCCGCAACAAGGCAAGAGTAAACGACGAGGAATTGAAGTCGCGCATCATCGCACGATACAGCTACGTCGACAGAGACGACGACTCCCGCGAACACCGTCCAGTAGCCCCGAAGACGGAAGCGAAGAAGTTGGTTCGTTACCTCGACAACAAGATCGTCAGTGTAAAAGGTGAGCGTTTTACAGAAGTCCGCAGGGGTGGTGAGGACGAAGAGGGTAACGAGGGTGGCAGAAAGAGAGGTCACAGCCGCCCGTAACCAGTCCCTTTGCCTCCACCCCCCGATCCACCCCCCTGGAGGCATCTGGTCGTAAATTAAACTTTAACTTAGATCTTTTCCTTCTCGGTTGAGCTTAGGAATAGAGAGAGAAAGAAGGAAGGTTACAGATATTGATATAAATTATGGTGGGTCTCGCTCCCCGTGAAAAAAAGGACAGGCATAACGATGAAACGCTTAAGCTGTATGTAGAATGGTGTGAGAAATTTTTATTTATTTAGCATTGCTAAAATGGCATTTTTATTTTTGCTGATTTTAAGTAGTGTTTTTTTTTTTATATATATAATAAGTTGACCAATCGAACTTTGCTCTTCGTGGGTTACGTATAATCTCTCTCTCTCTCTCTCTCTTTTCACTCATCGTTTCACTTGATGTCTTGGTTCCTCTTTTTCGAGGTAACGCAATCCCAAAAGAAACCGTGCGCTGGAACCAGTGCACAGGTGCAATTCTCGAAATTCTTAATTCGGTGAAAGTACGATGATTTCGATGAATTATCCTGATTGGTGATTTTGCGACTTATCAGAGACTGGATTTAGCCTGACATGCCTAGCTAATTTGCCGTTGGAATGCATACGCATATATAATTTAACGAACTTCTTAGTCTTCGTTGAGAGTGATTGTATGAATATTTTACGTGTACGGGGTTATAGAGAATGTTAGTTATTGGAACGATCCAGAGATATACGAGGTCCGAGTCGTTGTAGGAGTAGCCGGGTGGAGGAATTGACAATGAGTATCTATCGTGTACGACTGCAAATCGTTAAAAAATTAAGACTACAACTAGTGCTCCAAGTAAAACACTTTCACGCGCTAAGCTTAACGGGGTTGCCAAGCAGCAGTCTGAAAATCAGCTCCTTGAACTGCTAGAATAACTGCGATTTACACTATTTATTTATTACGGATCATGTGCAACGATTCATCTTTCCATCCGTGCTGCTCTTTGAAGAAGTTCATGCAGTTAGCATTTATTTTAAGGACACATTACTGTTTTGCTTATTATTCTATACATCACGTCATTATGCCATGGTATTCATAGCTTTTCTTCGAGGTTGCAGACGAAATCTCGTAAATACGCTTCGATAGAATCATTATAATTCAGAACGCGCAATTGCTTGTTCCCCCGCATGAAATGTACGGACTTACGAAGTTTTCGAATTTCATTACTTAATTGCTATGCCATTTTTAGGGGGAAAAAAGCCTGCTTCGATTGCATCGCGTACAATATGCGTGTGACCTGTGTACGGAGTTATCCGTAATTACAACTGATATTGATCGATTAATGATTGAACGGTTTATAAAAAAAAACGATATATTGTATGAGCAAATATAAGAAAAAAAGGGAGGAAAAGCAACGATTTCCAAGGAATCGTAATAGTTGTGCACATCCATAAAGTGATTTCTCATGTTAAATGAATTTCTATGAATAGAAATATTTTCGACGTCTATAGGTAGAAATTTATATCGTCCAGGGTAATATATTTTGCACGATATCAATAACGATCCTACAGGTATTAACAATTAGCTGTTGATGTATACTGCTCTTTTTAGTACGCCGAAATGAACGAAAACGAAAAAAAAACAGATTTAAACAATTTTAACAAATAACAAAGCCCTATCCGTCTGTAGATTTCTTTAAATAAGCGGTGTTAAATTCACGACGAATTCCTTCTGCTCTCCTTCGCGATACTTATCCGAATTTAAAATGACGAATCTCGACTGCAGGGTCATGAAAAAATATAAACGTGCACGCGAATCTTCTGGGTGTTTCTCACTTTCGAAGCCTAGATTTCGTGGAAGAAATTCTTTTAGCGTAGGCATTAGGTAGGCAACGAAATATATATCAATTCTAGGCGAAACCGAGTTTGCTTACCACGCCATATGATGTACCAGTATTACTATTGTTATCACTATTAATTATTACAAACTTTTAATTATAAGTCGAGCATAACGTTGGAGCATAATAATGGTGTGACTAAGGCGATAGTATGTTGCGGGTACTAAGCACTTGGTACTTATTTTGAATTTAACGCGTTGGATTAGTATTGCTGTTGCCATTTTTCCATCATCGCCATGAATTACATCGTTGTCCCGGTGGAAGCGGTGCCAATCATAATAATCGTTTGAGTCACTGCTATTACCATTATTCATTCATCATTCTTCAGTTTCCTTCAACAAAACTTATAGGTACACGCACGACTGTCCTCGCGCGAAGCGTACGAAGTCTCGAATTAAAGAATACCTACCTCTCTCCTTACATTCACTTGGCATACGAAAATGGAAACGTATACGTTCGATGAGATACGAAGTGCTTTCCCCTATGTTTTTAATGTCCTTTTTTTTAAAGGCAACATATTATGTCGCCTCCGCGGTAGAACTATAGAATCTCGTAAGTTCATTGTTACGATCGCGTGACTGCCGTAGTATAACTGCAGCCAATACCCTTAGAGAAAATAAGCTTCGTAATGTAGTGTACATACGGATGATTATCGCATGTACTTAGAATCATCTCTTCGGTATGCTACGTCGTTATTAAACGAAGGATCCATCGTCGTGGAATACGATCGCGTCGGAATTGTCGCGCTACATCGATCGATGCCGTAGGATCCGGGTATAATTTCGATTTTACAGACTTTACGTAGGTTGCCGTGATATCCTTAGGTATATGATACATATGTAGCAGTGGGCCGGTCTCCTTGCCATAGAAATGTACTAATAATAGTACGTAATGTAAGTGATAAATCCAACTATTAGTAGATATGTTCAACTTGAATTTGCACTTGTCCGAAAACTAACTACGCTTCATCGTCTGTAATGCGATTGAACGGTTCACGAGTGACGATAGCGTTTTAGTTTCCGGCGATTTGTTTGTAGAGATCTCACGCTGCTCGGTGACGCGTACATTCGTACAATGATTATATTACAGTACCCTATTGTATATTGTAAGCTATAGACGATAGACGACATAGTTTTTATCGCAATGATAGTTATATATTATGAAATTATCGATGATAGTTGTATTATAAATTGCCATTTATAGCGCATCGTTACGGACGATGCCATACTCTTCCTATCATTTTACTCGTGACTTTTAATGCTTTATTTCATTGATCGTTGACTCGATGTAACGTTTCACCCCAGTATTGCGAAATTACTTACGGGCGCTCAATTTTATACAGACTTATATAGTATGTTTTATATGGACTGGCACTATCTCATTCTAGCTGCCAACGTGCAATTGTATCGTCATCGATGACGTTGATGCGCGCAAATTTCTCCTAACTACGATTCAGCTTTAAGATGATCATCACTTTTTTCCCGCATTTATATCAAATAGTTTTAAGTCGTTTTTTTTTCTTGAATTATCAGCGCTCCGTCGAGTCACTCGAACAAATGGCACGCCACGGTATCCTCGGTCACATTTATCCTATGTTACTTTTTATCCTTCATCAAAGTAACGTGTATCTAAAAATGTCAATATTATTCTTTTCGATACAATCAATAAGTATAAGTATTTTATAACAGTCTTTCGTCAAATTTCGCGAGTTGCTAACCGAGCATCTCAGATGTAGTATCTTCTATCGTATGTCAGAGAAAAATCGAATTCTATGCGATGTGATCGTTTTATCCCTCTTTTGCTGTGACTTCAAAAAAGAATTCAGACGAATTGAATGTCTGGATAAATCCGGTCCATTTTCAAGCAGCTTTCGTTGGGAATTGTATTATTAAGTTTTTTTTACATTAATCATTTTATATTTTTCGTTACAGTCGGATCGCGATATCGAGACATTTTCGAGGGGCCACCTCTTTGCTGTTTTAATGTCAAGGAATATCTCGATGTCGCGACCCTACTCTACTTATTGCGATCTTCTTCGCTCAATGCGTTGAACGCACGTACTGCGATACTTTGATGTAATAATCTTGGTTGTTTAGTTGTTTGATTGGGAGCGCTCCGGGTCATGTTCTCGTCAAACGGGGCGGTAGTATTGTTGAAAGGAAATGTCCTCTGGTTCGTTTACTCCGAACACGATGCGAAAAGGGGTCGACCTTTCACCGATTTCAGACCAGCGCTCTTGTTAAACTTACTCGAGAAGGGACGTAGTTTTTAATTCTTCATAGAAAATAAGTTTACGTATTAACGCGTGACGTATACTTACAGCATAGGTACGAATGCGCCTCGGACGTATAATTTCGAATCTTGTTGATCGTTGCTGCAATGACGAAACTCTTTTTACGGCAGCGCGTAAGCGTACAAGATATGCTTTACTTTTAGGCAGTGTATCGACGACAAATTTCGTTTTCTTACATTTTGAGATATTTATTTTGAATTATCACATACAGATAATGAGATTATTAATTGTAAACTATGTGCTAGGACACGACTTAGGATCTAGTATCTTCGAACTTATACATTTATTTCCTTCCGTTCGGGACTCCGCGGGTTCTGAAGTTCAATAAATCAATAAACATACTACTGAATAAATAAAATTTGAGCTATCGTCTGTCGTATTCCCTTCGTCGTGTTTGTACAAATTTTCGATGCTTTATTTCGCTACTTGATACGAACTCGGTGTGCTCCGTACGCGTGAGCACTCGCCGGAAGGCTACAAAATGTGATTTGGGTGTGTCGAGTGAAAAAATTGTAGACCGATTTAAAGGCGTTTTAACTTCCACCGAAAGCATCCGCACTTATCTTTTTAGTCTTTCACGGACTTTAATGGAAGTGTTGTTAGAGTGTTTACGAAGTAGGATTCTCAGCAGGAATTATTACGCGGCCTTAGCCTGTAGCGTCAAGTAATACTATTTAAAAAGTCTATTAAATCTTCGCGTAGCTTCTCGACGAACATATTCGCGCGCGTCACACGTATAAATACTTTACTATCGAAAGGTATTGCCTCGCTCAGAGTAACGTAGCGAATTTGCTCGTGGCCGCTATTTTGGCATCGCCAGAAAGTACGTACACCGCGTGAAATAGTCGCCACTCTACCCACAATCGTGAGACGGGACGGGATCCTCGCAGAGAACCGGAGATACTCTAAATAGCGTTAAGAATACATTTATCGAAACACTCACGACTTCGTCGAGCCTTACTTCTTCTTCTTCCTGGGCTTTTCCTGCGGCGCGGGAAGATTCTCCTGCTTTCGCTTCGATGCGGGCTTCGTCCCAACGCCACCGCCCTTCTTCCGCCTCTCTTGCCTCTCGCGTTCTTCCAACTCTTGATTTTCGCGTTCTATCAGAGTTATAAGGGTGTTGCAACGCCTCTGCAGCTCCAATGCCGTCCGCGACTTGACGAACCAGTCGAAACGAAACTGCGGCGCCGACCTAACCGTTGCTCTGAGTTCTTCGTAGACGTTCTCCTTGTCGAAGCCGAGCTTGTGCAACATGCACACCAGAAATCTATCCTCCTCTTCCGTATAATTCTTGCCTTTGTTCGTGCCATAGGCTATCCTCAATTGGTGAAAGGGTGCTCGATACCTGGCCATCTTGGCGTCGAGAGCCTTCTTAATACCCGCGCGCCTCTGTATTTTCGCCTCTCCGCGCTCTATTTGCGCCATCACCCTGTCAATGTCCTGGAGCTCGTGACAACGCTCCCAGAAGACGGCCGAATACTCCATGACCTCCTCCGGCGTCTTACCCTCAACGTCCTTTGCTATATTCTCTATGTCGTCCCTCCCGTACTTTTCGTTTGCCTTGATAAACTGGTTGAAGTCCCTCTTCGTCCAGTTGGTGAATCCCTGTGTAAGGAGCTTCTCCTTCTCGATGACCTCCTCGTCGGTGAGCTGCTGAGCGTCGTCAATTTTACGTTGTTCCTCCTTCTGTATACGCGCCGCGTCCGAGCCCAACTCGGGGTTCTTCGGCACCTTGTAGCCGACCGTTTGCCGGAAATAGTAGATCTCCTGATCGAGTAGCTCGAAGAGTCGCGGTGGAAAGAATTGAAAGTCCTGGACGATCGGCTGCTTCGGCGGTCGCGGAGCTTTCGGCGCCTTCGGTTCGGATACTCGCAGCGCTTCTCTAAAGTACGCGTCCACCGCGTAGTTTGCCTTTCGTTCGCGCTTCGGCGGTTCTATCCAGTTTCCGATTCCTAGGATCTTCTGCTTCTCTCGGTAATCTTCTCCCTCGAACTGATAAACCGAGTCCGTGGGTGCGTCGACGGTGAAATTACGCAAGGACGACTCGCCCAGGGACTCGAGCTTCTGCTTCATCTCCTGCGTCTTGGTCTCTCCCTTTTGCAGAATCGTGTCTATGTCCTCGTCCGTAATCGCGCTGTCCTTGGAGGCAAAGACCTCGTTCGCACCGTGCCTGATCATATTCAGCATCTCGTCCTTGTTCAAAGCAGTCTGCTTCGCGTCCACCAGTCGCCCTTGCTGTATAACCAACTTATCCAGCCGCAATTTCACCTCGGCTCGCTCCACGATTTTTTCTTCCACCGTGTTTTCCGTAATGAAGCGGAACACGCGAACCTGCTTTTGTTGACCGATACGATGGGCTCGATCCATCGCCTGCAAGTCCATCTGAGGATTCCAGTCCGAATCGTAAATAATGACCACGTCTGCCGTCGCGAGATTGATTCCGAGACCACCTGCGCGAGTAGACAGCATGAAGATGAATTTCTCGCTTCCAGGCTCGTTAAATTCGTTGATCTGACGCTGACGATCCTCGTGAGCCGTGTTGCCGTCCAGACGGCAGTATTGGAAGCATCTCCAGTGGCAGTAATCCTCCAGAATGTCTAACATTCTGGTCATCTGACTGAATATCAGTACCCGCGAATCTTGCTGTTGTAATTTCGGCAGAAGCTTGTCGAGAATTACCATCTTCCCGCAATTATATACCAAGTGTTCATCGGTAGTGTACGGCGGACCAGGCTCGGCGCCGTCGAACAGGTAGGGATGGTTGCAGCATTTGCGCAATTGCATGAGGATATTTTGCAGACGCATCTTTTCGATTTTACCCGCCCCGTTTACGATATCGATATCCTTCATCAATACTTTAGTGTACCATTCCCTTTGCATTTTACTGAGGCCGATGTAAACCTTTATCTCTTTCTTCGGTTTGAGACCCTTCTCCACCTCGGATTTCAAGCGTCTGAGGAGGAAGGGTCTGAGAACTGCGTGAAGCCTCTCCACCAAGGAATTATCCCCCAAGAAGCTATTCGTATTGAACCACGAATCGAAATCGTCCGAGCTATTGAATACGTCGGGAAGGAGGAAGTTCAGGAGCGACCACAATTCGTGAAGATTGTTCTGCAGAGGCGTGCCGGTCAGCAAGAGTCTGTTCGCAGTTTTAAATTCCCTCAAAATCTCGGATAATTTCGACTTTTCGTTCTTTATTCGGTGAGCCTCGTCTATGACCATGTAACGCCAATTAAATTTCTTAAACACAGACTTCTCCTTGATCACCATCTCGTAGGAGGTGACGCAGACGTCCCACTCGCCGGGCATCATGACTTCTCTGATGAAAGTGTTTCTAGTCTCCGCGTCTCCTATCAGACATACCGCTCGCAGGCTGGGGCACCACTTTTTGAATTCGTTCATCCAATTCGCGAGAGTGGACTTTGGAACTATTACTATGTGAGGTCCCGGAATGCTGCGAAAGTGTTTCATGTACCCTAACAGAGATATGGTCTGCAGAGTTTTGCCGAGACCCATCTCGTCGGCGAGTATACCGTTGATACCGTTTTCGTAAAGCGAGATCATCCAATTTAAGCCTCGAATTTGATAATCGCGCAACTCTCCGGATTTGATGTAATGGGGGGAGGACTCGAAGCGAGTGGTGGGGGCGACGTTGGTGTTGCTCTCGGCGAGCAGCTCTTCGTCCTCCTCCTGCTCGGTCTTACGATGCCGATGATCGATGGGATCTACCTTGATCGGAACTTCGGGTTGTTTTCGGGGTCTTCCCGGTTTCACTTTCAAGGGGCTACCCTTGTCTTTCTGATTGTTCGTCATGAAGTGGGAGAAGATTTCGGTCTGCTGGAGCAAGTAGTCGAATCGCTTGCTCCTGTCGGTTTCGAGCTTCGTCTCGAAATCGCCTCCCCTCGAGGACGTGGTCTCCGCGGAAGACCCGTTCGAGTTTTCCCCCGCATCACCCGCGTCGACATGCTCGTCCGGTTTGGACATTTTCCCACCTCACTGCTACACTCGGCGTGAAGATATTGGTTGAGATCGCGTCGAAAGTCCACCTCCTCTTTACGGTATAAACACCCGAACGACTTTACTGATGATTTGTGTAATTTGCACACCGCTGAACAACCCGCACGACGTTCAATGGCGAATAACACTACTCGCGGCCATCTTTTAATCAAATCCCTCCAAAATGCTCGAAAATAGTTTCTTGGCTACCGACTCGTCTGTGCGGTCTCACGCATCGCTATCTTTGTGGAATACTCGGAACCTGGAAACGCGACGCGCGTCGGAAAGCGAACTGAAGTCAATACCTACGGTGAAAGGGAGCAAAAGTTTCTAAAGAGTTCAACGATTCGCCGTGCGGGCGCGTTTGCCTCGACCGGGAGTTCGGTTATAGTTTAAAGGGCCACGAGTCCACGAACGGGGTTTCGCGTACGGATATTTTATCTTATATATATATATCGTTTTATAAGTCTCGACGCGATCTAAAACTTGTGTGCAAACGAAAAGTTCGAGTGCCGTTTCGCGTAAACGAAAAAATCGAGTTCCGTTCTTCCTCTAAGAACAAGTGTCGTGCGTGTAAAGTGTTTCGTGCTGTGACCTCGAAAAAATGGGATTAGGTGCAATGGCGCTGCTTCGATGAGGTCGGAATCACATTGTATTTTCTTTACATGATTTTACAATTTTTCGAGTTACTTTAAGACGTTTCCCTGAACGCAAAAGCGAGAGTTGCGAGGCGTAGATATTTTCGAGTTACTCGAACGAAGAAACGGATGCACAGAAGTTTCGCAAGTTCAATTTCGTAGGATTCGCCCATTTCCCCTAATGCTCGAAGTTGGCCATCGCAGCTACGATCTCTCTTAATCCTGGCTCGTAGTTTAACTCCTACGCGGACTGTTTTGCAGGCTCGGCGGCGCGGTGGAACCCATCGGCCGATCCCTGTTGTCGCTCCGCGTCCTCGACTTTGGTTTGCCCTTAGCGCTGGACAAACGACGCGTAATGTCCTCGATCATATTTTGCTCCCTCTCGCTTATGCTCGGCTCGTTCGCGTTGCTCGAATCGAAACTCTCCTCGCGGTCCCTGAAAATTCGTAGACTCGTGAAACAGTAGCTTCCCGATACATTTAGCCTCCATCCTCCTCTTCTTTTCTCTGCTGACCCTCCGCAATTATCGGAATTGACCGGCGAGAAACGCATGCGATGCAAAGAAGTAGAGCTACTCGCGCCGATGACGCGATGCTCGAGCGAGTAAACAGTAGGTACAGGAGGTGGTCACTCGACGGATTTTCTTTACAATGTTCGTCAGCAGCCGAACGACTCCGAAGAAATATCAATCCCGACTCCGATAAAAAAGTTACTCCCTCACTGACTCACTTGTGTAACGAAGAGCAAATTCCCCCTCGGTAGCCCTTCCGATCCGTTTATCCGGACTCCGCGATCGCGCGAAGCGGCGACGTTTCGATGCTTCCATTCGTCGTGATCGATCGAGAGAAACTCGTGAAATTAATTTGCCCGAAAACTTGGAAATTGATCGTCCGTCCGATGGGACGTCCGAATAAATGGATCGGAAAGACCCTGGGAGGAAACATTCTTCGTCGCGTCGGATAATCGATCCGCTGGAATCAATTAGGAAGTACGCGTGTAGGTACTTCCGTTTCGGTTCTCCTTCGATATCTCTCGTTATCACCGACCTCTGACGTTTTTCCAACTTGACGACTATCTTCTTCAGATGCATCAGGTCCTTCTGCGTCGCCCTCAACTCCGACTCCTTCTCCTGCCGGGCGGAGAATCGCGTTCGCGAGCGATCAGAGGCACGAGCGAACGATCAGGTCGCGCGAATGTTTACCTCCAGTGCGAGCGTCACCGTTTGCACCTCGCTTCTCAGAGAGTCTGAGACATGACGGTTGGTTGCGGCTTCGGCCAAGAGTCTCGTCAACTGTTGATGGTAATTCTGCTCCCTCTCCACGGCTCGGTCCCACGCTTCCTCCCGGGCGACGACCGCGTCCCTCAGGGCCTGCATGTCTACCTCCAAATTTTCCAATTCCGACCTGTCGGAAAAGCAACGCTCCCGGTTTGACATTCAATTCGGATTTCCTTTCGGCGCGAATTTCTCAAACGCTCCAGCCGCTGCCTTCTCGCGTCACCCCGGACTAGACGTAGGACCACAGCTTACACAGCTAGCTAATGTAACTCCCACGCCGGACCTTTAAACCTTGACGCGTGCCACCTCTTTCTCGCTCGGGAGAGACTTTCGACGTCTAACACTTCAAAGGTGCCGCGTGGGAGTTAGCTGGCTGTGTGTAAGCTGTGCGTAGGACTACGCCCGTTATGCCCGTGACGAGTTTCGCGCGCATGTGATATTGCGACCTTCGCGCGAACCTTTGAAAATAATGACTCTCGAATTCGACGAATTCGGGGGAAAGCTTACTTTGTAATGACAACCGTCGGCTCGCCGTTACCGCAACCATCGAGCTTTCGCTGGCACGCCCTACACACGGCCCACGCTTGTACCCCACGATCGACGATTCCGACGAAATCGGACGTCGACGTCTCGTCGTCCTTCGACTCGACGCGCTCGCGTTTCTGGATGAAGCGTCGCACGTTATTTTGGGTAGATATAGCTCTTCGAGATTTACTCTCCCGTACACTTGGCACACGTGCGTATTCTTACCTCGCGCTCTTGCCGCTCTCTCGCGACAAGCTTGCTCCTCTCTCGGGAGAGTTCCTCCCGCGATACCGCGAGCTCCTCCTCGAGTTTTCGGCTCCTCGTCGACTCCTCGCGGAGCCTGCAGTGCCGCAAACACGCGCGCGCGCGAACGAGATATTAATCGACGACCGC
Organism: Xiphydria camelus; assembly: GCA_963678675.1. Taxonomy (NCBI): domain Eukaryota; kingdom Metazoa; phylum Arthropoda; class Insecta; order Hymenoptera; family Xiphydriidae; genus Xiphydria; species Xiphydria camelus. Next base: position 40,245,255 of record OY783191.1, read on the forward strand.
CGCGTCGGGCGATCGATCGATCGAGAGAGAGAGAGAGAGAGTCCCCCGCGGACGCGCTGTAGCGCGTACAGCGGTAGGAGGTAGGTACTCACCGATCGGCGAGACTCGCGTTCTCCGTGATGAGATTTTGATTGCGCGCCTGCATCACGGTACTCTTGTCCTCGAGAAATTTCAATCTCATCCGCGCCGTCTCCGGGTCCAGCTGCTTCGCGGCGTCGATGGAATTCATGCCGAGGATCATCCCCAGATGCGCGTCCACGTCCGGGAAGGCCGGGTCGCCCCTGCCCGCCGCGGTGAAGGCGATTCGCCTCGTTCGGTCCATCGTTTCGTAATCGGACTCCCCGAGGACACCGCGAGCCTCCGAGGCCGGAATCCCGGAGAGGCCTGTTCGCGGAATTCCAATAAACAACGACACCGAAGCGCCCTCGGGGGAGCACCGTTCGCGCGTGAGTGGCCTCGCCTGTGGCCGCTTCCGGGTGCGGGTTCTCACGCGCGACGTGGCGACTCGGGTGCGGATAACTCGAATAGCTTGCCGAGTCCGCAATCAGTTTCCCGAATTGGCGCGCCGTTCGACGCGCGACGCGGTTCGGTCTTTATCGGAATCGGGGGAACACGGCGGAGATCGATTTACAACCTGTCCCGTGATTCTCGGTGCGGGGGCTGCGTGCGGCGGGTGTGCGGCAGGGAGACGCGTAATCGCGCGCGTATTCCACGTGCGGGTATCCCGTCTCCCTCGTGGAGTCCGTCGACCGGTGGCCGCCGCAGGACATCTCGCTTCCTAAAACTCGACCGAGTCGAAGCGTCGAACCTCGGCGACGGACTTTGACGCGATGTTTTCCCGCGAGTCTTCACATAATATCGCGCGACACCGGGACGCGTTGACCGTCCTCGCGGCGGTGGACTCTCGGCGTTTGTTTACCTCGCGCGCGATTTGTTTCTCCACGATTCGTTGGAGCGCGAGGCCGCAGCGGCGCGACTCTCAACGTTTCTCGCGAAGCGGCCAATCGTGGGTCCGCGGAGAGAGATTCTAATTTTCCCGTCGCTTTTGCAGAGCCTCGCACCGCGTTTTATCGCGGCGAGAAGAAAAGCCGTAAACGGGAGAGAGAGAGAGAGGACGCGCGCGTTTTATCGTCCGCTTCGTAAGAAACATTGAATTCCCGCGGACGGCTGTCGCCCGGTGTCGCGCCCGGTCGTAAATTATCGATGAGAGACGGCCGACGTCGCGAGACGTAAGAACGGCAAGGAATTTCGGCGGAGCGGGAAACCCGCGTCGGGATGCCATTAGCGGGAGACGTTGCTTTTTATACGACGCATACCTAGATACATACATATATAGTTACGTCTCCGTAGAATTTACAGTTTCGCGAGCGCACACCGCTCGTTATCGACTTTTTATTGAGGGATATCTATTATACAAACGGCGTTCCTATAATGTTACGTAATATAAATACGCGTACACGCGACGGTTCGTGCTCTCTCATTCGCTCTTACTCTCTCGTTCTCTCTGCACGACTTCTTTCCCCCGCCACCACCCACTCTCGAGAACATGCGCGGGTAAACGAGGTATACATGAATAAACGCGGGCGCGCGTAATCCACGCGCATGCTTATTTACATAAATATTCTTTGAGCGTATCATTTTCCACGTACGCGTGGCGTTCGCCGCGAAATTTTCCTCGGCAGCTCGCACCCCTGGGTTGTCTTCCCGAAAGAAACAAGAACCAAGGGAGAAAAGTTTGGAGAGGCGACGACGATGCGGGCGGCGTGGAAAATCTCGATCGAAGCCAGGCAAGCTTATAGAATACCGACGACGACGACGACGACGATGATTAAACGCGACACAGTTGCGTATACGCACGTAAAGACAAAGGCGCACTGGGTAGAATCGCGCGTGCTGCGATTTCCCGTTCCACGAGTTAAACTTAGCTTCGATGCTCGACTTCTTCTCGGAGTACAGCGCGGAGATGAGAGCGCGAGGAATTAATCAAGTTCCAATCGCCGATCATGTTTGTAGAAAAACAAAGTTAACGGGGAATTGTAATTAGTCGCGCGTTAATTATCGGCCACTTTCACATGTATGGACATAATTCAATCACTAATTGTAATACCCAAGCCGACGGACGCGATGAGATCCCGAGTCACTTTTCGGGGGTTCACGTGCCGATCAGCACCGCGAGTAAGCTCGGCGCGAAAGGGATCGATTTAAAATTAACTTACCCCGTTGTCACATTCCACCTACCCGCGCGGTTGCCGAAGAACCGCGCAAATTCTTCCAGCCATGAATCGAAGTTCAGAATGCAATCGATGGTGTAATTCTCAATTCCGGCGATGCGGTTCATTATCACTCGATATTCCATTAATAGAAAAATGCGCGCGCTCTCTCTCTCTCGTCGTATCTTCGAATCTCGATGAATTATAGACGCGAGATACAGTTGGCCGTAATCGGTGTCTTCCTCGACTTAATTGCACGCGCGATTGGTAATTAGATCCATAATTAACCGCGAGCATAATCAGATACACAGTACATCCATTTCCGTTATACGTACATATCAACGTACGGCGCGACGTACGTATATCTATAAAGAGGACCGCGCGAGAAATCATAGAGCTATCCATCCACAACCCCTCGTCACATCGCTCGCTCTCGACGGTCCACCCTGATTTCCAAAGTCTCACGGATGAGTCTCACCTCGTCGACGACACATCAACGAGCGCCTGTATCGCGCGCGCGCGTTTTTCCCCGCAGGACGAGAAGCAGCGGGACCCTTATCCGGTTAGACCCTGTTTTTGTCAGCCGTCCATCGACGGATAGAGGTGTATGTATTTTCGCGGCATCCCTCGCGGCGACTGGCGGAGAGCGCGGGGGGGGATTCCTGCAGCCTCCTCGCCGAGCAGATTTCCGAGCGAACGCGCGCGTGTACACAGGGTCGTCGTACCTCGGGCGTCGCTTCGTTAGACCAGCGACACCATGACGCGCTTCCCGCGCGAGGCGGAATGCAGCACGGCTATGTGCGCGCTCCTCCGCGACGAATGAGCGGTGAGCGACGTGGTTACTGTGGTCCGTGTGCTGTGGTGGGTACCACCGGTGCCAAAGCAGTGATGTGGATTCGCAGAGCACCATCCCGAAATCCAGGAAATCGCCTGCATGTTCCTACCGAACAGTTCCAGGAGGCAAAACATTCGCTTTAAAACGCTAGGCCGCGCCGTTGCCGTCGGACATCGCGCGTTTTACGGGGAAGAGCTCCCTCGCGACTCGGTCTACGGCGGTGGATTCTCCGAGCGCAACGAGGGAGGGGAGGGGGAATTCAGGATACGTCGCTCGGGGTGAAACATCTGTCAGGAGCAGCGGCGGAGCGTGTGTCGCGTGGCGCGCGTATACCGATCGAACGAGTTCTTTTATCGAAGGACGCGCGAGAGAGGAGCCGTTTGCTGCATCGGCCGCGGCGCGGCGGACGATTCGAGTTTCTTGCCGCGCTGTAAGCTCTCGCGAGCGCGCGCCGTGTCGGTTTCGCCTCCCGCTCTTCCCCCTTATACGGGGAACGCCCAAAGAACCGTTCACAAAAGACGAGCGGCACCCGAAGAGACGCCGGTGATGAATTGCTCGCGCAAGGAACCGCGCGGAAAAACGTCGGACGATTAGGTTCGTTTTCGGTTTTGTTAATCTCTGCCGGAGACCCGACAAAGCCCCTCTCCTTCCGCCGCGTCGAAGCGAGCCGCCTCGCCGACGTCGGATGCGAAACGGAGCGAGAGAGAGAGGGATGCGATTCGTCGCGCACGGAAAAAGTCATCCGCGATGCGAGCGGTAAACGGGGAGGAAACGCGCGGACAGAGTAGAGGGGACTGGAACGGTAGGCCCCGCTTTTGCGTCGGCAAGCGTCGCGCTGCGCGCGGGGGACGATCAGCGCAAGCCCCTTTCGCGTTCGTCTGCCCGGTCTGCCCCCTCGAGTGGATAACTCGTCCGATAAGTTCTTCGAGCGAGATGTATACGGAGGCCGATTCGTAATCGAAGTATTCTCGTTTCTCTTATGCCTCCCTGTAACGACGCGGCATCATTCTTTCCCCCTTCCGAACGTATTTCCCGCAGGACACCGCAGGCTTTCGCGTATTCACGGGATCAACGTCGTCGACGCGAAGACGCATAAACGATGACTCCATTCGCAACTTTGAGAAGTCCCAAATATCGGTCGAATTTTGCGGGTCGATCGATCGCTGAAACAATATTTCTCTTCGGCGCGCAACGACGACGAAGGGGAGCGGAAGGAATCTCAGCATTTTTTGCGAGAGAGCGATTACGAATCAACCCGCGTATATGTATACATCAGACGATGAGCTATCGACGAATCTCCAGGATCGATATCAACGCTCCATCCAGTCACCCGCGGCTCTCGTCGCCCTCACGTTTATCGCTCTTTTTTTTTCGCGGGGGACGACGGAAAAATACTATCGCGGTCCCGGCCCTATTCCACCCTATACCTGACTGCGGCGCCGGTGGCTCAGGGTTTCAGAGGCGAGCGAGCGAGAGGCGTCCCTCGGACGACGCGGATGAAAAGGATGGAAAGATGGATCGCTCGGGACCGTTTACATATCAACGGCCGCCCTCCCCCCACCCCTCCACGCCGGAGGACTCGCGGGTCCCGTGCTTTTGTGGACGTAAATCATGCGATCTCGCGGATGCTTTTTCGAGCGCGTCGCGCGACGCTTCGCGGTGTATTTTTGAAGGGAGCCTCCCTCGCGCAAGCTCCATTGCTTTTTGCGAATTCGTCGGAGGGGACCGCTGTCTCGTGGCGGCGCGTTATTCGAAACGACGGTTCGCTTATCGATGATCATTTCTTCAGCCGTCCGCGGGACGTATCGCGTTTTTATCAGAGCTCGTCGGAGCGTGTAATGTAGACGAATCGTATTTAGGTTCGTTTGTCGCCAGCGTTGGCGACCGTCGAGATGAAGGGAGAGAAGATTTTCGGTCCGAGCTTTTTTGCGTTTGGATGTCAAGGCGAACAGAGAGTGGTCCTACGAAATACCTTTACGGGCTCTCTCCTCCGCGGGGAATACTTCTTGCTCCCCATCGCGATATACATTTCTTTATTCGATATACGAAAACGTTACGTATTTTCCCTTCACGATCGAAACCTCGTCGCGCGGCATGTGCGAAGTTTACAGACGGGCAAGAAAGTCGTATCGTGATGGTTATAGGTTCGACTCGAAGGGGCGTGTATACGGCGCGTCACTTCTTGACTTCTCTCGACGCGCGACAAAGCGACCACTCACCGTAAGCTTTTGCAGAGCGGCGTGCTGAAGAGGCAGTAGATGATCGGGTTCGCCGCGGAGTTCAGCGGGGTCAGGCTCTGGATGAACGTGGCCACCGCTATGTTGGTCTGCGTCCTGGGAACGTGCCCGTAAACCTGAAGTAGGTCGAAGATGATGTAGGGGCTCCAGCAGAGCACGAATACTGCAACGGAAATATTTCCTCGTGCCACCGAGATCACGAAATTCGGACGATATATATATAAGCCGATTCGGGTGGCAGTCGATAGACGCCGTTCGATTTCCCCTCTCCCCCGCCGTTCGCTCCGCGCGCTCGTAAAACGACCCTCTTCCTAAAATTTGTAAACTCTTTCGTCATCCGCTTCCCCTCTTGACCTCGAGCGCGAGAGGGCGAGGATCTACGTCCTTCGTAACGTCGTTGTCGTCGTCGTCGACCCCCCTCCCTCCTCCGCGCCTTTGGCTCCCGAATTTCATTACATCCAGACTGAGACATTCGTCGCGGCGCGCGAAATAAAGTCGTCGCGCGGTGGAACGCGCCCACGCGCGCGGTATGTGTCGCTCCGGGAAAATTTATTTTAACCAGTTAAGAGTGCGTTTGGCGTGTATACACGTCGTACCAAATCTCTACTGCCGTGTGGTTGACGTGTATACTCGTCGCGTACAATAAAACATTACCATTGAAAGTAAAAACTCGACATTTCAATTGAATGTAATAAGAATATTATATTTTGTGGTATGTTTCCTTTACATTACGGATATAACTGCCTTGTATTTTATATGGAGGGGGTGAAGGGGGGCTCGCAGCCCGAAACCAATTACACACGTAAAACGCGACTTGGACGGCGAGCGTTGATCAGCAGAGAAATCGCGTCAGCAATTAGCAGGGCCACTCAGCGTGGTACCGTGCTTCGAAAAATATCACACCGAAATCAATTCAATTTCTTAAAATTATGTTCTTTCTTCAATTTTTCTCGATTATGTATTTTATTATTTTTTGACAATTTTTGAAAGGTTTCAATGGCAATGACCTTTTCAGAAATGAATTGTTAATTTCTTATCAAATACAATCCTTCCTCGTTTTTCGTAAAATTTATAGACAGGACCATTTGCCCTGCGTTCGACGTGTATGTATACTCGTCGTCGCTAAATTTTAATTCCGCACTCTGTGGAAAATTGAAAAACTAAATCCCGCAGTTAATAGGTTAATTCGATGCCTGTGGCGGGGGCGCGCGCGCGTGTCGCGCGATCGACTGGTGAATTTATGGATAAGAAAGCTGTCGCGGGACGCCGGTCGGGAAGAGGGAGGAGACGAACAGCGCCATAAAAGGAATCGCTAAACACAATATAGCGGGCAGATTTGCGAGGCTGTATTGTATACGAGAGGAGCGGTGCGCATTATTGCCTCTCTCTCTCTCTCTTTTTCGCTCTCTTTGCGAGGACCATCGGAAATGGGAGCATTATTATATCGGGATGACTTCCGGTCCGGCGAGTTCCGCGCGCGAGCGCGATAGTCCGGCGTAACTCAAGAAAACTCGACGATATGAAAACTGGTTTCGTTGAAAGGGTCTCTTATCCGCGTATACGCATAACGAATATACGGTTTAAATCGCCGCGAGGCCGAAAGGGAAGCGGGACGCGAAAGACGACTCCCGCTCGTGCCCCCCCCCCCCCCCTCTTCGCACGAGGATGTCGCCCGATCGGCGGAGGTTCGGGGCGCGGTCGAGAGCCGGTGGAAGGGTGAGGGAAACGCGGCGAGTGGGGGAGAAGGATTTTCCCCTCACGGGGTTGTATCTATAAAATCGCCGGCTTTATTACAACGTTATTAGATCGACACGCGGAATGGGTGCCGTCGCGGTGGAAGCTCGAAAGCGCCGGCTTCGATCGCTCGACGATTGGATATTTATCGCGGGAATAAAACGTATACAGCTCTCGCGCTGGGGAAACGTCGAGCGGCTCTGCCGGGTGACGGACGGCGGCGCGTCGAGGTGGGACGCAACCGCGTCCATCTTTGCGCGCTCGTTAACGCGTCGGTGGGCTGCTCGGAAGAAGTACGATCGGAGAAAACGTTTCGCCACGGGAAGCGTCGCGCGACGATTGCTACGGATCGGGTAGAGTGTCGTCGCCGTTCCACGCGGTACCTACGTCCCTTCGGTTGCCTGGAATTCGCGCGAGCGTATGATCGTGATTACGTGTCACGGAGCGAGCGCTCGATCCTTTGGCGAGAGACTCTCAATTAAGAGGCCGACCCACGCCGTCTCTGGAAATGTAAAGATATATTTCCAACACATGGTGCATAAGAACCTTTTGTATGTCCGCCACCACACTTAAAAAACATAAATCTAGGGCCCTATAGAAAAAAAAATAAATAAATTTCTTTGTTGCAATCAATCGGCAAAATCAGAAATTTATTATTTTCTTTTTTTTTTTCTATAGGGCCCTAGATATATGTTTTTTTCAGTGTGGTGGCGAAAATACAAAAGGTTCATATGCACCATGTGTTGGAAATATATCTTTACACTTCCAGACGGCGTGTGTCGGCCTCTTAACGTCATCGATTCGTGATACGATTTCCCCGCGCGGTCTCGGTTTATACGCGCGACCGCCACCGCCGAGCTCAGCGCGTCGGAACGATGGATCGCGACGTCTCGACTCGACGCCGCAGGTGCGCGTCGTCCCGCTCGGGGATTTCGTAGCGCGCTTCGGGGAGGGGGGCGACGTCAGCTGAAAAAAAATTTGCAACCATCCGACGCGATCGCGGTTAGTCTCGCCTGCGCGCACGAAAGCACTCCCCCGAGGGAGAAGTCTCTGGACGCGCGAGCATCCACGTCGAAGGCGTACCCCGGCGGGAGCGTTACTATATACGGAGGACTTGGAAGTTCGCCGAACGTCACCCTCGTATAGTCTCTCCCTCGCCGTTTTACGTCGTGCGTAAAAACTCTCGTTATCCGCCGAACGGAACGTCGTTTTTATCGTCCGGCGATTTGTTTAGCGTCGCCGCGACGATCGCGGATTGAAATTATACGACTGCCGCGCGGAGCGACGGAGCGTCGTACGTATTTACTTGCGGCGGGGCGAACTGCCCGTGGAGAGAGCCGAACGTCGCAGGGCGTTTCGATGCGCGTAACGTCTCGTCGCTGGCGATCTGCGCGCGAATACGAACGAACGGACTCGAGAGGTACGCGCTTCTCGGAACGGAGAATCGTCCCCTCGCTCAAAGAGCGTCGAGGGAGTTACGGCAATTCGACGAAAGGTCGACGCGATTGCGTACGCGGAGGAGCTTTTCTTATTTTTGTTTTCTCTCGCGTTGGTCGCGTGACACGCGCGCCCCTCGCCAATCGCCATTTCCTCCCTCGCGTAGGTATATTCGCACACTCACCGAAGACGATGACGAACGTCATCTTCACGGTCTTGATCTTGGCACGCGGGATGAGACCCCTCGACGACGCTCTCCGGGTGTCCCTCGCCGGACCCTGCCTCAGGGCGCCGCCTTGCGACCAGATCGTGGCCACGATCACCAGATAGCAACCGCCTATTATCAGGGTGGGCGCTATGAAGAGCGTGAAGCTCACCAAGCTCATGTAGACCCGCCACTGCACCGGCGAGCCCAGATCTATCCAGCACTGCATCGTGCCCTGAATGATAATCCCGACGTTGAGAGGCGCCCGGCTCCTTTGTCTCGACGTTTTTCCATTATCTACGCGCCGCTCTGCCCGCGGCGGAGAGCTCGCGAGAGGCGGTAGATCAGACGCGAGCGCCCGTCCATCCGGAAACCGCGTTCCGCGCGTCTCGAGATGAGGCGATAATCCGTTATCGCTCTCGAGTCGCGTATACAACGATATAGACGCGCGTACGCGCATCGCTCGTGCGTCGGCGACGTGCGTCGTACGTAATTTCTCGCGAATTTTCCAAGTCATCCTCGAGATCCCTCCCCTCGGAACTTCCGCCCCTCGCGGCCGCGTGTCGCGTCGCTCGCGGTACCTGGATCAACTTCTCCTCGTACAGGAAGATGATGGGGATGCTGAAAAATATCGACAATCCCCAGGCGACCGCCACCAGCGCCCGTGCTCTCCACCCTGCGAGAAAAGAGAAACGAAACGAGTTCGATCCCCGTACGGGATATTTCCACTCGGCTCCGCGAATCGTCGATCAAGCCTGTTACGTTCGCGTACTTTCGAGGACGCGCGCGAGATATATCGCGTCGCCCCGACAACGACGCGCCCTCGATCCCCTCCTCGACGCGGTGGCTCGACGGTCCCCCCTCCCGGCGCGCGGCAGACTACACTTTCCCGCGTAAAAATGTTTCATCGTTTCCGCGCCCGGACTTTTACGACGGCCCACGGCCACGGCGGCGGCGACGACCGGCGGTGAACGCGGAAGGGTGGAGACGCGAATCTCCTTTGAATTACCGCGCTCGCCGCGGCTATCCGTGCCGTTTACGGGGCGAGGGTACGGCGTATGTCGGGGAAGCGGATTTGAGAAATCGAGAGACACGCGTTGTGTGTCGTACTGGGAAGAAAAAAGCACATTAATCGTCGAACCAGAAATCCGGTACTCGCTCGTCGTTTGCTCGCGATTTCGTCCTGACGAAACTTCTCCCCGCACTCGACGAGATTGTAGCTTTTTCGAGAAGAGGAACGAGCCTTCGAAGCGGAATTCGATCCAATCCGTCGCGGAATTTAATTGCGCGAAAATCCGATCGGCGCGCACGTGGGATTCCGTCGTTATTGCCGGAGCTCCGCGATTAGCGCTCCCCAAAGTCGACGTTAATCGCGCGCGGATGACGAGGGTCGGCCGATACGAGATCGACAGGTGCGCAAGGTCGGCTAGATGTACCTATTTTCTTCCGCGCGCGAGTTGAACGATTTGGCGCGACTCCCTCGCCATTGGATCTCCAAATACACATCGAATTGTATCCCGCGCGCGTATTGTCGTCGACAGCTCGGGTATCCTGCGAACACTAGTGATGTCCACTCGCGTCCGCCGCCGCCCGCCGTCGCCGTGAGGGCGACGGACCTTCGGGGAGCGCGCGGCCGGTAATACGCCAAGGAGCCCCGTAAAAACGTAGACTGCGCGATAAAGGAGTTCCGGTGGCAAAGTTCTCGCTCTCGTTATCCAAGCGCGGCGCGAGAGTGTGGCGTTTATCGCGTCAACTTGGCAGGCTCCTATCCGTCGTTCGCACCGGCGCGCACTCGTTGTGTCGCAGACCTCGTTAGCCATCGAGCTAACTTCGCCTCGTACCTACGTCCCCGATGGTTCGATCGCAACATACTTACAACTTCCCGAGAAATTCATGGGACGCGTTATCGCGTCGTATCGGTCGATGGACAGGGCGACCAGCACGTACGTCGAACTGTACGTCACCACGGCCTGCATGAACCTTATCAGCTTGCACGCCACGTTGCCCGCGTGCCAGGTTACCGTCGTTCTCCACACGATATCCGTCAGCACGGATATCAGGCCCACCAGCAAATCTGGAATCGAATTGCGGCTCGTTGACTCGCCGCTCGCGTTGCCGGCCGACGATTATTTTCCTCTTTCTGTATACAAATTGCCGGGCTGGATATATTTGCATTCCCGCAACGTTCGCGATATTCCCGGTGCTCTTTTTTTAGATCCTCTCGAAAATTCGCCGATCCCGCTATTCCGAAATGACGACCGACGCCGGAAATAAACTCTTGGCGAGCTCGGGAAACTTGATTGAAGCCGAACGATGAGGTATCGCGCGATGCCGACGCGCGTCGATGCGGTGCGTCAGAGTCAACCCCGCGCGGGTACGGAAGCAGCCTCCGTTTACGATACCGAATAACGCCCGCGGTGCACGGCATACGGCGGCACCGTTGCGCAAACTTCCGCGGGAAATATCCCTCGAATGCACGCTCGCAATTTCGATAATAACACCCTTAAAGTGAACAACGCTGCGGCGCGACGGAGGCAAACGTACGGCGGAGCGTTGCGCAGGACAAAGGCAGCGGTGTGCACAGGCGAGTAATTAAATTTCCAACCGAGTTTGCGCGCTGTACGCGCCGGTCAGCGGAGAAGCCTCGCACTCCGCTTCCTCCTCCTCTTCCGTTGATTTTAAGTTTTAATCGTTCGCGAGGCAAATCAGCCTTTTCATCGAGGAGCGCGCACGTTTCGTCAATATGTACGCGCACTCCTGGCGCGCGCAAAACTCCGCCGAGCTCCCGCTTCTCGCCTCGTACCTACATAGTATAGCCGTAACGCAGTATAGCCTTCGCGAGGAGTCTCTCTCCCCCGAGCGAAAAACATAGCCGTTTTCAATTGCGCCGCGAGGCGGAGGCACAATAGCCGCGTCGGCGGTGTAAGTCTGCATTACCGTAGTGGCCGGTGGATATCCTAGAGGAAAATCTATGCCGTGTGTGTGGACTCTCGCGCGGCTCGGAACAATGCCGCGCGCGGTGGTGGGTACAGCCCGAGTAGAAGTAACGCGCGACTCGAGGAAAGTTCGTCGGACGCGGCAAATGGATAGACGGTTGATGCTCTCGGCTCGGTGATGTAGCCGCTGTGCGCGCGCGCGAGAGGGTGTCGACGTATCGTTCCCGCGCGTTTCGTATACTTACGAGATACGATAACGCGCGAGCTCTCTCTCTCTCTCTCTCTCTAATAACGGAGCGCGTTCGCTGCGCGCGAGAGGCACCGCAGACGTCGTTCGGGCAAATTGCCTCTCGCCCCGACTCTGCGCGTTATATGTCGTAATTTTTCCGCGACTCCTCGTCCTTCGTGGATCTTTATCCGTTGCTGCGCGCGTCGCGGTACACACATCGTACCGGAAGAAGAGCGGCGGGAAACGGAACGCCTCCGATCGCGCGAAATACGCACCTGCGAAGGCGAGTTGCTTGATGAAAAAGTCCATCCGCGACTTCCGTCGTTTGCCCAGCAGCAGACCCGCGAGGACAGCCGTGTTGCCGGCCACGATCACCGCGAAGAGCAGCCACAGGACGGTGAACTGCTCCGTCTGCAACGATCGTACGTCATTGGGGGGCGTGCGGTGGCTCCGATCGGGTTTCGTTCGCGCGATTTTTACGACGGAGCTTCCGAAGATACCGCACCGGAACGCGATCGAAGGCGCCGACGCTCGGGCAGTGATCGCGCGAAGGGGAACGTGTATATTATCGGGAGGCTCTCTGAAAATAACGACGCGATGATTTTCCCCCGTAGCGGCGTAGAGTAAGAAATCACCCCACCCCTAATTATAGGCTACGGTTGTAAATCATGCCGGGCAGCAGGTATTTATCGCCTGTTAAAGGTTGCGGGTATGTAGCGTCGCCGCGATGTCGGTGCGTTACGTAAAGAGCGGAGACCGCGACTGATAACGACCTCTCGGTGCTGGAGAGTCGACGGATTAACGCCGTGCGCCGATAAATGTCGCTAGGAATTGAGTAATAATTGCGCGGAGAAAATACCTTCGGTGCCTCTTAATGGGGCTTTGGAAATCGACGGATGTATACTCGCTTCACGGGCACTTATCGATAAATTGATTTCGCCGATTGTCTTCCGCTCGATTCGCGCGATGAATACCTACGCAAATTCTTCCCTCCTCGCCGATACGTCGAACGAAATTCGCGGCGCCTGCATCGCGCTGTAACTTTGCGAATGAGCGGCAGAGAAGAGGGGGAATTCATCAGCCGCGAAGAACAAATGCATGGAAAGCGCTTATCCGGGCGCGTGGAACGTACGTGCTCCGCTTGAGTACTCGAAGGATAAGCGTGTAAGTATTTTCACGCGTGTTGTAAACACGTAGAAAAGACTAGCTCGAATTTACATTTTCAAATTAACCTCTCCGCTCGCGGGGTTAATCGCTTTCGCTCGTTTAATTCGCGCTCTCTCGCTCTCCTTCACGCCTCTCAATCGAAGAAGCTGGACGGGAGAGAGAGAGAAACGTCGGGAGATTCTCGCGTTTTTCCAAGCGGCGAATTTCCCGTCTTTTCCCGTCGGCGCCGCTGACGCGGTTCGTTCTCCTCTTCCCGCGGCACGATCCCGGCGCGCATCCATCCGTCGGTCCATCGGAGCACAAATCGCCAGACGCCGTTAAAATCGAAACGCGAGTTGGATCCGTCCGCGGATGCGCGGTATTCGGCGAGCGACGGAAGGGGACGTAGCGAGGAGAGGGTGGTTTGAGTTCGGGTCACGAACTCCCGAATTGTTACCGCTAGCGTAACAGCTCCGTCGAGCGCCGGTGCCATTTGGTTTTCGCGCGACCCTCGAGGTCGGCTCGCACTTCCCATAATTTTTCCCGCATATTATGCAAAACATTCCATAAATCGTTAAAGGGAGCCGCGCGTGGAGGGGCAAAAAGAGTTTTCCGGCGGTGGCGTCGCGGTAGGGAGAAGGAAACTGTTTGAGAAGCGTCGCAGGGCGCGCGTTGTCGTCATCGTCCCGATCGAGCGAAACGTCGATCGAACGTTCGTTCCTCTCGGCGCGTCATCACGACTCGATATCTAATCCGCGAGCAAACCCGAAGGCTGCTTTCGTAGTGTCATTCGGCGCCGAGTTACGAGCGCGCGTAAAGCGTTACCGCGACGCTCCTCCGCGCGCGTTAATTGATTACCTCGCTGGGCGGTCGCGATCTTCAGGAAGCGGTAGGAGTCGAGCGAAACGCGACGACGCGAGATATGCCCCGAACGACCCGATAACTGCAGAGCGTCGCTGACTAATTGCCAAAGGACCGCCATCTCTTCCGATTGCTCGCGCGGCAAGGAGATTAGAACTATCGACGTCTCTCGGGACTATACTCGCACTTTCGTTTGCTTTCTTTACTTTTCCCGGTACCGGCGGATGAAGCGTTATTGATTTTCCGACCGAAACCGCGTTACGCTCGGCGGTCGAAGCGGGTGAAACATTCGAATCGACTTAGAAATTTGCTCGACTCGAATGAATAGTTATTTAACGGTATTGAAAAGCATTTCTCGCGATTACTTTCCAAGCGGAATAAATAGGCATCCGCGCGCGAATCGATATATAGGGAAAAAAACATCATACGAAAAAAAAGCGAATTATGCGATAAATCGAGTAATTCGAGGCCCCCGTTTGAATGAAGGCTCAAGGAAAAAAAGGTTTAGCCTTTTTCGCCAGAAAGAAGAAACCAATCGAGTGACCCAAAGAGTTTCCGTTTATAAAAAGCGATATACAATTCCCTTCACGTGGACGGCCTGCAATTTTATCCCGACCCGGTAATCAGAGTCGTGGTACGATCGAAGCACTCGAAGATCGAAGGAGAGACGTTACTCTCGCCGCGTTCCAATCGCTGCATACCGAGTGCAGACACGCCGGGTGGAATCTTGAAAACCGTCCAGCGCGCGCGTCGTGTCTCCGTAGACGTATACTCGTGGAACGACAGGAGCGCGACTTCGCATCGTCGAGTCGCGAGGAGTAGAGTGATCCACCTTCCACAGGTGGGCTCTCTCCTTTCATCTCGCGCGCACGGATTCGAACGTCATTTATGCGAACGCTCGCCCCGTTGCAGCGTCGGATCACGAACCCCCCCGCCTGCGTCCTGTCGCTCGGAAATGCCTCGGCCTCCGTGGCTAAGGCTCACTCGTTGCAGGCTTCGAACGAAGCGAGTATCTACCGAGAGATGCGTCTTTAAAGGTAGATTTACATTGCCGTCATGCGTCGGGATGCAGTTCATATATGCTGTATTCATTTTTACGTGTCAAAATGCCAATCCTCTCAGTGATCGATGGTCTTGCGGATTTTGAGTGCGTTTCATCAACAGAGTGCACGCTGCGATTCGTGTAAAAATCAGCGGTAGCTTCGACTTCGCAGAGCAAAGATTTGTCACGCGTTAGAAATTACGTTACATTGTTTCGGACTTCGGTCGACCGCCGTGTCGCATGCTGCGAATAAAACTCATCGGCTCGCGCGCGTGCTGAGTCGATAAATTCCGACGCCCCCCCCCCCCCCCCCCCCCGTAAACGCACCTTTAGTCGCGGAGAAACGAGGCATCCATCGCGAGACCATTATCCCCGACTCCGCGGATACGCCTCTGGAGTCGTACGGGGGATAATATCTCGGGTATCGAGGCGGCGCTGCGACGACAATGAGTTATACCGACTCGAGAGAGACACGCGCTGCGCGCGCGCGAGGGAATGTAAATCCTCTTCCACTTTGGCGTCGAAGGAACGACGATTTTAATCCGCCGTCGTTTGCGCGCGATTCTCGCCGCGGCCGCGTAGGTATAGTCGACGCGTCGACTTACCGTACCGCGCGCGCGCGCGCGAGACATTCTTCAACCTCGCGATCGCGGTTCCGGATTAAACCACTAAATCCACTCTGGCGTCTCGTTAAGGAGGGGGCACCGGGTAAAACCGAGGGGGAGAACCGCGTCGGCGAGTGCGATGTAACGGGTACACCCGCGCGTGTTAAACGAGGTGCACCGACGTTCGCGATGCAGTTATGCTAATGCTAACGCGCGCCCTCCGCGCGTCCGTGTCGGAGTCGCGTAGCGCGCTCACGTGACTCGCGGGAATCCCTGGAGGCGGGCGGTGTCTTTAATCGCGGTGTTCGCTTTAAGGAGGATATTTCGGGGGAGCGGAGAATCTTTTCACGTCGTAAAAGGATTCCCATTGTTTTCTTTCCCTCTCCGCTGTTTGTTTATACAACTCTACGCGAACAACGCTGTGTCGATTCGACGGAGCAGCGCAGCGAGTTTTCCCAGCGCCGCTAAACGCTACCCACTCCGCCTCACTGTATCAACGAGCTTGAGCGCTGCAGTCTTGTACAATTCGGTCACGTCTGCCGCCGCGCGGGGTTGACGAAGCGTCTTCGCTTTTTCAGGTCCTCGCCCTTTCACACCCCCGTTCCGCACCTCCGCGCGGCATCCCCTCCCACGGCTTCCACGCGGCCCGCGAGAGACGTGAATCACGTCGCGGCGAAAACGGCATCCATCCACCGGACGATAAAGCGGCGCGCACAGATTTATCGCGGCTTCGCGCGATTACGAGCAGGCGGTATCTACTCGTCGGCTCTCTCGTCCGTTACGCGCGCGTACGTTTGTACGTACAGTCTTCGGAATTTTCGCCGCAATCCGAAGCGTTTGACGAATTCGGGAGGCTGGCGTATTTTTTCTCCCCCGTCGTTGGTGCGAGGCGCGCGTGGTAAATGTACCCGTAAACGAGGAAGCATCGAACGGAGATGACGACGGGTCTGCTGTAATCCGGAGGAGATCGGATCTTCCCCCTCCCGTCACTTCCTCGTCGGTACAGTTCGCGCGACAACATCGCGGCGCGCGGATTACGTGACTCGCGCGCAGTCGCACATGAAATTCCTTCATATTTATTATCCCGCGCGGATGTACGTGCGGCGGCATCGCCGACGCGAGTAAAAGGTTGCAGTAGCGTTAACCCGGTTCATCTTGCGCGTAAACAGGAGGGGTGCCGTAAAAACGTATTAAGTACCTTAATTACGTATAAAAGTCGAGGATCCTGCGCTCGCATCTCCTCCGCGTGTAATAGCTGCCGTGACACGCGACCTGCTCTAGCGGTCAGACGGTACTTGCAAATCGTCGATTCGGAGGAAATAATTGCTTTCATAATTTTCCCTTTAACGAACGCTTTCGCAAAGAGTTGAAGTCAAGTTGCGAATCCTCTCGCAGCCGTAGAAAACAGCTGCGCGGTTTCACGGGGAGTTGGAAAGCGGCTCCCTCCCCTCGCCGCCCCTGGTACTAGTAATTCTATCGGATACGGCTGTCGGTGCGAACGAACGCACGCCCTCATCCGAGGAAAGGAGCAAAAGGAACGTCGCGACGGCCGAATCTTAATTAAAATGTAAAGAGGAGAGTCGAGAGCTTCGGCGTACTTAAGGTCGAGAGGCGAGGCGAGGACGAATAAATCGTTTTTCTCGTCGCCGTTATACGCGCGGTATAACAAACCCTCCGCGGGGAGAGCGCGGATGCTGCAAGGGGTGGGATCGATCCGCTTATAAAACGACTCGGAAGTAAAATATCGGCGGCGACCGTTGAGATAATTCCCGAACGAATAGAGAGGGAAAGTCCGTCGAGCTTACCGTTTCCGAGCGATATTCGTCGGAATAAGTAAATGTCGTTAAAGCCCCGGAATATTTGATCTCGAGGAGAACGGTCCCACAAGGGGCGCGGACGATGGAAGGCGAACGGAAATATTGTTTTATGTATCTCAACGAATTTTCAGGCTGACGAAAACTTACTGGAAAAGTGGAAGATGAAAAAGTTCGAACGCTATACCCTTCAATAATTAATATCGCGCACGTGTAAAAGTGCGCGCGTATCGCCGTCGATAAGTATACGTATATGACTTTTCTCTTTTTTATGAATGGAAAGGCTCTCTCCTCGAGTCCTCTCCCCCGTCCCTCGGGAACCGGCTCTATCGGGGGTGCCGAGAAAATATAAGAAACTCGCGAGGGGTGCCCGTATAAGAGCTGTCGATCGATTCCCGATTTTTCTCGTACGTATATACATATGAGAAGGGGAGGAAAAATCGGCGAGTGTGCTGCGTGAGGATTTCGACGGAGGTGTTGAGGACTCTATCCGGAAAAGTTCGATCGGCGCATATGAAAAATTTGTGGGGCGCGGAGGACGGACGAGTTGCGCGGGGGGGAAGGGGAGAGAGATGGTCTCGTCGAACTTTTTTTTTCAAATTTAATTCACTCGATGCGGGCTGCGCTAAGATTGGTAGTAAAGAAAGGCGAGGAAACGTCGAACTTCGGCGGATTAATTCTCACTCCCGTTTTCATTCACGGTTCCTTCCTTCCTTCCCCCCCCCCCCCGGATCGCTTCACCATCGACGTTGTCGCCGACGGACCATTCCGCGTTAGCCGAACCCGTGAGACCCTGCAGGGTTACGCGCTCCGGCATTGATAATTTAATCTTGGGACTTGCATCTTTTTTTCGTTGGTGTTAGCGAGACGACGATTTTCTCGCGTCGTTTTTTCTTTAACCCCTTCAGACCTGATTTTTGTTTGTTTGATGAAAACATTCTTTTGCGTTTGATTCTTGTTCCTAGTGGACAATAAAACACATTTATGAAGAAATTTAGGAAACTATGCTACTACATAGGTATATTTATTTCAGAATGTACATACATATGTGTACATCTAATTTTACACCGATTTGATAAAAGCAGAAACATTGCATTTAGATTATAAACATTTTAGCACATTTACAAAGGTGTAAGTAGTAACAAATACTCGCTTGATTGCCGATTAACTGTTTTTTTTTTCTAGAGAAATAGACAACGACTTATCGACTAGGGGCTACTTCAACCGTTTGCTACCAGATGGTACGAAAAATGCTTTAGTGGGTAGAAAACACGTGCACTCTAACATGTATATAAGGTCTGTGTAGGTTATTTTAATAAAACAAATAAATGTATGTGTAACTAAAGCTATGTACATGTAGATATACGCCAGGTCTGAAGGGGTTGATATCTATCTCAGAAACGTCATCATTGCGCGACGTTCCGCCGTCGAGGAGAGGATCGCGCGAAAAGTCAGATTCGTCAAAGTCGACCGATCGCGGATTTCTACACCGACAACAGCACCGGTCCTTATTTGCCGCGCGCCTCTCCCACAACGCGGAAGCGGATGGAGGAGGAAAAAAATGTATCGGCATACGCCCGAGATTCACGGATCTCGTTCTCGGAGGGCAATGAACGGGAGATCGCGTACGGGGATCGTCGGGATCAATAATGCATAGAGGGAAGTCATTGAGCTTCCGCGACGAGTAGTAGGAGGAGGAGGGGAAGGGACGGGGCATTCAACGGAGCCACCCATTCGATGACTGGACGGCGTTGCATCGAGCGGTGGCGACGCGGTTACGTCCTTCGCGCGAGGGGTCGAGCCGGTTATGTTGATTGGGAGGAAACTACCGCGCGCGATCTACGACGCGGTGATATATTTCTTCATTTAGCGGTCCGTCTGCAAGTCGACGCTCCGAATGACTCGGCCGTAATTACGCACTCGCGAAACGTCAAAATGGAGAATACTCGTATTCGGATTCGAGTCGAATCGTCGTGTAACACTTTGGGAGCGGGGAACGTAACTCTGCGCTCTCTTCGGAGAAACGGAAGAATATAGCTACGCGCAGTGGTATCGTCCCGAGTGTACTCGGCCATCCCCACCTCGCTCCTCTCTTCGCAAAATTTAGGGCTCGACTCGTAAAAATGTAAGGACTCCTCCAGCCGCAATAACTCTGCCGCGAAGGTAACACTGCTTACACTCGGAGCAGTAAAGGCTCGGAAATGGAAAGGTCGCATCCCCCTGTCAAAGATCCCGAATACGTCTTTAGGAGCCGCGGTTGTATTCATCACGGGGGGTTAACTGCCGCGGGCTCATAAACTTGGAAAAACATTCGCGCGTCAACCCGAGTCCCGTTTTATACGCGCGGAAGCTGTGCGGCACTCGCGTCCGTTTCCCTACCGCGTCGTCGCGACGCGCGAAGCGAAAGTTCCCCGCGGATCGCGTCGATTTGGCGCGATTGCAACGCCAGCGAAAAGCTCGGCGATGGCCGGGAAAAAACTGCAGAGCACATCGAGTGCAATCCAGTCGCCGAACAACTTTCCTCCTTTCTTTCCTCCTTTTTTCTCTCGCGGATAGAGCCGCGCGCCTATATCGAGCATCATCTCGCAGGACCGCGGGCGCCGCCTCTTTGTCGTTTGCTTTACGACCATCGTCGTCGTCGTCGTCGTCGTCGTCGTCATCGTCGTCGTCGTCGTGGTGGTGGTGGCAGTCGATACTGCGACGATATCTCGACGGGTGGAGCGATGCGGTTGAGTCGGACCGAGATGTCCCGGCGGGAATTCCCGCGCGAAAAATTTGTCGCGTACCCGTTATGGAGCACAGGCACTGACTGCGTTTTGCGTTTCGCCTTTCATCTCGCGATATGATGCCGGAGTGACGACTGTTTCTCTTGGCCGCATATTTCCAGTCACATCTCTTCGCCAGGTATACGCGCGGTGATGCCGAGAATATCTCGGATGGTACGCGAGTATTCCGAGGGCTGTACCGGGAATATTCGGTGGATATTGAATATTCATCGAAATCTCCGAGACAAACATCTCTATATGTATTAATGTACGTATTATACAGTAGTACACCGCTATATGGGTGAACAGGGGAGGCGAATATATACATATAGACGAGATACTGGTTTATAAGTACGATACGCGAAATTCAATTTATCCGACGAATGGATCGTCGACGAATATCGTAGGGGCATGATCGTATCGCAAATGAAGCACGAGGTTTAATTAAGCAACTCGCCAAGTTCGCGATGTTTCGTGATCGTGCTTTCAATTTATACGGAGTGGGCGTTATATCGCGGGCTTCGATTCATTCTTACACTTCTACGGTAGCTCGCAATGAGAACAAATATTATCGGGTGATGTATATTTTTGAAATTTATCGATCGCTTAACCCGTTACGCGCGCGAATTAATCGCTATCGTCATCGTTACGTCGATCCATCCGCGCGTTCCGCGTTCTTCTCTCGCTGTCTCCTCGTACGCCATCGAGACTGCAACCATTTACTTTACTCGTCTTCCCCGCACTCTTCCTTTATTGCTCCCGTCTGCGTATTCCCCTTTGCCGGCGCGCAATAGGTTGCTTTTTCCCCCTTTCGCCCATCCACATTCTTCGATACGGGTATACATGTAGATACGTGTACGACGTTCGCATAACTCTGGAAAGATTTTGTAAAGCCCGCACATGGTGTTGCGCCAGGTTTACAAGAGGGTGTCGACGAATCGTTGTGAAAGTAACGCCCGTATGACATCGCCCTCTCTCGTGTACGTATAAATACATGTGCACCGTTATCGAAGACCTAGATTTCATCGACTTTTATTTCTACGCATGCACGACGGCGTATCGAAGCTAGCGTGCCACTTTGAATTCGTCATTCGTGCTTCCGCGACTTTTCCCCGCACCCTCCTTCGATACAGCGTCTTCTCCGGGTTGCGAGAAACTTCGACTCCGAGAAGATCAGCTCATCGCTCGCTACACTGAGGAAAAAATGTACTTGATCGAAATAAACGTGCCTTTGGATAGTCCCAAGAACGTATTTATTCGATTTAAATGAATATATCGATTCGATTCAAATAACATCTAATTAATTCAATGATCTAATATTTGCGTCCAACTGATATTCATTCAAATCGAGTAAATTACGCTCTTGAGACTATCCAAAGGCACGTTTATTTCGATCAAGTACATTTTTTTCTCAGTGTAGTCGCCACCGGACGCGCGGGTCTCGTTAGTCTTCGGAAAATGCCGTCTCGTTGCGAAGTTTCGCACGCGGGGAAACTATATCTCTCGAATACGGAGTACGTCGTCCCACCCACATCGCGTCGGTGATAAGGAAGTAATTGCATATCACGTGCCGGGTCAGAACCACGCGTGGGAGAAATATGCGAAGGGAGGGCGTCGTATACCTATACGTGTAACGGGAAATTGGTCGTTTCTAGTTACAATGGCGGGGGGCGGCTGTTATCTTTGAAAAATTGCAACGAGCTTATCCCGCGACGGGATTGACTGTACGCGCGCGCGCGCGCTAGTTTTCGAGTTGTATCGCTCTGACCCTTCGTGGCCACGCGAACGACCCGGGAAAACGGTAAGGAGCGAGTTCCGCTAAATCGACGAATCCATGCGGATTCTCGAGTATGCACAGGATTACATCAACATCGTTCGCGAGAAAACAGACGAGGAGTTACAACTTTGACCGGATTTCGAGATATCGGCGGCAAGCTCGAGGCGATTTCTCGAAATTTCGCCGGGGATGCTAGTTATTAGCTGTGTTTCCGCTCGGGGCGTGGGTCGAGGGAAAATTGGCCGCGAACCGACGGTGTGTGGTGAGAGAGAGCTCGAATTTGTTTGCACGGAATTCTCGAATATAATTTATCTCGCGTATCAGGGAACTCGTTTCGGTAGCCGAGTTCGAGTCGAAACAAAATCGTAGAAGCTAACGTCTGCTTGTATAATACTTCCTCCAAAACGTCGACCCACGCGAGAGCGAGTAGTAGTTATATCCCTTGATCCCCCCTGGAAGGTCGAGCGACACGCGGTCTCCTCTCTCGGCACCGCACTCGAAACGCTCCACTGGGTGGATCAACCCCCCCTGGCGCGGCACGCCACTTCCGCGATCCCTCCGCGAAGAAACGATTCGGAAAACGAAAATGGGAACTCGCGCCTCGAAAAAAGAGCAGCGGCTAGCTTCGACGAGAAATACGACCATCCTGCCCCTCCTTCCCTTTCCGTCGCCGACGATCGGACTCGGTTTTTCTCGCGGTTTCGGTCAGCGCGGACGAAGGGTGACGTGGGACGCGGAAGGGGTCGGAGCGGCGACTCGTATCGCGGATAACGCTCTCTCACCACTTTGAAACGCGCGGGTTGGAGGGGAGGTCGGGTTATCATCCGCGCCAAGTATGCGCGGGGCATCGAGCTCGCCGCGACTTGTTCGCCCTCTCGCCCCTCATTTGACAGTCAAATTTTCGTCGGGGAAGAAACGGCGCGCGCGCGCGCCCGTTTTCTTCCTAGCGAGACGAGGGATGCGACGAGTAACCCGGGACAGGCGATGCCGCGTGCGCGTGCAACTCTCGAGAGAAAGTCTTCTCGACGATGCGAACGACACTTTCGGGTCGAAGTCGCTCCTCGGTGAGGAGGTTTCTGTTTGTAAAGTATCGACGTGGTCATCGCGGCTATCCCGTATAGCTGATGAAGCCGAGATTTGTCCATACTCGAGGCGCTCCCTCTCGACACGCTATACAATGTATACCGAGCGGTCGTGGGACTCGCTCCCCTCGCGTCCCTTTTATTCGCGACGTTTCCGTCGAATCGACTCCGGTGCCGAGGGCTTCGCGGTAAGCTCGACGAAGACGCGAGTTCCCGCGTTGTTCGAGTAAAGTTAAATAAATAAAGCCGTGTGGTTCTCTCTCCTCTCTCTCTCTCTCTATTTCTCTGAGGGGATCGCGGGACGTTCCTGCCGGATTAAAGGTGCCGGTCCTTTAAAGGGATTGGGATCGGGTGCGGGTGTCGCGGGTGGATTGGTTGCCGTCGATTCCCCGGAGACCGGTAAACCTCGATGGGGACGCCAAACTCTATACACCGATACGATGTGTTATACGTATATGTGTATACGAAGAGAGGGAGAAGAACTCGATCGCGTCCCGAGTATTCGCGCGCGAGACGGAAGGGATTCGAAAGGGAATAGTTATTATCGGCGATCGATAAGGCGTGGGGTGCCGATGCCGCGGCTCGGTTAAACCGAATCGCGGATTTTGCACGCTTCGGCGAATCTCTGTCCGGAAGTTCTTTCGGAGCTCGTAAGTCATGTAATACCGTCCCGTCGTTTCTTCTCGCCCGATTAAGCGGATAAATCGGAGCCCGCGATTAAATCCCGACTCGCGCGAACTCCGCGCGAGTGTATTATCGTTTGTACGATGTTGCGCGCGAGAGTTGGCGGTTTCTTCTCTACCGCGTGTGTGTTTTCCGACTCGCGTTCGAGAGCGATCTAGGTACGCGGATAGTCGTCGGGTTGCAAAACGGGTCTCGGAGGGGAACTCTGGCTTAAATATACACCGACGCTATACGCGCCTTATTAAACCGATATCTCCCGCGTTCTTGAGAGCCGAGAGGGCGAATAATTCAAGCTCGCGTAATGACCGGGACCTGCGAACTATAAGCCCCCGCCTCATTGTTATAATCGCTACTCGTAATACCGTTCCGAGAACGCAACATCGTCGGGAGCAAATCGTTTTCTGCATCCATCTATGTATAGATATAGACATAGGAAGCGCTCTTTCGTGTAACTCGGCACTGACTGGTTGTTGTTTCAACCCTGATACAGCTAATGGACGACACGATGCAAATTAAAACCGGAGGCGAATCGCGAACCGTAATCCGCTGACGACGATCCGAAAATTCGTAGATTTACATATATGTGCGTACGCGTCGAGGTACATGCACCGATAAAAGAATTGAGTCGATTCCGAGGAAAAATTATTCGACTCGACGAATGCTGCGTTCATCGGATGTCAAGTAAAATTTCGATAGAGTGAAGTGTAAGTGATGCGATGTGAAGATACGAACCCCTTGAAACTTTGCCAAAAATCGAAATCTTTGGAATTGATCGCTCGACCACCCATATCTTGTATATTTTTCCCACTAATTTCGAAAAGCACAGTTATCAGGTCTAAATCTCGAAGAAGATATAAGATTTCGGCGATTTTACGCACGAAAAATATTTGTTCTCTCAGAAAATCGTCGGTATCTCGAGGTTCCTTCATTATTTTCGGAATCAGCGTGAAAGAATACATCGACTAGGGTTGTCGGGAGTTCGTTTCTAAAAATTTCGATTCTATTACATTTTATATCAGTTCAGAAATCATCATTCGATTGTTACATTCATGAGTATACGCGCGATAACTTTTCAATACTCCTCCTCGTCTCTGGAATAGAAAACTTTTATCCAGGGGTCGATAAAATAAGGAGTCCCCCCCCGACGACTCGACCGCGAAGAATATCGTTCGTCCGAGCGCGCGAGCGAGAGAAAAACCTCCGGTTTTCCTCGCCTCGATTGTTCCAAACCCGAAGAGGACTCTCACGGTCCATCGACTTTTCGAGTTCGAGGGGAAATAATTCACGGGCGACTTGGTGCAAAGATCTTTATTCGATCAACTTTGGTGCGCGTCATCGCGCTGTACCTTCGCAGAAGTTTATGGTGGAAAAGGAGCCGCACGGATTTATAGAATTTCGCGTATCGTCGCGTCGATGACCGCTGAGATCAAAACCAGAAATGAAACTTATTTACGGGTATTATTCGAAAATTAGAAGAGGCAAATATTCGTTTTACTAAAGTTACAAGTCCATTCGCATATGGGCCGTTGAAAACCAGAATGGTGCAAGTCACATTTCATGTAAGCTGAGATTATTTGACTGCAAAGTTAAGCACAATTTGAAAAATATGTCTAGATGACACAAACAGATATTTTAAATCGTACACACACATATCTGTTTTATATCATCTAAACAGATTTTTCAAATTATACTTAACTTTGCAGTCAAATAATCTCAGCTTACATGAAATGTGACTTACACCATTCTGGTTTTCAACGGCTCATATAACGTCGTATAGGGGTAGCTACTCTGACACACGGCCAACCAAGCCAAAGAGCGAGATAGCGTCCCGTTTTGCCGGAGGCTCGTGGAGGTAGAACCCAACGACGTCCTAATTCTCAAGATCGTCCTAAACAATGTCGTTAGACGGAGACTCCTGGTTCGGAGTACCTAACGCGTCCGACTCCGTCCGAAGGGTCCACTCGATCGAACCCTGAGAACCCGGGAGACCGATTTCTCGTGTTTTAATGCCCCCCGTCTATTTTATCGCCAGCTTCGATATATATCCCTTCCTTCCGTTTCATCCTCGCGTCGTTCGACGGATCGCGCGAGTAGAGCGACCCTCGGGGCTTCGATCGCTCGCCTGCGAGGAAATCGCGATAGACGAACGTATACCAACAGGCGCTGCTCTCTCCTTCGTGGACCGCAGGCGGATGTCGTTTAGTCGTCAATCTATATTTAGGATCCACCGATAGGGGACGAAGTCGAGGGTGGTCATTTTAAGGGATTTTCGATGGTCCATCCCTTCTGTTACGCGCGCGGGTTATTGTCCCCGATCGATGTATCGGCTGTGTCATTCCGCGATGACCCGTAACTTTCACTTTTTTGATCGGAAAAACGAGACTCTTGCGAAGATCGAACCGTCTATTTGGTATGCAAAAAAGAAAATGATCGGGAAGTAGCCCGAAATCGCAGTAATTTAACGGGATGAAGGAATATGTACACACCCATGTGTCGATTTATTCGAAATTAATTTCGATTATAATTAATCTAACGATAAGCGAAATCCCCTTTATAATTGATATAAATTCGGTGCATCGGTGATATTCGCAACTGATCGTTTCCGCGCAGATTATACAAATCGAGACGATTTATGTAGCTTCTGGAAAAATGCGCACCGCATCGATGTGATCAGTTGTTGATGCCGTTAGCGCCAGAGGTCGACGAAGTTCATCCACTCTCACTCGCAACAAAGTGCACATAATACCTGGTATACTCGGTATAGCGGGTCTGACTCTCGGTTAGGTGTAGAACTCGTGCGGCACCTTCTCCAAACGTTGGTTAACCAAAGGGAAATCGTGAAGGGGTTGACCCATTTGTCGCTGGTCCAGCGGCACTTCGAGTTTCATCCGTTTAGACTCGTCGCTTTAAGTTCTGACGAGGTTGTCGGTACATTGTCTACATTCGACACGTAGCGCGCGCAAGAACGCGAAGCCCGACGCTTCGTAACTAAGTAGCCCGCAGAGGACTCGCGTTTAACGGGCGCCTCTTCGACTGACTCCGCGCTGAAAAACTTTTCGAGGGTCACCTTCGCTCCGCGGGACTTTGTCATCGTTAGGGAGCACCTTTACAAATGAAAACGTATAGTAACCGCACTCCGTCTTTTGAGGGTATCTCGGATGTCCAGTGACGCTTCAGGTATCAATCCTCTCGGGATTGAAAGAGGAACGAAAGAGAGTCCGCAGTTTTCCGCTTCTCCCGGCGTTTCTTTACGTCTAACTGCAGACACATTAACGAAGCGAATCGCCGTTCTTGCCCCGATATCGTTATTTCTTCGATTCCAAAGAGCGCCCCGCGTACAAAAGAATTTTCCTCTGTCACCCTTTCCCCCGTCGATTGCTCCCGCCGCTCTTGCCGTAGCAGATCCCTATTAGACGCCCTCGGAGCGAAATACTTTCGGCGAGCCGACGGAACGACGTACGTAATTCGAGAAAGGTCTCGCTGGTGTCGGATGTCATATCGCGACGCGTTCGATTCGTCGACAGATCTCCCGATACGGCATCAATTTCCAGATCGGGTCGTTCAACGGGCGCACCCCTCGATGTGCGTCGCGCGAACTCGAATTCGCACGTGTTTCACCCTTTGAAATTAATCGTTCGACCCGGAAATTACCGCATCGACTTCCTGGACTAATTTCGGGGGACGCGCGTTATTATTCGCACCGCCGCCGGAGAATTGCGCGCGAGCGATATATGTACGTGTGTCCCCGGTAGTGTTGCATGTGTACGAGTTATAATACCGTCCGATTCGGACCGGAGCCGATGCCGCGGCTCCTCGTTAAAATGTTCGAGTTAATTACTCTCGTCCCGTGCCTCTCGCGCCGTGGTCCTCGTGACGGTACGTGACGTAGGGATAATTTATCGCGCCAAATTCACCCATAATTATACAATACGCGGAGAGAATTCGGAGCCACGTTGTATACGGATAGTTTATCTCTCGTCGCTGCGCGCGTAGCCATGAGTACCTACCTATACATTACGTGTACATTTACAATCGATTCTCTCTAACGATCTTGCCTCTCCGAACCTCGTTGTTATCTTCGCTACCGATTATCAGCATCCGATACCTTTTCTCCTATATTGTAACATCTCGGAAATCGGCTTATCGTCCCGTCGACCGCGCCAATACGCTCCCGCGTTTCTGCCCCCGGCAAAAATGAATCGCTGGAGGGAAGCCGTCCGCGCCTACGCGCGCGCTCTCTCGTTTCCGGTGTCTCCGGGAGAGAGGGTCGAAAAGTGACGAAGCGGCGCTATCGAGGAAGATTGCCGGCAAAAAATGTACGGTGAAATGACACGAGACTCTCATCCGCGTGTGCGACGTGATCGAAGAGGCGCGACCGCGCGACGGCTTTGCTCGGGATCGTTGGCGGCGACCCGCTCTCTCCGTGCCATTATACTTTTAGACGGGGCAAAAAGATTCGCTCGGATCGTATCGACCGGTATGGCCGCGCGGGCGGCGCGGAACCGACCCGGACGACGGAGTGCGATCGCAATTTGCCGAGGATGAAAAAGCGGGAGTCGACGGCACGGATTAGGCGCGCTTAAAAACGGGGTACACCCGCATCGGGAATGTCAATTATGCAAAGTTATTCGTCTCGAAAATTCCCTCGTATGCGTGCGCTGATTCGCACCGTGTGCCGCTCGTTTTAATTACGCCAATGCATTTGTTCGCGCGGGGGGCGGGCGAAACGACGAGTGCCGCGATCGCCACCGCTTCGGGACGGTGAAATCGGGGCGGGGGGAGCGCGGAAAGGAATGTTTACAACTCCATTCGCGACGCCCGTCCGGTCGTACGACGCGCTGCTGTACTCTCGTCCGACAATGACGTTACGAGTCGGTAACTTGTAAGTGTCATCGATTAACCCAGTGAATGTGAGAGCGGGTCAGAAGGTACGGCACGAGGTGTTCGTCGATGGTGGCTCGCGTGAAAGTTCGTCGTGCCGTTTTTCACGGTGATCGAGAAGAACGGGGCAACTTTTCGTCTATTCTTCTTACCCCTATGAAAATGCGAAACCACCGATCATTTTTACCGGCCCGCTCGTCGAAGCGCTCGAGACCCGGAAGTCCTCTGAAAAGTCGACTTAAATCTTTCCCGGCGAGTGCGCTCGAAAAACCATCGCGGATTTAAGATCTCCGCGGAGAATCCC
This sequence comes from Xiphydria camelus, assembly GCA_963678675.1. Taxonomy (NCBI): domain Eukaryota; kingdom Metazoa; phylum Arthropoda; class Insecta; order Hymenoptera; family Xiphydriidae; genus Xiphydria; species Xiphydria camelus. The sequence goes on from OY783191.1 coordinate 40,274,039, forward strand.
GACGGCGAACGTCGATGCGGCCGCGCAATCGCGATCGAACGGAATAATCCGCGCCGCTGTACGGCCGCGCGGCAGGGCGCGGCGAGGGGGTGGTTTAACGTCGCGAGTTTCGTAGAGAAACTAACCCCGCCGCGCGCGCGGCTCGAGATAACCTCCACTCTCTCTCCTTAAGCGCGGACGACCGAATTGTCTATCATCAACCCCCCTCGAGTAACTAGCTTATCTTCGCGCGGGGCGGAAAAAAAGGCTCGGGGAAAGAATCGAGGGACGGAGCCAGGTGCGTATCGGGGATCGAGCGACTCTCAAGGAGCACTAACGGACGCGCGCGCCGCCCGTCGTCGATCCTCTGAATATTTAAAACGAGCGTCGGACGAGATGTTTTACGCGACGGGAAATCGCTGCGGGAACCGAGAGCATAGGTATGCGCGCGTAAGCGGTGGAGAGGAAACGCGAAAAGTGCGTACGTGACGAGAATCGACGGAAATTTCGACGTCGACGCCCACCCTTCCGCTCCCGGCACGGGATCCCGCGAGAAATATTGACGACGCTTTAACGCGATTAACTTTCGGGTAGTTTCGCCCACGTCGCTCGTTCTTAGTTAGCGACTTTCGCTCGGGAATCGAATTACTTTGGGCGGCGAATCGGTAGAGCGGACGCTAAATCGGCGATACGATCCCGCTTTTACGCGGCTCTCTCCCGCGGAATGACGATCGTCGCGATAAAATTGAATCCGTTATTCGACGAATTCGGAGCAGGGTGGAGCGTAACCCCGTTTAATGGGACTTTTCTTACGACCGATCTATCGACGGCGATGCGGATTCCCGCGAGAAAAAATCTCCGAAGACCAGGAGCGAAAATCTAGACTCGCGCGCGGCGACGACTCGCGCGCAGTGTGCCTCCTCGAAATTTAACTCCGTTTATGGCAACTCGTTAGCGGTTTCGTTCGACTCCCTCCCGCGTCGAAGCGCGCAAACCCGACCCCGTTTTCCATAATTTTACCGTATTGCTCTCGACTCTCACCGCGTCCGTCGGAATGCTCTCGCGACACGACGTTTCCCTCGAGCGGGTCACCGCCGCTACGGAGACGCGATCTCTGTCCTCTCGGGCTTCTTCGTTCAGTGTTTTGCGGCCCGAAGATGTAAGACGACCGTACGAATCTTATACATCGCCTCTACACTCCTTACGAAAAGCGCTCCGCTCTCCGATATCGGAGCCGCCGTTAATCCGAAGTATAGTACACTGAGAAAAAAAACTCGGTTCGAATTAAGTTCGTTTGGGGGGGTTGAAGGTTAAATTTCGTTAAACTTACCATTGCGTGTTTAGTTGGACTGCGTATAATTGGCACAACTAAAATCTGTTCGTTTCGTTCGATAAAATTCGTTTTGTCGATAGATGTGAATCAATTCAAGTTCGTTGCTTTGTCGAGTCAATCCGAGTTTATTTGTATCAAGAAAAGAATTTATCGAACGAACGCGCGTTGAAAGTGTAGCATTAGCTGCACTGAGAAAAAAATCACTTGATTCAACTTAATTTTGAGGTTACGGGTAGTCGACTAAATATATACCTATAGTTGTTTGAACAAATATTTCGTCGAAACAGCTAAGTATCGAGGTTACTTCGACTAAATTTTAGTTACTCTAACTAAATATTCGTTGAGATAACTGTATGCTTATCTGGCCGCCCGAGAGGTTGTGATTTAGACATTTTTTTTTCTCAGTGTACGATCGCACGATGCCATCGAGACTCACCTCGTAAAAGTAGAACGAGTTGATTTCGTCGGACGCGTTGGCGCTCGCCGTCGCGACCGGACGAAGGTAGAACTCCCCGGTCGCGTTGCCCGCCGCGTGACTCGCCCCCTCGAGATCCGTCGCGCTTCGGTTTCCGTCGGATCGCGACACCCCGAGCTCCGCGGACATTTCGTCGATTCGTCGCGCTCCCCGAGATTCTCGTTCAAGCTGGTTGGAGCATCGTTGTTGTCGTCGCACCACCACCGCCGCCACCGCCACCGCCACCGCCACCGCCACCGCCACCACCACAGCGTTTCCGCCGCGGTGCGAATTGCGGCGTCCACGACGCGCCGTCGACGTTGCGCGTTCTTCCACCGGCCGCCGCGATCAAGCGTTCAAAGATTTCACTTTACGCGCGATTCGGCGCTCAACGGGGGGTCGCGTTACTCTGAGCGGGGGTCGCGAAAGCGGGTGGCTAATTTGCAGTAAACGCGCAAAATTAAAAGATCGCTCGCGCACTTCGATCACCGGGCGATCGTTTCGGTTTATTCTTCATGGTCGCGAAATCGCGCGATAAAGCGACTTCCCGCGCACCGTCGAGACACTTTGCGATCACTTCGACCGTCGCGGCGAGACGATCGATTCGCTCCGGCTTCGGAACGTCTCGCGCGGTTCGGACTTCTCACGGCCGCCTTCGCAGCGTCCCACCCGCGATCCTCTCGAGCGGCGATCGTGGACGGAGACACAGGACACGGATCCCCGGGGCGATATATCGCGCACCCGTTCGTATTTCACCGTAGCGGCTAGTTAAACTCGACTAACGGAGCGGGTTGTATAAATATTGGACCACTCGTGAATTAGCTTCCGGTCGCTGCAGTAGCCATGGTTACGTAGAGCCCGCGACTGGACCGTGTCGCGCGTACGCCGGTAACGAACGGTCTCGCGATCCCAGTTCGGCGCCTTTTCTCGAATTTTCGATCCCCGCGGAGCTTTCCTACGGTATACGTCGACCTATCCGAAAGAAACTTCACTCGCGTTGAGGCACGACGCGATGTCGGAAACGCTCCACGTCGCGTCGTACAATTGCCAAGGCGCTCCCTTCTCAAATTGGATGGGAATTCCTCGCGCGAATTTCTCACTCCCTCTCCGGCCGCCGAAGGAGACTCGAACGAAGAACCGCTTTCGTTGAACGACTTCGCGAGCCGGTCCCGGAAAGCTGCACGGCTCGCGGGACGGGATATTCGTCTTGATGAATTTTAGGCGCTGATTACATCCTCCCGCGCGAGCCGAGCGCTTTCGGGGAGTACCTGATCTTCTACGTACCGGCCCGACCTGTAGCGGGGCTTTTCTACTTCGCCAGCGTCGCGCGAGCTGAGCGCTTATCGGGAAGTAGGAAAGAGGTACGTAATATGGAATAGGGAACACTTGCTTATTGAGACAAGTTCTTTAAAGTGCGAAATACCGTTTGAAATGGAAACTTATCGAGTCGTGACGTCTCAAAACTATCATCTTTGTTGTGTTTCCCTGAATAGTAACTAATGCAATAACCAGGTAGATGGGTTGTCTTAACCCTTTCAGTCACAAATTTTTTTTGATCGGGTGAAAAAATATTTGATTAGTGGTTTTGTATCACTGGAGGTGTTATAACCCTTCGCTTGAAAAATTGATCTTTCGCTAAATGTGACTAACGCACTTTCAAATGGGATGCCATCAGTTGACTACATCGCGTTTATGTGGCAAAACGCAACCAGTTCCGCATAAACGGAGTTAAGTATTCTCATGTCGTCAATTATTGACGACACAGTGACCGAAAGGGTTAATAAGTAGGTATTCCATATTAGGTACCCATTCCATATTACGTACCTCTACTCTCTACCTCGGGTACGCGTACCAGTTATAGCCACTTCCCAGATTTTTGTCTTATATCTAAGACATGTGCTTTAAATTGCCTCCTTAAGGTTTAAAATTGCTGATCAAACAGTATAAGCTGACGTGACACAAATACATACACCCCTGGTTATTAATGGAGATGAGTGGCTATAATAGGGAAAATCAACAGTTTTTCCTTTTTATGGTTTTTTTTCATTTTACGGAAAAATCGTTATATTTTTCTTCATGAATTGCTGCAGGAAAACTATACAAAATACAAGGCACGACATTTGAAAAATCCTTAAACACGGCTATAACTGGTACACCTACCCTACTTCTACGTCCCGGTCTGATCTGTAGCGGGACTTTTCTACTTCGCCAGTGTCGCGCGAGTCGAGCACTTTCGGGGAATAGGTACCTACTGATCACACGCGCGATTCCCTCGTGTATCGGAGAGAGCGACGACGGGCCGAAAAACGAAAATCCTCCCGTTGTGCGAGGCGCACGAAGAAATCCCGGGACTCGTCCATTTGTCCGCTACCTTCGCGACGAGATTGAGCATCGCTCGGAGTAAAAAAGGCGTCGAGGGGGCGACTCGACGAGTTGCGGCTGAGAGCAAACCGCCGAGGGGACGGGGGTGGGAGAATCGCGCGGCTGAAGACGTTCGTGACGAGAATGACAGTTGCAACGCGCTCGTTCGCGCGGGACCGGAAGGGCGACTCGGTCGAATCTCCGCGGGACTCGCGACCGCCCGTCACCCCCTTTCTTCGTCCGTATAACGACCGCCGAGCGCGATTTCCGCCATGCTCCTCGGCGCGAGGCGTGGATTCTTAATCAACGGAAAGCCAATCCAGCGCGACCGATGGCCATTCCCGTCTCTCGCGCGTATCCGGACGGACCTCGTGGACGCGGGCTTCGAGTCCGATCGCGCGGATCCGCTTCCCCGCGAGATTTATGAGCGCGTCCTTCGCGTTTTCTCGCCGTAACGCGCTCGTTCGTGCGTCGTTAAAAGAACGGTGTTTAATAAGGGAGCCCCGACCGCGAGTTATTGCCGTATAAATTGTAATTAACCAACTTTTCGCATCGATTTCGCCACGTTCGGCGAGACTACGGTGGACCACCCGCGCCGCGTGAGGAGTACGGAGAATCGCGCGATCGAAAAACCGCCAAGGTCACGGAGTCGAGCCGTCGTCACCCGCGTCGACGAGCGGTGCGCCGCGTTGACGGTGGACGAGAACTCGACGAATATCGGCACTCACCTCCTCCTTGCACCGAGAACATCCTCCCCCTTTATCGTTCTCTCTCTCTCTCTCGCGCGCGCGCGCTCCCAAAGTTCCTCCCCAATTTCAGTTAACCGCGACGTAATTCGCACCCTTTCGTCGTTTCCACGTCGTTTGTCAGGGGTACACCGCGCGCGAAGCCACGGCAGAAACTCGCTCTTCCGCGCCGTCGAGGGAAACGCGCGGGAGGCGCCTCTCGCGCGCGCGTAGGTACCTATACACGACTACGCGATAACGACGGGTCGGGCGGGCCGTTTCTCTTCTTAAATTCCTCGGTCCATCGATTCGCGAGACTTTACGACCGCAGAAGAAACCGCGCGGGCGCGTCTGTATCTACCACCGATCTTCGGCGTATCGGCAACGGGCTATATACGGACGTCTCGTTCCCCCGTGCGACCTTCCACGCCGTATCAGTCTACCTCCTACGGGAATCTACTCTCACGCGTTCGCGTCTCTAACGATTCCGTCGAATGGTACGGTTATATCCGAACGCGATCGATATCCGTCATCGGTCCGACGACCGCCGATTTGCCGGGCGCTGCGTCGGCAACGCTCACCCTCTCTTGGATCTCGAAAACTCGCCGGGGAAAAATACGTCGACACGCCGCGAAACTCGAAAACTCGGCCGACGTACTTCGGCGTCTCCGTTCGCGGAGTTCAAACTCGCGATTCGCTCGACAACCGACGACAGGACCGCTCCATCCGATGGTCCCTCGCCGCGTCTCGGAAGGAGCGACGCGTTCGAGACGCCGTCGTCGCGTTCCGGCGCGCGTTCATCGCGGTGCGCGACGTTCGTGAAACTCGTGCTACTCGTGCGTCGAGAAACGAGCGGCGGAGGGTGTTATTCGTCGGTGCGAGCGAACGACGAGGAGAGGGACGAGATGAGCAGTCGTCGAAGAAATTCGGCGGAAGGGAGGGCGAGTGCGAATGCGAGAGTACTTGCTCGTACGACGCGCGGAATGCCACTGAAGGAGGAATAGACGCGCGACGCGCGCCTCGCCTCGCGGTTTTCTGACCAAAGGTAAAACCCCCTGATACACTCGGCCCGCGGGGCACCGCGCGCGAACGCACGCTCGCTGCGCGAGTCGCGCGCGCGCCGTGCCGTCCGCTCTTACGCGTGTCGCGCAACTCCTCCTCGTCGTCGTCGTCGTCGGGGAAAGGGTGGAGAAAGAGGAAATCCCCCTCCGTCGTCGTCGTCGTCGACGCCAATCGTCTCTCATTTCTAGGTAACGACAATGCGCGCGACGACTACATTTTATCTCGTCATCGGGGGCACGAATCGTTGGCATCTTGCAACTTTTTCCCTCTCGACTCTCGAAACAATCGCTTTTCGCTCCCCGCCCGCGGCAATCGCGAAATCTTGCCTAACCGTGCAGAAGGAAAGGGATTAATGTCGTTACTTCCGCGCGCGCGCGCGCATCCAACGAAATTACGGGTAACGCACACGGCGAACGACGGTCACGCCGGGTGCATACTAAACGAAAAACAACGGGGAACCGGACGAACCGGTGCTACATCGTCATTTCGGGCCCGCACGTGTGCAGGGAGGGTAATGTTTATTATAATTTAACACGCCGTCAACGTATATATGTGTACCTACCCGTCGTTCCGGTTCTTCCCGCGACGACGATTGCACCCGCACCGTAGAAATTTGGATATCGTTCTCGAGCACGATTTCAGCAGACCCTCCGACGTGACCGGAAGGACGATAAAAGTTCACCGGTCGAAATTCATTTGTCACGGCTGCTCCGTTCGCGCAAAGGCTTTTCCGATGACGACGACGACGTACATTTTTCCCTTGTTTCGAAATTCCTCCCCGGGGAGGTGTAACGAGTAAAAGTGGTTCTACGGAAATTTCGGATTTCGATTTTCGTTAAAAGCTCGACGAGGGGCGCGCGTGGTCGGCGAAAACTTGGACGTATCCCGTTGGATCGACGGTGCGCTTCGCGTATAACGAGCGGCTGAATAAATAATTCGAGAGATTCATTAAGAGAATCAAGAGTTTCATCTCTGGTTTTAATTAATTCAAAATCAAATCGAGACGGGAATAGTGAAAAATTACGGCTCGAGATTCGAAGTTGAATTTTCAGCTCTTCATTTATTCTTCGCGTTGTTTGTTCAGCCGGGTGATCTCGCATAATGGAAGACTGTTGATTTAAGCGGTAAAATTCTAGAAATACGATTCTCTCGATCCTCTCGTCGGTCGTGGCGACTACCTACGACCAAGTCTCTAACGACTTCGCGTCGGGCCGAATAAAAGCAATGCTGAGAAGTACCGGAAAGAAAGGGGAAGGGAAGAGCTTACGAATTCGTGGAAAGCGTAATAAACGGATAACGGTCGAACGACGACGTCTCGTCAACGCAATAAACGAAGGTACTCCGTTCTTCGAATCGGTGCGGCCTGACAAAGAAAGAGAGCAATTCCGATTCGGTGACTCTAATCTGCATTCTCGACTCGATTGATAACAGGGAAAACGCGAAAAGGGTTCCATACGGTTGTATCAGAGATATGCCGTGCATAAAATTTCCCCCTCGAAGAAATGTTGACTCTTCTCGAATTGCTTGGAAACATTTAATAGAGTTGCTCGTTGGTAAACAACAGACTTCCGAGGCAATTTCAAGCGTCAACCCCTAACTAAGAAGCAGGCATTCCTCTCCCCGTTCATTTCACATTTTGCGTGGATTTAATTTGCGGTTTCAGCTTCTCGCCCTTTCTTAGAGTTTACTAATTGGTCAAATCTGCCGTAAGAACTCCTCGAATCGTTTTTACGCCCGCAATCATATTCTCCTCGGCGCGCTGCCGCTTGTAAATAATTCCGTGAAAATTTGAAAAGCTCCACGACATTCCACTGCGTTGTTATATTGTATAAAAGGCCTTTAATTTTCAATATTTTAAGATTGATATAAACAGTTTCAAAGGACTGACGAGACTGAACAAACAATCTACTCACCTAGTCGGAGTCTAAGATCGATCCGGCTTGTTACAGATTACTACTTACCGCGAGACGAACGTTTTTGCGGTACGCCAATACACGCTCGAAGGATGTGCCGCGTTTATTGCATAATTACGGATTGTCTGAACGAGAGCGATGCGTCAACCGCACTCCTCGGGATACCGTTTCTAGATATATTCTAATTTTTGGGAACGGGGAGATTTCAATACAAATACCGGATTGTTTATCGGATTTCTTTCATATTTACATTTCGATGTACACGATACACACTGCTGAACAAATATGTAGTTTACGTAGGTGTAAAGTCGGTTTCAAAATTGTAGTCGTCCGAACTCATCAGGTTGACTTGCTCTAATTGGCCGGTTAACATTGTGGTTTCTCTTTCTACGAGCACAAACGGAAATTACGTGGAAATACGACGAATAACGATACGAACAAGTGATGTATCAAGTTCACTGACCTCTTCTAGCGCGTTCTTTCTTCAACTTCTTGAATTGGATTTTATTCATTTTATTCAATTTTTGATTCCCTTCGAGTTCGAATAATGTTTCGGGCTTCTTCTTTGCCGATTTATTGGCACTCGTTTTTACTTCGGTGCCCTTATTTTCCTTCTTTTCCTTTTTCTTTTGGACAGCCACTTTAAATTTCTGTGGACGGAGAATTCACAATTTTCCACGATACAAATCGACATCTTCAATTCAATTAGGTTCACTTTACGCGAAAGTCATACCTACCGATTCTTTTTGCACTTCCACTTCCATCGCCGCTTCTACGGGACCGGTACTATCAACGACGAGCGGATCCATGATAGCGGGATTTGACGAAGCAACGGCTTCCACGTTGTCGAGCATCATCTTCTCCTCGGCGGCAAAACTATCGATATCGAACTCCTTCGTGAACTGACTGACGATTTCCGCGGATAGCTGACAAACGGGTTCTTCCGGAGGGACCGTATAATATCTACGATTAATTCATTACAAATTATCGACTTCTTCGAGCTCCACGAAATTTTCAGTCAATCGACATAATTGAACAGTTTTTTAACCTGATTTTCCCAGAGTTCCAATCCGTTAAGATGCCACGTGCCGCGGCTAGCGTATCCGGTACTCCTCCCCTCTTGAACTTTCCCATTCTGGCAGCCTTCTTCGCGAAGAACTCCGTTGGCGTTGAAAATTCGTGCACGTCGTACAATTCCATCAATTGTCGCGTAGAAATGCGCTTCAGAATAGCGCAAGCTGGAGTAAACGGATCTTTGAGAGACTGCAGTTTGACCGCATTTTTCAAGGCAACCGACGAGTCGTCCTGGCCGCCTTCGGAAGAGCGCGGTCCAGCAAAGACTATTCCCGGCGAATCCAATAGTTTTATCTTCGAATCCAACTGCACGACTTGCATGGCCCTCGTTACTCCTGTAAATGAGCAAGCGCGTTAAAATTGCAAGCACTTCGTTTTATCGACCCAACGGCCTGTGTATCGTACCAGGTGTGTTTCCGACGTTGCACGCTTTGTTCCTCTTCAACGAATTGATCACGCTAGATTTTCCGACATTGGGCAGGCCGACGACTCCAACTCGAATGCTAGTTTTCACCGTTCCGCTGTTCCTACAATAATTCGCCAGGAGGGAGAGCAAAAGCTCGGCTCCGAAACACGTGGCGCTCTGTATGGCATCTTCCTTCTTTTTGCCCAATTTTCTTCTCCCAAGTCTCTTCGCTTGGTCCTGCGTTGACGATTTAAAAGCCACGGTAGGTAAGCTTCCTCGCAGGTATTTCAGCCACTGATCCAAATTTTCCCGAGGAACCAAATCGGCTTTGTTCAAGACGAGCACCAGTCTCTTGTTTCCTTTGGCCGCGCGAACCGCTTCTTCGACCTGAAAGAAAAAACGAATTACCATATAAATCGACGAATTTTTTATATTCGAAGGAAACGGAAGACCTTGATTTTCACCCCTTCAAAATACTCCAGATATCTTATTACCTGTGCACACCTAGTTCCCAGTGGATCGCGAGCGTCCACTATCTCGAGAATAACGTCGGCTGCGTCCAGCACTTTCTTGAACTCCTTGTAATAGGCCTTTAAAGAATTCTCTTCCTTTGAAACGGCAGATTTTATAATGTCTTGTTTGCCGGTATCGGCTGTCTTTGATTCGTGCTGAGATTGTTTAGTGCGAGCATCCAAAACCAGACCATCGAGACTTTTATTGGCGAGTTGCTCGCGTTTTCTTTCTCGCGCCGCTTCACGTTGCTTCTCTTTTTCTTCTTCTCGCATCTTTTTCATCATTTCCACCTCTTTCAGTATATCCTCTTTGAAAGGACACTGATTCGGTACTTGCATTACCTTTGACTTTTCTAAATTAGTAAAAATAACGTTACATCGCGCCTCTTTCGTGTTACGAATTCGATAAATGTTTGTAAAACATACTCTTGGGATTTTTCTTGGCCTCCTTTCTCATTTTTCTGTTGTGCTCTCGTACTTTCTTTTCGATTTTGTATCTTTTGCGCGCTGGCATGCGCTTGCTGGGTTTTTCTGCAAAATCATAGCTATTCTAATACTTGTCGCGGCAAATTGCATTGCGTTCCGCGATTTCATCGATTCGCGGGAAAATTTGGGTGCCTGCCGAGTGCTGCCACCGGTGACACTGACCCGTACCAGTCGTACCTACTGGCAGTCAGCTGTAGGGCTAGATCCCTAGGAGTCCCGTATGAGTATTGTAATGTTTAAGTTGGTAGCGCCTGAATGAGTGAGAAGACTAGAGAGAGAGTGAGAGTGCGCGCGCATCTAGTGAGTAGGAAGGAGACATGGCGTTACGAGAACGACAGAGTTCGCAGGAAAACTGCACGTGCCCGACCGCTGTGAGATGTAAATGAATAAAGGAAGACCTATCACTGTCGTCACTGTGTTGAAATAGTTGTTTCCCCCACGAGCCCTCGATACAACAAGTATCTTTTTTCTTACTCATCGTGAATGCTTCAAGTTTGTTATCCGGCGCAATGGCATTAATATTAGTACAATTATTCCGCAAACGCGAAACGTGCGTACGAAACATAGTTATATCGCAACATTTGCGTATAACGGAAATATAACCTGCAAGCTTTAGGAACTCTTAACAAATTATGCATACGATTCAAAGCACTTACTCATACAGAATTTTGCCATCTTCTCTTCTCTGTGAAATCACCGTACAACTAGAATGCGACACTATGCTACTTTTTCGAATAAAACACTTGAAACGAGAACACCGACGATTATCACGAACGCGCGCCGTCCGCGTTGCTAAAGAAAAGGTTAGAAAGAACGGTGTGGCAAAGATAGCCAACCTACTGAAACTCTGCGGTTGTTATCTAGAGAATTCCGTACTGTGCAGGTCACGGTAAATGCGTTTGTCAAGTACCGGTAGACGGTAATTAACGGACGAGACGGTGAAAGGTGCATTTGTATGCATATGTATGAGAATTCTCACACTTTCGCGTCCTTTGAAATGTGCCACCTCCTGAGAAAATAATATTTTTAGTAGGGGCGAAATAGAAATCATCGTACGTCATTTATTTCACACATCCGAGAGAGTTATTTTCTCTCGTCGTTGAAAGCGAGCGATACTAGTATTCGAGAGTCCTCGGCGCGAGATCACCGAGTCTCTCGATTCGGGACGAGATTCTCAGTTGAAATATTGAATATTGCTTAGAATGAAACTACTTTTACGTAGTTTTGGCAGTGGCGATAGTGCTGACAGCCGAAAGATTCCAAGCTAACCGCGTCCCTGGGTCTTCCGCGAGGAAGGGAGTATGATGTAGGCTATTACCGCGAGACGGCGTCTTCCTCGATAGCTCATTTCTATAATGGCTGCTGGCTAGCGTTGTCGGTGATACTTGTCTCTTTGAAAAGTACAAACTAATTCGTCATCCTGCCTTCGAGATTGAACTCCAATCGACTGTTTTCGCGAAGCAAGAGTGTGTCGAGTGCGCCAAGTAGCGAAGGAACGCGAGTTTGTGAACGGAATTGCGAGGATTTGCACAGAAACGCCTGGTCCCTGCCTCTGTTTACGCGATGCTGCGGTCGTAGAAAGCTATCGTAAAAGTCAAAAATCAGTGTCCGCGACCGTCGAATCCGTTCGATCAACGCGTTACGCGAATATGTCCGACGATCGCCCGGGCGAGCGGAAGTAAAGTGCGAGAGCATCGGGTGCGGGGCTTGAAATTTCGAGGGTAAACAAAAGTGACAGCACGATATTTGCTGGTCACGCTACGATTGTGACAGAAGCTTAGGATAGATGCAACGTTCAAACCTGTACCGGATACATTGAAGCCTCTGCCGTAATTGAGATCTCGGTTTATCGCAATTTCTCTTCCATCTCGACGAAGAGCAATCGTCGTCGCGTGAAATATAGTGGCGGTGAATTGGATTACGGGACGTCGACGCATGTGCCAAATTAAAGTGCCAAGCGTCTTCCTGTCGACGAATCTTTGACCGCGGTGTACATATGTAATTCGAGTGCCAAAACGAGAGATCTCCGTTTAATCGCAGTCGGGAAGTATTTCGACGAATAAAATCTGATGAATTGAACAAATTGGAGTGAATTTAAAGAGTTCTCTCTCTTTGACTTGGACAGTACGATTAAATGATACGCGAGTGATGCGCGACAGTGACGGAAGCGTCGCGTTACTCATAACGCGTCGCTTTGATAAATGTTGAGTATCCGAAGAAAATCATTTGTGTCCTTTCCAAACCCGATCCAAAGAGAAGACTGATTACCGAACGTCGATCCGAAGATCTTCGATGTAATGCGACAGCCCTCCCGCTTTTATTTCGCATCGTCGCACGTCTTCCCTCCGCGATAGCGCCAAAAATGTTTGGCAAGGTGCCTCCGTCAAATACTCCAGGACCTCCAACGAATGCTCCATCGTCGAGGACGTGTAGCAGGCCATCCGGAACTTGTCTACCTTGCTTCTCCACCGAAGGGGGGATGAAAACAGCGTCGAATGAAAAATCGTCGTCCTGGAAACCCGACGACGGAGGGCCCGTAGTATCCGAAGCACCCTGTGACCTACTGTCAACCGATATCAAGATAGCTCCATCCGCCGAAATCACGCGGCCTCACAGGATTCAAACTGGAAATCTGTGCCTGAGAAGCTCCTCCGTGTGTACCAAGCATCCTGCCGAAGATCGCACGAGTTCCGTCGCCTCCAAGACTTCCGTAAATCCGAAAAATCCCGTAGTTTCTTCCGTCGTTCGCAAATGTTCCTCCAATCCGGATTGTCCGGCGAGTTTTTCAACTTCTGAATTACCCAAGATCCTCTCTCCCGCCGGTTCGACTCGTTTAAACGTAGAGACCGCGAAGGGTAGAGATCCCTTGAAATCTGTCAGGCATAAGTCGTCCCTTCCGAACGGGGAGTTTCTATCGGCGGTGGAGCAAAGTAACGGCGACAGGGCGGCGTTTAAAGATCAGTGCGGAAATGCAACGTCGACGTCGAAGCAAGAAGTCTTTGGAAGACATCCGCCCGTCGCCGATTTCTCAATCGCTATGGAATCGTCTTCGAATCAGGAGAACAGCGGCAAAACTCGCAGAAACCAAGCGACAATTTCGAAGGGAATGTCCGAGCGCGATCAAAAAGCGTCACTCTTCAACGCCTTCTCCGTTATCGGCACGTGTAACGAGACGAATGAGTCGGCGGTACCCGCGGACTTTATCACGTCTACACCCGGCAAGGACGGGAAGTCGATGGACATGCAGCAAAACTGCATAACATTCTCGAAAGACCTTCCCACAGAACTGCAATGTTTGCCGAGGAGTTACAAGGATCGGGAAAAGTGTAGGGATCCGTGGCGACCCACGGAATTGGAGGGAAACTGCACCAGCTTCGCGGCGTGTTCCGGCGACGCCGTTCAAGAATCCAGCACGAAGAGGAGAACCGGTGCTTCTTGTCAAGCGTTGCGACACGCCGTCGCGTCTCTCAATCGTCTCGATGATTTCTACCTCGAGAAAATCGGCGCCGGTTTCTTCTCCGAGGTGTTCAAGGTGAGCTTCTTCCGGTGATCGTTAATGCACCGTAGATAAGCATCGGGAGAACGGGGGAGATACGAACTCGCACTGAAATTCATCTCTGCGAAGATATCGCGTCTCGTTTCGCGTGGAATGATTTTTTTGGTATCAACCGCTTCGCTCATACGCGCACCTGCTCGCCGGAAGCGAATCTCCCCTCCGATGGTGAAGGGGCGCGTCATCTGGACGATAAAACTCTCTTGTCCGTCCTGATAATCGTATCGTCACGTGTCGCTACGGATCGGGTGGAACGCGCAAATCGCTCGACCGATACAATTATTTCTCTCCTCGTCCGCGCGACGTATTCTCGCGAGGAGACGTTATCGCGGGGAGTCTCATTGTCTAGATCAACATCATCCGAGATTAGATACCGGCTTTTTCGCTAGCCTCGAGCAAATCGACTCGAATAATACCGAATTCGCTCGAAATCCCGGCACGCGTGACGGACAATTCGTATTTCTCGTCACGTCTCGCGAAACATCGTTCGGCCTTGCGATTGAGGAACGTCCCTCGCGATCGTCGTCGCTGAATATTCTTTACGACGAGAACCTGCGCATCTCTGGGTGGGAACGGATCGCCACGGCGGGCGATAGCGCGCGCGCCCGGCGCGCGACGATGACTCCGAGGATTACGTAAATTTATTTTCCCTCGCCCTCTCTCGCTGGCTCGAGAATCACCTTTCGTTTGGGATTTTTTTCGCGGCGTCTGGGCCGCGCCGCGCGTTCTCACGCGCGCGAACGACTACATTCGATAAAGGAGGCTGTAAAAACTAAAATTAGTCGGGACAAGTTCGGATGACAGAGGGCACGAAAATAGAAAGGAGCTGTTTATCGGAAGATTTCGCGAGTTTCGCGTAGGTGCGCCCGACGAGATGCACGGCTTTGCGGATGCACGCGCGCGCGCAATCCTCGCCGAAAGTTAGCGAACGGCCCCTGGGAACCTTGACAAGTATGTCGGAGACGAGCGCGATTATAAATAGGTCAACAGGAAATTGACTGTGGCGCGGTGTGATTCCCGCGCGGCGCATCGCGCGGGGAGCGCTACGACCATTCCAAAAATAAATCTTCCGATCATCCGGGGTGGTACGCTCTCGTTCGCGAGAAAGTGATCGCGCGTCCGCGCGCGTATACTTATTTACCTGCACGCGCGTACCATAGGTCAGCTTTTACGACGGCGAAGCGAGCGGTCGATTGAATTCGATCGCGCGCGGGTCGTTTGTTTCCTAAATCACGGCAAACGGGAGCCGGGGGATGGACGATAGGGGCGGTTCGATTGCACTGTTTGTATTTAGCTCCTTTGACGGGATTTGGACGAGGCAACATTTCTCCCACCTTCGACGATACATCGGCGAGATACTAAAAAATTGTCAGCGCTTGAACACCCTCCGCAATGGAGTTATACATAATTGAATCGTACAAAATCGCTACAGCTTCTGTGTCATTTTTTTAAGTCTCCAAACTTTTCTCCTGTCGAAGCTGAAACTTCACGTCTATCTGTGTGCATCCGAACGTGGCATGACATCGTCGTCTTTAGCGCGATGTCGTGAGCCGCGGTAGATGAAGCCGTCGACCCCGTCGCGATCGTGACCGCGCTCACATCGCTCTCAACCCTCGCGTTCTTTTCCGTTAGCGCCGTCGGCTCGTTGAGATTGCAGGAAATTTGCGAGCCGGTCGAGGATCACGAGGTGGGGTCGTCGGTTCGCGCATTCTTGGCACGGAGCGAAACGCGCGCGTATGCCAAAACGTCGATCGCGCAACGCACCGCGCGGCTGATCGAGCCGGTCGATTCTGTCGACGACGGCGCCGCGGTTCCGAGGAATTCGCTGCGCCGTGGAAAAGGTATCGATGCTCCAACGCCGCGAAAAGTCTTCCGACTCGTTTTTATTCGAAATTCCCCGCCGCAATTCCCTTTTTTCGATCATTTTAACGTCCGCGGACGACGTTTCTTTGCCGGGCTGCGGAAAGCACCTCGGGTATCTCTCTAGAGATCGCGAGAGATGATTGAAACTGCGGCTGGCATGGAAATACGGAGCCGCGAGCACCGTGGCCATCTATTTTTGAGACGCCCAGCCTCCGTTTTAATCCTCCACCCCGCTCGACCTTTCGATGCGTCCGCAGAAATTGAAACTCGTATCGCTTCGTCCTCCGCTCGCGCGCACCGATCCACTTTTCCTCATTACGTCTTTCCGCGCCCACGATCGAGCGCGCGCGAAAGGGGTGGGAGTGAATTCTTCGGCGCTCGCGCGCATAGGTTCCCGGCGCGAAGAAAAGAATCGTAGAAACTCCCGCGGGGAGAGCTACTTCGAACTCTTTTCGTCGTACCTATAGATATACGCGTAGGCATATTATCCACGCGCGTCGACTACCGCTTTCCATCGGCGCGGTGAACCCGCGTGAACGACGCGACGCACAGTGGAAAAAATACTCGCCCGCGCGCGCATCCTTGCCCTTGCCAATGTACTCGTAGGTGCTCAGCCGATTCTCGTCCGCGCGTAGGTATTTTGGCAAAACGTCGTTTACGCAAGACGCGGCGACGTACGTTACACAATTAACTCGACGCTGAAGTGATTCGCGCTCGTATTCTCGTCGCTTCGCGTGCCTATATAGAAATCGATCAGTGGCGGCGACTTTCGAGGAAAGTGCAGCGGGAATCGAAAGAAGAGAGACGAGCCTACCGTCGCGCGCGTGTCGTGGCGGCGCGCTGACCGAAGACTCGCGATCGGATGCCGCGCGAAACGACCTTGCTCGGCTGTGTGACTTAAGAGACGGCGACCGGCATTTCCTCTCTTGCAATAAGAATGTTGGAAACACGAGAAAGCCGGTCACGCCCGGCGACCATGGAGTCCGAACACTCTCTAACGAGTCTCTTTATACACCGCGCCGTCGCGTTCGATGGTTTCCGCTCCGACCGCTCGCCGGATCGAAGACGCCGCGCGCCGAGACCTCGCTCGTGTAAATCCCGAAGCGCCGCGATTTATTTCCGCTAGACCTCCCCCTGCGCTCGGGGGAAGAGTCGCTCGTGCACGCGCAGAAATCACCGCACCGCGAAAACGCTCGAGCCGATTTCAGGGAGCGATCTCTTTCGCGAGTCGCTGGAGCGACCGGGAGAAAGCAGGAAATCGGGGAAGGAAGACTACACCGCGCGCCGGCCGAGAGATTCCGTTCGGTGTAGCGGCGCGCGAGGGAGAGAAATTCGAACGTATATATACGCGCGTGAAATTCGTTCGAGAGATGATTTTTCGAAGAGACCGCTCGAACGAACGATTCGCTCCACTTCTACAACGACGCGTAAGCGCCGAAGGATTTCCCGGAGAATCCCTCGCGGCGAAGCACGTCGGCTGATTCGCGGACGATTCTGTTTACCGGTTCGGCTCGAAGCATTCGTCACCTCTTGGCCCGCCGCCCAACCGAACCGATGCGCTGCTGCCAAACGAGCCGCTGGCCCCGCGTGCGCTCCGCTTCAATTTTCGTTCTTTTCTTTCGTCTCGGAATTTCGTGTTTCCCCGACCGCCGCGGCCCGGTAGGCCGAGAAATAGTAGCGGACGTGTGTAGGCAGACCCGACACTCGAGCGATTCGCACCTCCGTCGCTTTCGCGCGTCAAGAGAGTTTCCAGATGCCGAGTCTCTCTCTCTCTCCCCCTCGTCGCGGACCGGACCCCGAGCCACAGGCCGGGGTTTCATTAATAAGTTTCTCCCGTGAGAATCGCTTTTGCGTTCTCGCGTGTACGCCTCGGGCGCCGCTCGCAGATCCCTATCGGACCGCGCCGAGAATGCCCCATTGTGCGCGCGGAAAACGCCGCGGCGAGGTTTCTCGAGTTTCACGGCTCGATATCGTCCCGCCGGAGCGCCGAGAAACGCGCGTTCCCCTCTCCCCTCGCGTTCCACGAGGAGGCGATCTTCATTCGAACGCTGCGTTCGTGTGTTTACAGGTCACCCACAAGGTTACGGGGCAAGTGATGGTCCTCAAAATGAATCAACTTCCAGCCAACCGGCCCAACATGCTCAAAGAGGTTCAACTCATGAATAAGCTCAGTCATCCGAATATTCTAAGGTAGGTGAACTTTGTATCGTAGTACGCGTTGGTATTTCATTGTAGTCGGTCTGGTAGTACCTATAGCAGCAGCAGTAAGAGTGCCGTAGAATGGCGTTTCATTGTCGGCGCGGAAAGTCGCGATCGGTTGGATACATCCAAACAAATGTACAAGCGAAAACGAAAGTGGGCTCCTTACCACGGAAACCAAAACACCGCGCGGGAACGCTCCGACGCGACGTGACGTCCTCGCGTGAATCATTCTCGGCTTTGACTCGAGGTTCGCCCGGCGAATTTGCGCGATGCGATTCGTAGCCTCGGCGTTGAGGCGCACCGTGGCGTCGAAAAGACTCCGCAACGATTTTTAAACACATCGTTCGCTCCCCGTGGCGCGCGTTTATCTCTATCAGAATTTGCACTTCGACTCGTTCGCTATCGCGCTGGAACGCGATGAATTTCCGCGATAAGATTGCCCGGGGTTCGGTTCGAAGGCCGATCGCTATCGAGAGGAGCGATTATCTCGGCCCGTACTCCCTCGCGAGGGTATCTCGAATTGCACCGGTCGCGTGACAAGGCGATATCCAGGAATTTCACGGGTTTTCACCCATCCGCGACTGTTCAGCCGATCCTCGAAGGCTGGATCGACTCAACTTATTCCGAGAACCGTTTTCGCATGCGGCGTGTCCAGCTGCAGCGTCCGTGGCCAAGTGGGTCAGAGACCTTCGCTTGGGCCGTATTCGGACGCGAAGGTCGCGCACTATATACGGAAGCGGATCGTCACCGCTCGTCATCGATTTCGGACTACTCGATCGTTCGTTCTTTGTACTCGGATGTACGGAGTCGCTCGATCGATCGTTACAGATCGATTTCCACTTACGCCGAGAAGTAGACTCGATCGATCGGAGTAAAGCGTAGCTTCGAACAGGCGTGAGTCACTATTTAGCAGAGTTTAGCCTCGATGCGATTAGAACGATATACGTTCGAACCGATAAAGTTTAGATTAAATCGATGTTCGTACGAAACGGACGAGTATAGCGAAAAAATATTATCGTTCGCGCATCAGTAGAATTACAATTGAGAAGCACCGTCCGTGCGATTCGCCGTCGATTCGTTAACGTTATACGGAAGCGAAAGTAAAATCGACGAAAATTTGAATGATCACGTCGTCTCACGCGCGATAGGTTCATGGGCGTTTGCGTGCACGAAGGGCAGCTCCACGCTCTCACCGAGTACATCAACGGTGGCAGTCTCGAGCAGGTCATCATGGCCAGACACGCGTTGCTTCCGCACCTGGTCAGGATGAACCTCGCCAGGGACGTGGCCCGCGGTATGGCCTACCTCCACAGCCGTGGCGTCTTCCACCGCGACCTGACCTCGAAAAACGTCCTCATAAAGAAGGACGAGGGTAAGGGCGAGACGATCGCCGTGGTCGGCGACTTTGGCCTGGCGGCCAAGATACCGGATCCCAGCTCCGGTTATCGGCTCAGCACGGTGGGCAGTCCTTACTGGATGTCGCCCGAGTGCCTCAAGGGTCAGTGGTACGATCACAGGTCGGACGTCTTCTCGTTCGGCATCGTCGTCTGCGAGCTGATCGGGCGGGTCCCTGCCGATCCGGACGTCCTGCCGCGCTCCGACAACTTCGGCCTCGACTACCTCGCGGTCGCCGAAATTTGCGCGGCCGCCGATCCACCGCCCGCCTTTTTACAGCTGGCCTTCAACTGTTGCACGGTGAGTAGCGGTGTGGCGTCCTTCCGACGTTGTTGGGTGCGCGCGCGCGCGCGCGCTCGCGTACGATTTTTCGGGGTACGACTGAAGAATGTCCCTTCCTCCGATCGCGTAGTACGAGCCGAAATCGCGTCCGACCTTTCCGGAGATCGTCGCGAATCTGGACACCCTCATAGCGAATTACGAGGAGGAACCGAAGGGCGGCGGTATGGACAAACGACAGTCGGTCGACCCGGCTCTCCTCACCAGCCTCGACGAGATGGTCAGGGAGGGTCGCGGTCCGAAACGCAAGACCTCTCGACAGAGGAGTCACTCCGCCGACACGCGGGGCTGCATCAATCCGACGCCCTCCGACAAGGCGAGATGTCACTCCACGAGGAGGGTCGCCGAGCTCGCGAGCAGGCGGGACCCCCACTATCGGCCGATGACCGCGAATCCGTTCCACGCGCTCGGCGGCGTCAAGAAGATCCTGGGCGACCTGTTCTCCAGCTGTCTCGAGCTTCCGTCCCTGGAGGACGTCCGATCGAGCGTCACCGACGGCGCCACCGCGAAATTCAAGACGGCGCGGAACGACAGCATCGCCAAGATCCTCGATCGGCGAAAGCCGAACTCCGAGCCGAGCAGTCCCACCGCCAGGAAGAAGTGGGAAAAGAAGGTGAGGCGCGAGAGAGACCGGGGCCCGCCTGGCTCTTTAGGATTCTTTGCATTGCCGCGACTTCGCGCGAGTAGGAGCTTCGTTTGTGTAACGCGGCCCCTGCTCCTAGGTAGCGACCAAGGCAGGAGCGGCGAGTCTATTCGCTCATCCGCTCTTCAGGGACGGGTGGGAACCGAGGCGACGGGGCAGTTGCGAGTCTGGTTTCTGGAGCTGCGTCGGCGAGGATCTCAGCCCCGAGCCGCCGAACCGGAGGCACGCGTCGACCCTCAGCAGCTCGGCCGCCAGCAGCTTGTTCCTGCTGGACGACCACAGGACCAGCTCGATATACACCGACTCGTCCGAAGACATAGCCAGCCTGGGCGGAGGAGATTCCTCCTGCTGGGAGGATAGGCTGGGTGGTATCGGCTCTTCCAATAAGACCATTTCTAAGATCGTCGAGTATTTCGAGAGGAAGCAGTCGACCGTGGGCAACCTGAGGCTCGGCGAGGCGACGCCGAGCAGGATAGCGTTGCTGCGCGCCAGTCTGGAGGGAACCGTTCCTCTCTGCAGCATCTCGGCGGCGCAGCGCTTGGTCGTCTGCGAGGGTGCCGTGCGCAGCAAGCTACCGCTGTTCGACAAGAAGTGATCGCGACGCTTCTGCGTCGGTACGTTTGGTATTTAGGTATTTCTTTGTTTCAGTCGTTGTCGGTAGTTTCGATACGATCCCGCGTTACGCGCAAAAGGGCGAAATATCATCCTGAGAGTCGAGCACCCAGGATCGACTCTCCTTTATGCGCAACGCGGTTCTCGCTCGACCACTTTAGGACCATATCCAAACGTACCGAAACGTATACGGAAGGCAATAATATTACATGTTCACTCGTTCGAGACGGTAGTCTCTCTCTGTTATCAACGTCGCCGAAGAGAGACGTTTCGTCGTTGCTGTTATCGCTCGACTTCGGCGGCTACCTCGCAGTTCCTAGTTAGCCAGCTCCGTCCTTCGCACGTCGACGTTTAAGGCGAAACTTTAAGCGAAACCAGTTTTTACAGCCAATTTCGAAAGAGTTTTCTCGATGCTCTCCGTCTTCCTTCGGACGGTGCGGAATTTTCGCGCCGTCCGGCGACACGCGGATAGCTTTTGTTATCCTCTTCAACTTTCCGCGAGAACGCTAACGCTGACGCCCCAGCTTGAAAGTTCGATCAAATAGCTCACCACAGAAACCCGTGAAAGAAAAAAGTCCCCCGGCTACCGCGGAGCGAAGGTTCGTTCGAGCGAAGAGAGAATCCAGTGCAGGGCCTACGCGTTAAGCAAATTTAATTGTTAAGGTTTGTTATAGCTCCAACGCGTCTCGACGTCTCTCCCCGGAGCGAAGGCACCTATAGGTAGGTCGTAATCGTAAGTGCGTTGTCGCGTGCGACGGTGAAACGCACGCGTCGCGCGTTTCGAAACGCGGCGCGTGCCCGCGTATTTTAGAGCTCAGGACGCAAGGAAGACATAGTATATTTTGTTGGCAGAGGTTGTGTCCTGGTTATTTTTGTTGACGGAATTAGGAACCTTAATGTTTATCGGGAGATCGCGGGAGGGGCGAGTGGAGAGAGGGAGGGAGAGAGAGAGGATATATAATGAAACTGATCTAGTCAGTGTATTAATGAGGCGGCCTTATATTTTGTACGTCGTAGCGCTAAATAAAGAAAAAAACCGTACGATTAAAAGTATTCTAAGGACGACGCGTAAGAGAGTCGAACGTGAAGCGCGAGAAGAGTTTTCGCCCGATCGATCGTAAGAGGAATTGCTGCGAGCCTGGATAGTTTAACGTTTTGAACGATTGATTGTTTGCACGCGCGCGCGGTGGGCGCGCGTACCGTTATGGCTGAGATAAGGAGAGAAAAAGAGAGAGAGAGAGAGAGAGAGAGAGAGCTTGCGTTCGAACAAGGTGAAGGTTCGGTCAAACGTGTAGACACCATACTAAATCCAGTTGTTTCTCGTCGTACTATTTCTTCAGGACGAATCGAACCAAATTCGTATTAGAGTTAATCCTCCTTAATCGTTGGAGCTCGCCTATGAGCTCCGGGTAATAAGACTGCGTGTTTGTTAAATATGTATGTAAATAGGGAGTTTGAATTTATTTTTTCCCGAAACACACACACAGGCGTGCGCGATCGCTCGCATGCGCACACACACACATATATACACGTATACACATACAATACCTGATCTTCGCAGTCCTTTCTCCTCTTTCCCGAAAGACCGTCGAGCTATTTGTGCGAGCTCTGCTGCTCGTTCGAACGAGAGGGTAGCGTTCCCGGGACAACCGCAAACGCTCGCTCTCGTTGAACCCGGCGTTCCGTACCGAATTGGTGCTCGACGCGCGTCGAGGAAGGACTGCGAACGTCCGCGAGTTATAGTTTAAGAAAGAGCGAGGACATATCATCGGATGTCGGCATATCCCACGACGTTCGTTGTCAGGATTGGAACGCAAGGGAGAAGGGTCGAGAATGGGAGAGGGAGAACGAGTCGGCGGACCGACGATAGATGCATTTTTAAAAAACAAATTATTTATTTTAAATAGAAACAGGCATTTTATACGTGTATACATGAGAGTACATTTATTTATGTCGCGCGCTCACGTACTCGACCCGTCGGCGGTTACGCGCGCATAGGCATGTAAATACATATACCCATGTTGTATGTATACACGTATATACACGCGATATATTTTATTCCTGCATACGTTGGAAAATCGAAGGAGAGCAAAGAAAGGACGCGAATGAAATAAAAATCTTACAGCCGTGACTCCCCTCTGTACGACGATACGTTGGCGTACGATATATACAAATTAAATATGGTAACGCGTCCTAGGCGTATACATAATATATTATCTATCGAACATAAATAAACTGAGGATGATGATGATGATGATGATAATAACTGATAATTGATAACGAATAAACGTAAAATGGAAGTTCAGTGAAACGCTGTATTATATTGTAAAGATTCCTATATACAAGAATAATAAAGTCAAGGACTCCCAATTTTTACCGAAACGTTTAAAGCCTTTTTGCGCAAAGCCGCCGGCCGACCAATGCGCGATCGTCGGGAGAAGCGTCGATCGATGGTATTCCACATACATACCCAATGTATATTTACACGATATTCCACTCGGCAACGACGACGCGGAATTTCGAACGGGAAAAGTGCCAGAAAAAAAACTTATCGAAAATGCGTACCTCGTACGAGCGTAATCGATCTTCACGAATCTTTTATCGATCGAATACATCTATTAAACTCTTGTATTTACGTTACGCGCAACCTCGAAGAATCCCGCGCTCTCTTACCTTCAGCGGTCCCTCTCCATCAGGGAGGATTTCGGTCTCTTCATGTCCTCCTCGGGCAACAACGGTATATATCGCGTTCTGGGATCGTTTTTTCGTTCGTAAGCGTAAGGAAAAGCCATGGACCGCGTAGTCGGACGTTTCCGCAACGGCGTCTCCTTTGGACCGGTCGGCCGGGGGATTCGCTGGATGTGCGAAACCGGATCAGATTCCGTGCTGGAGAACGACGGCGTCGTCGACAAATTGCCCGCCATTTCCGAAACAAAGAACTCGTCCGGTCTCTCGAAGTCGACCAGAGGAATATATTTTCTCCCGCTCGTCCGCGACAGGTCAGCGGCGTCTCGTCGCGAGGCTTGCTCCGCCTTTTCGGTCGTGGGTTTCTCGGATACCCGCTGAATGGATTCGATAGTACCGGCAGTCGTCGACGTTGTCGTGGGTGGTTTTACGCTACTCGCGGCAGCGGACGGTTCTTGCGCCGTAGCACCGTTCGGCTTTCCATCGATTAACGATAACCGATCACCTGTCTTGGTGTCACGCTGGGCGTCGGAGGCTTCCGGTCGCGACGATCGCGAAGCGGTGTCTTTCGTCAACCACCGCCCTTCGTAGGGCGTCGATTCGACCATCTTCGAGCCAGTCCTCGCTTCGAGGGATCTGGAAGAATTGCTTCTGGATTTGACACCGGTAATAGACGCGTCTCGATAGCCTTCGATCGGCACCCAATCGCTTTGATCGCCCGCTACTTCGACGGACGCGGAATCGTTCGTCGTTTCCACCGACGACGGCGTTTCCTGCCGGGCGAATTCTTCCCTCGCGTCGATCCGAGAATTTCGATCCTCGACGTTCACCGATTCGTGGCTCGCGTTGGAGTCTCCGGCGCGATTTTTCTTCGTATAATCCTCCACGAAAGTTTCTTCGTCGACCAAGAGCGTCTCTATCGACGCGTTCTCGTCGTCCTTCGTGGTCTTCTTCCGGGATTTATCGGAATTGACGATCTCCCGGGAATACGTGTCCTCCAGACTCTCCTCGACTATATCTCCCAAGGGCGGGAAATACTTGGGGCGATCATCTCGCGCGCCACCCACGAAAC
Organism: Xiphydria camelus; assembly: GCA_963678675.1. Classification (NCBI taxonomy): domain Eukaryota; kingdom Metazoa; phylum Arthropoda; class Insecta; order Hymenoptera; family Xiphydriidae; genus Xiphydria; species Xiphydria camelus. The sequence continues at coordinate 40,298,708 of OY783191.1, forward strand.
TGGGGGTGTATTGCGATATCAAGGGTAGTAGCGTCTGTCGCGCATACCTCTCCGCCTGGGCCAATATCCCCGCCAAACGTTCCGGCAGGAATTGGACGGTGAATCCCCGAGGGGAAGGTCGGGGCTCCTCCAGCCGCTTGTCCTGGCGGAAACTCTCGCTCTTCGAGTTCTGTCGAGCTGGACGCGGGCGCAGGATCGGCTCGGTGATCTCCGACAGCTTCAGGGACCTCCCGGTCTCCTTGGACAGCTTCAGCACCGGTTCTCGAATCTCGTCGAGGCGTTCCGTGGTGGTGGTGGTGGTGGTGGTGGTGGCGGTGGTGGTGGTGGACTCGATGGACTTTGAGATGTTCGGCGACTCGGTTGTTTGCCATGCGGTGCTCGAGTCCGAGAAACCTCTCCCGCCGTCGGAGTCGATACTGGTGGTCTCCAGGGAGTTGGAACCGCCGTCGTTCAGGTCGGCTACCGACCAGGGGTTCGAGTTGCCCGCGGATGAAGTCACGGTGGCGAATAATTTCGCATCACCGAAGACGCTGCGCGGTCGGAAGGTGTCTTTTTCGTCGAGGATCTTCAAGTTCTGCGCCCTGGTAAAGGGTCCCAAGCCCTTTCCGGCGTTGCCTCCACCTTCGTCCTTCTCGATAACCTCGGCGGAGAACGATTCCTTCTCGAAGTTCTGCTCCTTCGTGAAGGGCCCGATACCGCCTTGCTTCTCCTGGACGAACTGCTCCGCGACGGGTGTCGTCGTCGGCGAGACGGTCGTCTCCGGCTCCGAGGGAACGTTGCACTCGCCGGGATAGAGCGGCAGGAATACCGGTCTTCCCGATTCGAGATTCAGGCCCCGTTTGCACACCGAGAGACTCTTGCCGAAGCTGTCGACGACGGCGACCTTGTCGATGCTCCACGAGACCAGACCCGAGGAGATCCAGCCGCTGTAGGCGGTGTACTTGACCTGAGGATGACAGTCGACGCTTTAGTCGAGCGCAATCTCACTCGCGCGCGCGCGCGCGCGCACTCTCTTCGCCCGTACCGTACCTCGATCGCCTCCAAATCGGCAACCGCTGGATGCGGCACTACGATCTTCTGCAGTATGGCGCCAACCATGAGCTCCTCGTCGTCCTTTCGCGTCATCGTGAAGGTATCGTTGAAGGAGTCCTCGCCGACGAGGGTCACCTGAAGCTTACCGTAACTCCTGGCGGGCCGCTCGCCGCGACTGTTGTACAACTTGATCTGATATTGATGCGCGCAAAAAGGCTCCTCCTCCCTCGTCACCAGGTAGAGCTGACCCCTCGCCGGCGAGGTGTCGCTGTAATAACCCATATCGCCGCACGGCTTCTCCGCGCCGTTCACGCCGCAGGGAAAGCAATCGCCTCTCACCAGGCCGTCGTAGCCATGGTCGCAGGGAAACGCCGGGAAGCGGCACCTCGGGCTGACGGAATCCGTGAAGAGCTTGTAAGCTCTTCTGTGATTGCAGAGAGATCTTCCCTCCACCGCGCTGGCTGTAAAGGGAACGAGAAATGGTACGTGGGAGTCTACGATCATTGAGCCGAGAGAAACGCGTCGATCGTCGAAGCGTTCGTCTACCCACGAAAGGACGTTCCACGGTCATTTTCTTCGCGGAAGAATACATCCATCGAAGCTGAAGCTATAACGTCAATGCTCGAGTCGCCTGCGAGTTTACAGAACTCGACCCACTTTCCCGCCCGGACGAAGAAATCGATCGGTTTTCCAACCCGCGCAGGAGGCAATGCGATCTCCGGGAGGCGAGATCCGACCGCGACGACGATGGAAGCGAAAAGGAGACACCGCTTTCTAATTAACGTTCGCTTCGCGCGTATCGACGCGCCTTTCGTCTCCCTTACACCAAATGATGTCGGAGACGGCGCCGAGGAAGAGATTCGAGCATCCGGTCTGCATCCTGCCGCCGTTCGGATAGAAGTCGACGTCGCCCATGGGCTGCCAGGATCCCAAGCCGCCCAGCAGCAGCTGCTCGCCGTTGCTGTGAATCACGTCGACGAAGTGGGCGTCCGTCGCGTCCAGCCTGGCACGCGGATCCTGCGCCTCGAACAGCGGTCCGGCCGGATCCAGTCCTGTCGGGGCGAACATCGAAAAGTCGAGCGAAATCGGCGCAGCGCGCGCGCGCGCGCGCGACGGAATCTCCGGGAGCGAACTTTCTCGGCCGCCGCCGGGGTTGTCCGGCGCGCCGCACACGGGCGTCCCACGCACGGGCGCGCGCGCGCGCGACGGTGGTGAAAAAGCGAAAAATAACTCGCGGCTATAAAAAGTATATCGGGAAGAAGCGAAAGTGCTCATACGTGTACTCGTGTACGAAAGGAAGGAGAAACTTGGCGTTCTCGGCACCGAGCGTGCGCCTCGGCGCGCTCACCGCTGTGTATGGGTAAGAAGCGACGGCGGCGGCGGCGGCGGCATACACGAGTCGGTACATTTTTTTCGCATCGTCGTATTTTGAAATCGATACTTCGTGCGCGGTGCAAAGTGACACACCGTCGCCCGGTCGAATTTCATCGGCACCGACAAACGCGATCATCGAGCGAGCGTCGTGTCGCGCGCGCGAGGTTGAAAGTCGTCGAGGAATGTACCTACTTTGTACGCGCACGTACACAGAAGCCCGCCGTATGCCCGCGCAACGTTATGCATCCCGTCGACGGCCTTGCAGCCACTGCACACGCAGCTGCGATCGGTCAATTAATCGCACGGCTTCGCTGTGCGCGCTCGCATCCATTTCGACATCGATCCGTTCACCGTCGCGCGATCGTTCCCACCCGTACCGCGCTGTAGCATGCCGATTCGGTCGAACGCGGCCAATCGTGGGAGCGCGAGAAAAACAAAACGCGAACGGATGCTTTTGCATAATCGAGCTTCCCGCCGCCGGATGCCGCGGGACGAGATGATAGGTATACGTTGGTATACGTTTCAATCGTTTTCTCACCCGTGATCCGAGAGACGTTTCCCAGCTCGGCTCCGGCGAATCCGGCCACGTGGGCGCCTAGGCTGAATCCTATCAAATGGACCTTTTCCAACGGCACGTTCAAGCTACGAACCAATTTGGCCAATTGGCGTCCGACGAGTCGAGTGTTCGCCGCGGCCCTCAGGTAGTTTGGTACCGCGCTTCCCGGACCCCAGTCGACGCATACTGAAAATGCACGCGATCGTTCTATAGCGCAACGTGTCACTCGCACGACTCGACATTCGATAGCCATTGCGCGAACGATCGACATACCGATATTGCACTCGTGAACGGACATCAGAGCCGATCTCATCTCGTACACCCAGATGTGATCGCAGCTCGATCCGAACCCGTGCACGATCACTTTGGTTGGAATTTCCGGATCTATCGCGTGATGAGCACGATCGTTGATGTCCTCCGCCGGAACTTCCATGGGAATGGATCGGGCCTTCCTGCTTCCGTACACGAGGAACCTGCGGGGTGGTCGGGCGCGCGTTCATTTCCGTTTCCGGTTCGTGCTTCGATCGCGAGAGAATTCCAAAGTGAAATTCTCGCGGCAGCTTCGCTTCTCTTATCGTACCTGGTACCGACGTCTTTGGGCGGCGAGGGAAGCATCTCGAGATAGCTGAACGGTCCCGTATCTTCGAAGCAACCGACGTCCTCGTAGCAGACCCTAGACACGTCCCTCTTCGTCCTCTGGTTGTGCTTCCGCAGGAGTTCCCATTCCCTCATCGACTGCACGACGGCCCGGAAGATCTCGGCGTCGCGCCTCTCGTCGAGGGCCTCTTCCAGTGGCGTGGGCCACTTCATGGCCGCCGCGGGGCCTACTGCGGAGAAGAAACGATGTACGCTACAATGTCTATCGAACTATCTGTTCAACTGGAGGAAAAATACATTATTCGGTGTGAGCCGAAACGAACGATTTTCAACGAGGACAGCTCCTCGATATCTTCTTCTCGGTATACGCGCTCTCGGCGCGTTACCGTATACCGTCTTCATTTTCTCGTTCGCAACAAAGAGGAACGCGGGAGTACGCTCAGCTCAAACAGAATTATCGAGGCGCTCTATTCTTATCCTCTTATATGTGCCCTGCGCGATCCTCTCTTTCTCATGCTAAGGGTTTTTCTTTCAGCGCGAATCGATCTACCACTTGACACGCGAAACTCAACGCGAACGTCCTTCCACTATCGCCCGAGTGCTTGAAAGCTGTCTAGCGGGGGGTCCGCATCTATTTTTTACGAAGATTTACGAGGCGAAAGTCTTCGACGCCGATCGATTCGTCGTTGGGACTAAGTGCACGCGCGGCCGTAAGAGGCGTCCGGAATACACAGCGCGGCAAAATGAAGTGCTCGCACGTGCGCGAACCGCTGTGTACCTACCGATACCTACGCTCAACGGTCGACATCGGCGCAAGCGCCTACGAGCAGACAACCGCGTCGTACCAGCCGCCCAATTTACGAGACGCCCTGTACATCGCACGTTGCTTACAGCACACAATATGTGCCGACAATAGCATCGCTAATGATCGCACATAAGCGTCACCGTGCGTAACGTATGTACGTTCTCAATGTGCGCCAGATCCATTCGTATTCTCCTCGTTTCGCGTTATTTAACGTCGTTCTCATTACGGAAGCTTTGATTGACGAACGGACAAAGCGCGCGATTCGCATTGTATCCACATCGTTTGGCCTAGTCCGCGCGTTCTACGAAACCGGATACACCTGTCGCTGGGGGTTTGTGGGTCGCGACCGGGCCGATTCCGTGCACAGAGGAGGACTCGTTTCGGCGCTTATACGCGATCGAGGAGGGGAATGAGATACGATCTGTCTCTCGGGAAATTTCCGAAATCCCCGTCTGTCGTCGAGATTGACTCGAAGTGCTTTTAATCTCTGGAATCGGTCTCTCTATTTGGCAAAAAAAAAATCAACAATCGAACGGGAAATCTCCAGCGGAGCCCCCGAAGCGATTGATTTGCGGGAGACGACGACGAGCGTTTTTCGCCGGGAAAAAATAGCGGAAGAGGGAAATCGAGAAGGTGGGACAAACGCGACGCGTTTCGCGCCGGGAAGTAGGATCGATCGAGTTTGGCGAGATCGCGGAATCGCTTCGCGATCGCGATCGATACACCGAGGTACGGGTGCTCCGTGTGCGTAAGCCGGGTGGAAGGGAAACGGGATCCGAAGGGGTGGGGAGTCGCCCGGGAAGGCGAAGAAAAAGAAATTCCGCGCGTGCCCGAGGCGACGCCGTTTCTTGCTCGGGACCGGGATTGACCAACGAGCGAGTTCCTTGCGAAACCGCATACGTTACCTACACCTGCGATTTCTTATCCCGCTCGTTAAGCGCGACGATCGTCGCGCGACAGCGCGCTTCTGCGAGCGCGTACCTACACATGCGTGGCAGTCGCGACGACGCGATTTTTCCGCGGATACGTATCTTCCGGAAACCCGCTCGCGGGTGTCGGCCGCGCGGCACGCTTATGCAAAGGAGGGAAGTTGATTATTTAGGTGAGACACCGCGTGACAGAGAGGACCGGCGGAACGAACGACGAGCCGGATAACGGTGGAGAACAATGCCGCTTGGGAGCGCGACGCTTTCTGCAACGGGATCCCACGGACACCTTCCATGCGTAAGTAACCGATCGCTAGGTATACCGGTACACGATTCCCCCGGGTCGCTCGTTCCGCGCGGCTGGCTTGACCTGGTAGAGAGCAGCGGCAGGAAGCTCCAAAGATGTGGGTCGTTGTCTTTTTTCGAGACGGGGAGGAATAAATGATAATTATCACTTCTTACACACGCGAGTCGGGTTATTATTTCATGCAAATGTGCAATGGTTCGTGACTCCGCTCTTCGCGGATCCTCGAATATTACCATCGCCGCGATCCCTGTAATAAATCCTTATCCCACGCCAGGCAACGATCTCCGCGAGAGACGCGCTCGCGCGGCCGAGTGCACCGCCTCCCACTCCGACGATTATTCGTCAATTCCCACGCGCATATGGGACGCGCAGCGAAATAACGGTAAAGGTGGGAAGGACTCCGCTGGTAATCCCCACGCGCTCGCATCAAAAACAGACGCGAGGCGCGACCCGTGCTCTCGTAACTCGCTTCGCATCTTCGCGCGGTGCGGCTCAACTCTATCCTTGCGTCAGACAATTGCCGCGTCTCGTCGAACGGGCGGAGAAGGGCCCGCCGCGTCGATCTTGAAGTCGACCCCGCGGTGACACGATTTCCACTTCCCCGCAGGACGGAGGTGACTGAACTCCGTCGGGCATCCACGGGAATCGCGGCTACGGGATAACTGCGGGGAGAATTCGCGTCTCTCTGATGTACGATACGTGGCGCGCGCGGAGTTACGCGCTTACTCGGGACTTGACCCCGGTATACGAGTCCATATAAATCCGCGTAACGGCGCTGGAACGGAGAGACGAAAGAGGACGAGTCCGATTTCTCTGAAAGTTTTCGGCGCTTCGAAGATACGCGCGTCCTCGTCGAGACGATTGCGTGCGTACCGGTTTTTCGTTAATTTTCATCCGGTTCGCATTTATCGCATCCCGGCGAGGCGCTTGTAACGGCCGACACTGCAGCCTCCCGTACCCCTTGCACGAAAGTTAACGATACCTTCGGATTTCTCCTCGCCCGTTTCTCGGGGACACTTAACGGACTCCTTCGCGTCAAAGTCCGTCGCGGAGTCCCCGTCGCGGGGGAACTATTTTCCGCGAGAGTCGCCGAATTTGTGTCCCCGGATTCCGATCTAACGAAACCGGGCGTTCGACGAATCATTCACGCGAGAGTGGATGTATCTGGGTCGGACGAAACCGAGAAAAGCTATTAATCCCATTTCTAAGTCGACTGGAGTCCCAAGTGTTTCGCAAAAACGCTAATAGACCCGATCTCGCGCGTACGGTACGACTCGAGTCGTTATAATTGCTGGAAATTGGCGCTCTCTCTCTCCGTGAACCAAAGAATGCGCGAGCGGACTCGGCGTCGGGTTCGTTTCAATCTGGTCCCTGGGTACGTGCCGATTATTTTGCATACGGGCGTCGAATCGTATCCGACCTCGAATAATTCGAATCGCGGCTGTTCGGTGGCGGGAAAGTATCAGGGGGTTCTCGATTGCTTATAGAAACTACGAGTTTGGATCAGGATTAACCCCTTCAGACCTGGTGTACACGAGAATGTACATTGGATTTTAGCTATTTTATTAAAAAATGTTACGCAAAAATACAACTTTGTACTGTTTGCACATAAATATAAGAAAATTTAAAAAATAAAGATTGCAAAAATATGTTAAAATATAATAATACCTCAAAGGCTAAAACATCATTAACAATTTTATTTACTCCGCGAAAAAAAATCAGGTCTGAAGGGGTTAAAAAAATTTTTTGTGTCTATAGTGGTCTCTTTCAAAAATACATCCAACGTCCTTATAAGACCCGAGAGAGGATCTTCCCGATCTCCTCTGTATGTTTTCTTCGTGTAATTCCTGTCAAAGACGCTTTATAACGATTATATAAGGTTTGCATAATAGTACAATCATGTAACGATATAGCTACTATATAAAGGCTGTAAAGTGTCATTGCTTTATGTAAGAGTCCGAAAGGAAGAAACCCATTATTATCGAGATATTCGACGACAAACGCGGCATCGCGTTATTTGATCCAAGGGAAATTCGGTCACCCGAGGCCTGCTCTACTAAGCGACCGTCGGTATTTCGTCCGTAAAACCGTTTCCTCGCGATTAGATTCTTCAAAATATCACGTCCGCGACAGTGCGTCCTTTCGAACGAGGCCACCGCGCGTCGCAAAAAAAGGCTCGGATTTTTGCAGCGCTCGAGAAAAATCCAGGGAAGCGCGAAAACGGAGCGAGCGACCGACCGACAGGAGAAAGTATCTGACCGAGTCGAGCGTTGACGATATATCATCGAATGCCCGTCACTTGCTCGGAATCGCGATCTGCCTTTGCGCGTCGTGTAATGAACGTATACGTACGCAGAGAGTGTACCGTCCTTCTCGAGAACAACCATCCGCTGCCCTTGCGGTGAAAAGGAAACGACATGCAATTAGCCACCGTCCGCGAGGAACAAAGGAATTGGGCGAGAATCTGCCTCGAAATAATGGTTTCGCGTTCTGGCTCCTTGCTTCTTCGAGAGAGCGCACGGATATTTACGCAGCTGGAACACGCGTACGCGTAATAGCCGTGATGCGCCGTTGTTTGTCGTGCCGAGAAGGACGGAATGACGTGACGCCGCCGCATCCTCCGCGCGTGCCCGAATATTTTGTCGTTGACACGAGAGGCAGTAATTTCGGCTCTTGCATTTGGATGGAAATAATTGAGGGAAGTCCTTTTACAGCACGTGTAATTAGGAACAATTGCCAACCGCACACCGACGCGGAAGTACATGCGAAAATAATACCATAATCAGGAGCAGTCGACACGAGTTTCAAACGTTTCTTTCGCGTTTAACGCGTCTGACAAACTCCGGGCGGTCATCACTCGCCGTCGCGTAGGACCGCAACGAACCTTTACCACTACCCCCACCGTCCGTACGCAAACGACCATCCTCCACTTACGAACGGTAATTTGACCGATCCGACTTCGCATCAGCCATTTACCCGAACATCCTGCCTCTCTGCGAGAATTGCAACGCGAAAAGCCGCGCGATACGTACATTCAGAGATTTTCATCTCCGGCGCGTTCGCTCCGTCTCGACGCGAACTCGCCGGAGAACGGGGACCGGCGACCCGATTGAACCGGAGCCGGACCGGTCGCGTGTCCCGAGATACAAAGCCGGACCAGCGCGCCTTCGTTGTACGTAGAACGCTGCTCGAAAGGTGAAATGAATTCTGTGGAGAAAGGCGGTTCTCGACCACAGGCTGAGCAAGTCACCCAGCGACCGATCGACCGACCGACTGACTGACTCACCGAGTCATTGACGAACCGGTTGGCCAACCGGCTGATTTACGAAGCTACGCGGAAGTGGGCTGGGACGGAGAATTTCACGGTTGCGAATGTCACCGACCCGGCCTCGCGTCTCGTGGATCCACCACCCACGCGTCGCCGAAATTGCGCCTCGAACGACAGACATTTGACGAAGTAATCGTACGGAGTAGCGCGGCTCGATCCGACCTGTACCCAGCCCACGATGGACTACTTTCTCGCCCGTAAACGTCGCATACAGTCGAAGATCCCGCGAGTTACAATCCTCTCGATTCCATCCTCCTGCAGCTGAATGCATTACGCGCGGATTCTCGCGGCTCGCGAACGTTATTTCTTATTACGCGATAGCGATGCGGATGGTCCCCGGGAGGGGAGATTCCTTTTGCCGGCGACTTCTTTCATTCGGCGCCACGCGCGTCGCCGAATCTCTCGCCGTGGACGTAACTCGATTGTACGAGTGGAATATAGGTATCCATGACGTACGCGGACGAACCCGTCGCTTTCACTGGCCGCGCGCGGGGAGTATAAGTATAATATAACCCCGCGAGTTTTGCCGTCAAGTCGCATCGATTCTTCAGGAATCCGATTTTCTCTGCGAGAGAAAAAGGACGCAACGCGAAACTCTGCGCGGCATGACGAGCCAGCGAAAGCGGAGAGATCACCCGAATTTTAAGCCTCGGCGAGCTTCAACCTCGATGAGGTCATTTGGCGCCTGGATTGAATAATCGGGCGCAATTTATTAATCGTTTGCGAAATTGACGCGCTCGCGCCGACGAGGCGACTCGTCGCGTTGCGTGTGGGCCTTTGTCCCTGCATGTGTGTGCATACGTGCGGATGGTACTCTTGGTCGCTTCGTTCCAGGGGTGGCTTCGTATCGGTGTCGGGGTCGAAGACTCGAATTGTCGAGTAAGTACTCCACGCTCGAGCGATACGCCACGTGTGCTCGGGTCCGCATATTCGTCAGCGCACATCGCGCGCACGTGTTTCGAATCGCTTCGTCAAATGTTTACAACTCCCAGCAATTGCAAAGCAAGCACGCCGCCGCGATTCGTCTTAAATTTATAAAACTATCGTCGTCCATCCCCCCCAGATTCATACCGAGCATACATTTTTCACCGAGCAGCGATGCTTGCACACATACGTATGTATGTAATTGCGGATACTCGAGTACCTATACGTATTTTCTCGATAAAAAGATATTAGTCGCGAACGTTTCAAGGGCGACACCGATTCGACTCGAAAGTCCTGTTTCATTAGATCTACCTTTTTGTCGGCCACACGATCCTGATTTACTCACCACGAAGCGAGGAATTTGCGTCGAATCACGGAAAAACTTACCGATGATAGACGCGGATTTCGACGGTACGTAGCGTACGTACATCGGTACAAAAATGCGTCCTCGAATGGGGACAAAGGGGGCAACGTTGTCCCCCGAATGGTCGTGTACCAGCGGAGTAAGCTTTTCGAGGGGACAATTGGAAACTGACTCGAGTTCGCATCCACATGTGATCAGAAGCTCCTCCACCCCTCCCCCTCGTTTACTTACCACGAAGAGCGATCCATCGAAGTATCCAAAAAGCCAGAAGAAGTTTGCCGACCATCGCGCACGGCGGGATACTTCGAATCCGAGCGCGCGTGCGATCAAAAATTCATTTTTCGACGAAACGAGGCAACCGTCTCACTGCACACTCGCTCACGCGCACCCTCGACCCGCCGTTAATCAGCGCGGAATCTCTCCGCGAGCCGACGAATGAAGGCGACTACTTCTTCGTCCACCCAGCGACAATCGTCGAAATTGGCGCGTCTCCGCCGTGCCACCGCCGAGCGACGAAAGCACCAGATTCTACTTTTGAGCGTCTCCCGTTTCCCCTATTTGAGAAACGTTCCGCATCCGTCGTCGATTCTCTCTTCGCGAGACAATCTCCTTCCCGTCGGCGAAACTCCTGCGCGACGTCCGCCGCTTTCGACGAATGGAATGCACCGCGCCAAATTCCGACTCTCTTCGCAAGCTTTTCCGCCAGACGCTTTGCTTCGCGCGAATCGCAAATTCCTCCCGCAACCGTTAACGACGCGAACGCTCGTTTCCCTCGTCGCGATCGCCAAAATTCATCGTACCGATGCGTTCGGTGCGCGCGATTCGCGGGACAACACCTCGCGACAACTTCTTCGCGGCGATTCTCCCACGGCGAGCCGCGTCGCGCGCGATAACTTCGATTTCGAGTTCCCGAGCGCGAGCGCGCGCGGGTCCCGAGATCAACGAGGTTTCACACTCGGTGCAGGCCACTGTCGGGCCTCAACCAGCGAAGAGAGAGTCGCGAGCGTGTAACCAGGAACGCGCGAGTGCTACCTCGTGGCCTGCTATAACAGAACTGACTCCCACCATGCCGAGAGACTGGCTCTTTACCTGCCTTACGAACGGTGTTTACTAAGCCTCAAGTGTATCAACTCCGCGCGCGGATGGGGATAGCGCGAGATTTTGGACTCGCCCGCGGTTCCGGGTGGTGAAGAGTTCGCGCGATGCACTCGTAGGACGACGAAGGGCAATACCGTGAAATCGGGCTGCTTTGCTCCGAAATTCCTCCATCGACGAATCGAGCGAGGAAAAACTTTTCGGGAAGTCGTTCCGACGGTCGTGCGATTTTGTCGCGTTCGACCAATTGGTAATGTCAATCGCGCGCGACTCATTCTTTTTTTTCGCGAATCCCTGATTAGCATGCCGCGCGAATTACGCGTAATATTTGCCAAAAGACTCGTCCATGGCTGAATCACCGTTGAATACCAAACGCATCCCGCGTAGCCTTACACCGCTCGCTTTATCGTTGCCCAATTGGTCTCGAGAATTTTCCTAGGCTGTCGCAACTAGCGCGTTTCACTGCGATCGAAAGTGCTCGTCATAAGCATCGCCGCGCGCGTGTCTCAAATATTATCGCGCGATATGGTCGGTGAATCCCTTACGACTCGTCGCGGTTAAATTATACGAGGGAATCCAGAAGCATTTCGACTTGTCCCGACGGCCCTGATCCGACGGATTCGAAGCCGGAGTCGAGTGACAAAGTTGAGAAATTTACAGCGCGGCGTTACGGTGCGTTGAGCACCGTTCGTGAGACTACGAACCGTGCGCCGCTCCGCGCTGCAAGGAATTTAATTAATGGCTCGCGAGGTACACCGTATGGAGAGGACCGGTGGGTGTCGCGAGAACGTAGGTCGCTTCTATTTTCGGAAAAATCCCTTTAAAGACCAATGAAATTCCTCTCGTTCCAAGATCTTTATTGATCATTTTTTTTCCATCGCTCCCCGTCGACGATTCGTAAACGAATCGATCGCTTCTCGGATCGTATTTCGAATCGATTTCCTCTAGCGGCACTTTTGAGAAAGCTACGAAACTTGTAATGACTTCGCAGCGGCTGCATATACGCGATGACCGTGAAACTCGCGATGTCCACAGCCATTCGCATGTACACACCCAAAAGTTAAACCAACGGGAACACGGGAATGATTGCAACGTGAACTTGTACCGTAACAGTCGCGAAAGAGCTCGTGCTGGAGCATTTATTAAATAATATCCCGCCGTTTTTTTCCCATTCTACGGTATGCCATATTCCAATTATCAAACGTTCGACAACCGACCGATAAAAATAGCCACGTACAATTTTGATCGCTCTTCCGTTACGAATCGCATCGCCTTTGCATGCGTGTTCAACCTCCCGATAAAGAGCCCCTGAAATTCTCTAACGTCCGAAAATGCACGCACTTAACATACGTCTTATAGATATAAACGGTCTATCGACAGTGAATCACGTTACGTCTCACTTTCGCTTGCCTTTAAAGGTCGTACGACGACGACGACGACGACGACTTTCAAGTGCAGGTACGAAAGTTCACCAGTTATTTAGTCTTGGCATCATCCTCGATGGTTAGCACACGTGCGAAAATTAAAAGAAACGAACGTGCGAAGCAGAGAAAGTCGTGTCGATGACGACGCCTTGGAAGTTCGATAAAAGGAAAAAAAAGAATAGAATCACCCGAACGCGCGAGTTGTTTGTCGGCCAACCCGCTTAGTTGGGCCGGGATGACCGCAATCGCCGAGCACTTTCTAAAATTTGGGTAATTTCACTTCCACGGATTGACTCGTTGCACGGCGAGTCAACGGCGGGAAAATGTCGGTGAATAAACTGTACGGTGGACGGGGAAGCTCGTAAATATTGATACAGAGAGGGGAGCTGTGCAGGGAAAGTGAAATGCACATCAGAAGTAGTTCGGAATCGTAATCGCAACCCGTTGTTTGCTAGTCGGAAGCTACTTTCTTTTAGAGAACAAGTTCAAGGCCGTCCTAATGTACTTATTCAGCACGAATCTTGGTCACTCGGACAATACTGATGGAGACGGTGTTATTTAATCTCAACCTCCTTCTCTTTCTTTCTCTCTCTTTAGATGAAAAGACAATTACATCTGAAGTATACGCTGTTTTATATAACGAACTCTCTTCTCTACCAGCAGCCTCTAACTTTAAAGATCATTTATCAATTTAGGTGCAAATGAATTTAAAAAAATATATGACTAGAAAAAAATAGCAACATAAAGAAATATGGCTTATAGTCTAAATTAAACTATTATGACTAAAATTCGGAATATTTTCTTGGGAAAAGGAAGAAAGTACTTGGTAGAATTTAACATAACGACAGTTTTCTCAGATAAGTCTACAAGTTTATTTACAATATCACAAGGGGGATTTTTTCATGTCTCTAAAGAGTGGATTTATTTTTGCTTCAGTTTCACATACTTGTATTCATCAAAATTGTCTTCGATATCTTCTTCGATCTTAATTTTAGTCTTAGGTTTACGCTTATTGAGTCTATCCTTACGCTCGGCCTCTGATAGCGTGTTCAAATTCACAGGTAATACGATTATTCTCCTAGGAAGACAATACTGAATATTTATCGTACTGCCATCCGCTCGAACGAGTATACAAGGATATGTTCTCTCGTAAATCTTCCTGTGTGTCCTCGTCATGGCAGCTGTCCAACAATTTAGACTGCGTGCGAAATACGGAACTGTTCGTGCGACTCGCAGGAAGGTCGATACGTTTGAGTTCATTCTGAAGCAAATGTACGCAAAATTGAATAAAACCGGGAGAGAATGTTAAAAATATATTTTGAATGACGTAAATAATTTAATAGCTGTCGTAGTATTTTATGTCAATTAATCGAAACTAAAGGAGTGAACCATTGAAAAGGTTATGTTGTTCGTTCGATGATAATATAAAGTAACTTCGCGCATGACATAAACTGCAATGATAAAGCACCGAGTAATTATCACCAAACGACGTGACTGTACAAGTTGTGAGATCTACGGAAAAAATCATAAAATCAGTACAACACTTGCCTGTAGACAGATGAAAATATCCCTTCCCACTTTCGAAAACAGTTCATGCTGATACCACGTATAGCTGGTACCCTGTGCTTCTATAGCTGCGTAACTATAGGCTGCTCGACGACAGTCACGTTGGAAAAACAACCAATAGGGTTTCACGCGCCACGCGAGATATATCGAAACTAATCGAAAGCACAGAACAGTTCGAATGTTCCTTTAGTTTTCGCCTAATTTCGCGGGGTGTATCGGTCAACGGTTTTACGTGCCATTTTTGCAAATTATACATATTTTTTCTCCGTTCCAATCTCAGTCGTAATGTTTAACGCATCCGGAGGTGTCTCGTGGTCAATTAGAGTTGAGGAGCGCTTGAAATCGGTAATGAATTTGCATCAGGTCCGTTTTAAGAAGTGCGTACAAAAAGTAGCATCGGTCGTAGAAAATTTGTCTACCATTTTTGCTAGTCACACGTTCGAATTCGGCCGAAAATAAACGCGAGTGTTTTATGGTGAACGACGTAAGTGATTAGTGTGGATCTCGGTAGTGATATATCAGTGATGATGGATATGAAAATCCAATAAAAGCAGAGTAAAGTGCGGTGGTGTGTGTAGTGATGAAATATCTATACCATACCTTGGATACCTTTTGCTCAAAAATGGATTAATGACAACGAGCTTCGGACATCCTGCGTCGATGAGTAAATAAATATTTTTCCTTTATTAACAAATATAGGTATAAGTAAGCTAATTTTCACACAGTCTATCGCCTCAAGTATCCGGGGATAGTATCGAGTAGCAATTTGCACTATCCGGATTCTCGTAACATTCGCCTGGTACCTCCTTGTAGTTTTCACGATCCCTGCAAGCAGAACATACCTAATTTACAACTTTCATTTAACTTGACTTTCGCGGTATAAGGAGTTACGACAAAAAATTGTACGAAGCATATCAACGACACTTGATACGCCGACCTTAGTACATTATGAACACATCGTTATCGAAAATTTGTTCCGACGGTACTACCAGACGCTTAGTGGAAATTATGATAACCATTGGATGCTTTCCTTCTACCAAATCGACACCTTAATCGATTCTAGTTTCTCTGGAGTGGGTGTGGGTTTCAAGGTGGTGGATGGATGGCGGGGCTCGGATATTAATTACTAAACATTAAATAGGTAAATCTTTTATGCGATTTTCTTCGAATCGATACAAATCATACCACATTAAGTCTCTTTGATAGTCGTGTGACAAGGTGCTTTAAAAGTTTTCCCACTCATGCGCCATGCAAATTATAACGAGACCGCAGTTCCAACAAAGAGAATAGCGACGTGCCATTTGTGATTCGCTTTGATTTCGTCAAACCCAATGGATGAATTAGCCAATGAGATGAATTAGTCGTATCTTACCCAAAGAGTCGCAATCATGACGAATTCGAATAAGAGAAGGATATGGTAGCAGTGGATGCGATTTGCAGTAGTTGGATATATTTACGTTGCTTCTTCCTATGAAAGAATTTCTTCTCCCATATACTTTATGCCGTATATAAACCTTTGCATATATCACAGCATCTACCCTTATGTGTCGTTTCTTGCACTCCTCATCACTATTTTATAACTATTTTTAACTTCGGCATAGTACAGATCGAAGCACACACACATGTCCTAATTTTCCCTTTTTATTCCTTGACGAAACATACCAACGGAACATTAGGATATACAAGGACTAGGGATGCATCGAGAGTCATGCAGAAAATACTTTATTATAAATGATATCTCCTTATAAAGGTGTAAAGCGTTGATTCCCAACATGACGATAAAATCAAGTTTCAACGTATACATGTAGGTACTATATGCACAGTATGACGATGTTCGATATGTGAAACATTCCATGCCAATGGTGATAGTCAATGAAAATAAAACATTTCAACGATAAAGGATTATTATCGGCAGGTCCATTGATCTTGCAAACTCCCCTTTTATATCTATTATGTCAGCAATTATCTAAACGCCGACGATATATATTTCGCATTTTAGTCAATATCATGCAGTAGTAATGACTTCGATACCAAGGTTAACGAACGTTTTCTTTGTCTTAATATAATTTATCAGGCTTTTCGAAACTCTGTTTGCGCGGAGACCGTAATAAGTATAAGTAAAGGCACATAATTCATTGTTCGAAGATTATCAAAAGCGAGAAAATCACACGACGTACGAACGGTCGTTTTTTCTTTGTTATTAGCTCTTAGAGAACGTTATACAAGGCAATGGAAGTTAAATATCGCAACGTAGAATACACACGTACCTTCCATCGTATTCTATAATTGCCCTTCTTTGGGAATATATATATATATAAATACGCACAAAGATATCTTTAGAAACTTGTGCGCGTCACACAAAAAAAATAATCTCATCTAAAAGCACACAGTGCCCGACTTTAGCGACTTACAAAACTATATCTTCTACATTCCGAGGATGAAATCAGAGGAAAGATGTGAAAAAAAACCGATAAATAACTAATCCAATAAAAATTTCATGTGAAATAAAAGATACACACTTCAATATAATTGAAGTCGTGTGGATGCGTTAGAAATCGATCATTTTAATTCGCGAATTTTGCGAAAGACTCGTAAAAAAGAGCAAAATTAATGACTCTTATAAATAATAATACTGCGTACTTTTCATCCTTTTCGTGCCTTTGTAAACCACCGATTTTTCCTTCACCTAGAAACTAATCATGCACCCCGAGACTTCGAACATCTTATCTTCTTATCTCCGTTACCGTGTGCGGCACGATATTTCTTCGTCCTAAATGCCCTTCTCTTTATTACGCTAACAGTCGATGTTCTACGACTCTACTATTGACGTCACAATGATGAGCTACACCAGACTTGATTACCAAATAATAAGTAAATGTATCGATATAGTGATTGCACAATACCCAACCTAAAACATCAATGGGCTGGCTATACTCGGCCATTCAGGTCGATCATCTTTTCCGTGGTATGTCTGTAATATCAAAAACTCTTGCTCTACCCCTTATCCGCAACTGATAAGCGTGTACCAAACTTTACAGGGACGACATACGTTTGCTTTCTCATGCGGGTGACTATCGACGAGTTTTCTTAAACCACTAAATAAAAGGGATGTTCCTCTCGCGAATTATGATGTATGTACAGTCTAGTCTCGTTCATGCAGATCGATATATTTCGCAATTTAGAAATCGTGGTTCGCGAACGTTTTCTCATCTATACTCAAGCATGCTTTTCCCTCTCGATTACAAGAGTGTATGGTAAAAGGTAGCGAATTGTAGAAGCAAATATGTGGTTTACAAATTTTTACATACCTATACAGTACATAATGCTGTGTAATGAAGAACACATCGAAGGCGACCGAAAAAAATCCGAGACCGAATTTCGTCGGGTCTCCAAAAATGCTGTCCCAGTCATCTGCACGGAAAAAATTAGGTTACCGAAGACCCAATAAGACTTATCTCAAAATACTATAGATCTTATAAACCGTGCGCGGTATACTATACAAATATTTGCGATTATTACCATAATTAAATGCATTGAGTATCATCTGTAGCATGGACAGCATGCCTCCCGTGAAGTCTAGGAAAATGTTTCCTATACTCCAACCGATAGTTGATTTCCTTTTGTAATTATAAAACGCTTGAGGTACGTATTTTATAAGCGTAATGGCCAGCTTGACGTAACTGCAGTAGTACAGGAAATCGAGCCATAAAATTATATCAATGCTGGCTAGGATGATTGAAATCAATATAAAAATCGTGAATACGCCGTGAATAATTCTTGCTGTCGTGGATACCCTTTGAGTTCCTCGCTAAAATCAACAATGTCGAATGAAATAACGCGAGTATTTAACGTTAAACTATATCGCTAGATTAAAGAGTAGAATCAAAATCCCTAACTTCTGTAAGATTTTCGAATGATTACCTCGTATATAAAGCACTGAACGATCGTGATACCACAAGCGAATACTGCATGTAGGGAGAAGAAAATATCATTCACTTGAACCGGGTTCAGACCTTTTGGATAGCGACTGAAATACTGTTGCTGTAGGGTAAAATAGTCGTTACAACTGGAATTCGTTGTGTAAAGTAGAAGCAAAGAAATTTCGTTACAACACATTTGTACAGTACCTCAATTTCTGGTATCCAGTAAAGTCCGCAATTGAACAAAGCGTACATGATAAAACCCACTATATTCAGAGAGAGAAAATCGAAGTTGAGACCGACGACGCTCTTCCGCTTGTAGTTGTCGTAGATCTGCGGATAAAAGCTGATACTCCATGCCAGGAAGTAGAGCCAACCAACAACGGCACTTATGTGATAGAGCGTTTCTGACTTTTCTATCGTCACTCTGACAAAGGCATCGGAAAAACTGAAACGAGTCACGTACCAAAAAATGCAAACCACTATCACTATTTTCTCATTCAACTTAGAGATATAATTTCGCGATAACTTTGTAAAATATTAATTACATTTGTAACGATTTCGACACTAGATATATAGGAGTTACGCGATACGTGTAATCGCATCAGGTTGCAGATGGAAATGCATTTCTTACTTGAGATAAGAATATTCGTTCAGTTTGTCGCGGGGTATTATAATCACTTTGTATACGCCCATTTTCTTTTCACACTGGATCGAATGCTTTGATAAACGTTCCTTTTAAATTAATATTTCTCTTGATTTATGAAGTTTTAATCGATGGGGTTTCAGAAAAATCGATATCGGTACAACTGAACATCGGTCCGATTGATCGTCCAAAAGGAAACACGTTAATTCAGAAATATATCATCATAGAAACGTTGATTAAAAAAAACTGCAGTTACAATTCTCCACCGTATTATCGGTCTATCTTCGACGAAGAAAACTCGATGATTTTCGAATTAGCGTCGCGATAGAATTGCAGCGAGGGCCGAAGTTACTAACTATACGGTCGGAAGAGATAGATCTAATGCTAAGTCGCTCATTCTAAGTCAGAATCCGGGCGCAGACTGAACGGCCGTAAAATGTCAGATCCGATTGAAAGCTAAGGTCAAGAGGCTATCTACAAAAATATCACTGAACAACCAAGTAAAAAGTATACGTATTATTGATCGGAATCTTTTACTTGTTCTTGAAAAAAATAAACAAGGCCGCATTATCATAGTGTATTGCTCATCGAATTCTGATAGCGGATAGGGGATAATGTTAATATTGTATCAGCAGGGCTAAGTTCCTATTTTAGGTGAATTCGTTAACAGGTCGTTCGCCTTTGAAAAAAATGGTGCTTTTGATAAGCTGGCTTTAAGAGGAGAAGTATTAGGTAATACCTACACCAATCGTGATTCAGTATACAAAAGAATCACGAATCACGCTCGTGATGTAGAGGTTCTTAGATCAATCAATTATACACTTACTTCAGGCTAATCGCTTCAATTTTTCCAATAATGCAGTCGTCCATAAATCATATTGAAGAAATGAGTTTTTAAATTTTATCAATTCGACTATTCCTTGGTGATTTTAACTAAAATACGTTACAGTTTTGTCAGGAAATTGCAATAACAGACTCCCTCAGTGGAAAACTCCTTCTCGTGGGATGTTTTGTATGATTTGTCGAACGATCGATGAATAAAAAGATGCTATAACAGTTTTGAGTACTTACTCTATAACTGCATTCGGTGTAACGTTAGTAGCGACTGCTGTATGTCCAGGACTGAGCCCCAGAATGGTAATTGTCCAATTGTTAGCCTCATTTTCAATCGTTACATTAAAATTATTGGGTTCTATTCTGATTAAATCATTATGCTGTGCTTCGAACATTATTTCTATGTCTTCTGAAATTGGACTCCTGTAAAAAAAATGGATGCTTGGGCCGATTTTAAGAAGTAAATAGCATTAAATACTATGTACATTTTTCATAATTATCAAGGCTAGTATGCTTGATCACGTATAACTAAGATAGTCATAGTATGACCTTGATATTGAAAATTGTATATACTCTCATCTCTATTTGAATTCAATTGACACTTACGTATTGTATAAAACAAATGTTCTGTTTCCATTGACGGGTACCGTCAAATCCTTGATCGGTATTAATAGATCCGCACATATTTGTCGGGCCACTGAAATTGTAGGAAACTCAAAATGATCGTATAACTTTCTCTTTCTCGTGATTCCACTTACCCAGTAAAAATAGAAGCCAAATATGACGCAAACTTGACATCTTCTAAACTACCTGTAACAAAATCAAAAACCCCACAGTCAACTTGAGCACTTCGGTATATTAGATTTAACTTTTGAAAATTAGTTATAGACTGAATATAGGAGCAATTGATATCGTAATAAATGTGGCAGATGAACAAAAAAGTACGTAATAATAGACAAATATTAAATGACAGGGCAGAAGTATTAGAAAAACAAGACGAATGACGCAGTGCCGTGTTGTTCCATAGTAAATACTTATATATGTACGGTTAGTATTGTTTATAAAAGTTACAATATGAAACGTATGACTAAAGGTACATATTGTTATTAACCTCAGTATAACGTCATCTGAAGAAAAGCACCAGCTAATATTCGGGAAAATTAAAATGTTTCTGATGAACATCTATTTTCGTACTAGATATACTTATATGGGCGATTAGAAGTAACACGATAGATTCTTCTCGCACATCATGTAATCACGAGTCACTATTTCCGACAGGCACCAGGAGAACCTAACCTCAAGTTCTCCTTAGTCTCTGTCATCAATAGAGCATGACGTCAACGTCATGATAACATTACACACATTACCAACATCAAAGGAGAGCTGAAAAAATCGTGCATTTCACACTTAGAAAAAAATGTATCTTCGTATCACATTTGTAAGAATAAATCACTTCTTATCAATCGTGAAGTGCATTCCATTGGTCAATCAGGTCAATCAGCTGTAGGTATGCTAATCAGAAATGGATGCTCCATTTTTTTTCGTATTCTTTTCACGATTGATTTTACCGCACATGTGTAGTAGGTACAGTGTAATACTGTACTTGATCAAGCGTGAGGTTTTTTTTTTAATTTTTGATTTATAATAATTTGGCATGGAATAATTTCTGAGTTGTTTTTCGTTGCGCTGCATATTGTTGGTAGTGACTCATCGTTATCACTCTTCCATAGGTAATAAAAGCAACATTGTAGCGCTTCGTAATTATCATATACAACGTAAGCACGAGTTATTATCATTGATTTCCGCCCTACATAATTATCGCGCCCAGACGCGACCCATGTATCAATTTTTTGATGGGTCGCAATGGTCGCAACTGAAGAATCAACGATAAGAGCGATAGCGAATTGCCCGGAGACCCCACGAGATCCCGCGTTCCCCTAAATCAAATTCGATGGAGAAGTTATTAGTAAACACGCGTGTGCCTCTCAGAATTACCCTATATCGATCGCGAGCGAGTAAACTTAATGATCGATCGAAGCCGCGTTTTTACAACCCGCTTTCTCGCGCAATATTAATTACACCGATTAAACTTGGCTATAATTCGTGCATTTTTTCCGAAAATGCCGAGAGTACAACGGCAGTGGCAAGGGTATCGAATTTCGACGAAAAGAGAATCGTTCTTTTCGTTACTCTTGTCGCGACTTTGACGGTCCGAAGGAAACGACCTTACGAAAAACATCTCGATAAGCGTTCAATCAACTTTTCGACGACTGTATCGCCCTTGATTTTAATTTCGTCTCCCACTCCCCTGCCAGCCGGAAATTATCAAAACGCAAAGCTCGCGGGGGGAGCCCGTACAAAGAAGACACAATCACGAGCAAACATTACCGCTTCCGCGCAATTACAGACACACTATATCACCGAACACGAACGCGTACGCGCGCCTAGATTTCTTTTCTTTTTCCCCGGATGGTCGATGTTTGTCCAGCGATGAGTATATTACACTTTACTAGGTCAAGTTACGGTGAAGTTCCACCGAGAGATTATGGAACGGTTAATTGAATCGAAAGGAACGTATTGTTGGGGAAGCGGAAGAGTTTCGGGAGAGAAGAAGAGAGACGTAGCGGAGAGAGAGGACGGGCAACGGCTCGATAATCGGGAAGGCAATTTTTGGGCGGACACCCGTTATACTCGCGATTTATCGCCACGACGAGCCCGCGCCATTATTATCCGATCGGTTGAATTATTGGCGTAATTATTATCAATGGCAGGCTCAACGTTTAAATACTCCGATAGAACTATCGGCGACCTCTTCCTGTCGGCGGACGGTCAATAAAGCATAAAATATTGCTGCCATTTCGGCGCGCGACCCATCCGGTAAAATTTTTTCCCGATCCGCCCTCTTTCCGGTTATCGTCGACCCCCTACAAAATATCTGGCAAGCGCGCGATGTTCGATCGGATGGGCGTCCACTTTTTCTTCTCTTTCTCGACCCCGCGCGAGGTGATCGTCTTGTCGCAACTCGATATCGCAATCTTTGTACGCGAAAGAGTGACTTATGCCGAGTGGAGAAGATGAACGTATTGCAGGGACATTATTGCGTCATGATAGCGGAAGAATTGCGATTTGCATGGAAATACTCTATGACTGTACGTGGACTTGTACACATTTTACGACACGACCGTTAATATTATAGCCAACTTTTTTTCCACGCACGATGTAAAAAAAGGATATCGATATCCTCGAAGGATCGTTCGACCGAGTTTACATTTTCTACTTAATATTCTTGCTGACCACGCGTTTCGGTATAGTGAGCGCCATCCTGAATCTTTAATGAAAATACGTCGATACTGTTTCGTGTCCTATTTTACATACCCATTTAACGTGCCCATACGAGCGACGTTTTATCCCATTGCGATCATCGCGTTTATAGCAAAGACGGGATAAATTGCTCCATTCGCGCGCGCCCTTGAAAGTTATCGCTTCGTTGCGATTGACACGAATGTCACGCGTTTAGTTTTATTGCGATCGAAGTATCACGATTAACCGAGTTGTGCGTTCGAATTTTATCGCGAAGAAAGTTGAAGTCTCGGCTATCTTAATTAATACGCTTATCGTCGCGCGATGGAATATTAAGGGCCGGTTTGACCAAGTCCCCTCAAACTTGAGTGACACTTATTTCCTATGGAAAAGCCAATAGCAAAACAGTTGCTGCTGGAGATTGCTTTGCTATTGGCTACTCCATAGCAGTTGATTGTCACTTAATTTTGAGGGGATCTGGTCGAACCGGTCCAGAGAGAGATAGCATGGCTTTTCGATCGATCCGATCATTCCTTCCGTTCATCGGTTTCTTTGGAACGCGTCGAACGCGACTAAAGTGACATCTCGCTTCGGTGCAATTTCTTCCCGGTCAATCGGTCTCGCTGAAACATCATTTAATTGTGCTGGCTATTGACGGGGTTATCGTCGTTTTAGGAACATTATTAGAGCGTGACGATATACAAGGCCTACCTCAATACCGTCGAACTTTTATACATATAAGCAGCGATGAAGTCGCCAATGGAAACAGTAGCGCGTTCTCTCGCGCGTGCGGTAACACTCGTACCATACGAGATAAACACGAACGCGCGAAGGACGCGCGGTTCACGATGAATTTCCTCGAGGCAGACTTTTAGTCACAAGCGTCGATACGCTCGCTGACACCTGTGCGGTGAAAACGCCAATATTTTTCCTCGTAAACGTATACGCGCAGACATAATAAATTATGTTTTGTATTTACATCGTCGAGACACGTCGCTCCGGTGGAGCAATACGACGCGCAATCGTTACGGTCGCGACCGTGGATCATAGATAAAGTAAACGAAGAAGAATCTATTACCCCCGACTGTCGAGAGCAATATTTCAGGCGTTCTCGTCGTACGTTATCACCTTGACTCGCGACGCCGACGTAATCTATCGGTATTCGTGCTTAGGGGAAACTATGTGTAAGAAAGAGCGCCACGTCACAAGCGGCCGGCGAGCATAATTTTTCCCCGTCGTAATAGAGTTGTGGTACTGGTCAGCAATTCCAATTTTTTTTTCCATAAATGGTTTCCTCATACCTCAAATATTAATTATACAGCATGTCCCACGAGAAACGCATCAAGCGGCGAGACCCAGACATTTACCTTTGGCAGTATTTGCCGACGATGCTTGAGTCTTTTGTACGTAAAAGACTCAAGCACCGACGACAAATACTGCCGAAGGTAAAGGTCAGGATCTCGCCGCTTGATGCGTTTCTCGTGGGACATGCTGTATAGCAAGTACAGCTAATATCTATTGTCCAACAAATGTAATTTTCAATTTAAAGGTAGCATCATAGTTTTGAATCTGGATGCCTGTTTGACATTCAGCAGTGAACTAGTAATCGAGGACTTCTTTGATCACACATTATAAGTGTGCCAGCTCCGCGGATTGCGTGCAATTGGTGCCTGCATGACGTCACGACAGAGATTAAGGCGCGCAAATTAGCATTACTCTAATTTTTTTTCTCGCCACAGAGCACGAGTATTACACACGTTTTTTCAAAAAACTCGCTGAATCGACCTAATACCCCACATATAAAAATGATTTTTCCTAAAACCGTGCCACTACACGGGAGCACGCTCGGCCGCATTGTCGAGAATTATACCGTCGCGTCGTTGAGTCGAATTCGCGCTATTCGAAGATCGAGTGTTCGGTACGTCCTCGTAGATACGCGTGAGCGTGGACTCGGATTAACGAGGCGAACTCTATTCGCGTGAGATATATGAGGCTATGAGCGCAATAATGGACTAACCCACAAAGTGTGATTTTTGTTTTAATGCGGAATTGAAACTGTTAAATTAGTATCTATCAACTGCAAAGTGGATCAAACAATCTTATGTAAACATAAGGTTTAATACTATTTAACTAACAATAAGATACTAATTTAACAGTTTCAATTCCGCATTAAAACAAAAATCACACACTTTGTGGATTAGTCCACTATTGCGCTCACGGCGTCATATGTATGTAGGTACTGTACTGGAAAACTGTTATGAATTCGAGACCTCGTTCCGCACAACGAGCCGCTCCAAGGCAGGAGAGAGGATCGACCTGAACGCCGATAAGTAGTTCTTTCCTGAAAGAGAAAACGATTATCGATTCGAAAACGTACGAACGCTACGTACGAAACGCGAACCGCTTCATATCGTGATAACGCAAGCGAAACGATCGTTGATCGAGTTTCTTTTTTATCCGCAGATAAAGTCGAGCGCACCTACGTATCGCTTTCATAATTATAACTCGTCCGTTCGACCGTCCAGTCACGTCGAAGGCCGTTAGCAAAGGTGGATCGACACTCGCGTCGCGCGCGCGGCTTAACCAATTTCCCACCGTCTTATCGACGAAATCTCACTTTACCGCGTACTTTCCACTCTCCTGTTTTCCCCACGTACCTAAGTAATTCGAGCAAAGTATCTCCTCGCGATGGCGCCTTCGAAATTCCAGTACCGACTTCCACATTCGCGCGTGATACCGCGACAGTCATCGACACTGAACTCGCCTCCGCCGAAGCAAATTAACTGCAACAGAGCGTCGCGTACCAGCGCAATGACCCCGTGTATTCGCGTTCGATCTTCGCGGCCGTCTTTCACCTTCCGAAACGCGAACTTCCGTCGAACGTCAATTTGAAACTCGAGATACAACCGGGCATCTCGCGTAGGATCAATCCGGACGAATTCTCGACGCATCCTTCGCGCATCGTATCGTTCGTAGCAGACGTCTCATCGCTATATCCCCTCCCCTTTTACCACACCACGTGCGCCTCTCTGTTGTGCCGGCGACTCGGTGTACATCGCCGACGAGGATTCGATCAACGGCGTTCGCGACGCGTTTTCGTCGTCTCGTTATCGCACTTACGCACCTGCGTCCCGCTGTCCACGAACGAGCACGGATGAGAGGCCCTCCTTTTCCGTCGCTTTCCGAATGAGTAATTCGAGCGCGCGCGCGCGCGCGCGAAATCCTTTCAGCGAACGGAAACTGTCGCGGGAACGATACGGTGTCTTTCGTCCAGGTTTCCTCGTACGTCGACGCGTCTATGTTGCAGCTGTGCTCGCGGACATGTTCGCAGTGGCGCGTGGACGTCGGTGTGCGACGTATATAAATTCAACGGACTCCGCGGCTAAGAATCGCCTTCCTGCGTGGTTCGGTGCTGCTTGCCCTCCCCTCCCTCCCTCCCACCCTTCGTCGACCGATACCAGTACTCCCCTCCATGGGATTCCGGCTCGCCGCCCCTCCGGCGGGCTTCTTTCCTCAATTTTTTTCTCCCCGCGAGAATCGATCGGGTCAATTAATGCGAATTGAACGTCGACGAATCCCCCGCGAACTCGAGAGACGGCTCCGGGGCTCGGCCTCCTTCCGATGTCCCGTCGCACGCGGCGGCGAAGAGCGTCGCGCTCCCGCGTGAGAGCGCTGAAGCGCCTGGTCTTTGTGCATTTCTTCGGGACGTACGGTGATCGAACGAAAGTAGCATGCTCGCTACTTTCGCCGTGACAGCCCATCAAAACATCTGAAGAAACATCGACTCCAGACGAGACCCGCCCCACTCGAGAGACGCGGAAATATTTCAGGGTCGCGTTCGCGGATGGAAAAAGAGAGACTCCGGGATCCGGCATGTTTATCGCTTCGCGTGCACCTGATCGTTCCCGCAAAACTTCTGTCACCTTGTAACGCTTTACGAGGAGACGAATGCCGAAATTCTTATTTGTACAATCTCGGCCCTTCGAAATATACATTTTTCCTCATCGACGCCGGATGTGTGACGGTCGTCTGTTTCTCTTTTATCGAAGAGCAGCGACAGGTGATCGCCGAGCGAAGCCTTGAACGTCGTCCCAACGATCCAAGGCTCGACACTTCACACGTGTATCGCGCGTAGTACGTATTTACTTACGCGACGCCTTTTCGTAGGTATCGATGTTATTAGCGGCGCTCGCGTGTCTCGTCGGGGCGTTACGAGCGCATCGGCGGCGATCGTGACACGCGTGTTGCACACGATGATGCGACAAATTGGATCGCGAGATGACGAAGCCGATCCGACGCAACTCCCGACACTTTGCGGAGATCCGCTCTCATCTTTGGGAGGGGGAGACCTAATTGACGTCAATTTCTGGACCGAGATGCGTGCCGTTTTCGCGTCCGTGTTACGACGCTCCGCTCGTTACCGAGTCGCGGTTTTATTTCGTCAGATTTCGCAATACGCCGGCACGGTCGACTGTGCGATCGAACTTGTCGATAGAGCAGGAAATGTGTTAATTGCGCGGAAAGCGTAGTGGAGCGTTCGCCGAACTGAGCTTCGGAGTTGACGATTTTCCTCTTCTGGGTAGCGGTCAGCTAGTTTTTTTGTTTGTTTGCTGCCGTGGCACTTACTCGGCGTACTTTTCTGAGTCGTACTCGAAAGGACGTACGAGCAACCGCGGTAACCACGGTTGCTCGGTGCTACTCCGATCCGAAGGAGCGTACCTGCGGCCTACTTGATATGCAATTGGGGCGAACGAGAATCTTCGAGACGAGCGTGCGTACACATACCTTACCCGTACTTACTCCTCGGCCTTCGCCGCGGTGCTTCAGACGCATCGCGATATTCCCGACGCGTAAACGCATCGCGCGCGTGTCGTTCTTTTGCAGGGGACGGCCGGGACCGCTTTTTTCCTCGCTCTTCTCCGAAAGCCGGGACGAGATTTCTCGAGCCACGGTCGAATTTACGTAATCGAGGCGCGCATTTCAGACGGTCCGGAGTGATCGGCGGAGGCTCCGCTTTGGTGCTCGTCGATTAAGACGCATTTAAGTGACTCGCGATATTACAGTTGGATAAGGTTTGATAGCGTCGATTTTATCGCGATTACGTATATGTATATTCTGTCGCACGCAGAAGAATGTGGGGAAATCATCGTAAAGACGCTCTACGGTCGTGTGTGCGATCCTACTAATACAGGTATCAGTTGAGATCGGTGTCATTAGAGTCGAAGAGATATTTTACAAAGTGTTTTTGTTTGGGAGCCGTGCGATCGTTGGTAGATCTCCGCGGGGTCGTAAATCCCGCAGACACTCGCTCGTGACACGACTACTGGCCAAACATACCGCTAGGCGGATTTTGAGGATTCCACGGTGAATTGAGTTCGACGCGTGGTGAAAAGGAGCGAGACCGAGCGGTTAATGGAATGATTCGACACTGCATTCACTATACAACTAACGATATATTTGAAATAACGAAATACAGGTGATACCGATTAACCGTGGTTGCAATTGATTGTTTCGAATGCACTTAAATATAACTGATGTACACTTAAGAGAATCGCGGAGTAAGTTGAAGGACTTACGACCTGAATGCGCTGGATAGACTGGCAGACTGAGACACGGATCCTATGCTGACTGAGGCACGGTTGCGCATTGACGGATTTACACTTAAGAGAATCGCGGAGTAAGTTGAAGGACTTACGACCTGAATGCGCTGGATAGACTGGCAGACTGAGGCACTGATCCTGGTGCAGACTGAGGCACGCTTACACATTGACGGATGTACACTTAAGAGAATCGCGGAGTAAGTTGAAGGACTTACGACCTGAATGCGCTGGATAGACTGGCAGACTGAGGCACTGATCCTGGTGCAGACTGAGGCACTGCTTACATATGGCACATTGCACATTGCATATTGCACATTAACGGAGATACAGTCAGTAGCGGTTTATATACAGAGAGACTAATAGCTAAGTGGGGATAGCGTGGGTAACGCGGTGCACGCTAATTGGTTGGGTGGGGGTGGCTATCGACGCGTCTCGCTTGGCCAGGAAAGTGAGTAACTCCCCTGGTAAGGAGGGGACAACTTAGTAGCATTCCGAAAGGGCTGAGGAGGTTTTCGAAGAAATGCAAATGCGTTCCGTACGTGGAATTTCGCGTGACGTATTACATATCGTTCGAGGAAACAGGCTAATGGCTAAAGGATAATCCCTTTTGGAAGACATCGAGGTTCGAGGGTCCGGATATGCGCGGTAATTAAGTTATACCTGGATGCGCGTGTACTCAGATCAACGGATATCATTAAAACGGACTACTAGTACAAGAATAGATACGATTTGCGGAATATACCCTTCGATTTACCATCGAAATTAACCCGAGTGTCGCGTTCCCTGTAATTGCTAAGAACTGATATCATTGCGTATAAATTCCGACCAACGTTTGTCGGAACAGTTTTCAATATTCCAATGTACATATATGTATATATGTACGTATACGTCAAAATTCTCAAACACCTTATCGTGCAGTCTCGAGTCAATCTTTGTTATCGGGTATCAGAGTATCAGACCGTCTGAAAATATCGCTCCTACAAATGAGAGATCTCCTTAGCTCTTTATTCGGATCGCCTGATTCCTCGAGACTCGCCTCAGTCATTTATCGATCCGATCGAGGAAGCGGATGCGCGTCTCCGTATAGGTATACGGTTACCGTAGAGACACGTTTCCCGGATCTTTTTTGCGATTTGGAAAGAACACGTATCGAAGCTCGTCTTCCCTCTGCTCCCTCGAGACGCGGAGCTTGAGAGCATCGTAACGCGGATACTCTATCGCGGTTCGGGGTCAGGTTGGGAAACGACGGAGGACCGCGTTCGAGACGAATGTTTTTTTTTTCTCGAGAATTAGCGTTCAAGCGCGTCGCGAGAAAAACGCGATTCATCGATGCAACGTTCTCAGATAATCGAGTCGATAGCGTCGAATAGTTTTTACTCGAATCACTCCAGTCGTTGGCTATAATCGTCATTGATATTTCTCTTTTCGGCAAAGGGTGGACGCGCAGCCATCCACCGAATTTCCGCCTGATATTCGAAATACAATACACTTACAGGGAAACTGTCGTTTCGAGACAGAGCGTGAGACTCCGGCGTAAGGCAACGCGATGTAAGACATTCAGCGGAGCGAAGTTCTCCGACAGATTTGAGATTACGAGCGAGCGATAAATCACAGGGCGCATGGGCATTCATTCCTTCAATTGATCAAGTTGCGCCAATAAATCGCTTTCGCTCGTCCAAGAGAGACCGAATCCATTTAACGCGGACCCTCCAGGAGGGAGACGCGAGGCGCCCTACATTTTCGTCGCGATGTAGCGCGGAGGATTGGGGAGTGATGAGAAGGAACAAGTACGCCGAGTCGTTAATAGGTTACCGTGAGAGTTTATGTATATATAGTTTGTTACAAGGCACAGGTAGCTTACACACTTATTTCCGTCATTCGAAACCACCATTTACTCCTCCGGACACTCGCGCACACGCTCTATTGCTTTTGCCATTCACCCGAGAGATTACATGATTTTCGTCGCGCCTCCTCGATCCTTCGATCGACGCGAGAAACGGTGCGCCGCACGCATATTCGTCGACGTACAGGATTTGGCAATTTCAGCGCCGCGCTCGCAATCTCGACCGAAGCGCCGGGCCCTCGTAGGTGCGAAAAGTGCCTTCGCTGTAGCCGTCGTCCGTTGCCGTTGGCGCGAGGTCAAGGACCGTGCCACGTGGGTTTCGGCGTGCAGAAGTGTAACGAGCGCGAGACGTAAACATGAGCTCGTCGATTGTGCGCTGAGAGGATGATACAATACCTCGCGAAAGTAACCAGCGAGAAAAGAATTTCGACTTTGCCGAAGGTCATCGACCGCCGTCCGGTAGGAATTCCAAATTCGCTGACGTTTATACGACCACGGCTTGCTCTGTCGTCGACTCCTTTACACGGTGTGCGCACGGAAAAGTTAGCAACATTGTAAGCCGGCGATAACGAGTCGCACTATTTCCCGCGCGACGTGGCACGGCCTTGACTGGTCGCGCTGATCCGCTGAGCGTGTATAACCTATACGAAGGTACGCCTATAGATGGGTGCACGCTCTCCTCGAGAGAGATTTGCTTCTCCGTTCGTTCCCTGCTTCGTCGCGAAGCTCGCCGACCTGGTCCGCATTTCCGAATAAAAGGACTCCGCGCGGAAAAGACCGCATGTATACGGCGCGCGAGCCCTGCGCATTCAGCTCTTTTCGCACGAACGACCGAGCATCGAACGGGCGTACGCGTGTACACGCTGGGCTGTTTTTTTATAGCGTACGTCGTACAAGTCGCGCAACCAGATAGGCGATCGTTCGCGCGAAGCGGAAAGTGAGTGAGGAACGATGTCGTTTCTTTCGTTTACCCCGTTCCTTCGAAACTGCGCGGCGTTTGCCCGATCGTCGTCGGAAATATCTACATTGTACACCCCGGAGACCGATTGACTTGCGATATGTTGTAAGAAGAGGGATTGAGCTGAGCGCAACATCGTCTCCGGCTCTTCCGATCGTCAACGAGCGACGGAAAGTTTTCTCTTTTTCCGGCTAGGCAAGGTACTTGACGGATATACGATGCAATTAAATTTCGCCTCGCTCGAACGCTGTCCGCTCGAAAACTTGCGCGCGAAACTAGGCACGAGTCAAGAATGAGTCGGCACTCTAAATAAGAGATCGACTCGATCCCGAACACGTTCGAAAGAGCGAGGTTCCACTGTACAAACACATCGTTTCGGGGCGTTGCTTCACCTCAGTCCGTGCTTCTTCGGCGTACACGTGCTCTTACATCCCCATGGAAGTTCGACACCGCAGTTTAAACGACCGTCACATCACACATTCTTTATACACCTTTGCCCCGCGGTCGGTACGCGCTCTCGCGCGCGCGCCCATGTTTTGGCACATACGCACACGGTCGCGAGTTGCCTACGTATCGTGGCGTCGCGCTAAAAATCTGAGTATATTCGTACCGTTCGGCTAAAAGATTTTCATTGTCCAAAATCGCTCGGTTGAATCCGGTTAAAAGGCGGGGGTCGATTAGATAAAACTCTTGAAGATTGCTCTGCTGCGAGGGATGATTGTCCCTTGATTACGGATTGATTAGAAATTGCCTCGCGAGGGTAGCCAAGAGAGGAGGGGCGGTGGCAAGGGTCGATTGAGATTTTCCCTTCGTATTCGGCGCGTCTCGTTGCCTCGATGCCCGTCGGCGCGATAAGTAGGTACCGAACTGCTATTTTCTCGCCGTCCGCGCCGATACCGATCGCGCGACCGCGTTGCCGCAAAGCGAATTCAACGAACGCGTCGCGTTCCGCGCCGATAAGGATGCACGCGGGTGCACCGACGTTCCGAAGCGTTCGCGCGCCGATTACACCCCGCTAATCCGATAATCCCGTTGCAAGGTTTCGTAAAACCATTAGCGGGGGCCCGCGAGCCATGCGCAACCGATAATCATTCGAGAGCGTTCGCGCGCGATTGTCGCCGACCGCGTACACACGTCGAAAAACGCGGGAGCGACGAGCGAGAGAATTGCGCGATTCGGTGCAACGCGTTCGTGGGAAATGTATTTATTGCGGCGTTACGGCGAGTGTTTATGAGAGAGAGAGAGAGAGAGAGAGAGAGAGAGAGAGAGAGAGAGAGAGAGAGAGAGAGAGAGAGAGAGAGAGAGAAAGAGGGGGAGAGAGGGAGAGAGAGAAAGAACGAAGAATACCTGAAATAGTACTCGCCTCGTGTAATCAAGCGCGGTAATTATAGCGCGACTCGCAAGACGGACGCGTATCGATCTCCAGGTCGATCCTCTTGTCTCCTCTCTCGCGCAACCCTCGAGAGATCTAAGAAGTTTTCGTATACCTATTGTGGGAGTGGGAAGAGGGGGATAACGAGAAGGAGGTAGGTGGGCGGTGGGTGGGTGGTTGGTTGGACGAAACTCGACCGCGGGGCACCATCTGATTGCTGTCGCAATGAGCTTACCCTAACACTAGAAATCTTACGGTTTATTTTATGTACGCTAAATACGCAGCTTTTTTGGATACGCGTTACGGTACCGCCTCTAAGGTGCTAATCGCTATGATTCCTACGCTGAAACCTACTGTCGTGTCAAATTAAACATCTCGCAGTTGCTAACGATTTGTGCGTACAAAATACCTAAGGAAAGAACGGCCTCTGCTCGCGAGGATGGAAAAAATGAATGGGAGCAACGCAGCGCGCGCGCGCGCGCGACGGACCCCGTTCGCCGAAGCGATTCGCGCACTTCCACGACGCGGTCCCTCGCGCCTTCCGAACGTCGCGAGAGGAGCGCTCTTTCGGTGCTCGTTCTCGCGACGCTCCACGTCGCTCGAAAAAACGGTAAACAGCGATTGGCTTTTCTTTCTTCGGCTTCTCTTCTTTTTTTCTTTTTTCACTCGGTGTGGGACAATCGTTTACAAAGACGCGGTTGTACAATAATATAATATAGACTCTGTATAAGTTACAATAATATCGCCGGTTTCCCATTTTCCTTCAATAATACAATCGATAGATAATTAATAATAGAGTATCTCTGGATTAATATCTCGTTCGTTCAAAACACAACACCGCGCGCCTGACCCTTTCGCCACGAGCTCCACCTCCTCCTCCTCCTTACGACTCACTGCCGTGTCTCTTTATTGCTTATTGCTTATAATGAATTGCATGGTGAGAGGCTGGCGAAAATTCGATCGGGTGATCATCTCGCTCCTCTCTTCCCGGCCTTTTCCCTCTTCGTCTCCCTCGACTCGTGCGCGCCAGAGAAAGGGAAGCAGTTTTTATACACCTATCGCGAGTTTCGTTTGAGAACGGCTATTGGAAATTGAGGGATAGCGTGGGAGGGGAGAAAGGAGGGAGGGAAGAGGGGATGCGAGGAGAGAAGGAGAGAGGGAAACGCGGAGAGACGTCCAGAGAATTCGCGAGGTACAGGAGAGAGGGAGAGTGACCAGAGAGTATTTCCGCGCAACAGAATTATAATCACAGCACACACAATCAACATTCTACACACTCTTTCTTCTCTATCCCCTTTCACCTCCCCATTCTCCTCCTCCTCCCCACCGTCTTCTCCGCATTTTCGCCCCGTCTCCAGCTCGCCCCGCTTTGCCCGCGTGATCCCCGATCGTTCGTCTCCTCGTCGAGTTCAACAATTTGATTACACGGTAGGTTGTATTGCGTTCGATCACTGGCCCAAATACCTCGACTCTCCGTCCTCTAAACATCGGTGTATCGTCGGTATCTCCTTCAAAGGTAGTTTCTATCCGAGTCCCCTATACTTGAAGACAACACTCGCACTCCGTCGTGTCCCAGTCGCGCGCTAAAGGGACATTCGCACCGACGCGACGCTTTCGCTCTTCCACGGTCTCCCGCACCGATTCTCTTTTCGTCCCGCCTCCGTTCGATCGACCAGTCGCGCCATGATATGGTCTAACTATAAATATATATTTGTCAGATTTAGCCGATAACTATCTAGAGCCTACGACCTATCGGTAAAAAACCTACGGGGTGTGCCGGGGAAGTCGACGCACGCGCGAGAACTCGCTGCTCTCGCCGCCGGAGGATCGGCGCGTCCACCCGCGCGCGGACTTCTCGAACGTATCCGAAGCGATTTCATCGAACGACGCGCCTACCGCGAACGACGATATTCGCACGCGAGTCTCATCCCACGCGTCTCATCCGCGGACCCAACACGACGCGAGCGCTTCGAACCGGCGCGAATTTGACGCGCGTGGGATTCCGTTCGGTTGACCAGAGGCTGACGGGGGATCCGCCTGTACGATCCGAGCAGTCGAAAGCCTCGCCGCGTACTCGACCGACCGAGGAACGGCGGCTTTATACGTACGTCGGAATACCTCGTCCTCCTCCTCCTCCTCCTCCTCCTCTCGGGATCGATTCGTCCGGGCGCTTAGAATCACCTGAATATCGCGAGGACTAGCGCAAAAGAGAGGATCAGCGGCAGGTGCGGGACTCTACGGCTCCAGTCGCCGGCGTTCTCCTCCATGCATTGACCTGGAAATCATGTTCACGTGCGTGCGTTATCATTACGCGTCGACGTGATCGTGTAGTCGATCGGGAATCGCGTGTCGGGTTTTTTATGAAATGTTAATGGACCCGAGATTTCTTGTACCTGGGACTTCAAGGATCGATAGTTCTGTTTTTCCAAAGGCTCTCAGTGAGGGTAACAGCGATAGTCTATATAGTCGATATTTATATTCAGAGTACCTACTTATGCGGCGCGTCCCCTTTAACCCTGTATCCGGCAATACCCCGAAAACCTTTGGAAACATTCGGAAACTCTTGGTATAATTGCTAAATATAGCATATATAATATAGGGTAAAGTGGGGTGAGATGGTCGGGGAGGTTGGCCCCTCGTTTCTATTACTTTCCGTGGCGACGAGGGGCCGACTTCCATGGCCATCTCGCCCCACTTGTGACCCTAATATAAATTCTAAATGCCACTGACTTGATGAAAAAGGTGATTTTGAATCAGTAACTCTCAAACAAGCAACGCGTTACCAGTCCTTTATTTAGAGATAAGTGAAAAATAAGTGTTTGAAATCTATGTCGCGCGTAAGCCGCAATACCAGATACAGGGTTAATCGGGGCCAGGGACCGATTGCGAGCGTGGACGATCGTCTTACCGATACTGGTCGCGTTGAACGCCAACATCGGCGGCGGCGGCGGTATCTCCCTCTGGCAGGCTACCTGGCTGGCCGTGAGACTGACCACGCCTCCGCTCTCTCGGTACATGAAGCACAATCGTCTGCTGTTTCTGTACGGTTGCGCCCGATTGTTCTCGTGCGACCACGCGGTTCTGCGGGCCAACGGCGTGGCGATGACGAACTGCGTGCCCTCCGCGTCGAACCACCTTCCGTGGCAGGAGTACGCTGCGCAGGGAGAAGATGGAAGAGAGTTCGAAGAGGTTTTCGCAAACGCTTCGGAATGTTTGTCTTCGTCGTACCGCGACGCGATATTTCCTCGCGCGCGCGAGCACCTTTCGTACCTGTGATCGCGTCGTCGTCGACGCAGTCGCTCTGAAACTCCATCCTGTCGGCCGTCGAACAGCCAACGGTGAGCGTCGTGACCTCGGAGCTGCACCTAGGCGCCACCTCCTCCTCGCGTTTCTCCCGTCGCTCCTGCAGGGACCCCGCCGAATCCTCGTCCTCTTCGTCCTCGAGGTCTCTCTTCATCCTGACGAGGTCTCGATACGTGACGAACGCGTTTCGATGTCGCCTCCTCTTCTTCGGCGGATCCTTGAAGTCGTAATCGCCGAAGTAATCGTCCGGCACTTCGTCCAGGGTCGACGAAACGATCTTGTCTTCCATCGGTGGCGCGACCGGTCGAGCGAACCGCGTAAACTCGTCCGCGTTGACCCCGAAGTCTTCCAATTTCAAGCTCCTTCGTATCCTGCCGCCCCCGAGATCTCGCCTCGGGTATATTCGGCTTTCGACTCCTCCGAGACGCGCCCGCCAACTTCTCCCGCTCCTCCGCCCTTCCGCGAAGTCGCCTCCGTCGGCTTCTCGAATCCTCCGTGTCCGGCTCCTCGACGGCCCGCGCTCCGACTCGTCCTCCTCCAAGGTGTTCTTCACGGGATAATCACGAGGCTCGTGCGACCCCGCTTTCGAAACCCCACGCGTCCACCCGGACCCGTCCGACCTGGTCCTCCTCCCCCTACGCTCGTGTATCAGGTACTCGTTGTCGGCACGCCTCGCCTCGACGTCGAAATCGTAGTCGATCTTCCGATTGCGACGAACCTCCGCCTTGTCCTGCGCGTGTCTCACCTTCTCCTTGTCTCGTCTGACCGCTTCGTGGTTCCGCTTGTTCTCGCGGGTGTTTCTCTGATTCCTATTCGCCCCCGTCACCGTGAACTTTCCCAGATAAGGGCACTGTCTCGGTTCCGGGGAACTCGCTGGAAGAAAAAATAACGTATATCAACCGGAATCGTCGATATCTTTGTTCGACATGCCGATCGCCTCGAGTTGCTTTCGATTTGGCATCGATTCCCCGATCGCGGCAAAAGTCGGAGCGACGTATCGCCGCTGCGATAATTAGAGTTCGCGGCACGGCGAGTCTCTCGAGGAAGTAATCCCTCTCTCTCTCTCTCTCTCTCTCTAATGAGAGCACAGAGCGATTCTGTGTAAGAGCAATACAATACGAGCACTAATGAGACGGAGGCACCCTCCGCTCGCGCGCTACTGTTGGAACCTCCGCCTTCTCACCGGCGACCACCCTCAACCCCCGTATTCTCCGACTACCGGCTCTTAACTCTCGACGCGTCTCTTTGAACCTGTACCTATATCGATCAAGTGTAAGTTCGAACCTTCGCGCGGGCTCCGACCCGCGGAGACCGCAAAAATCTCGTTATTTTTACGGTCAGTTGCACTCGTATATCGCTCGGCAAAGGGTCCCGCCAGAGGCGACTTGATTTTTCCGCTTCATTAGGCGATTTCCGATTAAAGGCCGGCGCCGGACCCTCCCGCGCGCCGCAGAAGAAGAGGTCCAAACAAAACGACCTCCCTCCCAGTTATCGTCCGCTAATCGGAGAGATCGTTCTCTCCCGTCGACTTTTACGATTCTCGCGAGCGATCGCCGAGTTTCGCCCTCGAGGAGTAGAGTTCCTCCTCCGTCGCTCGCTCTCGACCCTCCCTCCCGCCCTTTTCCGTTCCCCCTCGAACCCTCGCGCGCGCGTGACCGGCGGAGCGAGCGAATCTTAACGAGTCACTTTCCGAAGCGACTGGCGCGAGCGACGGTGAAAGTCCGTCGGGGAGGCGACCTTCAAACGATTAAGGGTCAACTTGCGGTCGGACCCTCGGGCTTTATACACCCGAACACGCGACCCTTGTTCCCGCGAATCACGTCCGGTCGCGTCCCATCCGATCGGGTGCGCCCTTTCGTCAAAGTCCATACAGTTATTCGTCGAACGTGCGGGCTCCGTCTTCCGTCATCCATCGTAACGGGCGCGAGGGATGCGACGCCGAAGGAGAAACCGTCGCGAATCCGATCCAATATCGCGTTCAGCGATGTCGAGTGATCGTCGTGCTCGCGGAACCGTTCATTCGCTCGCGATTGTCTCGTTACTCGCGCACTTTAGGCGTATACCTTCGCATTTCGATCTACAAAGAAGTCTCACGTCATTGTCCTCGGATAACGAGACAATCGCGCCTCAAAGTGGAAGCCACCGCCAGCCCGAATCTTCGAGGATTTCGCGTGCGATCGAAAGGCTCGCGCACGCGTTCTCACGTGACTTACGACTACATACATCCAACGCGGTTCGACTCCGGCGGATCCATCGGCGTGGCTGTAGTCTGAAGCCGTGGGGAGAGGCAGGTGACCCGCGCCAAGTTCAAAGACTTTCTCCTCCTCTCCCCCCGAATCCCAACCGTCGCACCGCGCGGCGTTTCTTCCCCGCGACGGGATCGTCGAGGAAGCTCTCGCGCGCTCGATCCACCGGGAAATATGGCTTCCTCTGACGCGGAAATTATTTTCCACGCCGTAATCCGGACTGCCTGTTCGCCGGCCCTTTTCTTATTCCTCTACCGTGCGTAATAATACCCCTTCTCACGCGCGTTTCGCCAGAGGGTTAACGGTTCGGTAGTCTTTCGCTATTTTTTGCGGCCCGCTCAATCTGCACGGCACTCCGCAGAAATTACAAACGTTCACCTCTCGAGCGCGTCGCACCCCCCCGCGACGCCGAACGTAATTCCGAGCGCGCTTCCCCGAGTTCGAGTGTCCGCGTTAATAAAGAGAGGAAGAGAGAAAAGAGGAGCGGGCAGGGAGGAAGTGCGTCAGAGAGAAGCAAAGCGGAGCCGGCAATGGAGTAGTAATGAGAAACGCGCGAAGGGAAACCTCTCTGTCAAACGACTGAGCCCCAGGCTGACCGAACGTTACAGAGCGATCGGAAACCGCGACACGCGAGTCTCGCTTTGTAACGCGAAAAAAATTAGCGTCGCGATCGCGCCAAAGCGTATTCGCCTGTCCGGGTTTATTCGCGCGGCGCGAGTGAATCGAAAGAAAAATTGCCAACTTTCCGTGGTCCTTCGTACAGCCCAACTTTGCAGCGACATCAGCCATCGACGTGTTACCGAATTCCCCGAGCCGAATGAAACGCGGACGTGACCTCGAGAGTGTCTGATTGGAAATTCCGAAATACCGAAAAAGTGGCATACGGGTGTAGCGCGCGAGCCCGAAGGCGCTTCAAGGACGTGTAGGAGGTACGCGCGCGCATTTTTCGTCCGCTCTAAAGTGCACTCGCTGTTTGTTCGGTACGCGGCAAACACGCCATCGCAAACGCTATTAATTACGCTGCATCGATTGTACGCGTATTAATTCAAGAACGAATCCCCGACTCCCGGTGTATCGAGAGTGGACCGGGTGATTAATTGCTCTCGCTTTGTCCGCGGGGTATCCCCCCCCCCCCCAATTTCGCTATCGCGGCGCTTCGGAAGGCGATATAGTACCGCGTCAAAAGGAATCGAAGGAGAACGCGAATAACGAAGCGAGCGGATTACCGGGACGATAACCGACGATACTTTGTTGTACGTCTCTCCTTACATAGTGTACAGTCGGATACACGCGTATATATACGTGTACGCGGTATTCCAGCGGACAATGTCGCCGTACCGATATATACGTTGTGTAATCCGATCGTTCTATTTTCCAGAACGCTTCGAACCCCGATGAACGTCGTGCGGACGTTCTCGACAATCATCGCGAACCCTCGAAGAAGCTTCGCGAATGGCATTTACGGCGATTGCTCGAGTCGTTTGCCCTCGAATCATCGGGGAGCCACGTATAAACGCGTTCCCCGGATCGCGTTGTACATTTGCACAAGGTCTTCCTCCGCGAACTCGGTACGTCAGTCAGTCAGTCGGAATCTTCCCCCTTCGCCTCGGCTGTCAAGCAACTCACTCTATCCCCCTCTTCCGGGGGCTGAAATCGTCCCTCATTATATTACATACAAAGTTGGACGCGCGGGTCGTCGAGTTACAGCGAAAGAGAGGCGAAAAGCTTAATTTCGCGGTAACGTTCCTCCCCTGGAAAACCCGGGCCCGGGTTTCGCAATGTAATTTTCTGCGAGAATGCCAGCGGTGTATATATGTGTCTCTCTTGCGGGACGCGAGGGGGATGGACGGCATACCGTCTACCCCGGATAATCTTCCATCTTGTACCTATACGCGTCGTCGAATGGTTCCACATTGTCGTCGACGTCCGAGAGGGGCGTCGCGTTTATATTGCTCGGGTGGACGTTGGTCGTCGCGATGACCGTCTGACGTCAGTTCGGAGCGGCGACTTTCTACATGTATTCGTATCGTGAGTTCGTATCTACATTCGCAATTACGATTATCTCCCGACCTACGATATCCGCGCCAAATTGGTATTGCACTTTTTCGAAGACCTCACCTGGACGCGCAAAAAAACGTTCGACACCAACACGACGGAAAAGTTTACCGGGAGGAAGGCAATCGCGATGAAAGCGAACGCCTCGTCGAGCGGAATAGCGCTTCGCTTTATACCCTATCGGGTACTTATACCGAAGCTACCATCCATCGACGCGATTTAGTTATCATCGCTGCGAGCGTACTTACGTCCGCGTATAAAAGCCATAAAAGCAAAAACGACCGCGCGTTCAAAGCGAAAGAGTTTGGTTACGGGATCACCGAGTTGGTTCATTATGCCGAACGGTGAGGCGGGGAGGAGGGCGGGGTCCGATCACCCGAAAGTAACGACTGCCTTTCTTGCTTCGACGGTCGGCTCGGAACTCGCTTTGTGCCACGTTTTGCGGTACCCGCTCAGCCCCTCGACCCGATTCGATTTACTCGATGCGATTCCATTCCGTTGCGAGTTTACCGGGGCTGATTGATTAGTCGCTGCTCCTCTCTGATTTCCGAGCGCGTCGCGGCACTCTCGCGCGCCGACTCGCGAGGAACAATTTTTCGATTACGCCGCCGTGGAAACTCGTCCCTCGGTTTTTTAGCGGGGACAAACAGGGAGAGCTCGGTAGTGTCAACGTATCGCGAATGTCTCATCGATGCGGATCGAGATTTTCCCTCGAATCTTATTTTTTCCACGTCACACGGTCGCGTCGCTGGCTAAAAATATTCATCCGAATTGTGAAATACGGGAAAAACGAATCCTCGATACACACACATTCGAGCCACACACTCCCACGTCTCGTATCTGTGTACCCACGCTAATCCCAATATGGACTTTAACGGAGTCGTAAAAAGTGAAGCAAGAGAAATTGAAAAGTACTTTGATACGTGCAAACCCCCCACCCTCTACTGCGTGCGTTTCATGCCGAAGCAGTCCGAATCGCTTGAACCGGCGTC
Source organism: Xiphydria camelus (assembly GCA_963678675.1). Lineage (NCBI taxonomy): Eukaryota > Metazoa > Arthropoda > Insecta > Hymenoptera > Xiphydriidae > Xiphydria > Xiphydria camelus. Next base: position 40,340,075 of record OY783191.1, read on the forward strand.
TATCGTTGCGCGGCATGACGTAAACCGTTTGAAGGCTTCGATCACCCCTCCCCACCTCTTCCCGCGCCGCGCTTCTCTCGAAAATCTAATTCAACGCGGCACACACGGTGTATATGTCTGTGCATAGGTACGTACGTGTGTACGTTCTCGGTCGAATGCGCGCGCCCTATACTCGAGCAAGAGGGTGGTCGTTTGGATATTACGTATCATTTTACGGGGCACATCCCTCGAATGTAGAGACGGTAATCACGCAATCGGATTACATCGAACTCGTGGAAACGGCCGCTGTATTAGCGGAGTCCATTCGTAGTTGCATATATTACGCGCAATCCTGTAATGGTTCTGCGTCGCGATCGAGAATGGCGATAATATTTTATTCGCGAATTGAGCCGGGCCAGCGGCCACGACGACGTGCGGCGCTCGTTCGTTGAAATCAATTATTATTTGTCACGCGAAAACGTCAATTTCTACTGTCGCTTTGACGCGAGCATTTCTATCGCACTTCTTCGAAAGCCGCGATAACCGGTTCGAATTCACGGGGCCACGCGTCGAAGGAAGCGAGGTGAACTCGTGTTTCGCGAAGTGATCTACACGCTCGAGATGTAAAGTCCGAGAGAGAAGGTGATATTTCTCACCATTAGCGTTTAACAATGAGGGTAGAGCGTGAATATTTCATGATTATAGATCGATTCTGCCCATCGGGAAGCGGAATTGAAAGTGGCTCTGAATATTTGATCGGAAGACGCGAATTACCAGCTACTATCCCATTCCCAATTCATCGATCGTCCTCATCTACGAATGATTAATAACGGCTCAACGTCATTCCGCGAGTCACCGGGCGCCGACAGTCGCGAATCGTTCGACGACTCTCGACGATCGAGAAGAGACGAGACGCTCGATCGTTCGACTCCCCCCCATTCGAGGCGCATCGGGAAGTCGCGACGACCCCGATGGCATCCGCCGCGAGATGCGCGCACATATATCGTTAGCGTACACACTCCCCCGCGGTGTGGTCGTCGCTATAGACGGGGAGGAGGGTGGTTCGGGGATGGCCGTTGGATGTTTTTAGCCGAGTTAGTATATTCGGTCGCTTATATAATCAATATACGAGGGCGAGAGGGTGGGAGGGAGGGAGGGCGAGCGAGCGAGCGAGAGAGAGAGAGAGAGAGCGTGACGGAGAACGCGGGGCAATGGAGCAAGGAGGAGAGGAAGAGGAAGACGGGTGCGACGGAGCGCGGTCGGGAGGACTGTTGGGGGCGGGAAGAGGTCGGGCGGGTGCAACGTGTGCGAGTGAGGAGGCGGGAGGAGGGGGATAGACTCGGGCTCGAGCAAAAACCGAAACTGCAAGATGCGCACTGCCTTGGAGGATGTAGGAATTGGGGATGACGTAAGCAGAAGGTCGTCGAAAGCTTTCTCTCTCTCCCTTTGAGAGAGAGAGAGAGAGAGAGAGAGAGAGAGAGAGAGAGAGAGAGAGAGAGAGCGGAGCTTATAGGTTTGAGATTTCTACCCCTAAGTGCCACAATTTTGCCGTTTCCGTATTCGCTTCGTCGTTATACGGTACGTATATGTCGCGGAGTTAAAAACGCGTCACGATGGCTTCGCGTGAGGGGGATGTACGTACGTCTACCTATACCTACGTTTACGTACGCGCGTACCGGAAATACATACGTATATCCCCGTTGCCTACGCGAGTTTCTACGGAGAATTGTCAATTTGCTTGCAAATTTCTAGGCAGAAATTGCACGCGCGGCGCCGGGATGCGGTTGCGCTCTGTACGCGTACATTTTTTTTCCTCCTCCCACCGTCTCTCCGTCTCTTTCTCACTCGCTGCATACCGCGGTCGTGTATTTTCCACTATATTCCCGCTCGACGGTGGAACCGGCAAATACCACCTACTCCCACCTTACCTACCCCTATCGTACACAACGCGGGAGCGAGTCGGTTATCTCTAGCTATCGGTGTTTCCGTCAATCTTCCGTTAGACGATGGCGCTTACGCGTAGCTCGTTCGTCGGCTCGAAGTGAAACAGTTAACAATTCGCTCGACGCGTTATTAAAGACAGTTGTGGAAGCTTGACGAGTCGTTGAAAAAAAAACTGAATACCGATAAGACGAGTCGCGGAAATTCTTGGAAAATTCGTGTCGTAAAACTTTGCTCCGCGTTATTCTTTTGAAAAAATCTTCGCCGATCGGTGACGATCCGCCTCGATATTTCTGGCCGATGGCCGCGACTGGGAAAAGCCACGTTCGTTCGTAACTTACACTCTCCTGGTAAATTGGCGCCTGACTGCAATTAGTGAAACGCGCCGAGGCACGGGCGCGCGCTCGCCTCCCATGTTTTCATACGGACTCCGGTTTGATCGCCGAGATATACCGTCGCCGGCGAAACGGACGTTCCCGAATTATTTTTCTCCGATCGAAACTCCGCCCGCCGTCGATGCCGGGCGTGGAGTCGCGAAACGATTGATTTTTTTATCGCGCGCGGAAAAACACGGCGCAGTTTCGCATCGAACGACCGCTTCGAATGGTATCGGGCCTTCCGTACCTAATTGCCCGCTCGATTAGCGCTTCGCTTCCGCGTTCGGAAAATATTTCGAGAGCGCGCCCTGCACTGAGAGAAAAAAAGATTAAAAATTATTCTGTCAGAGAAGGATAATCTGAGTACGAAAGGTAAATTAGATGAAAAATTATTCCAAAGGAGGTTAAATTTTAAACCCTGGAAGGATAATTTTTGATTTATTTTACCATTTCGCACTCTGATTATCCTTCCAACAGGATAATTTTTAATCTTTTTTTTTTCTCAGTGTGCGTCGGACCGCCGCACAAGTGTCGCTGGCGGATGGCGATTCGAACTGCGGACGCGCGTTGCTGCCGCGTTTTCGGGTTGCGCGACGCAAGGAGCGCTTCGTCCGACGCGCGCGGAGCTTTACCACTGCGACGAGGCGGGCGAACTGCGAGCCGCGCTCGATCGCTCTTCTGGAATCGGATTTCTCATCTACGTATTGTCCGGAACACAGTTGATCGAATCGCACGGAACGGGATCGAACGAACGTTAAAAAATAGTCGAACGAACGAAACCCCACCGAAATCTCAAAGGTCGCGAGCTCCCGCGCGAAGACGATCGCGACTGACACGCGCGGACCGACCTACGGACTCCGCGCGCGAGCCAAGTCGCGAGTCGAGTTTCGCGAAATGGCTCCGCGGATGAAAGGAGCCGTTGTGCGCCCTGGAATGAAAGGGTTTCCGGGACGTGAGAGAGAGAGAGAGAGAGAGAGAGAGAGAGAGAGAGAGAGAGAGAGAGAGAGAGAGAGAGAGAGAGAGAGAGAGAGAGAGAGAGAGAGAGAGAGAGAGAGAGAGAGAGAGAGAGAGAGAGAGAGAGAGAGAGAGAGAGAGAGAGAGAGAGAGAGAGAGAGAGAGAGAGAGAGAGAGAGAGAGAGAGAGAGAGAGAGAGATAGAGAGAGAGAGAGAGAGAGAGAGAGAGAGAGAGAGAGAGAGAGAGAGAGAGAGAGAGAGAGAGAGAGAGAGAGAGAGAGAGAGAGAGAGAGAGAGAGAGAGAGAGAGAGAGAGAGAGAGAGAGAGGACAGGGCGACGAAGGAGTCGCGCGCGGGACGGGGAGAGAAAGAGGGAGAGTAAGAGAGCGAGGAAGAGGGTGCGCGGGGGTTGGGTAAGTGACAAGTTGAGGGATTGCCGCCGCGACTGCATTGTGTGCAGTCGTCCCTACCCCGAGGCCTTCCGGCGCGTTACGCTATTTCAGATTTCGAATCGATATTCCCTGCCCGGCCATCTCTGTTTTCAGTCAGCCGCACGTGGATTCGATTACGGAGTCTTGTCGTCGCTCTCTCCCCCCCCCCCCTTTCGGGAATTGCGGGCTTGACGGTCGACAGGTCGGGCACGCTCGCGAGCTCGGATAAAACAATGACAAACGTGCACTCCGCGCTCGGGAGAAGTCGCTACTACTGCGGTATTATCGAACGGCCCCGCGCGCTAGTGGGAACATCTCTACCGCGCGCACCGAAACTCGTAGATACCTCTCTGTACACGGGCGACGCGACGCGTCGAACGCGAAAGGGCAGAGTCGAATTTCGGGAGGCGTTACGAAGACGGTCTCCCTCGCACTCTCGTTGCTTCGACACTTCGATAAAGTTAGACCTTTTGTCCAGACGAAGCGATTTACGCGCGATTCGAGTAGCGCGCTTCAAATCGCGCGACTATAATAACTAGAGATTCATGTATTCCGTCCACACTGAGACAAAAAAAAAAGATTAACATTTCTTCTGTTAGAAGGATAATCTGAGTAGGAAAGGTAAAACAGATCAAAAATTATCCTTCCAGGGTATAAAATTTAACCTTCCTTGGAATAATTTTCGTTCCACTTTACCTTTCGTACTCAGATTATCCTTCTAACGGAATAATTTTTAATCTTTTTTTTTCTCAGTGCAGATGCAGTCGCGCGTTTCGTCGCTCAAATCGCGCGTAAATCGCTTCGTCTGGACAGGGTCTTGCAGTCTTGCGGATAAAAGCGCGCTTACGACTCTTTGCGGATAATTATTTTTTCGAATATGTTTTTCGCGTGATATCAAATATGTAAGTATGTGGGTTACAAGTTGAATTTAAAAATAGGAATATTTTTTTTCACGCAAATACCGACTCGACGTCGATCTCGTCCTACGGACGTTTTTTTTTAGATCGGATACTCGCGAGGTCGTACCTAATAATCGATCGTGCTAATCGTACCGGCTCTCGAACATTGAAATAAAATATTTAGCTAATCCAGCTATATTTCTGGCTGCCTCAGACATTATTTGGTGACAACTAGACAAATATTGCTAGCGTAGCAAGAATTCTTGCTATTGCGAAGAGAATTATCACTGCAATTACTATAATTTTAAAGTCGTGGCCGGCATTTTTTTGAGTGAAGCAGCTACATAATTCAAAACGATCTCTGCTCCTGTCAACCGAACTCCATCCGCGCGACAACAGCCGCGCCGCGATCGGACCTCGCCAGAAATTCAAATCGACGCCCCGTCGCGATGTTTTTTCAAACTCGTGAAAAATGAATCCAGCCTCCGCGCGGCACTCGAACCTCTCGCTGCCCGCGCGCCGTCCGTGACGATACCCTTCCCATTCATCCCTCGCGTCCATCTCGGATCGCCCGCCCTCCCCCCGCGTCATCATCCGAAAGCAAACAAAATCGTTAACCGCGCTCCGAACTTTCGACTTTAATATAGACGGAGCCCGTGGCCCCCGAGAGGGACGGACGAAGGGGGAGGGGAATCCTCACGGATCCGACGAAATCGACTTTATACGACGGCAGCTGCTCCGCGCGCGCGAGTGCGTCGCGCGATAAGGGGAATACCGTAGAGCCCGGGCCTCTGTCGAAGTTACGCGCGCCATAATTTTCCCTGCCGTCACTTTGCGCGTAAGAAATGCCCGGGAAAACGCGCGAATCCCGCACCGCGTTAAATCAGTCTCTCTTCGCGCTCGAAAGGGCGCGACGTGTCTGCCATTGCAAAACTATTCCGTTCGCGCGCGCGCGCGCGCGCAACGTCGTTCCCGCCTAACGTATCTGTATGAGGGGTTCGACGTAGAGAAAATCCAATGAGACCCCGGGAGTCGTCTCGTGTTTTTGCGAAGCTCTGCTAGAGTGGAGCGTCGGGGCAGACGCGAGTGTAATCGAATGCAAAAGCGTCTTCGATGGATTTCCGAATGTTTATCTTGACGAGGGAATCGTGGCGGAGAGATCGTGTATACGCGCGGCTACTCTAGTTTGACGAAGGAAAGAACAGCGCGCACCTATAGGCACTCTACCGATTAACGCCGAGCCCGCTTTTCCACGCGAGTCGAACGTTCGCCACTAGCCGCTGCCGCGTGCGTCGGAAATTCCGGGATTTAAGTTCTCGTTCTCGTCCGTCTCGCGGCGTTATTTGTTGCTAATTTCTCCGTTCGAACGAAGAAAGCCCCGGTGCTGGAAAAGGGAAGGAGGTGGCGGGGAGGAGCGAAACCGGTGAATTTACGAGTTCCGTTATTAAACGACTGCGGAGCGGTGTACGGCCTTTTAAAGCGGCGCTGGAGCATTAATTCCATCGCCGCCGCTCTCCCGGGAGTCTCGCTTCCTTTGGTCCGGCTCGACGAAATATCCCTTCGGATTGTCTTCGATCCCGTCGCATGATCGATAGTTCGGCGCTGTCGGTTCGTCCGTTCGAAAATAAATGCGCGTACTCTCTCGTGTATAACGACGGTGTACAAGGTGACTTCTCAACGATTCTTCAGTTTTTTCACGATTCTTCCTCGTACACCGCCCTCGAGCGATGTCGGTCGAAAGGTCGACGAAATATTATATAAACGCGGATCAATCGTGTCCGCGCTGCTCCGAATTCCGCGGCGGAGCGAGGGTACAGTTTGCTTTCTATTAAACCAAGGAAACCAATATGAGATTCTACAATTTTCTTCTACTTTCCTAGAGATATTTGTGTGCTACATGCATTTAACGGTTCTTATATATGAGAAGTGTTATTTTCATTTTATACATTTTTTCAACAGTTTGTGTTTCAATATAAACAAATAAAGGTGTTTTCCGAGCAATACCATTTTTTGACTTGTACTCTTTTTCCCGAGCATCCTAGAAGTGTAGGCAATATCGACGAGCCCTCTCCGCTCGATCGCGCTTCGCACCATACATACTTATTATATATCCAACCGTTCGTACAGCGCGGCGGCGGCGTCCGCGAATCCGCCTCCTATTTTTTCGCGCGAAAATCGTTTTCGGTGCTCGCTCTCAATTCGGGATCCCTCGCGAAATGCCGAAATCGAGCCTCTTTGTTGCCACGTCAATTCGCGCGTACGCTCCCCCCCGCCGGGGTGCGGAGCGCGCATATTCGGCCACTTAAAATTGCTCGGGGATTTGAACTCGTTACTCCCGGCGGGCGCCGCCGGTATGTGTACCCACGCTCGGTACTCGTCGCCGTTGAACTCGATTGCCACGTCGCGCGGTAGGTAGGTAGGTACGTCTCGCTTCGTCGATTTGGAATTCTCCCGCGCGGAACTTCGTTTTTCGCCCTCTCTTCGTTATGCGCGCGGGAGCCACTCGCGGAAGGAGGAAACGACAGTCGTCACCGCTACGCCGCGCGGAATACAAATTCGACCCCGGCGTGGTTATGAAGTCCGGGAGGGGGGAAAAAAAAACTCATTTTCCCGCCCGATAAAAAGATGGGGCGCGTGAAGAGTTTTACATTGTAATCCCGTCTTTTTCTCCACCGCGGATACGTACGAGTGCTCGGGGTATAGCTGTGTGTATACGCGGCACCGTCGCTCTTCCACGTTCACGAGAGATCGAAAATCACGATCTCTCTCTCTCGTACGAGCGAATCCCACGGCGGGCGACGCTGCACGCGGGTCAATCGCGTCCGCCCGTCCTCCGCACTACGGAAAGGGGCTAGGGCGGAGACGGAGACGGTCGGTGGGCGAGAGAGGGGAGCGTAGCGGAACTACCTATACGTATATAACTATGGGAGAAAACGCACCAGCCACTGCAATCGGTGGAACGAGATTGCGGAATACGTCGAGCGATATTACGACCTCGGGCATCGGTTGCCGAGTGGCGAGTACTCGAACAAATTATATTACAGACAAAACTGAGCTGACCAGTAGTACGACGGCGATCGTAACGAGTTTAATACCAAAAACCAGTAGTGCGGTCCGCGATAAATGTATCGTCACTTTGCCGTACTTTTCACGGGACACATCTAACTTCTCACTGCAAACTCGTCTCGCGGTGGATCTTCCAATAATTTTTCCTTCAATCATCATCAAGCGTACAGAGCGAATTTTCGCTCCGTATACGCGAAAACGACGGAGCGAGGGAGAGTGGAGGAGAAACGGAAAGAGAACCGATGGAGTAGATATTAAAAGTTGGCGCGCTCAGGGGTTGGAGAAGCGAGGCGGGGGATACAGATTTACGTAAGTCCCGTGAAAGTCGTTTCTTGCGAGACCGATCGTCGGGGCAAACTCGAACTAACTTCCGGGGAAACTAAAGCGACCGACCGACCAGTGGATCAAACCGAATCCAATAACTCCCGCGGGATTACAAGTCCGACCGGCGGGAATCGGTCGCGGGGGGAGGAGCGAGTGCCGGGACGGTGATGCGGTGATGGTGACGGTGACGGTGTGTGTGCGGTGGTGGTCTTCTTTCGATACAACGCCAGCGGTGCCTCGGTTCTGGTAGCGCGACTACCGCGAGACGAGTCGTGTGTCCAAGCGCGAACGCGTGGGCGGGAGAACATGGATAAGGGAAAAGAGTCGGAGCCCCCCCCCCCCCCTCTACCTCCCCTCCCCTCGCGAGATACAACTTATAAGGCGTGCGTTCGTTCGTGGGATTTTGACAAATTGTTCGTGCGCGCCCACTTACGGTCCCTCACCCCCTTCTAGGCTAGGATCCAACCGCGTCCCGTGCAGGGATCCTAGCTCTATACGAACTCGGAATTTTTTCTCTCCTGGCAACAGACGCGAGTTTCTTGGAATCGAGCAGACCGCGGCAGTTTTTGGCCGGGTGACGTATAGCGTGGATTATCGGAGGAAACTATCGGGTATCTCGTTTCCTTTTCGAGAAAATTATCGGGGCAACTGCTATAGAGCCAACCGACGATCGAAGATGAAGCTGTGGTCGGGAGTGGCGTAAAAAAAGTTGACGTCGTACGCGCCCCGCTGTGTGTGTATCGCGTATAATACCCCTAACGATTTATCTTCCGAGTGGATTTATGTACATAAGTATACCGAGGAGGAAGCCACGTTCGTGCGCCGAGGGTATTCTCGCAAATCGAGCGGAACCGCGATGCTCGCTCGCCGTGGCTTAGATTTACAATTTTATCGGTCGATGCACCGAAGAAACGAGATCGACTTACGCGCGTACGGTACACTGAAAAACAATATTTAGCTAATCCAGCTATATTTCTGGCTGCCTCAGACATTATTTGGTGACAACTAGACAAATATTGCTAGCGTGGCAAGAATTCTTGCTACTGCGAAGAAAATTGTCACTGCAATTACTATAATTTTCAAGTCGTGGCCAACATTTTTTTGAGTGTAGTACCCCGTACGACGCACCGATTAATTTCCATCGCTCCGTCGTATGTATTTTCTCTTCGCGAGTCCGCGTAGAAATAAAGAGCGTCTCGACCAGCTCCGCGACTACGGCCGCGCTGTCGACGAGCGCATCGCGCAGATATACTCGTATTGCAGAATCGGCAGAGACGTCGCGGGCGTCGAAGAAACGTCCGCGCGCAGCGACGAAAGAAATCGATACTCACTGACTAACGTGAGGTAGGGGATGCTCTGCTGATAGTGAGGCTGACTGCACGCCTCCTCCGGCCTGGATACGGCGCTTCCGGTTTGCAGTTCTATCACGTGACCGTCCCTCCTGTAGAACGTCATGCACACGTATCCGCTCCGGCTGAAAAGACGCGAGAACGTTCGTTTCGGTGTCGTTTCCACGCTTTTTACGAGCGCAATTTTCTCGCTACGGGTACTACGGGAAGAAGCAACGGGGGGAGAGGGGCGGGGGGGGGGGGGAAGCGGAGCATCGCGCCCGCGTATTTCGTTCGGGGCGACGTCCCGTCGACTCACCATCCCACCGTGAAGTGAGCAACGAGCATGGACATGGTCTGGGCAGGATTGGATTGCTTGACGCCGTTGCATAAAAACTTAACGTCCTGCTCGTCCTGCCCGAGAACGTCCTGGAAGTCCGCGGGTCCGCTCCCGCCGCGCGGGAGGCTCGAGTTGACGTGGAGGGACGCGTTCCTCGAGTGAAAGGTGTACGACCTGGCCAGGTCCAGCGTGTGCCAAGTGAGTCCGCCGCTGCCGTGACCGGTCAACCAGCTGGGGAATCGGCATTTTCCGGGCGACGGAACTGAAACAGGGGTGGATTGCCGACACTCGGGTACGGGGCGACGGCATTCGGCGAACGCTCGCTCGACACGAAGCGGTTGTAATCGAAAGCTTCGTCGGCTTTTGTCTTTTCTCTCTCCCACGGGCGCGATCGAATTTTTGATGTAGGTATATGTTAGCGTTAAAGTATGAAATCTGTTACCTTCTATGAAATAACGCATAAAGTATATAATTGCAGTGTTTTTAACACTTTAACTAGTTATTCTATATATTAACGCCGAAGCATCCGTGAAAGTATGAAATAAACATTATAATGTGTTAAGTGTGCAAGGATCTGAAAAGTTAATAACACCAGTGACTGAAGAAGAAGCAGAAGTGAAATACTATTGTTCAAATGAATCGCTTTTTGATGTTTTATACAATACTCCTAACCTAACCAAATGATGCACAAACTGAAACTAATACCTACTAATGAAATCGACGTAGATACTGGGGCAGCGGAAATGTCTCATGTTTTAATAAATTCAGCATCGAACGCAAAAGAGAAGAAGCTCTAACTAACAGCAGGTAGTTAATTCATAAAATACCTAGTTACTCTATAAATTAACTAGTTCGAATGTTGAATAAATGTTCGATTTCATACTTTAACTAAAATGCCACGTTATTATATAAAATAACTAGTTATTACATAGATTAACTGAATTTCACACTTTAACGCTAACATATACACCACGTGTACATCACGTACGGCGCATGCGACGAAGTACTGTCGTATTGTCCTCGCTAAAAGTGGAAAAAAAGGAGGGGGCAGAGTCGTATTCGACGACCGGCCGTGATGCGAGCCGCCGGACCAAGTCGGCACGTGACGAGCGAAGATACAAATTCCACCCTCGTAAAAATTGTACCGCGAGCACGGTCTCTGTATTATGCGGGAACCGCTGATTCACTCTTTATTAACGCCGACGCGAGAAAGCTCTCCGCCATTCTCCAGCCTTTGGCGTACCAATTATATCATTCTTTCGCTTCGTGCCGCCACCTACGCGCGGCCGGTGACGGTTATCGAATTGCCGGTCCGTCTCGACAATTGAGCGTCTCTCGCGGAGAGCTCGACGGGAAATCAAGGGGAACGAAACTCGTGAGAAATTCCGGAGCTACGTCGCAGCGCAAATTTTATAAACCTCGATTCTCTCTATCGGGATGGCGCGTTCTCGTCGCTCGCTCTTTCGCCTCCCTCCGCGGACGCAATTCGATTCGCGCAACGCGATCCCGCTCGCTCGCTCGCTCGCTCGCGTAGGTACCTTTACGGAGGGTCATGGTCCTCGAGCCCTCCATGGGGCTGAAGAGCCCGTTGCACGTGGCGTCTCCGCTTTGCGCCACCCGATACACCTCGGGCGTGCCCTCCGGGATCGGCCCTCCCGGCAGTGCGACGTCGTGGTCCATGGCGCTCACGCCCGAGCCACCCCTGCTCGGACTCCCCATCGTCTGGCCGGCTCGCTCGTACACGAAGCACCGGTAGCGATCCTCGTTGCTGGACGCGTGTCGGTGGTGCAAACGTCCCACCAGGTAGCGACTGCTGCCCTCCTTCCAGCTCGCCAGACACTCGAGCTCCTCGACTGAAAAATAAATGGCCGGTCAATCCGCGCGCGACCCCTTAAAGGACCCCTCGGGAGGGAAATAAACGTATATCCTCTCTCCCCGCGTCGCCGTCGCGACGGTCGTACGAGTGCTCGAGCGGTTCCGCGACGGTGAGTTTCGATTGACACCGTCTCGCGGAAACGAAAGGTCCGGCGCGAAGGGGTTCTCCATGCTCCATCTCGGCGAGGGATCGAGGATACGTCCTTTCGGAATGTCCACCTTCGATCTTCATTGAAGTTTGGTTTGTCGAGGAAAACGCGAGACTCGCCGTCTCTCTCTCCATCGCCGTGAAAAAATGTTGATTTATCGGCTCGTATCAAGGGAGTCGTTCGAGTTAGGTACCTACTCGCGGTCTCGTGGATCCTTTGTATACGGTTGCGAAACTCACGCTGCCCGCGCCGCGCTAACTCGACCCCGCTGAAGCGATCGACGCCTCGCTCCGTTCGCCGACAATTATCGCTCGCGTTCGGTCCTCCGCGCGCCCGAAGAGCAGTAAGGAGCGATGCTATCTTCGCTCCCGCGGGTTCCGCGCACCGTTTGCTCCTGTAGCTTCTCTCTCTCTCTCTCTCTCTCCTATCTTTCTCTCTACTCCTCCCTCCCTCTCTATATCTCCCGCGGAGAGAGCGAGAAAACGGGTTTCCTCGGGTCGCGTATCTAAATCACATCCGGAGGGAAAAGTCGCGTTCCACGTGGGTTTTTCCCGAGTTTTCGCAGCACCTCGCTCGGTGTCCAGGTATTACGTGGGCAATTTGTGCCCGAAAAACGTGACCGTGGCCCGAGGAGCCCGCGGGGTTTTACCCGAAGAGACGCTGCAGCGGGGGAACCCCATCCTGCTCCCGCCTCACTCGCTCTTTCTCACACCGCCTCGACCGATAAAGCAACTCGCGGAGGAGTCGGTCGAGTCGTAAAGCATTTCGGTTGAACCTCTATCGCGAGAGGAGTGAGTGTACGACGCCGAGAGGCGTCACGCGCTCTCGTTACTCGCGATCTCGCGGCTCGGTTCGCCCGCGAGGTCGACCGAGCGGGTGATAAGAACAGGGACGGCGCGGTCCGACGTGTACCCCCCCCCCCCCGGGTTATCTCGCGGAGATCGCGCCTCTTATTCGTGTGCTTCTTTCGAAGACGGCGCGCGATCGATCTCGAACTTGATGTCCGCTTCCGCTCGCCCTTTTCTCGCTCGCTTTTCCGCGAAATCGACATCGCGGTGTTTTCGGGCGGGGTGCGCGATACTCGACGCGGGTCTCGGAGTGCTCGGAGGTTGCGATGTTCTTTTCGGACGTCGTGAGTAGAAAATGAGATTGTACGTGGACCACACGTCGAACCGCAAACTTTACGCCGCCCGTATATACATATATCGTCGGCTAAATATGTTAACCTGCTAACTCACATGAAGTCAGATTTTCAGGAGCGAGAACAAAACTGTCTTAATCAATACAAAAGTTCTTATATGACAACGGATTTTAACACAATAGTTGTCAGTATTTGTCTAACCTTTTTTTAAATAAAATGTATGTAAATTATTTTTTGTCACTCAGTGTCAAATACTCGGTTTCATGGGCGTCCTCGACGCATGTGAAATCATCTTTCACACACCAATTCGTGAAAAGTTGCGCAGTGCGTGAAATAACCTGCGCAGTGCGTGAAATCGTCAATCTCGTATTTGACACTTAGTGACAAAAAATAGAATTCGTTATTCGGTTGTTTCGCGCCGTTCTAACGAGTGTGATTGCCGTACTCGCTTCGCTCGTGCGGCAAACTTCACACTCGTTAAAAACAGCGCTTCACGCCCTAATAACGAAAATAACTATAGTCTAGTCTAGCCATGAAGTTGTCGAGTATCAAAACATCTTAAAATCGTAAAATATGGAGTTAGCAGGTTGACACATTTAGCCGACGATATGAGCCGTTGAAAGCCAGCATGATCTAAGTCACATTTCACGTAAGCTGAGATTATTCGACTGCAAAGTTAAGTACAATTTGAAAAATCTGTCTAGATGATACAAAACAGATATTAACGATTTAAAATGTCTGTTTGTGTATCATCTAAACAGATTTTTCAAATTGTACTTAACTTTGCAGTCAAATAATCTCAGCTTACATGAAATGCTTAGCTTAAACCATGCTGGCTTTCAACGGCTCATATACCGTGCGATTCGTTAATTTTTTATTTTTTTTTCGTACGACGGCGGAAACGGGGGCGTGCAAAAAAGAGGACCGGCGGGAGGGATCCCGATCCGTACTTTTTAAAGGGGATCGCTGAACCTCGTAATTAACCCTTTAACTCCCACGCTCGAGCGAACTCGTATATTTCGGGTACCGCGATGAACAACTTCGGAGCTCGCGGAGCGGGCTAAAAGCCCGGGGCAAAAATCATGCCGAACGGGCGCCGCGAAACTTATGCTCGGTCACGGACAGATTCGCGAAAAACGCGCGAACGAGACTCTCACCTGCGCTCTCCGACGCGGGCACATCGGGACACGCCTGGTACCTGAAGAGCAACCTGCTGTCGTCGGTGCAGGTGTCGACGTTGCTCTGCGGACTGGAGCACGTACCGTGGCCCCTGTTGTACGAGAAGGTCATCGGTCCCCGAAAGGGACACGGGACGGCGGGTGCCTCCTCGCGAAACATGGAGTACAGCAGCGCGTCGCCCGTTATGTACGAGCACAACGACGACAGGGAGTTCCTACCGTGGCAGTAAGCTGAAATCAGAGAGTCGGAAATTCGAGGATCGCGGGACGAGCAACAATGTAAACGTATGCGCCGTCGTCGGGCGTGCGAAATTAGAATGTTTATTCCTGCGATACGACGAACGAGATCGGCGGATATCCGTCGCGTCGTTTCCTTCGTTGCGTATTTTCCGAGCTCCTCCCGCGCAGACGTCAGCCGCGCGACGTTACGAGATGCGAAGACGCGCGCGGGATTCTCGCGCGTGCGTAATCGCGAATCTAATTGCAGCCGAGACCGCGCGACGCGCCCGCGCGCGATCTATAAGCGGGAGGGGTGAAACGCGACGACGGTCGTCGCCGTCAAAACCACCTCCGCGCTCCCGTCTCGACGTATCCGTCGGCAATTTTTCAACCGCGACGCCCTCCCGGAAAAAGCGCTGTAATTTAAAAACTATTAAATCGCGCCAAAAAGTGCAACGCTGTGTTTTTCGCGGGTCGCCCTCCATCCCTCTTCCTTCCGGACCTCTCGCGCGGCCCACCCTCCCACCCCACGTTCGTTCGCATCCACGACAACCCCCTCGGAATCGGGGGGGCTTCCTGCCCCACCCCGCGCGACGCGGCGCTTGCCGCGGTGTCTGCGGTATGACACTATGCAGATTAAAATCCGATAAAAAGCAGCGACTTTGACAAATCGTCGAAAAATGCGGAGCGAGCCGCGAGAGGGCGGGTCCAGGGCGCGCTCTCGCGTCGAGCGTCATTCCGCGCTATATCAACGTACACGCGCGGTCTTGGCTGCACGACCCGTTCCGTACGAGAGGATCTGATTTTGAGCGCATCGCGCTCCGCCTGGGGATAGGGGTGAGATATCGATTTTCGTTCTCCCGTTGATTTGGATCGTTATCAGGACGCTCGAAATGCGAGTATTATACATTAAATCTATGTAAGATATCTTATATTTCCTTTAGGACATCGATGCGATAACCGTGCTTTTTTCGTAATCAGCTCAAAAAAATACACAAGGTCGAGTGATCGAATTGTAGTCTCGACCGCCCTATCCGATGTATTTTTTGACGCTGATTCCGAAAATCATGCATTTATTGAGGAAATCTCGAGGGAACACCGAGATATCGGTGATTTTCACGAAGAAAGAGAAAGTTTCGTGCGTCGAATTACCGATATCTCACATTTCCTTCGCGATAGCGATCCGATAACCGTGCTTCATTCGTAATCAACGCGAAAAAAATACACAAGGCAGGGTGGTCGAGCGATCGTTTCCGGAGATTTCGATTTTCGCCAAAACGTCCAAGAGGCGCGTACTTGGATTCTAATAACGTCTTCGCAAAATCGTCGCCTCGCTGACGCCCGTAGCGTTGCCGTTGGCGCGTCGAAGCTCCGACGGTCCGATGTCGGCGAACTTTTCCCACCCGCTCTACACCGATCCTCGATTCGCACGTGTCGACGGAGGGCGAATCGAGGCGTTCGATCGTTTACAAAGGCAATTCGAACGCATCCAATTCCACCCGGTACGTGCCCGTGCGCTTCCTCGCGATTGCCGAGTTACGACGTCGCGCGACATCGACGGGGCGGGAAGGCGCGGGGTGGGTGGAAGGTTTGCGCGAGCTCCGACGTCAAGTTCTGCCTGAATAATTTCACCGTCGAGGTCGACCTCCGCCTTTCCTCGGGGTCTGACGACTTAACGACCGAGCTTTCGTTCGACAACGACGGCGTCCTAATTAACGGATCCCGTTCTCGAATAAATCGACCGGTCCGCGACCTCCGCGAATGTCAGCGATCGAAGCGTATCAGAGGTACGCGACGGGTATAAATAAATATACGACGAGACACTTACTCTCCTTGTACTGAAGAACGTTCGAGTGCTTCTCGTGGATGACGACGCAACGGTAGCAGGATTTTCTGTAACAGAAAGAGACGCGGGGGGAGTTCGATCGATCTCGCAGGATCAGCATCCGTTACGCGCCGGGACAGCCGATTCGACGGATACAAACATATGTATGTATGTACGACTCCGACGCGAGTCCGGGAGAAACGATGAAATTTGCGCGTACGTTCGATCCGACGTCGAACGTTGCGATTTGCTCGGGGACTCGATTTTCGAAGTAGCTATTCGGAGGAATGAGGTACAATGATCGTTCCGTTTGTCGTTTTTTTTTCTTTCCAAGCAACATTTATTCGAGTTATCAACGTCTGACGAGTAGGTATGATACTTCGTATCCGGTGTACGGTTCCTCGCGACGTCCTTCGGCGTTCAATCGCGAACAACTCGAAGAATAATTCTCGGAAATGACGAAGCGGAATAAATATTCGCGAGGGACGCTCCCTCGTGTGCGAGGAAATTACACGATTGCGAATAAACCCTACGTCGTGTATGCAATATACAGCCGGTGACGTCCGCTCGCGTAACCTCTCATTTTCGCCGTGGATAAGGAAACGGCGAATGGGACAAGCGGGGGGGGGGGGGGGGCAGGTTCCGCGCGCGGAATTCCAATGGTTGATTTCCGTTTTTAATCAGTCCGCAGCGAATTGCTCGAGGCCTCGCGAGGCTGGCTGGCTGGCTGGCGAAAAAAAATGAACGTCCCACGCGCGCGCGCGGGCGTACCCAGCGTCGCGCGTCGAGTAGTGGTAACGGCGGCTTCCAGCCAGCCGTTCGAACGAGTGCGACGTAACCCAAAAAAAAAACGAGGCGAGGGGCGAGAAAGAATGGAAAACCGACGCGACTCTTCCTCCCCGGCCTCGTCGCGCCACCCCGTGTACTCGTCGCGCGGAAAATAATTCGGATTTTCACGCGTCATCGCGCGCCAATTGATCTCGCCTCGAGGAACCGCGCGTTTCGCGCTAACGCCGAAGCGGAGAGCGAACGACATTCGTTTCGTTCTTCGAGATTCTCCTCCGGTCGAGGGTGGTGTCCGGACGATAAGACCGTTTTGCGAAAATCCGCCGACGCAGGTGCGTATTACTCACTCGTCCACGAGGAGAAACTTGTCGCCCTCGTTGTGCAGACACCGCCCCTTGCTCGAGAGGATGCCCCTGGATATCAGTATCGGCTGGCGAACCCCGCTCTGGAACCACGTGCCCTCCCATCGCTCCGGAAACGTGCATTCTGAAAGGAGATCGAAACGTCGGCGTCACTGGCGGGCGAAGAGTCCGCGGGGGATGGAGTTATTAAAAAAATTATCGAGTCTCGATGGAACGGGGGAAGGGAAGGGGAATGCCACTCGGCGTTCCCGGGGGAGTTATTTTTCAGCCGCGGGGTTATCGGCTTCGCGTTCGTCGATTCGACTCTATTTGCGCGCGCGGGCGAGAGAGAGAGAGAGAGAGAGAGGGAGAACGAGTGACGACGGACGCGGCTCGAAGATGACAGGAATTCGTCGAGGAATTCCGCGGAGGAAATTGTCGAATTTCTGGCTCCGCTCCGAGAATCCCTTAAACAAGGGGCGTAATAATGCTGGAAGACGAGGACGCGCGCTACACAAGCGACTGTCGATAAATTTACCTGTACTACAGGCAGCCGTTGCGTTTTTTCCATCGTCCCCACCTCGAGAGGACATTCCTACCCCCGTTAACATTAGAACTACCGAATGGTCGCGCTTTACAAGACAGTCGTTTTGGCGGGTGATTATCTCGTTATCCGTGAACTTTTCGTCCACACTGCCATAGAACTTTTTTGTAGACCGAAATGTGCTCTACAAAAAAGTATTCTACCAATTTTGACAAAAACCTCACGGGTTACGAAATAATTGAGGTTGAATGGAACTCTGAATAAGACACCGGTCAGATTGACCGGTGTGTGTTGCGGTAGTTTTATAGTGTTAAATGTCTCCGGCGCGGATTAAGGTCCCGCGCCGTTGATTTCCCCCTCCACCTCGGAAACGCGATTGCACCCCGCGTGCTCGCTCACGCCAATCCAGAGTCCGCCCGCGGCGGGTGTACGTTTCACCTTTCGCGAAGTGGGTTTTGTTCGTGCAGAAAAGTGCAATCCGTTTCCGGCCCTCACTCGGAAATATTAATCACGCGCGGCACGCGAACGGTCTCCCGCGCTGCGCGGTCGCTCGAACAACGAGACTCGATCTCTCGCTCGTCCCGCGAGCGAACGGTCGTCGAAGGGCTCGGTCGATATATAATAGGGGCTGCTACAAAAAATGTAAGCAATTAGGAGCCTCGGGCTCAAATCAATACGGTGTCGTTCGAGGCGGCCGGTGCGCCTTCTCCCTCACCCCGTCGACCCTGCCTGCGCACGGGGATGATGTTTATTTATTTCCACGAGCGACTGTCGTACACGGCCCGTGTATTATGCAGCTCATACGAGGTGGACGCACCGATGGCCGGACACGGTCCAATAAACGGAGCCGTTTGCGAACGCAATTAAAATTGTCGAGGGTGCGGGAGGGTGATTACGAGAAGAAAGTATTCGATAAATCAGTGCGGGATATCGGGTATAATATCGCCTCGAACGGACATTTTATTATATTCGCGCGAATGATTAATCGACAGCTGAGAAAAATCGTCGCGACTCGGGCGCGACTAATTGCCGTGATAAATAATAACGTCACGCGGTGCGGTAATTACGCCATTCCATTTGCTTCGCGGTACGTTCGATCGTCGTTCTTAATGTCGCAGTCGTGTTTCTCGCCGGAACGTTTTTCTCCTTGTCTTCGTGTATTTGAGTGGCTCAATGCCATACTTGCCTAAGCCTCCTCCAAATATAACACTTTCGCACTGACATATTGCTGTATATTATACGATTTTAAGCAACAAAGCGCCAAATTCAAACTCTCTCTTTCGTGTGTTAGGCGAAGACGGCACTGAGCCCACTCATTTGTCGTACGATGTTCCTACGAGGGAGATTCCATTTTTCGCCGTACTCTCGAGATTACAGCAACGAGATCCGTCGCTGGGGATGTATACGACAATTTCGCAAGTGTAGAACAGACCCCAGCCGTGGCTCGCCTCGCTGAAAGTGGCGGGGCGTACTTTTAAATGTCGTCGACTCGCGTCACGGGCTTAACGTCCCGGATAAAATCCGCGCGTGTGTGAAGACCCGTGGCCGGAGGGGACGTAAAGCGGAACACCCCCACGCACCGCGGCACATCGCGTGGGTAATCTCCATATAGTCGCGATGTCCAGTGTCCGTCCGAGTGTCTCTAAAAAGCCCCGCTGACGGGTAACTTACGCGGTGCTCTCGAGATGGAAAGAAAACATTACTTTCGCTTCGTGTATAGGTATACACATGCGATGTACTCTTCTCGAGTGCAGCTGTACGCGCGAATATATCGGCCGGTATAAACTATAGTCGCGAAGCCAGACGATGCTTAACGAGGGGCGTCGTGCAATTCTATATTCCCTCGAAACGAATGCTTTCTCGATTTCAAGTCACCCTGCTCTGTCTCGCTTCTCCCCCTTGGACGAACCGACACGCATTTCCATCGACGCACCTACTTACAATTTTTCCAAAATCCACGAACGATTTGGTCAATTTACGTTCCGCTTGTTTTCTTCACCCTCCACTTCGTTTCACGAGGAAAAGCAGTCCGCCGCACCCACCCCCGAACGATGCACGACTACACGCGCGCCATTCACCCTCTCTCCCCACGCCACGTGACCCGAAATTTCTTGATTAAAACCACACGCAATGCACTTGGCTCCCATTTTTTCGTTACGCGTGGAGACGTGATTTTCACCCTCGTCATATCGGCGACCGTACTTACACCGACGCGCAACCCTCCGCGGTCGACGTAATCTTTCGGTATTCTTAACTTTATCCCAGCCGGAAATTCGACGTGGGTAAGCAAGCCACCCCTCGCTCTCCGACATTTAGTACGAGTACCTATATAGGTACGCCCCCCTACACGGTTCGGGTATTTTTCGCGGTTCCGTAGAGTCCGCGATTGGAGCCATCGAATTCGCTCGATACTCTTTTCCGTCGCACCGCGATAAACTCGATCGCTGAATCGCGTCGAAAGATGCTTGAGTCGAAAAAATAAATAAATATGCACGCGTCCGAATGATATCGATGATGAAATAAGGTGAAGTGGGGTAAGTGTGTACAAGGGGCGAGTGTGTAACAAGCTCTGAAAATCTCAATATAGCATCAGATCGGCGCGACTTCCATTAGTTTTTGTTAAGTTGCGGAAATGTTGGTTCGTTTTTATTTTTATAACCGCAGATGGTTCGTGCAATAAACTATACAACTGAAAAATTATAATTCCACCTTATATGCCACATACTCAAGTCTAACACACATACCCCACATCCTTCTAACGGCAAGCACATAGAAAATATGAGCTGCATGTACACACTTACCCCAAAGTTCCGGGAAAGTGTGTAGTACGAACATCATAGTATTTAAAAAATTGTAAATATTAAACTATTAGTTTTGACAGGGAACCATCAAAGCTTTTTAATCTGGAAGGTCCCAAGAGTGTACAGCACCAGAGAGAGTTGAATAAATTCAGTTGTTTAGTTTTACGAAGATCCAAACTCCCCAACTTGCCGATTTTTACTACTCACTTACCCCACTTCACCTTGGATAAATCGTCGAATTTTTCCCAAAACGAACAAAAGGGTGCCCGATAAATGTTCGTTCGCAACACTTTTCCTCGCCTCCCACTTCACACCCCATACCCGAGGTGTTGCAGCCATATTTGCGGAGGCATCCGGGTGGGCTGAATTTTTAACGAGTAAAATGGATCGCCGGGGCTGCTCTCGTAACGGGTGTCTCCGGCAAAATGACACGGAGAGAGTGGGCGGCTGACGTTTCGACAGTCGCCCTAGGAAAAGTGCGCGGCACCGACTCGGCGAGTCCTATAGGATACCCCGCACTGACAGCTGTCGGCTGTCAGGCTCGAGAGTTTTATGACGAAAAAGTTGATATCGCTGTGCTTGCCGGGACCGCCGCGATGGTTTGAGTCTCTTTCGATTGGAAGCTGTCTCACCCTTGATTTAATACCGGCGCTCTCGTCTCGTTTGATCGCCCGCGAGTCTCGGAGAGAGAGAGAGAGAGAGAGAGAGAGAGCGTTTCGATTTTGCGGGGGATCGATGGCCGCGTCGCGTCATATGTATACTAGTACACCGTAGGGGCACGTACGCGCGTATACCGAGCTCTCCTCGTTCTTTCCCCGCAGATTCCTCGAGCGGGACGATTGAAATAACGATTCCCCGAGACCCGCGCACTTACGGTGGACCTTCTCCCGGGTGTTCCCGATGATGACGTCACGAGACGAAACGACGCGTAAAACGTCCAGGGTTCCCGCGGGAGGTATATTATATGTATACGCGCGCCGCGTCCCCCTTCCCCTTCGTTCGTCCCGCTCTTCCCTGCGGGAAATGTGGCGCTCGCACGGTGCCTTTCTCTCTCTCCCCCCCCTCCGTGTAATTTCGCCTTTCATTGGGATATAGCCGTATACGCGTACATAATTGATCGACACTTCAAAGGGCAGTGAAATAATCCGCGGCATTAGCCGCCGATTGATTTACGACGACTCGTTTTTTTAGTGGCGAATTAAGTGCGACGCGGAGGGGACGGCTTCGAGATGCGATGTGGAATTTTCTCGCTGTAAGAATAACGCTCAATCGTTTCGTAATTCTCGACTTGAGATTGCATCACAGGCGATTCCAGTTGGGATAGATGAGAGACACAGGTATAGGTGTACATCGAAATGTAAACATTGCTGGTACGGGCGAACTCGGCGTGGCGTTCACCTCTGCCACGTAAACAAGTTCGCTCGTCTAGTTTACATCGCCGCGCCGTACCTTTGTCGCTGCCAGTCAACTCTTAGCCACCGATATGGACGGTGTACACTGAGAAAATAATTTGTCGATTCAAGTGTAACCATCATCGACGCGAATAGTAGGTACCAAGTTAATATTTATTTAAGTCACACGTATTGCCGTTGAGTCAAGTATAGATTCATCCAATTCAATGAACATACATTTGTCTTGAACAAATATGTTCTCGGCATTATTCATGTCGACGGCTACTTGGATCGGCAAATTATTTTTCTCCGTGTACGCAGATCACGCGCCAGAATCGCTAATACTCGTTACAAATACTCCCGATTATATCCAACCATTAATAACTTTACGTTTCGATAGTCATTCTTCATCTCCCGTAGAGTAAATACGACACGAATCTTTGTTCGGCTTTGCGGTATCAATTCGTCGAGGACGCGATCTATTTCTACTTGATGAAAGTCAATTTAAACATGGCGAAACAGATATTCCGTTGGAGAAAAATTAGTATTCGTTAACCATTCAGATCTTTGATTGTCTTGGGCGAGAGTTTTGAAGTATTCACTCGAAAACGGATCAAGTATTGCAATAGTTGACGAATACTTTTTCATCGCAACGAAATACCAACTCCGGTCGAAATTTTGGAAGTCGGCACACCGTGCCTGCAGCGACACGGCAGCGACCGTCCGGAAATTTGCAAAATTCGCAGTAAGTACAGCGACTATTCGACAACGATGCAGCCAAGCCAGAGGGATGCCAGCAGCACGATCCCTCGACGAATCCCCGAGCCAGCGGCACGACTGTGGCACGTATCGGTGCTGCTACAAAATGTCGACTCGCGAGTGTTTTTCGCCATATTTAAATTATAAACCACAGTGCAACGCTGCAACGAACAATTCCTACGCAAAGGAATATACTTGGGACTGTTTTCTCCCTGATATTCTCCGGGTCGACGAGCCGTAGCAAAAACAATCCACGGTACCGCTCCAAATTGATACGCAGCGACTTCGTTATCCCTCGCGCGGTAAGTAAAGTGCAGCGTGTGTGAGCGATGCGCGCGCGTGACGAGCGGACTCACTCACTCTTCGGGAGAGAGAGAGCGCGCACTTTTCTCGCCGTTTCTTCCACCGATTCTTCTTAACCGGAGTGCGGTGGCACATCGGCCACTTTCCGTTGCTCCGCCGGTTTCATTTCTCCGCCGTATATTTACCTGCCCGACTAATGTCGCGACTTCCAAAGACTCTTGGAAACTCCCACCGGAGGAGATAGGTATGCTTTTCATCGTCGTAACGTTTTCTTTTTCATCTCGTTGTCCGCGCGAGCGAGTCGTTCGCTGAAATGTTCTCCCCCCCCCCCGCGCGCGAGCGGCTGGCTTCTCAGGGGGATCTCACGGCGACTTCCTCGCACGTTCGAAATACGGATGCACCGGCGCGATTTTGCGAATGAATAACTCATATACGGAGCCTCGCGCGCGACTTCCGCTCGCTCTCGTTACCGCTCTCGTCTCGACGGAATACCTTCCGGATGCGGCGCACGGGGGAAGTGCTCTTGAGATCAAAACGTTCTCGTCACGTGTATGAATCATTAGATGCGTAATTTAATAGCGAACATCGAAGATAACCGATATTTTCAATATCTCCCCGATACTCTTTCTCCGCGTGCACGCACTCGCACTTGCGGATTCTCGAATTCGAATGCTGCGGTAGCATCCTCCGGCGCTGGCGCAGTTATCCAGCTCGTCCCTGCAACGCGCGTCGCGCAGGCGAGTTTTCCGAAATCTTTCCGAATACACCCGACGCGCGCAATATCGTATTCATGGAGTGACGAGGTTCGAAGCGTTGTGAATAAATAAATACATAAATAAATAAGCAAATGCACGAGTAAAGCGCGGGTCGCGAAGAACGGCTGCGGTACCGAGCGAAGAGAGACGGTGGTGCGGGGAGAAGTTGACAACTTCGAGAGTTCTTTCAATTTATCTCATCCCTTCGAGCACCTTTTTTCTTTTCACTTTCCCCCCGGCCACCGCCTCCCCCTTCTCGCCCGCTTCGCCACCGCCGCGTTTCTCCGCGCGGCATTTTCATCTGGCGGTGATATTTATTACAATTCTGTCACGTCAGACAAAAGGAGCTCGCTTCAAAGAGGTGGAATATTTAAATATGTACGTATATATATACGTATATACTTATGTATACCTATACGCATCGGTATTCCTTCGTCCCCCGTATACATATAGATTTCCATTTCGCGCTGTGTTCCTTATTATTACATATTTCCTCTCCTTTCCGCGACCCCCCCTTCGGCTTCCTCCTTTCTCCCCTATCCTCCGGGGGTTTCGAAGCTCTTCCTCCTCCTCATCGATTTCGTCCCACCTTCGCCTTCCTCGCCTGGCGCGTCACGCGAAAAAAGAAAACAAAAGTCCACCGTGTCGCGCGTGCTTCGCTCGCGTTTCGGCCTCCCGCTGAAATTAACGAGCGAATCGCGGATGATCGATCCTAATCTACGGAGCAACTCGAGGGGGCGAATCGAAGCATACGAGGGGGAGGGGTTGAAACTCGGCGCGTCACTCGGATCACGCGCCCCGCGGGATGACCTCGATGAAATTTCTATGGAAATGACGTCCGCGTGACGCGGCACTCGCGCGACTCTATCGCCCGGGTGGAGGTGTGGACGAATCTCGGGAACTCGTGAATTTGTAGCCGCTGAAAAAAAAAAACACTGGAACTCTAAATTAACGAGCGCGTGGCTCTCGATTTTTGCATAAACACGCCTACGTAAACCTCCGTCATAATTAATCGCGCTTCCGCGTGCTGCGGTCCGGAAGCGCGGTAATAGGTTTGAATGTTTGAAGCGTTTGAAAAATTAAGCACCGCGACAATGGCTCGGAAATCCGGTAACGCGAGTTCGGAAGCGGATAAATTCTCTCGCGTGGGTATGTATATGCGTGTACGCGACGGGCGCGGATCGCGCGGGTTTGAACCTAATTTTTGAATATTCATCGGATGACGATGCAAGCGACACATCGGACTTTCGCACGCGTCGCACCTTCACGTCCGGAACGAACCGGAGCGAACCGCGATCTCATCGATCAATTTAGCAGCGCGAAACCCTCCGCGAGTTTCGAGAAACTTGAACACTCCCGAGATTCATCCCCCTGCTGCACACGCAGTCTGTCGCCCCTGGCGAAGAAATCGCGACGCTCTCTGTGCTCTCCGATAGCCGTATATCACGATCGAGCGCGGCAATTATCCGTCCGCATTTCCGGCAATCGGATCGGCCTGGCTTCGCATCGGGTCGAATTATAGGAACAACGGCGACTCGTTCCCGCGCGTATCGCCGCCGATGTCCGTCTCGATGATTCGCCAGGCGCGCCACTCGCTGTTGTTGTGTTTTCTTTGTATCATCATATCGAGATACTTGTCTTTATTGGCGCTTTATCTAAATGCCTCGCGCGATATGGGGTGGGGTGAGGAAGTGCGCGCGCAGGGAATCGTATAGCGTTGTCCAAACAGCCCTGTTTATCTACCCGTCGAGATAGCGGCGTTCGGCTGAAAGCTAAAAGCCAAAAGACGGGCCCCGGCGCAATAAAATTCTACGAGCCCACGCGAGTTATTGCTCTCCGGATCTCTCTCTCTCGGCAGGGTTTCAGCCGCGGGCAAAACACGCGTGCGAATCTCGCTCGTCCCCGTGGCTGCTCGCATTAAGACGTTGTTGGTCCGGATGGTCGAGGGTCGCGCGCGCACGCGCGGTATAATCCGGCCCGTATTTACAGCTGTCGGAGCTACCGTATCGCCGGATGTGGATTAAATCGTGATGGGGAGCGGAACTCGGCGGTACGCTAAAAATGTAGTCCGATTCGAGCGGCAGTGACTCGCCGTTTAGCGTGTATAACAACGACTGGATTGGAATAACTGAACGCACGGGGCAGGAATAGTTTGACTCGTGGCGTAAGATCGGTAGGATGCGCCGAACGGGGCGGCGGTTTATTCACGTCTGGTCTCTGACGCTATCGATCGAAATGTGAATGCGATGAAATACCTGGTGAAACGCGGTACGACGAGCGCTCCGACGAATTGGCCCGATTCGTTTAATCGGTCCAGGCTTACGGCTCGACGATCACCGATCCGCGACGATTCGGAATTTCGAGCGTCCCGCCGCGCACCCCCGCGCGAACGTCTCGACCCGCGGCTCTCGCTTCCCCGAAGACTCCGTGGGCGGTTCTCACGGCCCCGACGACCCACCGAGAGAAACGCAGAAGTCGGCTTAGCGCTTGGCATAATCTCATTTCGGGCTCACCTGATCCGCTTCCATAAAGCTCTCCCGCTATAACCGCGTTCCTCCCGAGTTCGTTCGGCGAATGTCGTCGCCCCTATCGGCTTCGCGCGCGAAGGGGTGATTTTGCCAAGGCGGAGCGCGCCGGCAGACTCGATTGCCGAACGCTGCAGGTTCGTTTGGTACACTGAGACAAAAATGTACTTGATCGAAATAAACGTGCCTTTGGATAGTCCCAAGAGCGTATTTATTCGATTTAAATGAATATCGATTTGATTCAAATAACATCTAATTAATTCGATAATCTAATATTTGCGTCCAACCGATATTCGTTTAAATCGAATAAATACGCTCTTGGGACTATCCAAAGGCACGTTTATTTCGATCAAGTACATTTTTTTCTCCTCACGTAAAAGCCTACGCTTTAACGTATTTTCGCGTTCCATTGGATCGATCATTTCGACAGCGAAGCGACACTCGTGTAATACGCCTCGCGTCGGATTCTCCGTCTCATGCAGCGGGGCGAAAAACTGTTTACGCGCCGCGATGGATACCTACGTGCCGAGGCATACGGATCGCGGTCACACATCAAACTCCCAAACGACGGGGCATCGTCCCGGGTCGCGTAAGCCGGCGGATGCAATTGAAAGCACAAAGCCGTTGGCCGGTAAGGGATTGAAATTTTAGGCGGCCTCGCGTTTCCGGACGGACGGATTCGCGAGCTCGGTCCATTTGGAAAATGAAACTCTGCGGTTTCTTCCAGATGTCTGCGAGATATGCCGTGCGCGAACACGCGCGAGCGTCCCTTCGTACCGTAAACGCGATCCTAAACATTTACGTGGATTCGTATAGCGTAGGTATACATTGTATAAGTCGCGTCCGCGACGGGGTCGACGGCTGCTCCGGCTTCGAAACTATGCTGACCAAAGGTCAGTTCCACCGGTTTACGAGTTTCCCGCCGAATGAGATTCGCTGGGAATTCACTTCCCCGATATTCGACCCTTACCTCCCCGCGCGCGCTCTCTCTCTCTCTCTCTCTCGTTTTTCTCTACAACTTCCTCCCACTTTAGAGCGGGTACAGGAACACCGACACAGTCCGTATAGGTACACACGGTCCTCCGTCCGAGTTTACACGCTGTTCGCGCGGTATAGATCGCAAAGGATAAATCGTACGCGGGAAGCTGCACTCTCGCGGGAGGTGCGACTGTATAACGCGTCTCCGCGCAGCACGGCATCGACGAAGGCAAATCCCACGCGTCCGATAGACCGCGGAGTATTCTCGTCGCGACGGAAACCCGCTGTATATGTATAGCGGCCTTTGTCCCTTTCGCGAGCGCGCGAGAATATCGAAAATCGACGACGCGGCCGTCGCGCGCGAGCAGAGAGGACCCCGGGGATGGGAGGACGTGGAGTCGACGGAGCGCGAAAATCTCTCGCGTGCGCGGCAGTCCGACACGCCGTATACCTACCTACTGTACTCTTAAAGGTTATCTCGCCGACTAACGCGCGAGCGCCAGCGCCAATCGCGCATTGGCCCGGGGGAATCTTGAAGAGACGAGCGGGAGCGACGATCGATATCGCGTATCGTCGCTGTTTTTCAATCGGCCCTCCAGTGCACACCCGTGTTCACGGATTCTGTCGCTGGTGACTTTTTAAAGTGCTATTTTTTTAAACGTACCACAGCTAATGAACGATTAAATCGCATACTTTCATTAGCTACAGTGACGCTTGCCCTGGTGATTGAAAGCATAATAATTAATTGTTCATCTTTTGGTATGTTTAAATATGACATTTTGAAAAGTCACCAGCGACTGAATCCGTGAGCACGGGTGTACCTGTCGGTACCGTTATGCGTGTAAACAGTAGATGCTTTTTATTTGCAGGTGGTGTTGCGTACGCGAGTGTCCCTTTCTCTCTGTTGCTGCGCGAGGTCTACTTAGTTCTATTTCATGATGCTACATCTTTCTTTGAAACTTCTCATTTTCATTTTTCGAATTAGTTTAGGCTTACTATTAATATTTCTTACTCAACTCAACTCAACTCTACTCAGCTTACTTGCGTTATCCGCTTGCTTGCTCTATCTATTTATTTTATTTTGCTTTTCTTACTGTATTTATCTACTTATTCGCGTTTCTCTACTTATTTACCTTATCATTTATTTTTACTATATCTACTTTTTTATATTTTTCTTTGCGAGCTCTGAGGGCTCGCCCTGAAGTACAATAAACGCTTCTTCTTCTTCTTCTTCTTCTTCTCTCTTTCTCTCCCCCCTTCCTCTCCGCTATTCTCGCGCGTTACACGGTTTAACGGATGACTCAGAAATTATGATAACGGACTCTCGAAACTTTTCCAATTCCGCGTACAAGTACCGGAACGTATCCCGATCCTTTTTGAGAGCGCGAGGGGGGATAGGTTCGATTCGACCTCCGGGTCCGAATGGAATGCGGGAAACGTAGGTACTCGTCCAGGTAACGTTTCGAGTGGAAAACTTTCGGGGGCGATTAACGGCGTGTGTTGCTGTCCGCGCTGATCACGAGGGAATTGTGTCGGATGCAGAGCGCGCAAAGTCGTTGAATGTGGGATGGAGTCTTGATACGGCGTGGTGTATCGTAATACGGGAAGGTGTGTTGGGGATTTATAATCATGCAACTATATGAATTATTTTCGATTTAATCGATCCGACGATTTTTCGTCTCGACGCGAGAAGTCTCTTTAGAGTCATTCGCTCCACTCTTCCCGACATTTCCTGGCCGCGAATTCTCGAGAGGGTGAAGGCGCCCTCCGCCGCGGGGATTACGGCGCGTTGCAAGGCACGATGCCCTGGGGGAGTAGCGGTTAGTAAGCGATTATGAAAATTGTAATATTTATTTTATTCCACCGTCGCTGATAAAGCGGAGCCCGGCTTTGAGCGGGGCTGAGGGGGTTCGTCCGCGCGCAGGTGTGCAGGCCCGTGGCGCCGGGATATTCCGCCCTCCGCGCTAACGAGCATCCAGATAAAACAGCGAAACGTCGCCGGGACGAATTAAATAATTAAAACGCGTAATTATCCGGGTGCACCCCGCTGTACGCGTGCGTCAGATAAACCCGAGCACATAGTGGTCCGCGGTCGTCCGGTACGGCGATGCGAGATGGAACGGATGCCCCTCGTGAATACCGAGTTCGCGCGCGCGCGGTGCTCCTCGCCGCGTTCCGAAGAGATGACTTTCCAAAAGCGGAGATACGGTTGTGCCTCTGCGCGCGCGCGCGGTTGCACAGTGGCCGAGCACCGCGCGCGACGGGCTCCCTCGGCTTCCTCCCACGAAATACACGGGCGATGACCGCGAGGGAAAATTTGAATACCGACGAATCCGTGCGAATAGTCACGGCGCGAGTATCTCGACGTCGGACGAGCCGAGGAGAAAGCGAGGAAGACCGACGACTGCAAGGTTCGATCTCTCGACGGAATTGATGTATCGTCGCTCCGTCATATCCCGCGGGACGTTGCGTCTGCTCTCGCGAGGTTCGAAAATTCTCTCCCCGTGTACAGTTACTTCGATCATGAGCCATACATCAGTTTATATTGGCAGCCGAGAAAGTGTTGGCCGCGAGTCCCGCGGGAACGGGACGACGAGGCGGGACGAGAGCTTTTAGCTCGGCCGGCCCGCGCCCTCTAAGTGATAGATCGACGTATCGGGTCCGCATGTCGAATTCGTCTTCGACGCGTAATTAATGGGCCCGCGCGGACCGCCACGAGAAAATCGAGTCGCTCGCGCGCGATCCTCGTTGTCGTCGCGTCGCGATATCTCGCGTGACGCGATCGATCGGACGGCTCGACCCCGTTCTCTATACGGTGTCGCTGGAATGGCATAAATTTTGACAAAAACCGTGCCACTTTAATCCCTCCTCCGTGAACCGGATAATTCGATCCTCAAAGACAGCCGGTATCGCTCGACCGCGAGGATATCGCGCTTCGTTACCGAAAATATCCTCGAGGCTCCCCTCGAGTTCGTTCCGCAAACGAACGCGTCGTCCCGCGGGATCCCGCCTCGTCGGGAGGGCGGATGCGCGCGAATCTCTTGGTGCGGCGGCGCGCGAGTCCTGGAGGAAATTTTCAAGTGTCCTAAAAACCTTTTAACGTATCCGTCGAACTTTGTTAACGACTCGCCCCCGCGAGTTTCGGAATATTCAATATTTATTTTCAATTAAACAAATACTTAGGCAGTTATCCTGATCCCGGCCACTTAAGCGGAATACACCCCCTTGTAACTTAATTCGAGGGGGGGCCGTCCCGTTGGCTGTCGCGCGGCCCTTAAAATCAGCTTAAATTCACCTCTAAATTCTCTCTCAAACCCCGCGCGTCGGTTCTCCTCCGCTCGCCGTCGCGAGCGACCGGATGACGTAAGTGAATCGAGAGAAAGAGAGAGAGAGAGAGAGAGAGCGAGAAGGCGCGAGGAAGGGGCAGAAGGGTACGGCGAACTCTCGGGGCTTTTTAATAATTCAGCGCACAATTAGGGGGCGCGATACTTTTGCGACCGTGAATTATTTCGAAAATTGCGCGCGATCCGCGTTATCGCAGTTGGGACCTTTCGCGCCTCGCTCTCCCTCGATCGATACTCGTTTTCAGTTACGCGGCGTGTGTGCCCAGGATACATGCGGGGAGAGGGGATTAGTCGTGGCAAATTAACGTGGCTCGCACTCGACCTCACCGTTCAATTATAATAGATACGGCAAAATTCCGTGGCGAGGTTTGAACCGATTTCGCGATATAATTGGACTGCCTGCCTGATAATTAATCAGGAGTTATTGAATATCGCGATCGGTGTCTCGCGGTCGGCGAGTTCTCGAAAAAAAAGTGCGGAATTATAACGAAGAGTTTTTTTGGTTCAGGTAAAAATCTGAAGAGTTTTTATGTACACGCTGAGAAAAAAATGTACTCGATCGAAAAAAACGTGCCTTTGGATAGTCCCAAGAGCATATTTATTCGATTTAAATGAATATCGGTTGGACGCAAATACTAGATTATTGAATTAATCAGATGTTGTTTGAATCAAATCGATATTCATTTAAATCTCGAATAAATTCGCTCTTGGGACTATCCAAAGGCACGTTTATTTCGATCAAGTACATTTTTCGTCTCAGTGTACACGCTGAGAAAAATTTGCCAATTGAGAATCGCATCTCGATCGCGTGACAGATCCGCGCGGTCACGGGTTACCCCTATACTATACCTGTTTAATTAATTTCACCGTTTCCACGGGAAACTACCCTCGCTGTTTCGCCGCGTGATTTCGACGGACCGGGATTCCGTATAGCCACGCACGCACGCACGCACAGACACCCCGCGTCTTCGCGATCGATCGCAAAGAAAAATAGGCGAGAAGAATCCAATCGCCGAAGTCGTCGTCGCCGCGGCCGTTCGAACGCGGAAAATAGTCGCTCACCCGCGGCGGATGGACGTATAAATAACCGGGCGTACATACATATACATATAGACGAATAAACAACTTGCATTCGGGAGATGATTAGGGGTGTGTCGCGGGGAAATATTTTTTATTAATCTGATTATTTATTGCCCCGAGGGCCACCCTCCTCTTCGCTACACGCCGTAATCTGTGTAGGTGCGTGTTGCGCGGGCTTCCCGGAGGGGGTCGACGATAGAGGGGGAGGAGGGGGAGGGGGGAAGGCCCCGTAATAAATTTCGTGAAAGGAGATGCGAACAGTGAAATACAGTGGCGGAATGCGTAAATCATAAGACGATAATGCGGCCTGTCAACCCACACATTCGCAGGTGGATCGCGCACAGGGTAGGTGGGTACGGATGGCTGTGGTGGCGCGCGGCGTGTAGAGTCAACAAAGATGGAGAGAGAGAGAGAGAGAGGGGAGAAAGCGAACTCGTTACCGAAGAGTTCCGTTTCATCCGCCGATGGCGCGGCGTGTCGCATCCCTTTCTTTATATATCCTCCCCCGATCCGGCTTAATGTGTATACTTACACACGTACGCGCGAGCATCGCTATACACCTGTCGACGTCTTCATACGCGCGTCGCGCTCGCAGCCTAACCTCGTCGAACGAAAAGATCTTTCATCTCGGACTCGTTTTTTCCTCTCCGCTCAACGGAGAGGGAAGATTAACCCTTAACTACTATCGTGGGGTGTTCGGACACCCCAGCGGTGGATTTTTGCTCGTATCTTATAGGTTTGAATTGCTAATGTTTCATTTATTTTGTTCTTTTATAAAGGTAATCAATTTTATTCTTTGCTTATAAGGTCTTTACATAGAGATCCAGTATGAATACCTATATCACAAAACATGTAAAAATTACAAAATATATTTTATATACATAATATAATATTGGGGTGTTCAAACACTCCACGATAGTAATTACGGGTATGAAAACAACGATAGTAGTTAAGGGTTAAATATACGAGACCTTCAAGCCAGTGGTCGTTTTTTCACAACGCAAAGATCAATTGAAAAAATATGAAAAGTGGTACCGAGAGGCTGCATCACTCGATCGACTTCCGTCGTGTCTCTTCCGTACCGTCGAATTCACGCCGCGGAACGATCGTGCGGAGAAACGGACCGTCGCACACGGAGACTCTTCTCTCCTTACGTCAGACGTCCCCGTCTCCTTTCGCGCGCGTCACTCGACACGTGCGCCCGGTTATTCTATCTGTCGGCCGCGGCGCGACACGCCACCCAGACGAGCCCGTTCGGCCGAGCGAGGAGCACCGTAACATATGGTCTATTAGGACTAATAATAGTCGGGAACACGTGTGAGAGTACACGCACGCATTCGAGTGGGTAGGGGGCGGAAAAGAGAGAGAGAGAGAAAGAGAGAGCGCTCGAGAGGTGAGGCCTCGCGGGGAAGAAAAAGGTGAACAAAAGACGAAAAACAAAGAGCGGCCCGGAACGTGCGACAGGTTTACGCGCTAGCGTTGCTCGCGCTACCGGCCATTTATTATATCGTGTCACGCTCGACCCTCGCGACCGAGCTAATTAAATCCCGAATGATCTCGCCAAGTACGCGAGAGGGTATGATAGTGAATCACTGGTGGTTGCGTGCCTCATCGACTCTCTCGGATGAGCTCGGGGAAGGGTCTTCGCCGGGGACGATCGACGGGGTCGATCGATCGATGTACGGAAATCGTGCGCGGATCGTCGAAACGCGACGACTTCTTTTTCCCCGCGGACGCGCGCGCGGGGGGGTTATCAGCGCGCGATCGTTAACGCCGTTAACGATGGGTACTCCTCTCGGGCGTCTCCGATCCTCCCATTAGTCTCGGGGAGCCCCGCCGCGCCGCGACACCTCTCGTTTTGTCGCCGCGATCGAGGCATGATTAAGCGCGGGAGTCGAGTTAGCGCGAGCGAGGTTTTCGACGTTGGCTCTTTCCGATTTTATCTGTACGCGGGGCCGCGAAGGATTCGGAGCTTTCCGAAGGGTCGCGCATTCGGAGCGTTTCGTTTCCGGCGTCGGGTACCTACGTTGAGACATCGCGACGCGGAACTTCTTTGTGCAAGCTCGAGTCGAATCGAGATGTCCCACCCCTCCCAGTTCGCTCTCGCGCGGTACGTAGTGCCTAAAAAATCTTTTATTTCCACGGCAATGCTACTTCGATGTCACACGTCATATGTAGTTCGTGATGCGGCTCGAAGAAATCCGGATAGACTCGAATGATCGTCACGACGTTCGTATATAAAATTCGATGATTGATCGTTCTAGACTCAACGTTTATTTTTTCCGCACGAGTTTAGAAAAATAATCGTTCTTCAGAAAATTGTTGGATTTACTTTATAATGCGATTACAATTATTCGCTGTATTTATCGCAACAGCGTGTCAACGAAAAATTGTCCATATTCGTGTCGGTTTGAAATCATTTAACGATACAAATACACTCGCTCAATGGTGACTCATGAGCGCAAATCCTTTATGCATCTGACGGAGCTAACCGATTGCCTCGAGTTGCTGTACAATCTACGCACATTTGTCTATCCGGCGAGCTGTTCGCGCGCCGCGAATTCTTGTCCGACTTTGCACGCATGTACACGGGCGTGCGTACGCCCACACGCGCGTCTTTTTACGAATGTCTCCGATGGCGCATACGCGCATCCGGCACGCGTCATCCCTAAATACATTCGGACACACGCGGCGCGCGACCCCGTCGCGTCCTTCCGACAGGCGACAGACTTCCCATTACCCCGCGACGCTTCTCTCCCCCGTCCCCACTCCTCCCCCTCCCGCGCGGAGGAAGCCGTATAGCGCGCTGAGAAAGAAACTTATTAACCGTAACGTTTTTCAAAATGATTTACTAGACGCTGGCGCGCGGCATGCCCCGCCGATAAAAAGTCGCGCGTCGAAAATGCCGCCCGATCCCCTCGCGCGCGCGGGTTGCGACGGGAGAACCGCGAGCGAGATGTGGGGGGTGCGTGCGCGCGCGCGCGCTGTGGAGGCGAGAAAGAAAGCAGACGAGAAAACCCGAGGCGAGATTAGCGCTATTAAGGGGTTGTGAGGAAATTACGAGATCGCGGGGGTTGATTTCTCTTAATTTTCTGAAATCTTCCCCTGTTCACCCCGTGAATCGAATTCGGGCGAACGGAGATTGCGCGATTGAAAAGGAAAAAAGGGGTCGATCGACTTTCGAGCGCGCGTCTCGTATTTGTCATCCGCCGCCGCCGCCGCCGACGACGACGACGACGCGTAAAAGCGGAGGAAGCTCGAGAGACGAGGAAATAACCGTGCGCGCGTGCGGAGGGTGACAAAGAGGGAAGCGAAGAACGGTGGGAAGTACCGACCGTGAAGAATCCAAAACAACCGGAGCGGCGATGAGTCGTCCGACGAGTATTGTTCTTGGGTGCCGAAAATAGCGCGCGTTTCGAAAAGGAAAAGAAGAGAAAAATCCGGTTTAGCGAGGCGAGCGCGCGACTGTCGCCATCGGCGCACGCGTCTCCTCCCCTTTCGGATACGCGGCGGCTCGTTTAATGCGAGACGACATTTTCAATTTCGATGCCCGCGAGGCGTATACCTATTTATCTCTCGCGACGCGCGTACGCGTACATGTATATGTATATAGACGCCGGCGCGTTTACACGCGGTACGCCTCGTTCGGAGAATTCCCCCTTGCTCCGTCGTCGCGACGATGGATATTTTTCTCGAAATTCCGACCGCGGCTCCGTTATCCCCGAAGCTGTCGAAGGAGCGAGAACGACGGAGCGGACATTCTCGGAGGTATTCCCGGAATGTCACCTGCCGAGGCGACTCGGGAGCGGGACGCGGGCTCCGCGTGAAAGCGGAAACGGCGTTGCCCGATGCCGTCTGCGTATTCGTCTTCGGCGTCCTCGGCAAGCCTCGCGCACGACCGCTGGATCGCTGGAAAATCGCTCGCCGAATATAACGTCGGAACGCGCTCCACGTCCACCGCAGATATTCGCCGAACTCGTCGATCAGCTGGGCAAAAGTGCACCGGGCAAGCATACATATATCCCTCCGTCTTTCCGACCGCTCTTTGGATCGAATTACGTCGCGCCACGCGTATCGGGCTCTTCGCTTTATTTTTGCTTTACCCGGCATACGCGCTCTCTCTCTGTTTGCTATCATTCATTGGCCGAGCAGTTAGTTCCAGAGTTCTCCCGACCCGCACCCTCCGCGGAGGGTATATATCGCTCGCACTCGCGTTTCCCTGGCGCGGCGAGCGAGCAAAGTATGTCTAGTTTATTTTTCCATGTAAATCGACTATTCGGTACACGCGATATCCGAGGTACGTATCAACCGTCGGCGTACTCGTTCGGAGATTGCCCCGTCGGTGGGTTTACCACCCACTGCACCCCCCCCCCCCTCCCTCCTCCCCGCCTCTATTTTGAGAAAAGTTTAACGATGTCGTTCCACAGATTCCCGACGGAATAAACAACGAAGCGCGGAGAGGAGCGCACGCGCGATCGCGACGATCAAAGGCTCGAACGAAGATCCAGTCGCTCGATAAACACGCGCTTCTCCGCCCGCTGGTGCGCCCTCGACACGCTCGCGGCCTCGTTTCCCACCGAGAAAGGAGCGGGGATGTATGCAGATATACGGGGGGGGAAAGAGAGAGAGAGAGAGAGAACGATGACTTTTCCGGCATTAATCGTCGAAAAACCGCAAGAAACCGTGTCCCACTCCCCGTAATCCCCCTTCGATCCCCGTCGACGACGATCAACTCTCTCTCTCTCTCTCTCTCTCTTACGCCGATCAGTCACTCCCCGTCGTTTTAAGAATTCCCTCGCCGGTCGTCGTCCGCGAGCGGCGCTCCGCTCCTGCGGAGGAATCGTATATTCGCGTTCACGTGTGAACCACCGGGGCTCCGGGGGTGGGAGGGGAGGCGGAAAGGAAGGCATCAGGAAGAGAAGGGTGAGAGAGCATCGAGGCGGATTCCTAGGAATGCAAACGGCCCCTCGCCGAAAAGGGGAGGGCTGCCGCCGGTGCGCGTATGGCAGTTTGTCACAGTCAAGTGCTCGCTAAGTATGCGAGACCATTTGTCTCCGATCTTCTATTCTCGCCCGTCGTCATTCGACGCACTCCGCAAGCCGAATTTTGTGCGAGTGCACTCGCGGGCCTTTCCTGCTCTTCGTTTCTCGTCGTTTTTCCTCGCTCTCTGTACACCCCTCTCTCGGTTGTGCGTGTTGATAAAGTCGATTACCCTTTCTCTCGTTCTCCCTCGTATCGAGCCACACAGTCCTGACGGGTGAATGTCGCGGAGCGCGGGGATTTCGTTCTCGGGGCAACGCTCGGGCGACGAGAAGGGACGGGGAGGGGGGTAAGATGACCGAGGAGGAGAAGAAAGCAACGGGAGGGGGTCAACTATGCGCAACTCGCATTTGTCTAGCCGGTTGGCCTCTTTGTTCCAGCGGTTAGAAATACGGGTCTCGTTAGCGTGCCGGCTCACGAGTCGGACGGCATCCGACGAAGATCAAAGCGGCGCGCGTAGCGGGGACCAACGACGCACACTTTCGAGCCTGCCTGTAATTTCGATATGGGGGGGGGGTCGCTTCGTCAAACGGGGGCGGGGCTATTTCGTCGACCGATTTGAAAGTCTCTGCGCACCGTTTATTCTTCCATCAAATACGCGTTGATTGATCTTTTACGCGAAAAGGTGTTTACAAGCGTCTCCGCGCCACGCAGCCGACACACTCGTTCCTCGTCGCGTGGCGCGTGTACTTTCGTCCTTCTTTCCGACGGCCGCCGAGCCCGCGACGTCGTCCCGCGCGTCTCGCGAGCTCGACAGTTGCCTCGGGTAATAAAGAGCAATGAGGTACTGTAAAGCTTCCCGAGATAACTGCCGGGACAGCGTGTTTATGCGTTGTAAATTCGTCGTTCGAGATTATCGTTCGAGCGGAGACCGTTATAGTCGACGACCGCCGCCGCCGCCGCCGCCGCCGCCGCCGCCGCCGCCGCCGCCGCCGCCGCCGCCGCCGCCGCCGCCGCCGCCGCGTCCTTTCGAACGGTCGTCGGCCACCGGTCGCCTCGCGTCGCTCTACCGGTTCACGCGGACGCCCTTCGTCACGCGAGTGTACCATTAAAATACGATCAGATAATCTTATTTGCGTTGCGATCAGGTGAATTCTTCTTTGAAGGAGGACCACGGGGCATAAATTTCGAACCAATTACCGCCGCCGCGTGTATTCCCGTTGACCTTAATCCGGTGGGGTCGGCGGGGGTAGAGAGCTACGACGAATGTGTACCGGAGGCGAATTGGCTGCGGCGATTCGACGCCGCGTCCGTTCGAGCGATCGTGAGGTCGCGGGCTTTTCGATTCGCCCCGACGAATTGAATTACGCGCATTCGTTCCCGCGTGATCGAATTTATTTTGGATTCTGCGGCCGGTATCACTATGTGTATCTGAACGCGTGGCGCCACCGGTGGCAATTCTCTAAGTTATGAACATCAACATTGTACAGTATGTACATTGGTGGCAAGTGAAAAATCATTTCAATACAATTATTTATTTGCCTTTTATGTTAAATAAACATCGGAGGAAGCAATTTAACACGTGTTTTACTATGGAATATTATGGTACACATGGGTATGCACGATGTTAAAAACTTATAAATTGGCCGCCGCAAGCGCTGGCTACCTTCCCCCTCCACTTTTTGCCCGCTTGCACGGAGCGAATACCGTTTCGCCTCGTGCGATATCGCAATGCTCTCACCTGTTTGTCGCGCGTCGTGGGCTCTGGTGCCGGCCGCCACGATCAGAAGCAGCAACGGGCTCAGGTAGTCTGTCAGCAGAGGTGGCATCTTTTCGGTGCTCCTTCCGCGCCTACGCGACCACGCGCACTCAGCCGACTCCCTTCATCACCCCGTTCCTGGAAAAAACATCGGAGCAGGTGGAATTAACACAAATGATTGAACGTTTCGAGCGCGCGCGCTCTCTCTCTCTCTCCTCGGCGGGGGGAGCGCGTAGAGTTACCGGGATATAAAAATGCGATCGAATCGTGCGACGAAAGCGAGCGAAATACTTTTCCACGTCGGCCCCTATTGTCGGTCCCCGGCGCGGTAGACGCTCCAGCGTTCCCGTTCCCTTCCCCCCCGCCCCGTATTCCAGCGCGCGTTCCTTCCGACTTATTTATTTTTATCCCCCGAATGCCGCACGGCCGGGGGTGGCCGCGGGGTATGGATCCCTCGCGCGTCGGGTTTCCATTATGCTAAACCGCAAATGGAGTCTCGCGATCGAGTGTCTACCGCGGAGAGGAGCACAATGGGCCGCCCTCCCGAGGTGTAACGTTACCCAGAAATTAAATTCGGTCATCCGCCGCGGTTGTCCGACGTCGCGCAAACGAACTTGGAGCGAACTCCCCCCCCCTCTCTCGCTCAACTTTCGTTCCCGACGTCAACGATCGCGCGCGCCCGCTCGCGGCTTTTCGCCGGCCGGAAGGGCGGAGGGTTGGCGGCAGCGGCGGGAGGTGAAATTTTTTAACGGACGCACATCGACGTCTCCGCTGGCGGCAGCGGCGGCGGCGGCGGCGGTGGAAATCCGCGTCTGGGAAACCGCTCTTCTAATTTGTCCTCGTTATACGCGGGGGCGGTGGAGGGGAAAAAAGTTGTCCGTTAGATCCAAAGCGGGGGGTAGGAGTCGGGCACTCGCCGCGGGGAACGCGCGCGTAAAAGTCGTCGGACTCGACGGGAAACTTGCTCGGAACTTTGATGGACAATCCGAACCCGGGCGGCGATAGAGCGCGAGTAAGCGAACTTCCAAGGACGAGAATGTGTGGAACCGGAGTTCTGCATACTTGCACCGCGCGCGGGAGTCTCGTAAGATTAGAAATTCCGTAAATTCCTACGAATTATTTGCACTTGTTCTCGCGGAGAAAATTTTTATTTCACAATCCGATGCGCGTATCGGAAGTTCCCAGTTGTATGTCGCGGATTTTTGACGACACACGCGCGCGGGAATGCGCAGCAACAATCGCGCGCATGCCGCACCCGCATCGCTCGCGTTTCCGATTGATTTCCGTATGACCGGCGTTTCGGAATGTCGACGATTTCGACATTTTTTGCTGTCAACCTTCGCGTGGACTCGCTTTCGAAATCAATCGCTGAACGAGGAACGCGCGTTTGCATCGACCAAGATGAACGATCGACGGACACGCGTATCCATCGGCGGAGGTTCGAATCGCGTTAAGATCGCACCGCGAGGGCTCGATGAATTATACGCGTTACTCGGGAAGTGATATCTTTCGTTTGAACGGATAATTCAATTTGCCCGTCTCCCATTGAAATCGTTAACCGCCGCGGGTACGTTTGACGCGAGAAACTACCGTTATTTTTTTCTTCTCGTCCCATTATCGTTTTTTCTATATTTCCGGCGAGTTTAACGAACCAAAGCTCGAAATTAACGTTCTGCCGGTCGCGCGCGTCGTATTCTCCAAACGAATTGTTCATCGTCACGCGATATACAATATAGTTTTGAGTTAATCGCTCGGTCACACATCCATCCATTCACCAAAGCTGGTACTACATTCGTTTATCGATTTATACCGCGGCGGTGCATCGCGGACGCCGCGTGCCGCAGCAGCGAGCGTGTCGCCCGCGTTCCGCTATACTCGTACGCCAAACGATATTCCCACTTATATCGATTCTTCGCGAACGAGCGCGGTGTCCCACGCCCGTAACAATCTCGTACACACGAAGACGTATATACCGGTACGGCGCTTCCTATAGCGGTCCGCCAATCTCGCGACGGACAATAGGGGTTGTCTTCCGGCCGTCTTCGGAAATGGCAAAAAATCATTTCGGGGGATCCGATCCGAGACTCGCCGAACAACTCGATTCCGCCTCGAGGGAGAATTCGTTTCTCGTAATTGCAAACATCCGCCGTTTTCCTCCCCCTCCCTCACCCCCCTCTCGTTCTCGCATCCCGCCGATCATGCGTTCGACCCGCGGATTCATCGGTAACAAGCCCCCTCCTCGAGGCGGAAAATCGACGCGCTCTCTAAGTGGCGGAGCGAAGACAATGCTCGGTAAGGGTGTATAGTACGCGGCTCGCCGCCGAGTTACCGCAGCCAATTACAACCCAAGGAGTGCCAACTTATATCGTTAGTTCGCCGAACGGAGTTGGCGGATACTCCGGATATAGCTATATTGGCGCAGGAGGTACTCGATAACGACGATTGTCGGGGAGGAGATAACGAGCGAGTTCGCGCACGGCTGTCGATGCATCGCTGCGCGTCGTCTGGCACCTCCGAGTCCGTTATCACTGAAGACACTGAGAAACTTAAAATTCGCCGCGTCGCGTCGTCGCGAGGGAAGAGAAATTTCGACGCACACACACTATCATACCTCGTTTCTCTCGCCTGCGAAACGCGTTCACCCCCCCCCCCCCCCTATTATTATTTATCATCTCGCGGTCGCTCCAAATTTTTCCAAATGGGAGGCCGACTTCACGGAGCTCGAGAGAGTACGCGAGGCAATTTCGAGCTGCTGCCAATTACATCGTAAGAAACACTAACTCAGTTTACGAACGAGTTACGGCCCCGCCGAGGTATCGGCCGCGGTGCACAAGTATGAACTTATTCGAGTTATAACAGTTGCGCCAGACCCGCGCGTCGCAGAGGGTGTTGGCCGTCGCGGAGGGGAAGGGAGGTGCGCGCGTATTACGTGGTCGAGGCTACGGGCAACGTAGGTATCATATCTATAACATATGTATATGTATACGTAAGAGGGAAGGAGATCGCGCGGTATCCATGTACAACGTATAGTAGAGGGCGCCCGCGC
This sequence comes from Xiphydria camelus, assembly GCA_963678675.1. Lineage (NCBI taxonomy): Eukaryota > Metazoa > Arthropoda > Insecta > Hymenoptera > Xiphydriidae > Xiphydria > Xiphydria camelus. The sequence goes on from OY783191.1 coordinate 40,381,492, forward strand.
CGCTCTCGCGGGGTGGCTCCCCGAGTTATACGCGGGGCTGAGATGTCGAGAAGGGATCGGCGCGGTGGGGGCGCGATGCGAAGTCGTGCTAAGCAACTTAGATTACAGTTGAATCGACTGGCCTCCGTTGGCAAACCGCCAGGCTAAATTGTCAGGAGAATTGCTCGCCTGCCCTTCCGCGTTTCCGGCTCCGCGACGCTGCGCTCTCCCCCCTTTTTTCCGCCCCGCTTTCTTCCATCCGCGACCTCGCGGCTTTTTATCGGCGGCGCTGCGTAACAGCGGGGGTGGAACTTCGGCCCCTCTCGCGTGCGCATAGACGCTACGCGAAAGCGCTCACCTGACCGTTTCTCCGTTGTTCGCCGATGTCCGCAGACGTCGTTCCTTTGTACGCGCGCCGTTTCGCTCGACTCGTCGTTAAAAAAAAAAGAGACGATCCTTAATCTCAATTTCCGCCGAATCATCGGCGAACGCCGGACGCCCGCCTTTCGAGTTTCGTTCCGAAGGGCGAGGGGAGAACCGTCGCAGTCGAATCCCTCGTCTTTGCGCGTGACGTGGAGTTTTTTTTTGACGTAAACTAGGTGTCGTCATCGCGATGGAGCATTTCGTCGGATAGTGTCCGTGCGTCACACGTCCGGTTCGTTATGCGGTTTCCCTCGGAATATCGCCGATATCGCGGTGTTTCGTCGACATTTCTCCGGTAAATCCGTTATTTTTTAAATCAGCGCGAACAAATATTACACATCGAACGGGGAGATTGAGCGATCGATTCCAGAGATTTCGATTTTTGCGAAAAATTGAAACGTAGGTACGATTGTCGAAAATCGAAATCTCTGGAATCGGTCGCTCGACAACTTTATCTTGTACATTTTTTCGCACTGATTACGGAAAGCATGTTTATTCGGTCGATATCTGGAGGGAAGTACAAGATGTCGATGATTTTACATACGAGAAAATGATTTTTTCACAAAAAATCATCGATATCTCGATGTTCCTTTGAGATTGTCTAGATAAATCCATTATTTTTGGAATCAACGCGAAAAAATATATCGGTTTGGGTAGTCGGGAGCTAAATTCCAGAGATTTCGATTTTTCCGAAAATTTCAAGGGGTAAAATTTTCCCTAGTGTACGCGAAGTATTCGCGATCGGATGCCCGGGGGAGAGAGAGGGATGTTACACCTAGATCCACACGCTCCGCGCGAGTCATAGACGGATGGATGTGCCTCGACCTAGAGCTTTATCGAAAAGGCGAATCCTTATCTCTCCGGGGTTAATCTCGGAGAATCCCTCACGTGGCGTTATCTCTGCTCGGTCCAGCCCAGCATCTTCAACGGTCGACCACCGACGCCGATGCCGTACCACCACCACCACCACCACCACCATCTCTCCCACCGCCACCCTCACCGTCACCATCACTACCAACGCCCCACGCCGACGTCGCAGTCGCCGCCGGCAACTTTTCAACTTTCCTCAATAAATCTCGGGGTTTCCTCGTTCTCGTCTTCCCCAGTTTTCTCCCGGTAAGTGTCGGTACGCTCGCGCGTACGTGTGTGCGCGGCTACCGCTCGGGCTATTCTTCCTTTTGTCTTCCTTCCACCGCATCCCCTCCCTCTTTTCTCGTGCCTTTCCATCTTTCTCCTTTCATTCTTTTGTGCTGCTGCTGCCGCTGATCCTACCAACCGCGCAACTCGCTTCTTCGCGTCTCCTTTTCGCAGTGCCTTTATACCGATGCGAGAAGGCATCGAGGTTTTGCAACCCCCTCCCGGTTCGCGGTCGGTTGCGTATCGAGCTAAGCCAATTCCGGAGGCCGAGGATAGACGGACATTGTCGGGCTGCGCGACGCGCTAAGCCCCGCACCTCGCGCAATGTCTGCTTCGACGATACGGGATTGGCTCGGATTTGCTCCGACGGTCCGAGAGAACGCGGAAGAATGTAGATTCGTCATTCCGTATGAGGCCTGTTATATGCTACGGGCGAACGAATCGTTGAGTTGTCCAGCGAGCTATCGTACACTGAGAAAAAAATGTACTTGATCGAAATAAACGTGCCTTTGGATAGTCCCAAGAGCGTATTTATTCGATTTAAATGAATATCGGTTGGACGCAAATATTAGATTATTGAATTATTGAGATGTTACATATTTGAATCAAATCGAATAAATATGCTTTTGGGACTATCCAAAGACACGTTTATTTCGATCAAGTACATTTTTTTCTCAGTGTACGCATGCGAAACTCGCGATTGCATCGATTCGCATTTTTTTCTCCACGCCATACGATCGAACAGTGCGCAATCTTCTCTCTCGACGGGCAGATCGTTTACTCGCCCTTCGTACCGCATACTTTAATATGTACGAGACTTTTCGAATTTCTCTCTTCAATCGGAGGAGATTCTCGAAGGAGAAGCACTCGGGAAAAATCAAAGCGAAGTTATTCGTCGAAGCGAAAACCTTCGCATCGGTAGTGAATCCTCGCCGGTTGGTCCTGTACGTATACATACATACATACACAGGTGGTCACCGCTCCCTCCGCGCGGAGGTCCAATTCTTTTTCCACCTCCTCTGCGGTCGGCTCCATCCCTCGCGCTACTCGCTTCTTCTTGTTTCACCCTTTTGCTCGCGGCACGCTGCAATCCGATTCTTCGCTTCCTGATATCGCGGCTTTCTCGAAGTCGTCGACCGCCGGTCTCTCTCTCTTCCTCTCTCTCTCTCCTTTTATACACACTAGACTCCGGGCTTTCGACTCTTCGAATGCACGCGTATATCTGTATAGCTTTGTCGACCCGCCCTTTCCGCTCGCTTCGAGTGTCGCGCGGGACTGACAAACGAACCGGCTGGACGCGGTGGGAAGTTGGTCATACTTACGGAGCGTTACGCGGCGATAAAGTGTTCTCTCGCGGGAACTCCGAGATCGTGTTCCGACACTCACCGTCGTTGCGCGTTTCGAGAGATGTCGACGCGTCTTTGTTCATCGAGAGGAACTTCCGACGGAGACACTGCGACCTACGCGCTTGTATCAACAGTCAACGTCGAGTTGTACGGGTAGCTCGAATATAAAGGATTCTTTGAAAGGATTCGCTTCGCGACATAATATGTGAATTTATCGGAACATTTGGAATACTCCGTATGACGTCTAGAGTAAGACTCAACGCCAGAACTACCGCAACCGGTCAATTTGACCGGTGTCTTATTCAGAGTTCCATTCAACCTAAATTATTTCGTAACCCGTGAGGTTTTTGTCATAATTGGCGGAATACTTTTTTGTAGAGCACATTTCGATCTACAAAAAAGTTCTATAGCGGTATGGACGAAAAATCCACGGATAACGAGATAATCACCCGCCAAAACGACCGTCTTATAAAGCGCGACCATTCGGTAGTTCTAGTGTTAAATATTTCGCGGTAAACCGCGCAACGCGGAATCGCAGTCTTCAAATTTCACCCGGATCCATGATTCGCGCGCCTCGATCGACCGCGTCGTCGCGAAACTCGCGTTAAGGCGGAACCGATTCGCGAAAGAACGACTCGACTCGAGGCGGAACCGTGGAAAACCGCGTCGCTACGGATGCGAAGCGCCGGCCGTTCGGTTTTAATGACCGAACTTCGTATACATCCGCACCCTTCGCCGCGTTGAGCGTTTCTTTCCGCTCTTCTTCGCGCGTGATTCACCCCCGTCTCCCTCGCGGATTCGGTTTCGTTTCTGAAAAGCGACGCTCGAGTGGCACAATGGCCCCGTGATTAATCGACGCTCCATCCGAAGGACGAGCGCGGGGCGGAGGAGGGGTAGAAAGAACATCGGAGGACGAAACATGTAGATGCGATGGGAGACGAACGAAAAGCACGTCCGGTTCGTATAATATTTATACAGTCGGCTTTGCGTGCGCGGGAAAAATAGTCCGCGGTTCCATTATTTTGCCGCGCGCTTTTGGTAAAAAGCTTCGCTGCTGCATTTGTCTGTCATTTCAAATGGTACATCGTTTTCGGTACACTGAGAAAAAAATGTACTTGATCGAAATAAACGTGCCTTTTGATAGTCCCGAGAGCACATTTATTCGATTCAAATGAATATCGATTTGATTCAAATAACATCTAATTAATTCAATAATCTAATATTTGCGAGCGAATAAATTACGCTCTTTTGGGACTATCCAAAGGCACGTTTATTTCGATCAAGTACATTTTTTTCTCAGTGTATCTAATATATTATAATTCGAATGATTTAGCGCTATCTCGTTCTACCCATTCATCGCTCGCTCGCTCGCTCGCGAACGATTTTTAGCCGGAGAATTTCTCGAATTCCTCTCCCCTCCCTCCGGAATAATACCGATCAGTACTACACCCCGAGGTTACGCCAGGATCGACCGCACGAAGAGCGAAGGGGCGGAAGGAAGGAAGGAAGGAAGGAAGGCAGGAGAGAACCCGAGAGTCGGGTACAATTAGGTTGGCACCCGTGGGCACCATTCTTCTTATTCCTGCCGCCCGCGAGTCCTAAGTCCTCCCCACAGATTGAACGTTTTCCGGCAAAAGGGAAAAAGCAGCCGCGTTTATCCCCGGGCCGCGCGCGCGCGCTTCGCCTCGCCCCCTTCCCGCGTCCTCACGGGTATAATTGCAGCGAATTAAATTCGTCTCTCGCGACCGCGAAAAAACCTACTTCCACTTCTTTTTCCTCCCCGCGACAGCACCGAAGCTCCCGGATTTACATAGCTATCGCTCGCGTTTCGTGCCCAGAACCGTGGGGGGGTTTGCCGAGAGCGTACGGTACCTACACCCTCCAGCCAGCCTTATCCCACCTCTACGCGTTTTCATCGGTCGAAAAGCCAAAGTCGAGTCGAGAAAAATGACCGAGAAGAGCGAATAAACGGAAGTTCGAATTTTTCACACGACCCAGTTCTCCGGATATCGAATATTCAAGTCCGCGACCGTCCATCCATCGATCCGTCGCAACGACGCGCTCCCGAAAAGGAGCGAAAAAGATGCACGCGGAATCCGTGGCAGATTTATCGTCTTCCGGGATAAATCCGCGCTCGCGCGAGTGGCGTTGCGCCGCGGCCGTCGTCCAACTGTGCGCCGCGCGTACAGCGTAGAATCGCAGTTACCGCAACTCCGGCGCGTCGCTCAGGGCTTCGAGAATTGCGGGGTGCGGGTCTCGCGCGTTTTGCCCGCTCATCTCTCCGACGGACGACCGCGGTCCGGTCGACGGCGGCGGATACCAAACTGGTGTAACTGATTCGCAAATGCGGGGTTGCGTTTTTGCAACGGCACGTCCCTCTCGTGCGCGTAGGGGCGAAGGAGGGTGGGAGGGCCCGCGAGGAGAGGCCCGGCAGGGTTCGATGCCTAACAAGGGATAACCTCGTTAGGACCCGCGGACCGGCTTGTGTGTTTTACAAGTTAGGAATTAGGTTGATTAGTAGGAAGCCACGGCGCGCGCGCGCGGTTCGCCCAACCTGCGAACCGGCGAAACCCGTCCTCCGCACCTCCAAATCGACACTCGCGCGTCTACACGTACGATCCTTTTCCCCGTGTATCCTCCCCGCACCCCCCGTCGGTGGAATCGGGGAAAAAACCTCATCCCCGCTCCGGTATATCCACACACCACGCGTACGCGTTTACAGCGACGTTCGCGACTTCGGAAATCGAAGGAAGTGGCGTCCACGCGTCGAACGGACTTCGCCGCGTCGAGAGCCTACCGCGCTTCGCGGGGTGAAACTCACGCCGCGTAGTTCCGAAGCGAGCGGCGCGGTACGGATCCGCGCGCGCACACCTATATACGTATACGCGTGTGCGTCCGCTCATACGGGCGAGCCTGCAAACTCGGCGGGTTGGTTCGCGGTTCGGTGGTGCCAGTTCAGCCGCGAAAAAGTAACTAACTCCTCGTTGCCGCCGCGGGGCCGACGCAGAGGTGGAAGACGAGTGGCGCGGGGTGATGGGCGCGCGGGAGAAGACGCCTGTTCATTTTCGTCAAGATTAATTATCGCCGAAACAAGGACTCCCCGGCGTCCAAGTTGTAGCCAAGTTGCGCGCGGGGCGCCGGGTAAACCTTGGCTTCTAATAATCGTTTCAGCCGTCCTCGTCGTCGTCGTCGTCTGGAAGCACCGGCTGGTGGATGCAAGGTCCGACGACCGACCGAAATAGGGGATGAGGTAGGAGGAAGAGAGAAAGAGAGAGACGAGGGAGGTCCATTTTCAACTCCGAATCTACGACTCATCGACCCCTGCTTAATTAAACCGTCAAAGTTTAAACGCGCTAATCGCCGCCCGAAACGGTCTCCGCGTGTGTTTCGTTTCACCCCCGATGAAAGGAGACCGGCCGCGACGCGTGTCAGGAACGAGGGATGCACTTTTGTACCAAGAATTCGTATTTTTTCACTGGACGGGTGAGAGGACACATGGTCACGTTTCCGGTGCCTCGGAATTGTACCAACGATCGACCGATTTAGCTCGACGGACATTCCTTTTAATACTAGAACTACCGAATGGTCGCGCTTTACAAGACGGTCGTTTTGGCGGGTGATTATCTCGTTATCCGTGGATTTTTCATTCATCACACTGCTATACCGTATGTCACACTCTGTACCAGTTGTACCTGCAGGTACTAGCCAGTTTGAAAGTTACCTTTGGATAGGCTTGGTCGGTAATCGAGACGTTTTATACCGTAATTATAATTATTTTCGTATTTTCCATTATTCACAAATTCACAATTTCGAGGTTAGACGCTTCGATCTCTCGAATTGACACCAACTCTAACTGCCGACTTGACTTCTACCGTATTAAATTACTCGATTACCGACCAAACCTATCCGAAGGTAACTTTCAAACTGGCCAATACAGAGTGGGACATACGGTGGAACTTTTTTGTAGACCGAAATGTGCCCTACAAAAAAGTATTCTACCAATTTTGAAAAAAACCTCACGGGTTACGAAATAATTGAGGTTGAATGGAACTCTGAATAAGACACCGGTCAAATTGACCGGTTGCGATAGTTCTAGCGTTAAAGATCTGGCCCAACCGCGCCCCGCCATTACTTCGTTGCACAGAAAAAAACGTCGGTATCGTCGCACCGGTTACGCCCAATCGAACGACGATAGCGAGCGCGCGGGACGAGCGAATAGCACTCACCGTGCGTCGTCGCGCTATTTGTACATTGTCCGCGCGTTTTAGCGCGAATTATTTTAAAGCGACAGACGAAAAGCCGATTACCCGCGCCGCCGTTGTACTCGTTCCGCGCGCGCGCGTGGAGGTTTCACAGCCGCGTCGGATTATTACCGTAAAACTCGCCGGTCCGCCGACGGTGCGCGACGAGGGGGTGTGGCGTACACCCCTTTTGCACGCGGGAACCGGGTCGCACGGGGCGAGCAGTCTTCGGCGTTCTCGCGACCGCGGGGGCGAAAATGTCGTACGATCGAATATCGGCCACCCGCGCTCCCTTTCGGCGCTCGTTATTAGCGCCGGTAATGACTCGACAACCTCGCGGCTGCTCTACAACTCCGCCGCGTCCTTCGCCGCGCCGGTCCTCTCTCACCCTCCCCCTCTTTCTCTCCTTCACCGCGTCTCTTCCGGACCAATTAATATTTCAATTGGAACTTTGGTGTGTGAGTTGTACGGTCTCGAGTTCCGATAGTTTGCCGCCGGTTAAATTAAGCAGCCGACCGTCGTCGTTATAGCTTTCGCCGCCTATTCCATTATACGTATACAGGTGTAGCTATAGGTATACGAGCTTTAGTCGATCGCGACTCCAAAAGTCGCGATACTCGCTCGTTTCGTGGGGCGTTCGAAAAAATGACGTTGCGAGGATTACGCGTCCAATGCGATATACAGCTAAATCCTGTGTCATTTCGAGCGTGACGTCCGATCGGTCGCCCTCACTCCAGTCGCGCCGGTAATCGTTCGCGAAACTTTATTTGTATTTGAAAATTCGCATCGCGGTCCAGTTTCCGCGATCCGACGATGAAATCGTGAAACACACAAACGCGTACGGTGCAGCCGGTGTCCAACGTACTACGTACACGGCGCGCGTATCCCACGCGCCCATCGGTCACTCGCTTTTCTTGCTGCAAGCGCACTCCGTGGCACGTCGCCAGGCTCGTAATTTATCGCTGGCAGCAGGCACGAATGCGTGCGGGGTGCTAGCACGGCACCGCGCCATCATTTTTAACGGGGAACGAGGGTGGTCGAAAGAGGGGTGTGGCAGTGGCGGCGCGGTCCTCGGAACGCGTATACGTACGCGTACGCCGGGCGGAGTGTCGCCGCGCGGCGAGGCTATGCAAATCGCGGCGGGCGAGGGCGAAGCTCGCGAAGCGAAGCTGAAACCGAGGGGGTGTGTCGCATCCCGCCGTCGAGCGCGGCCGGTGCGTGATCGCATGAGAAAACGTTTAGCGGTACAAACGAGCTCTTGCCGCATATCTGCCGCACGGTCTGCTGTTTCGCCGCGAAATTAACGTCATCGGTGTACCTACACATAGTCCGCTCGGCGCGACGGTAGCTTTTTCCCTCGTTCTTAAACCAGTGGACGACCACTGATCGTCCTGCACTCGGATAAGTCAGGCGTAACGGGGCGCGACGCGCGGTTGAAAAATGGATCTCTTGCGGTTGACATCATCGAACGATATCCACCGCGAATTAATCGTAATGGGATAACGCGTAACCGCGTGACACTTTGACCCCCGCGGACCCTGTATTAACACTAGAACTACCGCAACCGGTCAATTTGACCGGTGTCTTATTTAGAGTTCCATTTAACCTCAATTATTCTCGTAACCGGTGAGGTTTTTGTCAAAATTGGCAGAATACTTTTTTGTAGAGCACATTTCGGTCTACAAAAAAGTTCTATAGCAGTGCGGACGAAAAATCCACGGATAATGAGATAATCACCCGCCAAAACGACCGTCTTATAAAGCGCGACCATTCGGTAGTTGTAGTGTTAATTCGATGGAACGGAGAAAGCGAGATATTCTTCGAGCGCGCCCATATACTGCCCAACTATGGAGAAAGGCAGGTACTGGCAAAACAAGTCGAAGTGCGTTTTTTGGTACCATTGAATATCTTGAATTATTTTGTACCCAAATTTCGTACCCTTTTTTAGTGTTAAAGCTAGGCTTTATCAGTAATCTGCTTTGGAAACCCTTCGGCTAAAGGCATCGAAGTTAAAGTTGATTTTCCACAAATTTGTCGGTTAGCAGTTACTGCCTTTCTCCATAGTTGGGCAGTATAGCTCTCTCTCTCTCTCTCTCTCTCTCTCCTCGCGAGTTAAGCGCTCGGCAACACATGCGGGGGACCGAGTTTTCGATGGACCGAGGGGCGGAGAACGGGAGGAGTAAAATAAGAGCGGTACCGGAAAGTGCCGGGGCGAGGGAGGGGGCGGTCGCGCGAACGCGGAACGTAGGAGCCATTATTCTCGAGCCGCGGTTCCGAGCAACGATTACAGCAACTACACACGTTCCGTCGTATCGGCTCCGCCGCCCGTCTTCTCTATTGCAATTCCCCGGAGATTCGACCCCCCTTCCCTCTATTTCTGTCTCCCGCCCTCCGCGTAGCCCCGCGGCGCCTGAAAAGTAACTGCAGCGCAGGTGCGGTTCGATGCTCGGAGGTTGTTTTTTATCGGGCTACACTCCGCGCTCCCACCCTCCGCAGCGTCGACCCCTTCGAACGCGCCGCCCGGATCTATGAATGGCTCATCGCGATAAAAAACCAAGTTTCCGTGGGACGTCGATTTTGAGCGCTCAAACTCGGCTCTCTCCCTCTCTTTCTCGCCCTCGCTATCCGATTTCCACGGTCGACCCCCCAACGTGCGAGCCGATGGCGGTTGGACGCGGCCACCCGATTAAGACGTCGATAAATAATATTAATTGCCGGCGCGACCCCTCCCGCCCGACTTCGTACAAGAGTGTTGCGTTTAATCAATACCCGCGGTGCAGCGGGGCGTCGGACGATTTCGCGAGAGCAACGACGACGAGGTGAGAGTATCGCCGAGTCCCCGGGAGATCGAGATTCGCGAGGGGGCGTGCCGAGTTCTCGCCGACGTTAAAATGAATAATTCTTCTCGGACGTACGCGATGGAGAAAGGCATTTTTCTTCCTCGAACTCTTCCCACTCCCCGAGGGATACTCCCGTCCGAAGAGAAATATAACGTTTGCGAATCACGCTGTACATCCCGGCGCGACGCGGCTTCGTCGGCTTCAATGCGAAGCAACGAGATACGCGCGCTCTTCGAAATAAAGGGAACCGAGTTTCTCGCGCCGCGCCGCGTCGGTAACCTATTCAGGCGCACGGGGACGCAAAGTGTCTCGAGAGGGGAGGCTTTATCGAAATCTCGTCGAATCAACCTACGATTGTACAGATAGCCGTATAGCTGCCGGCGTAACTCGCGAATCGTTTCTGTCGGTAGATACGAGAAACTTTGCGTTCTCGCCGATGAGGCGATATAACAGGGGGTTATGTAACGCGAGAGGCGTAAAGCGCGGAGCAGGGAACACCGATGTTTTCATCGAACTGCGTAATCGCAGTCGTAGCCGGATGAGTAGAAAGAGCCGGGCGTAGAGGACGGGGGGGGGGGGGGGGGGTCATATCGAATACCGATCGAGCCCTGAGTCAAGGCGCGCCAAACTTCACCGATAACAAATGACCGAGCGAGTCTTGAAGGACGCTCCGTAACGATGTAGTTTGTGTAATTCGGCGCCGGGGTGACAGGGCCGTAAGTCAGGGGCTCGAACGAAGCGCTGAGGTATTAATTAGAGTTCCGGGCGGGAACCGCGATCACTTATCACCAAAACTAAGCTCGCCCCGCGCTCGGGGCTTCGCCGCCACGGCGCGTCGTTGGCACGGCTGAAAAGTTTTCGAGTTCACCGCGGCGACGGCGGGTTCCGTGCGCGATGGCTTCTCCGCGCGGGAAAGCTACGCGTTTGTTCGCAGAGCCGTCGACGCCTAGTCGCCCAAAGTCAGGGGGCCGTGCACCGAAACACCGAAGGTGTACGGGCAGTGAGGTGTGTATGCAATTTGCGCAGTCCGCACGGCTACGTAATTCGACGCTCGTCCGTGTGGGTGTATAGTTCCGCGCGAAGAGGAAATTGATTGCCCCTGATGCGCCGGGGGAATAAATCACGGGCGATCGCCGATGATTTATCCATCGAAGCGGTGGCCTACAGTGGGGTAGAATTAGGATAAGCGCTCCGGTTGAAATGCGAGTTCAGAATCGATTATCTTGCAAACGATGAGAGGTGTTGAGAAAAAGTTCTAATGAAAAATATATTCGTTGACATTTTTACCGCGAAAAAATTACTCTTGACTTTCAACGCATCTCCACTGGATTTCGAGATAACCGTGCTCAAAGTCAAACGAAAATCGAGGCGCTTGTCTCACTTTTAGCCCATTTTGGCTTTTCGAATCCTAGCAGCGGGAGGGACCAGGAGACGCAGTTGTATCGGCACTTCCGAACTCCGAAATGTCCGAAATCTACTCGTAACGATCGAGCACACGGCTGAATTATGTCCGTTTGTCGAACGCTTGCCCCGGAAAATCGATGTTTCGGAGAGCATTTGGTACGTATGTATGGTATGTATATATGTACGCGAACACTACGTACTAATGCCTCGACTGGGCCACCCATCGATTTCGCCCCCCCACCTTGGCCTTAACGGCATCGCTGACTGCTACAACCAGCTATTACACGAATTGATACTCCGTTTATGCACCCGTAGATAGTTACTCGACGCGCTAACACGGTAGCATTTCTATTACGACGCTTCCGCTTCGGCGAATGCATCGAGTCTGACGCGATATTCGCGATAGTCGAAATTGTTATATCCGACGGAACGATAATTCCAGTCTCGAGATGAAATAATACGCGCCCTTGCAATCGTTAACGGGTCCCTCCTTAAACGCCCTACGATCGACCCGCGTTTAGAAAGGTCCGAAAGAACGACCCTCGCGTCAATCGCGTTAACCGACGATCTACGTCGGGCATCGAGAAATCATGTAGTACGACAGATCCCCTCGCGCGTCTCACCCCCCGTTATTCCCGCGTGACGAGAGACGACTCCTTCGCGCCGCGTTCACCCCGTGCGCGTGCAGGGGCTGCGCGAGAGTGCGCGTGGGGGTATTCCGCCGACTCTCGCCGCCCGGGGGCGAGCGTCGAGGGGCGGGAGAGGAGCGACCGTACATGGAACAGCACTTACACCCGCGACTCTCGGCCCCCCCTCTCCCCCCCCCCCAGCCCGCTCGCAGTCTGACTGTACAACTCCCGACAGTACCGTACCTACCCTCTCTCCGGCTCTTCGACCTACCCTGGATTTCCGCGGAGATCCGCGTGACACTACTCGCATTCTCTCTTGTATTTCGTACAAGTGGAATTCACCCCTCCGCGCCCCTTCTACTACAGCCGTTCGTCTCGCTCTTTGACTGTCGGAAGCGCGTGACGATCGTAAACGTGAAACGTCGTTCGACGACGCGCGATTGCGATGAAAATATTTTTCGTCTTTATACAGACAAAGGATTTAAACACTGATATTGAAATGTTAAGGAGTAAGCCCGTTTCTCGCGCGGAAAGGTTCTCCGTATGACGGTGTAGCACCGACGGCGTCACGTCTTACACATTCTTGGAGAATTTTCTGAAATCAACTTTCGCTTCGGATCGTGCTTTGTGCGAGGTACACCGGCGAAGAACGCGTCGTAACAGCGTCCACCGTATACGCCGTTACCTCGCGGAATTCCTTACGACGCCGAGAATCCTTTCAGAGTTTCTCGAGCCACGGGCATCGAGTATACCTGCTGTATTTATAGGACCATCCGGTATCCGTCGAGCGATCGGGTGTATTATCCGTGACATATCGCCGCCGGTACTCTTCCGGTGGATATATACCGCGTCGGTATTCCGTCACTCGCCCTTCCGTGCGCGCGCGGAACGTAGACCGAGTAAAAGGAAGGGTGCATCGCGCGATGGAGATAAATTTATCCCCGGAGGATTCGAGGATCCCCGCGCGTCGCGGCGCTCTCGCAAAATATCACGGTACGGTGCACGCGCGCACCATGGTTATTCAACGAGATTCGCGCGCAGAATGAGAGCCTAGCGTCCTGTGAGGAATGAGGCACTTGCATGAAATTTCCTTCTTCCTTGAAAATTTTACTGAATGAAGCTATCGTGTTATAAAAACCAGGGAGAGCACTGTATTTTTTAATAATATGTAACTATATTAGAGGAAAAGTATTAATTAATCGTGCCTCAAACGCCTAAACCACGTCTCGACCCAGAACGCAGTACGATTGGTCTAGACGCTTTTACTGTTCCGTGACGTCACACATTCGATGATCATTGACTAAATCTCAATTTCAACCAATGACTGTCGAGAGTGCTCCTAACTGCGCCCCGCCCCAAAACGCAGTATGATTGGCCGATAGCGCTTTTACTGTTGCATGACGTCACACATTGCTTCTCGCTGTTTGCGCGGCTCTTTCAAACGCGACATTTTTAACTCAAATTTGTGAAGGTATCCGACATGTTAAGTAACACTATAAGTTTATATACCGTTGAAATGATAATTTTTTACTCTATTTTTTAAGCCAATACAGAAAAAATCATGCAAGTTCCTCATCAAGCGCGTGGCGGTACTCGCGTACACCGATTCCGAGGAGGATCGCATCGCGCGCGCACGCGCGCCCGTGCAATTTTCGTGGCGCACACCGCGTGCCCCGCCCAAAAATCCGCGCGTCGATCGTCATCCCCCGGGCGAAATTTTCGCGGCTTACAATTGGATCATCCGCGCGAAACGGCGGCCCGTTCGAATGGGAACAGGGACGCGTCGATCGGCGCGAGACTACCCCGGGCTCGACGGTCGAATCAATTAAAAGCTCGCTCTCTCGACGAGTCGAAATTTATGCGGGGAAAAAAATTAACAAGTCAAATCTTTCGCGTCGTTTCGCGCGATCTCGACAGAGGACTTTCGGGGTGGGTTGGCTCGCGCGCGCACGCGCGCGCGATATTAAATTAACGGAAATAATGAAACGATAACCGACCGCCAAGCGGCTCCCTACGTCCATTCGCTCCACCCTCACCCTCGTCCAATCAACTAAAGCCGGGTGATCTTTCAAAAAGTCAAACCGAACACCCCCTCCTACCTCCCCGTCGTGCCCTGCTCCTCGCTCTGCTTATAATTAACGGGTTGTTAATTACATTGATTACGAATCCGAGATTTCACCGTCCTCACGCGTACGTTTCACATCTTTCAGGGACGCCGGACGTTCGTTCCGCGATGGCCGCGAAGGAGACGGAGGCGACGATGAGACTTTGGCGGGCGCCGGAAGCGGTGAGTGATTAAAAAGGATCTCCAAATAGTCCGGCGTGTACGCGCGACGAATACGACAGCGATTGAATTTGTATCGAACCCTCCGAGTGACACGCGCGTCCAGTAGATTCCGTCGGGGCGACGGAGTGCGTTCCCTTTTGAAAAAACAGAAATCCAGATGGGAATCTATTTGATCTCCCGTCGAAGCGAGCGCCTGGATGTGTGTACGGGAGGGGAGGGGATAGGACGCGATTCGAAGGGCGTTGTACGCGTAAGGGGCGCCGAGAGGCGGCGGGGGTCGGTGCTTCGCCAACTTGGGGTTGCCGAGGCATTGAAATTGCAAATGCACATTATGGATATTTCCCTATAGAGGGTTGAATATCTGTGTGTATTGCGGCGCCCGCGCCGCGGCCCCGTATACACGCCTGCAGTCGCGACAATGGGGTGGGTGGCGAGTACGCGTAAGTGAATCTGCCACGTATAGGTTGGCCAGGGGTTACAATTGCTTTGGGCTATCTTAGGCGCGTTCTCTCTCTCTCTCTCTCTCTCTCTCTCTCTCTCTCTCTCTCTCTCTCTACTCTTCCCGTCTCTCCTATATCACACATACATGCATACAGTTATATCCGTCAGTCGATTCACAAATTGCAATCGCTCGTCCGGAATAAAAGTTGCCGGGGACGAGATCGAGACTCGACTTTGCGAAACTACATATATGTATATCCGCGCGAAAAACCATCTTCGAATATACGAGCGTACCCCCGTGTCTCTCGCGCGGAGGAGGTCCGCGCCGCGCCTCCGGCGGCGCATTTGAAATTGAAATACCGGTGTCCATGAAATATTTATTCGAACAGTTCATTTATTTTGTAAATAACGCTCGCACGCCGCTCGATCGGCGCGTTCGAACGATATATATCCCGGGAACGCGTATAACCCGTCGCACCACTCCGCACCCTTATTTCCCTCGTCGCGACGTCCTTCGTTCCACCGGCGCGCGCGAGAAACGAATCGCGTTTGGCCGTGCGAGTGGCTGCACCGAGACGAGTTCGTTCTCCAGTCGCGGGGATCGAGTTCATCCCACGGAATCCGGCGATCGGCAGTCTCTTCTCGGCGCGGCACCGTCGAACGTACCTATCAGGAATCGATGGTTCGCGTCGCACGGTTTATCGTTCGTACGTAATAATTATCGCGCGACCCCTCCTCCGTGCCACCCAATTTTCATCCCCTCCCGCCCCTCTCGCCTCTTGCTTTTTATTTTGCCTTATCGCCTCCATTGTTCGAGCTTCAACCCCCTTTTGCCGTAGCTAAGGGGTTTCGATGTTTTATTTTCATTTTTCCGCACCTCCAGCCGCGCGCTCCTCCGCCGTGCACCCGCACCCAGAGGTATACCTATACGTATACAGGGGGTTTTCAGTGCGACGGGAGAAAATGATCGCGCATTACTTTTCGTTATCCGCTCTCGAGCCCCGGGTTTCGCGGATTCGCCGTCGCGCTCCTCGCTCCTCGGTTGGGTAGTTTTTCCCATTTTTTTTTCCGTTAGGATTTCCGACGACAGTACAGGGGATGGTGGTTGAAGGTGGACTACTATTCCGGAGGTCCCTCTTTCTTACCCGCACGACTGTAATTTGGTAAAAAAAAAATAGTCGTAGATGTGTCCGTTCGAATGAAAGAATCGTTTCTCCGATGCCTCCACCTTCTCTCTTGTAAATCGATACGAAGAATCGGTCCAACTGCGTGCAGGGCGCGTACAGCAGCGTGCGCTCGGCAAAAATTCCCGCGCGTCACCTCCGACTCCGCCGTCGGACTACGACTCGTGATTGCCGACCAGAAGGTTTTAATAAGCGAATAAGCGAGTCGGTAGAACGAGAGGGAAAGAGGGAGTAAAAAAGAACGGATACAAGAGTCGCGCGGCGCGAAGAAATTGCTAAACGGCCGACGCACAGTTCGAGTCTTCGCGCGCGGCGATCCACGACCAAGCGCCCGGAATGATTTAACGACTGGATATTACGGAATATACTTCCGCGCGCGCGAAAAACACGGCGGTTCGCTTCCGTCTCGCATTACGCATAATTCAATTAAAGTTCCAGCCACCGCGCGCAGTCGTGGCAGCCAGCGCTAATTGATAACTCAACTGGGCGCGCGTGCTTCGGCAGCCGTGCTGATTGACCGTCCGCGCGCTGCCGACAGTCGAGTACCGAATTGTGCGATCCAAAACCGATTAACCGCGACGAGCGCGCGATCCGCATACCCGTTCCATAACTGGACGCCCGTGACGATATCTACTCCGAGGCGAACCGCGCGATCCCGGAGTCGCGTTCGCTGTAGTGCGGATTCGTCGAAATCCGTGAAACGTATGTACGTCCATCGATTCGACGCGGTCTGCGACGGGACTCGACGAAAATATATATAGGATAGGGCGCGTACCAGTTATAGCCACTTCCCAAATTTTTGTCTTATAACTAAGATATATGCTTTAAATTTGCCTCCTTAAGGTTTAAAATCGCTGATCAAACAGTATAAGCTGACGTGACACAAATACATACACCCCTGGTTATTAATGGTGATGAGTGGCTATAATGGGGAAAATCGGCAGTTTTTCCTTTTTATGTTTTTTTTTTCATTTTACGGAAAGATCGTTATATTTTTTTCTCATGAATTGCTGCAAGAAAACTATACAATCTATCATTTAGCACCATAGAATGTAACGATATGTTAATTTTTTACAAAATACAAGGCATGACATTTAAAAAATCCTTAAACATGGCTATAACTGGTACACCTACCCTAGATTGACGCGAATCCGTCGAATTTCTCTCTTGGAATTTTCGAGAAAGTGGAAGCCGCGTCGAAAGTCGTCCCTGTGTGGTTGATCGACGGAATCTGCCTCTTTCCGATTGAATTTTTTGTCAGTGCTTTATCGAAGAATTCAGCTCCTCCTCCAACGCGTCGTCAGCCGCGAGATGGTCAGCCACCCCGTTGGAAATCGGCAAAATTCCTCCATCGAACTTCCCTTTCGCCTAAAAGCCCCACCCACCGACATCCCTCACCCCTCGATCCGAGCTGCAACGCGATCAATTTCAAGAAACGCCGGCCCCTCCCCCTTCACCCCTCGCTGCGGGCAGAGAGCGTTCGCGTGCTCGCTTCGACGAGCATAATCCGTTTCGGCGTTTTGCTGGCCTTTTCGAATTTCCAGCACCGCGCGTACTCCGCCGCGGCTGCACGCATCCGCGCACGCGCGATCACGGCCATTGTACAATAACATCGCACGGTCGTAGACACCATAAGAGGCATCCACCGTGCACCCCTACCCCCGGCCGTGTGTCCGGCAAATAACCATGCACTCGAATACATAAACACCCCTGATTTGTACTGCAGATAGGGGTAGTTACAGGAATCCATTGTGCGCTCGAAGGGTGAGAGGGGATACGGTCGGATGAATAGGGGTAGAGGGAGGAGGGAGATGGCTTTTAGCTAGGCGCATTCAACCGCGAGGTCGAGGCGAGAGGGATGGGATACGCGGGCGAGGAGAGGACAGAGGGAGTGCGCATTTCGTCAAATTGTCCATAAAATATATTACTCGCGGTGGGGCATCAATATTTATTTAATACATTTTGTGGCGAGAGCGTGCGAGGTATACACACGTGTGTATATCTCGCGTTACGCGTGTATTCGATATACGCGGGGATATGTATATCCAAAGCGGCGGCGGCGGCGGCGGCGGCGGCGGCGGCGGTGGTACGACGGGGGAGCTGACGTCGGCAACATCCCTCGTCTGCCATGTCGGATTCGAGTTATCGCTAACGACCTAGGGGTGCTTCTTTGAACTCGTACTTACAATACGCCAATACGCATATATATACGCATAGATGTATAACGCCTGGGTATAGGGAAGTCGTTGCGACGACGATACGATCGGGAGCAACACCCGCGAAATAAATTGATGCGGTTTCGGTGAGGGGTATAGGTGTTGTTACGCATACGTATATGTGTACGCAAGTACACAAGTCGTCCGCGAAGTAATCGTTTCGCTCCCAACACGAAGAAGACGTCCGTTGTGTGTGTGGACGCTCGGGTGGGTCGTGCTGGTAATCAGCGAGATCGCGTCGCAACGGCGAAATCGTGACGCCGTTCGCGTCGTTTCAGTCGATAATGGATATATATGTATATATTAACCGTGTCGAGCGAGAGTGCGCGCAACATACACGCGTTATATGTGCATCGACACGAAGGGCCATTGTCAGGGGGGCCGCCGTCCGGTATACGCAATCAAACTGATCCACGGCGCGTCACACGATATTTCGTTCGCGTCCGAAACACATCGCGTGTATCGGCCGATCGCGCCTCGTTACGAGTAGCGCGTCGCGTGGGAAGTCTGTACACGGGGTGACGGCGTGGTCGAGACGCTTCCTCGGGTGTGAGCCGTGCGACGTATGTACATCCTAAATGTGTTTTTATTCGATCGCTCGTGAAACGTGTCGCGTGGGATATGCGCTCCTAGTGTGAGCTGCGTTGGAGTAAGGGATATCGGGGGATTATGAGACGGGTTTTGTTTTTGTAAGAAAAGTATAATGAAAAAACTTTTTTTTCTGCGCATAAATTGTGTCAAATCGTGAGTAAGTAAGCATAACAACACTTTAAGAAAAGATGGGTTTGCTGAAATTTCAAAAAATCCTATAAGTTTGGCCTGTTAGCTCGAAAGTTGGTTTTTCTGGATTTTTACAATGTTCGGGGGGTTGTGAGACACGCCTTCAAATCATAGAAAGTGGCATACGTTTATCAAAATTGTTTATTCAAATTAAAAGAAGAAAGCAAATGTTGCGGCTTACAATGTGTTCAAGTTTAAAAAGGTTAGATTTTTACATATAACTAATAAACAAGTTTAAGGTGCGACTCGCTACAAGCTAAAGAAAAAATCATTTAAAGAAGGCTAAATTAATTAAAAACAATTAAAATTGCACAAAACGTGCAGTGTTCACAAAAAATCAAAATACGCCCATAAAATACGATTTTTAGTAAATCGCTTTTAGAAATAGCGTGTCTCACAACCACCCGAAAACGTTGTCTCACGACCCCCCAAGAGTTCAATGTTTTTAAAATAGCCATCGCTTCATGGATACGTAAAATGTTTATCCAAAATTCTTTTTGTGCGTCAAAAGGCTACTCACCACAAGGAATGATTTATATCTATACACTCTTTTGTGAACAGCTTGAAAACACGAGTGAAAATACTGCAAACACAAATGATCGGGAAAACTTTTAAACACCAAATTTAAGTTGCAATCTGAAGGGATACTAAGAATCCGCGTCAACGCGACGCGTGTCAAATGAAAATGGAGATACAGGACGAGAATGAAGTTTGACAGTCATCGGTACATGTCGCACTTTTCAATTCAGAGTGCTGTGAGCTTGTCTCATAGCCCCCCGATCACCCCTACGCAGGCTTGGCATCTCGGTGCCAGCCAGCGCAGCAACGCTGAATCGGCGGCATCGAGTGAACGGTTCGGCGCGGCATTCGCGCGAGCATTGTTTCCACGTTGACCCATCTACGGGGGGGTCGAGGCTACAATTGCGTGTCGAGCCGCCGTCAATTATAGACACT
This sequence comes from Xiphydria camelus, assembly GCA_963678675.1. Classification (NCBI taxonomy): domain Eukaryota; kingdom Metazoa; phylum Arthropoda; class Insecta; order Hymenoptera; family Xiphydriidae; genus Xiphydria; species Xiphydria camelus. The sequence continues at coordinate 40,401,353 of OY783191.1, forward strand.
CCGGGGCATAACGTTTATTTATATACGCGGAACGCGTGCTCGTCCGTACTCGGGAGATATTTAGCGGGGACCGAAAGTTTTCTTATCTCGGGAAGGAGCTCGTGTCCGTCGGGCTATCGCGTGTGTACGGGATAAACATTTATTCGGAAGAGAAAGAAACTTTTGCCTCGACGCGTAGGCGCAAATGGTAACCGTGTGCTTCGCCGCGTTCGCGTTCGGCGTTGTCAAACTTTTTTTTCGGCGAGTATCGGCGCAAAGCAGTAAAAGGATCGCTTCGGTCGGACGACAACGAATCATTGACTCGAACTATCGTGGGGAAACTTTTTTTCTCTCCCCCGAGCATCTCCCGCGCGTTATTCGAACGGGTCCGTTTATCGGGCGAACCTGTCGACTGATTGGAATTCACCGTAAAGGAAAAACACCCTCAGCTCTCTCTGTTACGCTCCGTGTACCCTGAATATACGCGCCTTCGCGCTCATCATCCGTACAAGTCGCGAGGTGATGATCGACCGCGCGGACGCACATTCGAATCGTCATCGAATCTCCGTGCCATCCCTCATTTCCGCGAAAGTTATACCGATCGACCCCGTGGATCCTCCTCCCGTTTCCAATCCGTCAGGATTCCGGCTCTGAATCAAGAGTGAACGCGAAGTCGGCGTAGGTACGGCGGGGGATAAGGGTTTCCGTTACGGGGTTGATTTCTCCATTATCTACCCGTTCGCACCCCCCGCGCGGTCGGGGTGCGCGAGAGTAAGATCGCGAGGGGTGTCCGCCCGCGCGTGTCTCGCGGTACGACCGCCTATCGCAAATCGTGCGCGCACGATTGTACGACCACCGCGCCGTATACAGATACAGGATAAACGAGGCAACATCAGCGGGACCGTGTCGCACCCATGTGCGTTCTCGTCGCGGCGCGCTGCGCCGGTATACGAATACGCGACGTTGCGCGATGATGAATAAAATGCGTGTACGCGAGAAGGGCGAGGGAAGGGCGGCATTTTTGAAACGGCGTTCGCGTGACCAGCTGGGTGAGAGGGTGGGGAGGGCGGGAGGGAGGGTGTGAGTAGCGGTACGAAGGTGGGGGGTCGGCGCGCTGGGGGCGTAGCAGCACCACGGGGTCTCCTGGATCGATTCAGCCGCTCGAGTCGAGACTACGCTACGGTATGCTGTGCCGTGTGCTACGGCCACGCGCTGGTGCTACATCGCGCCGGTACTCCTAAACCGGGAAGGTGGACGGTATCGCGTCTCGCGCTCTTTTTTTAGAACGAGAGATATCGCTTCGAAACGCTGAAAATCAGATGCTCAAATATTATAATTCCCAGCCAAAACGTGTACTCGTATTTCGTTCGTCGAACACTCGCGCATTCGCTGCGACGAGAACGTGGAAAAACCCGCGACGCCCGTCCGATGCTCGCAACGATACCGTCGATCGGAGCGACGGAGTTTTATGCGATCTCCTCGCTGACGGTTTATCTCCGCCGGGAGACAACGCGGTCGGGTTCGGTGGCCGCGATCGAAGGGGATGGCGGCGAGGGCGCGGGTCTTGTTTGCGCTCTCAAGATCGCCGTTACGGATATACTATAACGCGGAGGCCGTCGCGCAAGATATTCCACGTACAGAGAAGAGGGGGCATCGACGATTGCGTTCGGACCACGGTCAGTCCCGCGGGACCCTCTTACAGATTCTCGGTTGAGCGCTACAACCGACGTCGACTGCAATCAGTGTCGCTCGTCCTTCCGACTTCCGCGTAGCCCGCTCCGTTGTCCCACGGTTTCCAGTCTCCAGATTTCCCCCGTCCCGCGGATAAAGGTGTAAGACACCTGATCGCAACGAGCGAATCTCTTCGATCCACGCGCGCGTCTATTGTATTATAAACCTCTGTCGCGACGAGAAGGGAGAGATATGATAGCTGTGAAAAAAATTCGGAGCGAAAGTGACGACTTTTTGGAGGAGAATCCACTCGCGAGACAAAGTTTACGAGGGTGGCGTGGCGTGGATCGAAGGGGTGCCAAGAAGAGCGAGCGTTTCGCGGCGCGAGGAAGCGAGTAGCGCGATTGACTCGAGCGTCGAAGCGGGTGAAGGTGATACTTTCGGGGCGGATCGAAGAGGGTGGGGAAGGGCTATTCGTATATTAGAAGAGAAAAAAAAGTGGCGACTTTGGAGAATTGGCTCGCGAGACGGAGCGCGCGAGGGTGCCGCGAGATGGATCGAAGAGGGGCGAGAAGGGGCGAGCGCGATCGGAGCGCACAGCGGCGATCGACTCGAGCTACGAAGTGGCTCGGCGAAAACGATGCCTTGATGTTTTCGCGCATATTTTATCGCGCACGAAAGGGGACGATCGAAGCGGGGGGAACCGAGTATTTCGCTGCCCCCTCGTCGGAAGCGCGTGACCGGAGGCGAGTAGCGATCGCGCCGAGGCACGACCCGAACTCCGACCTTTCCCACCGCCCTCCCCTCCGACGCCTCCCGATTGAACCCGAAACGACCGTCGTCGGCGCCGACGTCTACCGGCGTGAAAGGTCTCCCCGAGTAATAACGCTAATGGAGAGAGAACGTATATAAGTACAAAGAATTTCAACGTAGCGACTGCCGCTCTCTCTCTCTTTCTCTCTCCCTCGAGTCGGTAACAAATCGACCCTCGACGATTCCGCGCTCTCCCGGAGAGCCCGACGCTCTCCACGAAAGCGCGGAATGGCGGCGACGACGACGACGACGACGTCGATTTCGCGTCATCGTCATCGATCAGTCCTCCTCCCTGCACGCACAGCTTCTCGCAGCGTTGGCGTGTAGACGTGTAAACGTGCGCGCGAGAGAATAGGTACAGCAAGTCGACGGGGCAAGTCGTAATGAAAATGACTCGGACAAAGGCGGCCGGGAGAGATTTTCCACCGGCATCGCGGGCCGCGCGCCGAGCACGATGACAAACGCGGGTAACGTCGATGCGCGCAGCCCGGCGAATAACGGTGTCGCTGTAATAGCCGCGGGAGAGCTGGAATCGCGCACCGCGGGACTCTTTGAAGTATACGGTCGGTTGTTTCGGTAAAACAGGAATCATCCGCGACTGAGGCACCGCCGACGGCTGCAGTCGCTTGAGCGTCGCGACGGTATGATAATAGTCGCGAGGAAAATGAAGCGGGCAGCTGGTACCGGGTCGCGCGCGTTATTAATGGAAAACGAAACAATTGCGTCGCGCGCGCGGCGCTCCGGCTTATTATAATCCCCGTTTTATCTCGCGTCATTTCGCGTACGCGCGGCGCCTCGCTCTACCCGCCCCACCCCTTCGTACGTAGCCACGCTTTGCGCACGCCTCGCGCGCCCCAAAGTACGACGACGACACGCCGTGACGGATTATTATCGCGGTCTTCCCGTTGAGGTGGCCGAACTGTTATTCGAGCGCTGCTGCTCTTTTCAATCCCCCGACGAGTGCGGGTGGAAGGGAGAGAGGGGTGAGGCGGGGATACCCCGATTATTCCCAACTCCGTTGGGTTTTCCGTGACGTATGCTATGTATGCACGCGCAGTCACCGGCTCCGGCACTTTCGCCACACCGCCGCGCGGTTCGCCGCTCGAGCGATATAATATCGTGACTTCGTCTCGCGTGGACCTCACCTCCCGCCTTCCCTCGTCCTCGTAGCCGGGGCTCGTTCGCATTTTTATCTCACGAAGAGCTCGGGTCGCGTGATGCACACTCGCGAACAACGTAGTATACCGGCCTCTCGAAGCGTTACAAGCGCGAATACTCGAATGCAATCGAATCGTTCCGCGGGAGACGTTCCTCCGCGGAAAATACACGGGGGGTGGTCAGGAGTCCGCGCGAAGAGTCAAGCGGACGGTGCATTTCTGATACGAATTCAGCCCGCGGGGCCGCGTGCGGGGAGTCGACGATGGTCACCGAGGGCCGAGGGAGGAGCTGACCGGGCGGAAGAGCCGGTTTCGGTCGACCGTCTCTCCCGCCGCGCCCCGACGAAGTGGGTAGATACCGGGACCAAATATACATACTCGTTGCGATACGTCGCAGGCTGTATGTACGAAGCGCGCCATTGTGCAGGGGTGCGCGCGCGTGAAACGACGAAACCGATAACCCCGATAATGCCTATTCGATACCACTGCGCCGAGTTTCCTCCCTCCGACGCGTATACCCGTCTCTCGGCCCGGAAACCCGGTTGAAGTGCAGGCTTCGATCCTCTCGCCTCTCCTATATACTACACGTCTACCGCGCGCGTTATACGACGACGGGGGCACGCGCAGCGATACGGGATCACGCGGGGTGAGATAGGACGGCCGGCGTCGGACCGGACGCCCCATAAATCGGGATCTCGGAAGTGAAAGGAGTAAGGTATCCCGGATGCTTCGATATGGGCGCTCGGTGAAAACGAAGGGAAAAATAACGGAGGGACGCGTGTGCGTGGAACAAGGCAAACGCGCGTGTGGGCTTGAATTTTTTTTATTACTTTTTCATTACAATTGCGTAGCCAGCGTCGCCCTGTATACATACTATAGTACAGACACCGCTTCTTTCGCATTACGCGTTCACGCTTCCCCGGCATTCCGCGGCCACGTATACAGCTACTGTATACATATAAGGAGGATGATAGGTGTATGGGTACGAGAAGTTGTTCAGCCGGTGGAATGTTTACGTAGTAAACGCGAAGCGGTGACGGCGAGAAGAGGCGAGAGCGGCGAGGAGCGAGGGACGAGGTGTCGGTCGAACCCGAAGCCGGTCGGGGTGAGTCGAGGTCGGCTTAAGGGTGTTTTACTCGGCAGGTGCAGACTCCATCCCGCCGTAGTTTCGGTCCCACATCCCGTCCATCCCGAATCCCGCGAGATAAAACTCCGACCCTCTCTCTCTCTCTCTCTCTCTCTCTCGCGCCGTGGTCGGCAAACGAGAGGAAGGGAGAGAGAGAGACCCCTCTCCTTCGTCTGGACCGGCGGCGCGGCGGTCGCTCCTTTCCGAGCCCCCGCGCTCACCCCTGTCTTCATCCCTGCCGTTCGACGCCGCCCGCAGCCCGCGGGGTTCGCGCGCGCGCGCACACGTAGGTATATACCTATATACTTCTTCTTGAATATTTTATTTACTCGCTCCTCCTTAATCGCGCGAATTTATCTCCGTTAGTGCCCGCCGTCGTTTCTATCGTTAAACCGAGGGTCCCTCAACGAGTCTTCTTTTTTTTTTTATGACGCACAACCCGTAGATACTCGTATCGGCGCGGGGTGGAGGGCGCGAGCGGCGTTCCCTCGTTTGACTCTGCTCGCGTGTAACACGACTCGGTCAACGCGCGACGGTCGTTTGTGCGACGTCGCGCTTCTCGAGGGTAGCGCGTTGGATCGAAATTTCGATAATTTTCAATTCCGTTCCGTTCTCGCGAAAAATACCCACGCAGAGAGAGAGAGAGAGAATCATTAGCCAAAGAAACTCGATTCGGATACGTATACCGTCTTCGATCATCGTCGCGTGTAGAAGGTACATTACGTACGCGCACACGCGCTCGGAGGAAACCCACGCGATATATCCCACCATCGTCGAGCGGAGGGTGCGAATGGTTTCGGTGCGGACTCTCACGCTCGTACGTTCGAGGGTGAGAGCGAGAGAGAGAGAGAGAGAGGGAAAGGCGAGATAAAGGGACGAAGCGCACCTATACAGGCCAATTGCGATGGAGATTGTCGCGAGATTGAGCTCCTCGCGGTTTCTTCGAGGGACGGACGATTTCTTTTCTTTTTTTATCGCACGTCAAACAAAGTTACGGAATCCGTGATCGAACCGCGGTGGGTGCGTGAAACGAGAACGAGACGAACCGGTGCTCGAGAGGATTTCCTGCGCGGTCCAGCGAATTCGCCGCAGCATCCGCGTCGAAATCCGAAAAATCTCGAGAAATCGAATAACCGCGCGATCATACGCAAAGGCGATGAGTGCAGTCGCGAAATTTTATGCACCGCTTCTGCCGCGAACGTCGCGCAAGGAGAGGCAGGGGGTGGAAACTAGTCGAATCGATAATCGGGACTCCGCGCGGTCTGAAAATATTGTCCCAAGCGACGTGTCGCGCTGATGGCATAAATTTGACAGAAAAAATAAAAGATAATCGCCTTATCCCGTGGGAACGCGACCGCCTTCGCGTGTTTAGCGAGTGCCCGTGGCTCGAACGGCTCTTCCGAGGATTCGCGCCCGCGCTAACCACCCTGTTATCGCGCTAGAAGCGAACGGGTGAAATGGCGTTTTCCGACGGATTTAAAATGGGTTGGAACCGACGAACCAGCCGAGGGGGTCGCTTTTGTAACAGTCCTGATATATTAAACAGGACTGACGGACGGGACCTCGAACTGTCGCTCACTCTTGGCTCCGCGGGAGCTTTGCGCAGTCTTCTCGACCGCGCGTCTTCTCTCTCGACCCGACCAAAGTTAAATATAACGTCGCAGCTCCGGGTCTCCCGACCGAGCTCTTAATCTTTCGATTGTTTCCACTTTTCTTCGAAAGCTAATTTCGAGGCGGCGCGGGCGTCGCGCACGACGCGACGCGACGGTTTATCGGAGAGACCGAACTATCGAGAGTTACGTTTATACGCCGGGGCTAGAGTACCTACACGTCCCGAACCGACTATAATTTAAGTCGAATTTATAGAGAGGATTATACGGGTCTCACCTTAATGTTACGGTCCGAACTCTGGAAAATAACGTCCCGCCGCGGTAACGATGAGCTTGCAGTCGTAACTGTTAATAATCGCACGATGAAATTCTAGCTGGTTAAATTTTGAAACTCGGTATGCTCTCTCGCGCTATTATTCGTTGATTATAATCGGGGCAGAGACCGCGATATCTTTGATCTAGGTTCGATGCGAGGAATATGGGATTTTGCGAAAAATACCGGTTCCCCTTCGTTTTCAGACTTTTTATCATCCGATTCGTGAGATCAAACATAATGTAGACGCGACAAAGAGGAGGACTTCCTCATCTCTTTGTCATAGAGCCAGCGCTTAAGGAGATTCAAAATCCGAACACGCAAAATAAATATCATTCCTCTCTCGTTCCCTCTACCCCTCTCTCTTCCTTCTCCTCCTTCTTCTCTACCTCTCTCTCTCCGCGATGAGATCATCCAAACTATTCGAAGAACTTACATTAGACGAACCAGTACCGCGATCGATATACGCAACTTGGTAATACCCCCGGATAACCTTGCAAGAAATTTAATTCGACTATATCTTCTCGGCGCGGCTCGAAGCACTCGGCATTCGTGGTTCGTCTAATCGCAAATGCGGCGCGCGCTGTAGCGATATCTGAAGAATTTAACCATGACGATTATGTGGCCGCGACTCCACCGCATCCACTTTTCTCCCGGTGTGCCAGTAGATAATAGACTGTAGCGAGCGGCGAGCGCTTTATACGACTAACCATTTCGCGAACCGTTCGATTTACGAGCTTGAGAATAATTCAGACGCAATAAACGCGAGGACCTGATCTATGTGGGAAAGTTTTTTATGACGGGTTTCTCTCTCTCTCTCTCTTCATAGTGAGCTCATCCAAACGATTATGACGAACTTACATTAGACGGAGTCTCCACTCGGCTAGAAAATTAAAGAGCGGTGACACGCGTGCGCGTAGATGCACCTGTATGCACGCGCGCGTGTGTATAAAAGAAAAGGAAGGGGTAAAAGCTGGCAAATATAGAACAGGATAGGATATGATACGAGTGGAATGCTCAACGACCCCATTTTTCAGAAGATCACCCTCTGCATTTCTCCCTCATTCGTCTCTCTCGCCCGGTTTCTTCGATCTTTCCTCGTTTCCCTCCTCCTCTTTCTCTCTCTCTCTTTCTTTCCCCCTCCACCACTTCGCATCTTCCTTCATTTTTATTTTCTTCGCACCCCTCCCCGACGTCCTTTCTTCACCTCCAAAGCTTCCCTGGTCGCTCGTATCTGCACACCAGATCGCTAACTCCCGCTTGATTTCACCCGCGAGGAGCGGGTCTTCGGTCTTCGAACTCAAATTTAAAAGCGCCCCCGCGCTTTTCGCGAGCTTAAAAGCATCATATTTTACGTCCCGGTTCGCTCCTCCCGTAGTACATGGTACGGTGTCTGACAGTCGCGGAATTCACGGAAGATTGGAATAGCCGGGGAGTTTTTCGCCGCGCGTTATCCACTCTTGACTTTTATTAAAAATTCAGCAATATTTTTCGCCGTCGGACAGTTTACCGGAGAATCGATTTCAAGAATTTCTCCCGATTTTTAACATTTAGGATGCCCGGGAAAAAGAGTACAAATCAAGTGGCCTACCAAAACACTTCTACAATTTTCTTCTACACTGAGAAAAAAAAAGATTAAAAATTATTCTGTTAGAAGGATAATCTGAGTACGAAAGGTAAAGTAGATCGAAAATTATTCTAAGGAAGGTTAAATTTTATACCCTGGAAGGATAATTTTTGATCTGTTTTACCTTTCGTACTCAGATTATCCTTCTAACAGAATAAATTGTAATCTTTTTTTTTTCTCAGTGTACTTTCCTAGAGATATTTGTGTGCTACATGCATTTAACGGTTCTTATGAGAAGTGTTATTTTCATTTTATACATTTTTTCAACAGTTTGTGTTTCAATATAAATAGATAAAGGTGTTTTCCGAGCAATACCATTTTTTGACTTGTACTCTTTTTTCCCGAGCATCCTAGAACTAAAGTCGCATCTTTTGGCACCTCTGCGCGTTCCGCCGAAAAAGTATAGCGTGAAAAGCTCGAGACTGTACAGGTAGCTACTGCCGTGCGCAAACAGAGATTCGCCGTTAAGATTTCCGATATACCCATCGCGTCTCTCGGTAATTCGTGCTACGAGATCTCGCAAAAGATCTCGCTCCGCTTTCCGCGGGAACTCGCAAGGGTGGCGAGGGCGCATCGACGCTCCCTGCAATTGCTTTGTCGGGTCAGGAAGCAAGAGAGTGAGAGAGAGGGGGGGGGGGAAGATACGAGACTCGCGCGTGTCCGTGTGTCGCGAGGCAATCGTTTCTTGATTGAAAATGAAAACGACAGACGCGCGCGAGAAAGGATGACGAGTATTTCTCGCGCGGAGGGTGCGGCGCGCGAAACCGAGGGAGACTCGCCGGGTGTTACGTACCCGGGGACTTTTAGGGTGGATCGTTAAGGGATGAATGAAAGAAGGTCCAAGAAATAAGAAATAATAAATGAGACCATTAACTCTGTATAATTTTCTCTGGCGCGCGTAAGGAGGAAAAAAAAAATAATAAATCCCCGGCCTCGCGAGTATGGGAGAACAAAAGCGCCGGGCTTGCGGCTTGGCGCCGCTGTAAATTACGCCCTTTATGCTCTCGCACTTTATATATATATTCGCGCGCAGTCCCTCATAATAAGCTTTATTTATTAATTTGCCGAGAGCGAGACGATCGGCGAACGACGAATCACGACGCGTGATCTCCCTTGAACTCGCGTCGTCGCTCCCGCGCCGTTAAACGGACGGGTCGTCGTCGGTGGGCCGCGTCGTAATTCCGTCCCCGCCTCTTTTCTTAAATAATCCCGCGCGGGGGAGGCAGGCGAGAGAGGGAGGAATTATTTCCACGAATACGGCGCCTCGACGCTCGATCGGCGTTACGGTGTTCGTATATAGTGCGCGGAAAATAATACACCCCGACTTCGTTCCGGCCTTTTCCGCGATACGCGGGGCGCGCCTGGCGAACGGGACCGTATCGCGCGGAGACACATCCATCCGCGCGCGGGACGATAGCTTCGCAGACCCGCGACAGTTTTCTCGGTAGTGCGGCTCGTACCTCTCTTCTCGCGCGGCCGCGTTCGGGGAGAATTTACGATTGGGCGGTTTATTAACTGCGGAATATATCGGGCGGTATGTGTGTTGCCTACCGGGTGGATATGAATATCGTCCGGTTCGCTTCTCTGGTACGCGAGGGTCGCGGGGGTAAAATTCATCGCGTCGAGTTTCGCGGATATTACAACGGTTTGTAGATTCGCATCGGCTTCGAGTGTCGAGAATTTCTTGCGTAATCTTCTTCATTTTTTGTTTCTCATAAACTCGATCCTCGTCCATTACGTCGTCTCGATTTTATCGACGCTTACGATATCCGCAGAGAAAACGGGAGCATCGCCACGAATCCACTCCGTCTATCCACCCGGCTATGCGGTTCGGGAATTTTATTCGTGGCGCGGAGGTGTCGAGTGGAGAGAGAAAAATCAATTTGTAAAAATGCATTCTTCCCGTCACGTATGGAGGACGCAACGTAAATACCTAACGCGCTACGGGGGATAGTCCCGCCGTGCGGTCAGCCCCTGGTCAGCGGGGAATACAATAGTTACGCGTTGTACCGTGGGGATAGTCGGCTGCGAAAGGGGATGATTTTTACCCTCCGCGCTCGTACGCGGTACGATACACGTGTAAGCCACGTTTGGATTTATCACGTATATTCTCTGCAGAAACGACGATGCACCGTGAGAAGAGTTTATTCGATAAATGTATATACTCGATTATGGCGAAAGAAATATTTCACAGGGCCGAATCAGTGTATATGTATGTTAATCGTGAAAATGTCTTTTTTATTCAAACAGAAATGGAATATTTCCTTGGCCCAAAGAAATATTTATTTTGCCGTAATCGAGTATGTTAACCCTTTCGGTCACTGTGTCGTCAATCGACGACATAAGAATCTCAACTCCCCGTTTATGCGGAACTGATTGCGTTTTGCCACGTAAACACGATGTAGTCAACTGATGGCATCCAATTTGAAGTGCGTTAGTCACATTTAGCGAAAGATCAATTTTTCAAGTGAAGGGCTATAGCACCTCCAGTGATCCAAAACCACTAATCAAATATTTGTTCACCCGATCAAACAAAATTCGTGACAGAGAGGGTTGACTGTAATAAATAAACTGTTTTCTCAGGTACGTCTTCGCGCGGAAAAATTAACTCGAAGCGATATCGCGATTAAATCCGCGCTCCCCTGCAGAGTGCAGCTACCTAAACTTATCGCTCAGCTGCGAGTAGAGCACGACTCCCGACGTCACCGCAGGAAACGCGCGGTGCCACGGCGTGCATTGCCGGAGTACCGTCGTCAGTCCGCGCACCGGCCGTCCGTTACAAATGCGGCTCCAAACGCGTGCGCGCGCGCGCCGTCGAAAACTATTTCGGCATTGTCCCGAATTCGCGCGGCGACGTATCGCACTGAGCCGCGGTAACGACTCCGCGGGCGTCTCCGACACCCCCATTACCATATTGCGTTCCGCAGCGGAACGGAAGTGAGGCCTCGCGTTTTTCACGCCCCCGACCGTAATGCGCTCGCCGCGCGCGACATTTCTTCCGTGTCCCGCACAGTTTCCCTCGCAATTCCGAGCTCCGCGCCGACGGAACCGGAGTAAAGGCCTCGCGTTTTTCACCTTCCCGACGGCAATGCGCACGGCGAGCACGCGAACTCCCCGCAGCTTCGCTCGGGCCGCGCGTCGTCCCGCGGGATTATGGGAAGGGTCGGCAACCCCGGATCGGGGCGTTAGGAGGATCCCGCGCGGGGCGGTTCCCGGATTTTCGAATCGAAGGAATGTGTTTAAGGTTCGGGGTATATACGTAATGAAATACAGGTCGGCGTCGGCTGAGAAAGCATCAAAAGCATCGCCGCGAGATGTTTTACGAGCAATATCTCAAATCCTTAGCGGATCTGTCGATCCAATATTTGCCGTAGAGATGAAGGCGGGTCGGTCCTCCCGCGTGATCTATATACGTATACGCGCGGGCGCGGTGTACGGTGCGCCGAGAGAGAAAAAGCATAACTTCCGCCTATACCGTATGTATATCGCGCAGAGAGTCCCGTAACGTACCGAGAGAAAGAGGGAGGGACAAAGTGTATTTAGCGAGAGATATACGCACCCCTCGACATTTTCGCAATAATCGAAATCTCTCAAATTGATCGCCAACCACCGCTCGATCGACTCGACGGAAACATCATTCGAGTCAACGATATTCGATCGAGCGAACGACATTTCTTTACCGGCGTTAACTCTATCGGATGTCAGCTGAGCGTCGAGCGGACGGTTTCTATTTATTTTTTTTTCTATTTAATTAACAACGAGCCCACGTCCGATTCGGACACGAACACTCGACGTACGACCGGTGTAGCGTGCGTATAACCGTGGTAGCGACAGCATTCCGTTATCTCGCTCGTCCCGTCACGTGACTCAAACCGAGTCGTCGACCGATTCGACGCAACTGGGTCGCGTCGCGTCGGACCCGAACCGAGTCGTCGGAACAATTTTTTCAGTGTCCTCTCGTACGATCGCCGACAGCCGAACCGATAAGGGAAGACGGACGAGCGTCGTCAGACACGCGGCACGCGGCTAACATTCGGAAGAGGAACGCAACGATGCACACCCGATCCGCTCGAGGCGTAGCGTATTCGACGCGTGTGTACGCGGTCGAAACTTTTTCGTACGCCGGAATTCATCCGGCACCGCGCCGCCGCCGCCGTCTCCAACGCCCGAGAGAGGATCCCCGATATTAACATATTTATGGCCACCGTAAATTCGAGCCTCCCGGGGACGTCTCCCTCTTTTCATCGTAAAATTTCAGTCGCGTCCGTCCGCGGAACGACGCGCCTCTTTCTCCCGACCGACGATACATCGACGCGGTCCCGCATAAAGCGCGCCGAAAATTAGCCGGCCTTATCGTTCCGCGCCGCGACCCTCGGAGACCTATCTCGAGAGCGCCATCGTTCCCACACGCCCGTCGTTTCCCACCCGTAAAAATACGTCCGCGAAACTTGCCGAGACCGCCAACTTTTCGGACCTCTCCCCCCCGCGCGCGGCGAGAGGGGGCGCGGCGGAGATAGCCGAATACCTACGCGCGCGGCAGCAGCGGAGAGCGGCGGAAACCACCTACGGCGCGGGACAGGAAGGACGACGAGTGTCTTTGCATGCAAATCTCGCTCTCGAAACTCGGGAGGGAAGGAAACTGGCTGGCACTCGGCGCTCCGCGTGCCTATCAGTTGACGAATTCCCTAACGGTAATTTTATTCCAAAACTTTGGTCGCACCGGAGGAACGGCGGATCCCCGACCCCCTTGACACCGCGCTGCTCGCGATAATATTTAGTGGGCCGTGATCGCACGGCATGCTAACCCCTCTTGCGATCGAATCGCGAGAGTCGCTCGCCACGCGCGCACCGTTGCGTACGAATTTATCGCGAAACTCGGCGTCGTAACGACTCTCCGCGGTTCGGCTTCCGAATTTCGTCGCGCCACGCCGATAGAGCGCGAGCGGGCGACCGATTTTGGTTTCTCAGTCGCGGTGATTTTATGCTGGAACTCTCTCGCGCTGCTCCATAATTGAAGAGTGGACTTGAATAAGGGGCTAAGTACCAATGGAGATACATATATCGCGTCCCTTATGCCAGAAGGTCGTATACGCCAATAATAATAATAATAATATGATCGATAAAAAGTACTTTTCTAAGTACCGAAAACAGGAAATTTTATTCTTTTTCCTTAAAAAGGTCATTCTAACAAAAGGGGTTAAACAGCACGCTTCGTGTCCTCTAGAAGGGGCTACGTTCCAAACGAATATTTTGGTACTTAGCCCCTTATTCAAATCCACACTTCAATTATCGAAACGAAAATCTTCCGTTATTCCCCCAGCAGGCTTCAAGTTCTGCCACGCATTCGTAACATCCACCCGATCTTCCAACGACGGTAACAGCTGACGGCGAGAGAGAGAGATTCGATGTATGTACTGTGATTAAATGGATTCTCGAACCCACCGGGAACCGTTCTAGTCGTCTCTCGCTCTATAAACCAGATCGACGATCTCTCGATTGGTCCAGACGAGGAGGGGCGAGACGGTATCGTAAAGTCGATTCTCTCGACCAAAGTTCAACCGCCGCCGATCGAATGCGTAATTTTTCGAGTCTCGCTTTATCTCCCGCGCGATTCAACGCGATCTTAATGGGTTTCGCGATACCGACGTTCGTGAAGCGCGCGTCCGGCCGACTGAAGGCGAAGTAACGCGTTTTCCGCGGGTCCGCCGCCGAAGGAATTGGCAGTGGCCGCACGGTCGAAAACCCTCTCTCCTCGCCGGGGGTCTCGTCGAACGAACTCCGTGTTTTCACCGAGTACCGGCGGAGGGTCATCAAAATTCTCTTCGCGCTCCGGCGACTCGAGAAGCTCGAACCTATATTCGGTGGGTGGTCCCGCCATCCCCGGCCGCCCCACCCGACACCCCCTCTCACCCCACGGTCGGGTCAGTCCGGATCCCGGTCGTCGATCTTCAAGACAAATATTATTCCGAAAAATTGGATTATCGTTATCGGGTCGCGCCACACTTTGGCTCTTTCTCTCGCTCTCCTCTCTCCGTCTCCGTCCTGGCGCGTAGGTGGTGTACCGGCGAACTCGCGAGAGCGTCTTTCAACCTTTTTGACTCGCGTACGTCGCCTCTCCTTCTCGCCCTTCTGCTCAATTTCTCTCCCCTTCTCTCTCTCTCTCTCTCTCTCTCGCACGCGCCTCAAAGCTTTTCGACTCCTTTCGAATTCTCCGACCCGGCTGCGCGACAAATATTTGCGGGCAGAGGGATTTCGGGGGCGGAGGAGAAGGAGGGGGGGGGGGGGGAGGGACGTAAATTTAAGAAAAATAATTTAACGGTATCAAGTGTGTTTGGTCGCCTACATTTTCCGAGCCTTATTCGGATCGCTGTATACGACGTACCGATGCGAAACCTTTCCTGCTTCCCTCGGAGATACTCTCCTCGCCCCGCGGCGCTGCGCCAAAGGCGTCGAAAGCTCTCACGCTAATTCGCGAGGCACGCGCCGCGCGCTCTCCCCGAGAATATTGAAATTCACGCTAGAGTCGAGGAGGCGTTTCGCGCATCCTGCGGCAAGGGAGTAACGGTTGTTAAAATTATACATCCTATAACACGTTGCGCGGCTCTCGAATCGAAGGCGATGGGGAGTCGGTAGACGCGTGTGCGGTAACACACGGACGCGCCCACGAACCAATACATCGACGCCTGCGACGTCGAGGATCGCAAAAGAGGGGGAATCTCTCTACCACGATAGATACTACTGGATGCGGGAGAGAGAGAGAGAGAGAGAGTGCGGGAACCTCATAATGGCGGGATTAATACACCCTTGCTTTGGCCCTCTACCAGTTTATAGAAACCTGCCCCAGATTTTCGACTACCCGAGTTAGATGAGCGTTCGAAGGGGTTGAACTTGAATACCGCGCATATCACGGATCGCGGTGTACCTACGAGGGAGGGGCGCGGATATATCCGCTTCGCGCTCGTCTCGCGCTCGCGAAGTGTTCCGACGCGGCGCTCTGAGAAGAAAAAAGGTTAAAAATTATTCTGTTAGAAGGATAATCTGAGTACGAAAGGTAAAGTGGATCGAAAATTATTCCAAGGAGGGTTAAATTTTATACCCTCTGGAAGGATAATTTTTGATCTGTTTTACCTTTCGTACTCAGATTATCCTTCTAAAAGAATAAATTTTAATCTTTTTTTTTCTCAGTGCGAGAGCTTTTCCTTCACCGCTGCCGATGATTCGCGTCGAATTCCGATTTCCCGGGGGAACGCATCGCGCGAATTGCAACCGCTCGCCGATCCGTGCGCGAAGGTTCGGGCATACGCAAAACGGTCGACAACGCGATCCCCTTTACAGCGCGAATCGTGCCGAATCGACGCGCGGTGCGGATTTGAAGCGCGATATACGGAGCGGAGCGGCAAAGAATTTCAATGCGTCGTCGATAAGATGAAAACGGTGTTGAGCTTTCGCGAAATTCGCATCAGGCTCAAGTATACCGACGACGATACGAAACGCACCCCGGTCTACCTCCGACGCGTCGACGAATCGCTCCGCGAGGGTGGATCGCGTCCCGCACGGATCGGGTTCGATCTCTCGAGCCTGCGGATGACGAGCGAGCCGCGATCCGTAATTTTAAGGTCGACCGAACCGCGGTTACCCCGGTTGAATATCGCGTCATTATGCAACCTTATAGGTACGGGGCAACCCACGGGGAAGCAACGCGCCCGCGCGCATCACGCGACGTACACACGCACGGCGAATAGAAGCGTGCGTGCCGCGCGCGAAGGCCAAAGTTGGTTTATGCCTCGGCGACGCCGAAGCGAGGAGTCGCGGGGGAGGGGACTCGGTTACGGGGGTATAGGTGAGCCCTGCGCTTGACAGGTATACCGTAGTTCGCGTTTCTGGCTGAGAGTACACGTCGAAACCACCAACCTCGTCCAGATTTCGCAGCACGGGCCGCGGCTGCTCGCATCGCCGACCGAATCGTTCGTGCATATTTCAGACGCGGGCGAGCGAAGCGGCGCGGGAGATCCTCTCGAAAGAGCCGGGTGCGCGGTGCGCTCTCTCATCGATTCGTCCCTTCCGCGCGCGGTGACATTAGCGTCATCGATCGCCTTTCCGTCTCGTCGGGAACGAGGGGGGAAAAAAACGAGCTGAGGTCTCGGCGTGAAAATTCTGGGATAGACTCGAAGTCTGCCGCAAAATCGGGGAGAATCAGCCGCTCTGTCGCGATCGATTTTTTTACGCGGATATCGGGATCTGACATGGGGGAGGAGCTTGCTTCGAAAAGTTCAATATGGCCGAAATCGGTATACTCTGCCGCAACATAGAGTGCATGGGAGTGTAGTTATTATTTATTGTTTCGGCACGCGCAGGGCTTCGCGAACCCTTTCCAACTTTCACCAGACTCGCGGGAGGACATGGGCACCCTTTGCCCTCCGCTATCGTCCATGGTTCACCTCCCATAACGTATCGACGTCGACGTATCTGCGCGTCTCCCCGGAGTTTTCCTCACGTTTTTACTCTTCCACTTTCTCGAAACTTTCTCCTCGCGTCGTGAATTGGAAGAAAAAAACCCGCCCTTGTACCGAATCGTACCCCCTCCTTTCGAGCCGCTTGCGAGCTTAATATTAATATTAATAATAATGGCTTGTATACATTAATCGAATGCCAGTCACTCGCTAAACCCACTAAACGGTATACTAGAGGAATAGCTTTTACTTCTCGCCACAAGACGGCGCATCGAGACACGTCAGATCCCAATATCCGTCGCGAAGATCGATCGCTCGTTGATTCGCGCGCATCCCTGTACCGCATCCGCGCTTCAACTGGCACCCGTCGTAGGTCAGTGAGGGGCGTCCGAACGACGTTCTAACGAGAGTCGCGTTTAAACACCGAGTTTACCGTCCGCTTACCGGGGACGGGAGTAGTTATCGGCGGGTCGGGGTGGCGAGAGAGCCGCGTTGTTTCTTCCGGAATCGCCCCCCGCTGCGTTTTCTCGAACGCGCGCCAACTCAGCGCGCGTTGCATGTTCTACGAGATTGCATAATGACATAATATTCGTGCCCGTATACTCGGCGAGCAGGTAATAAGGGTGCCACCGGACGGGGGTAAGATACCACCCGCTCGTGACTCGCGAGGGGAGTGGTTAGGGGGTGCGCTCGAGGACGACGGAGCTGACGGGCGGCGGACACATTTTTAATTAAGACAGTTTCGAGGCGTAATTAATTTTACGACGGCGCTAGCTAACGACCACCCCGCTCCAACGATTCCGCGCCGCTCTAGCGCAGCCTCGGCTCTCCCCCGCTCTCTCTTCTTCTCGAGCCATCCCATCCGCGCACCCCCATCCCCCGATACCCGTGAGTTCGGGCTTTTAATAACATTGTTTTCGCCCTTTACGAATTCTCGATAATTCCGGATTTTTCGAGCGCACCGAACCGTACACGATCTCGAGATCCTCGAGTCGGTATCGACATCGTGCCCGGCGTTTATTTTTCCCCGGTGACGTCGGTCGCGCCGTGATATTCCTATTTTTTTCGAAAAATTAGACGCGAGTCACTGACACGTCAGAGCGTCGGTGTTTGTAACCCGCGGGAAACGAACGATGACTCAACGACGATTTAAAACGTTCACCCACGCGTCAACCGAACCGCTGCCTCGAGATCGTCTCGCGCCCGAGACACCCCGCTATACGAATACCGAGCCAAGTACGAGCCGAGGAGAGGACAACGATCAATCACGACTCGCCTAGCCGTCTTATACCCGTCGCGACGTCCTCCTCGCGAGTATCGGTATCGCTGGAGCACGGATCCGTCACGACCGATCGAACGCGGTACATACATACGCGCGCGTGTCGTCGTCTCCTCGTCGAGTTTCGTTCGAATTCAATCGCCGCGCGGTGACGCATTTCGGTGTACCGAGCGCGAGAAGGTAGATGGCGCTTCGCCGCCGCACGATCGCGACCTCGACACCCGTTTTCAACACGTACCGGAACACTTCTCGCCGCGTACGTCGTCGAGCGCCGCTCCGATAACGCGCACGGGTCTCGGAGGACGGAGGATAAGGTCGTGGAAGCTGCGGCAAGGCGGGTGCGAACGTGGCCACCGCCGCATAAGTATTACAACGCGACGGGATGAGGAGAGATGAGAAAGGATGGAGAGAGAGAGGGGGGGGGGGGGGAGATAGGCGCGATTTCTCGGTCCCTCCTATTTTTTTTTCTTTCTGGAAACTACATTTTTTTTTCTACCTCCACGACAGCCCGAATATTTATTGAAGCTGCGGATTATGCAAAGGGGAGCTCCGAGAATACATTATCGCCACGCTTGCTCCTGAAAATGCGGCAGGTGTCTGGCTTTGGCGCTCGCGAGATATCACGTCGTCTTATTAATTATCTCTGATAATACGAAAGTGTGAGATTCCCTTTGATTAATTGCGATATGAAGGTTTCGTGGGTTTTAACGAGGACTGCCAAAACTGCCGATCTCAAATTGAGACACATTCCGAAGTTTCATGAAATCCTTCAATCAATCCTTCGAGTCACGGGACAAAGGCGTAGTACGGATGCGTGGTCTGTCTATGTATACGAGGGCAGAGAGTGAAAAGTCCGATACTTTTTAAATCAAACACTTTCTGTTGAAATAAATGAGCAGTTCGTAAAAAAGAAAATTTTTAATTTAAAAAGTATCGGACTTTTCACTCTGCCCTCGTGTGCTGTGAATTGGTGAAAATCACTGCACGGCTATGATTACTTTCCGCGCTGCACGCCCCCGTTTTAACGATCGGTAATAGCGCTTCGCTCGCTTCCGGCGGTAAACAAGACGAAGGTCGTCGTGTTGGGCGACGCCGCGTCGCTCCACTTCTATGATATTAGGACTTATCTCACCTTTCGCGCAGTCGGCCACATTGACACGCTCCCGGTCACGATTTGTCGTTCCTTTGTAGTACCGCGACGGCGAACGAAAGCAATAACCTTTGTTGCCGGTTTATCTGCCGTTAAAGGAAAAACGGCCTGTTAACTTCTATACACAGAGAAGCGGCGCGCGTTATCCGATAAATGCGACTAAAACGACGAACGTTGCGTTTACGGACTCGCGCGCGTCGCGTCGCCGCGAACGATTCCCAGGAAAGTCGTCGAACGGTCGCGGACGCGGCGTTCCGCTTTCGTCGAAATTACCGTGCCTTGTCGAACGAGTGGTGCAGTGTTTGAGAAAATATTCCGAGGCGTTGACAGCTGAGTGTTGTAATGTGAAAAATGCGCGTGTCGTAGAATGTTCTTCCGAAAAGCACAACAATTGAAATTCGTATCTCTCTTCCGAATTTTAAATCGCGCGTCGTATTTCCAAATGACGTTGCGATAAAAGCGAAAGGAAGCTTAAACTCTCAGACGAGCGTCGAGTTGGGCGAAACGTGAATTGTATGCAAATGCTCGGAGTCTGGCGCTCGTTAAAAATTTCGGGAAGTGTATAATTTACCGATTGTATTGCGCAATCAACGGGAGGGACGCGGCAAGTGTCCAGGGCTTCTCCAACCCCACCGGACGGCTGGACGGTGGTCATTCAATTCGGAGCTCGAAATGTTAAAGGGTCGTCGGTCGTTGTGGCCGGCTCCTCCGCGAGAAGTGCCGGGTGATCTCCCGCAGGACGTCGGGGAGCGCAGCGTAGTCGCGTCGGTGCAGCAACGACGCTCCTCCCGGCCGTCCTGCAAGGTAATATTTAGTATTCCCGCAGCGGTGGCTGTCGTGGCTTATAATATTTTGCGTCATATTAATATTCCAGAGAGAGATATACTCCCCCTCCCCCCCCCCCGGAGCTACGGTGGTTACACGGCTGCTGCTCCCCCCTCCCCACCTCCCATCCTGAACCTACTCGGAGCATCTGACGGCGATAGTGCTGGCTGCGCGTTCGAGTGCATGACTGCGTTACAAGAGTACCTGTACATTTTCGTAAAGATCGAAATTGTGTAGATCAAGCTCTAGACCACCCTACCTACTCGGTATATTTTTTCACGTTGATTCCAGAAATGACAAATTTATCGCAGACGATTTTTTGAGGGAAACAATTTTGTTCGTCTCAGAAAGAGTCATCGATATATCTTATATTTCCCTCGAGATATCGACCCAATAATCGTGCTTTTCGTTATCGGTGCGAGAAAATACACAATACAGGAGGGTGGTCGAGCGTTCGATTCCAGAAATGTTTATCTTCAGATAAAATGTCAAGCGGCTAACCGATCGGGCGGAACATTTTATCGAGTCGAATAATTTATTTTTCGATGGATTCCATTATTTGTAGCGGGAGCGCAACGGCACGATTAAAATTTGCCCACCTCACCCTCACTCAAAAAAATTTGGCCACAACTAGAAAATTATAGTAATTGCAGTGATAATTTTCTTCGCAATAGCAAGAATTCTTGCCACGCTAGCAATATTTTTCTAGCTGTGTCTGAGGCAGCCAGAAATATAGCTGGATTAGCTAAATATTTGTTTCAGTGCTGAATAAAATACCCACACGCGCGACGCCTGTCGATTCGATCGACATCGTATATCCACCGCGCGTCAACGTCGACGCTGCCACCGCGAATATATTTCCGCGTAACGATATTGTGACGTAGCGGTTGAGGGAGGGATCGCGGTTGATGCGGAGCGAAGGAGAAGGTGGGCGAAGCGGGGGAAGAAGACGGGGAATGGGAGGCGGAGCCATTTACGGGCACATAAGCGGTTTCTATTGTCTATGAGTATAATAGAGTAATCTCGCGGTGATGCGCCGCGGCGGCAGCCTCCTACCTTCGCTAACCGATATATTCAAATGCGCGCGTGTAAATATCGCCGCCGCGCGTCCCGGAGGGACGCCGTGCTCTCTATAAACGCAGCGTCCGGTAGCCGCTGCGGCTTCTGTGTAGATACAATACGGCGGTAACCGCGATCGCCGTTGTCCGAAACTTCCAAGCAACGGGACCAATTATCTCGACAGAGTACGCAATCTCGCTTCCGATCGGGAAGCGAGCGCTTTTATCGGACAACCGCGATGCGGTGCGGAAGTCTCGATCGACCGCATCGCGGGTCGTCGCCGCTGTTGAGGAAGCCCCACCGACCGATCGCGTGGATGGAAATATTCGACCGAGCGTCATAGAATAATAACGCGTTTCGACGTTGTACCATTTGTACTCTCGGCTTACATTTTCAGCCGGTTCCGCACGATTTGCGAATTCGACGAATATCGTCGCGGAGATACCTACTCTCTGTAAAATTTCCGTCCGGCAAACAATTTTTCGATTTGGAGGTAAAGTCTCGCCGGTTAGAGGGAAACGCAAGTCCCCGCTATCAGAGCGGGGCTCACCCCGTCGAACGACCCGCGGCGAGACGCAGCATCCGACGACACCTGGGGTCGAAGATGTACAGGTCTCTTTCTTTAATGGACCGTAACGAGCGTAAGATAGCGGATCGACGGGGGATCGTAAATTAGAAAATTCTCGAGGAGGGGAGAATGTTTAAATCAAGCGGCCGACCCGCCAAAGGCCATAAACGATCCTTAATGTCGGAGATGAACGACCGGGATCTTTGTATAACTTCACCCTCGGGGCACTCGATCCTTGGACCGGATCGCGAGAGGAGTCCCTTTTAAGGCAGGTGTGCGAGTGCCTTACCTGTCCGGAACGAAAGTACAGTCCCCCCTAAGAGCGGCGCGTCGTCGCCACGAAATATCGGCGTTTCCTTACAGCGTTATGATCACTCGTGAAAGAGATCTCGGTTATCGCCGGAGCACGATGCGCGCGTTCCTCTCATTTTCATTTAACGTGATTTTCCACCCGCGCTTTGACGTTCGTCCGATGACCGAATATTTTTCATTTTCCGCAACGGCACCGGCGATTATTTCGCTCGGCCGTCAATGAAAAATCCCACTCGACGACGGGTACTCGACGGGAAAAACAGGACGTTGCAGGAAGTAGTTGGTTGGTTAAAAAATCCGCGTAGCGAAACGAACGAAGCCGCGACACGTCCAACTGGCGTGTTCATCGAAGCCGACGCGGGAAGCGTTCGCGAGGGCCGTTACGAACCCGAAAGTCGAACCGAACAAAGTTGTGCGAGGCGCAAAAATCTCGAAATGCCGTAAATTCGCGGGAAGCGGAAAAATGATCGCCCATCCGACCGCGTGAAAATATTATGCGATATCGAAAGTCTGCAGGCGACAACGAGCGTTATTCCTCAAAAACGGATATTTCAATCGACGCGTCGGTACGATACCGCCAGACCAGCGATAATATTTGCAAGTTGATGCGGTGCAACGCGCGCGCGCGTGCGTCGCAGTTTCGCGTGGACCGATAATTTAAAACCGGAAGAGCGATAAATGAATATCATTGATTTGGCAATAAAATCGCTTTGGACGGCGATTTTCGATACATCGGCCGCATTTAATTACCGTGTCGACGATATTTATCGCGGAATTTTTTCCATCATCCGAATTTAATCCTCGCGCGCCGAGAAAGAATCTTCCTCCACGAACGAAAATGTCCATTCGGTGCAGTCTTCGACCGAACTGTCCGCCGCAGGTCTCGAACAGGTGCAACGCCTGATTCTCGTCCGAGCTTTCGAAACCCGTCCGGCTTTGAGGGAAACGATCGTTGTCGCCGTCGCCGCTGTCGCGTTATAAGGGGCATTTCCTCCGACGCGCGCGGTTTCGCGTACCAACCGTGCGACGAGTCTCACCGCGCGGATCGATCGGATGGAACGCCACGGCGGGTCTATGATGCGACTCGCGCTACGAGGCCGCGGTAATCGCGCTCTACACGCTCGCAGCGTGACGAAACTCCGGAGGGAGCGTTTGAGAACCGCATCGAGAGGTGGCTAGGAAGGATCTACCTCTTCTTCTCTCCCCGTCGCTCTCTTCTCCCGCCGCCGCTCTCCATCCTCGCCGCACCTCGACTCGATAAGGTGCGAGGTGAGATGAGGTGGGTACCTACCGGCGCGCGCGGGAGCGACGGGCAAGAGAGAGAGAGAGAGGAACGGGAGGAGACGAGGAACGATGAGCATCTTACGCGAGCAGACTCCATAAGCAACCGCCCCCCCCCCCCTTCCCCGGGCCGCCCCTCGAATCCTCGCCCTTAAATCTTCGAACGCAGATGCCGGAGAGCTCCCGTATTTTATATTCACCTCAAATCATGCATATTTAATCGCAGAAGCGGCCCGATCTAGTTTCCAAGGGTTAATCGCACTACCGAATCTCGAGTGCTCGCCGGGGCGTTCGTGGGAGATTTTGCGCGCGCGCGCGCGCTCTCTCATTCCATCCCCCCGAACGTCTGAATCGTCCGCGTGGAATCCGAGTAGGCTGCACCGACGCGTGTATACATATAATATAGTACGCGCCGCCGGGGGTGTTCGCCGAGCGGTGTCGAGCGAACCGGAAGCGTTCGGATAACGCGGAGGCGGACTGAACGCTAACGCGTCAAAGAACACTCCGGATCCGTCGTTCGCAAAACACTGCTCGCCCGCTTTTGTATCCGACCGTATTCAGCCCCCGCCGCGATACCGCGACGCGCGTTTGATAGGACGATTCGGTCCGGTGCGCCCCGTAAAGCGCGTCTAGTGCGATATGGTTTTTATACGTACGCGACGCGTTCTCCCGCCGCTTTCACCCTCTCTCTCTCTCTCTCTCTCTCTCTCTCTCTCTCTCTCTCTCTCTCTCTTTATGGACCGTCAAATGAAATATATCGCGCGCGCGATAGGCCTGTCATCGGTGGTCAGCCGTTAGCCGATGCCGGGGTGAACCTACGCCGGGGTACGGCTGTCCTCGAGCTGGTTATCTCTTCATCCGCGGGGAAGCTTTTTCTTCGAGTTAGTATCGCTTTTGTATCGCGAAAGGTATAATTAAATCGGGAGGAAAAACAAGATAGGAAAAAATGACGGGGTTTATCGCCTTTCTATCCAGTGCATCGAGAGATACACGCGGTAACGCGTAAAGTCAAAGTTATCGACCAATTCTATAAAAGCGGAATAGGGTAGACGTACCAGTTATTAGCCACTTCCCAGATTTTTGTCTTATAACTAAGATATGTGCTTTAAATTGCCTCCTTAAGGTTTAAAATCGCTGATCAAACAGTATAAGCTGACGTGACACAAATACATGCACCTGGTTATTAATGGTGATGAGTGGCTGTAATAGGGAAAATCGGCAGTTTTTCCTTTTTATGGTTTTTTTTTCATTTTACGGAAAAAGATCGTTATATTTTTTTTTCCATGAATTGCTGCAAGAAAACTATACAATCTATCATTTAGCACCACAGAATGTAACGATATATTAATTCTTTACACAAAATACAAGGCATGACATTTAAAAAATCCTGCAACATGGCTATAACCATGGTACACCTACCCTAAAGTTAATCCAGGCTCAGCTCCCGTTAAACGTTCATCTCGAAGTTGAGCCGGGTCTTCGGCCCGGTCTGATAAAACCGGTCTCGCGTTTCAAATCTTTCGCTCGCGACTACGCGAATGTACGGAACGGAATTTAGGCATGTTTATCTGATCTGCGGTCGGTTGGGTAAAAAAGGCGCCTCGCTACGCGCGTTTTCCTCGCCGAGACGGTCGACCGACCGGAATGACACGGCGCCGCGGTACGCGAGCAGTGGATGTAAGAAAGTTTCGTGTTTATGAAAGATGCAACGGGCGAGTTATCGCCGGCGTGAATTTTTCATCGCCTTAACTCGGCCCGAGGTCTCGGGCGTCGTGCCGCGTCTCGGTTACTTCCGATCGTAGCCGAGTATCATGGGTGGCGGCAGTATACGTGGGATCGGAGAAAGAGAAGTTATTCGACCGGTCTCGAGAGGGAGATTCGATCCCGCGAACGGGGAAAGGGCCCGTTCCCTCTTTTCGAGTACGAATGGAGCACATCCGCTCGGAGATAAGACGCTCTGCTCGCGATGCAAGTGCGGTATAAAAAACTCGCCATTTTGTTTGCAGAACGGAAAACGCCCCCTTTCCGAAGCGTTAATTAGTCTCGCACGCGTGTTTCCGCAAAATCGAAGAACATCGCTCGGTTTTGTTTTCGCGAATCGACACCTCGATCTGTACACGCGAGGGTGGTTATATGTATGTATATCGTTGGGCATCCCCCTATACGGAAGAATTCTTCGACTCTTCGAGGATTTTGAGGATCTCGCGATGGGAAGAATCGCGATAAGGAAGGAGGAGACTGTAGTCGCGTGGACACTGGAAATAGAAGACACGCGAATAGAGCGAACGAGTCTCCTCTCAAAAGTCGAGATAGCATGAAGAGGGAAGAAGCAGAAGAAGAAGAAGAAGCCTTTATTTTGCTCTAGGGCCGCAGAGGCCCTCTGAGAACACGCAAAAGGTCAGAACAAATGGATAACAAAGAAAGCAGCTGAGAGAGTAAACGAGTGAAAAGAGATAAAGTAAATAATAGATAATAGAACGGCCTAGACTGAGAAAATAAGGTAAATGAAAAATTTTTACAAAACAAATAATACGGACCAAACTAACAAAGTAAAGTATACTAAGTGGAAGTAAATGAGGAAGGAAGGAAGGAGGTAGGGAGGAAGAGAGAGAGAGAGAGAGACAGAGAGAAAATGCCACTACGGTAGATAGGAGAAATTCCTTTCCGCGAGGGGCGTGGACGGGATGGCTCATCCCCGCGGTGCATCTCGCTGCACGCCGACGTTATTTCGTATCTCGCAGGACACTTCGGGCAACGAGGACGTCCTGTCTCGCACACAGCCTGAATCCGTAACGAGCCCGCCGGCACATATCCGCAGGCCTCGCTCGAGCCCTCCGCCTCCTCTCTTCTCGCTACACGCGGCATCCTCCTTCGCGTCTCTCCTCGCCACGGACCGCGCGATAGCGAGGCTTGCCGGTGCCGTGAGTGCAATTCCCGCGCGTCCTTTCAGCTCTTCGCTTTCGGACATCGGATCCCGTTCGGAATACCGAACCCCGATCCGGAGCGCCGGGAGCGATTCGAGCTCGCAATTAAGTACGTATACGCGAGCACTCGAAAGGGGCAAACAAACATAGTATATCCGGGCGCAAAGTGGCCCGGGCTGAGGCTCCGGTAGAGCCATTTGCGCAATAAATGGCCATTCGCGGTATCGACGTCTGAATACGCATCGTTTTGCCGTAGTCGGCAGGGGATGTCGAAAAAATTACGGTTTCTCTCTCTCTCTCTCTCTCTCTCTCTCTCTCTCTCTTGGTCTACCGCCGTGCGCACCGCTTCTTACGATGCACCGCACAAGACGACTCGCTTGAAAGACAATCAACGGACGTAGCACAACAATAAGAGATAAGCAAAGCAGGAGAGACGCACGCATAAGAAACTCCGAGACGACGGGACACAGCGCGCAAGTAGCAATCACACGATACACAAGACACTGTGGAGCTGTCTCGCGCGTCGCCGTCGCCTCTCGAGTCGAACGAGCGAGAGCACACTACCTTGAGAATCGCGCGACGACGTCGCTGGAAGCTGCTGCCGGATCGGTAGCGTCGCGGCGATGGAGAACCGGCGAGAACTTCCTCGTGGACGATGTGGGCCGGGGGGGTACGCGCTCTTCCTCGTGGCCTCGATGAAATTTCGCGCGCGTGAGAAGGTCGATCGATCGGCCCCGACCGTTGCACACGTGTGTGTACCTTTATTCAACTACGCGAATCTCGCCTCTCGATGCGACACCAGTCCTCGAGGCGCATCGCACTCCCAACGACGACTCACCGACGAAGAGACACGCGCGAAACCGACGACGACGACGTTCCCGATCCGTCGCGCCGCCCGACGCGTTCGACCCTTCGACGACAACCCTTCGGACATCGGTCCGTGGATCTCCACTCGCGCGAACGTCGGGCTCCCCTCGTTCGCGTCGCTACATCGATCGCGATACGATCGGCGACTCCGAGACGCGTTTTCCGTTCTCTCGCGCTTCCTTCCGCCTCTCCTCTCGCACGGACACTTGCTCCTTCCGTCGCTCTTCCAGCGTTCGCTCCCACGGAACGACGAGAAGCGAGCGACACCTCGGACCTCCGCCTCCGCGCGCGCGCGCACGCACACACACACAAACACGTCTATCTCGGGCCGGCGATCGTTCCGGGATCGCGAGAGGCTGCGCGAGATCGGCCGAGGGCCTCGAGAGGGAGAGGAGGCGGGCGAGAGCTCCCTTCGACGGATCGCGGAGACGGGCGGAACGCTCTCTTTCTCTGTCTCTCTCTCTCTCTCTTTCTCTCGACGATGCGACAAAGAACGCACGCTTCGCTCGGGCGTCCGGGTCGGACTGAACATCGCGCGGGCGTCGGGACGCTCGTTGGCCCGCTCGACGTCGAGGTACCGTCGCCCCCCACCCGGAGGAGCCACGCTTCGGCTTTCCTCCCCTTTGGCCGCCGCCATCCGCGCCGCCACCCCTCGCGAGGGGCGCCCTTAAAGCCCGTTCGCAACGGCGCTTTTCGTCGCGCGCGAGGGAAAGCGGTCGCGGATGAGTCTCGGAATCTTCATCAACCATCGCGCCGCGAAATCGACGCGAAATCTCGGTCTAAAGTTAATCCCCCCCCCCCCCCCCTCCCGATGGGAAAATCGACGCGACACCTCTCGAGAGAAGAACCGGGCGGACAAAAGTTCTCCCGGGGCAACGAAACGGCGCGTGGCTTTTTCGCGTCATTCGCCAAGATTGAAAACACAGAATTACTTGTCGGGGTTTCGCACGAGGGGCTAAAAATGGTAATCCGATCGTTTTCCCGGTACCTATACGCCGAGGCTTTTCCGCGCGCACCCCGGCTCTAAACCTGCCTGCAGCGCGCCCCCTCCCCTACGCGCCTTATACCGGGGCGTGCTCGACCCGCGTCTTCTATACCTATACGGACCTTTTATCCGTTTTCCCAAAGAATTCGATGAAAGGGGAGCGTAGGCGGGGCGGAGTGATATTACACGCACTTTTTAGGCCGCCGGATTTCAATGCGTATAAGTATTTCGCGGGCCGCGCGGATCTCGCGCGTGAAGGAGGAGACGGAGGGTATATGGGAAACAACCCCGAAACCCGTCGCATCCGGAATGCACGCGGGGACGGAGAGTGTAGCGCGGTGACGTCCCAGTGTTCCTTCCCCTTTTCATCGCCGAAATACTCGGAGTCGTTTCGCGACGCCCCTCTCGCGATTATTTCGTCGTCGCTGATGGAAATTGCGCGCACGGCGAATTGGGATGACGACTGGAAAAAAATGTTCGTATCTTTCAATTCAATTTGTAATCCGTATACGTATTCGATATCACGTGAAAAAGATGCCCGAAAAAAAATTATTACTCGCTGAGTTATAAGCGCATTTCTCTCTGCTCAATTATGACGTCATCGAGGAGCCGTGAAAGACGCACTTATGCCAATGAACGAGTGCGAGAGAGATAGGTTTACTTGAACGATGACGTATGCTGCGTTTCCAAGTGTCGTTGTACGGCTCGGATAAAGCCGAAAATGAAAAATGAACAGATACGGGGTTGACAATTTTTTCCAAATTTTTCGAATCATTAATAAATAGGAAGGATGGATCACGCGTCCGTCGAAAGAACACGTGCGCCAGTGCGCATTTGTATTTATGACTGTGATACTATTAAACGGTACGAACCGTTGTGTCTAATTCAAGAAGCGCATTTAGTTTACTTTCTCTTAACTCTGCCATCGGTAAGTACTGTTTAATAGTATCACAGTCATAAATACAAATGCGCACTGACGCACGTGTTCTCTCGACGGACGCGTGGTCCATCCTTCCTATCGCATACTTTCTACAAAGAAGAATTTCGATGTTTCACATCTAACAATTTTTCTATAAAAACTGTTTTATATTATATGTTATTTTAGAATTTACTCAGTTTCGCAGAATTCCTTAAAAATAGAACGTTTTACATGCTTTCTATGAAATTATAAGAATTTTGGAAAACCACGGGTGTTTTCAGGGAATTATAATATTATTTTGGGAGAATGTTTTAGAAAATGATTATTTTACTTTTTCTGATAAATTCTAATAAACTACACTCAGAAAAATACTTGCTAGTTTGGTACATTTATCATTATTATTATTATCGCTGTCATAATTATTTATTAGCATTACTGCAACTATTACTTATACTTATAACTATAACTTATAACTATACTTATTCTTATAACACCTTACAACTTGCAGCGTAACCTAGCCATTAAAGAAGCACCTAGCCCTGCCTAGCCCTAAAAATGTGACACGACCTAGCCACAGTCCAAAACACCTAGCCTCACATAGCCACCCACCTTGCCCTACCTAGCTGAATACCTAGCCTCTATACCAACCTAGCGCCACGCAGCCATATCACGTTGAAACCTAGCTTGACCTAGCAGAGGTTCAAGGCCTCGCTAGGTTTCAACGTGATATGGCTAGGTGAGACTAGGCGTTCCTGCTAGGTTGGCTATGTGAGGCTAGGTGTTTTGGGCTAAGTGGCTAGGTCGTGTTACATTTTAGGGCTAGGTAGGGCTAGTTTAAGGTAGGTTTCAACATGATATGGTAAGTCTAGGTATCCGGCTAGGTTGGTTTTTTCATGGAAAATCATCGATATCTCTCGGCGATCCTTTATTTAAATGTTATTTTTAAACGTGCTAACCAATGATTAATCTATCCTCATGCTTTCATTAATGAGGGGCGTGCCGCAGTTCGCCAGGATCTTGCCCGCTGGTGGAGCGTAGACACCCTGGCCGTCTGCACCTACCCGCAGGTACAAATAACAGCGTCGGATAACCGACGTTAACGAGTCAAACCGCGTCCGATCGACATACACGGCACGTTCCGTGCACTCGTAGGAACGGACTTCAGGCGTACGTACCGCGCGCGCACACACGCGCGCGCACGCGCGAGAGAATACGCCGGAGATACCGACACGGACGGGGATCGGCAACAGATCCTCCCCGAGGGATGCATTATACATGTGCCGGAGCGCCTCCTCGCCCCTCAGCAAGGGGTAAATCTCAACCTCCCCGGCCTAACCCCCACGCCATCGTTTTGAAGATTGATAAATAATATTATTTCCTCTACCCACCCCCCTGGTTTCGCGGACCATCCCTTCCAATTTACGCGTTCCGTAGCCATTTCTGATCCATTGTAATTTTCGCGAATTTTCCAGAGGAAATCCAAGATTGAAATTTGTTTCTATTAGTTATACAAATAAGTTATAGGAGACTTGCAAAAATTCAAAATTCATTTTGGAAAAAAGTAAAATACATCTATTCGTCAAAATAATCCTCCTCATTTTCAATGACCTTCAGCCATCTTTTAGGCAATTCACGGATATCTTCCGCAAAGAAAGTATCATCTTGAGAGAGATGAGGAGGTTATCGACCCATTTTTAAACTCCTTCAAATGATTCGAATCGGACATCAGACAATTCGTTTTGCATTTTCCGAAGCAAGTGAAAATCAGTTGGAGCTAATCTGATGAATACGCCGAGTGTTGTACAACTTCCCACCCAAGAGCCATTAACGTATTTTTGACCGGTCAACCCACATAAGGCCTGGCGTTGTCGTGGAGCAGTTTTACTGGGCGTTTTCCTTTGCCGGTAAATGGACGCTTTTGGTTAATTTCTTGGTTCAATCGTATTAATTGTTGACGATGGCGATCGGTAGTAACTGTCTGGCCAGGTTTCAGAAGTTCATAATTGAGTACGCCTTTCATATCTCACCAAATACACAGCATGACTTTGTTACAGTGAATATTGCGCTTTGGCGTCGATGTCGTCGGCTCGCCGGAGTCAACCCGATGATATCAGCGTTTCGGATTATCAAACTAAATCCACTTTTTATCGCCGTTCATAATTTTCCACAAAAAAAGACTTTCTTTATAGCTCATTGTAAAGATTCAAGCATATGTCAAAAAAGATGACTATTTTTATTTGCTCCAGTCAAAGAGTGTGGTACACACTTTGTTCCTTTTCGAATCTTTCCTATTGTTTCGTAAAACTTCGATGGTTCTACCGCGAGCATTCCGTTCCTACGGCGCCGGTCGGCCGACCTGCGACAAATCGTCGGCGAATTATTTTATTGCGAGGTTTTCTCGAAAGTCCTGGTCGTCCACCTGAATAGGGGTTAGTTCAAATAATTTAATACTGCATTCACAACAGTACTGAATATAATATATATTAGATTCAAAGAGATACAGTAGTTTGATGATTTAACCATGGTTTACAATTAGATACAATGCGAGGTTGATTTCGAATGAGATGTGTTGCACTATGATTCGATGCGATTGACTCGATACAGGGACTCGATCGTTCCTGTTTACAATTAGCGGATGATACTGAGCTTGCGGGAGACGAGCCGTCTAACTGGAGATGCACATTCGCTTGGATTACATTACATTACATAGCGGATGATAATGAGATTGCGGGAGATGAACAGTCTAGCTGGCGAAGCACACTGCACTACATTGTATTACATTACATTACATTAGATTACATTACGATAGCGGATGATACTGAGATTGCGGGAGACGAACCGTCTAACTGGAGAAGCACACTCGACTACATTGTATTACATTACTAAACGCACGTTTGGTTCCGTCTTATATAACTTACATCTGACAGTAATTGCAAGACTGTGGTGATAGCGTAGGCTGATGCAACGTGCCCTGATTGGCTGAAAAAGGAATGACGGTGGAACAAAAGATGACGCTGGGTATTTTTCGAGTTCCGTACCTAACGGGCAAGAGCACTGAAATAGATATTTCGCGCGACAACTCCGCACACGCCACACACGCACTCGCTATACGTTGATGTGTGCTGCAGTGCGTGCGTATACACGCGCGTAATGGTTCGCCTACGAGTCACATCTCGCGCGTAGACGTTCGATTTTTCATTTGTAAACCCCACCGTCGCGACATGTCGATTTTAAGGATATCCTACGCATGACGAACTCGGATCTCGGCAGAATTCACTCCGTATATGACTGCGGGTCTCGCATCAGTCGCGCGACGGTCGGTCGCCTCGAGACGCGAAACCTATCTTCACCTTCCCTCCGACCCCGACGATCGCGTCTTCGAAGCGACCTCCGCCTACGCGAAAAGGGGTTAGCGACGGTTCGAGCGACGGTAGCGATATCGCAGAGTAGAGGGGGCGAAAAGCACTCGCGAAGTTTCCTACGCGCGGCGAAACGAGTAGCACTCCCGTCCGATCGTAAAACATCCCCTTCCCCACCCACTCTCGCCCCCCCCCCCCCCCCCCGCGTAACCTACCAACACCTAAGCGCACGGCACCCATAACGGATCGGTTGTTTAGAAACTAGCATGCCCGTTAATGGTTCCCGGGGTCTTAGCGGGCGATCCACGGGAAAATCATGGGGCTCAGCGACTATAGTCGACACCGGGCCGGAGTTCCGTACGCGCGCGGAGGCGCGATAACTTTCCCTTCGGTAAACTCTCCCCGGCAAGGGCCAATTGGGAATTAGTCTCTCGTTAACGCAGTTTACCGGTGTTTACACCGGCGTTTACGCCGCGAGCCCGCTAAGTATAGCTGGACGCAGGACACGTGTTAGCGCTCGTCTCACCCCGAAATAGACGACCGGGGTGTTTTCCCGGGGTGGTCCGGAGGTCGAAATCGTCGCGAAGCGCCAAAAATACGCTCGGGCGTCCCTGCCGCGGTAAAACCGCCACGGGGCTCGCTCCCTTTCGCCCCTACCGCCGTACACCGCGCGATAGTCATCGCGCTACACCGACACTCCGGCGCGCGTCCCTCTCTCCAACCCTCTTCCGGTCTTTCCTCCCTCGCGCTTACAGTTCGGGCGCGAGTCACCTCGCCCGACGCGCACTCCTCGTTAGACACCGCGTCGAGGATACCGATACTCCGGGATACACGTATCGATCGCGAGGAAATAACGCGTCCGATTTAATCGAATTTACATCGTCAAATCGAGATCTCGCGACGAATCTCCCCGTTTCGATTCTCTTCTCACGGGAAGAGAAAAGAAAATTTAGCGACCCGAACCACACCAGCACCATCACCACCACGGAGTACCGATCATCCCTCCGTCCTACGTAATCTTCGACGCGATTTCCAACGGGATCCCGATTACGTTCCCTCCTCTTTCTCCCTCTCCTTTCAAGTGCCACCGCGCGACGGCGGGAGAGATTTCCAGGGCCGCGAAGGGTTTCGCTCAGCACTTATCGGCGATCTACAATCTTTCCATCGAATATTTATTTATTCATGAGCGAGGATATATACGAAACGGGAACGGTTTCCTTTCGTACGAACGAGGACACCGCGTCGCGTCGCACGAAACCTCTACTCCGTATACATATACGCTACGGACTTCCAAAGTAGCCCGCGCCCCTTCCCGACCGCGCCGGAAACTTCGGGACGACCCGTACTACCGCCACCGCCTGTGGCACCGTCGATGGCCGGGCGGAATCTCCTTTCGTCCACCGCGATCTCCCCGTCCGATAGGATTTCTCGGGACCGTTTCCCTCCCCATCTCGAGCGCGCGACAAGGCGGAATATATATCTCCCGCCGTAGAACGTTCTTTGTACCTCTACTCGGCTCGCTCGGTCGCGGCCGCGAGGAGCGCCGGGCAATTTGGTAGACGAAGCGCGCCGCATCGCGCGCACTCGACAATCACGGACGTTTCCCTCGTCCCGCGCGAAACGTCCTTCCTCTCGCCACGCGTTCGGCGGGCTGCCGAAGAATATCCGTAGGAGCAAGAACGCCGTCGGTATTGTTGTCGGCAGACGGAGCGACAGAAGTAAAAGTGCTTTTCGAGTACGCCCCCAGCTGGGTTCATTAGTAGACTGAAGTAGCTTGCGCGCGCGCGCGCGTTCGCACGCCGTAGGGGCCTTTTGTACTTGTGCACACGGGGCTCGCGTGCGCGGTAACTCTCGACTACACGGCGACGGCGCTTCCTCCGGTAGAGATAGCGAGCGGGGCGGGGACACTGAACCGCGAGCCTCTAGCGTCTCGACTCGCGCTGCCGGCTCCCAGACCCTTGAGCACGCGCCGAAAAAGTCTCGACGCTCGATCGCCCTCGCTCGGTCCCTTCGAAGCGCGAGGCGGGTGACGAAGGCTTCGCGCGAGCGCGCGACGTCCTGAAGTCGCGTCGAACGCTCGTTGAATCGCGATTACGACGACGTTGTTCCGTCGTCGCGATAACACCGACCGATCGTTATCGCACTGCTCCGACGATGCGCTTATTCGTCGCGATCCGAGGGCGAATCAAATCGCACACCTACGCGCTCACCGCACGCGGTCGGCGCCGAACGAACGAACGCGAACTTCGTATACGTATACCGGGCGGCTCATTTATCTGCATTAGCCGCTCCATATTCGCCGGCCCTGATTGGACTTTTTAGACGTCTGCCGCGCGACTGCGGGAATATTAAATTTAAATTAATATTTTGGTTCGCGGTCGAGCTTAATGGCCGTTCATTTATCAAAAGGCCGCGGACAGATACGTGGCCTTTTGCTACCGAGTCAGCCTCCCCTCCGCCCTCTCCGCAAAGCGGTACGGGTAATTCGCGATCGAGCGATGCCCGCGTCAGCCTCGCATCGCGCGTCGATAAAAACAGACGAGCGAGATGGTGGCCGCCCGCGTGTGAAAATGTCGAATCCCCGAGAAAATATTCAACGCGCGTAATCGCCGCGCTCGGTGACGTCGTCGGGAATCAACGTTCGCGCCTCTTTTCGCCTCCCTCGACTCGTCGACCCCCTCCCTCCCTCCCTCCCCCTCCGCCCTCGTGAAACCCTTCGTTCTCGCAATTCCCTCGTGGCCCGCGGCTGCGAGTCCCGACAAAAGGACCGGCGAAACTTCATTCGCGATATTTTGCATAAACCTCTGACGCTCGAAAGTGCTCCGGCAGATCCCCGGTTGATCCCCCCGTGGAAGTATTTTTTATCTCACTTCGCGTATTTACGCTCGTCACCCGTCATTCCTCGACTCGTCGTTATATCGAATGTGGGTATACGGATAAGTGGCTCTCGCCTCTCGCTCCTGCACTCTCCGGTCTACCGTATCAATTTCAAAACTCCTTCGAGACTTTGGGATATATCACGGACGCGCGAGAGGTACCCACGCACCGCTCGGGCTATCCGATACGTCGAGCAGCAGGCGTTGAACCGCTTGAAGACGAACTGGAGACGATATTCCGAGTTACGTCGACAACGGGAGTCAAACTGCGATCGAGCCTCGCGGAAATACTCAACATTTGTATCCGCTGATATAAATTATTCCACGCGCAGGCCATCTACCTGTCCCTTTCCAATGAAAAAAAGCTCCGATCTTATATTCCTCGTCCCGTCGCTACACATATATCTACGTCTTACTTTCGCGCCGCTCATTATCCGCTTCGTCTTATTTTTGTTTTCCCTTTGTTATCTCCCGTGTAACTTATCCGCCGGCGTTCTAACGAGGGGCCTCCCCGGAGGTCGAATTAATGTTTTCCTCTCCGCGACCCCTCTATCGCTTCCCCCTTCCTCCTCCCTAGGCGCCTCTCGCTCCGCCGCCGCTAATTCGCCTCTTAAGGTAGTACCCCCACAAGATCGTTGAACTAAGAAATGGTTGAAATTTGACATATACGTTATTTAATACATTATCCAAACATCTGTGCAATTGAAATAAGTTTTACCATCCCAAACCTGAGATATTGACACTTGAAGTTGGCTTGATTTACATGTAACAGATACGTTATGATGGGGAAAACAGTACGTTATTAAATCTAGCGTCAAAACTAAAACTAAGAAGTTGACCAAAAACGAGGATAAGGTAGAGTAGGATATCACGAATAATGTGAAAAAAAATGAGAATGATTTACCATCTAGTTTACAAGATATAACCCTCACAATTTTGGTCGTATAGCATATATCCTGCAAGGCCTGCAAGCGAACGAGTGCGTAGAGGGGGAACGGGACAGCGATCTGGCAACAGTGTGCACGGCCAGACGCTTAGTTTGAACATATGATTTCGGATAAAAAGAAATGGCATTTGAAGAAATTGGTAGAAAAAATATTAAAGCATACTTTTTATTGCAAATATATTGTTTAAATATATCTTTCAATATTAACAAAGTTTTTTATTTGAACAGATTATTTTTGTTTTAGCTTGAATGTGTAACAAATAAATTTTATGTTTTAAATAATCTTTTTCGCTTTCATATAATACAACGTAATTGAACATATAATAATAGAACAAAGGTTTTTAAATAACATTGTCGTTTTTTTCGCTTTTTATCTAAACGTCGGAGCTTTGGTTCGTTTCTAAAAATAGAATAATCTTTTCTAAGATTTTTTTGTCTTTGGTGACACGAGGTTTTTTATTCATTTGGTTAGTCGACAACAACTCTATAATACCCTCTCTTCCACTTTTTGTATATATTGCTTGTAATTTTACAAGATCGATTCCCGCACTTGCTATTTTTTTTATCATTCCCGCAGAGATAACATCTTTGAGATCACTCAAGGCTCGTTCGTGTACTGCTGCCATTTGTAGTCGAGCTTCGTGAATATAGCATTCTTTGAAAGATTTGCTATTTGCAATTAAATTCTCTTTTGGAATAGTAGAAGCGAGTTTTTCAAGGATCTCGACATCGTATGATGCCTCGTGAAAATTTGTAGTGGGTTCAATGTGCAGTAGATCTGCAGCGAGAGTAGATAGCTTAAACATTCCGGGACCTTTTCTTTGAGGATGAAGCTTCCTTAGAGTGACGAGAGTGTCTGCGAATCCGGCGATAAGATTTTTGGCGTCCTCTATCATCGAATTATTTTTGAAAGCTTGGAGTAAGCGTGGAGTATCAAATCTTGCATTGTGTGCAATAAGAATGCACGGTTTCAGCACAGTTAGCCATTCTTTGAATTTATAAAGCACTTCTTGAATAGGAATCGACTGAACTTTCTTATCATATAAAAACAATTCTCCAGCCACA
Source organism: Xiphydria camelus (assembly GCA_963678675.1). Taxonomy (NCBI): domain Eukaryota; kingdom Metazoa; phylum Arthropoda; class Insecta; order Hymenoptera; family Xiphydriidae; genus Xiphydria; species Xiphydria camelus. The sequence continues at coordinate 40,438,514 of OY783191.1, forward strand.
TTTCTCATGCCCGTGATAGCCGTTGCGCTAGATGTAATAGGCTGAGAAGGATTCGCATATTCGCAGAAAGTGTACTCACCGCACTTGGCTGCAATCTGCAGAATGTCTGCAGATTTTTGAAGGCCCGAAGTTTCCAAGTCGAAGAAAACGAAATTTGACGAGTCTAATAACGAAGAAGTATCGGGTACATTGTTATTGAGAATGCCGTTATGACTTTCTAAATCATCGATATCAACTTCAAAGCCACAATTAGGTTGATATTGAATTCCTTCTCTCTGTTCCGATTTTTTTCTCAAAGCCTGCCTTTGATCAGCCAGTATATTTCTGCGAGTCTTTGTGCTAGGTAACTTAGCTTTTGACGCTCTTTGCAAATGTTTAAATTGTTTTTTTGCAACAAATGATGCAGTATTTTTCCCGGGTGAAATGCTGATTTTTTCTGAAACGGTAAGTAAGTAATTGTCACGGTCATTCTTACTGCACACAGCACTTGAGAAACGAAAATCGGCGGATTCGCTTTGGCTGTAGCATCGATTTTTCGGAGCCTTGTGAGCCATGATATTGTTCAGGCTTTCGTTGGCTTGACTCGAAACTGCTACCGAAAATTTGGAGGTATTACTGGCGTATTTGGTGAATATTTCGTGCAATTTTTTGTACAGTTCTGGATCTTTGAATGTCACTTTTTGAATGCTTGAAGTATTATTGCGACGGAGACACCAACTTCCACAGTTTTCGTGTCGATTGAAAAAATGGTCCGGTATATTGCGAAGACAGTTTGCTAGCTCCACAGGGTTGCCTTTATTTTGAGCTACTGCATATCCAAAACATTTCTTGAGATGGGGGATTGCCTCTTTTTTTTTCATCTCTTTATAAGTTTTTTGTAGCTCATACAATTCACTAACGAAGTGTTTTCGAAGATGATTTGTATCAGCTAACTTAAAAACTTGTTCTGAAGTTTCTCGACGTATCGCTGCGATAGTAGAACTATCTTCGTCGCCAATTACAACACGAACATTAAGCCCTGCCTCTTTCAGAATAGTGCTCCGATTTACTATTTCAGCTCCAACATCAGGCTCCATCGCTTTCGCGCTTCCTCGGAAGTTCTTTCGACAATCATGATCTTCTTTCGCTCGACCCGCATCACAGAATTTACATTTTCTATTCCTAGTCGCAAAATCGAGGACTTTGCCACTGAAAAATCCTATTATTGCACCATAACCATTAAGGCTGTCATAACTCCTTCCATTGCCGCGTTTACTCCATCCCATATCGTAAGAAACGATGATGTTGACGATGTTGCCCAATGCCTTGTCGAATTTATCCGACGACGCAGTCGCCACCGTAAGATCGCCATTCAGGATTTGAGGAATATTGGGTTTCGTTGGAGGTCCAAGGTCATGCAGATGAGGATAAATTTCTTTAACTATTTCAGTCGGCCTGATACAGAGAAACAGTCGTAGAACGTAAAATAACCTAACTCATAGAATATTTGAGGAAAAATTGACGTTTTTATTAATACTTTACTAACAAAAAAACTGATTTTTTCTTACAATTCGATGATATAATATTTAACAAAATAGTTACAATAAATTTAAAAATATTCCATTACTTTTTATCAGCTCTTAGGTTTTAGTGTAAATAGTTTCTATTGATATATTAATTTATAGTTATAAACATACGATTCATTATGTACAAATGATGAGGACATAGAATAACTATGTCCAGAAATATATTTCTATATACAATTGCAGACAAATTTGCAAATAAACGACATAAGCCATATAAAAATAAAGTTAGTTTTGCCTAACAGCAAAAAAGTAAAACAATCAAATCAGTTAATTTACTTCAATAATGCAAAATGAAAGCTATAAAAAAGATATACTCGATCATCAAATTAGATCCTGACCCCCCTAATTACGTTGAATACTCACATTTCCTGACACAACCTTTCGACATTTTCAATAACTAATCTACGCTCTTCCTCTGCAGCTCTTTTGCAGCTCTCCTTGGCACATTCCTCAATTACTGGGCCAAGTTCTCGTTCGTACCGCTTGTACAAATTCTCCGTTATTGGAGGTATATTTAAACAAGCTAGAAGCTTGTTCAAAGCGGTGGGTCCGATACCTGAGTGAACAGCCCCTATTGAACATAACAAAGAAATTTTCACTGCATATTGAGAATAAAAAATATATATATGGGATTCAATAATTAAATTAATTGACTTACCAAGGACAGCTTTCGTGTTCACACCTGACAATTTTGCACAGTCTTTTGAAGTGTACATTTTTCCTGTCAGAACACGTGTATTTACGCCACAAGAGTCACAAGAAACTGTTAAACACGAATTGAGTCCAAGACGTGTTTCTTTCACAATTCTTTCCAATGAAAGAACTTTTCGACACATACAACATCGAAGATTTTTGCCAAGCTCTGCCAGCTCTACGATACGTCTCCCATCGCACTGGATAACCTCTAAATTTTCCTTGTCCATTTCTTCATCGTGTTCGTGTCGTGTTCGTGCTTTTAGGGAAGCCGCTACGGATTTTATTTTCTTCGCGAGCACTTTTTTTTTAATGAATTTTCCATTGTGTCGGGTTCGAGTTGACATTTTCTTGATAATTGATTTTCTCGTAGCTCACAAATAATATCGGTTGATTTCGCTAGACATAGGCCACAGCTGATGCGCAACGTTGCCACGATCGTCGTCCTCACACGCACACAGAAGAGTGCGTCGTCTGTATATAAAAGCTATTTCGTGTATTGGGGCAAAGCCCGAACAGCCTCGGCAAAAAGTTTACTGGCTATGGTAGATCAAAAACATAATATAGAATATATTTTACGGCAATAAATGATATCCATCGTATTATCTATTAGTATCGAGTCAATATTGCGTAGTTTTTAATTTTATTTACTACTAATTAAACCAAATATCAATATTTTAAACACGAACATGGTATGTTACTTTTAGTTGAGGTTGTCGCGGGGGAACTACCTTAAAACGCTTTCGCGGGTGTCGCTCGGACGACGCGCTCGGTATACACGCCGGGCGCGCTTCGAGGTGTAATAGTCCCCCCCGTCCCTGTGAAAGCTTTTTCAACCCCACGACGCGAAGCGCGTATATACTCAGCCCGTCGATCTTCGGTACCTCGCGCAACGTGACACCTGGACAGATTCGGGGATAATTCCTCGTTGTAAAAGCACAACGCGGGATCGATTTAATAACCGAGGCGCGGTGATTCCAGCGCGACGCCTCCCCCTTATTCCCTTCGCGTCCACCTTATATGTAGCCGTAATAAAATACCGTAACACCCTCTCCGCGCCCCGGAGAAAGCCTCGACGCGCGTTGCGAAGGGTGGACGCGGTCCAGCGCGCTTCTCGCGCGATCGAGCGAGAAACAATAATCGCCCCCGCGGTCGCTCGATCATTTTTTAACGCTTCCCTCTTTGTGGCGTTCGACGCGGCAACGCGGTCGGCCGACTCGCGCGCGCGCTTCCGCCGCGAATGGCTTTTAAATCATCACCGGAGATGAAGCGAAACGAAACGGGGGACGGCGCGGGACGCGGATGAAATTGCGTGTAAACGATTCGCGGAAATTAACGCGGAAACGCGCCGGTCGAAATTATATACGCGCGCGCGAGTCTCTGATACCGCGACGCGACGCGCGTGCGAATTGCGCAATTTTTTTTCGAGATCTCTTTCTCGCGTCGAGGGGATCCAAAGAGGGAGGGGGACGACGGAGACGGGGTGGTTTTCGCTTACGTTCGATACAGCCGTCCCTGTTTGGTCACGTGATCCTTGCCGCGCACTCTACGGGGTAGTTTTCTCTCGAACGCGCCAGAAAGCACGGTACCGAGAGAAACCGAAGCGAGGGGAGCAGTCTGGGTATTTTTTTCGCGGTGGGAATCGCTCGGAAAACTTGTGCGATTTCTATCTCCGTGACTTTTTTTCTTCTTTTTTCCCCCTAATGACCCGTATTTTGAAACGACTCGAATACCCCGCACGCGGCCGAGACGATATTTCGACGCGAGCGAGGTGCGGTTCTCACGTTTCTCATCTTCCCGGTAGGAGAATACGAGCGCAAATTTTTCCGAAATTTATGGAGCGCGAACCATCGCCCTGATAAACGCCGAGTGTCGCGCGCGGGACCCCATAAAGCAAACTATCCGCGAAATCCGAGTAGTCGACGTCGATGAAGAGTCCACGGTGAATTATTAAAACGACCGTTCCTAACGGTTAAGGGGTAACCACCCGATTCGCGATTCTACCCTCCGTCCGCGAAGCAGCCTCCGCGGAAATTTAAGGGATCTCGAAAGTGCGTTATTGAAGAAGAAGTAAAAAGAGACGGGGAGAACGTCGTATCGTCGTAGGTTTTTTCGACACATAAAAATTATACTTCCGTTACTGATCGCTAAAGAATGACATTCCGTTGAATCAAAATCGGAGATTGATCTGTAGTCGGATAACGATGGAATACTCTACCCGCCGATTTGAGCCCGATTCGATCGGAGTCGGGGATGAATTTTTCACCCCTTTCGTCTTCTCAACCGTTCGTTTATACAGCAGGGGCAAAAAAATATCTAGAAAACAAATATTTTCCCCGTCGCAACCATACATCTCGAGCACGACGGACCCAAAATCACCGGCAATCCCTCTCTCTCTCTCTCTCTCCCTCCCTCTTCCACGTCGTCCCGTCTCTCCTTTATTTTTCTCGCGGAGAATCGACGGCGCGGAAGAGGTCGGGTATTAAGGAAGGACCGCGAGGCCAGGTAAAGGGGCGCCTTGAAAAATGGTTCTAATAGAAAGGATGCCCCATATATTATTTTCCATTGTGTCTACGAGCACATATATGTGCCACCTGCGCGTATACGTTCCAGGTATACGCATACCCTCGAAGGGCGAAAGCGTATAGATACGCGTGTACATATACGCCGCAGAGCCGGTATAATCCCGTTTGGGCCCCATAGCAAATATATTTCGGTCATTTCGCGCGAAGGGTAATACTCGATGGGCTCTCCTCGCAAGGCGACCGTAATTTCTGGATCGAGGTCTCGAAGGTCGAAAACCATGAGAAGTCGAACGCCGTATATACGAGGATAGAGCGACACCCCCGCCCGCACTCGATCCTCCTATTTGCCGTATTCGGTGCTACGTAGCGCGAAAATAACGAGACGAGGAGCGAGAGGCGGTTTTCGCGCGATTACCGGGGTGAGTTCTTTCTCGAGCGTCGTTCCTCCGAAGTAGAAATCGCTCAAACTCGATGTCTGGTACAGAGGAGGAGGAGGAGGAGGAGGAGGAGGGAATCCCGGTTCGCGGTCGAGGGTCCCCGGAGTTTCCCCAAATTGTAGGTTCGGTTCCTTATTGTCCGCGACCATCGATTTCAGATTTCACTTATGCAATTGGCAACATATTGCGGGGTAATTTGCGCCCCGGGTGTCCCGCATACAGGAGCACTCGTCCGCGAAAACTCAGTCGAACGTGAAATTAAAATTTATTTAGGGGTTGCCGGGGCAGGCGTTTCCGTGTACAGTTCTAAATAAATCTCGCAGCTGCTGCCCTTTTTCCGACGCGCCACGCGGCCTTTCCTCCGCCGTGGAGGCGAACCTGGCGCGCCTCTTCCACCCGGCGAGAAAAGTCCCGAGAAAAACGGAGCTTCCCTTCTTCCTCTCTCTCTCTCTCTCTCTCTCTCTCTCTCTCTCTCTCTCTCTCTCTCTCTTTCTTTCCGTCCCCTTTCGCTGCCGCTGTACTAATACCGATTCTATGGCGAGCACTCGACCCGAACGCGCGTCAAATGCCGAGATTCGTTTCGTTTTTGAACTTGAAAAGGGAGCACAGAACGAGTATCGCAGTTTTTGCATCAGACTTTTGTGCAAATACAAGGACCAGCGCTTGACACTGCATCTTCCCGCGGTACTCCAACGCAGCCAGACAAACTTTATCTCTCGTCTCGTTTTAATTCCTCTTTCTAACGTTCCTCGCCGCTTTACTATGATAATCTCCTTCGCGCTCACGGTCCGTGTAACGAAACTCGCGTCCCGGGACGTCCCATAAATTAACTCCGACTCGCCCCCTTCGCTCCTCGCCACTGCAAACCCGAGACGAGACCAATCCTCCCGACGTTTGACTCATATCATGCACTTCGAGATCGCGAGGAACCGTAAAAAGTATCGCACGCTCCGAGATGTGTACCGTACCTAAAATATATATTTCTAAACAGATTACATCGACCTTGTACATCGATTGACAAAAATATGACTATCACATCTATGGAAAAATATTGCGTTTGTGCGGTTCGCCCTGCTCCCTTCAGATTATATTATCGATACGAACGCCCGCCGCAAAATGCGAGAGGGTAACGAGGGACCAAGAGAGAGAGACGCGAAAAAAAGACGGGTAATCACGAGAAATATCGTACCATCGCCCGATCGAATCTTTCGGACGCGCCTTTAACGCTCCCTCGAGGAAAAACTGTCCCCATGAAAAAGAACCGGAGAGCGCGCACCGAACGGCGGACGACGCGAGGTCGCGATGAAACGCCGCTGATTAGTAATTGGCCGTGCCGTTAAGTTTAACTGGTCCATTATGTCACCCACGCGTGTGTCGTATTCACGAGGCGCGCTCGGCGTCGAGCGTCCTTACAAAGGCCATTCTCAGATTTAACTCGAGCCAATTATGTTCCGGTTCATCGGCGCTCTCGCGCTCGAAGAATTCGCCGGATCAAAGGTCGCGTCACGAGACCCGAATATCAATAGAAACCGCGGCGTGATGGTAGCGAGTATCACAACAGGGGAGAAGTTCGAGGGAAGTAGCGGCGGAGCGTTAGTCGATCGTGGCGCGACGATCGTGAGATCGACCCTGTTCTCAATTCTGCGACGGTCGCCGAGCGAAAAATCCGTGTTCGTAACCGTCACAAATATTGGCAAAACGATTCGAAGATCGGATACATATTTATCTGCCGGTTAACGCTTATATGTAGCGTAATAGCGTCCTTGTCGTAGACATTAATACGGTCCAGCGTCGGACGAGATGGCAAGGACAGATCGAATGAAACCGCTTGAGCGGGAGTTTCACGTCAAGTCTTCATATAGCGGAGATTTCTTTGCGAATCGATCCATACCACCTCGTATTTTTTACACTACAAACAGTCTCGTTTCCATCGTAGAGATATTTCGTGTATATATGTGTATAGATATACATATATAGAAGCACCACTTTCAAATACTACAGAAATCGCTAAGAATAGAAGATGTATCAGAACTTTGGTTTATTTTACCAGTCAAAAGAATCCGTCCGAAAAAGCAGTCGATAAACCAACGGCGAGGATTCCTGTTTTTTTTTTGTAAGAACTTTCTTACCTACGTCGAGATCCTACGACAGATTGAACCATCGAAGCGCCGTGTGTAGAACGCCCGTTTAACGCGACGGCTCAACAAGGGACATCGATAACGTTAACAACGTCTAAATATACCAATTATTACCGTAACAGTTTCTACAGGTGTACGTATACATTCGCGTGCGCTTTTACGAATAGTCCGATTCCCGAGGGCCGGAAATATCGGAGGGTGGTTCGGTCTGTGGGACGTTGTTTTTCGCCATCCTATATTTCAGAAAACGTGCGTATTAATATTGAGTTTTTAATCGGGTCCGTGAAATAGCACCCCTGATTTTTTTACGGGGTGAAATACGCCGCGCGGCGAATCCCTGATGAGGGAGCATTCCAAAGTGTCCGCCTTCGACCTTCATGAAATTCGGCAGATTTGAGAGATTCGGGGAGCAGCGCTAGTCTTTTCGATCTCAGGAATGTGGAATTCTAAGACGGTCCTCGAGCATCCGACGGTATAGGCAAATTACGTATATTGGTGTAAGACTCCTAATTGTCACTCTTTGAAATAAACGCGTCTTGGAATTTCTATCTCGCCGTTAAGGAAACGACCGACGCGTCGAATTATTTGTGCGAACTTTTGTCGTGACAAACGATATGTACCAGTCTTAGATTCTTAAGTGTAAATAAATTCTCATAGAAACCGATCACGTCCTTTCCGCTTATGGAAGTCTCTTCCGATGCCTTGAGCAGATCCGGTAAGAGGGTTCTGGACCTTTCGATTCTAAAAATACAGGGAAAGAAGACAAGAAAACGTTACACCTACATCAAGCGTCCAGAAATTCGATCCTCTGGAGCGTACTTACTTGTGATCCAAATTCCATGTTGAAAATAAGATCAACTCCTCCCTGGATCTGTAAGGGTTGATTCTGTGATCGACTCCGTAGGTGCACTCGTCTACATTCCAAAGACCGTGGCACCTGAATTCCCCCTTCCCATCGCACAGCGCGATTTGCTTCCCGCTGCCACCGGGTAAAACTTGATAAGGGCATAGGATCTCTTGTTCGTCGTCCGTAGAGTCTTCGGCGGGCCTTTTTTTCGGTGAACTTTTCAATTTTCTAGCGTCAGTTACGTCTGCTTCCGCGCCGAACGAGGAACAATAAGGATCGTTCAAAAACTTGAGTTTACAGGGACAGTGATCGTAGCAATTTATTCTCCCCGATCGATCGGTCGCGTCAGCCTCGTCTTTCGAAACTCCCTTGGCGCAGCTCCGGTCGAAGTAATATCCGAAGTAGTGATCCGCTTTGAGTTGGGCTTTAAAAAAGGCGATAACCTGGAGCAGGTGTCTCCTCGTTCTGCGATCAGTCGAGTAAGCCTCGGAGGACTTTATCTGCTCAATCGTCTTGTACAGGAAGCCCCGTATCCTGTCCTGGCATCTGCGATGCATGTAGGCCTCCTGTGGGGCGATCGTACTGTCTTTGAGTTTCTCGGACACGTATTCGATACGACGAAATTACGCTTTCATTTTCTATCGGTTACAGCAACGGCAGTAGCAGTTGGCCGAGCGTAGTGGTAACGGCCGGCTGTTGTCGAACCACCGCAGCCGTCCGTTACTACTGCCGCTAGCCGCCGCTCATCGCGACTAACCGAGTGACGGTAGTGGTAACGGCCGGTCGAGATCAGACGCCCGGTCTCCGGTTGCTGTAACGAGATAAATTAGAAATGCGCGGCGCGCAAATACTCACTTTCGTGGTGACGTGAGACTCGAGTCCTTCGAACCACTCCGGATGCCCGTCCCTCGTGCTGACGCCGGTCCTCGAATCGTCCCGATTGAAAGCCACGTGTAGCTTGGCGATCTTGTCACCGAGATTCTCGGAGAGGAACTTGGCGATCTTGTCTCCGGCCAGGAGGAAGTCCATGTTGACGCGTCTCAACGTTTCGTACAATAAATCCGCGTCTGGAAACGGAATCGAGTACCTGCTTTGATTATCGCGTGGGAAACGAAAATTGGCCAGCGCTGCAGGTATTGCAGAGGCGAATTACTCACCCGATAACACTTCGTCGCCCGGTCGCTGTAAAATCAAAGTCGTCTGTGGTTCCAGCGTGCGAAAGTACTCCTCGTCGACTTGAGATCCATCCGGAAGCAAGACGTTCATCTCCGCCGGATCGTTCGTTACCTGAAATCAGTGAAAATTGCTCGATGCAACGTTGAGGCTATCCCAGGGCCGCTTCTAGATGATGAGGCGCCTTCGTGCTTGGCGCCCTTTTCTAGAGAAGGTATGAGGCCTTTCGGCGCCCCATGACTAGTGCGCCTTCATGCGCGCCTTCGTGCGTGGCACGAAATGGCCACTCATTAGACGCGGCCCTGGGCTATCCTCCATATTCGTCATACGGATCGCGCAAACGCGACAGTTCGAAGATACACGCGCGTAGCAGCGTCGGACCTTGACCTACTGCCAATTTCGCGACCCTGACATTGACCCGACAGAGCGGCGTCCCGCCCGGACGATCCGTTCGATACAGCCTGCATGCTGCAGTTCGATGCAAGGCTTTCCGTGAAGCTTTGGCGGGCAAGTGTTATCGTCCGACGCGTCCTTATCGCACAGTCGCGTGTGTATACACGTACGTGTATACTTGTATATACCGAACCTCGAGTACTGTCAGTTATCGTACTCACGTTGAACTTGACGCATGCTTTCCTCTTCAATTCCTGGAGACTTCGACAGGCCACACCAAATTTTCTCGAGCGCGCCGCATCGGTCACCTTAAAGCCCCTCGGCTGAAAACGATTTTTTTAATTCGACGCGCGAGCCTCGGTCACTTCCGACCGCGAGAGTTCCAAGTCCTCCGTACTTTCGGAACGACGATCTTTACCTCGGTCCTGTTCGGCCATTGAACCGTTTTTCGAAAACAGCCGGCAATGAACGACATCGAGTACGCCGTTTCCCCGCGGTTCTCGCGTGAAGGGCTGAACGAGCTGGAAGCCCCGGGCAAAGCGGTACTCGCTCCGGGAGGGAAAAAAACTCGCCGGCAAGGTCGGGAGCTGCCTCTACCGCACAGCCTCCGATCTCGACGACTCGTCAGCAAGTGCCACGTCACGCGAAGCCGACAATTGGAAGACCGTCCTTTCGCGCGATAAGTATCTGTACTGGATGAAGTTCACTCGCGCTTGTAGTCGTTACGCGCGAGCGACTTTCCGATCGGGGGTGGAAGGGACAGAGTGTACCGGGAAAAGCGGGAGAGCGAGGTACTACTGACGGGCGGCGGGGAAGGAATGTTGCAGCGGGAAAATGAGTCGAATGCGGAAGCCACCTGCGCCTGTCGCTGCACTTGTCGTCACGTAGTGTTGGGAACCACTATCAGATGGCGGTACCAAACTGGGCCGCTGTGTCTTTATCGGTAGAACGCGAGAGTTGGTCTCGAGGATGTTGGGTTGTCGGGGGAATCGTGCCCTTTGATCTGTCGGAGGGCTATACCGATGAACTTTGGTCGAAGGTCGAAGGTCGATATGAGACATCGAATCGGGTGGTCTAAAGAGACGGTCGTACCGTCGATTTACTCGGTATAGGTATAGGATTTAATTCGATAATTCGATCCCGACTGACCGATTTCCGTTGACCCGATTACCCTGCAAAGATATTCGCCTCTTTTCGAACGAATTCGTAGTATTCGTGGTACTTTTTCGAGAACGAACAGACTCGCGATCACGTCGACAGCATTTTAAACTGTTGTTCGGTCTCTGGTTGGGAGTAAAGACAATTTCAGTTTAGTGGGCAGTGTTTTCACGATCTGCTCGAATATATTTATAATGTGTTTTAGCATTCTTCGCGCCAAACAATTCTCATTCAATTCGCGATTCCCAATTCTTGCTCCGGTTCACCTTCAACTCATAGCTCGCCCAGCGAAAGGAATCGACGGAGAAGTATGTACGCTTAATTCGATCCCTTTTACGGTCTAGCGAAGTATCCGGTGTGTTTATATTACGTGCCGATGTAAAAGACATGCGTGAAAAATGATCTTTTCACTTTTAGCCTGGTAGTTCGCTCCATTCGTAGGAAATGAGGTATAGAAGCGCAAGAACTTAGAGCGTTAAATTGTACTTGATAAAATAAGCACATCTCATTTGGGTATAAATAGTATACAAGTCGTTCCATAAATCGTACCGCGTGACGCCTATCGCCGAATTCGGATTTCAACCTTATCGAATGCGCCTACGATCATATCGCCTATACTTGCACAAGAAAAATGACACAATTCAAAATTAATGTTTTTACATGAGAAGCCTTTAAAGTTTTTGCAAAACTATTAAACCCTTTCTACTGTTTAATCTGTAAAATATCTGGGTTTTTTGGTTATAAAACGTAACATATAGCTTTAAGTTGCATTCAGGCACAAGTTTTTGCATCTAAATCGAGAAAAGTGAATTTTTTGAGTTGTGTCACTTTTCTCGTGTATAGGCGATATCCTCGGACGAATTGTCGAAATTCATCAGCCTTTCGACGAAATATCGAAAACCTAAAATTATAATATCACGAGCTGTCATTTTCGGCTGACAACGGGTTTCCCAATGACGACGACGTACGGGGCATTTCTTGCTAAGACCGTCTTTCCGCCAAATCGACTGCGAGTCATAACGTCGCAAATTCGAGAACCTGTTCGCACGCAGGAAGATATCGCCCGTTTATCGCGCAATAAACGCCGTGTTGCTTTCGTCGTACCCCGTGTTTGTTTCTCGGGGAGAAAACAATCGCACGGCTAAATTAGAATTGAATGCCGGATGCACGATAATTAACCAGTGCTATGTAAAAGAGTCGTCGCGAATTAATCGGAAATTATTCACTCGGTTACCGCGATGTGTCGTCGATGTGAAAAAGTACGAATTTGTATCGCATGTTAAGCGGATGTATTGTCGAGAACTGCATTTTTTTCATGTACATAAACGCATCGAACGCGAGTAGCTAATTCTGAAAGAGAAACTTCTTCAAATCGATTATACCCGTTGCATCGCAGTCGATGATATGATAATAGCTCGAATGACGACTACCAGAGCTTATTCTTTTTCCGCGATCAGGATTTTTTTTTTTGGTGGTCGATGCTGCAAAGTCATCTTCGTGTGAAGCGATTCAATTTCTTTCCCCCTAGAAAAATTTGATTCTCATCGCCGCGCAGCGTAGCGACGACGAGGAAAGTTTAATCGCGCGCGAGGGGAATTCAATGACGAACGCGCTCACTCGTCGCCTCCGCGAGTCCACTTTTACCCTCTAATGGCGTTACGCAATCGGTAATCGTCACGCGAGGTTACGAAATAAAGAAAGAAGGTGTTTCCGACCCTGGTTCATGGTCGCGTCTCTTCAACATCGTTGACTGGAAATCGGTAAGTGGATATGCGAGCACCGATAGACGACGACCGTCCTAATGAGTGCCTCGGACACTTGACATTACATATATCTTCAAATCCCATCGCGGGTACCTATTTACCTGCTCGTATGTCGCGTAACTTCGATGACGGATCGGTGCGCAATGATGATGCGTTCGCGCACGAAGAGAAAGGTTCGCGTGTTTCTCGTCGCGGACCTCGCGAAGGGCATCGGTTAATCGAAACGATGCCATTGACGTGTACGCGGTGAAGAGACAGCTCGCGGGCAAAAACAGTATTCATATTTTCGCATCTTTTCCTCCGATCGATTTTCCTCTCGCTCCTTCTTTGCCGCTTCTCGAAACAGGAATACCGGCAATCGTGACGCGATACTCAAGACGAGTAAGTTGTTGATTCAGTGGCTACAACTTTTTGTACCGTCGATGATTTTAGTTTCATCCGAACTCGAGTTCAGGAACCCTTCGACTTTCAAGGAAATACCCTGCTCCTGCCCGCAGACCTCAATCGCGTAGGTATCTCCTTCTATGGAAGTGAGAATCTGTACGGTAGCGTCTAGTTTCGGCATGATCCACGCTTCGTTGATTTTCACGATTTTATAGGCGGTAAACAATAATAAATTACCTTCGTTCCTTTGGAAACCGAGATCGAGGTCCGGACGAGCTGATTCACATTCACATTCTATCCCGACCTAATTTATGTAACTCGAATTTTAAAGAGAAAACTAATAGAGTTCGAAGTGTGAACAAGAGAAAGAAACCAAAGAGACAACGAATTGCTTAATGCAAGGCTAATTAACACTTAGAAGTATTTAAAAGTATGTAATAATTGGCCACCGAACCGCTGCGAACAGTAGCATTTGTAATTTAACGATCACGCCGATGTTCGGTCACTTTGCATGCTCCTCGGAATGAAAATTTCGTCATTCGTCTTATTTCATATTATTACCAAATGTTGCTTCACGAACGAAAGACTGACAAATTCGTAAGAGTCGTCCGCAGTGAGTGTGCGAATTGTTAGAACCCATCGGTTGTCGATTTCCGCATAGCTTTGCGAAACCGATCGCTAGAACAAAAAAACTCTTCATCCAAAGACGAAGGAGGGACAAAATTTGAAAGTTCGACGAATCGAGTGCGTTTTCTTCGTTTTGGACGGCACGTCCGAATCGTCGTATATGTATCTAGCGACGCCGAATCGAACGGTAATCGTGACTTTCGATATTCGTCGAGTCGCGAGGTATAGAGCGTTTCACGCAACGTGCGTGCCCTAAATATTTTCGTCAATGCATTTCGAGAAGAAAAATGTTACCATGCAAACATTCTTTTCCTCGATTTTACATCTCCGTCGTAGTTTCGATATAATTCTCTTCTAATAAAGCCTTGTATTTTGATTTGCATGACCTCTGCGTGGCGGGTCATTTTTTTACATCATTAGCGAAGCGACGATACAATTAGTACTGCGTCAGACGGAAATTCCGTATACCCCTTTCGGATGAGACCTTGCGCCTCGTGATGATACCCGCGGGGCTAAATGTCGTTGATCCTCGTAGTGGAAACCCCGAGTATTCGGTGATCAAGATCGCGAGTGACTCGAGGAATCTGTCGATACGCGTGTACGTTGAGTGTTTAAAAACGAAGGATAACACTTCAACGAACAATTTTATACATTCGTATAACACCGATTCACGCAATGCCATTAACCGGTCCTGCAATCTTGAACGAATGATCGTACCGGGCGATCAATTCGAAATAATATCGAAGAGACCGATATGACTCGTTTGTTTGAGTCTTTTCTGCAAACTGATGTCGAACGAAAGATCTAAAATTAATTCAGCGCTTGAATGTGAATATGAGTTTCCCATTCTCGAATGATGGTAATTCACTGCTACTGTATACTTCTTCAGTGCTCAATTTCGGTTGTAGTACGTGACGCAGGACCACTTGCGTAACGAGTAAATGTGCTTCTGACTCCGGGTTAACGATCTCGTAAAAATCGATACAGTATTTTGCCGTGGGCGGAATGTAAAGTTTTCTATACTGTTTTAGAGAAGGATCAATTCCGAGACTGTTCCTCCTCGGAAATCGGATGATTGGTGCGTGGCAAAATATAGGGCGGTTAGAAATTAATGACGAAGTTGACAGATATTTCGTGAATTTTTCCAAGTTTCGTTTAGCAACGAAAAGTTTGCATTTTTAATCGTTCGTTATAGAACGTTAGAATTATTTTATGTGCGAAAATCTATCAGATACAAAGAAACTTACTTTTAAATCATCCTGTAGGTATATATACAAAGTAGGTATATGAGACAGCGTGGACGATTCGAGAATGTATTCGAAAAAAACGCTTCCTCTCGGCATCTCATTATTGATCAATGACGATGAAAGAACGTCATTGGGATCAATTGATTCTGTGTTATCGAGTCGTGTCCTAAAACGGGCGAACTAATACATTTTGAAGAAATGGAAATTCATGCGAAAACACGGATAATTCATACGCGGAAGTCCTTTCTTCCCCGCCGGGTCTCTCCAACTCGAACGTTGCATATCGTTATCGCGTAGTCGCGTAGTGCTCGCGAAGTGCCGTGTGTTGAGTGAGCGAGAAGCTCGGATCGAAAGACTGACGACGCTACCGACTTTTCGGGGTCGATTCCTCCAAGATTCGGAGATTTTTCAATTGTATCGTCGTCGAGATAGCGGTAAGTCGAAGAAAATAGCCGGTTGTACCGTTCTGCACCACGCGTAGTGTAAACTGATACACGAAAATAAAAATGTCAGGATGCCACAAGCGTAAAAATTCACAATCGATGAAAATTCCTTCAAGTGCGCGTGATCGCTACATACGAAACTTGAAATATTCACAAAAGTGCAAAAGGTTAATTCTTTCACACTCGCGACATCACGAATCGAAGTTCCGCTTAAACTTTGTACTGCGACAGTGCAACAAAACCATGAATCTCACGAGAGCGAAGCGATACAGGGCGAGGAACAAACTATCGACCTTTAGCATTTCCACAATACTTAACAATTTCACGTGTATATGTACTCATTCCTATTTTACGAACCATTGTACCTATACGATGACAAACATTCCAATCCACAATGACTCTGATAGGTTTTTAACGACAACTGCTTTATATTCCGACTAGGTCTCGATGCAGATGCGCAGCACCAAACTCGACCAAACATATGACGTATTTACATGTAGCCTCCTCGATTCGGTTTGATTTCGCGTCTCGTGTCCGCGACAACGCGGTGCGGGCCACCACTGCTGCCCCGTTAATTCCAAATGTCGTATCTGCAAAATTTAAAAATTAGAGTTAAACACGTCTTCGCAATCCTTGTAGCTTATTTTATCATCGACGATACTAAAATCGTTTATATGTATAAGGTTTAACTCGTAGCAGTTACGCTACGGGAACTCAACACGACGATGAAATAAGCCATAAGGATTGCGAAGGCGTGTTTAACTCGAATTTTTTAATTTTGCAGATACGACAGCTTGATTCAACAGGGCCAGACTAGTTTAAACCGCGTTGGTGTCCAAGGAACTTTAATGGAAGAATGCTCATTGGTGTCCAATACGTGAGCCTGATCGCGCCCTCCCACCCGTGCGGAATTCTTCGCTATTCGGTACAACGTTTGTACGATATAAGTCGGAGCGGGGAGCCTGAAATACACGTACTCCTTGCCCGACGCTTCCGTCGAGGTAACGATATAAGCGGTCTTCGCGTGGGGCGCGACAAGGTCCTTTGCCGATACATCGGAACCAAGAAAAAAATATCCCGAATGGAGCAGCGTCCAGTCGCGCCGAGTCGAGTCGTGTGTCAGTAGTGGTCCAGCGAGCGAGCGAGCAGTCGAGTCGCGCAATAGGGTGGGTGGAGGGACTTGGCGCGATTCGCGATATATACCTTGGAACATTTCACAGATAAATCCGTTCAGTGTTTCGAGGAACGAGGAGCGAGGAGAAATATAAGTAAGTCACACGCGCGATACGACATTTCTCGCAAATATTTCCCCTTATCTTTTCATCGAATCGCATCTCGAGGACGTATACATATTCTTCGAGGAGAAATCGAAGAATTTTGCCGAAAAAAAATGCCGAGGGACGTGTCTACTGACTGATCGTGGGACGTTTAACGGTCATATTTTATTCGTGAAGAAAAGTGTCGAAAAACTAGTACCGACGAACTCTCGCGAGAGGAGGCGAATCCTCCGTCGTCCTCTACGCCCCGGAGCGCATTCCGCCGTGTACGCAACCTCGAGTCCCCCGCGAGTCCCTACAAATCGAGCACGCGCGCGAGATGTAGCGTACTGTACCTACCCTTGAGAACACCTGCTACGAGCGTATCGGAACACCTTGAACGCGCGCCATGACGCGCCAAGTCGGAAGGGACGCGAATATGGTACTCTGGCACTTGATCGTGCGATAAAGACGTGCACGGTACACCGTGTCGTTCCTGACCGAAGGGAAGAAGGCAGGGGCGTGCTTCGGTGCGAACAAAAGGCTGATCGGCGCCACGGCGCGGTCCTTGGTCGATCCCGCGTCGAGTTTATCGTGTTACAGCGAGTCGAGAAACCCATTCGCGAAGTCCGAGAAAATCGCTGATGCGTCGACGTCCGGGACGGTATGCAATTATCCAACCGGCGATGGTAATCGGCGACGTACGAATCGTTATGCGGGGAGAATCGAGAGCCTTGACTAATACAATATTACAGCAGCGTCGTAGATGGGATTTGGGTCGACGGTGGTAGTCCTGGGGGGTTACCGCGCGTTTTCCTCGCCAGGCTTTAGCGGGTTTTTCGGTCTCAATTTGAATTCGATTCCCGTCAAGGAGGGCAAGTGTCTGGAACACGTTATCCGAGCTCTGTACCACAGCGCCAGCCCGGATGTTATTAAAAATCTAGGATGCCCGGGAAAAAGAGTATAAGTCAAGTCGCTTACCAAAACACTTTTACAATTTTCTTCTACTTTCCTAGAGATATTTGTGTGCTACATGCATTTAACGGTTCTTATGAGAAGTGTTATTTTCATTTTATACATTTTTTCAACAGTTTGTGTTTCAATATAAACAAACAAAGGTGTTTTCTGAGCAATGCCATTTTTTGACTTGTACTCTTTTTCCCGAGCATCCTAGAAATTACAACATGGATGCTCACGAAGGTTACTCTCTGGTGTCGTTTGTATCACCGCAAAATTAGGCGGGAAATTATCGCGATTTCATACAAAACTGTCAACGCCCCGGCACCGTAAAAGGTTGTGATATCGATTACCGTGCATTGTCGGGGAAAGAGAATCGACATTAATTCGAGATGATTGTTGCACCCACACACAGATATTACGCCAGCAATTAACTTTATTGCATCCGCCCGTCGTAAAATCTCAACCGCGCGTCGCATATTAGTTTGCGTCTTCCCCGCGTTCCGTTTTATGACCTCGTCCAATTACGCATTGAACGTCTTTCGGGAATGCAAGGTGCGTAGGGCTTTGCGTCGCGACGCGGATGAAAAATGAAAGGGACGCATTCGCGATTACCTCTTTATTCGTTCGCCCGTGCGATCAGGTGAAACGAGGTCGGCCGAATCGTGCGAAGCGACCGCCGTACGATTCGCTCACTCCATTCAACAACATCGTATCTCAAAAATCGGCGATTTTTAGTTATGCCTGTTTTCAGAATGCCGTGAAAAAGAGTAGTATTTATATCCTTGCAAGATCTCCTGAAAAATAACATTTTTCGAGATAATTATGACGTTGTTGAAAGGAGTGAGCGAATTGCGTACCTCTCGACGGCGGACAATTCGTATGACGTAATTTGGCGATCGCTCGCACCGACATCTCTTGTCATCTCGGACAGTACTGACGACCGTGACGATCATAATAATTATTGACTGCTCTCCCTCTCTCTTATCGCGATCTCTTTATCCCGGATCGATTAAATCGCTTTGGCTTCAACGAGTGACACGCGCGAGTTAACAAGCACAATGCGCTCGCCCGTTGCTCCGAATAACAGCGGGAATCGTTTTCGCTCGTAACTTTGGCAGAGATAAAGATAATTGGCAAAATCGTCTCACAGATGTGAAAGTCTATGGCGAATTTCGATTCTCGATCCCGTCTTCGATGGTACTGCAGTCGAACGGTCATTATTGCATCGACTCGTGTCGAAAGAGTTAATCGCGCGCAAGTCCCTTCTCCGACGCGAAGAGAGGCCGATAATGATCGGTATCGGCAGTGTACGGAGAATGACCAATCGATGCAATTTGTCGTTGCGACGTTCTCGTGACCCGTTGAAAGTAATTTCCGCGATGTCAAGCCGTCCGCGGTCTCCCGCAACCCTGAGACGCGATGTACGGTTAAATGAAATTCGAAAAAGCCCGTTCACTCTCCATCGGATACACGTCGACCCGATCGGATTGGGTCAGGCTTTCGTGACGACTACGGGACATTGGCCCTGTAAGCCAATGACCGCAAACTCTACCGATCCTGTATTCGATCACCTCGGTAGGCGCCAGAGGTCGCTGATATATTTTGTTTTCGATGAGAAGAAAGCCAACGAAAACTAGGGCGTCGATTAGCGGTCACATAATTATACGTATCCAAACTCGGGAAACCTGAAACGCGAACGGTTCAAAGTCACGAACGTCTCTCCCAAATAACGCGCGAGTCGAGATGGGCGCGTGTGAGTCGCCTCGCGAATACAGCGGTGCGGTTGCCGCTAGATCCTTTCGTGCTCCGAGTCAGTAATAGGGAGGAAATGATTCGTCGGGTAAAAGTAGGCGCTTCGCGTGGCTCGCCTGCCACAAAGATCTCGCTTACCTTGGAGTTTGAACTTGAAGCGGCAGGGCAATCCCCGAGTTCGTTGCCGTGGCGCGATCTCGGTGGGTCGAAGTAAAAGCAAGAGTGAGAGACTGCGCGCAGCGCGGTGCATCGTCTCGTTGAGGGTGGTCAATGGTCACGTCTGGCGCGCGGTCGAATGACGCGCGAAGAAAATCGCCCGGGACAAAGGCCGTCGCGTCGCGTCGTCTCGTTTTCCTCTTCGCCTTTTGGCGTACAAGGATGTCTGACTTATCGTCGGAGCGGGGAGGGAACCGTTAATTGGCTTCCAAAGTTTCGACAAATATTCGAGAGTGGCGAGAGACGGACCGTTAGTCAGTAGGCACGTGACGAGAGAGCCTTCGTCGTTCGTTCGGTTGTAGAAAGGTTTCTTTAAATCGTGAAAGCACGAAGCGGGGAAGATATCTGCGGGAAGCAGGCTTCCGGAGAAGGGTCCGTTACGTCGTTGCTCTTGCCTTTGCAGAATTCAACGGCCGGATTCTCCAGTCTCGAAGACTTTGGGAAAAATGTCGGGCCTCGTGGAGATGTATCGAAAGTTCATGTACGACGAAATCGGTAACAATTCATGACGACTAATTATCCCCGGCTTCTCGAAGCGATCGTCGCGGCCGTAGTACGCGCGTGTTTCCCCTTCTCGATAAAAAAAAAACATTTCTCTCAGATCCGAGAACCACCGACTGGTTCCTGATATCGAGTCCGGGGCCCATCTTGACGATCATGGGGACGTACATATATTTCTCCGTATCGGCCGGTCCTCGATACATGAGGGACAAAAAACCGTACAGCCTGAGGAAGACCCTGATCTTCTATAACTTCGTACAAGTACTGCTCAGTATATACATCGTTTACGAGGGCTTGGCAGCGGGTTGGCTGAACGACTACAGCTTCAAGTGTCAACCCGTCGATTATTCGACCAGTCCAAAGGCAATGAGGGTGAGTCCGACGCGAGATACAACCGAATTCCGCGCTCTTTCGTCGGGTCATTCCCGACACGAGGTCGCAATTGGATACAGTCCAAAATTGTTTGGGAATCGTTAAACATCCGAGGATAAAGCAACACGAAGGACAGCTCGAAATTTCTTTCAGATGGCCAGAGCCGTGTACGCGTATTTCATTTGCAAGCTGATCGAACTCCTAGATACGGTCTTCTTCGTTCTAAGGAAGAAGCAACGTCAGATCTCCTTCCTCCACGTCTACCACCACACGGTGATGCCGCTCTGCAGCTGGGTCGGGGTTAGATGGGTCGCGGGTGGTCACGGCACTCTGCTCGGAGTAATCAACGCCTTCATCCACATCTTCATGTACGCGTACTACATGCTCGCCGCCGTCGGGCCGGAAATGCAAAAATATCTCTGGTGGAAGAAGTACCTGACCACGTTGCAGCTCGTGCAGTTCTCCATAGTCGGAGTTCACAGCGCGCAAATCTTTTTCAACGGTTGCAACTACCCGAAATTATTGGCCACGCTGCTCTGCGTCAACGCCCTTATATTCGTCTACCTCTTCAGCTCGTTCTACGTGAAAAATTACATGACGACCGAGCGAAAAGGTAGCGCGAAGCTCAACGGGACGACGGAAGTTACTCTGAACGGTAGCATCGGCGGCAGCCAAAAAACGGATTGAACCGGCGCTCTCTGCGCGTCTTTCGGTCGCAGCGTGCGTGTGCTTCGCTCTTCGCGGCCTATTTCGTGCGCGTGACAATCGCGGTAATTTTACGGAGACTATGGTGCGTGCAAAATAGTTCCCTTTTTTAAACTCTCAAAACAAGATCGGACGTCTCGCGTCGAATCGGACACGATGTCTATTTTTCGTACAATTCTTACCAGTCCACGTTCGGTTTGGGCTCAAACGTACACCGAAAGTAAATCTCTTCGTTCCGGTAAACATATTGTCGAATGGTATTCCATAAATAAATTATTCCTTTTCAATGAATATTAATTCGATTGAGAATAGGTATCAAAAAATAATTATTTATCGTTCGCGCTATTCGAGGCAACGTCTGCTCGAATATCGAGAAATTATTTTTTAATTTTGAGAAACGTGAGAAATGGAAACGAGAAAGACGTCGATGTAAATGTGATTATAAACATCGACGCAGGACTAATTCAATTTCGATGACGATCACGAATTCATCGATTCCCTTGGAACGGTGGTCGCTCCGAGTCTCGTCATCGTCGATGATCCGCGAAGCACCGTTTCAAATCGTTTTACACGTGTATTTCGTACCGTTGTACCAACCGATTTACGTTGACAATAAAACGTGTAGAGACGCTCGAAGTGTTCCTCCGTTCTGCCGCAGGTACACCATGTACGCGTCCACCCCCGTGCGACCACCTCTACGCGTGGTACGGGAGAACAGTGAGCATTTTAGATTCGCGTTTTATAAAATCATGCGTCTTCAGACCGAGACTTTTCGGTGAAAAGCGAGCGAAGGAAAACGGCGAGGAATGAAAATTCAAACTTCCAGCTCGAGATATTTCGGAATGTTCGATTGCTCACGTATCGGACTTCCGTAAACCGCTTCGCCGCGAACGCATCACTGGCCCGTTAGTGGCCCCTACGAGCAATTCAAATTTCCACAAACGCGTTGCTATCCTGTCGTGTTGACCCTTCTACCTATAGGTACGTAGTGTAGATTCGCAGACGTGGCCACCGACCCGTTATACCGACCAGCCCCTGTACATTTTATCGTGCTTTGAAAAGAAAGAACGCCGCGCTCTGATCGAGCATTTCTCCGAAATTACCGAATCACGATACTTCGCATATTCCAACCGCCCGCTTTTGCCGTGCGACATCGTAAGGTCGAGATCGTGGGACTTTGAAGGCCTTGCCTTCCGGCTATGTTAAATACTCTTTTGTCAAGGATGCATCGAGACAAAGAGTGAACGTGTTTTTTACAATCAGTTCAACGACAAACTCCGTCGATACAGGGTGGGCCAAGGAAAACTTTCCACCCGTCGGTTACGCGGTTAACGGGGTGAAACATTTCCCCTGGCTCACCCTGCGCAGGGAATACTTGCAGAAGTATCACACTTCGTCTTTCCTAGAATATTCACCGATTCCTTACAGGTAACGCGCGCGTTACTCGTGCATTCGAATTCGCGTACACGGTAATTACGCGTACCATCGCGTTGCAGTTGTACGAGTGATCAGAAAATGGTAACACGCGCTCTCCACGTACGACTGGCACGCGTGACATATTTCCCGAAAATCGACTCCGAAGCGCTCCGTGAGGGTATAAGTACGAGCTGATTCCGATCGACCCGCTTTGGGTGGTGAAACTCAACGGGAGTCGTTCTCGGCCGAAGGGTGCGGGTGAATCTTATTGTTCTGCCACGAAAGCTAAATCCGACTGGTTGGTCTGTCGTGGCAAAGCAAGAGAATCCGCTCGTAGCGTTCGGCTACGGATGACTCCGATAAAGTAGGTACCGAGAAAGCGAGTCGATCGGGATCATCGTCGCCGGATATGCAACGATGCCGATCTTCGGCTCGAGCTGGTCAGCTACGCTTGTCGTCGCATAGGTACGACACTTTTCTCCCGCGCTCCCGCGCACGTGGAAATGAGAAAATTTCATTCGTGCCACGCACACCTCGAGATGCGGATACGCGCGGAAATTCGCGTTCCCAGCAGAGATCCGATAACGCGCGTCGGAAATTGAATCACGAATAACGTCGACCATCGTGTGTCACCGTGAGATTGATTTTGAAGAAACTTCAACATCTATCGTGGCGTCGAATAAAGGTCGATCAACCTGGCCAGCCGAATTACGATGTACATAATTTCGGTAACATCGATTATAATACAATGGATATATACTTGTGACGGGAAAAGGCTTTCAGTCCGATCGTGTACTCTGTAGTGGTTGGGTGGGTCGAAGGGTTTCTCTTCGAATACGAGGCTAAAGTGTCCTTCGCGACATCGAAGGAGTCGCCGAACTTGGAGACTCCGCGGGGACGAAGAGAGGAAGGCCGTCCAGCTGGGAAGGGAGACTAGAGCCGCCGACCCTAGATCGAACCACCGGGAGAGCCCTCCGTTCTTCTCGCGTAAGGAAATCGCATAGTTCACACATGGCGACCATAACGAGACAACTCATCAGTGCCTACTACTATGTCAACGACGATATATCAGGTATTCCGTGAAATCCGCGTTCCTACGTTGCGCCCGGAGCGTCGTTGAGGATAATCACGATTTTTCTTTCGCTTCCCACTCCCTCCCCCAAGATCCCAGAACCAAAGATTGGTTCCTCATTGGTTCGCCATGGCTCGTGGTCGCCCTCCTGAATTTCTATCTCTACTTCGTATACACGCTCGGACCCAGATTGATGGCTAACAGACCTTCGTTCAAGTTAGTCAGGCTGATACAAATATACAACGTCGTCCAGATAGTACTATCTTCGTATCTTTTATATAAGGTGAGCGATCCTTTCCTCTCCACCCGCTGGTTTAGACATAAGTGGCGCTGGATCACAATCCTTCGATCTTCTCTTCACAGGCCCTAGAACTCGGCTGGTTGAGAGATTACAAATTTTCGTGCCAGCCCGTGGATTACTCAAACGATCCCAGAGCACTCGAGGTAAGGAAACGAGCGGCACTGGGAATTCTCGTATCGGGGGACGAATAGGATTCGATGGCGAAATCGAAGCGATTCCTCGGCTGATCGTTTTCTTCCGCATCGTCAATTTATCCCACGCGCGTCCTTCGCCCCTTATCGCTGCTGACGCGCGTTCGTTCTTTTCAGATCGCTTCCATCGTCTGGGTTTACTTCATAGTGAAAGTCGTCGACCTATTGGATACCGTCTTCTTCGTTCTTCGAAAGAAGCAAAATCAGGTTACCTTTCTCCACGTGTATCACCATGCCGGTATGGTCTTTGGCTCTTGGGCCGCCGCCAAGTACATGCCGGGTGGACACGTCACCTTTCTAGGTAAACTCGACGATGCAACGGCAACTGCCTCGGCTCCCGTACAGCTGCGCCTCTTCCGCGCGTGATATTTTCGTTCTTCCAGGCTTAGTCAATTCGTTCGTCCACGTCATCATGTACTGCCATTACCTCGCCACCTCTCTCAACGTGGAGAGGCCTTGGTGGAAGAAGTACGTCACTCAGCTGCAACTGCTCCAATTCTTCATCCTGTTCATCCAGTACACGGCGCTCCTCTGGGCCGAGAACTGCGGCTTCCCGAAGTGGCCCGCTCTCGTTATGATTCCCCAGAATTTGTTCATGACCGTTCTCTTTGGCGATTTCTACTATAAGACGTACGTCAGGAAGTCGAAGAGTAAGGCGCGGGAAAACCGAGCGATCTTCAAGGAGACAAACGGGAAATCAAAAGATACGTAACGTCCTCGCACGAACTTCCGGCGAGCTTGTTTCCGAAGTGCCGTATGCCTGAAATCGTAGTATCACTCTACACCTACGTATTGCGATAAATTTTAGTTCGTTGCGGAAGTCTTGCGTAGGGGTATGTTTTCTATTCTCTCTCCTCTCTGTCCCCTCCCACGATCTTCATTTTTTTAGGCAGGACCGTTTGCAATGCAAAATAATAGCCGCGCACAGCAAATACATGCATAAATCATCGAGAAGTCGCTTCCCGAAATAAATACGGAGGCAACGATGTGGAATAATCTGGAGAGGAGATTTCTACGATGGTTTCTCGCGTTATTCGCAATTACGGCAAAGTGCCGTACAACTCGATAAAGTTGCTCGACTTTAATACGCGCAAACGCTTCGTTAGTAAGCATACCTATGATCCGTTACAGGCGTTAACGTTTGTATCACGGTGAAGCGATATTGCAGGATGGTAAAAAATATCCTCGCGGAAACGATGACTCGGTAATCGCAAACCTGCCGTATCGATGACGCTCAGCTTCACCAACGGTGAATGATATACCTATCGGGCGATATTAAACACCGCGGTCTACCATTCGCAGAGTTCGGCAGCCGCAGTTACGATTTCAAGTTTCAAAACTCGTCCTCAGATGGCGATGCTTACCGATCCGATTTTTGAAATCTGTAAAATCGCTGACGGCACTGCCAACTGGTGACGAATCTCAGAACTCGTCTGAAATCATTGGCGATAGTAGTATCTACTTACCAGTTTTAGGAATTCGAAGAAGCGTAGAGCTAATAATGTTACCGATCTACGTACCAGTACTACGCATTTTTAACTGGGCCGCATTTCTCTCGAGTCCGTTATTAGATCAGCACTTACGAGCTGAAAAGAAGAGCACGTAAAAGCCTGGAGCAATTTGAATTCTATAAATAGTTGGTCAAAAGTTTGCGAGCACCGATTAGAAGAAGGATCTTCCAGCTCTCGATTTCTCTAACTGGGTCGAACGAAAGTCATTGGAAAGCTTTGGTAATGTGATTTTTCTTTAATCGCGGATGTCAGTTCTCCTAAATTTTTGAGTAATCATACAGAGGCCTGTCGATTTTTAACGGTGTTTTACATAACTGTGAGACAAAAATACACAAATAAAAAGACAATTTGCGCAAAAAGAGTAGGCAATTATATACTCACGTCTTTTCTTTCGATGACAGCAATCGTATTTCCACGTGGCTACGAGTACCGCATACCCGGCTATGCGTATCGAAATGCGCCCCCTCTTACCTCGACAGGTCCAACCTCCCTGACTCCAATATTTTTCGACTATCGTCGATACGATTAGCGCCACTAGAGATCTATGGAAACATAACTGTTATGTGAAAAAGTTGGTCATCCCGATGACACGATGTCCTACTTGGACAGTGTACGTTGTGTTGGAAGGTGCCTACGTGTAGCAAGTTCCACTCACCTGCGGCCGAAGCAAGATTCCGTTATTTCTCTCCGAGCGTAAGAGTCGAAGGACGCGCGGGATGCTGATTTCGTTTTCGGTCTTCGCCCGTAAAGGCGTTCACCCGGTGTTCGCAATTGGGGCAACGATAAAGTCGACGAAATTAATTAGAAGAAACACCCGGTCGAATGAAATTATCTCCTCGGTGATCGCTTCGTGATTTATTCGTCTGGAATAAATATATGTATGCTCCTGGAATATATTTATTTGCAAAACTGGTACGCTCGGAGAGATCGGATATGTTATGTTTGAAATTCGTTCCGAATAAAATGTTTAATAAAAAATTTGCCTCAGACCTCGTCCAATCGTAGAAACGACGTAAGGAACGTTTGAGCGATATCTTCTGCAAATGAACTTAGTCAGTAGTGATCAGACCCCGTCGAGTAGACGCACGCGTGAAATTCGAGACGATACGCTCACGTCACCGTCGTATACCTTAGTTTAATTATGGAGTGTCGAATGAGTGATGAGCCCGCGCTAAGGATAACTTATTCGTGCCAATGTTTCTCGACTACGGGATCGAAAGAGTTCGCGAGGTAGTTATGCAACGTTTCCTGGCCCGCGAAACTAATATTTATCCGTTGCATATTCACCGAGAAAGAATCGTAGAGATAAGCGCGGACGAGTGAGATAACATTGCGAGTTGCTCGACTCCTCTTTTAAAGACTCGGTTAATCGCTGGTCCTTTCCGTGGTGAAATCGGAGGGAGGAAGGATTTTTAGAGGAAAAACGGGCTGAAATTTGCCACGAAATAAGGGCTATCGAGACGTCTGCAATTTCTCTCGCGCGAAGTGGTCCTCTCTTCCGACGAACGAGCGTAAGCGAAAGGTAAACGCGCGAAAGAAATTCTAATCCCACGCGCGCTACACCCGACGCGATCGTTGTACACCTCTCGGAGCTACATCCGTTGAACGGAATTCGATGGTCAGCGACGAAACCAGCTGTACGAGCGTCGTCGCCGTACAGACTAGGCCTAGATATCTGGTCGAAAGTTGGACCGTAAAATGCGTAGACGGCCGTCCAATCTCCGGATAACGGTGAGTGGAGCGCGCGGACCTCGGTGACCATACTCCCGGCGGCGACGGCGTCATCGCCTGCGGAAATGACTCCAAATTTCTTAATGGGTCAACCGTCGATTTTTACCGCGTTCGCGATCGATCGGTTCGAAGGGGGCGTACACCGTGATCGCGTCACGAGTGCGCATCTTCTGACTTGCGAAATAGTCCGTTCCATTCGTCTCGTCTCCCCCGTGAATTCGTTAGCCTTTATTCCTGGTAAACAGGATACTCTAGCGCGTTTGTCAAATATTCATACAGAGGCGGTACTTCCGCGGTATTTGACGAAGAACGCTTTCCCGAACGCGATTAGTATCCTCGGTATTCGACCGTCATGGCCTTTACGATCGTCGTATAGTCTATGGTATCGGTACAGTGTCGCTAAAAGTTTCTCCTAATCTTGCGGTTCAATATTGAAATAAGGGTTAATGAAATGCAAGTACAAAGTCGCAGGAAAAGAAGGTCGTCGCCGGTTTTGAGTTCGACGAGGTCCGTGTCGCACACGACGCGATCACGTCGAACTCGCGCGCGGGTGTCGTAGACACGGGAAGAGAAGCGGCATGACAATTGCGGGAACAGGACGATTTTTTCTACGGGTATCCGATCCTATGACGCTGCTCTTTATGCACCTATACTCGCAGAGGTAAGCGTTGGATAGCGGACTTTGCAAGTAAGATGAGATGGTAGCTCTTACGGGGTAAACCGAAGTTTGCAATTTTGGAGCGATTCTCTCGCTGGAAGTAAAATTCGAATAATGAAATGGATACCTCTTTAATTTCAATTACTTTCGATTGCTTCGAATGGACGATGAAATGGTAAAAAATGGTATCACGTGAACGGCAATATTAATCGACGGAAATGCGATTGCAGGTATGAAGAACAAATATATATATAAAACGAGGAGGAAAGTCCGATATTTCATGGAAAGAAATCAGCGTTCGATGATGAAATCGACGATGTCAGTTGTAATTTACATCGATGAATAATCTATCGACGCATATAATTGAGATTGTTCCTATATCGCGCGTAGGTATCTACGTAGGTACCTACGTAGGTACAATTTTAATGAACAATGGCGAGAGCTTTTCGCTCATTTTTTATTTCGACGAAGAGAACAAAATCGATATATGTATATGGCACACGGACCGGTGTCAAAGGGCGGGGGAACAGTCGGAGGAATCAAATCTACGAACCGAAACTCTTCATCTATAATATAATTAACCTACGGGCATTATTTTGCATTTCCGTATTGTTCTCATATTTTTACACGCGCTTTATCACCACTCGATCAGCTTAACCCCAACACACACACCTCGCCCCACGTTCCGAGTAGCCGCGTCGAAAGGCGGAAGACCCGTGTGGCTGGTGGGGCGCACGAAAGAGTTACCGTGGGCTCCCGACGAGTACTGTCGAATGTCAGTTTTTCCTTCGCGGCCCACGGTCTCGGGACGTGCTCAGGAGTTGTCGTTACCGTCGAAAACGTCGACTCGAACGAAGCGCGTCGGCGTAGGCACGTTCGATCCGCCTGCAGAAAGCGAGGGACAGGATTTCGTCTCGATCGTTTTTGGTCTATTCATCGGAGCTTCGTACATCGTTCGATATTAGCGTCAAAGACGTCCGCTCGTAAAATACAGGCATTGATTTATTTACGGAATTCTCTACGCGATTTTCACGGCGAAACTCGTATTCTTCGTCGTCCGCGACACGCAGGTTTTAATTTTCCGCTACATCGGTGAGAGAGTCGAGTGTTCCAATCGAAATCATGGCGAGTCTCATGCGACAAGTGGTCAGTAACTACAACGAGATACTGGAGAACAACAAAGGTAAGTCCAAGCGTCTTTCCGTTGCTTCTTCGCGATCGCTGTAAACGAAAGAAACCA
The DNA here is from genome assembly GCA_963678675.1 of Xiphydria camelus. Classification (NCBI taxonomy): domain Eukaryota; kingdom Metazoa; phylum Arthropoda; class Insecta; order Hymenoptera; family Xiphydriidae; genus Xiphydria; species Xiphydria camelus. Next base: position 40,467,789 of record OY783191.1, read on the forward strand.
TCGCGAAGTCCCTCGTCGCGCGAGGGTGCGCACGTGGAGGGTGAATTCATCGGGAAAATCTCCTTCGCGCGCTCCCGCACTCGAGCGAGAAAGGGAGGCGTTGCGCGAGGTCGCGATTCGATTCTAGGTGCGCGCGAACATCTGTCAGGCGTAACGGCGGTGTAGCGTGTTCCGTTTTCGGACTTTACGATCGAAAGTTAATCATACGTTTGCAAATGTGGCACATTGGCCGCGACAGCGAGGCTTTCGTTACGTATTCGCGAAAAAGACGACGCGCTTCAAAGCCACTGATAAGCGCGCGGGCTTCGGCTAACCGTAAACAGTTCACCGCGTGTCATCGAGCGGACAACGGCATTCCGAGAAGTAAACACCCCCGAATTCGTGCGCGCACGTAATTAATGAAACGCTCGACTAAGCACATTCTTTCGTAATACGGCGACTCGTCGAGATTTTCATGTCGTAATGCGATGCAATGCGATATCGGCGCTCTAATTTTGACGCAAAGCCGATGACCTAGATCCGCCGTGGTACCACCGCGGTCGAGTATACGATGCCGAGTTGAATTCGGCCTATGCAATTTTTGCGGGTGTCTTAAATGCAGCGTCGGAGAAAGAACTTTCGATATCAACGTGCAATTCTGCGTGATATTCTACGTGCAAATTTCAATTACCTTCGCGATGAGACGTAGGGGGTTGCTCGGCTCATCGAATTGGTTATCTCTTACGTAAATTTCGAGTACAATTCTCTCCACAGTTATTCTTCGTTCGCACGAATTACATATAGCCGTAAATGCATTCGAGATGATATTTTCACATCCGCGATTGCAGATCCTATGGTGGACACTTGGTTCCTCATGGGATCGCCAGGGCCGGTGCTGTGCATTCTGGGAGCTTATCTCATCTTCGTGTTGAAGTTGGGACCTTCGATGATGAAGAATAGGCCGGCGTTCGAACTGAACGGGCTCATGATAGCTTATAATGCCTTTCAAGTGCTCTTCAGCGTCTGGTTGACGTCTCTGGTAAGCATTGACTCTCTCTCTCTCTCTCTCTTTTCTCCCTTCCTTCCCGTAATATTGCTCGAGGCTTTGACACGGTTCCGTATTCTTCCGCGCATAGGCGTTGGAGGTGAACTTCGTGCAGTACATCTTCGTGACCAGCTGTGATGTGGACAATCCTCAGTCGCATAATCTTCAAGCCGCGGTAAGTGAGCAGAGAAATTGGTATTGCTGACGTTGTTTCTCGTAAAAGAGAGCGCCGAAAAACTATCTCGGGTCATCGTTTTTTCGATAAACAGAATTTTAATTCTTTCAGCTCTCGAAAGGTGCCTGGTGGTACTTCTTCGCGAAGATCATCGAACTATTGGACACGGTAAGTACGTCATCGATCCAGACGTCGATTTTTCTGGAATTAATTTCTATTGTTCGATTATCACTTTTTGCGCCATTCGGCACGGATGTACCGTCGCAATCGCGAACCAATTTTGAAACCGATGATCCACTTTTCGCGACCGCGCCGGAAGTATTTGTCAACTCGTCGCACTCGCTGTGGTCTTGAAATCGGATATCAAATTCGCTTCTACTTAGACTCGGTGCTTCAGTCGAGACTCCACTGCTCGCGTATTATGAAAATCATATCTAAAATTTATCGCCGGCCATCCCAACTTCGTTTAAAACCAATCTAATTCGCACCTTCTGGGTGGATTTCAGGTGTTCTTCGTCCTAAGGAAGAAGCAGAGTCAAGTCACCTTCCTTCACGTCTACCATCACACCATCACTGCCTTCTTCTCTTGGTGTTACCTGAAGATATTGCCCGGTGAACAGGGTATCCTCCTGGGACTGCTCAACTCCATCGTCCACATCGTCATGTACACGTATTACCTCATCGCCGCACTGGGTCCGCAGTACAGGAAGTACTTGTGGTGGAAGAAATACATGACCTGGATGCAGTTGGTAGGACGACGATTTCGACCTCGATTCTTAGCTTCGCGCCCGCCGAATTTTACGTCCCGACTCAACGGAGCGCGATCATGTTATTCTTTCAGGTGCAATTCGGCATCATGCTCTCGTACCTGGTACTCATTCTGGCCATGGACTGTAGGCTACCCAAGGCCCTGACCTACTTCTTCGTCACGAATGTGATCATCTTCATCTACCTCTTCAGCGACTTCTATCGGAAAGCGTACAAGAAGAAGGAAGCCTAGACCCGCCTTTCTCGATTTTATCGGAAGGCGCAATTATTGGCCCGTGAGTTTGTATATTACATGAGAAGGAGAATGAGCGCGCGCGAGAGTACGAGTGAATGTGTGAAAGAAGGATGAAATACATGGAAAAGTTGGGAAGCGTTGAATGTATCGCTCGTAACGAGCGAGTCGAGGAGCTGCGGGCAACACCGAATCGGGGCTGATTCCTGCTTATCAAAATTAGGATATCATCGACCCCCCTCCCATAATTTGTACGATAATTTCAAAAGTTTTCCATCCCGAATCGGCCATCGCACGTGCCTACGCCACGAGACTCGTCCGAGTATGTAGGTCACAAGAGCGAAGCGGATCGCGTGAATGTGCAGACACAACAGAAACGCGCGAATTACCCGAGTGACGTTAATTGCGACGACTCGGCCAGATGACTGGTGAGTCGTCAGTGAGCGCATTCCTACTTCTTTTTTTATGCGTCGATTCCTGTTTCGAAACGGGAGCTTCGGTAGGGCCATTTTTCGTGACCAAAGGATATTCCGGATCGCGAAGAAGGCGCGCCTTCGAGGAAGGTCCGCGTTGTGTCGTTTCGTACACGTGTACAATATTAGGTGTATTTGTAATAATCTTTCTCATCTCTGTTATTTATTGTTAAGCCTAATTCTACGTTAATCGGCGAACGCGCTTTCGTCAATGAGACGTACACCGTACTACCTATTAGTACACTTTTATTATGTATTGTAGTAAATGTGTTCGTTGAACGATACAAAAGAGACAGCGTATATACGTTACGGTACGCCGAACCATCTTATTACCTACCGCGTTCCTCTTAGCGCGTAGACTGATTGGGAAGCCCCGATTGTCACTCGAAGAAATCGGAAATGATTCCGCGAATCTCCTTCGAGTAGTCGTCGTACGATGGCGTTTCGTATCGATACGAGGCGGAATCGGTAAGTCGATACGAAACACTCCCTCCGATATAATTTAAAGCTATACGACGCGCATTGTCGTGTATCGTACGTAACTACAAGTACATTGATGTAACCCTAACGATAAATGATAACTCTATTAGGCCGCTCCTTGAATTCGGCGAATGCGAAATCGCTTAAAGCCATGATCTTTGGGCTTGGTACTTCGGTATCTGCTCCGCTCTCGGAGTGGATCGATTCTAGGGGAAGAAATAAGTAGGTCGCACTCGTGTCGCGGACCGGCCACTTCTTCCCGATTGACGAGCGTCAACCATGGCGCGCGAACTGCAGCTATACAACTGCGGACGGGTTATACACGTCGTTTGATCACGCGCTTAGGTTCCTCCGAAATGAAACGAGATCGTCCGCCATCGAAATACACGGACGATCGCACGGATTACGGTTATGGTATTGTTACGATATTATTTACAGTACGTGTCCGGTACTCTCTTAAGTACTGCGTCGGGCGAAGAATATTATGCGATAAAAGTAGGCATCTCTCGATTGGGACAATTTTCGATTACGTCGACACGAGTTTATGGAGAGTGGGCAAAACAGATGCGATACGACGCGCTGCGTCAATTTGACAAGGTCACTTTTCTCCGTACGCGAGGTACCGCGGTTTCGGTACGGGGACTGCGCGTACCGATACTCTCATATATCCGGATACGCCTCTCTGTGGCAATATAATGCATTCTGCCTTCACCATTTGTTTGGCCCGCTGGTACTTCCGGATTCAGATATCCTTAACGAATCATACTTGGATTGGTATTCACGGCTCTTATATATTCCGTGCCTGTGTTTTACCGCTTCACCTCTTTGCGAATGAGTTTCGATCATTCAATCGTTCGCTCCTTTACACGGGGGTTATACACTTATATATATATATTTTTTACATATCCCTTTCTTCCCTCTCTTCTTTTTACAAGTAACCCATTAAGCTTTCTTCGCCTTTCCGTTTTGAGCGTTACCAGTAGCCGGCTTTTTCTCGGAACTTCGCTCCTTGCCATCCTCCGTCCTCGCCGAGATCCTGCCGTTCTCCTTGGACCTCGATGAATCCACCTCGTTCTTCTCAACGGGAGGCACGTAGGCTTTGTTGTAAAAATCGGAAAAGAGGAAGTAGAAGAACATGACGTTCGGCAGGATCAGAATTAGGGACCACCTGGGGTACTCGCAATCGTAGAGCAACAATTGGAAGCTGTGCACGAACGCCAGGCAGAACTGACCCTGGAAGAGGCGTACGAGGACGTTAGATTTTTTCGATCAGCGGAACCAGCGCAACGACGCAGCAATCAGTCTTACCATCTGCAACGTTGTGATGTACTTTTTCCACCAGAGGTACTTTTGATACTGCGGCAACATAGCGGCGAGAAGGTAATAAGTGTACATTATAATGTGGACGAAGCTGTTGATGAGACCTGAAAGAAACGAGATAATCGACGTTATTGCTCTACTCTCGGCGATCCAACGCGGAGCGACCGTTAATTGCGGCGAGGTCTCCGAAGAGAGGGGAAATCTTGGGGAATTTTTGTCCGCGCGGAGATCTGATTCCACGCATACGGTATGCTCACCTATGAAAGTGCCGTGTCCACCGGGATAATACTTGGTCGCTCCCCAGGATATCAGAGGCATCACGGTATGATGGTACATGTGCAGAAACGTTATCTGCCTCTCCTTCTTACGGAGAACGAAGAACACCGTGTCCAGGAGTTCCGTGAGTTTGGCCAAAAAATAAAGGTACACCCCCCTTGCGACCTGTCAAGGTACAAGTGTAGCGCCACTGCATTTGCATTTTTCTTACCGATGAAAAAAAAAAGTTTCCAACGTCTTTACAACGTTGCGAATGTCGAATGCGTCTATTCGAGACTCGAAAAACATCCCTAACGTACCCGCAACGCTTCCGGTGTGTTGGAAAAGTCGACGGGCTCGCATTTCCAGCTGTACTTTCTCAACCAGGCCGCGTCCAGACCTTCGTAGAAGAGATAAATGCTGAGGAGGACTTGGAATAAATTATAGAAAACGAGAATGTTGTTCAGCCGATAGGGCTTTCGGTGTTCCATGTGACGCGGACCCCAGAAAAGCACCAAGTACAAATAGCCGATCATGATGCTGGCCCCTGGAACTGGTGATGACATCAGAAACCAATCCCTCGTTCTAGGATCTGAAGAGGTGAAAAAAGATGATGACGATGTCGTGTTAAAAATTGAGGGACGTGTTATTCTGGGGTCAAACGTAATATGTATATTGAAAAGGCCCGCTTCGACGTTCTCCAATGTTTTCCTCGATCAACAACCTCGCGAATCTTTGTCGACGATTGTGATCCGAGAGCCGCATGTTTACGAACTCGAAGCCAGTGTCGGCTATACGAACGATATATCGTCGCAACATCTTTTGCATACTACCAAGGGCCAAAGCCAAATTGAATAGCCCAGGTTTGTCCAATTTTATTTCGCTTTAAATCCATACATCTCTGTATATTTAATACGGATTAAGTAATTCCAATGTTGATCAGATTCTAGCATGGATTACACTCGATTAATTCAAAGCGTATCTATTAAAAAATAGATCCCAGAGCTCTAAAATAATCGACTGCAATCGGCATTGTAATTTAATCCACGGTAAATCGATTTACTCCGCGCACTTCGGGCGAAACTTACCGGCTACTTCGTAGAACAGGTGGTGGTAGAACCGTACCACGGAGTTGTTGTAGATGTTCGACATCTCGCACGGTATCGTCGCGCTGCTGGCGTTCATTGGAGGATCGACTGAAAGTTAGAAGAGACGCTGGCAACGTTACCGGACCGAGTCGATCGAGGCCGACGAAACTCCTAAATCATCTGCCGTCGCGCGACATCGCTATCGTGTATTCAAATTGAGATGTAAAGCTCACTCAAAGCTGCGCCCCATCGCTCACGCTTCCTCGCATCTACACCCCGGTGCATTCTAACGCGATCGGCCGACTCGTAGTGCACTCGCGAATCGAACAAACGCGTTTCGATGAGCCACGGCGAACGATGTCTCACAACGAAACGACCCCGAGAATTTTGCCGCTCGCAACGTACTTTTCACGGAACGGACGACGCGACTCGCCGTATACATCGAAGAAGGTAGTTCGCGGCAATTGTACCTTACGTGACAGGTCTGCGGTGAGGTGAACGGGCGGTCATTACCAGGAGCAACCGAGCATCTCGCGGCGATGACGACGACAACGGCGACGGACGACGGACTACAGCCTAGAACCGTCTGAAGTTTAAGGCCCCGATTTCCCCGCTTCATTATATCGGTTCCGTTCCTCGCGCTTTTCTATTCGACGTCTTACGGATGTTTCGAGTATTTTTTTATTTAGTCTGCGGAAGAAACGAACCGGTGGACGCGGCACGCTTCGCTCGCCGATAATCGCGTTTCGAGTTGCGCCACGACAAATCCATCTTGGCGCACGGGCGGGGAAGGAACGACCTTCGATCGAGGTCGACATTGATCGCGTCTCGATCGAAATTCGAAAATCCACTTCCTCTCGAATCCTCGCGCCGTCTCGTTCGAGGCCCCGTGGCGCGAAAAATCCGGGTCTGCGCCGCTTGCGTGTGTTACGAAAATCGAATATTTGATCGTGGCGTAACGCGAGGTTCGCACGCGAGAGAGGAATCGGGATTATATAATAATTGTTTTTCGTTTCAAACGAAAGTGACGGACCGGGAATTAATTATCGATTGCGCAAGGTTCGCGTTGGTCTCGACACCACTCGTTGAACCATTTTCGCGGTCGTGATAATACCGTGGTACTCGATCGCCGATGTCGGCAGTCGCGCGCGCGCGCGCGCGCGTACCGCTCGATCGGACGAAAAAAGTCGAGTGCGTTTTACCACGTGTTTCTGCGATGCGTAGATGATTTTTATCGTCATACTCTTGTTATCGATGCATAATTCAACAACGACGTCTATTACCGATCCAATGCCAAGTAGCGATGACGACTACGGTCTATACCGCACGAAGGCAGTACCAGCGACCAAAAATCATCGATGCCTCGCGTCAACCTTTCGGAACATCTCCGTTTCCTCCCCGGAAGTCGAACGGATCTTCTCGTAAGCGCGTGGCTGCGGCGAACATCGGTAATCGCCCGCTCGTAATCGCGCGCGATTCATCCGTCAATGAGAAGAGAAAAGAGTGGCGCTCGAACGAAACCCGCCTTTCTAGACGCGTAAAAAGTGTAGCGGTCGGCGGCGAGAACCGCGCGGGAAACCGGAATGAAACGAATGTACCTTTGGTGTATACCGTTGCAGAGCGCCATGCATTTCGGGTAATTTGCGCGATACCCTCCCGCGAGACAAATAACGATTCCCCGTTAACGCGCGTCCGTCGATCCATCCGGAACGAAACCGGCGTGCCCGCAATGCGGATTACTTCATTTTCACGAATTCCCGCAAAACGAGGACGCTCGTAGCGAACGACGCACTGCTGCTAGCTTCGGTATCGTAAAAAAACGGTTGCGAGACGTCTCGATGCGTAGAACGATTCGATCCGCGATCGATTCGATTCCCAATCTCAATTATCTTCATTCTCGTGCATTTTTTTTTCTCATCCAGCTTCATTTATCGTCGCGAATACATCAAAAGCCACTCTCGCCGCGGCGATAATTCTTCGGCGATGCGAAGAACGAGAGGGCGAGAATGCAAACGATCGTCGCACTCGCGCAATTCGCATTCGCGACAATATCGATTTGCTCACTGGGTTCAGCAAACGTGGGAACCTCTTGACGTGCACATAAAATGTATTCAGTATGTAAACAATGTCTTTGCGCATTCCTTTCAACCGGAATATCATTTCCTCGCGAAGTATTCATCCGTTTGCCCACTTGTTTTCGTTTCGCGTAAATAAAATGATTTTATCGCCATTCTCGACCGATACATTTTTAATCGTTCCACGCGTGAATCATCTCTTCGAGAACACGCGCCCGCGCTCTCAGCGGTTTCACCGTGACGACGCGTAGCGCGAGGACTGGGACAACTTTTTTTAGTCGAGCCTCGTCGCGTCACTGTCGAATAATGCGGAATGTAGACGCGCCGCGATAATCGTTACATCGAAATCGCAGGCAAATAACTGAGAATAAATTGGTATTGCGAAACGCGTGAGTACGACGCGAGACCACACCGGTCGCTCTTAATGCAGCGCGAGCGGTACGCGGTGTTATGTGCGCCGCTGATATATCATGTACGTGTGAGTCTTCGACGCGCGCGCACACGTGCCACGAACCTAGAGATGTAGGTGCGCATACGCGTACACCGTGTATACCTATAGAGGTATCTCTCTATCAAGGGTCGTAATAACGCGCCGTGCAGTTTCTCCATTGCGACACGTGCTTCCTTCGGACGATGTTTTACTTTTCCAGCGCGAGAGAACCGCGCGGCGACGACGCTCGTAATCGAACACGTGCGCGTGTCCTCGCGCGAACCGTCGCGTCGGGAGCCCGCTGCAGCACTTGCTCGCGCGCGCGCGCGCGCGCACGTAATACCCACAGTGGGAGAAAGGGCGGACGTTGCTTCTAATCAAATTTCTCATCGGGGTTAATGCCGACGTTAACGTCGATGCGGTTTCCAATGATTCACCGGGCGATTCGTTGCGCCTGCGTTGCGGACACGCCGCGATTTCCGTTGGAAAAAGAAAGGGGGTCGCGGAACGCCCCCCCGGGCCTCGCTCACACTTCGCGATTATATTTCGACCGGTTCTCTGGAAACGAAGACGTAACTCTTGCTTGCGTTACCGGGACGACGTAATTGCCCGCCGCTGAAAGGAAGTTTACATCGCAACGCTTCTCGATAACGAGACACGAGGCGCTGCGACTTGATCTACGTCGTTATCGAGATTTCACGCGGGATGTTACACGACGAGGACTTGCGGCAAATGGGCTTGTGGTTTGATTCCATTGGTCGACGGCACCGCCTGGAAACGCGAGATGCTTTCCTCTCGCCTCGTTCGGTCACGCTCTATACCTATAGGTATGTCCACCCTTGGAGCACCCTCCCGAGATAGACTCGTGTGATCGTCGCGACGTTCGTGCAAGCTGCGACAATTGAGCCGTTGAAAGCCAGAATGGTCCAAGTCACATTTCACGTAAGCTGAGATTATTTGACTGCAAAGTTAAGTACAATTTGAAAAATCTGTCTAGATGATACAAACAGATATTTTAAATCGTAAAGATCTGTTTTGTATCATCGAGACAGATTCTCCACATTGTACTTAACTTTGCAGTCAAATAATCTCAGCTTACGTGAAATGTGACTTGGACCATTCTGGCTTTCAACGGCTCAATTGATCGTTCCGAAGTCTACGTTTATTCTGACCCGTGAGTTTAGAAAGATAATTGTTCTTGAAAAAATTGTTATATTTACATTACAGTGTGATTTTAATTAATCGCTGTATTCATCGCAGCAAAATATCCACGAAAAATTGCGCGTACATCGAATAAATGTCTAGCATTTTATTTGTGTCGGCTTGAAATCATTTAACGACACAAATATGCTTCCTTAATAATGATGACTCATAGACCGCAAAATCTCGACGCATCAGATGAGCCGTACCACCTGCGTATATCTGTCTATCCGAGAGTCGGGACGCTTCGTCCATCCTCGAGACACCCCGATGATACATAAGAGTCGAATCGAGACGTATACACGACAACGAGAGCGAAAAGAAATGGATAGTTTCGTCACCTGCTGCGGAGGAGGAAGAGGAGCCTCCGATCGGCGCGGTAATGGTAACGCGGAATCGTCGCGGAGGAAATGTGGGTCGCTACACGGGGACCTGTAGTCGCCGACGTTTCTGTGCCAGGCCGATTCGCAGCTGCCGAAGACCGGTTTACAAGCAAGACGTAGGAGCCGCACTCGCGCCGCAATGCATTCGCATCGACCGCTCCGTGCGCGGATAAGACACTGTACGGAGTTCGATGACCAACGGGGGGCGTGCGAAACTGGCGTGGCCGACGAAAGACTTCCGCGGCAGAGTCGCATCGTCGTCGTCGTCGTCGGAATATTACCGCCGTGCCCGGACAGGAAATATTGTTATTCGCGGTTTCGTTAAGGTCGACCTCGTACACCGCAGGGTTAACCCCAGAAATGTCCAAACAACAGAGCGACACGATCTGGCTACGCCTTGACCTTTGCGGACGCGCTGCAGATCCCGGCGCGCGCGCCTCTGAAAACAAACGATCGTCCCACGTCTCTCTCGCGGGGACCGGTTCTCCGGGGCTCGCCCCTCCGGTATTGTTATGTTTCGAGCGACTTTTAGTTCACCCACGCCACCAGCGACGGTGAGTGCATTCGGTGAGTCGAGATCTGGCATTCGCAAATCGGGTCAATCTTGAAAGTGCGCGCGTAGCCCAGGAATGCTCAATTCCGCCCGTGTGGTGCGCGTTGCGCGCGAGCCGGGGATCGGGCGTATACATAGATACGTACGCGCTGCACTTTAAGATTTTCGCTCGATCGCGCGTCGTTCCTTTTCTTCTCGTCTCTTCGTTTTCATCCTACCGTAAGTACCTCGACTCCCTGTAGGTATACGCGTTGCACTTTCAACGTCGAGCGGTACTCGGTTTTTGTCGAGGAAAAATCAGGCAAATTCTCTCTCGCTTCGATCGGCAGCGCGCTCTCCGTTATTTATTTGCAGCGAGACGGGATCGTCGCCGACTCGCGGTGCGTCGCGCGGCAAACCGGAGTCGGGACCGATCGGGGTAGATCGATTGGAGAGTCAACGCTGTACAAATTTACGAGTCTCGTCGCAATCGCGTCGACGATTTATAGGAAAATGAAATTGCCGGCTGCGACATTCGTCCTTCGTCCGGCTGCAGGAGAAACGAGGGGGTGATCACCTCGCATAATAATGGCAATCCCGGTGACCCGATGCGCGCGCGCGCACGGCGACGGTATAGTCAATTGCCGTACGACGCGCGGGAGATGCACCGCTTCCTGGATAGCCTCGCGGAACGCCACCGACGACCGTGGTGCGCCGGTTTCGCAAGGCCGTCTTCGTTCCGAATGAATGTGGACTGCGCGGTCAATCCGAGCGCGACTCGCGTCGGTGGGGAACGCGCGCGCGGATACACCCCGGGCGCGAATTGGTACTCGGTTCGCAAATTCGGATCGTGTTAAATACGTCGAAAATATTTGTCCACGAGTCAGTCTCTCGCGCGCGATATCGGCATTCGACGCAATTGCATCGGAGCGTGTCGATCGTTTATTCGGAGAGATCGAATGGAATAATTTATCCGATCACCGAGAGAAGTCATTCATTTGCATACGGACGAATCTACGAGAAGACGCACTCGACGAAATACTCTCTCTCTCTCTCTCTCTCTCTCTCTCTCGTTCGATTTACGTAGGAACGAAGATTTCGATTCGGCGTAATTAATTTTCATTCGGTGCAATTCTCCGAAGTAAATCGACTTTGTCGTTCCGCACATATTTCTCGGAAATTACGAGACGCGCGAGCGCTCGTTTTTTTTTCTCTCCGATAGATCGGCCGAACCCACGCGCTTCGCGCGATCGGTGTGTTTTAATGACTTGGAAAAAAAACTGCAGCAGTCGGGAAATTCCGAACATAAATCACGATTCTCAATGTTTACCCGCGATAAATCAATCGACACTCGATAAAAATCGAACGTAGATGGTTCTACCGTATTTTGCGTTCTTTCCCGTGGGTTTCTGAAGGCAAAAAATCGACAATACTCGAAGAAGGTGTATAGCAGTGGCCGTCGACGCGTTCGGTGCGTGAATTCGTGGCGCTTCGGTCTAAGAAGAAAATGGGGAAGATCCTTCGAATTTTCCGATCTAACGTGCACGCTGAAACGGTCCCCGCGCCTTTTCGCGCGAATCGGAGTACAATCGTAAAACCGAGCGTGAAAAAAAAAATCTGTCTTTTTCTCCCGTCGCCGTAGACCCGTTCCCCCGATCGAGTCACCTCGAAACGAAACGCGGTTTCGTAAACTGGAGCCTCGTAACTCCCGCTCGACCGACTCCCGTCGAGTTATCGGTTTCCTGCCACGCTTTCTTCCTGCCATTTCTCTCTCGCTGGCGCGCTCCACGCACACGCGCGTGCACTCGCGACGTAACGGGGAGGACCGCACGAGACATTCCATAGTGGGCATGCCTATCGACGGGACATAGATTCGACCGTCTTCCCCGAGATATCGCTTACGCGTGATCGATTGCGCCGTACGTACGAGCGTGAAAACAATTATCGTCCTCGTATGTGGAAGCTGAAGTGTGTGCGCGTGCGCGCGCGCTCCCCGTACACATACGCGTCGCCCGGTATGTACGCGCAATTTGTCGACAGGTGGGTTATTTGCGAGAGTAGCCTACGTCGCGATTACACAGCTACGCTCGCTCGTTACGAAATCGACGCGATCGAGATCGAGCCCGCGGCGAGTGTACCGTTCGACGGTGGAACCGCCGTATCGAGAGAGTGAGAGGAAGCGCGACGTGCGCGCGCGCGCTGTAGTTCGCTCGCGGGAGAAACGCACCCCGCGCGCTCACGCGACAGGTGGAGCGCGCGACGCGCGAGAAAGGGGGCGAAGAAGGATCGCGGGAAGGTCGTCGCGCGAGAGCGAACTGATCCGAGATGTTCGCTCCGATGAATTTATCGCGCGAGAGTACCTTTTCAATCGATACCACGCGGCACTTGCGGTCGAGAGTGAGCGACGTCTCGCGCGCGCACTACAGGTCCATTCCAGAGCGGTTGGCACCACCTCCTCCGAGGATTACCCGACCAAAAGGGAAAAGAAACACTTGGAATTCAGCTTGCTCGATTTTTCCTCGGCACGACTCGAACGAACGGGGAGGGCGGAACCCCAGAAGACGCGCGAGCACTGCGCGGTTCACGCCGACGAACACACGCCGTCAACCGCCGGGGCCCCCCGTACGATCCTCCTCCCACGAGCTACACACCCGCGCGCCACGATAACAGGCGAGGGTGCGAGCGCGGAAGGTCCTCCTCGACCGGTCGGAAGCGCGCGGCGCGAGACTGATCGACGGCGTGTGTCGTACGCGTCGCGACGTTCCCTCGGAACTGGGTAAACGCCATGAGCGAGGAGGGCTCTTTCCTTCGGCGTTGCGCGAGAAGCGCGCGCGAGAAGTGCGGGGCCCCCGGATCCGGGCTCTGGGGATTTTCGCGGTGGGGTGGGGGGGCGCGACTCTCCGCAGCGAGAACCGGGTCCAGCTATCGTTTCTCTCCCGTTGCTGCTGGTCAGGGTTACGTCACAGTTAAGAAAGTTGTATAATAGACCCTCTCTTTCTCCCTCTCGCTCGCTCGCTCGCTCCGACACGGCTCGCTCTTTCACCGCGCACCGCGACGACGATCGGCTCTCGGGGTCCGCGGAGGTGCAGCGCGTCGCCACTTACCAACGGCAAACGTTTCTCCGTCCGGTGCTCGACGTGTGTCGCGAACGTACGTACGCGATCTCGCGCGGCGTTCGATTGACCGCACGGCGCAGCCAGACTCGGGACGACGGAATTCCCGAGTCTCCGTCCTGTGAGCGAACCTCTGCCGATTCGAGTACCGATCCGATTCCGATCGCCGGACAGGCACGGGTGCGTCGCGCGATGCGACAAAAATCACCGGTCTCTCGGTCGGCCCGCGTCGGAGAACGTCGTCGGTTCACTGAATTCGCGAAGGCTCCGCGCTACTAGGTACTCGCGAGCTCTACATTTTGCGTAACGCGCCGTAACTACGCGAAGAACTTCGACATTCGGACCTCGGGTTGCGACATTCCGACGTGCGCATCGGGTGCGATTCTCGTGCCCGTGTGCCCTACGCGCGTACCTTCCGTTCGCGGCGAGATGCGACGCTTCGAAGGATCTCTGCTCACGATCGCACCGTACCGTCGCGCCGCGTCCGATCGCCGACTGGAAAGTTTGGCGAAGCCGATATATCAATCGTGGGAAATACGGACGGAGGTGAGCGCGACATCCACTGACGCAAATGCATCGATGGAAAAACATTATAGCCTCGGTGATTAACAGTCGGATTCCGCGTCAGGCATGCATTATTTTTAATCGATCGAACGAATCTTCGATCGCGCAAAAAAAAGTATCCGTTCACCTGTCGCTCCTTCTGATCCGGAGAAAAAGTTGTTTGCGCGCTCTTTCGAACTTCGTTCTCGAGACTCTTCCACGGATCTTCACTTTTAATTCCTCGTTATCCCCGCCCGCGAGCTTTCGCCGTCATGTTTATCAGTCGGTCGTTTTTAAGCGATTCGCGTTCACGTTGGATCGAAATTAAATTCACCGATCCGTCCGACGAAAGTTTGTACTACTCTCAGAAAGGAACCATTCGAATATTGCGTAACGCCGCTATATACTCGTATATATATCACGATCGTTTTAGACGTTACTTCTTCTGTGGTAAGAATCAGTGCCCGACCTCCCCCCCCCCCCTCTCATCTGCGACGATCGTTACGCAATTAATAAAATATTCATTCGCATTTGTTTTACCGAACTATTACAACAACCGATATGAATAGTATTACCATTGAAGAAACGAGTTCGTCACTACGTGACATTTCCTCGTCTCCTTTGCGCGATAATGCTTACCGACTCCCTCTTCCCTCCCCTGCGGCGCAACCCGCTGTGCTGCATGTTACTGAAAACCAAAAATTTACGACGTTAACGCAGAACGCTCGGTCGATGCCTGCGCGAATTTTTTCAATTTTGGAACGACGCGTACCTACGCAACTCCCGACGCGAAAACGGCAGTTTCCCCGTTTCGCGGCGTGGCGAGCAAGGCGCGTCCGGGTACTTTTACCCGCGCGATATCAATGTCACGAACGGACTGCTCGTATTTGTAGAAACGTCTCATTACGCCAACGCGAACGTCCATTTGCATAGAAGCGCGGAATGGAAAGTATACGCGCGCGCGTAAGTAGTATTCGGATTCCTCGCGCAAGAGTAGCCTCAAACCGAATCCGCTCGATCGTCGTTCTTCCCCTGATATACGCATCCGGCGGGAACACCTGTATACGCGTGCCACCGTGACGCGCGCCAACACCCCTGCGTTGCGTACTGTTGCCTATCGACACGCGCGTAGATCGAGCCTTCGCGCGTAGGTATCGAATAGAATAGGAAGGCGAAAGGACGAATGCCGCGGGCGCTTCGAGTTGCCCTCGCGCGTCAGGTTCACCCGTCATTCCGGGAACCGGCGGAGAAAAAAATTCTATCTCGCAATAGAACGAGACGTTGGACGCGAAGCGATGATTGGAAGTAAAGGATCTTACACGTGTGAAATGTTCATCGAATTCCTCGAGAAATCTTTCACCATCCTCCGGCGCTGACGCGTTTCCGATTCGACACGATTCCCACCCGTTAAACCACCCCCCGCGAGCCGATCGCTCTCGCGCCTACGGTATCCCTTCTCTGAACGGACAAGCTGCTAACTCGCGCGCCGGCTGCCGGGAGTACCTGCGCGCGCGGCACCTAGTCCATCGAATTGGCCAAGCACCGAGCGCGCGCGCGCGTATCCACACCACCACCGTACGACTCGCCGCCCGACGACGGCCACGCGGTGAGTCCGTTACCGAAGCTAAGGACAGACCCGGTAAGTAAATGCCGCGGCAGTATTTGATCGCGTGTTGCAACTTCGCCGGCGAGCGGGCGCGAGCCCAGGCGCAGGAGAGAGAATTATTTAGCAACACTGCTATAGCGCGGCGGCGGCGGCGGCGGCAACCGGCCGCGGTCAT
This sequence comes from Xiphydria camelus, assembly GCA_963678675.1. Classification (NCBI taxonomy): domain Eukaryota; kingdom Metazoa; phylum Arthropoda; class Insecta; order Hymenoptera; family Xiphydriidae; genus Xiphydria; species Xiphydria camelus. The sequence goes on from OY783191.1 coordinate 40,483,661, forward strand.
CGACGACTCTCCGCGTCGCGCGCACGCGCGCGCGCGCCCAAGTTTCGCAACGGCGAAGCGCTGCTCGACGGACGTCGCAGCGAGGGACGCCTTCGCGATACGTCGCGACGATCGCGTCCGGCCTTCGGCGAATTTCGCGACGAAATTTTATCCGGACGCCGTCGATCTTCGGTCCCGAAGGGAGTCGCACCCTCGCGCGCGAGCGACGCGCCTTATACCGGCCGCCATGCGAGAGAATATCTCCGAGCAGAGAGAGACGCTTCTTCGCCCGGTGTCGCAAGCGAGACGGGATCGTCGTTGTGCAGCGATGGGAATTCCGCCGAGTCGCCCCATACGTACCTACACGCGAAATCACTCTCACCCTGTAACGAACGGAATTCTTTTCGGGGAAGACGATTTCTGCGCGTCGAATGAAACGAGCAAAATGGGATCGCGGTAGCCGGTTCACGGTGCGATGAGATTTGCAAGTCTGATCGGCGGAGTATAGCGATCGATTTGTGGTATACGGAAAAGCTCTGCGAGACGATCGTCTCTCGCGTGCCAAAGTCCCCCGCGAAACTCGCGCGCCGCTCGTTACGACGACTGCAGTCCTGCGTGATTATCGAGAAGGCGCTCGTCTCGCGCGCGCGTCGCGTAAAAAGAGTGTGGCTTCGAGAGTGACGATTCGAAAAATGCTCGATCCATCGGCCGTGGCGACAAAGTCCAGGTAAGTATCGTTTGATAACCCATCGATCAAAGCGGCGCTAATAACCGCGCGTTGATTAGACTTGCCGCTTTTTCATCGCGATTTCTGCAAACGATCGGCGAGGGATATCTGTCGTGGAATTCGAAACCGAAATTGGACTTTGTTCTTGGCAATGACGACTGATTCGTCATCGTCAACTTCGCGATCGTTACCGTCTCTCCCGTCCTCCCTTGCTCTCGTCGAAATCGTTAAAATTCCCCACGCGACTCGAGCCGTCGCGTCGTGTCGGGGATTCACGAGCGCTCGTCTCCTTCGAGACTTTTTGCACCGAACGTACCGTTAAGCGCGTTCTTTCCGGTAATCCGCGAGCCGGTTTAGCCAGACATTTTTACGATCATTTTATGTCGAACCTATAGTCAAGGACGATTCGGGAGAACGTATCCGCGTCTTTGCAAATTAAGCGGAAAGGCAGAAATCGGTGGACGGCCGTGGCGGGACGAGAGGAAGTCCGAGTCGGCGGATCCAAGGTTCCGGCGGGGTGCGAGGTGGGTGATGCTCGACTGATAATTTTCGTGAGGAAATCCAATTTCGCCGATGGTAAGCGCGTCGACGTATAATGTGATGCGCGAATAAATCCATTCCGATTCAAGTTGCATTGGTAGATTCAATCGGTTTTTGCGTTTAAACACTTATACACGCGCATTCCCATTCGGTTCCGGTTCATCGAACTCTTCTCCTCGAAGGATCATTAACCTGTTAAGTGCGCTCGACGTGTATACACGTTGAATAAAAAATTACTATTAATTGTAAAAACTCGAAATTTCAATACGATGTAATAAGAATATTATTTTGTGGTATATTTCCTTTATTTTACCGATACAACTGTCTGTGTATTTTATATGGAGGGGGCGGAGGGGAGTTCGCTGCCCGAAACCAATTATGTACACACGTAAGCCGCAACTCGGACGACGAGCGTTGATCAGCTGAGAAATCACGTCAGCAATTAGCAGGGCCACTCCGCGTGGTACCGTGTTTCGAACAACATCACACCAAAATCAATTGAAATTCTTAAAATTATTTTCATTCTTCAACTTTTTCTCGTTTATGTATTTTATTATTTGTTGACAATTTTTCAAAGTTTTTAATAACAATAACCTTTTCAGAAATTAATTGTTAATTTTGTATCAAATGAAAATGCAATCCTTTCTCGTTTTTCGTAAAATTTATAACAGAATCATTTGCCCTGCGTTCGACGTGTAGATATACATATACTCGTCATTTTTTATTGCTTGATTTTAGTTCCGCACTCCGTGGGGGATTTTTAGGACTAAATTCCGCAATTAACAGGTCAATCGCCGATGTCTTTCAACTTTCGTTCTCGACGCAGAGACGATTTATGGCTACCACATTCCATCGTCATGATCATCACCTATCCGTGCGACGATCTCGTCGATACGCGAGGCGCGTCCCGAATACCTGCGGTATCATTCTTCGCGGCGACCATCCCCCATCGGAAAAGGCCTCGCGAGAGTGGAAATGTCAAAAAGTCATGGTTCGCGAGTCTCGTCGCGATGTTTGCGTCGTCGAGTGCTGTCGAAACATCGAGTGTGCGGCTCTGTCGAATCTCATCGACGAACGCGTTTTCGTCGTTGCGCTTCCGCGATGGACGATCAACGCGATCCCGGTGGAAAGAACGAGAGGTATAACCGCGCTCGCGGTCACGTTTCGCTCGAAAAAAAAAAGGGTATCGTCGCTCGCCTCCGCCGTGGCGTAACGCCTCTCGTCGAGATGTTGTCGCGTCAGGCACGTTTGCGCGCGGCCGAGGTAAACGGGAAGAGGCTCGAAGAGATCGGAGCTCCGACGAGATTTCGATTAGACGGTGAAGGGAATCAAATTTCTCGTGCATCTTAATCTCAATTTCGTCGCACAGTTGACGTCTCCACGCGCGAACTCATCGTCGGCCAGAGTGCAACACGGTACCAATTTACCGGAGCGGCTGCGAGATCGGCATAATATACAATTCGATCCGAAGGAAGATACTTCATCGAGACACCGCCTCCTCCTGCCGCTCGTGCGCCAAGCGCGGATGCCGCGACGGTTGCATCCTTTCAGGGGCGGCGGACGACTTTGTATATCGCGTAAAAGGTATCTCACGCTCCTCGACTAATCGACTAGCTGCTTCTCCCCCGCGAAATGGGAATGGCTGATGAGAATGCACGGAATCAGAGCGATACTTGATGGTTGAAGCGCAGTCGAGGTCGTACCGTGTATACACGGTCGATTCGTACGGTAGCGCTGAAATAATCGAGGATAATCCTTACACCGGGGATCGAAACAAACTTCTGTCGGTAGACCTCCTCCTCCTCCCGTGTCATCTCCACTCTCCTGTACCCGGTCTACGCAGTTCAAGCCGCACGAACGAAACGAGGGGAAAATGCATCGAGACTGCAAGCGAGCGAAGGACTGCGTTGGAAGAGGCAAAAAATCGGTACGATTCCACGCGACGACACGCACCCGTCGTGATCGCTCACGCGTAGGTACTCCGCTATGGCCAGCATTACCGCAGCGTGCTCGTACCTACATAAAGTTGCGCGATCTCGTGCAACTCGTTGACCTGTCGCAGACGCACGCCGCGTATCGATACACCGCGGGTTATACAGCGATGCGACGGATAAACAAGAATCCGATCGTTATGCAAAAAGTACGCAAGCCGGGAACTGTTTGTATAATATTACCCGTAGGTATGACTGCCGTAATTGACGCAACGGCCGTTAAGGCCGCGCTCTCGAGAGATCTACGGAGATCGAACGACGATCGATCCGCATTATAGGAAATAAATGCGGAAATCGTGACGTAACGCACGTGTTACGTCGATCAAAGTCGAGCGGCACGCGGAATTCATTCGCGGGTAGCACGAGTCGCACCGTAAACAAATTCGGATGCGCGCGGCGACGCGAACCGCCGACTTCGCGCCATCGCGCGCATTCGACAAGCCTCGCTGGACGGACGCGGTGCATCTTCGTTCGCGCGATACCGCAGCCGGTCGCGCTTTCAGTGTCCTACATCGGAAGGATCGATTTGTTTGCACGCGGAACTGTGCGAGAGTAGTTGTATTTGCGCGGCTCTGCGAATCTGAGAAGATATTTATTCCCGTGGGGATTTGCGTACGATAGAATTAATAGTGTGTGTATTTCGATAAAAGGAAGAATAAAAAATATTCCCGAAAAATAAGTACGTCAGGAGGAGCAAAGAAGGATCTATAATAGTTAGAATTCGAGAGGGTGACTCGTCTTCGAATTTATTTTCGATTTCGAATCGCTTTTGTATTCACGCGACCTGTAGAACGGGGAGTCCTTCGAAGAATCCCGCCGAGCAAAAATACCTACGGATACTAAAATTCGACTCTGATTTATCGGCGTAACGACAAAGGGGATTAACTGTGAGATGAGATGGAAAAAAAACGATGCGAATACCTGTTTACGTACGGTTTCTAATCGCCCCGGCGACGTAAATCCACTCGCAATCATCGCGTCGCGACTGCGGAATACGTAAGCGAGGCAGGTCGGACGCGCGACGCGATGTTATCGTCGTTCTTATCCGGGCAACTCGATTTTATTGCAGTTCATAATCCACGAGCGGCGCAACATTATCATACGTGCGGTGTACATCGTAACGGAGACACATAGTACGCGCACGCGGCGTGCATGCGCGAGAGCCCCGCTCGTTCGCCGGGCCGTTTTCGAAACTGGACGGTCGATTTCGAACTTTGCCGTGCCCTGCCGCATCTCGACGCCGAGACGTCGCACACACCGGCATTTCTCCTGATCGTTGCGCGAGCGATTATTCGTGAAATTCGCGAACGAAACGGCGGCGGCAGCGAGAGAGCGTCCTTCTTCGGCTCACGTGTGGCGCACACCCCCCGTACAATTTCAGCAGCGTTCTCATCGACGCGGTTATTTTCGAATCGATAAGAAAAATAGCACGGGTACCCTGGCCGAATTATACGCGGAGCGGTGCAGAATTTATCGCGTCTGCACAAGATTATCCGTATACTTTTAGTGTCGTCAAACGTTCGAACCACGGATAATGGGGATTAATGGGGATTTCCAAAATTGGACTGAAAAATATCTTCTCCATGGTTGACAAAGAAAAAATACCCGCGCTCTCTTCGTCCCGAACCGGTTCGCGTATATTCGCGCGATGAGGACGATCGCGGACCGAACGACGCAAAACAAACGAGCAAGGATTCCCGTGGGACGGGATTCCCCCGTGTTCCGCGGTTTTAACGAGTCGACCTCAGTTGACTGCGATCCTTCCTCATCGCGCGCGATACCGGTATAGTATACGTATGCGAACGTGGGCACGAAACCGCGGAGAGGTTGTCGATCGTTCGCCGCTTGATTAATAAGGCGGAGGGCAAACGCTCAACCGACGCGGTTCGTACAGCGTTCGGAATAAAACGCCACGAGTCACGAATAGGTAACGTCGAATATCAGTAACGTCATTCCGAAGCGGTAAAAAATTGCATAAAACCAGACACGCGTCGTGGATCTTGCTGGGATTCAACGGAACGTCCGACGATGACCCCGCGATGATCGACGTCTCGAATTAACGTCAACCGACGGTAGATCGATGTCTTTGTCGCGAGATGACGCGAAGAGTTCAATTGCGATGGTTCAATGTCGTTATACGGATTAACGATTCAACGAATTCCCCCTACCCCTCTGCCCTTGTCAATGGAACATCCTGGAACACGCGCGTCCCGCGCAACCCATTCGCCGCGTAAGCGAAATAAACGAGAGACCCGCCAAAAGAGTCCCGATCTCGTCGCGACCCACGAGTGATCGATTTCCCATAAAAACTCTATCCCCCCTCACCTCTCTCACCGCTCGACCGCGCACACATGATCACACGGATTCCCCGTTCGGTGCAAAGTCGAAAGGGGACTTTGATCGGAACGGAAGAAAGGCCGCGATCGCGAGGGAGAAGGGAGGCGAGGCAAGGTAAACAGAAATACGCGCGCGCGATGACGCGGCGCGAAGGAAGAAGTTCGCGCGCGAGGAGCCGCGAGGATCATTGCCACGAGACATCCGTACCTACGCGCGCCGCGCTGCAGGGATCACCCGTGCCTCGCGCCCGTACCACCTTCGCCCCCAGCGGCAACAGGTGAGACACGCGCGACGCGGGAGGCCAATTTCACAAGTGGAAGCCGATTGAAGATTTCGAGCGAAGACCTTGACTCCCGACGCCTCGCTCGGGCGCTAACGCCAGACACGAGGGGGCCCCGCGGGTTCGTCCCTCCCACTCTGGGGGCCCGCGGGACCCCACTTGGATAGCCAATACTTAAGCCGCAAGAGCGCAGCGCCTCCGACTATTCCTCCGAGATCGGTCGCGGTGGACCCGACGCGTTCGTAAAATTGTGTCGATCGTACGGCATCCGTTTCGAGATCGTACCCGCGCGCACATTGTACGTACGTCGAGAAGCAATTGGAGCGTCCGACACGCCTACTCTCGATATCAAACCCCCCTCCCCTTTCCTGCGCGGGCATCAGTCCCGCTTTTACACGGAGTACACAGAGTTTTCGCATCTCCGGAGAGAGAGAGAGAGAGAGGGAGTTTCTCTCCGCTCGCGAATCGCGCGATCCCCGCCGGGACTCTTCGAGTGAATTTTCCGAGCGCCCGAGTTTACGACGACCGCGCAGGGACATCAGCCGAAGAGGAGCCGGACGAGCGGATCTTTCGTCCCGACGGAGGACGGAGCAACCGCGTAAACCGTTGGACGCGCGATACACGAATTCGCGCCGCGAAAGTTTTGGAGGACGTTCCACCGTCGTCGAGCCGGTCACCCGCGATCGGAGGACCGAGGAATACGAGCCCTCTCGTCGCGCGCGGTTCCTCCAGTTCACGATCGGAGTGAAGTGCGTAGTGCCATCTTTTTCACAGGAAACCGTCCACCAAAATAGGTAAGACGGATCTCGCGGAACGGGTGAATACAACAACGACAACGACGCGGGGTGCGCGTCACGGTGCACAGAGATCAGTTTATATATCTCGTTCGAAGGAGGTATCCGCTTCGATCGCGTTATCGGTGGTAATGATTACACGGCAGCTTTTCGAAGGTCGCGCACTCCACTCGGACCTGCAAGAAAAAACATCCGTACGGGTACCGTTAAAAATCGACGGATACGCGACGAGATAAAAACACGATGATTCTTCGCGTGAAAAAAAGCTTCCTCGATCCGACGAGATCATAAAGTGCTGTGACAAACGACAAATCACGAGATCGAACGAATATCGGTTTCGTTCGAATTTGCCGCGTTAATTCGATCGGTATCGGATCGATGTTTATTCGAATCAAATGGGTACTCGTCGGAGCTTTACCATAAAAAAGCGATCGCGTACTCGAATCCAGACAAAGTTTCTCTCATCGCGAACGTCTCCGCGAACGCGAAGCATCCCCTCGTTCCTGCGCACGAACGCCGCGGAGCACGTGTGCAGCGCGGAGACACCCACAGACGCGCCGCGGCGCGGCAAATCACAAGCGTCCGACGCGCAGCCACGAAATTCGAAAGAGGCGCGAAGCGTCTGATTTGACTCGGCAATTTTACGCGGCGCAGCCTTGCGTGGTCATCTACCCGTCTCGCGGCGTATACGTTATAATAATATGTAACTCGACGTTATTGCCCGACACGTGAAACGCGCTCCATTGCACAACCGTCGTCCGTCCGAAACGCGTTGTAAATTCGGCACAAGGTCGCTGGACCGTTTCGACGCGTTTCTCAATGGCTTCGGTACGCGGATACCGCCGTATACACACCTACATGCGTGCACGCATCCACCGAGATCAACCCGCCCCGCGATCGAGAGTAGAGGGGGCCCAGGGAGGGATACGAGTCCGAAATTCAGGACCGCGGAGCGCGAAACTGGTTCTGGACGCTCACCGACTATTTTTGGAAGAGGCTGCGACGCGGCATTGACTGCCGAGTGGATCGTCCTCCTCCGCGTCTTTCCTTTCGCGCCGATTATTCAGGGGGTTGTCTTCGCGTGTCGAAGAGAGTTATTTTCGTTTTATCTCGGGATATTTTCATGGAAAATTTCATCTTCGGTGGAGATTGTTCTCTTTTATCGTCGCGCGCAGAGATATCGATAGCTCCTCCGCGTCTGTTTCGAGATTCGAATTCGATGGTCGATACCGATCACACACGGCACATACGAGGAATTACGCGAACGAATGTATTTTCGCTTATGCACGATGATTCGGCATGACGAGATGATGCGGTCGTCTCGGACAATTTGAGATTTCGATTCGATCGTCATCCCATTAATTTATTAACGCTCGGATGTAGTCATTGCCGATTTTTATGGTTCCGTCAATTATTTTCGATACACGGACTTCGCTGAGGATGGCGCGTGAGTGTCGAAGGAGAACGTTACTACCGCATATCATCGCGAGACCCGCGGGGTGGTCAAAGTTATCCTTCGAAAAAAAACGCTCGGACCTAAGCCGCAACCTACACTCGCCCGCGTAACGATTATCTGTATACAAGTGCTAAATTTGCCGTCAACCGTCGCGCGTACGCACGCGTACACACGTGCCTCCTCGTTCCATCGTTTCGGAGGAAGCGGACGAAGGCTATCGAGAGCATTCGTTCGACCTTACGAGAAACGAGTTTTATTATTCAAACCTGTATGGATATATGCCTGCGCGTTTTTTACGCGGAGAGATCGATTCGATTGGATTTCGAAAAATGTCGACGCTTCGCTCGGTTATCTCTACGAATTTACATATATATATATCACTGATTTATCGGCGCTATTTGCTAATCGAGGTAGACGAATGCGAATAGAAATTTACATTTTTTTTTCTACACCGTCCGAAGAGTAGCTAATTGTGTGATAGTTTTTCGGGTGATTAAAATTAGTCAGGGGTTAACGAGCTGGTTGAGTTTCAGAGTCCTGTCTCGTTCTCTTTCTCTCGCTTTTCAACGATATCGAATACACCGATACTCGCTTTAACGGTATCTACGTACTCCGACGGCCGAGAGGAAATCATATAATTATATAGCGCTTTTCTCGCAGTACAAATTGAGCACAGCTTTCTTAATTTTCTACTTTTCTCTTCTCTCCTCCTTCGCATAAACAGCGTGACACGCAAAGGTTGGCACGCCGGAGGCGACGTTCCTTTGTACCACTCTTCGTATATGGGTGTCGAGTATCGTTCGTTCGTTCGTTAATTCGATCGAAATTAGACGCCGATATCTCGTCGCCTCTTCAATTCGAATCATTTTCGACGATCGCGCGGAGAAAAACGTAAGCCGGATTCGCGATACGAATTAAACGAGACGTAAAACGAGAATTGCGGAGTCGGAAAAATCCCGGGCGACTGAACGCCGCGTATAGCACCACCGACTCCCGTTTAGTAGACACACGCGTACCTTTCTCCCGGTGCACGCGCACACCACACGGCGACGCAACCGACGACTCGGGTACGTTAAACTCGCGGACACCGCTCTCGAAGGCACCGGCAACGATGTCTCTCGCCCCATTACTGCCGGCAATTTCGCGGAAGAACGCCAGGTGCCGTCCGATAGATCGGCCCGGTCGAAGAAAGTGTTCCGGGCGCTCGCGCTCCGGCGAAAAGTGACAAAACCGTGCCACCGCCGCATAGGTGATCAAAGCCGCGACGATTAAGTCGAGAGTGCTCGTAAATGTCGGCTGAAGCTCTTCGTCCGGCCGAATCTAAACGCGCCGACCCAAATAGCAGACGCACGGGTACACACGTTTCACTCGCAGGTACTCGCGTCGGGCAAAGTCCGCGCGCACACCCACGCTTGGACGCTCGCGCGAATCGAGGTCTCGATGGTCCAGGAGGCGCGGCACGGCGCGGCAGGTCCCGTTCGGCATCCCGATGGCCCCTCTTCCGGCGGGCGACGGAATAGAGAATCCGAAAGTAAAAAGCGATCCGCCGTCGGGGAGGGATATAGTCCGCGGAGGCGCGGAAGAGCCGCGACAACGCTGGGTCAGCCGCGGTACACCCGGGTACAGGTGAGACGGCCGGCGGCGACCCACTTACCCACTAACTACGTATTCCGAGGTACGCGCGCTATCCTAGAATTCTCCGTCGGGTCTATATCATGTAAACTGATCCGGAGAGACGGGAGGATCTTCGCTTTTCTCTTCTCTTCTCTTCTCTTCTCCTTCCTCGCCCCGCTCATTCGTCCTCACCCCCTCGAGCTGGACTTTCTCCGCATAACGAGTACCGTTCGCGTCCGACATCCGCGCGCGCGACTTCGCGCCATCGGGATGCCCCGCGTTAGCGGCTAACTCGGGCGAACGACCGCGCGTTCTCGTCCGCGGGAGAGTTTCTAATTTATCGAGAGAGAGAGAGAGAGAGAGAGAGATTACGAGAGCAATTTTCGCCGGTGCGAAGATGCGACATCGTCGCGAAGGACGGGGAGGCTACGTACGGGATAAAAAAAAACTCCGCCGAACGCGCTAAGGCCACCCTCCCGCCGTTTGCGTAACGCGCTGAGGCTGTTGTGTCACTCGAAACTCTGCCGCGAGAATCTCGAGAACGAACGGCTCTCGTTACAGACGAGCGCGCGAGTCCGACGTTGCTCAATTTCGGTCGCACCGTAGTGTTTCACCGCACACGCCCCCCCGCGCGCTCTCCCGCGTAACCCCGTCATTTTCTACTCTTTAATTGGTGCGCACGCTCCGCGCGGATCTGGGTTTATCGGCGACGCGTCGCACCGCGGAATCTCGAATTTCGCACCCGCGGTCGAGACGCATCCTCCTCGCGCCGTCACCCCCCGCGCGACTGTTTTTCGTCCTCGGTGCGGACGAACGCGAGCGGTTGAGGTATACCGGTGGGTGCGTCGCGCCGACTGTTTACCTATACTATGTATACCGGTTTGCATCAATGATGACGTGCGGGCGAGAAGAACGCGTGTGTTTCCTTCCGCCTCTCGCGCGGAACGACCTTCGGTATCGACGAGTTTCGGGCGACGATGACTTGCACGGTCCGTGGTCGAATCGTTGAAAGCGTGTTACGATTTTTCGATAAAGCGTTGAGGTTCGTAGAGAAAGAAATGAATGAAGCCGAGCCGTCGTGAAATTTCGAAACTACATTGTACGCGATTCTTGAGCAACTCGCGATAATTTGACAACGATCTCGTTGCGTCTCGATTCGAGTAATCCGTACGGAGTATAACTTTTGGAACGACTCGACGATTTCAAGATCTTCTCGTACTCGTGATACAAAACGTCGATCAATGAGGTGTAGCCCTGCCGTTTCCGGCGTCGCATCCTCTTGTAAATTCAATCACCGCGGGGCCATCCTGTACGAGAAGGTGTACCTCGACTAACGAGGCGATCGCCTTCCTTCCTCCCCCCTCCTCCCGGTTCTCAGAAAGGACCGTAAATACTAGCCCGCGTACAATCATTGTTCCGAAACCGCGAGTCGTCGCTACGTTGACCGTAATTATTACGATCGAGGACGCACTTTCCGTGCGGCGCGAGACTGCGCCGCGATACGGGGAAAAATGCGCGGCGCGGAATCGGGTCGGTTGTCGGATCGGACGAGATGCCTTCGCGCGGAGAAAGATCGGGCCGATTTTAACAGCAGATTGCGGATGAACAGCCGCGAGCCGAGGGACCTTCGGTCCATCGCGCGCAGCATCCCACCGTGTGTGTGGTACCCGTCCCCGCGAAATTTCGACGCTAAAATCGAGCCGAGGACGCGATAACGAGATGGAACGACGAGGACGAGCGACGATCCGGACGTCGAGCGATCGAGAGAAAGCCTCGGGCCTCCAATGTCGACCCTGCGACGAGGGCCGATTACGCGAACGCGGCGTCGTCGTCGCGTGATCAAATACTCGTATTCGAATCTGCGTACGTTGCTTCCCACTCGTAGTCTTCCTCTTCCGGGCGACAAAGTCCGGTACGGGATCACTGAGGCGCAAAGTAAGAGCGTACAATTTGTCCTCGTATCGAGTATGCACTCCGATGGGAGTCGGACGTTTCATATACGCACGAGTCAACGTCCGAACAAAGTGATCTCGAGATTCGCATTCGTCCAACTTCGACAGCCGCGACCCTCGAACGACCGCCACTCGCGATCCGCGTACAGAAAGTGGACGGATGCGAGTGGACGGACAGCCTGCAGTTTAGCGGTTTGGATGACCTCCTTCGATTCCCTCGAGCCGATCCGCTTCGCGAATATGACACGTGTAAGTACGCGCGTGTACCGCGCGTCGCTGTATCGCGTATCCTTCGCGAGGCGATCGACTCGAGCGAAAAATTTCAAACGTCTCGTCTCCGCCTTCGCGCGATGCTCTTCCCGTGCGCCGCGCGAAGCCGCGCGCGTTCGTTCGTCCGTGCAACAAAGTCTCATCGCGCGCCTTCGTTCCTCTCCCCGCAGTCAAGCTGGCGTCGGCGGTGGCGGCGGAATTGGTGGCCGAGCGGGAGCCGGAGCCGAGGAACGAGATGCAGGACTCGAACGGGACGTTCTACGCGGCCGAGGACCTCGTGAGAATGGCCCTCGATCAGTACACGGAGATCCTCACGACCGTCTCGGATCCCCGAGTCGGTAACTGGCCCCTGATGGACTCCCCGATCCCCACCTTCGTCATAGTAGTCCTCTACCTCTACAGCGTCACGCTTCTGGGCCCGCGGCTGATGGCCAACAGAAAACCCTTTCGACTGAGGCACACACTCGTCGCGTATAACGCCTTCCAGGTCGTCTTCTCCGCGTCGATGCTCTACGAGGTGAGTCCGTCTCCTCGAATCGAACGGTGGCGAGGGTGACGCTACGGCGTGTTCGTCACGCGGTTCCAAAATGTTGCACCCGCGGGCCGATCGTTCGCGAAATCGTCTCGCGAGAAAATGCGTGGGAAGGGATAACAACCGCCATCGCCGGCGAAGTTGCGAGAAATTCCTCGGTCGGAAATTACGCGCGACGCCGACGGAAGGTCGCGCGACCAAGGACGACAAAAAATGACGAGGGGAACCCGGGCGACCGTCGGACGTTCGATCGGCCGTCCGGATCGCTCCGCCCGAGGCGTTTCGAAAGTGGAGCGAAGTTATTGAGAAAAGTTAATCGTGCTCTCGGTTGCGCGCGCGTAATGGGGTGATCCACGAGACGCGATCGTCAGGGCCATTTAGAGCGATAGATCTAACGCGCGAAATTGGTTGACGGTCGGCGAACTTTGCTCCCGTCGGCGTCGCGCGATCGTCCGTCGGTCACTCGCACCCGAAACTGCTAATTGCTCGCTCGTGAAACTCGCATTCGAGAATACCAGTCTCGCTCCGTACGCGCGCGTACACCGGGTAAACGCACTACACCCGACCACGGCGACGACCACCGGGCACAAAGACCTGACCCCGATACCTCCAACGCGCGGTGGAACCCGCGACGCATTCTCCACGGCTCGATGCGCGGCATCGCCCCGGGAAGTCGTCCCGGTACGGAAGGGTTTCGTCGAGGCGAATATTTCGAGGTACCGCGATCGGTTCGAAAGTGTTCCATCGTTTCCCCTCGTGCGCGCACACGTGCCGCAACGTTGCGTCGTGAACGCGCGAGTCGGTTTCATCGCGTCCGGTGGAGTTTCCCCGCGCGATTTCGGAGCCACGCGAAAAAAAGAGTACACGAACGAAAGGAAAACCGATTCGCTGAATTTCCGCCGTCGCAATCGCGACGACGGGTATAGCTGTGGCCTCGACGAGCGCGATGCTCTGCACCGATTGGTCAACGGCGATTTGCGCGACCGCGATTTCATTAGCGCGGGAGCATCCTGCTTTCGGACGATCGTGCGGCAACGATCGCCTCGGCCTGAGCGAGAAAACGCGTCGTCCTTTTCACTCGTAGCGGACGTGAATAAGTCGGGTGATACGGTAATCTCGTTAGGGGTCGTCCATTAATCACGTGATGCTTTTTAGCATTTTAACCCCCCCCCCCCAAATCACGTGTATTTTCTTAGAACAAAAAGTATCTTCAACATTTTAGAATATTATCTTTAATTACAGGTAAGTATAATCTAATTGAATTCTGGAAAGTTAAGGACCGTGATAAAAATGTCCAGACATTAAGGTTGCAGGTTGTTTTTGACTGACATAAAAATAATAAAGGTTCGCGCGTTCAATGAAAAAATAAATACACGTGATATCTCACTACACCCCACTCCCCTTGTGATATTTTGTGATTTTTGCCGAACACCTCCCCCCCTTTTGGACCTCACGTGATTAATGGACGACCCCTTAGCCGCGACGGGTTTTCCGTATACGCGGTACGCTCAGAGCGTCTTCTCAATATCAGTGATGCCGACTATTCACCGCAAGGAACCCATTCGTTCGCAGCACCTGATGTCCGGATGGCTCTTGGACTACAGCTACAAGTGCCAACCGGTCGACTACTCGCACGATCCCTCCGCCCTCAGGATGGCGAACCTCTGCTGGTGGTACTTCATCAGCAAATTCACGGAGTTCGCCGACACGGTACGCACCGCGAGAGCGGACACGCGCGAACGTTGTCCGAGGTCGAGGATCCTCACGATTCAACCGGAAATTCTCGCGTTGACTTCCAGCTGTTCTTCGTCCTGCGCAAGAAGGACAGCCAAGTGACGTTCCTGCATCTCTACCATCACTCGCTAACCCCCCTCGAAACCTGGATCTGCGTGAAATTCATCGCCGGTGGCCACGGCACGCTGGGAAACCTGATCAACAACGCCGTCCACGTCGTCATGTATCTGTACTACATGCTGGCGGCGATGGGACCCGAGTATCAAAAGTACCTGTGGTGGAAGAAGCACCTCACCACCGTTCAACTGGTGAGTGCAGACCCCTTCGAAGGAAAAGGTCCGATCCCTCATCCCAAGTTGCACGATCCCGCGCGCGTCTCGTCACCGATCGTTGGAGCCGACGAAAGTGAACGGTGACGCGCGCGCGGCTACGCTCGATCGGAAGGAGAACGAGGAAAGGACGGTCGAACTCCACCCATTGGAAAGTCATTCGATTTGACGTTTCGAGCCTCGACTTTTTTTCGCTCCCGTTCTACCGATTGCCCGCGTGCCGCGACCTTTCGCCCTACCGAAGGCGATCGCTCGTCTTCGTATCGAGCCCTTCGTATCTTCTACTCATCCCTCGGAATGTCCGAGTACGTACACTCCCTCCGAATGATATCACGGGTTCGTTGGAACACCCCGCGATGGAGAAAAGGGGACAAAAATGAAGCAGCGGGACGCGTCCCTCTTTCGGTGTATGTATTCGATACGCGCGAGCGCGACCGCTCTCCGCGCGGTACAGCCGCGGAAACGCGGTTCGTATCGCAACCCGCGAGTAGATTCCCGGTCGCGAGCTGGGAACGGCTGTGCAAAATTTAACGCTGGAAGGGGAGGGAAAGTGAAAAGTACGTTGGGCAATTCTGACTTGCTTTGCGCCGGACTCGACCGACTCCGCGTGGCGCAATAATTTGACATTCCGATATATGCCGTACGGTATCGAGCAAAGACGGCGACCGCATGCCTCCGAGCCTATCCTAGCCCAACCTAAAGCCTATCCCAGTTTATCTCCCGCGACGCGATTCCCCGGCGCGGAGAAGTCACCGACGAGTACGAACTGTCGTCGCGCGGCGCGCGCACGCCGACGACTTACGCGAGTCTCGCGTTGCTCCGCCTAATTTTCCACTTTCCATTTTACAGGTCCAGTTCTTCCTGGTGTTCGTGCACAGCGCTCAGGCGCTGATCTTCGATTGCGGCTACCCGAAACTCGTCGCCGCCCTACTCCTCCTTCACTCGACCATCTTCTTCGTCCTCTTTGCCGACTTCTACCGGCGGGCCTACCGCAAGGAAAAGTTGAAGTTACGGGCGAAGACCGCGCTCAAGGCCGAGTAAATTTCCATATTCCAGCGAGAAAGCTCGACCGTCGTTTTCGTTGACTTCTCGCGAAACGAACGGATCGCCGGGAACGACGATCCTGGAAACGCAGCGCGCGCGTGACGCTCCCTCGCGCGGCATTCGATTTGCACTCGCGGGAGCCAAGTTGCGAATCGTCTGCAGAGTTTTCTTCCGTATGGAAGAGGAAGCTGTCCTTCGTTCGAATCGCTCCTTATCGCGGAGTACGAGATAACCGCGTCGTTCGACGGGGAGAAGCTCGGTCGATCGATATACGAATTGTAAGATTTCCGTACGTCGATCCACTGGTTGCAATTCACGATACTTGTATAAACAGAGACGAGGAGAAACTGTTATAGCTTCTGTAAATAAATACGCGACGCACGTCGAACCGTTCAAGTCGGAGAGACGTCGCGACGGTGCATGTATCGTCGCCCCCCCCCCCCCCCCCCCCCCGATCAACGGACGTTGCACGTAAGTTCACCCCAAAGCTTTACATCGACCGGAAAATTCGAAGACAACGAGCCTCGCGGGTCAATCGCGGTACTCGGTATCAAATTCGTTTTTTTTTCACGAGAATTCCATTGCTACGTGCTCTTTGACTAGCATCACTCTCCGCGCGCGTTCGTATTCCACGGAATTGCGCGAAAGGAAAGTACGCGCACGCAGAGTTGACAAACGATCAACATAGGTACGTACGTGGGGTCGCGGACCAAGTTCGCGATATCACGAATCCGCACAGCTCTGAGGAACCGATGTCCGCGCCCGCAATTTTATTTATTAACCCACCCGATGAATCGCTACGATTTTCACCTGCAAACTGCTCCACGGATCCTCGATGAAGAGATCGCAACGCGGAACGTTTCAATGGAAAAAAAAAGCCGAACGAAAACTGAAGAACCATCCGAATGCCGAAGCCGCACGCCTCGCGCGTACGGCTTACGATACACTGAGCTCTTTACCTTATATTATCGATTTTAGCGAAACCACTGAGGGCGGACAGTGGTGCTCATTCCAGTGGGGTGCTATTTCTTACCCCAACCCCCCTTCGATTTTAAGTTTAATCGATATAATTGGTAATAAATTATTTTTCTAATCGCAGTGAGTTTTCGTGTCGTTCATTGACCTACCGACTCGTTTGCACGAAACGCGACGTACGGTTCAGCGTTTTCGCAAACGAAAAATGTCGACTAACGTTTTGCGGTTGCCTCCCACAGGCGCGCGGCATCGCAGACTCCAGCTGCGCCAGATGGAAGGCAACCGCGAAATCTACTTACAGCAAAGATAAACCCGAATTGTACGAATTTCAAGCACAATTGCTATATTTATATCTTCGCTGTCGGAATTATAATTTCGATCGGAATCATCAAAAAATAAATTGGCAAACAATAAAATGATCATTATCGCGTCCATATTTTATTCTTCAAATTATGTACAGAATATGAACTAATCCAAATACATCCATAGATAACACGCTGTATATTTCCTACGATGCGAATGATGTGCATTAACTTATTCGTGATTCGCCACGAGACACTTCTCAAGCCGCCACAGCCTGGAGTTTTCTCTTCTGCCTCTCCTGAAGTCTTTTCTCACGTTCAAACTCTTTCAATCTGAGCATGTAACTGAAACAAATACCCGGCGTAAAATTTAAATACGGGCAATTCGATGCGCGAGGAAGGATAAACCTGCGCTTCGGGACTCTGTTTTATAGCTTAAAAGGGAGAGAGAGCTAATAATGCCGTATCAAGTGAGTCGTTACTCTTCAAATTCGCAGGTCGCGACCACGTGTTTCTCGTGGGCACATTTATAGACGAAGGGGAAGACGTCGGCTCGACAGGCTAGTAGCTTCAGCAGAAGATGAGCGCAGTAATCTCGCTGCTCTTCGGTTAATTTAGCTGCATTCATTTCTTGCTCCGTAGCTATCATGACTGAAATAAAAACGACTAGCGTGAGTTAAACATTAAAATTGAATTCACTCGTCCATCCTTACGCGGAGAAATTATCCCGACAACAAATTGAAACAACAAATCAAAGATACGTCTGTGGGTTATGTCATAAGAGCGTAGGAAGGACGGAGGAAATAAACAAAATAAACGTGACAGCGTCGGATCGAACGTCACACGATGGCGCGGATTTTTCTCGTCGCGAACAAAAGATGAAACGAAATTGTAGCAGATTTTGGGCACACGTTTCGAAATCACATTGCTCCAAAATCGATTCCGTTGTATTCGCGAGAATTGTAGGTTAGGATGTGTACTTACCCCTTTGCTTTCTTCCATTTGGAAATCCCAACAATGGATCGAACGTCGGTGCGTCTCCTTGCATAGGAGACGTGTTCTTGCTCCCTATGTACACCGCATTACCCATTTTCATAAATAGCTACGGAAAAATTTGCAGAAAGGGACCGACGACCGAGCAGAAGAGAAAACCAGTCCCTTCCAAACTGCACTGACATCTGCCGGCATGCCTTACATAAGTCACGCGGCAAATGCGAAGCCGATACGACGCCGATTGACAATAAAAAAAATTACGAACTACAATTATTATCGTACGCTCAAATTCATTTTAAAAAAGTGTTTATTCGACGCCTGCTGAAACGAACACAGAAATACATTAGAAGTTGCATTAAAGTAGCGATGTGTCGATGAATCGCTTCCCAGCTTAATTGACCTATCAAACGAGTTTTATTTGTTCAAAAATAGTTCGGAGGATCGGCGACATTTGACGCTTCAATACATATGCTTCCAAATTAACCAGACTGTGTGTGTGTAGTATACAGTTTCTCATCAGCTTAATAAGTAAGGTCATTCTTTCACGACGCCTCATTCTCCATCGGATGATACTTACTGCGTCGTATTACCCTATACCTTAATCTAAAAATAAGAACGATCTTTTCGACACTCAATCGTCGTCTTCCTCCATAGCGTCCGCTTTTGCGTTTCCTGGAACAAGTGACGCGCGACCGATGCTCGTTACGAAAAAGTACGATAATTTAAAATATTTTACAAATCGCGATACGTTCTCATATATATTCACATACCATTTTGTTGCCTCTCGTCACCGGGTATATGACCGGACTGAAGCAATTTACTGAGCCGTTGCACCTCTTCCAGAGAGGACGCGCTCGTAATGGCTTCTCTGATTTTTACGCGTTCATCTGCATTGGCGACTGGCTTGTCCAGAGAGCCGCTACCCAGTACTTGCGCCTTTGCTTTCTTAGCAATTTCGCGCGCCATTTCTTGGCCTTTTTTACTTCTGAAGTAAGCCACCGCCGCCTCGCGTTCCTTCAGTTTTATCTTTCTGAAATCCAGCAGTCGCAACTGCGGAAACCTGTAGACGATGTATTGTCTGTATTGGGACTTTGCCGACACTGGATTCTGCAGGAGACACAAGTTCTGGAGGTTCTTCAGTGGAGTCAGCGGCTCTAGATCGCCGAGCTCTTGAATCATATTTCCCGTTAGCATCAAAGTCTCCAGATTAGGAATACAGTGCTCCAAACCCTCGGCGATTCTGACTATGCGGTTGTTGTTAAAAAAGAGCGTCTTGATCCTCTTTAAGAGAGGGAAGCCATCCAATTTGCGAATGTCGTTGTCGGAAAAGTCTATCGTATCGAATTGATCCTGAATCGAATGTAAACTTTAGGAAGGAGCGATTTAACCTTGACCACTACGTTTATTTCAACATTCGTGGCGTTAATTTACGAAGGGCGAGGGTCTCGACGCGATAAATAATAACGAACGAGCATACAAAGTATCGTTCTATGTATTAAAGGACATTGGAAAAACAAACAAAAAAAAGTAACGGCACTCACCAGCGTCGCGCCCAAATTCTCGATAGTCGGAATTTTGTATCCTGAAAAACAAAGGTCGCGTAAAGAAAACGTGCCGAATGTCGTTGCTAGGTTATGATATTTTCCGAAAGCTTTGCAATACTAAATGATCCGCTTACCTCTGAGATCCAATTCGCGATCCCTGACCGGATTGATATACTGCATGGATTGTTGTATCAAATCTGGTGTTAATTTGACCATTTTTTACACTAAATAGCAAAAAATCTCCACTTCGCCGAACAACGTAACCACGCTAACGCGACTCTTTCGCACCAACGGCTACCTACAGCTGATTTCGAGGATGGTGCTCATACATAAGGTGAATGACTCGCTCTGGGACTACCTAGCAGTGATCACCACTGGGTGATCCCCGCCAGAATTCAATCGCCGATTGGAATAGTACCGCGTTATTCGATAGAAATAAATGTACAAGGTATACCTATTATCGCTATTTATTTATATATCATGTACTAGATATGAAAAAGAAGCCTTCTAGGATTTTATAACCAATATTTCATTAGACTCAGAAAATACGAATACGACGGAAATTAAATTACTTACGAATTACACATTGAAACTGTACCTACGGTACATCGAATACGAGTGTAAATATAATTATGTGAAAACTTCGTTGAGATGTTATACGAGAAATTGCAGCAGATATTATACTTCAGTCGTTCGGAACGTCCCAGAAGCTCAAAGTACCCCGCGGCTAAAGTGTCTTTTGCAATATAATGATAACGTCCGTTTCTCGCGACAATAAACCTCGCTAAATATCGTAGAGCGGTTCACTTACTGGAATAACTACACGCGAGTTGCAAAACCATGAAAACACGAACTACACGTTTATGGGCGTTAAACGTGCGTAACAATTAATCGTTGCAAGTTCCACGTACATTCGCGTGAAACGTTTTTAACGTCATAAGCTTACTCTGGTTCTTCCTTTCGAAACTTGATTTCGATTCGAAAGACGATATACCTACGTGAAGTTAAGGATGATTTAAAAGAAAATCTTTTGATAACTCGAAAGTACGTTGATAGAAATCAATGAGTAACAAAAATAGAATCGAGGTTCTGAAATTATTTTTGGATAGTGTGTCCCCAGTCGGATTCGTTTAAAATTCATTCGACTTCTGTCCCGCGTCGAGTCGAAATCAATACCGAATTGTTTATAAGACGCGAGTCGCCGCATTAATTAAGCCGTAAGGAATCCGACTTGTGAAAGGGAAAAAACAAAGGTCTTTCCTTCGGCGAGTGGTGATTGGACACTTGACTTCAAAGACCGTTATACCGTTCAATTGCGCAATTCATATTAAAATTGAGGAGAAGCCGGTGTCACAGGTCGTCGCTGTGACGTGTGAACTTCTACAAACATAATACTTTCGACAACCACCTCGATGCCTCTCATTATACGTGTAGCCAGGTAGAGCATGCTTTCTTTAGAATATCGAGCGAGGAATTTATTAGTATCACGCGACACGATCCGATCGTTGACCGCTCGTGTAAACTCGACGATGCACGAGCGACGTCATACGGGGACGTTACGACGATACGGGCAGGAATTTGTCCAACTCGTATCCATATCTATTATCAATATCGAGTGTAACGCGATCATCGAACCTCAGCGTGCAAATCGTTACTTTTTGCCGATAGAAATTGATAATGCAGCAGAGTGCTGGCATTGACGCCGAATCCACAAACGGCAGGAATGACACGCTCGTCAAAATTGGAGGGATTCGAATTTTTTTGATGCGCGTACTTTCTTCGTAGCGTCGACTGAGATTCGTTAGACGTACGCGAGATTTTCTGCTCCAGAGGTGTCGATCAAATAACTCGAAAATAAAGACAAGTCGGAAATGAATTAACACATGAAAGTTTGTCGACTTGGGTCGATTTAAACCGGAATACCTTGATACTCGATATATTTACTCGGTTACCATCTACTGCATTCCAATGATTCCTATTGCGAATATAAACGATAACATACAACCACGTGACTGTTATTGCCTGTAAAGGTGTGCGCCGACACAGTTCCGTACCATCGCTGCGCGATCGGGGTATTCATGATTTATTCATCGGCGATTAAATATCGTCTGGATGTTTCGACGCTGTCTACTCCCGGCACAATATTAAACGGCTTTATGTATTTCATTTTCCGCAAGGTCAAAGATGACGACCTCGATGAAAATATATCGATATAAACAACGTACGATTCGTTCTCCTTTCGAACGACGCCCGTACGAGTTTCGTTCCTCCATGAGACATTTCGCAAAATGTCGATCTTAGGATTTGTCGTAGCGTTGAGACAGCACCGATCCTTGTAAGGCCGACGCGAACGAATTCCTCCGATCGAGGGATGAAAGTCCAACGTGCGACGCCGCGACCCCCCCAGGTGGGGATTGACGTTGCGAGGCGTTGAACCGTACACGCACAGTACTGAAGCAGATACGCGCCGATTCTGTAACCTTGACGAGCATACGTATACGTCGGTTCAATGGCACTCGAATCGTACTCCGGGCATTCACGATATACATTGTATACATCTAGACAAGCAGTCCCGACTACTGACCCGTCATCACGAGCACGTGGCGACGAGGCGAAACGATAAATCGATCTGGATCTTAGACGTTTCCTTTCACGTCGAATACGCAGCGTCGTCGATGAATCGTTTAAAAATCATTAGGTTCATTTTTCCCCTTTCTCGTCGGAGATCGATCGGGAAGGGGTGTATACGCGCGTATCCCAAACGCATTTTTCAGTTCCTCCGACCCTCGTTAAATTTGAATTCGCATGTCAGGTATGCAAACATTTACGCGACACGACATACACGGGTGCTTTCTTCGAACTTTGACCCACAAAGCTACCACTCGTCTCGCTACAACGCATATCTCTAAACACCCGATGTACTTGCTCGACTGTACAGAGAATGGCGCGCGAATACAAAAAGGAAGAGAGCGAGAGATGCGCGGTCGGTGCAAGAGTGCAAACGAGTTTCGACCGCGACGCAGGAGGCTGTTCCGCCCGCCCGCGCCGGTATGGCCGACTCTGACGTCAATTCTTGGAAACTTCCCAAGCGACGGCATATCGAATATCCCGGTAAAAATCCGCAATTAAGATTTACTTCCGTTCGAAATTTTCCAACAACCGTACCACGCCAGACGTGAAATCTCTCCGATCAAAATCGGTCTGTCGAGCGATGAACGGTAAAGAATAAGCGCGCGCCGTCGTAGCCAAAGGTCGAAACGCGGACGGGGGCTTCCCCCGAACGGAGAGTTTGTTTGAGAGGCGAAAATGACGTCATTTTCCAGGTCGTTAACGTACTCGAAATTTTTTGCTTTCCGAGAGCAATCAAAGGAAGGAGCAAAGTTCACTCTTCTCGTATTTCTCTCTTTTCTTCACTTCGACTTTGCCTCGTCATCACGGATGATACGATTTATCGATTATTTCGCGCTTATTACCTCCCTCGTACCGTACGTCTATGGGAGAAAAAACTACTTTGCTTTTAATTCTCGGAAACCGCGACAGCGGACGCGTTATACCGCAGTTCTCCTTCCCACGTATCGATCTCTTCTCACGAGATCGTCGGATGTTCTCGAAACTTCGTTCGAAGAGTACCCAACTCGCGGAGCCGAAATGAGGAACTTGCGTGATTTTTTTTAGTGGCTTATAAAATAGAGTAAAAAATTACAATTTCAACGGTATATAAACTTATGGTGTTAACATATCGGATACCTTCACAAATTTGAGTTAAAAATGTAGCGTTTGAAAGAGCCGCGCAAACGGCGAGAAGCAATGTGTGACGTCACGCAACAGTAAAAGCGTTATCGGCCAATCATACTGCGTTCTAGGTCGGGACGTGGCTTAGGCGTTTGAGGCACGATTAATTAATTCTTCTTCTCTAATATAGTTACATCTTATTAAAAAATACAGTGCTCCCTGGTTTGTACAACACGATAGCTTCATTCAGTAAAATTTTCAAGGAAAAACAAATTTCATGCAAGTCCCTCATTCCCTCCGCACACGACACGAGCAGACGTATCCAGACACGTGCACTCGGGGAAACCATCAGGAGACACCTACCCCTTGCAGAACTGGTTCTAATGTGTGTGGAAGTAGTAAAGGTCGCTTGTGGTCGGTCGTCTCCGCCGCCCGTCCGCGGAAGCGGCGGTGATCCACCCGAATCAAGGTTGAGAGTCCGTGTTTACACGAAGGTTGGTGTCGGTTATACGCGCAAAATCTGGGGGCTAACCCACACCGTTACCGGCCAATTTAATTACCTATGTTTTATGGTTATCGCGAGAGAAGTGGAATATTTTCTTTCGAAAACATTTCAAGGCTGTACCTACGCCATTCCGAGCGGAGACACTGCAGCGGTTCCGCTCTCGGATGCGTATGAATGTACCTACGCGCGCTTTGATTCACGCGCGATAACTTTCCGTCGCGAAAATATGTCATTGATTGCAATCTCGGCACGCGCGTGGCATAAAAATCGCGCAATTTTCTCATCGTGTTCGAGGGCTGGTATTTCCTGCAATTTTATTCGGAATGTACTCGAGTATTATTGCGGGAGAAAACGAAGTTTAGTATACGTGTATGTACACGAATATATATATTGCTTTATAATTTGTGCGTTCAAGAATGTACGCCGAACTCGTGTTATACGTATTTACTAACGAGAAGATGCGAATAGATTCCTCTCGGGCACGTTCCGCGTGTTATTGCGATAACATTTTCCAGAATTCCGAGGAGGAAAAGAGGGGACCGAGACTGATTTCGATGCGATTCATTTTTCTCCCCCCCTCCTGAACTACACTTCCACAGACTTGTTTTGTATTCGGTCATCCATTGCGTCTAAGAAAAAATAGTTACATTCAATGTTAATCGCGAATTAACGACGAGGGTAAAAAGTAGGACAAGAAATAGGTGACACGACGATTACGGTGCGGAACCATTTGCATGTACGCGTATACGGATATCAGAGCTCGCGAATAGGCGAAACTCGTGCCCGATGTCTGGGAGAAACGATTATGGGTGGACAAACATCGCGGGGCAACTGGCTTCGTCGTTCCTTTACAAATATCTGCGCGCGTGTTTACCTCCCCGTTTCTCGCGTCCGCAAGACTTATCGTAATTCCACGCGCGTGCATATTTAACCGATCGTTGGAGGTTCTGAAAATATCTCGACGTCATTGGTACCTGCGAAAGGTTCTGCGATGGCCGCGCAGGGTGGTCCTGGCACGCGTAAGAAAAATGCATGCATTTCAAAGCGACGCTGCAGCCCGGCCACGTGCTGCATCCTTAATCGACCACCGAGCACACGGTCACGAGTTCCTCCAAATCGGAGCTTGTGGTATGCGATAGTCATTCGCGCGAGCTCGACATACATATACAACGGTATAATGAGGGGGGGAAACGCTCGACGGATGATAACAATAGTATCATTTAAATGATAATATTATAAACTAGCATAGTTCTACCCGGGCGTTGTTGCCCGGGTTTTGGTCAGTTTTTGTAAAAGGTTTAGTGTCGCCACACTGCTTTATTAATGTAATATTTTTATTAATATAATATTGTAAATTTACTCGCGTTATACCGATATAATCGTGTGCAGTTAGACGACGCGTACGAATATACGTACATCGAAACTGGCAATGGCCGCGGAACGACAAATCTCGAATTAACATTCGCGATACTAGAGTATACATATATATATCGCTTATAACCCACTAAACAATAACGCGACGTCCCACGTGCCGGACGCAATTTCGGTGTTTACCTTTAAGCGCGGACTGCTATATATTTTTCTCTCTCTCTCTCTCTCTCTCTCTCTCTCGACGTTCTATTTTTACACTCGTGCCGCGGTGGTCCTTGCGAGAAAGCAAGGACACGAGGTCTGCTCTATCAGCGGCCGATCGTAGACGAGATATACATATGCCTACGGACACGACGTTTCTCACGGAGTAGAGATTTCGTCAAAATCTTAATCCCTTCGCGATTTCGTAAAACAAAAAAAATCGACTGAAATCGAGCACCTCGTATCACACGTACCGTCGCGGCACTCAAGTTGCGCCGAATTCACTGACCGCTGACGGTATCTGGAAGGCGTGATTTCCGCACGCGAGCGAATGCGCCGATCAAAGTATAACGAGGGAACGCGCCGGCAGGTGCCAGAAGCTTCGACGCGTGACTATATCGCGTCACACCAACAGTACATATATATTAGAGGGTTGCATTGAAAGCCGCTGTTTTTTTCTTGTTTCAAAAACATCATGTTATTGTAAAATGTGTGAATACCTCAATCGAAGTATTTGCCTTCGGAAGCTATTATTTAATTTATTTCATTATATTTATATTATATTATTTATATTTCATTTATAATTCATTTCCACTTTTCCGGCAGAAGTTGAATTCCGCGACGAAAGAATTGTCTATTTTTCGAGCTGATCCACTCGGCAACCCAATTTTTGGCTTCTCGGCAATTGGGGAAGTGTGTATCTTCCGAGTCGTGTTGCATCGATCCAAATAGGTGATAATCACTCGGGTGCGCTGAGAACTTCCCATTCGAGCTCCGTGATAAATTTCGAGTGATACGAGAAGCATTAAAAGCTGCGCACGACATGAGCAATTAGAGCCACCGCGGCTTTCAATGCAACCTCTTGATATACATAGACGTACGTACACCTAATCTCTGATCGAGTGTCTACGAAGAAACGATTAAGCCATTATTATTATCGATTATTTTCCATCGAGGCATCGCGCTATCCCGCTTCGCGGGATTTGAACGCGATTCGCTCTCCACACAGTTGATGACTCGTCGAATCGAATTTATCAGGGAAAAAAACGTAATATTTAATGCGCCATTATAGCGATCCTCCGTGTATAGGTATACGCGAGTGGAACATTCCGTAGTCGAATCGTATCTCTACCGTAGCGTCGGACGATTACCCTCATCCTCGGCCGGTGATGACGAATGATCAAGTCGTCTGGTGGTCGAGTGTGTTTCCGTAATCGATTCGTTTGATGAACTTCCGAAAGGCTACGCGGTAAAACCTCTCTGTATACCTACCGGGTGCACTCTATACTCTCCTGTTCTCATGTGCACGAGAAAACGCGTCGTCACCGCTCACGCGCGCGTGTACCGATTTCACGAACGTCGAGCCAATCGCGCGCGAGACGCTCTGACCTCCGCCGTCTTCGAAAGATTCAATTCGATCGGGTTTGACCGTAAACGACGGTGCGCGTGAAAGCTCGATTGGCCCTCGCGAGCGGGTTGTTTACCTTCTGCGTAGCGCGGAGGCCATCGGGAAATTCGCATACGCCCTTATCCGAGACGACTCGTCGATCGTCGATCGCTGCATTACAAAATATACGTACGTTGGCAGGCGAATGAAAATCCGCGCTAATTTAGTGACTCGGACATGTTTTGCATTTTTCAAATTCATGAGAATGCTAAACCGTACTCACGCGTACATGTAAAGGCGACACGTGAGAACATCGTGCGATCGACTTGAAATATTGTCACGCGAATCGCCACATATTTTTTTTTTTTTTTCACGGAATCGAAAAATTCGGAAAATATCAACTTGAGCGATTAGACGAGTAATTTACAGAAATTTTATTGCCTTACGAAAATCGATAATGAGGAAATGATTAGAAAACGCCTGCAAGTAATTTTCCTACGCGCGCGAGAAATATCGCCGTGAAATTCTGTAAGAATTTAGATGATGAGGATGAAATAAAATTCTATTCCCCTCTACACGCGTGTATTCATTTACCGTGTATGTATATTCGTTCAACGCGATATACATGTAATGCGTATAAAGAGATATCGACGAGAGTCGATCAGGCTCTGATAATTTTGTCACCAGAACTCGTACGTCTCATCGAGAGCGAAAGGGTCAGCGAGGACGACTGATGCTTCATTTTCAAACGCACGGAGAAATTGCATCTCTCTCGCGAAGACAAATAAATCCAAGGGTTTGCGGAAACAGCAGATACGAAGGTTGGAGTAGCTGCTGCGAGGCTTCAAAAGGGATTAATTCTACTCGATCTAGCGTCTGCGGCGCTCCAATCGCGATTTATTTCTCGCAACTCAGTTACCATTGATCTTCGACTCGCCACGTGGTACGGGGACTCACAATGCACACCGGGGAACGTATTCGAGCACCGGGGCGGCTCGCGGAGGTGCCGGTGCAGGTGGGAGGGAGGACTCGCGTGGCGTTGAGCGTCGTAGACTAAGGCGATATAAGTGTCAGTCCTAACCCTCGAGACTTCAGTCCGTGGCGGCAAGAGCACAGCATCGAGTTGTCGTTCCGTAACCTTGAGTTTCGTTCAGTCTCGTTTCGGTTGATTTCTTCGTGTCACCCGCTGCGTCGTTATCTCGTGAAAATCGCGTCGAGATCGTGTCGAATAAAAGGGAGCAACGCGTAGCGCTCGAAGTGAGTACCGCTCCGCAGATTCAACGTACGATCGCGTCGTACCGACATTTCTTTTTGTACTCGTTTTACGTGGATATAGGTATCTATCGTGGGACAATCGGGAGCACGTTCACTTCGAAAACGATTATCTCGAAAACGATAAACTTCTCTCCATTTCGACGTACAGCTTTTTCGCGGATCCAAATGTAAGCTCCAAAAAATATTTTACAAACTCGCGAGACAATCTCGATCGAAGTGGACACCCCTTTGATTTTCACGCCTCGCTCTGCGCGCAACGGAGATTTTTACGTTGCTTTTAGATGTCGCAAAAAAATTCGTAAGAAACACTTGTCAAAATTATCCGTCGTTTAGCGCAACCTATATATAGTACGCGCTCGACATCAGTAGTACGTATCTCCCTAATTGCCACGAATATACCAGAAAACGTGCTAGATATGACGTTTTTCCGCGTATCCCATCATCGTAAACGTGACGAGGTTCGTCGAACGACACTTCTCCCTGCCGCGCCGATACAACTGCACGATTCGGTCGCGTGAGGAGAAAACATCATCGCGAGCGTAAACGAGACTACGAATGTGACTCCGATCATAAAAGCATCAACTTCTCCGCCCTGAGACATTCGGATTTCTCCTCCTCATTCGTAATTCGCGACCACCCGATTACTCGTCGGCCCGCTAATTATATCCTCCCCGTGACACCACCGCGACACGAAGTGACACAACGCGTAATCGTAATCGCACCGTAACGCAAGCGAAGTCTCTCTCGGTCGCTGCAGGGCGCACGACGGTGTAAGCCTCTTTCGGGGATGAACGTAAAAAATGTATGAAATAAAAAAATCCGACCGGCAAATTCGTAGACGAGATCCTCCTTATCGCTGACGACACAGCAATCTGCAGCGATCGCTTTGAACAGATTTTTTTGCTCGGCGAAACACCGTTCATTCATGAGCCTCGATATTTTTAGAAATCACGCGTTATCCTCCTCACCGCACGCCTCTCTCTCTCTCTCGCCGACACAAGTGGCCCGGCAACGCGCGTGCGTGTGCTTATATTTTTTTGGCCAACGAGTTACGATCATCGCCGCTACGACTGCGGAAAGAATTGAAACACAACTCCGGCTAATCACTTCCAGCGAACACCGATTAAGCGCGTCCAAAGTTCTCGGCTCCGATTTCTCGCGGCGACAAAAAAGGTGAAATCCGATGAATTTGGGCGGGCGAACGGTTTTTTGAACTCGTACGAACCTTCCGACCGAAGTGTGTAAACGGAGTATTATAGGTACATTATGCAAATCACCCGAGTTGATAATTTATTCAAAGTAGGTAGAATCGAACGGGCCCCATCTCGCAAATAAAAGATATTCCCGCACGCGATCGCGCTTTCGAGTAAATCATTCGTCCGCGCGGTGCGCGATCCCTCCGCCGTTTTATCAGACGCGAGATATAGGTACCCGCGCGTGTTCATCGTCCCTTCGGACCGTCCCGCGAGTTCCTCCCAATCGACGTCGCGCGACGAATCTCCTTCCCGAGCGGACTGGTAGACCCGGGTGAGTCTCTATCGAGCGACCGATCGCGCGTCATCGTAAAACCGCTCCATTCGAATTCACCGAGCGCGCGGCGCGCCGCCTTGCGACAACCGTGGTTCGCGTTCTGTGCGAAATCGAAATGCCGGAACAGGCGAGAAAGAAAATCGACATTTCCTTGGCGGGAACCGGCACCTTTGTCCCGCGAGCGACTCGCGTGGACAACGAGCCGATCGTCCTTGAATTCGTAATTATCGTAAAAATTCCTTCCTCCGCGGTTGCGCGCACTGAAAACCTGTTCCCAATTCGCATCGCTCTCCCGGTTATAGTCGCGAGAAGAATTCGTTCTTCGCTCCCTGCGTTCGCGCGAACGCGTGTCTCGCGGAAATGCAAAACGACCGGACGGGTCGGCGGAGCCTCGAACGATCGTCGCGTCAAAATTCCACGCCCCCCCGTACATTTTCTCGCGAATCGATTCGTCGCGCCGATCGCCCGTCGGACCGAACCGCAACGCTCACGGATCAGAGCGCGTCGTTCCGCGTGCAGCGCGGGAATCCCTCCCAGCGTTCGCCGCGCCACCGTCGATCCCGTATGGATCCTGCGCGAGGTCAGGTGCGTTCGAATCTCTCCGCGGCGAAGGACTGCATTTTTCCGTCGCGCAAACGAGTTCCGTCGCGCGACTTGCAGTCTTTGGCGCGAGGCTACTTTTCCTTTCAGCCTCTTGCGAAACGCGCTCGCGGAACGCGACTCGACGCCGCAGCGACCGCTGCCGAGCGTGCGAGCGAGCCGAACCCGGTTAGCGCGCCTCCGCGAGCGAGAAAAGTAGGTACCTATATACTCGCGTACCAGTACCTCGCTTCTCTCCCGTAGAATTCGTTGCACCTGTTGGCCATAATACCCACGCGAGCTTCGTTAACCCTGATTCGTCGCCGCTGAACGTCGAAGATTCGAGGCGGATAAATGCGTCGCGTTTAATGCAAATCGTTCAACGCGACCGTCGAGCTTCCATTCCTTCCTCCCGCGCTTTCCTCTTCCCGCGATGACACGCGCACGCATCCGACGTTACCACTCGTACCTCCCCGCCGCTCCTCCTCGACCGGTTCTCATCGTTATTTCCGCATATCATTTTCCCAGTTTTCTCCTTTTTCGGTGATTTCTACGACTTAAAAAATGTTGTTTCCATCGTCACCGTTCGCATTCCCACTTACCTATCGATTCGTTCTCGGAGGACGCGTCGATAAAATTCGATCACACACCCGTCCGCGCGTCTCGATCGCGATGCACAAATCCGTCGCGGGATACGGTACAAAGACGCGGCCACCCGTGATTCGCGCGCGAGTTCGAGCAAACTCCGATCGGACGGTGAGAGGACCGCGACGACCTTTGGCTCCGATCAAATCAGGCCGCGCGATACCGTTGATCCTCTGAGTCTATGCGAGTTCCGATCCGGTGAGACGGGACGCGAGATACTTTTGCCGAGGCGAATCGTTGGCCGTTGAGTGTACGCGGCACACGCCGCGATGCAGAACCGAGGCGCGCGAATAGCGATTTGCAAACCGACCGCGACAAAGACGCAACGCTCTTATCGCACGAAACACGCGTCTCGCAGATGGCCCGAGTGATGGAAAAAATCGTGGACGGCTACCGAGACCTGATGGACAACAAGAGCGATCCGCGCGTCAACGATTGGGCCATGATGAGCAGTCCCTTTCCCACGCTGGCGATTTGCCTGTTCTACGGATATTTCGTCAAAGTCCTCGGTCCGAAGCTCATGGAGAATCGAAAGCCCTTCGATCTCAGACGAGTGATGATTTACTACAATCTCTTTCAAGTCGTCCTTTCGACGTGGCTGTTTTACGAGGTGAGTGGACCGAGTCCCGTGTTCGACAGACTTCCCGAGACTTGACCTCTCTCTATCTCTCTGTCTTTCGCACCCGCAGAGCTTAGCGTCCGGTTGGTGGAATCACTACTCCTTCAGATGCCAACCGATAGACTACTCCACCAGTCCCCAAGCCATGAGAATGGCCAGAGGTTGCTGGTGGTACTACATTTCCAAGTTTATCGAGCTGTTGGACACGATCTTCTTCGTCCTGAGGAAGAAGAACGACCACATCTCGACCCTCCACGTCATTCATCACGGATGCATGCCCATGTCCGTTTGGTTCGGCGTCAAGTTCACTCCCGGTGCGTATCTCGATCCGCGTTCAGCGCGTCTCGCAGACGTCGATAGCGATGCGCGCGTCCATCGGCGAAACTAATTCGTCGCTCCTTCTGCCACAGGCGGTCACAGCTCCTTCTTCGGCTTGCTCAACACCTTCGTCCACATCATCATGTACTCGTATTACCTCCTGGCGGCGCTCGGTCCCAGGATCCAGCCGTACCTCTGGTGGAAAAAATACCTGACGCTCCTGCAGATGGTCCAATTCATACTGGTCATGATCCACGCGTTCCAGCTCCTCTTCATCGACTGCAACTACCCGAAGGCGTTCGTCTGGTGGATCGGCATGCACGCGGTCATGTTCTACTTCCTCTTCAGGAATTTCTACAACGAGGCGTACGAGCGGAAGAAGTTGGTGCGCGGCAAAAGCGAACAAGCCAAGCAGACGGACAAAGCGATCGGTCGCGAGCAGCGAGAAGGTCCGTCGGTCAACGGAGTCAACGGAGTCAAGGAGTGCAGAGACAACATCTACGCGAACCAATACCGAATGGCCACCGGCTACATTTCGGACGACGGACTGAGGAATCGGGTCTTCATCGACAAGAGGGGTTTCGAGGAGTGAAGTCCCTCCGAGTTCGGAATCTCGGCGAATGGAGCGGTCAGCTCGAAAAAATGCCTGCCGTCGCGAAGCGTCTCGGCGACGATAACGCTCGAAACTTCTCGATCTCCTAGAATTAATTTAACGTCGTTCTTCGCGGACATCAATACGATTGACGTCAAGACCAGACGACGTCGAGTGAACTTCCGCAAGTGTCGGAAGTCGTGGATACAAATTTTCGTTATAAATTTCCCTCGATCAAATCGGTTATGCGCGCTCGACTTCGACCCCGCGCCGCGACTCTGCTCGGTGAGAAAGAGCCTTGCGTATGCGTTCTGAAAAAATCGTGGAAAATCACTTTGCACGCGAAAACGCGTGAACATGCCGATATGAAAAGCGTGGTATCGAGCGACGTTCTCGAGGTTTCCGCAAAATTGCACCTTGAAAAGACTTTGCGGAGGAAGCGGTGCGCTTGTGTACCGAGTTTTTGAATACGTACACCCCCCGCGGCAAAGGTGATCGCCAGCTGTGACCCCCCGCGAGGGAACAATCGCTCCTACCGCGACCTAGGGTGAAGCGTACAGTTATTCATAGTCCGAGCAAACGAAATTATACAGTAATCACAATTTGTCGCTCTCTGTCTCTCTCTGCATTTGCAATGAGAAGTCGTCGATCACTGCCAGGGAATCAACAACTGTACGCTCTGCCCCGTTAATTTCGAACGCGCGATACGGAGTACAGAGCAGCGGGGTGGCATCGATGCGCGAACAAAGATTGCGAAGGCGACAGCGCAACCTCCGCGTGCACAAGCGATAAAGGTAAAAGTACAAAACGGAGGAACAACGAAGCGATAGATCACAAAGTTAGATTTAAATTAGATGTAAGCTCAAGGACTCGGAAAGGAACGAAGCGGTTCGTTCTTTCCCACGAGACTGCAACGATAATCACAACGCCCTCGTCTTCGGGCGGGTATATTTTCATGAGTACTAAACACGCTGCGATCAAATTTTCCCTATCGTCCAGGGATACGATGAAGAGACGGTAGCATCTGTTTTACAGGTTCGTAGCGAGGATGGGCCGCGTACGACGATACGCCGTGGTTGATCGACGAAATCAACAAACAGTTCGCGATCAGCGAGTAGGAGTACCTACAGCCCGAAGTTTACCACGCGGCGCGTTACTTTGTATCCCATCGTCGCGATGATCCCGTACGACTACATGCGTAGTTTAAGCCTCGAAACGTTAATCGTATGACATTTCAATGCATGTAGATCGTAAGAACTTTTTTGTACCGTAGCAGAATCTCAACCAGTGTAACAGCAGATGTATTTATCTTTAAGAGAATTATAAACTGCATTCTCTTTCCTACTCGCTGGTATTTGTTTTCAATGTCCGAATTACCGTTTCCCATTTTCCGCCTACGATCGTTCGAGTTTGAAAGACTTGATACATACCTACTTCAAAGTAGGTTATTTTGAGGGGTTTATTTGTCGTAGGGTGGGCATCGATTCGTGGTACGCAAGGGATTAATCTTTCGCTCGGATTTCACGAAGTGGTAGTATATATATATAGATTCCTATTTTACTGATCGCCGCGTTATCGCACACGATGGCGGGTTATCAGCTATTAGGGGCAACCGCGCGCCGAACGTGCGGTACGACTTTTGAAATCCTTCTACACCGAGTTACCTCAAACGTCCGATTTTTCTTTACAGACTACGATTGAAATGTGTGTACGAACCAGATATGCATACATTATTGCGTACGCGCTGTTACGCGAAGTATATTTCTCAGGCGCTCAAAGTCAGGGGCATGCGAATCTTTGGTACGATTCGATATTTGCACATTCGTTCGAGTGAACGGCGACAAACGTAACGCAGCCGTGAGGCTGTCGTAACTAGCGTTTTCAAACGAGTTAGAAAATGTGCTACGAACCAGTTCGCCCGTCGCAGATCTTCTCTAAACATTGCAAATATAGGTAATCCAAATCACGCATTGTCGACACTCGATCACTGATTCACATTTGCATTGAGAAAAGCACGAGTTGAGCAGCACCACGATCATCGAGCACACTTCCGCTAGAAGTTATCGAAAATACGAATAACGCGAGAGAAGTGGCGTGATCACTGATGCGTTTTCGCGTCGAGAAGACCCCGAGTAAACTATGTATAACGCTATGCGCGCGCGCACGCAGTACCCGTGCACGTCGTACGCAGCATCGTAATCTCGGTACGCACCGTCAATTTGACACCCGGATTCACTTCCGCGCCGTGTCGAGAACGAGTTGAATAACAACGCCATCACCGAACGCGTTTCCGGGAAAGCTAATTGCGATGCAAATAACGAGAGAAAAATCCGCGCGATTTTCTCTCGAGCAGATATCGAATTCAACATGGGCGCGATGCTGCGCGACGCCACTACGCCCTCTAAACGAAACGCGGACAACCCGGGAAACTTGAATCGCTGCCGGTAACCTGAGGCGATTAACGGAAAGGCGATGAAGACTCGATCTTTTTTAAAATCTCAACACGACATCGCTATCCGTGATGATTTTAACCAAACCAGAGAGATGTATCGGCCGTACATTTGCCAAGTTTCATTCATGGACGCATCAGATGGCGCGGCGGGTATCGATCGAAATGACGCTCATTGTTTGGCAGTAATCAATCCGTGTTCCATGATCGTTGATCGAGTTTATAATATAAATACGTAAAATATTTCTCGTGTGATTGTGATGTGAACAAGTGAATCAGTGCCTGCCGGATTATCAGTGAGCCTGTCGAATGGACCCGCGACGAAACGTAGCTGAATTCATATACCGATACGTAGACATTTTTTATTATAATTATGTAGACAGTAAGCACGTTCGTGCCGATACATGCGATTGCACGACGAACGAAAGGGCTACCCTGTAATTCCTCGTAATACTGCGAAAATACCAACACAACGCGGACGTCGGAATATCTGAAACAATTCGATTAAAATATTCTAACGATGAATGCGATTATACGCACCAAGGATACGGATCACGATCTGTACATACTCCGAGTTCAACTCGAATTGCAATGCCCGCGGTCGTTCGAACGATCGAACTTGGAATACAGTTCACGATCTTCGAAAAAGAATCGATGGACAAAAATCCTCTAACAATAATCCGCTGCGCACCTAGCATCGCGACTATATCAATCGTCAATTTAACCCGAGAGAGACTGTGTACTCTCTTTACAATTTCCTACGGTCGATAATTCATCCAGTTATTCGTCAAATTACCGCTCGTGTGTTATGTAAGCCAGTTCACAGCCAATTTGAAGGTACCTTCCAATACGTTCGAGCGAACATTTAACGCGATTCGTAGGCCACAGCTAAATCACACCACAGCCTCGTGTGTTCGGTGGAATACGCAAAGTTTTTTGGGTACATACATACATAATCGCACATCCTGCGGACAAGCGTGTTTTTCCACACGCGACTCACCTCCGAGAATATATCGATATACATATTCCTCCGAGGAGGAAGAGGTTACGACTCAGCTTTTGGTATACGAGAGATAAGCATACGGGTTGCCGAAGAATTGGCAAACGCGTCGGATGTCACCGCAGAAATATTTTTGTTTCGCGCGTTACGCGACGCACGCGCGCAGCGGACGGCACGCAGTTAAGAGGCAGAGCTAATTTTCAATAGTGAAAGTGGCCGGGGCCGGGGTGAAAGTATACGCCACGCGCGAAGACCGCGAGTCGAGCGCTAGGCGGTAAAAAACGCTATTACGCCTATAATGCGACGCCTCTTATCCCGCGCGCCAACGACTCTGACCCCAGGTATTATGACTTCGCGAGCACTACGATGCGGGGTAATCCCGTTCTATGCGCGCAAGTCCCCCCGCGGTGTAAGTTTACGGCCCGTCGCGGGCCTTGAGAAGGTTAGACCGCGTTCGGCTCGCGCGGTCCGCGCGCGTACGCGGGTCGACGACGCGACGGTGCGTTCGGATTGAATATGTGACGGACAACAATGGAACAGCGAGATATCGGCCAAATTTCTGCAACTGCACGACGCGCGAATCAAGGACGCGCGATACTTTCAAATTCGATCGGCCTCCGGATCGATCCGACGTGACTCGGCGAAATTTCGTACGACGTCCGAACGATACGAGTACGCGGCGTAATTCGTCTGCAGCCGGAGAAAAGTTTTTGTTACGGAAGAATGACGTAGGTATGATCGCCGCGGAATTCCCGTTCTTGCGAAGCGACGGTCCGTTTCTGCGTGCATTCCGGCCCGCAAGTGGCCAGGGGCCAAATCCCGATGACCCGTGTTTTGCAAGATCGTTTCTACGGGTCCCCTATAGGTAAATTCGAAACCGCGCTCCTGAGCATCGACTCATCGGGGAAGGGAAGCGTTCGTACCCGGTCAATTTATACGCGCGTGGATATTTAAATACGTGCGATTCGATACGTGCAAAATCGAAAATGATAATGACCACGGGCCAATTCACGCGCCTCGTCCGTGCTTCTCGGGGAGATCAGCTGATCGCGCGCTCTCCGTTATCCCCGTTCGATCGTATAATCAAACGACATTCTTGCAACCAACGGAGCGTCACGAGCGTTGTATAAAATTCGATAAGACACGGCCATCGCCATTACGATACACGATTCCGATATATCTTCGCGGTCGGCTCTCAAACCAATTAGGATCCGATATTCGAAAACACATTCGCATTTATCGAAAACCCGCGATAGGATGGTTTAAAAAGAAATTAGCTGACGCAAGTCTCGCAAGAAAAGGAGAACCCAAAACGACGTATTATAATTTCATCGGAGAAAAAATCACCAACGTCACGGGTTGTCGAATCTGCCGGAGTCTCGATTAATTAGCACGTGATCGGACGCGCATAACAGGAAAAAGTATATTTACTCGTCTTTCTGGCACATCGCGGGTTCGTGATATTTCTACCCGTGATGTAGCTAAAGTTTACACAATGGAAAAAAATTGTTTGAATCGATTAAACGCGTAAGGACGTCACGAGTTGCCATGAGAATATTTAATTTCTTAAGTAGCTTCCGCTTTTGAATCGAGAAGAACTCGAAAAGAATAGCAATTTTGATGGCGGCCCGCGATCGCCGATCGCAATGGGATTTTCATTCCTCTGAAATATCCGGTAGTTGATGACTGTCTATGACTCCGGTTCGATGAAATTTATAGGTATTTCTTTCGTCTGAGCTTCGCACCTACTCAAAGGCGCAAGTACGGAATGCGACATTTTTTAAATCGACGATCAACATCGCAATTTTCCACCTTGCATTTTTTTTCGCGAAAAATCCTCGCATTTATGTATACCGGTCTACGGGCGCAAGCGGAATATGCTAATAAATTGATGACCAAAGTCCAGTATTGAAAGTTCGCGTATAAGAAAACATTATTCGAGACCTCTCTGACCCTCGAAGGTTTCTTCTATTCATCGACTTCGTGGCCGCGATATTTATTCGCAAATTTGTCAGGAGACGCGATCCTCAAGAACGACGTGGAAAAAGTAAGAAAAAATGTGCCCGTCGGCATCATTACCGCGTCGCAATTTGCATGGGAGAGAAAGACGCGAAAAAATATTGGGACGTGACGATATACATGATCGACGAATAAGGATATACGTAGGTATATAGGAACGAGTCGTAGCGATCGCGTCTTTGCTGAGCGATACGCGTCGAAGTCGTACCTAAGTGGTATATACATAATATGCGATCGACGCTAATTGCTGCGTAATCTCGCTTCCAATGGGAAAAAAAACGCGTTCACGTCATACTCGTATTTCCTTCCTCATGTGTACTTGTAACGCGGACAACGCGCTGCACTTCGAACCCGCGCAAAGGAGACGTCAAACAAACATTCGTCTTCTTCGACGAATTCCTCGCGTCCGAAGGTACACACACACAACCGAAACTTCCCTCGGCGCCCCCTGCCTACTCGATACATTGTAAAGTCAATAATATATGATCCAGACGTTCTTTCGGTACACAATCGCTTCCAGATTCTTCATACATATATTATTCTCTCGACAATGATTGGTCATGGATGGATTGTTGCAGAGCACACACACATGCAGGTATTCGAATACCAGAACTGTGTAAGCGAGTCGCTCGCTCGAACGACAATATCGTCGTCGGTCATTTATTTTCGGTCGTCTCCAGTTGAATGGAATAATAAATAGGCTCCCTCTCGAGGGTCACTTGAAAATTCGCTTTGATTCTTATTCGAGCGGAGACGTCACGATTTGGAATGTCGCGAGTAAATTTGCTCGAGGGCTAACGGAAAATCGACTTGAAAGGACCTTTTCGCGAGAAGCACGTCATCGAGTACGACTCTGTACGAGTCGAGCTTCCTTCAAGCTCCTCGAACCGTTCTCGTGGCAGCGTCCTCGATCGCGATGGACCGTCCAAACGGTTCTCGACGAACGAGAAGTCGAGATTTCCAAGAAGAAATGGTCCGATCGGCATCCGTGGCCATTCAAAACGAGTAAGATCACTTTCGCTGACCGCCGAGTCTCCTCGTGACTTGCATAACCGCCCGCAAGGCTGTTACGCGGTATGTATATATATATATATAACTTTTGCTCTTTTCGAATCGAAAAGGTTCTCTCATTCCCCGGTCCAGTTTGTTCTATCGTTGCCTTTTCCGTCACGCGTGCACGTAATCAACGAATAGCCAGAAATATCGCGCTCAATTTTTGGGATAAGCGATGGGTTGCGCCTGGATAGCCGGAAATTTCTTACCTCAATCCGTCAGAAACCGGCTGATCGCACCCTCGTTCGCGGAGATCACCGTGACAGGGTCGCGGCAGACGATCATACGTACATTCACACATTTTCAAGTAACGGCAGAAAAAAGACGTAGACTACGGTCACATCCGGTGGTACTTGGCACCGTTTCTCGAGCCAGGGACAATTTCTTCTGGTAACAACGGCGACAAGAAGTCATCGTCAATGTCTTCCTACCGGTTGAAGAAAAGGACTCGAAGAATATAAATATGCAGACTCTAACTTGGAAAAATCGATAGACTCGCCGTACCGAGCGAAAAATGGTCTTGGAAATACGGTTGAATTAGCTCTCGGACCAAAGGTTAGATTTTACGTAACAATTGTTATTTTGAATTTACGTCGACACTGTTTTGCATTTCTCGCTCGGACGTTTTATTTCCAGAATCAATTTGTAATTGAATGCCGATTGAAGGAAAACAAAATCAAACCATGTGTGATTAAGGTAATCGAGTACCATGTGTAGGTACATATTCCTAGTTCTGAGTATAGGTAAGACCGCGCGAAGTTCAAGTCAAATGGCTCTACCACAGGTACAAAGTTTAATTCCCTGGTGCCGCATCCGCGTGGTCACGAGGACTCAACGTGACCCGATAGAAAGACAATTAGATACCTGATATTTGCATTTTTAAAATCGAAGTAAAATACGCGTGTCGTCAATAAATCTCGAATATATGTATTTGAAGACTCACTCGGACGCGTCAGTTTGGAATAATTAAACTCTCCCCGACCCTCCGCGAGACATTTATCCGATGCAAATTTGAGCGCGACTAATTTCAAAGATTCCAATTTCCGGCAGCATTTTTTATTTAAATATTCCCTTCTCAGTGTCCCCGCTTTTTTCACCACCATCATTTCACCGCAAAGTCCCCGCTGCACCTGCAGAATTTACATCGAGACGTTTTAGTGGATGAATAGTTATTTTCAAATACGAAAAATTACACAACGTCGGTAATCAAGGTCCACCCCAACAAAAGACCCTAACCTCGATGAGAGATGCCCACGCGCCCCACGCGTGTGGATATAGGAGGGGTAGCCCTGACCGGAGAACCTCTGCGGTGGTGGCTGTAGTTGCCATCCTCCGCGTCAGATGGCGAAACGATTCTCGACCAATCGCGAGCGCGCGATGACGTCCGTCTGCGATGCTCTACGCGTGTGCGTGTCGTACGTGACGAGAAACGTACCAACACACGCGTAGCGCAACCGGTAGGGTAGGGTAGAGTAGAGTAGACTAGAGAGTAGAGTAGGGTAGAGGATAAAATCACGTAGGGGTAGGGCAGAGAAGCCGCGTATACCAAAATCGCTGGAGCGACAAGTCGACGGGATAGTCCGTGCGAAAAAACGGGACCGTCAGTTGAGCGCGACCGCGTGTTGAGAGCAGTCAGCGCTTAGCGCGAGGTTCGAGGCGCTCACGTTTGTTCGGGCGATATCGCGGAGGAAGGTCCTAACGACCGAGCGCTCGTTTTTTCCGCCGAGTCGAGACTGGCAGGCGGCAGCCGGCGGACGAAGGAGCGACTGGGCGGCGGGAACCCACACACCAGTCTCGGTTCTCATTGACGAGTTCGAACGGTCCAACTCTCTCGTATCCCGCGCGCGTACGGTGCAATTCGCGATCGTCGACGGCTGCCCTCGGCGGCTACGACGAAAGTATCAGCGATATCCGCGTTGATAGCGACGACCACGACGACGACGACGTCGACGACAGTGACGGCGGCGACGGCGGGAGGAAACGCGCTCTTCTTCCCCACATTCGCGAGTACGAACGCAGGAACGTTCGTACTCGACGTGCCTGTCGGCGCCTACGTACAGTGCAGTACGCGAGGTGTAGGGGCCGCCGGTGGACGTTGTTCCGTACGTCTGCTCAGCCGCGTGTATATGTGTCGGCGGGACAGGTGACAAGAGGAGTGAATTAGAAGAGGAGAGAGAGAGAGAGAGAGAGAAAAGGAAGAGAACGAGGTGCAGCAGCCACAAGCAGGTGGGTGTAGCCCGTGTGTGCGTTACGTGCGTGCGTGCGGGCACGCGTGAGAGCGAGAGACGGTGCGTGTGCGAATTGAAACGCGATGCGAGGAGAGGATCGGCCCGACCCGGCGGCGCGCCTCGAACGCTCCGCGATTGAGGTTAGGACGCCCGTGTCGGCAATCGATTCCGGGCTCGGGCCGTAAACGCGAGACTGCGAGAGGAGCTAATTCGAGTGCGCCGGCATACCGTACGCAGTGGGAAAACTCGTGTGCGTTTCTTTCGTTCGTTTCCCTACCCCGCGTTCGAACTCGATGAAATTTTAAGTGAGATATATAGAAATAGAATAAACGAGAGAGAGAGAGTGAGAAGTCCCCAGTGAGACGGCGGTGGGGCGTGGAGAGGGGAGACGGAACGAGGCGGTTAGCGCGCGAGGGAGGGAGAACGAGAGATGCGCGCACGTATCCGAGCTGTTGTACGCGGTGGGACGGCGGTCGGAGGGAGACGGAGAGGGACTGATACGGATGATGATTCATAAGGCGGGCGGAATGTTCCTGTCGCCTCTTTCCCTTTTTTTTTCTCGATATCTACCCTCGTCGAGGGTTCGATGCGCTTTTTCCTCGATCGCGAAGTGCGAGTGGTACAGGGTCGGGCCGGGAGGAAGAAATTCCAGCGACTCCGCTCGGTCACGCGATTACGAGAGAGCGGGCTCGATTATGCACCGGCGCCGGCAGCCCGCGCGATCTCGGTTTCGTACCTACGTCACTACTTTTCCGATCTTCCTTCTCGGAATAACCCACCGATAGGACCGCTCGCGCGAGTGGGTCGCTCTCTTCCGCCTTCTCTCTCTCTCTCTCTCTCTCTCGTTCAAATTTATCCTTCTCCCGATGAATTTTTCGCCCGGCCGGTCGCCGCCGACCGGCCGAAGGAAGAATCTCCGAGAGAAAATATCGTACTTTATGCGGAATGTGAAAAAAAAAGTCCGCATGCAAAGCTTTTACTCTGTTTTCGCGTCACGACACGAAGACGCGCTCCGCATTGTCGAGTTGATTTTCATTTCGAGTTCACGGAACGTCAAACGATCGTGCCTCCCCCGTGTTTGTCGCGCACGACACGTACAGCTGCCGTGAATCGTCGTGTTTGTTTGTGCGACACCCGGTCCACCGTGAGCCGCTTTTCACAAATAATCCGTACATCGAGAACAAGGAAGAGAGCGAAGGGTCGACGCCGATTGTCGGCCGACTCGATATCACACCTGCCGCACGGGAGAGAGAGAGAGAGAGAGAGCGCTTCGATTTATCAGACGGAACATGTGATAACTCGACGTCGGATTGGAAACCGGCTTCCAACGCGACCGAATCGTATCGGTCCGATGGATTTGTGTAATCGCGAGCAAGCGCGTCGATCGTATACGACTCGGTCGCTTCCGGCACAGCCGGCTTTCCACTTCCGGCCAAGGTTCGGTAGAACCGTTCGAACTTTCTCCCTATTCGCGTTGCGATTGTTGGATCTGGAGAACGAGTGACCATTGACGGATCGAGCAAAAAACGACTGTCAATTTTCAAGATTTTTTTTTCAAGTCCGCTTTACCCCTCGTTCGTCGCCTTGTTAAATTATTTCTTCCCGTTGGGTCATCGCGTTACGTGTACCTCGAGGAAGTTAAATTAAGAAGCTTCTCGCGCAACACATTCGCTCTCTTCCTACTTTCGAAATTTTTGACATAGTCACGCTGTATATATGCGATTGCCACTGTGCGTAAATTATTGTTATTTCTATACGGCGTAACGGTATGGCGTAAGCGTTATCGCAAGATCTCGAGTTATTCGGAAGAACGCGTCTCGAGAGTTCACGATTAACCGACCAAACAATGAATTGAAATAATTCGGTTGGTCGAGGCGATTCTTTTTTTCTCGGTTCTCGCACAAGTTGTAGCGTTGACGAGGTCCTCTCTGTATCGAAAAGTGGACGAAGGAGGCGTGTCCCATCGCGCTACACTCGCGGCGACTGATAAAATGGTCATCCGATCGAACCTATCGGGCGCTTCGGTGCCGACCGATAAAACGGATTTCCCGCGCTATCATTCCGTGACACGTTGCATCGCGTCATCGACGCGCACTGATCGACGACACGACTGTCGAGAGAGAGCCCTCCTCACCGGTTCGAAGTGCCCGTCCCCTTCTTGGAAGTTTAGTATTCGACGGCGCGAAAGTGAAAGACGAACGTTTTTCGATCTCTCCGTTCGCGCAGTGGTTCCTTCTCTTCGGGAGGTACGATCGTTACGGCGGATCGCGCGAATAACGCTCTCGCTTGGATACGGTTCGCCGACGAGGATCCTTCCCTCGAAAAGAGAACACGGAAAGAGGAAAGGTCAGATCGAATTAACGTTTCCGAATAAATATCGTTCGGTCTAGGTATGCGATGGTGGAAACCGTATCGACTCGACTGATTTCTTTTCATTTCAAACGATAACTTTCTCGGGGCGATGAAACGTCATTTTATTTATCGCGGTATCCACAGCAATCGGTGGATCCTGAGAAATCTAGAACTGTCGAGGAGTTTCACGACATTTTAATCCACGCGTCCGTAAACGTCGGGGAAAATGATTCGTTCGTCGTACCGACAAAAAAAAACAAATCTCCCGGGCGTTCCGATAAGTCA
The DNA here is from genome assembly GCA_963678675.1 of Xiphydria camelus. Classification (NCBI taxonomy): domain Eukaryota; kingdom Metazoa; phylum Arthropoda; class Insecta; order Hymenoptera; family Xiphydriidae; genus Xiphydria; species Xiphydria camelus. Next base: position 40,527,194 of record OY783191.1, read on the forward strand.
GATCTTCGGTGATAAAGTCGCCAATATCTCCGTATTCCTCCGAGACCTCCGTAATAGACGCCCGAAATATTTACCGAATTCGGACGATCGGAACGCAACCCTGGATGCGTATCGGCTGCCACAAATCGTCGTCTAAATGTGTTAACCTGCTAACTCCATATTTTACGATTTTAAGATGTTTTGATACTCGGCAACTTTATGGCTAGACTAGACTAAATAATTGACATACATTTTATTATTTAAAAACAGGTTAGACAAATACTGACAACTATTGTGTTAAAATCCGTTATCATATAACAACTTTTGTATTGATCAAGACAGTTTTATTCTCGCTTCTGAAAATCTGACTTTATGTGAGTTAGCAGGTTAACATATTTAGCCGACGAAATATAGAGAGGCGTACGAGTAAAAAATCAATAGGCGTGGAAATGTCCATTCCAACCGCAACGCGCGTGTATGCGTAGCTAGGTATACTTATGTGTCGCATATATGCAGGTTTCCAGCGTAGAATCATACGCGTAGCGGGTGACGCACGTGCGTCGAAGGGAACGACGCGCGTTCTACAAATGACCACCGATTCGATCCTTCTCTTCAACCCTCGGCAGACTTCTAATTTATCGATACCGCGCGTCACGCGAACGACCGTGTCCCTGGACAGATTGGATGTTACATTCGTTCCAGTTTTCCTTCTCCCCGTCTCGACGTCGTCGCTGAGCCGGTTATCCGTCGTGCCAATCGGAATGAGAAGTGTATAAATTCAGGTATTCGCGTCCTGCCGTCGACGATGCGCGGAAGTAGAAAATAAAATGAGGAGCTATCTTTCAAAACGCAGTTTTTGAACAAAACCTTGTTTTCAGTGAATCATAATTATTTGTTCTAAAAAGTTACAAATTGCAATATCCAATGTTTGCAGGTGAAAATGTGTAGCATTAAAAGTGCCATAAAGAATCCAGCAAAATTTTAAAATCTACACCCAAATAAAACTTATTAAGAAATAATTAGGATTTACCGAAGACACGGTTTTCTTCAAAAACTGCGTTTTGAAAGATAGCTCCTCAAATGTAACCAGAGTTGCACCCCCTCGATGATGTCACTCCTCGTCCGCGATGACGGCGTTAAATTTCAAATTCTCGTTAATAACCGCGTAAATATACTGCCGATACCCTCGGCGGTCAAGCCGTGTTGCAGACGATACGATTTAATTGGTCGTAAATCTTTTTATACGTATAACTCTTCCCGTTCACGCTCCATAGGAGGGGTGACAAAGTAAAACGTCGCGAGTGGCCACTGCACCGCCGATAACTGCAACGGTCTCGCACGGCTTTGCACTTGGAGTAAATATGAGCCTTATTGAAAGTGTACGGCACTCTTGCGACGTTTTACCGCGCTCCCCACGTTTGATACGCTATCGAGTATTGTACGTACATACAGGGTGACATTTTGAAAACTTGCCACCCCAATATCTCAGAAAGTTACAGAGATTTTCTAGAAAAAGAAAATACGGTTTCGGCAGTGGAGAGGGGGAACCAAAATGACATAATCGGAGATGCACCCCCTCCAACCCCCTTAGGGGTAGCCTCTCCAACTTTGTAATCTTAAATAGCAACCCCCATGTGTGATACAGCGTTGGAAAGCTCTTTAAAAATGCTTTACAACAACATCAAATTTTGGTACCTTTCGATGAGTAATTTTTGCGCAAATCGAGAAAGAAACTGCTAGAAGTAAGTTGTCAATTTACTTATTAAAGGTCAATTACGAGACAATAAATTTTCAAAATGATTTCCATTGATTTTTCGGACTTTTTCAAATGTTGTTCTTGAAATTTTGCGACATTCTTGCATAATTCTCTGTTTCAGTTGGTTAATGCTTGCTGGTTGAGTTTGAAAAACAACAGATTTCAGATGTTCCCATAAGAAGAAATCGCAGGGAGTAAGATCAGATAATGGAAATCACTTCGAAAATTTATTGTAACAATATTGACCTTTAATAAATAAATTGACAAAACTTACTTCTGGCAGTTTCTTTCTCGATTTGCGCGAAAACTACTCATCGAAAAGTACCAAAATTTTGTGTTGCTTTAAAGCATTTTTAAAGAGCTTTCCAACGCTGTATCACACATGGGGGGTTGCTATTTAAGATTACAAAGTTGGGGGGGCTACCTCTAAGGGGGTTGGAGGGGGTGCGTCTCCGATTATGTCATTTTGGTTCCCCCTCTCTACTGCCGAAACTGTATTTTTCTTTTTTAGAAAATCTCTGTAACTTTCTGAGATATTGGGGTGGCAAGTTTTCAAAATGTCACCCTGTATATACGAGTACGTACCATAGCGAAAACGTGCGAATATAGTCCGCAGATTTCGAGAGGCTGTAAAGCAAATTAACCCTGTGAGGTTCACGCTGTTGTCTTTCAGTTAAAAAATATGGTTTTCTTACTATGTATAAAAAAAAATACCTACAAACCTTGTTTATATGAATATAGTCAAATATATTAAAGCAATTGTTATAAAAAAAAAACAAGCTTGTAGTTGTTACAAAATGTCAACACATAGGTGTACAATTCATAAAAAATGTTGTAGGATACCTAAAGTTTCGTTGTAACCATATTGCTACAAAGTCTCTTACAGGGTTAAACATAATACGTGTCGAATTCGCGAAGTTCGTATTTTGGTATTCCCGCGTTCCATCCAAATTATAATTCTGACAGCGAAGCCATGGCACGAGCCATGTACGAAACCTGGCTTGACATTTCTACGGTCATATTTATACGCTGCAATACGCTCGCGGTATTATTCGCGTCGAATTTCCCCTCTCATCTAGACGGAGGAGCGAGAAACTGTCAACAAAATTCGAGGCCTGTGACGTCACGCGGGGACGCGGCGAGCGAGCAGCGTCTCCTCGTATCGCACCTCTCGCTCGCGCTTATAACAGGTGCGATGTCGACCCGACGCATCGTAGGTACAATACGTGCGTACTCCTTCCAAGTGTTCCTCTAAAATTATCATTTTTGCGCACAGCGGAGTATTCGTTCCAGCCATCCGAGATTCAGAGTACAATAGAACTGTTTGCTTAACCCTGTAAGGGACCTTGTAGCCATACGGCTACAACAAAATTAGGTATCCTACGATATTTTCTATGAATTGTACACCTATTTGTGCAATGTGGACATATGGAAACAACCATTGCGTATACGCTGTTGTGATCTGCTACCTAGTAGCAAAATCGAGAAATTATTTTTCAACATCTTCGCCACCAGCTGTTCAGTGCTTTGTGTCGTTTGAGTGATACTGTCCCCCTTGAGAGATAATTAGGTATGCAAATATAAATATAAAATACATATATCTCTTATATTACTTTTTTTTATAAACACCTAACCTGCATGACTATATAGTAAAATAATTGACATTAGCCTGGGAAAATGTAGAAAATGAAGTTTTAATATGTTTGTAGCCATATGTCAACACTGAACCTTCGTGGTTGTGCAGACATAAGATTATATTGTAACCATAATACGTTGAGATTGTTTGTTATGGAATGGACACATTTGAAAATCTAAAGCTCATCTCAACTAGTTGTTTTTACAAAAAGAAAACCGATGTCCTACTGGATTGTCAAGAATAATGTGCCAAAAATGCATGTACCGGTTATGCCTAAATGATAAAAAAAATTGTTGTGTGCAATTTCATTTGTAAAATATTCGCAAATCTGCAATAATTGCATATCGTAAAATTAATTCTGCATTGTTTGGCAAAACAAGAAGATACCTTTATACTCGTGTAGTTGCACTTTTTTATTTTTCGTTGTAATTTGTTTAATGAAAATATGCAAAATACAACACTACCTAGTGCAGAAGACTTTGTTTGATTTATCAGTAAAATATTTTCAACCTTTCAATAATAAAGTACTCTTTGCTATTATACTTGTTCAGTTGTAATTTTTCAACTCGCCTCAAAATTACCTACCATAAATGGTCAAAATGTTGCCATTTGGTAACAACTATAAACTTGACTTTTTTTATAACAATTACTTTAATATATTCATATAAACAAGGTTTGTAGGTATTTTTTTATACATAGTAAAAAAGAACCACATTTTTTAATTGAAAAATAATAGCAGTGAACCTTGCAGGGTTAATATTCGGTTTTAGGATCGCGCGTTCCTTGTTTTGCCGGTACGCGCGAAAATCGCTCTCAACTAGTGACGTAACGCGCGAGTTCCGACCGTGCTGTAAAAGGAGAGCGTCGAAATACCGATCGGCAGACACCCCTCGAGCAGGTGTGCCCCTCCCGAGACTCGGAATTCCTTCCGCTCGCGCGAGTAGTCGTCATCCGGCTGCGCATTTCTCCTAGTCCCCGTTTCCCGGCCGATGTTACGACGGTTACGTAAGGTCGCGGGCAGCCTTCGAAAGAAACGGCGAGAAAGTATGTAACCAAACACACGTTTGCTCGCGGAGCGCGGTTACATCGGTGACGCCGCCGATAAAATAGCATACACTCGTATATCCCGTACTCGTAGAGTCGTGTGTATCGACTTGTCGATTTGCAATCAAAGTGATAGCGATGATCGCCAGTGAGACTCGAAACGCCCGAAAGCGTCGCGCCGAACTTCGATATCGCGGTCCGTTCTCCACCGAATAAATTCTCTTTCGCGTTCGCCGACGCCGCTTCCCGCAGCTCGCCCGTCTTTCGCCCCGCGATTGTACGACGCAACTTTTAGCGCGTTGTTCCGCGTCGTTCGCTGTGTACGCGTGTGTGTGGTGTTGGTATAGACTGTCGCGAGAGTCCGTCTTACGTGGGCTCGGACTTCGCCCCGTATCACGGATCCGGAGGATCTGGTTTTCGTAGATTTTATTTTGTCGACTCCGTCTGAAAAACACGCCACGAAGAAGAAAATTAATAATTCAATGAATCGTCGGTCGTATACGGGCAAGCGCTCGTTCGACTACACAAGCATTATTTTTAAAGACTGTATTATAATGAATGAAAAAAATTAATAGAATTTTATATGTCCGCTTACATAATCGTTAGGGATTCGAGACAGTGCTTATGAATAGAGTAATAGCTCGACATCCGAGACGAATCTGCAATTTTCATAAAAAATACACATTACACTGAAGTAAGGCGGTAAACGTAAATCATAGTTCCGGGACTATAAACGTGCTCGAAGATACCACACCACTGTTATTAGAGCTGTACTTCATAGTCCCGTGCTAACTACTCGTACAATTTATGTTCGCGAAGACGTACTTTCCTCTCGCCGCGGTCTTCCGGTTTTACGTGAATTTAATGGGATTTAACGTTCGCCGTGTCGCGATGCGCGGCTCAATTTATTCTCTTGACGACGCCCAGAGAAAAATATCGCTGAATCCCCGAAATATTATTTCTCTTTCGACGCGAATACGGATTTTTATATGCTGAGCGCGCGTGCAGCCGACGACTAGACGTGGATGCGCTTCGTGTTACACGCTGCGAACCACCACCGTCTTACGAACCGGGATCGACGGATGCGCGGGGGGGTGGTGGGGATCGATCCTTTCCGCCCACGCGGACGAATAATCGCGCATGTACCGCTCGTCCCGGCGAGTTATCCGCGGAAAATCACCAAAATACCGATTTCGCTCGCACCGGATGCATCCGTCGGCGGATTGAAAGGTCGACGGAATTGGCGGGGCAGAAACTATACGGGAGAGAGAGGATCTCTCGTTCGCGTCGCCGCTCACTCGTCCGATCGGGAAGTCGCGCGGGAATCCTGCACCGGGCGAATACTCGAAATATACAGGGGCTTTCTATTAATGGAAATGTGGGTTGGATGGGTATCGTAAAAATGCCAGACGTCTCGCTATATATATTCACCTTTCGCGATACCCGAAGTTGGTACGATCGGCTCTCCTTTCGATCGACGGGAGAGTCGAGCTTTGGTCTCGGAATTAAAGCACCGTCATTCATAGATATATACGAAACGACGCTCGCGAAATTTATTTCGCCGCGCGAACAAAGGGACGCGAACCTAATCGGACTCAAAAATCAGGGTCGTCGGTGTGGGGATCGTGACGTAATTCGCGTACATTCGATTTACCACAACTCGAGTCACTTTCAAGGCAGGCGCGGTGCGACGAAAACGGAGAAATTCTTCATCGATCGTGAAGGTCGACCGTCGCGTTATCGCGTCGGGCCATCAACCGTGCCTTCGGGAGATCAAAATCACAGAGTCGGAACTATATGTAGTTCGAAAAGACGCTCGTACACACGACGTCGTCTTCTCTTGACATTTTATCGATGTGTCGCTAACACCTGTTCTAAATATGCTTCTCCTTTTCATTTTCAGCCACGTCAAGATGACGACCATGGTGGCGAATCTGGTACACGGCTACAGGGATCTCATGGACAATAAGTCCGGTGAGTACAAACCTGTGATATGACATGTAGAAAATTATGCAAAAATCCCGCGGGCGATAAATATCCGTCGAGTACCATTACACGCGCATCGATGATCTCGCGGCTGTACATCGTGCAGTCGCTTTCGCAAGCAAAATCTTGGATCTTCTCGTACGTAACGCGTCATCGTCGAGACTCTCAAAACGACACTGCCCATTTACGAACGACGACGACGACGACGCGCGAGACGTCTTTCTCGCGTAATCGCCTCTCGTGACGAAATATCCCGAATCATTAGCATCCCGTTCCCAATAACTTCCAAGTCTCGAGAAACGACGCGTCGCGTCGTACAGTTTCCACCTACGGAGAGAGATATTTTCACGAGCCGATTCTCCGCAGTCCAATTCCCCGTGACAACATCGACCTTCCGATCTTCTCGATCCGCGTCTTCCCTCGGCGATATCTCGAAAATGAGGCGAGATGGGAAAAAAGTCGGAAAGAGAAAGATGTTCGGTTTTCGTAGCCGAGGATATTTTACCTTTAAACACTCTTTTGTCGTATCTCGTCTCGTTTCGGCGGTAGACCGAGTGACTTTCCGAACGGGCCGCGTCGGCGGAGCTCGGCCGAGTGAAGCATTGACGACTCGGCGAAGAACTCCTCGGGTTATCCGACCTTTCACCTTTTTCGTTGTGCCACTCTCGCCCGGATTGAGGAAAAGGAGGAATTTGCACGGGGGACGTGCGTTGGCGCGTCGGATCGAGAAGTGGTCGAGAGTAATTTTATCGAGCTCGTCACTCGCGAGCGATCGGACTGTACATATATACTCACATACGTACCACGTTCATACGTATGTCTGACGGTTCGGAGTGATTCGGTTATAATCAGCGCTCGCGGCTGGCGGCGCCTACTCGTTACTCTCGTGATAGTACACACGTACACGTCGCTCCGGCATTCGTCGCTACGCATCGACTTACATATATGTGGGTCGCGTTATCGCCACTCGATGAATGATTTAGCATTGACTCGGGTCATGGTCGCAATCGAGCTCGCCCGAGGGGACCGATCATGATGTAGGTGCGCGCGCGCCGGTGACCGCGAGTGCTCTGTACGATACTTTCGCCGGACAACTGAACGAAGTCTTCGCCGATATGTGCGTATCGTTTCGTTAGATTACAGACGGGCTGGCACTGCGCGCACGCGCGCTTATCTTCCATGGCAACGCTCTCTATTCGGATCCAATTGATCTCCCGTCGACTTGGATTCCATTAAAAGCGGAACCTGATGAAAATCGTGATTGCTTGTCGATATAAATTGAATCGCCGGATACAGAAGGGGTTGCGTTGTTTTTCCCCGGTAACTCGGGGGCACCTTGAAAATGGTGATCGGGGAGTGGAATATTCAAATTTGACGATACAATGTTCGTTCGAGTGGGAACGTTCGTTGACGTAAACACGCGCCGAGGAACGAGCCGGCGGGCGCCCAGTCGTGCGGTGTGCCCCTGAGAAAACCAGAGAAAATTAAGCCGCCACGGCGTGAAAGCAGTTCGCAGCCACGCGCGGGCGAGAAGCCGAGCGCCAAAATCGTAAGGCGAGTCAGCATACCGTTGCGACATCGAAATTCTGTTGTTCGCGGCCTCGCGCGAATACCGCGCGGTGAGGTACTTTTCTTTTAATAGGACGCCACGTACGATATTTATCGCGCGATTTTTGTCAGTGAAACGAATATAGGATTCGCGTTAGTTTCGTCCGACGAATAGCGCGCGTCGCGAGATTTTTCGAAACGTCGAAATTTCGCGTTCGGCGATGGCCGATGAATTTGAGAAATTCCCCGGTTCGCGGGACCGAATTTCTCGTCGCTCACTGCAGTGCCTCGCCTCGCCGCGTCGGGTCAGGGACGACGTTGGTCTGTAAACTCGATTCGTGCACCCAATCGAGGCCCCGAGTTCGGTGCGCTCCACACACACGCTCGAATTACTTCCGCGCGATAACGGAGGTGCGATTCTCGAGTTTTCGCGCGAACGGCTTTCACGCGCGACACTTCGATCTTCGCTGAACGCCGCAAAGTCGGTTCCGTTCGGATCGTCGCGACGCTGATGAAAAAAGAATGTCATTCAATCGTCAGACCAAATATCGCCAGTTGACCCTCCCTCTCTCCTAATTGACTCAAATGATATTTTTATCGAATCGACGATGAGACAGCTGACTCGATCGAACGATGCAGTTGCCAACGCAACACTCGGTTTTACGAGGAAAAAATAATTTTCTCGAACACGAATCGACTATATCTCTGTCAAATGTTCTTCGAGATCGGACGGGTGCCAACGACCGTGCTTCTCGTGATCAGCGCGAAATGATACGCAAGACGAGGGTGGTCGAGCGATCGATTTCGGAGATTTCGATTTTTGGTAAAATCTCGAAAGGTATCGCGTTGATTCGGGTTGTGATTGCTGTAAATACACAATGGATAGTCGACGAGAGGAAAAAACTACTTCGCTGAGCAGCGATGGTTCGTTTCCACAATAATCTTCCGAGTTCCGTTCGCTTGCACCGCGATGCTTTGTCACATCGGCCATTGTTCCTCCTCTCGGGCAATGTTCCTAATTACGCCATTGTTCCCGAAAAAAAATTCGTGCAAATATGCATATAAAGCTCGTGCCACGTTCCGTCGACGTCGTCGTCGTCGCCGCCGCCGCCGCCGCTCGCATAGCCCGTACTCGCAGCGCGCCAGCGAGTGCATCCAGCTTGGCGCGCGACAGAAATCGACAGTGGCGACGATTAGCCGTTCGTTGGGAATCAACGAAGATGCGAATGGCGTGGCGACGGCGTGTTCGCGCTGCGATCGATCGTTGCTCTTCGCGAAACGCAACACCTAGCGTGACACCTACGACTCACGACGCAACGGATTAACGGTGTCGCGTCGATAATGATAATCACGCGCGCCGCACCGGGCGAACTGCAGCCGTAACACCGGCATTCCGCTGCGGGTGCAGTTTAATTCCCCTCGTCGCACGCTCGATGATACGCGTGCTTCGTTGATACGTTTATCAAGAAAGAACGCAGATTTGCCATTCGAATCGTCTCTCCCTCCCCGTACACTTTGCTTCCCCCATATTTCAACGGAAAATAAATAAAAAATCTACACATAATTCCCCCCTCGAGACGCTCGCCTAACGACGAGGTCACCCCGCGCGTTCGAGACGTAGCTTTAATTCGACGACGACATGTCCGGTTAATCGGGTCCTTCTTCTCTTTTACAGATCCCAGGGTGAACGACTGGGCGATGATGAGCAGCCCCTTCCCCACGCTCTTCATATGCCTGTTCTACGCCTACTTCAGCAGAGTCCTGGGACCGAGGCTGATGGAGAACAGGAAACCGTTCGATCTGCGAAGAATTCTCATTTTCTACAATCTCGTACAGACGCTCTTCTCTCTCTGGATCTTTTACGAGGTAAGTGGCCGACTGCGGACCCTTCGAGCATCCACTCCACGCGCCTTTTCCTACCCGCGTAGGTACCTCGTCGTCGCGCCTTCGACGCCCGGCTATCGGCGCCGCGCGGCGGCGACGGCCGCGGTTATCGCGGTAACGAGAGCGGCCCTGCGATCGTGCACGCGTGTGTACGCGCGTACGCGTCCGACATATTTAGTCTCGAAGTATGGATCGAATCCGGTGCGCGCTTGGTATGTCGCGCGCACGGGGCGTTACAGTTGTACGCGGACACGCACACGCACGTGCGCGCGACGAGTTTCAGCGCACGATGAGCGCATACGGGGTGGCCGGCAAATACGCGACAGGCCGACGAGCGCACAGATCGGTGACACACTCGGCGTATCGTACAGTGACAAAAATTTTGAGGGAATTGAGCAATAATTCTGGCTGAACCAACCAGAATTTCTTGCCACCGTGTGGCCACAGCCAGACGTTTTCTTAAGACATTCAGACGAGTATGTCTAGGTTAATATGTTTGAAGTAACAATATCCCTGTCCCTGCAACTGCGCGGGGATCCTGTATAAGTCCACCCAGCCATACCGTTCAGTCATACTGCACATAGGTTTACAGTTGGTGTAAATATACGTTTTTTACTAATCGAACTCAACCCATAGTCCGACTAACTGTACCTATATAAAGCTCACCTAGTAATAACAATTTAGCTAAAGTACGTATAATCATACAGTTGGGGTAAGAATACGTCAATCTGCTTAGGATATCCTTTCTAGAGTATTAAGTAATCAGATGCCATATTGCTGCATGAAACATACTCTGTGTCAGCAATATTTGGACTGCTATAACATAGCAAAGCTTTATCTCAAACACAGCTAATTGAATTACTGCGATAAAAAAATATTTTAGGGGGGAATGACTAGAAAGTCTCAGCCCCAGAAATGTATTGCTGTTAAAACTAAAGATTTTTGTCAGTGTACGAGCGGTCCGATGCGCGGCGGCGTTGGACGCGCGCGTGATAATTTTTCTTTCGGAAAGGGGTGATCGAACATCGACGATCGTCGTTCGACGATGCCGTGACCTCTGAGAAAAAGGTACCAGAAGAAGCGAATCGCGTCATTCCCCGATTTAACGGTCTTCGTAGCTATTCGTTCCTGCGAACCTCTGCACTTTGAAGCGATCCAACGCGGAAGTCCGCTCCGGGAAAAACGCGTGTTAGACGAATCGTGAGATTCGTCAAGCGTCATTCGCCAGACGCTCGTAAAACGCACGACGGAGAAGGCGTCCAAATGTTTGTGCAGGAATCATTTGGAAAGTAAACACACGCGTCTTCGGAATTGCAAATGTACCTCGGTCGTATTTGCGCGGCTGTAATTGTGCCCGCTCGCGATACGAGCACCTCGTACGATCCAGGTACCGAGCGACGTAATTCAAAACGTCCGACTTATAAATCACGGAGGTCGGGGAATTTCATATAGAAATCGAAATTTCTCCGGATTCCATCGAATGTACTTCAGGTCCATCGAATGTACTTCAGGTTCAGATTGGCTTGCATATCGGCGCCCAAGTATGTTACATCGGGACCTCTCGTTATACTCGCACGACCTTCCCGGGTGACGCTTAAATCCAGGGCGAGAAGCGACCGAAAGACGCGTCTCCCGTCGCTCGCGTTCCTTATCTTTCTCTTTCTCTCTCTCTCTCTCTCTCTCTCTCTCTCTCTCTCACTTGGAGTCAACTTCGGCACCTGCCTGCAGGGAATACCTTCTCTGTTGGCTGCTTTTCCACGGCTAGCATTACTTTTCCCTAACTATTCATCTACCATTATTACCGTCACAATTATCATCTCTCTTGTTATCATTTTCATTCTCATTATCTTTTCTTCTATTCTCAGTTTTTAGTTTAGTTTAGTTCAGCTATATTTGTTTAGTTTAGCTATATTAATTATTCTGCGCATCTATTCTTGCTGTATCTTTCTATACAGGCACTTAGAGGGCCCGCCGTAGTGCCAAATAAAAGCATCTTTTCTCTCTCTCTCTCTCTCTCTCTCTCTCTCTCTCTCTCTCTCTCTCTCTCTCTCTCTCTCTCTCTCTCTCTCTTACGTGCACATTCCGAGATATGGTCCTCCGATTTTTAATAAAACCCGGCGTCGATTGCAGGGGAGACTCGAATATTGGAATCTCTCTTTTATCGCACCCACGGAGAATCGCCCCCGTGGGCGGAAAACTACCCCTCGAAATCATGAGGTTTTTCTCGCCATTCGCTCGCCGCGCCACGAGCGGGCTAGAGCGAGGTGACGAATTTTCCAGAATCCTTCGAACGCAGATAGATACGCGCGTCAAATATTTCGATCCCCTCCACAATCGCGTCTCGCCTTTCGTCACAAGCGGAGGATGACACCTCGGAATGTCGCCTCCTCAACGCGGAGCATCGATTGGCTAAGCGCGCGCGCGCGCGACGAGAGACAACGAGATACACGCGCCGCACAATGCCGAATACGCGAGCGTGGTGCGCGGCTTTCGAAAGTCCGAATCCGCGAGGTACAGATGTGCCGCGGTGGAAAAAGCTCGTGTCGTACGCTCGATTCGTACGCTCGATTCGACCTTGACACGTAACTCGGTCGATTATACGCGCGCAACACGTTCCCGTTCTCGTTACGACGCGGTCCACGCGACGAATTAACCGGTCCGCTTTTAAGGGTGTTCCCTGCGGGAAATGCGTTTACGCGCTCGACAAACGCGACGCGAGATCGATACGGTCTTTAGCGCGGCACGCGTCGATTTCTTCCGTGATTGATTCCGAGCGAAACCGTCGACGCGACTTTTGTCGCTTCTACGGACAGGTATAACGCGCGTGTGCTTCATCGATCGATATCCGCGCGATTCGTTTATCGCGCAAACCTTCGCCCCGTCGCGCGATAACGGCCAGCCGGCGACAACAAAGACGATTACCCGACGCAACGTCGCCTTCCGAAATCGCGCGCGGATTGCTACCTTCGATCGCGGTTCCGCTACCCCGCCGCGCCACCGCCGACGCGTCGCGTGTTCTTCGATCTCAAATTCAAATGCCTGCGTGTGTGCCTTCGCACCGCGTGTAGCGGCGACGCCGGTCGACGGGCGTCGAACGCGCCGCCGGCGACGCGACGACGGCGCGATCGATAAACTTACGGTGGAGAGCAATTTCGCATTTCAAACTAAACGGATTCCCGAGAGTCGCGTCGAAATATTCGCGATGTCATCAAGGGGCGCAACCCAAATGTTTACGCGTTCTACGAGGCGGGATATGAGTACACGAGCGCGCGGCGCACGCGATGCTCCAAGAGTCGGTCGCGCATAAATATTTCGCAGGTGGGTTTGGTGGGAAGAAGCGCGATGTCACGATGAAACGAATTTTCTACGTATGCGTCCACGAGTTGATAAACGAATCAATATATTCGTAAATATTCCGAGTGAGTTCGCGCGCGCCTAAATGTTTATTTATCGTCCGAATGTTTATCCAATCGCGATATATCGTGGTTTTGCGAATCGCGGAAAGAAAAGCGGCTGCGCGCGGTCCGTCTCGTAGCCTCTCGCCGCGCGTGGACCGTGAGGGGCAAGGGGCTGGTGACCTGCGTTTATGTGAAAAACATGGGAAAAAATGCAGCCATACCCCGAATCAAGCGCGCGGTAGCCCGGTATAACGGAGCGAATCCGGAGAAAAACACCCGACAGTCGTCTCGAGCTCGTCATCTCTCCGCCGGATAAGTGTTTGAACTCGCGCGCGCTTCTTTCGAATAAAAATTCTCACCCTCTCTCGGCTATCTTCTCCTTCCGTGTTTCAGTATCTAATGAGCGGCTGGGCAAGGGGATACAGCTTGAGATGTCAGCCGGTCGACTACTCGAACAGTCCCATGGCCCTGAGGATGGCCAACACGTGTTGGTGGTACTACTTCAGCAAGTTCACCGAATTCTTCGACACGGTGAGTCGAAAAGTGTGCTTTTTCATCCTCCGTGTGCTCGCTCGCGCGTATACGCGAGCCACGGCTACGGCGGTATTCCCAGCCGACAGTAATTTAACTGGACGGAGATATTACGCATCTTCCGATGCATGCCGATAAACGATAGCGCGAACTTACGTCCTTGACCGGCTAACGCGGGAAAATCCACGTTCCACCGCGGAAACGTAAACATAATTGTGTGCCTCGCGGGCATGCGTTTCTCCGAACTCATCGAGCGTCGGCTCCCTCGCGATGTTCCACGGGTCCAATCGATTATCAATCGCCGTTCAAAACGTGTAGCTGTGCTACGGTCAGTTTCGAGACAGGCGATGGAATATTTTAAATACGAGTCGGTCAAGGATCATTCGGTTACGATGGGTAAGAGTTATAGCGAATGTGTGATTTGTTATCATCACAAGCGACAGCGTATGTGTAATATACATATCTATTTTTTTTCTCATCAACGCATTCTCTCCCAGCCGTTTGTCCTCCCGCCTCGTTATACACGTTTTATAGCATTTCGCGCGATATATCCGGACGATGGCAAATTTGACCAGGGCGCAATGTCAACTCGTACAAAGTAATCAACGCTCGGACCCCTTGTCCGCCAAGCGCGCGTAGATTATTTATCCGCACCAGGTGTGCCTATACCTACACATCGATTCGTACCTATTATGTCTGCACCAGCGTATACGGTATACTCGTTATACGAGCTCGGGTTCGTACACGCGACAGCAGACGATTACGCTACACCATACTTACATCTCGAGACTGCACGACGCAAGAGAGCTTTCGCACCGGACGAGAGTCGCAACCGTTCGTTTCTCCGCCCGACGATTTTACACGCGTAGAATATCTTCATCGATCGCGATGACGCAGGACGAAACGACGACGCTTTTGCATCATACCCGCACACCCGCGTATCGTTGCACGCGTACATACATATGTACGTCGATGCTTCCGGCCGAGATAATAATTGCCGCGCGATGACGTTGTAGCTCTTCTTCATCCTGAGGAAGAAGAATCAACACGTGTCGACCCTCCACGTGATCCATCACGGTGTCATGCCCTTTTCGGTGTGGATGGGTTTGAAATTCGCACCGGGCGGCCACAGCACGTTCTTCGCCCTGCTCAATACCTTCGTTCACATCATCATGTACTTTTACTACATGGTGGCGGCGATGGGTCCCGAGTACCAAAAGTACATCTGGTGGAAGAAATACTTGACCACCGTACAAATGGTGAGTGAATTAAAGACGTTCTGTAGATTGTACTCTCGCGGACGAGGGATCGATTCCTCTGTGAAAAACGATGCCGTGTTCTTGAAACTCGAAGCGATCCTCGGGCAATTTTTTCTCTCTCTCTCTCGACACTTCACTCGTTCGGAAGTGGCTGAATAATTGAATCGTTAACTCGTATAACCCGAGACTTCTTTGCTGCGCAGGGGAAAGAGTGAAGTACAATGACGCACTCGACTTGGTCCTTAATTACCATGATATGTATATGTATCGCGCTAACCAAGTGTGCACTCGAGCGTCTCACCGTACCGCACTCTTTTCTACCGTGTAGTTGACTGTTGCGCTGCGGCGAAGGGCGGCAATCTGTTTGGAGCAAAAAATGGAGCAACTGTATCGCTCTGTAAATCCGTGATTATTATTTGTCAGTATCGTTGGAAAGAGAGAGGACGAAAGAATCCCTGTTGATAATCGGTGTTTTTTTTCTGGAAGGGGGAGGGGGCTATAAATTCGAACCGAATCGCGGCGCGAAAGAAAAGAAACTAGGCGAAACCGCTGCAAAGTCGAGTTGCAGAAATAGACGACCTCTGTAAAGGTGGGAGACGAAGAAAACGACCGCTTGGAAGATCGAGCGAAGGAAAAAACCGGCTGCTTAGTAGGTCGCTTAAGAGGAAGTCGCCGACTTAGGATAACGAAAAAGGGGTTATTGAGATTTTCAATTGTTCGCCGCGCTTATTCTTTTGTAACGATACGTGGGATCGTGGTTATTGGAAATAGTAATCCCTCGGCATTTCCCTGAATTCCACGGCATCGAGTCTGACAAAGGAATTTCACGTAATATACATTCGCCGGTCTTCGAGCGCACTGAACACTCGCACGCCACATTCATGCCTTTTGTTTCAGATCCAGTTCGTCCTCATCATGGTTCACCAGTTCCAACTGCTTTTCACCGAGTGCGATTACCCGCGCAGCTTCATGATTTGGATCGGACTGCACGGCATCCTCTTCCTCGGCCTCTTCTCGGACTTTTACAAGAGCAAGTACACCTCGAAGATGTACAGCAAGACCGGCGCCGCTGACGCCGGTAACACTGGTGCCTGCATGCCCGTGCTCGAAGACGCCCCTAAGGCGAAAGAGAACGGCGTGTCGTCCTACGCGACGATCTACAACAAGGAGTACAACAGTTGCTACAGCAACGGTACCAACAACGGCTACGTCGCCAACAATAACACGGAGAAGAAGCTCGCTTAAAACGTGCGATCGACTCGCCTCGCGCCCGTGGCACTCGCGTCGGTTCGGAAACCGCAACGCGTCGCGGCGGCTCTCCAAATGCGGAGGAGAAGGAGGAAGAGAAGGGGAAGAGGACGAGGAAGAGAACGAAAGGGGACAGCAGGGGCATTATAGAAAATATGAAATCGGTGTGTTCCGCCTAGACGCTCTACATCTATGGCCTCCGATTTTCCGCTCCTAATTGTCGGCAAAAGTCGAGCGGAGCGCGTACGCGGGCGTTCGACCTCGAGGAGAGAACAGAAAAAAGTATAACCGCGAGAATCTTCTTGACCGTCGAATTCGCGTACGCATCAGCGAATGGGTTGAATCGCCATTCGAGGCACCGAGATATTCATTCTCCTATCCCACTTTTTTGTCCATAACGCCACCCGCAAACTCTTTCTCCTGCTTTCCTCTCTCTCTCTCTCTCTATCTGTTTATATCACTCATTCTCTCCCCCCCCCCCTCTCTCTTTCTCTTCCTCTGACGACCCCCGCACGTATTTAGGGTTGCAGGGCGAATAATCGAAATTACCGGCTCGATGTCGCCTTCCGACGCTGTCGTCTACCGCCCTGACTGTGTTCAAAGCTTTGGTGTTCGTTGTAGAAATAAGGACTTGCCGATGTAGTTGGCCACTAGTCGGTATTATCGGCGATTAATTCGAGACGTCTGGTTGGTCGCGGAGACGTGTCCGGGATGCACGTCTTCGATTCGATGATACGTAAGGGGAGAGAGAAAGAGATACGCTGAAAGGGTAACGCTTTTCGGCCGGTCGAGATGTCGTTAAATTTCTCCCCCGGTTATCGCAGAACTTCGCTTCGATTATCGACTCGCCGACAGATTTCGCGAATGCCTTCTTCCCGCTCATTCGTCGACACGAGAATACGGCTATTCGAAGCTTTTTCGCCAGTCACAGAATCCCGATACGACGATCGAGAATAAAAAGTTGCACGCGCGACTCGACGTGTCGAACTTTCACCGCTCGGAGCCTCCCTCGATTCAACCCTTCCACTCTACAGTTATAATAGTTAAACTCGTGTATAAAAAATGGAATATCTAATCGATACACACACCGAAGTTACATAACTAAGTAAGGCTTTTTGTTATTGATTTTCTACCAGGTAGAAATGCACGTGCGAAGTTGTTTTACGTCGAACGCGCGAAGCTATGTTTGATTTGCGTTCCTCGTTCGCTGATGAGCGACGAAGAAGAGAATCCTTTCAGGAAGGAGGTGAGGTATAGGGTTAAAGGAGTCGGAGAGAGGAGATTGTCCGTTACCGAAGATCCGGAGGATAATTTTCGAGGGTCCGCTCGAGAGACGTAGATCCCCTCATGTGTTCTCGTTATTCCTCTCTCTTTCCATTTTTCGACACCCGTTAATAATAAAGTAACCTCTGTCCTTCGAATCCGGGCACTCGTTGGAATGACAAAGGATCTTCGGTAGAGACTTTCGTAGTTCGCTAAAAATACGCGTAAGATTTCCCATTAGCGAGATCTCTCGTAATTATAGGCTTTTCAACCGACTCTTCCGTATTAACCGCGATCATTGTCCAATTCTACGAACGCGAGAACTATTGTTATCAAATGCGCTGCGTCATGGGACCACACTCTTCGACGTAATATTCGATGAAGAGAAAAAAGTAATGAAAGGACGAAAAACGCGTGATTCCGATCGATAAAAGCGCCTATCTCCCTCTATAAAGCTTAGTCACGCGGTATAGCCACGCGAAGCCGAAGAAAGAAACGCCTCAAAACTTGCGCACCCGTGTTATTCGTCGAGTCAGTCGCATTTCTCTACCCCTCTCTTCCTCTATCTCTGTCTCTCCCCCTCCCTCCCTCTCTCTCGCACACACATAAAGACAATAAGTTTTTTATGCAATAAGTTTCCAGCGCGGATCACAGCTTCTCTTTAGATCCGCGCCAAATTGCGGGAACAGCCATGAAAGTGCCGAACCGATCAATTTTTTTAATTTTCTGGCGACCTATCGAAGGTTCCAGGTATTTATCGAACCCGAAAGATGATCCTCGGAAGCAACGAGACACCCTCGATCGAGCGCTATGAACTCTGACTTTGACCCTGCAAATGTCCAGTCGCCGTGGATAGTCGATACCTCCTTGTACATAACGACGACGACGATGATAAAAAAATTGGGTGAGGAACGAGGTGCGACGAAAGGGGAGAGGAGGAAGATTTCGAGAGGCAGGAGCGATTTACGATGGGAGCAGTGGATAAAGGGAAAGAAGAGACGCGTCGTCTTGTACCTAATGTTACGAACTCTGTAATAATTATTGATTCTCATTATATTTTTGTACATAATTGGGGAGAATTACACAAGAAAACAAAAACGAATAAAAAAAGAACGATATACCATAGGGGTTTACGTCGACGGATCAGGAAACCCTCGACCTCTGCTCAGATTTCAGCGTGGCTGTGACAAGCGAATCGATTCTTTCAACACTGCAGCGGGAGACGCGGAACATCGGATTTGTATCCTGCAAGTTGAACTGTTGTGATTTCAAGGTCGAATGGGGTTTGTTTTGCGATTATCGCCCATTGCCCATTCGTATTACTCCATAGCCATCCAGATCGCCACTTCCTTCCGCGTCCGAGTCGATTTCGCGAAGCGACAGGCGTTGAAAAAAAATTGAACGTCTGATAAAAACGGCGAAAACGAAGCGCACTGAGATAACTGTCCGTATCTTGTTTCGTAGAAGCGTTTCGCGCGAAAAGCTGGTGCAAGGACGAATACTCTTCGTTCGGAGACGAATAACGATGTTCGAGAAGCCGATACCGGACTTCTTGGAGCAGTACATCGGTGTGCCAGGTATAATTAGATCGATATAGCCGGATACACCGGTAGGTTTCCGCGCGCGACGCGTCGGTCCACCCGGTGATAACGGATCGCGTTCAACGATCTTTTTCAAGATTCACGCCTCAGCGGATGGCCAGGACTTCGGAGCCCGGTGCCAATTTTAACGCTATACACGCTATACGGCCTCGTGTTGACCTTGGGCCGACACTTGATAACCAAGTCTTCGGCTTCGCTTCAACTTCGCGGTGTCCTGGTGATCTACAACGCCCTGCAGATCCTCCTCAACGCGTATATCCTGGAAGAAATGTTTGCCTGCGCTCTGGGCGCGAGCTACGGTTTCGCGTGCGAATACGAAGGAAAGACCGATTCGAACGCGATGAGGGTAATTGCGACGAAATATCGACTACTCGAAGGGGGATAACGATCGGTCGTTTGAGCATTTTTTTTCCAACCCGTGTATTTCGTCCTCGGTTCCTGCCACAACCGCTGATCGATTTTTTTTTCTTCAGCTGGCAAGGGCTGTCTGGCTCCATTACCTGAGCAAAGCGATCGATCTGATGGATACGGTATTTTTCGTACTTCGCAAGAAGAACGATCAAATCACCTTCCTCCACGTTTATCACCACTGCACCATGGTACTGGGCTGGTACTTTGGCGCGCTGTACAGCCCGGGCGGCCAAGGTGCGTATTTCTCGAAAAAAAAACAGACGAGGAATCTCGAAGCGTGTTTTCCTCATTGCGGATTTGCTCTTCTTTCAGCCTGGGCGTGCATCGCGATCAATGCCGGGATTCACGTCGTGATGTACCTGTACTATCTGCTGTCGGCTCTGGGACCGGATTACAGGCGGTACCTCTGGTGGAAGAAATACCTGACGCGATTGCAGCTGGTACGGTATAAGAAAAAAGCGTTCGTTGCGTGGTTCGATAAGCCGTAAAAGTTTCAAACAATTCATCGCCGAGTATGCGCGCCGAACTGTCGTACATAACGCAAGCGATTCGATCGTATCAATAACGAAACGCGATCGAATCGTTGCATAATTCATCGAGTATACATATAATGGCAGGTCTCGCAGTCGCCGAGTTAATTTCTTCGATCGCTGCGAGACTACGTTTCCTCCCGCAACCCGACGTCAATTGCGGCCGTCGCATACCTACATATACACATGTCGCGTATACCTAGAATTACGCGAGTGGGTCCGAAGGAGAGTAGGTAATGTATGTATTTTGCTTGTACGAACTCACGGGTAGGTGCAAAGTAGAACGATCAACGGCTATGAGCTACGTTTGCACCGTCGGTATTTTCAGATAAACCTCGCGCTCAACAGTCATCAAAGGAACCCGTATTCCCCCTTTTTCGCGCGTCCTCGTTACTAATCATGTGATCAGCCTCTTGAGAACCAGCCAGTTTTGTTTTCAGTGTACATTTCCAGTCACGCGACAAATGTTGCACGCGAGTTTCCGGTAACGACGATCAATGCCAAACGCATCCCACACCCGACATCGATATCCCGTCTCACACGGAGATATCGATGTCTCGCGTATTAGCGCGGCCGTTCCGCGTAAACAAGCGTCGCGCAAAAACGAACGGATTACTCTCATGATGCTTGCACTCGGGCATGACTCGACGCGAATGAGTTGTATTCATTTCCTTCCTCAGATCCAATTCTTCGTAATAGAGGGGCAGTTGATCTACCTGTTATGCCGCTCTTGCGCCAAACCCGCCTGGCTGGCCTACGCAACTCTCTTCTATAACGCGACGCTGATCGCCCTCTTCTGCTCCTTCTACAAGAAAACCTATCGTAGATGCGAGATCGAAGAGGCACCCGACGTCAAAGCGCGTCAGTTGAACCGCCGGACGTCGGAGCAGTCGAGAGATGAGAAGAAACAATCTTGAGTCCCATCGATCTCGTTTGATCGCTTCGAGGAAACCCGTACATGTAGTATTGTATTTTTCTACCGACCGAATCTATACCTTCGAATGTTCATCGCATGGGTGTACAAGTATATCGTGACGCTATGTCACGCGAGTACTCAATCCGATCAAACGTTCGAACTTCCCGCCCAAAAAGGTATCCTACCCATCAGTGTCGCACGAGTACCGCCGTCGATCTCGAAGCGAGCGGTCCATTTTTACACTCGACTGCACGCGTCGCGTTATATTTAACGAGCAGACGCCTTATCTAATCGCGTCGAAGGCAAATCTAGAACAGATATCTCCGATACAGACGTCGTCGCTATCGGCAAGTCGCGAATCTGCCGCTAAGTGCTCGTCGCGCGAGTAGGTATATATATTCGCGGTGTATATATCGTGATTTCGCTCGAGCCACGTGCGGTCTGAACAGCGCGGCCGTAAGGTATCTCTGGCAGGGTAGAGGTAGGTATACGAATCGCGCGTACGTATAGCTACAAGTTTACGCGCGTCGAGGATCAATTTGTAATACTGGTGATCATATCGGTGGTGGTGGTGGTGGTGGTGGTAGGTATAGGTACATCGAGGTACGCGTGTCAACCTTTCGTTCGCCCGGCAATCGACATTTCCTCGTGTCAACGTAGCTTCAGGACTCGCGTCCGCGCTGAAACCATTCGATTCGGTATACGGCCAGAGCGACGCTCGGCTTCGTACATCTTCCGGTAACGACTCGCGACGAAAAACCGCGTCGAATGGTCCAACGATCGCGGTGCGGGGCGGGGCGATTCGGATGTTTCCCGCCAGTCTTCGCGACGTATCGCATCATCGCAACGTAACGCGTCTATTCGAGTTACGTAACAGTAGTCGCGGTCGCAGTGCGTAACATCACCGGCGTGGCGCTCCTCGCGCCTGGACAGCCACCCACCTCCCCGATACGGCACGCGCGAGTGCAGTTTGCTTCCTACGATTCTCGTATAGGTACCTACTATCCGGGGTACGTACACCTATGTACGATGTGTACGCGTATGGTGTGCGAGATGCAGTGTAGGTACTGAGCGTAATGGTGCGGTAGCGAGGCGTCACGGCGCGCGCGTGCAGGGGCGCGCAAATGTATGGAGTCTTTATAGAATAGGTAGGATAGGAACGGAGAGAGTGAGAGTGTCGTCGACGCGCGCGCGACCCACGTGCTCGGTAAGCGTAAGAGGCAACGGGAGCCCCGCCCGGTGTATTTTTAACTGAAACACATGCGAAAGTCGCGGTGTGCGGATAACGTGGCGCGATTTATCCGGCATCGTGTCGTGGATCGGTGACGTCGCGAGGAATCGGCCGCAGCGAGGCTATCTCGCGACGGGAAGAGCCAGCAGCGGCCAGGGAGCAACAGGTGAATTCTTCCGGCGTACGCGCGGTAAGTACCGAGCAATCAGATCGGCCGGGTAAATCCGAGGTACGGCCGTTAGCGCGGTTGCTGATCCGTGCGACGCGCCCGACGAGCGGCTGCAGGCAACCCGCACGGCGAATCGGAATGATGAATTCGCACGGTTGCATCGCAGCAGGCGCTCGTCGCTTTTCGAGCACTCGCGGAAAACGAGACGTTCGCGCTTCTTATCGATCGTCGATGCGTATACGTGGGTGCTCCGCGACGTCGTATGATTTACGGAATACACCCAGGGAAATGATCTAGTTGAGTATGAACCCGATAGAAAAATTTATTTCAAATTAATAGGAATTTATTCACATCGAACAAAAATCTATCAAAGTGTGGTAGACGTTCTACTAGATTCGTTACTCGATTAAAAAGATATGCAAAACATTGATCAGATTCATATGGACTTTTGTTCGATACGAATAAATTCCTATTTATCTCAAATACATTTCAATCAGATACAAAATACAATTACAATCAGAACTTTTCTCTCAGTGCATTTGAACGCGAGTTCATCCTTCGACGATACCGCGTGACCCGGCTGTAAAGTCAAAAAAACAATCGAATATACAGTAGATACTTGGCGGAAAGTCGCGTAACCACGACCCGGCACCTCGGACTGTCCAAACTTTGTTTCATATCTTCTACCGAATGAAGATTCGTCGTGCTCTTTTCTTTTATAATTTTTTTACGTTGCACCCCGTATCTTTTTTCAAATTATCAGCGCAATTGCCATACAATCAGGATTCCAAATGTTGGCACGCTCGAAATTGTATGTAAATCGTGTCACGGTAAGAGCGAAATGATAAAAAATGGAACGATTTTTCCTCATACATTCGTGACTCATTTCGAGATCACCGATGTCAAAGCTGAGAACCATCTCCCCGTATACCTATGTAGTAAATCCGTAAAGACAGGGGCCTGCCACCCAGGGTGGCCCCCCGGGGAGGCTTCATTTATTCAAATATAATTGAGAACATCGACTGGCGTCTAACGAAGGCGCACTCGATCGAATGGAAAATCGCTTCCAATCGAATGAAGATAAATCTGCTCCCGGAAAAGCGATCGGTGAAAATGCTCCCCTTCGCTCTTGCGGCGCGCGCGTACGAATTTGATCGTACATTCGCATTTGGATGCGACGCGAATACCGTACGCGTACGCATCATCGATATACGCGTACGACATCCCCGCTCACGGCTACGCCCGTTACATGTGCCAATTAGCCCGTAATATCGAAAAACTCGGTGATTTGCGAAAATTATGCCACTCGGACAAAAAATTGTTGACATTAGCTTGCCGCATTGCAAACTGGCGGCACTCCCCGGCGTGATTCTCTCTCGCGATGCAGCCGCGGCGCGATGTGATCGATGTACGTAGGTACATACGCTGATATTTTCTCGCGATATCGGCGACGTTCTAGAAATATCCGCGGGCACGCGCGAATTCGCGTCTCCGACTCGGGTCTTGACACTTAATCGTCCGTTATCGATGATCGAACGAAATCGAGCACGATTTGAATAATATGTCAGTCGAAGTCAAGGTCGGTGGCTTTTATACGTCATTAGGTACATATGTCGTGCTCGAACCGACGCGACACATTAAAAAAAACACCTCACTCGTGACAATTTAGCTTTTACCGTGTCATCCCTTCCGAGACTATTTAGTCAAATGGGTTTGCGCGCGCAAAATGCGCATTTCAAATGTTGGGTCTACAATGTCCGTGTCTGCCGAATCTGGGGTCACGGTGACGCGGCAAAAGTGATCGACCTTACGCGTTCGATTTCCGCTCGAATATTCAAAACGCTCGCGATTACGTCGACGCGATCTTCGTGCTGTTCGTCGCGGCACGAAGTTTGTTCTTCTCGTTACACTTTTAGCGAGAAGTGTCGGTATGCGAGATTCGTCTCAACGACGAATCGATCCTCGTTGCAAAATTGTAGCCGGCGCGGCGAGAAGAGCGAGCTCACGGTTGGTCCAACTCATCGCAGCCGCGATCGCTGCGGTAACGATAAGAACGATGATAATTTGCCGTTCGCGCGCGTATAAATCTTGACGCCTCTTGCGCAATTTCGCGCCTTGCAGCATCGCGACACGCGTCATCTTCCCCGCCTAACCGATGAATCGGACGCGATGATCTTGTCGGCAGCGGAAAATGAGCTAGCGCCTGTGCGACGGCGAGAAAGGGAAACGGAAGAAATCTCGGGCTCGTTAACGTCGCGCGGTCGAGGAAAATTTATATCGATCGTGTACCCGCATCACGACCATTTGCATTTATCGTGATCATTTCCTCACCCGTTGAGTTTTCGTGAAATTTTCCAGAGAGAGAGTACTCTTTTGAAGCTCGCTTTTCGATCTGCAAAAAAGTCCTGTACGACTATCGGCGAAAAATATCCATGGAGGGAGACAATCGTTGTTTGATCCAACGTAAGGTATCGCTCCGCGATGCTAAAAGTATCACGCGTCTCTGGATACAACGAGTGCCGTGATAACGCGTGGCCGATACTCCGGATCGCGGCACGGGTCTTCATCACCTTCGACGTCGGCGCCCGTCGTCGCTCGACACGCACACGCGTACCGTGCGCAACGTCCGTGCGGCTACGCGTACACCCGGAATAACGCAGTCGTTCCCTCTTCTACCTATATCGTGTCGCGTGCACATCGTGCGTATTCCGGGCACAATGCCATCTGACGATCGGTTTCGGAAGGTCCCCGCGCGCGTTGAGACACCCGGGAGGTTCCGTTCGGTATGCCGATCGCGTATTCCCGCAAACATTTCTCCATACCGAGGCCTTCACCGGTTACAGACTCGACGCATCTTGGATGGTTTGCCGCTGCCGTCGTCGTCGTCGTCGTCGTCGTCGTCGTCGGCGTTATCGCGGTACCAACACACGTATACGTCCCGTAGTTATCAAGTTTTGTTTGCCACCGCGCGAATCGTGATTGGAAATGAGTTCCAAAGAGGATTCCGACGCTCGGATCGCGGGGAGTAACCGAGAATGAAATGCGCACGTTGATCGCGGAAAGCCGACGACCTTCGGCCTTCGAACGCCTACACTTCCGACGTCCCCCTGCGTACTTCCTACCGCCTCTGTTCGCGCTCGCAGTGACGCGATCACGCATCGTCGTCTCGCGCGTTTTCCCTTCACCTTTTTCCTCCTACATTTTCTCCTTCGATTCGGAGAAATTCGAATCGCTCACCGCGCTGCTCTCGCAACGGCGGCGCGTGTAGCGCCTCGCACGCGGGTCGCGCGGTGCTCAATTAGAGAACGCCCCGGGCACTCGTCGAAAAACAAAGGCCACAACCGCATGCCGATGATTTCGTTCCGACGATCGATTTCGAAATATCGGGTGACGAGACGACGCTCCCGATCCTCGCGAGCTCGTTCTCCGATCGTCGAGCATCGCCGGTGCAAATTTTGCCGGCGCGTTCGACCAAAATTTTCCCGGCGAAATAACCCACGACACTCTGTTCGGCCGTCGGAGTTCGAAGAGGTAGTTTTCTCGCGTCTAACGAGCCTCGTCATTTCCGGCGCGGTCGACCGGCTCCCGGTACACGTCTATGTACGTTCAAGGAGACGGCGCGAGAGGAAAAGCTTCCCGATCGGCGGAGATTGCAGACGAGAACGATGACGATCTCGCCGAAGCACCCGACTCGTTTTCCTCCTCGTTGGGGAAGCGTCGCGATATTTTCTCAGTCTCTCTCGATCGAGTCGAAAAATAATTCGTCGATCTGTGGCCACCGCGATCTGATGTACGAATCGCGTACAATTATTAGCCGTGACTAATGACAATTCGCTCGATGCGTCACGCGGCGGGGCAATAACGATCGCGTCGACAAACGAAAATCGTACGTCATTCGAACGTCTTCTTATGTAGCGACCGCGCCGATTTCGCCGCCCATTACCTAGACGCGTCATCGTCCCCGGAGCAACTCTACGTGTATCCCGATCAGATCGCCTCGGCACCCTCCCGACGCGAAAAAGCGGAGCGGAGAAGAGTCTCGCTCTCGCGCGGTATCAACAAATACGAGGAGCGACGCGTCCGAGTTTCGAAAAATTTACCGCGGGCCCTACGATCGCGTCGAGCCGAATGAACAACCGCGGAGGACGAAGGTCGACTGTTGCGGCGATCCGCGAAGCGCGCAGGACCAAATTAATATCCCTCGAGTCCTACGGCCGCTCGCGCTCGATCGCTGCCGGCGTGACTCTGAAAGTGAAATGACCTTAGCCGTGCGTCCTACGTGCGCACGGAGAGAGGACGGGCAGACATACATATACAACTCGACGAATTTTATTTTTATTTCCGCCACTACCACCACCACCACCACCACCACCATCAACGACGACGATGACGACGATGCACCGAGTGCGGTTGCGTATCTCTTCTTCGTTTTTCCCGTTCTCCTCTTTTCCACCGCTCAAGGTCTCCGATCCCTCGTCGGAGACGCACGCGATACCGGTTGCATCGCTCGCGAAGACGTTTCGCCCTCAGCGACCGCGCGGTCTCTTCCAGACTTCGCGTATACGGGTATAGGTACCTCGCGTCGACACACGCTCCTCCGGATCGACGCTCCGATGTCGGAGGAAACAAAACGCGCGCACCTAAAACCCCGCGTGGAAAGGCTCGCGAAGATGTCGTCGCGCGCACGAATCGCCGATACGGGGTCGACCGTTTCGTGCATCCACCGGGGGGACGTTACGCAACTCGCCGATACGTTTCGTATGGTACTTCGCCGTGTATGTCACCCACGCCTACCTTCGCGAAGTAGGTAGCCGATCCAGTGGGCCAAGGCCATTCCCGATAATTGTCGTTAATCGTAAGAAAGCTCTCCCCGCGCCGCGTCGCGCTCTTCACTCTTACGTCACGTAAGCGCGAGCACCGACTCCTCGCGCGGTCATCGCGGCTCCGACGCTTCGCGTAAAACTCGAAGGCGTCGATCGTCCGCTGGGTACTGACGTATCGCGAGGCACTTTTCTCGGCCGCACCTTGGAAATAATCGTGCGGCGAGAAAACGCATGCGATAAGCAACCGTGCGTTGTCACGCGACAAAAAGTCGTCGCTCGCGATATTTCCGCGCGAAAGGTAAATGGTGTTCACGAGGGCAGAGTGAAAAGTCCGATACTTTTTAAATTAGACACTTTCTTTTTTATGAATTGTTCATTTATTTTTTCAACGTAATCGCCTTTCCGCTCAATACACTTCGTTCGACGATATTCCAATTTTTTTAAACCCTCCAAAAAGTACAATAATTTTTTTCTTAATCTGTAAAGTAGCCAAATTCGGTGAATAAGGTGGATGCGGCAGCTATATTCGAACTTCAGATCGAACAATTTCGCTGTTGCAACGGCAGACGAATGGGCAGCTGCATTGTCGTGGGGTGGAACAGAATTTTTGTTTTTACCTAACGGGGGCGTATACTCATCCTCGCGATCGCACCACCGTCTACCAGAAAAGTATCGGACTTTTCACTCTGCCCTCGTGTATCTGGCAGCCGAGCATCCGAGACCGCAGTCGTCGCGCCTGTGATCCGTCTGATAATTTTTTGCCGATAAATTATTTTTCACCGACGCCATCGAGAACGCTACACGTTGGAACGACGAAAGTCCCTCACTTTCTGACCAGCCTCGCGTTAATTATTTATTACGCGTATAAATACATCATTACCGGACGTACGTACGGACACGCGTCCGCACTCGGTACAGTTTGACGAACGCTGCCCCGGCTCTCGATCAACGTTCGCGGTCGAGACGTTCTTTGTCAACGCGACGAATCGGTCGAAGATTCCTCCTCCGCTCGAGATGTACCGTATTCGATAACCAACGTCAGCGGCACGGGATCGAATTTAACGCGCATGTGTGCCAGTTCCCGTCGAACGACTCGATCCGGAAAATGATCGCATATTCGCCGGATCGATCGACTCTACCGGGCGCTACGTCTATTCGTCCGGATGGGGTAGAAGTGGGATAGTTGCCCGACCCTCTTCATTTCGAATATGTCAACACAAGTGAGGCAATGGGATATTTCAGTCAGATCGTTATAGGGTAGGTAAGTCCGTGATAGTTCGACCACTTTTTTTTTTGAGGTACTGTAGTATCTTGTTCCATAAATGTATGCTTCCGTAAATTTTTAAAATCCCATTAAAATTAACAAGTATTTATTAAAAAGTTGCATGAAAACATAAGCATAATGCAGTTGCAACAAATAATAAATATGATACTGTGGCTCAACTAACCCTTAATAGCTGGGTTAGTTGAACCACTTCATTAGGGTGAGACCGACCAGAGGGTCAATATGAAATTAAAGTAACAAAACTTCGTTTTGTCACACTTAGGTATGCTAACAAACTCTCATAACGTATTAATATACCTAAATGAAATTCTCACCTTTTTTCAGATTGTTAAACGTGCGTTCCAAATTGGACGGTAAAAAAAAATCGGTAGGACGAAAATATTGTTCTCAGTATCACGTGTTGTGCCTTTGTGAAAATGACCGCGAGTTGCCGCTGTGATTTCGCAGAATCAACTAAACGTCGTGACGGCTTTTCTACCAAATATGGATGCTTCGTATTGAATCTATATAGGTACTGGTCTAATTAACCCGCTGGTCGAACTATCCCGGACTTACCCTATCGCATCAGGTATATTCACTGTGACGTTCGTTTTTCCTGCGCCTGAAATTAATTCTTCGTGTCATCAGACATCCGGGGCATCTAGCCCACCCCACTCGGGCATCAACCAAAATGCGGAAAACGGAGTTTCTTATTTCCCTGGACACCTTGGCTTGCTTTATCCACGCAAAATTTTTCTGTTATAGAAATTGTTACGTTCCGGTAAACAGACCATGTATTCACATTCCAACAATGAGATATTTTGCTGTGTAAATTTTATTTCTCAGGTGGGGCGTCCGTCCCACTCTTACCCCACCTACGGAAAACATTGTATGAGAATGCTTCCCGTCGCAACATCAGCATACCCCCGATTGCCGTACGTCACGGAGAAATGACACGGATCCTCGGCGGCTTCGCGAGTCGAGTATCAGCGTCTCTCTCTCTCTCTCTCTCTCTCTCTCTCTCTCTCTCTCTCTCTCTCTCTCTCTCTCTCTCTCTCTCTCTCTCTCTCTTTCTCGGCGTTCGCTCACGATCGAAAAGCCGACGAGGCCGGTGTGGCAAAAAAAAAGTCCGTGAAAAGGGGAGGAGAACCGAGGATCGCGAACCGCGGCGGAAAAAGGAAAATGGTAGATTCCACGCAACCTCGTGACGCAAAGAGGAATTTTCCGTTGCGCGCCGGTAACTCGGCGAATCGCTCCGGGCAGCGATCAAAGCGATCTCGCGAGACTTCCAGACTCCAGACCCGTTTGGCGCTCGCTTGTAAATAGAGGGAGAAGGGGACGGGGTTCTCTCCGCGCGAAGGTTGCTTCGATACCTTAACCCCGAGCGTCCGTCTCGGCGCGATCGGTAGCGACGCGGTAGGCGTGTACATACGTACGCACGCATCCGCTCGGCGAGCGCGCGCGTATGAGAACGCGGAGGCGAGGATCGAGCGAATTCGAAACGATTGTCGGCGCGACGATCAAAAAATTTCCGCGAGTCATCGTCATATTTTTAAGAAAGGCGCGCGCGCGCGCGCATCTGTACACTTGTACGTTGTACCGAACGAAGATCAATTTTGACCGAAGCTTCGTCATCGTCGTACCCGTGCGACCTTCGCGGTACCGCCCGTCGCTACTTCCGGATGTGTAGCGCGTCGCCCGTAATCTGGTTGTCCGCGTGCGACGACTTTGTTCGAACTATGCCGCGTGACGTTCGAACGGAACGACCTGTTTTCGATGGAATTATAATTCGTTTTCTTATCTACGCAGACGTATCATGGGTGCCTGTGCGGTCCGATCTCTCTCTCTCTCGAGAGAGAGAGAGAGAGAGAGAGAACGACTCTCGAGAATTGTTTACGGCCCACCACGCGCGGATCGTCCATTTCATTACGAAGGATCCGTAGACGTCGTCGGCGTTTCGTTCGATCCAACGAAATTGGCGTGGCGCCCCTGGAAATTCGGAATCCCGTTAGAGAGAACGACGGTCGACGGTATCGCCGCGGTAGGCGAAGCTCTGTCGCGAATAGGATCGGACATCGCCGCCGTCTCGTTGATTTCGACGCTCGTCGATCGACGAGCGAATATGTTGCCATCGCGAGCAGATCCCGCCGCGCTGTTATATACAATGTCGTTGCGTCCGGTCTCCTCCTGTTAAAACGTATTCCACGATCGTACGGTACGTCGTGTGCCAAGGAAATTAGATTCCGGAATATCGAACGACGGCGTTTCGTCCGATTAATTTATCGTCGACCCCAATGACGTTTCCAACGAGCGGCGTGATTATTCCACCGAAAACGTCGAGTCGTCGCATTTCTTTTGCAAATCACAATTCGACCGTCGACGAGGTACAGCGAGAAACAATGGAAACGCCTTCTACGCGAATCGGATGGTGCGCTGTTCCTCGGCGCGTGCGAGACTGCGTTTATTCCCGTCGGACAAGGGTCGCCGGGTCGTATGAATAAGGCATGTCCGGGCAAACGCGCGTGACGTCGCGAGACCCGTGTCAGGTCGAACGTATTATACATCTTTTTTCCGGAGGAATTGACAAAAAATTCTGGAGAGATAACCAAACGACGAGACCGACTCGAGAGGTGGACTACGATCTCGGAACGGTTCGTGATCGAGTCCACGCGACGGGCGGCACGCGTCTGCTGCGCGACTACCTGTGTCCGTGTGTAGGTGTGTTTGAAAGACCACGGATTTTCGAACAAACAGTCCCGTGTTTGTCTAGCTCTTTTCTCCTTTCGACAAACCCAATCGACGACACGCGTATCGACGCAACTCGAGCTTCGGAGATTCTTAATTCATCCGGATCTTCGCACGGCGCGCGGATAACGCCTCGTCGTCGGCGCACGGCGATCGCGAGTTCACATCGCCACAGCTTCTCGAAGTGACGGAAACATCGACGATCCGAGTTCAAAGTCGACGGAAACGTTTGTCCGTCCGTCGGAAAAGGCGGTCAACGTCCGAAGGCTCGTTCGTGTTGTTCGAGTTCGGTCGCATCGAAGACGAAACGAAACGTCCCGGATTTTCCCCGCGTCGTACGACAGATTCCGAGAAGCACGATTGGCTTCCTCCGTACCGCGCGACAAATCTGGAAATCGAATCCCCGAGAGAGAGCGCGGGTATATCTCGCGCGCGCTCGCGGTGACTTCGACGCGGGGGCAACGCGTATACGACCCGCGATTTCCCGCGTCCTTCCCGCGCGCGTCATCGCGACTGCCGGGGCGAACGAATCCCCCCCGCGCGCGAGAGCGCGTCATCGACACTGCAGCGAGCGCGAATTGAGTCGCGCGTCGTGCCGCTGCATCCTCCACCACCACCACCACCACCTGTACCGCGCGCGCGCGCGTGTCGGAGCTTTTCTCCGTGGGACGGGTGCCGTGCGCGCCGGAGGGTAAGGGTCAGCGGCGTGACGTCACTGGTACACACGATACCTATCCATCGACGACGCGTCGAACGGCGCTCGCCGCGACCTAGAGGGGGAGGGGCGACCGGCGACACACGGGTGAATTAAAAACGAAGGCAATGGAAGGACGGCGGAGCGCGCGAAGCGGGAAGTAGTGGTGGTATCGCAACATGGCGGCCCGGTTAAAAGCAATGCTCCAGCCTACCGTCCACCAGTCCGTACACGCCAAAGAAACTCGCGGCACGTCGGTACCCGCTCCGCGCTCACGACTGTCCGTCATTCGTGCAGGTGGTCGACGGGAAAAGCCAGACTCCCCTTTCGAGACGTTTCTCGCTCCATACCGCCGTGGTCCGGGTACCGCGCGCGCGCGCGCGCCCGCCTGTCTGCTGCCGCTCCATCTCAAGTCTCTCGTCTTCGAGGAGCGTACACGATCGTTGCGCGAATCGGGTTCGATCGAGCCGGGAAACGCGCGAGTCTACGGGGTGACGGCGAGCTGAACTGCTCGGTGTGATCGCGGACAGTGTGTGTGTCGTTTTTTGAGACAGTGGGACTGCTTTTGGTAAGTGGGAAGCTTACTACTATCGCGTCCGCGCGTCGCGCGCCACCGAGTGATTACGCCCAGTGTGACACGACCCGCGAGGGAGCGTCGCACTTCTTCGTCCTGGAAGGAACACGTATGCCCGGTCGTCGCGATACGGATAATTGAAGGGGCAAGTGAACGAATGTGTTATGTTACAATTGGCTTGGTTCGTCCCGTTTATCACGTTCTTCCACTTTGAAAATACACGATTTTGTAACGCGATACGTGTTTATCCGTTCTAAGAGTCAATGAAAGATTGTCAGTAGGCCTATGAAAGTCTGTGATGTGATACAATGATACGTAACATGTTCTTCGTTAAGGAGAAAAGCTAAATTGAAATCGTAACATAACGCATTCATCCACTCGCCCCTTCATTATACCGTCGTCGCTCGCGCGCATCCTCAGTTTTCCGTTCGCGTCGAACGACGCGGTCGTCCGCTTCGACTCGCGCGCGTTTCAAACTGGCGGCGGCGTCGGCGCGCCGCGTCGTTGCACCGATGCGGATATATCTCGGGCGACGATCGTTGCGCAAGGAAACCCCGTCGATCGCGTTGTGCGGTCGAAACGCCGCAAATGGCGGCGCGAATTCGCGCGTGACTTTGGAAATGGCGTGCGCGCGAGGTTGCGCGATACTCGCGCGATCGTAATTTGTCATTAGTCGCGCGCGCGCGCACGCTTCGCATTGCGCGGCGATCCCGTGTACAGTCCGACCTCCCGCGAGTTCGCGCGCTCGACTTCGCCCCAGCATCCTCGGAAGCTCGCATCGCCGGCGAATTCGAGCGGGGCGACGTCCCGGGAGCCGAGAGACCCGAGATGAAATCTCTCGGGTGACCGACTAATTTGATTTCGTGGTCGTCGCGCGTGTAGCGTCGTACGTTGAGAAAAAAATTTGGCTAACCGGGGGAAACGTGTCTCGGAGCAATTACGAACGGATACTCGTTTGTGATCCTAACGAACATCGATTCGATTACCGGTTTAATCAGGTCATCGTTTCGATCGAATCGACGCTCGCTCGCGAAATTACCGGAGAACGAGTTTGTCCGAATCGATTATCCAGTTCTCTCTCTCTCTCTCTCTCTCTTTCTCCCCCTCCCTCCCTCCCTCCCTCCCTCCCACCCTTTCTAACGCGAGAAAACAAACGTCCCGTTCGTTCCACATCCCGAAAAAAAAGCGATTCACTCGAACGCCGATCCCCGTAGCGCCCACGTGGGGTCTCTCGCGCGCCGCGATCGAATCCCTCTCGCGATCGCGCCGCCCGATACCCTCGACCGATGCGCGCACATTTTCTCGCGCGTATACCTATACGGCAGCCGTACATCCGCTCGTCGTCGACGCGCGACGAAGCCCAGGGTCCAACCGCGACCAGGCCGCACACGGAGAGCGCTTAGCATAATTGGCTCGTTAAGAGACGGCCGCAGAAACGATTCGCAACGACTCGCGAGATAGCAGGGAAGAGGATTTCCAAGGTTTCCGGTTAAAATTCACCGCGGCGTGCACCGTTTGCGCGCGAGGCCGCGATTCGACCGAATTATCGATTCTCGAGGACGTTCGCGTTCGTTTCCAATTCCTCTTTTGAATTTCAAACGAAGCCGAGACCGCGATGCGCGACCAACGCTTTCCCGCTCGACCCGCCAAAATCGAACGGAGGCTGGGAGCGTCGATGTGAGACGGTTTCGATGTTTTTTTTACAAATTTTCAACGAGGAAAATTTCCAAAGGAAAGCCACTTCTCCGCGGGCGGGCTTTCGTAACGCCGCGGCGGCACGCCGGAAAGTACCTACACACGAATTTTGGAAAGAAACTTTCCGTCATCGCGCGCCCCCACACGCGAGACGCGGACCGCGCGCGCGCGCGCGCGGCGATCGCAACCCTCCGCCCCGTCGACTTTTACAAGCGGCGTTGCACAGCGACGTCGTAAAGGCCGCGCTTACCCCGGGCGTTCAATCTTCGCCTTCGACGCGCGTTCGCTGAGGACTCTTGCACGGGCGTTATATAAGAGGATTCTCCCCCCTCAGCGTCGCGCGTCTAACGCGTTACAGCGGCTCCGCGACTTGCAACTTCACGCAGCTATGCACTTTCCCCGTCGCTCCGCGTCGACCTACCGCCGCCGCCGCCGCGCACAGCCGCCTTATACCCGCAGGTATACTATACCTCTCTTATCTCTCTGGCGCACTCCGACGCCGCGGCCGCTCGATTCGCTCGAGAGCGGCATTTTGCGGTGCCTCCGTCGCTCCGCCGGGGAGCGAGAACTCGGAGATCCCGACGACTCGTCGCCGGGATTCGATCGACGAACCGTTAATCGCTCGTCGCGAAATCGATAAGGCGCGCGCGCGCGCGCTCACGGAGGAGGCGTCCGTTTCCAGCTGGCCACTTGTCTCGATCACGCGCGATCCTCTCCCGTGATCACCCGGTCAACTTTTGATCCGAGTCGACGATCTGCCGAAAATGTGTCGTGCCGATGTGGGTCGAGAGTTCACGGATAACGAAGGTGTCGACGATTCCGCCGGTCTCGCACGCGAATCGTTCCGCGCGTTCGACGGTCCTCCCTCTTCACTCGGTCCCCTGAAACGTCTTCGCGTCACGGAAGAAAGTGATTTTGCAGTCTCGGCTGAACCGGGCTCAGCCGAGAACTTGTTGCTGTCGCGACAAAAATATCATCCGCGGCAGCAAGAGATAGGTACGTCCGACGCGGCGGTAAAAATATTCGCCGGGATGACAAAGATTTTTATCGCGAAAAAAAAAGTGGACCGCGATTGCAGCTACATCGGCCGTCATTGGATGTGTCCTTGTCTTTTGCCGCCCACGGATGATATTATTTTTGTTACGACGGTAAAAGGTTCTCGGCGGAACCAAGTTTTGCCGAGGCTGCAAAATAGTTTTTTCTTTTTTTTTCGCGCACCTGCGCATCCTCCCGTCCCTTATCGCACTCGCTCCTTCGGCGACACGTCGCGTTCCACCGTTCGCGCTCTCGAGCTACATTTATTAAGCTAGGAACACACGGAGAGAGCTATACTACAATATATATTATAGCTTCCTGGTGAAATATCGCTCAAGCCAGCGTTATAGGGCATGTAAAAATACATCGCTCGGATATAGCTATATATTATAGTTCGGTACATTGTGTCTCATTCATTATAATGTCGAGCGATATTTTTGTAATAATATATATTATAGTATAGCTCTCTCCGTGCGTTCCTTGCTTTACGCTTGACGAGCGTACCCACGCGTATCCGAGATCCGAATCCCCTTCCGCGCGCTCGCGGTATCGCATGGAAATCCAACTCCCTCGCGTAACCGAATCGACGCCGCGGGAACTATCGCGAATTACGATTCGCGACGTCCCCAAGGTCGATCGCAATTCGGCGAAGAAAGAGGAACGGGAAGGAAGGAAGGAAGGAATAGAAGACGCTCGGGTGTTTTCGCATGCCACGATCGCAAGAATCTACGATACATAGAAATTGTGTTAAATCGGCCGACACGTGACACGCACACATAGGAGCCAGCGCGGCGCCGCGAACCTCCCGCGCGACGACGACCGAACGCAGACTGTCCTCTTGTAAACGACGCGATTCCTGACTCGCGCGCGTGCTATTCCGATATACCTGCACCTACCCACCTGCTCTGCCCACCTATCCTACCTACTAGCTATCGCGCGGACTCGGCCGACTCGCGGGCGCATGCAGCCCCGTCTCGGAAGGTTGCGCAACTCTGGCCGAGTGCGGCCCATTTTCTGTACAGCTAATGTATACGGTTTTCGCAATTCGAGTATTTGCTTGCTCGGCGCGTTTTGGACGGTCTGCCGGTGATCATTTTGCAACGAAGCATGCGCGCGACGCGAAGGAAAACATCGTTCCGTCGAGCGTGCGGAGATTCCTCGAACCCCTTGTGCGCGCGCGCGAGTCGGCGCATCCCCCCGTTACGAAACGTCCAGCGATAAACGAGCGCGATAATCGTGCGCGCGACCTTCGACTCGCGCCGGTGCGGCTCAGAACTGTTTGCGCTGTCGTATTTACGTACGCGAAACGATCCCGTCGAGCGCGGTGCGACGTATCGCCCCTGCGCCGCGCGGCACCCTCCGTGCATCGCGGTAAACGGGTCTCGCGGTTGCCCTCCGCCAGGCGCGGCCGGGAGTCTGCGATGCCGCCGAACCCTCCTGACTCGAAGCACAGAGCGAAGCACGCGCGTCCCGCGAATAACCGAAAAGAAAGCCGATCTCCATCCCCTCTTCCCGCGGGCATCCACCCACGTTCGACTCGCCGCGCCGAGACGGATTTTCACTTTTACGGTGAAACCGGTTCGCGAACGCTCGCCCGACGCTACCGCAAGCTTTGCGCGACGTGCGCGCCCACGCCGCGACGCAATTTCGGCCGTCCGATCCTTATCGCAGTCTTCGAACCGTCGCACAGCGCACCGTGGAACAACCGAGGCTCGCTTTCCCGGGCGAAAGCAAAAGTATCGGCGTTACGAATAGTCAAAACGAGCGAGGCGTGACGATGTACCGTCAGAATTCTCCTTTCGGTGCGGCATGAGCGGCGCGTTGCGCCAGAGCCACGCTCGTTTTTCAACGCGTACGTAATGGCTTTTAGATGCAGCGATTAAACCGCGCGCGCGCGCGCGCGCCGAGCCAACGGTTACTCCAACCCCCCGCGCGAGTTGTGATGATTCGAGCGCGCGTCGCGGAGGGGGCATTCGTCGGACGTATATCCTTCTCTGTCCTTCCCGGGCAGACGCTGCGAAGCGCCGTACGGCTCTTGCTCCAAATATCGCGGGGGCCCGTAGCCGTTGCGCAATGACCACCGTCGGAGTCGCCGTACGACACCTAGAACGATGATGACACCCGTTGTATTGTCGACGGTCGGCCTCGACGCGCGGCTCGGCCGAGTTCCATCGAAAGCGAAATTAAACGGCCGCTGTGTTACCAAATCGCGCGGTGCGGCCGTACAAGCTGCCCGAGAGGGGCTCCGCGACTCGAGTACTCGAGGCGGTACCTACATACGGGGAAAATGAATCGACGGCGGCGGCGGCGGCGGCGGCCTTTCTCGGAAAGATCCAACAGAGCCGAACAATTCGCGGGGGGATTGGACGATGGCGCTGTATAAATACGACGATCGTTCGAGCGTCGAGGAGGACGCGTCAGCGTTATCGGCGCGTCCCTCCGTCTCGATAAATCGATTCACCTCGTCCATCCCGCGCTGTTGTACGACAATCGCGATCTGTTCTTACGATTTGCCGTACCCAGAATGGCGAACGCATCCAGCACGACATATCGTACTTACGTATACGAGTACCATACGTGTCAACACAGCTATGAATCGGTTGGAAAACGGACTCGCGCTCGCTTTCCTGAGATACGGCAACGTACAGTCGCACCACCCGCGACGTCGCCTCTCGCTTCGACTCGTCCTTCGCACGCGCTCACAGAAACCGTCGCGTCGCGGGAGAGCGGATCGTATACAGCTCGCGCGGAGATACACCTGTGACGGCGCGCCGCGTACGGGTACATCGAGGCGCAGACGATATAGACGCGAAACGCGCGCGCGAGTCGAGCCTACGACTACCTTACGTTAAGTAACACGCCCTCGTTCACGTATACCGCGCGCGCGGTGAGCGAGCCGCGGTAGACGCGCAACGAAACGACGGTAACGCCGTTCGCGCGAAGCCCACGATGGGCGGACTCGTGTAAGCTCGATCGTCTCAATGTGTATTTTTCTTTTCGTTGTTGCAGATACCGAACGCCGATCGGGTGCTGGACCGTCGTCGCGCATTTCGGACGCAGTCCTCCGCGAAGAGTCGTCGTCCTCCGTGCCGAGATGTCGATTATAATGCACTACGTGGACCGGTTCCACGAGATGTTGGACAAACACGCGGGTAAGTCCGAACGACGAGCGCCGGTCTAGCTGGAGAAGAATTGCACGGAGAGCGCGCGCGCGCGAAGGAAGCTCTCGAGGAGAGGACGCGGCTGTGTATAGAATCCTCGATAATCGACGCGTCCTCTCGAGGTCAGAGATGTCGGTGACGGAATCCTTTCTCGCTACCCGAGAAGAGGAAGGTGTCCTTTTTTTTTGCGATTCTTTTCGCAACGACTGCATTTCTTTCGCCGCGAAACGCTCTCGTCTAACGCTTCTACCTTCTTCGCGCGATGCGCACCCGCTTCGGCGTTTCCTCGTTATCGGGGTCAAAAAAGGCCCGCGCACGAGGATACGACCAGTGAAATATCGTCGCGATTATCGTGGCCGGTCCCAACGCTTGAAATTCCACGACACTTTCTTCCGCGGTGATTCGTTTGGTCGGCCCGTGCGATAATTATAATATAGGTACTCTCGTCTCTCGAATTTGCACAGGTATGGCGATAATCGCGAAAAAAAACTAGACGGCGACCCATTTTTTAACGACCGCACGATCGCGCAATTCCGTCATCGGGCGTGTTCCTCGGCTAATTTTCAAATCGGCATAAAATCGAATACGAATTCTCAATTTAAACAAATCCAAGACCTCCGGTGGAATGGGTCGCCGATGGGTCTATTAAATCGAGGATTATTACGCGGCATCTTCTCCCGACTATAAATTGATTCGAACATTCGTCCACGGGTGAAACCCGTTATCGTTGGCGCTAGGAAAAAATTGATCACAGTCGACCAAGTGTGACGTCACGAGCAGCCGTCGAACGCGTGGTCTGGGAAGGATCACGAGGAGCCGATGTTGCACGTATGAATACGATTGTGAGAAAAATAATTAGCCGATTCACACAAGTAACCGTCGACGTGAACGGTACGCGGAGAAAAAGATTTAATTGGTTCTGCTAAAAATTACTTACGGGGTCGCGAGTTGTTATTTATATAAATCAATCAGATCTTTCTTCGTGTTAATCAAATATTTCGTCCCTGTAATTACATACTAATTCACATGATCGTAAGGAGGAAATAGCTGTGATTGATGTATTAAAAAACTTCATCAAAATATAAATAAATAATTACTTGCGATACCGCAAGTAATTTTCAGTAGATCCAACTAATTTTTTTTGTCTGTGTACCGAGAACATAGATATTTATTTGAGTCGGACCTGTCGTTGAATTTAGCATATCTTATTTAAATCAAGTGAACAATTCAAGTATAAATTCGTTCGATTCGACGAACGAATACACTTGTCTCGAATAAATAATATGTTCTCGGCATTATTCATGTCGACGAATTACTCTTGGATCGGAAAATTATTTTTCTCGGTGTGGTATTCCGAGATGAAACGACGCGGGAAGAAAAACAAAAGTTGCCGATATCGCGCAGCGCCGAAAGAGCGATCCGTCGGACGCGAAACGCTCGAAATCGGACGCGGCTATTTTTAACACTCGGCTCTTTGGGTCGCGGCGAACGATGATCGATGTCTCTCGCGAATTCGCGCTATCTATTCCCCGGGCAACGGACTCGCCATCGGCAAAATCTTCCAGCGTGCGTAAATGCTAATCGATCTCGACGGATACCGGTGATATTCCATCCGGATGCACTGCACACCTTCGCGACGGTGGCTCTCGTCTCTTCTTTCACCGCGCGAAGGAATGCCGCGTTTCAATTGGACCGCCCCGACTTCTACTCACACGTCAGACGGACAGAGCGTGATTTCCCATGGTTTTCGGTGTATATCTACGCGCAGTACTTTTGAATCGGTCGTGATTCGCTATTCGTGAAACTCGACATCGCTATTTTTATTGCTCCCCTTCGCTCGTATCGCGTGCGCATAATTAACGGCTCGATTAGAATTCGGACTTTGGGCCAAGACTCGCAAAATTCTCCGGCGTACGTAGATGCTAATCGAGGGAATGCCGCGATAATGTGCGCGATCGGAATCAATATTCAGTATTCATCTTATATGGTAAATGCGCGGGTTTCTTGTTAAAGTATAGGAAAGAGAGAGAGAGAGAGAGAGGGAGAAAAAGAGATTATTTAACGATTCCACGAGTTCTCGCATTAAAGAACTTGGTTAAACCAATGAATAAGCAATACATCCTGGTTTGTACGCAGATGCAAAATACAAGGGAACCCTTTTCACGTATCAGTCGCCTTTCGTACGTTTTTCCTTCTCGCACCGGACACGTGCGTGCCCGTATCGCGCGCGCCCGGGCGGTCGCCTCCTCGTCGTTTCAGAGGCACCGTTTTTTTTTTCTCGCGCTATTCGAATTTGGACTTTGGCGTTTCTCCCGGTACGCGTGCACACCGGCGAACGTCCATTTGCGTACAAGTATACACGTATACACCAGCGACCGACATATTAGCGAAATATTTGACGACTCGTTCGCGAGAATCGGCTAATATTTGGACGGCTATCGACCTCGCGTCGAACCCGCCGCGCGCAAATATCCTGGATCGCTCGATCGCGACGAAGCGTCAGTATCTACGAAGCGAACGACCATCGTGCGGCTGCCCGCCCTGTAACGTCCCGCGCTACTACGCGATACACGCGCGGGCGCGCAATTATCGTACATAGTAATAGCGCGAATCGACACCGGTGCGATCCAGCTCGCGGTTCCACGGCGATTTCGTCGCGTTTCACACTGGCGATTCTCGTTTCGCAGTCGCGCGAGTCACGGTGTTTATCCTAGACGCGTGGAGACTTACGTAAAGGAGTCTCGGCGTAATACACTGCAGATATTTTTTTTCGCGATATTTTCGTCCACGGAGAGCTAAATTCACGAGCATACACAACGCGTGCGCTTATACAACCGGAAGTCCGAGCGGCGCCTCGTAATCGCGCGGCGGATGGGCGAAGATACGCTTTTTCGTAACCGTAACTCCGCGAACGCCGATGCCCGCGCATACATGGACGTCGATAAACCTTGAAACGACAGCCGCGACCGATGTCGAAACAGGAGTTGTAGCCGCTTCGTCCGGTCCGCGGAACTTTCTTCGCGGACTAAAATATAACCTCGCGACGAAAATGGCGAGTCGAGAATTCTCGTACGCGATAAGATAATCGTGACGTAACCGGACGAACATACGGCGGGGTCTTTAAGAGTGCGTCGAGACCGCGAGACGACGCTATCGCGCGGCTTACGAAACGGCCTTTCCGATTCGAGCGGGGAAAAAGTATCGCCGTTTTTCATCGATCGCGCGCTCCAGTCCCGCCGAGGCATCGGCAACCCGCGCCCGGCATTCTCTGCGCGATGTATTAATGCAGCACTCTGTATTCCATTGAGGATGAGGTCGGAATCGATTTAGCCAATTCCGCCCGTCAGCCGGTAGCTACGGTGTACGTATAAATACCAAGCTGTATACGTACTCGTGGGTCGTCGTCGTCATATCGCTGCCTCAGAATTACAAGGTTCTATGTCACATAGGTACTCTTGTTCGGTAACACGGAACCTTATAATTCCGAGGCAGCGATATCTCGGCGGGGGCCGCGTCACGTGTCAGAGAAGCGCGATGAGCCACCGCATCACGCACGAGAGACCGATATTCTATTCGGGGACGATCGACTCGCACTTCCGCGCGCGACGTCGCGCCTCCTCGCCGCGGATTTTACAATCGCGCGCGGGATGTCTCCGCGACGCCCACCCGTGTGGATGGACGTCGAAGGCGCGTTCGCTTTTAGAAAGACTGAGCGTCGGTTCCGATCGGAAGTCGGCGAATACGACCAGACGACCACGCGCGATTCAAACGGACGTTCTTCGCTCGCGAAACGTCGCGAAGGATCTTCCGCTCTCGCGTTCCGCCGCGTCGACCGGGGAATTCGGATGATGACTAGAAAAAAAATGTTCGTATCCCTGAATTCAATTTGTAATCCGTATACATATTCGACATCGCGTGAAAAAGAGAATGCCCGAAAAAATTATTACTCGCTGAGAGCTATAGGCGCATTTCTCTCGGCTCAATTATGACGTCGTCGAAGAGCCGTGAAAGACACGCTTATGCCGATGAACGAGTGCGAGAGAGATAGGTTTACTGAACGATGACGTACGCTGCGTTTCGAAATGTCGTTTTACGGCTCGGATAAAGCCGAAAATGAGCAATGAAAAAATACGGGGTTGATAATTTTTTCCAAACTTTTCGAATCGTTAATAAAAAAAAATCAGAACTACCCTATTGATCGGAACACGCGGCAGCGAGTCGCGTTGGACCGCGATGTTTGTGCGTAAACAAACGATACACGGACACATCGAGAATACCAGCCTCCTGGTATTCCCACTGAACTTGGACCGTACGTGCGTCACCCGACGCCGTTCTTTGGCCGACCGTGGAACATCATCATCCGCATCATCGACGCCGCGGTGTACCGTCGTCGATTAATTTGCATACCTCCGAGAAATTGCCAAGCTGGCGCGAAGCGTACAGGGACAGTCTAACGACGTCGCCCTTGAAAGCAATATTTTCCTCGATGGATCAGAGCGCGGAAAATCGACGACGCGTCGCGAACGCTCGCTCGATTCGGCGAACGTTGACGGACGGGAGACGCGCTGCAGGTTCGCTCGGGAATTCGTCATCGTAGACTCGGTTCGCGGGCTACCCGTAAACACGGAGATATCGACGACCGCACCGACGACGACACGAGTCATCGGTCGCGTGCTCGTCGGAGTCTCTCCCACATGTGTGTGCGGCGGTCCGCGGGTCGGATTCGAATCGAGGCGCTTCCTTCGAGATTCGGCGACGCTCGAAACAATGTTTCATCGCGTCCGCGACATACCTACTCGTCCGTTGCACGCGCAACGTAGTATAGCTGAGCGAACGAAAATATTTCCATCGGCGACGCCTCCCGCGACTGTGTAATCGCCGCGGCCTTCTTTCAGACTCGCGAACGACGAACTGGTTCCTCATGAGCTCACCCTTCCCCACGCTGTTCATCTGCCTCTCCTACGTGTACCTGGTCAAAGTCCTCGGGCCGAAGATGATGGAGAACAGAAAGCCTTTCCAGCTCAAGAACGTCCTGATAGCCTACAACTTGTTCCAAGTGATATTC
Source organism: Xiphydria camelus (assembly GCA_963678675.1). NCBI lineage: Eukaryota > Metazoa > Arthropoda > Insecta > Hymenoptera > Xiphydriidae > Xiphydria > Xiphydria camelus. The sequence continues at coordinate 40,570,640 of OY783191.1, forward strand.
TCGGCGTGGCTCTTCTACGAGGTAAGTCGGACGATCTCCGCGATGTCGGCGCGTTGTCGTGCACCGCGCGAGCGTGCGTTTCCAACGTTCGCGCAACGATCTCGCGATCAGCCGTGACGCGTCGAACCGATCCGAGAGAGTACGAAGAAGACATATGTACGCGAGGTCGTTCCGTCGATTCGCGACGCGATGACTCTTCGAACGTCGCACAGTACGAACTTCGTCGTCGCGTGTCTACTAATCGTTCGCCGTTCGAGAACGCATAACACATCTTTTGGCAATGCAGTGCTTGATGGGCGGATGGTGGGGCCACTATAGTTTTCGCTGCCAGCCCGTGGACTATTCCAATAGCGAGACCGCCATCAGGGTAAGTATCGAGAGAGCGAGCGCGAAGAACCCGCGGAGATCTCAGGGACGATACGAAAAAAAAGAAAAAAAACGGCCCCCCGACGAACTACGATTCAGTGACCGATCATCATTGCGCAGAGCTTGGACCTGGACACCCCCGAAGCGAATGGTGTAGCGGCTCTCTTCTTATACCTGTATATGTGCTTTCATCTATGCTTCTCGTTCACGATCTCGCTCTTCTGTGTATATCTCTCTCAATGATGTCACCTTCCGTTATAAATATACTATATCCCGGTATATCACTAACAATTTACAGCGAGACTCGACGAAGGCAATCGGTAGACGTACATACCTACCCACCCACCTCTGCTCCGCATTTGACTCTACACGCATGACTCTGTGTGTGTGTATGTGGGATAGTAGGAGAGAGAAAGAGCGAGCGAGCGAGCGAGAGAGAGAGAGAGAGAGAAGTCAATCGTAACTGCGTCTCGTAATGCGAGTGTCGAGAGCCTCGACGAAATTGCTGTTCGAGTATCGGAAAGTCACGCGCGCGCGCGATATCTCGCGTACCCCTTGCATGCTCTGACCGTCCCCGATACTTTCGTCCGATGAATCGATGTTTTCCCGGCGATCGAATGAATCAGCGCCACGAAATTCCCGCGTATAGCGTTGCGCTAGCCGTTCCTCGCGGCCAGTGGCTGTACGTTGGCACGTATCCACGGAAAATGCAGACTCTCTCTGCAATCTTTGGCGCGCCACCGAACCGCGCGCTCGCGCGCTGAAAGCGAGCCGCTCGCTGACGAGATCTTCGCGCCGAGGAATTCAAATCTTTGGCGGAAGATGCCGTAAACGACTATGCGGCGTGTACGCAAGCGCGCGCTCGCGGACCGCCCCTGACGACGATCCTCGAACGAGCCCACGCATCCTCAGATCGTACGGTGGTAATTCGTAATAATTGCCGCTAAACTCCTTTCCCGGCACAGCGCGCCTGTAACCGCGCGCGATGCGAAGCGGGAGTTGCACGGACGAGAGGATGGAAAAACGCGGGCCGAGCTGTACAAAGAGCTACACGAGTACGCCGAGGTGGTAGTCGCTTAGCGTAGCGAAGAGGGTGTAGAGAGAACGGTGTTGTGTGGTTACGGTGTACCTTCTTTTCACTGAGAATGGCCTCTGGGCGGTTGTGGTTACAGATAGGAATGTCCGGATGGCTGACGGGGGACTATTCTCTAAGGTGTCAGCCGGTAGACTACAGCGATCGGCCCCAAGTTTTAAGGGTGCGTTCCTAAATAACAAACCGATTAACGAACAGATATTCTACTCTTTCGAGACTAGGTACCTATACACGATGATACGTATACAAAGATGTACTCGAACTCACGAACGACTCGGTAGGGGTGGTATGCGATGATGTCGACGGGGATCGGCCACGCGCGGTGCCCGATTCTCGCTCGCGTTCAGCGAGCGTAGCGCGCTCTCCCTCGATAACCTCCGCTCATCGCTGGCTTCGACTCGACGACAGAATCGGATACGCCTCGCTCGTATACGCGCGTATATGATAAATTACTTGTACAGTATACACGTATATATACAAAGACACCTACCCGTCTTAAATGATTCGTATGGATACCTTTCGATCTATCGGTTGTATACGCCGAACGTTCAATAAATAATCGACCAAGCGGACAAACCTATGGGGTCTTCTCCTAAATTGGACCGCGATCGGGTTCGCACGCGGTGCTCGAGATCTCGATTCGAGTAGTCGTCGTGATACGAGCGACTGCTCCGCGTGCGGTCTCGATCCCATCGTTCGAACGCGGTCAATCGAATTGACGGAAAAATTGTCGAAATGCTTCTGCTCGATGCATCATCGGACGTTCGGTGCATCCGTGTGCCTATGCTCACCTAATACAATGCACATCCCGTAGGTATACGAAACACTAACGCAAATGTAGTTAGATACCCACGCCTGTTGCAACTAACGTCACATGATTATAATACGCCACCCTCTTAACACGAACAGAGAGAGAGAGGAAAAACTAAAACATACCTTCCCGCGCACACTATTTCTATCTACCACACCATCGGTACCTACCATCGACTACGGTAGAAGACGATATACCGACATGTACATACCTCCGTACCTCGAGACCGCAGCGATCGATGTCGAGTTCAATCGCAATTTTCTCGGTGCCCGTAAACTTTTGACTCGCGCGTCGAACGATGCTTTTATACTATGTATGTGTATAATCGAGGTGGCTCGAAATTGCACAAGTAACGAGATAATCGTGCTTCGAGTGGAAGCCACCATTCGGCATCGATCTCAACGTTACTTCGAGGTACGGTTCGCACTGCTAGACCAGACAAACCAAACTACCTATACCGATTACATATACGTACAAATACCTCACACCCACTGTATTCGGACAACACTTTAAAACGTCACCGCGGGCAAAAGCAGAAAAACACCTTGCATTCGTATTAATCGACATTTCGCTAAACGCAGATGGTCCACGCCAGCTGGTGGTACTACTTCTCGAAATTCACGGAGTTTATGGATACGGTACGTACTCGTCGCTCGATATACGACACCGCTCCTCTTACGACATTTCTCGCGAATGATTTCCGCGATGCGAAGTAACGACAATTTGTCCTCGTCCACAGATCTTCTTCGTGCTGAGAAAGAAGAACGACCACGTGTCCACCCTTCACGTCATTCATCACGGATGCATGCCGATGTCCGTTTGGTTCGGCGTGAAATTCACGCCCGGTACGTTTACTTACTAAATGCTTTGCTCGTATCGTGCTCGCTCCGATCGGCGCTATACCGTTGCCGCCGTCGCATTCTTCGGTGTCAAAAGAAGCGCGCAAAGAAATAACCGTGGCTCTGCGTCACTTCCGATAAAGCGCGTAGGTACGGTAACGATCAAATGACCAAGAGGAGAAAGCGACGCGTCTGTTGTTTCGTTTGTTCCGTGAATGCGTGCACGCGTATTTACGGGTGTACCGATAAGCGGAATATGCCGTCCTTCCGATGATTCGCACAACCCATCAACGTCGACCATCCAGAATTGTACATTAGATCCGATACCTAGGATTCAACCGTGAAAATAACGAGGAAAATTGATCTTTCCACGCAGGTGGTCATTCGACTTTCTTTGGACTTCTCAACACCTTCGTCCACATCGTCATGTACACGTATTACCTGCTGGCCGCTCTCGGACCGAGGATGCAACCGTACCTCTGGTGGAAGAAGTATCTCACCGCTTTCCAGATGCTCCAATTCATCCTCATCATGGTCCACGCGTTCCAACTCCTCTTCATCGACTGCAATTACCCGAAAGCGTTCGTCTGGTGGATCGGCATGCACGCGGTCATGTTCTTCTTCCTCTTCAACGAGTTCTACCAGCAGAGCTACGCGCAGAAGATGAGCATGAAGAAAGCGAAAGCCGACGCAGCTGCTGCCGCTGCCGCCGCCGCAACCGCCGCCACCGCTCCGCCTACCAGCAGCAATGGGATCGCCAACGGCAAGGACGGCGGAGGACCCATCGCCAACGGCAAGGGAGTCAACGCTTCGATCGCCGATTCGAACGGCATCGCCAACGGCGTAACGAACAGGAGAAGAGACGCCGCCGATTACTACGTTAAAGGCGAAAGCCTCGCCGCGTCCGAGCTCAACCTTCGAAAGCCTTACATAGCGTCGAGGACGGAGTGACGGTTGCCGCGAACGAATGCCGAAGAGATAGGTAAACCTATTATAGATAGGCACGCCACCGCGGGCTCAAGCGCGCGCGCGTGCACACGCTGCGGAGAAGCAACGATCATCCCTAAACCTACCTGTATATCTCGCGTGTATCGTCGCGGTAAGCGTGACGATGACGAACGAAGCGCCGAATAATCGCGCACGCCAGATCTTCCGGTAGACGCGGACGAAACAGTCGGAAGATCAGTCGAAATGCCGAGTACAAAATTCTACGGGTGTACGATAATAATACGTGTGCACCTGAAACGCGATACAGCACCGGTCTTCCTTCTTTTCTCCTTTCCTATTCTCTTTCTCTCTCTCTTTCTCCTTTCCATCTTGTCATACCTTTTTTTTTGAAGGACACTCCATCAAATCCCCGACATTCTCCAATCCGATCACGGAAAATCAGCTCAGAACGCACGCGCCATGTCGAGCGTTGTACATAATACTGTAATATTAATAATGGCGATTAACGTCAACCGCTCGATGTCCGAGTCCGGGGCAAACGGAATAATTACGCGAAATACATATTGCTACGACAAAAGACCGTAAGCGATTCCTCGAAGTAACGTTCGTCGCACGGTTTGACGAGGTGGAACCCTCGGTTGAGCAAAACGCGAGCTGCAAACCCGCGATAAATGTGTCGGAGCGAACGTTTCAATTGCCCCGAACTTCTTGGACACCCTGTATATAGGTAGGCTAGTTTTGTACTATTCTAACGATTAGAAGAACGATGTAGTTATCGTGCCTCCCAAAAGCAATGCCGTTGCAGAGTGATCTAGAGAAGAGACTCGATCACGGTTCGTACGCGAGTAATAATAATTTATACGTAAACGCATAATATTAACAGTTGTATCGTAGAAGCGGCTCTGTACATAATGTTTGTGTCAAGTTCCGAGAACTTCATATTATGCTCACGCCGTTTCGGCACCGCTGTCCAAAGCGTTCTTCGAGTGCTTCCGACACACCGGCAACCTATGCGAATAGTGTCGGCGAAAAAAAAATCTTAATGTACATATTTTACGAGTAGGTAGTCCCTATATAAATATGTATTAAAAAGGAGTACGAGAGGTATACATATACTATACTGATAGCTACACAACGGCGGAACTTGAGGTTGTCTTGTTGCAAGTATTCTGCCGTCGACGGTCGAAGCTGCCGATCGAAATCAGATGATACAGGTATTTACAACATCTATGTATAACCTTTTGATACGCATGTTATACGGTTGCGAGGGGGAAAAAATATACATTTAACACACACATTGATCTTTTTCAAAAGAAATCCGCACGATTGGCTAGCACGTATCGCACGATGTATCTCGCGAAAAAATAAAACATTATTATTATTAATTTAAATTTTCTCATTTCTCGCGATTTCTCCTTATACATCCGGCCTATCCCTTGTGTGGCAAAACAGTGCCGATAGGACGAAGGCATCACCGAAGAGTACAATTGCGTTTAAGACGTATCCAACTTTTCGGTTACGACATTTTCATTGGCGATTACCGTGTCTTTCCAGAGAAAAGTGCATCGATTACTGAGCTTCTTTTATTACAAAAATTTGCATTGCACATGTACATTTTTTCTGTTTTCTATTATACTTATTCTCGGATAGCGCGTAGTTTTAACATGACCAAAAAATACATATGCCCGGGTAGGTCGTCTTACTTCGATACGTACAGTAATTCCATTTCGATCTCGTTAAAATATTGCGCTATCCAAGCTATTTCGTCACCTCTACTATTTACTCTACAAGTATAGAAATATTACACAAACAGGTACAAAATCTACTCTACTACTCCTTTTATATCTCACCTTACAAGTGTTACTACGTTGTAACGGCTAACGTAACTATTTCGGAAACGCAGCCTATGCGGCACAGTTTATGTAAGAACGATCGAAGCAATTTAAACGTTTTGTTTGAATAACAATAGTTTAATGGTTAGCACAAAACAGTTTTGCTGCCCCTCCTATTTACTTGGGAGACGTCGTCTTTTACGAGACATTACTTGCCGGTTGGCTTTTGCTACTTTCGGCAGTACCGTTTTTGTGCATGAATTATTTCCAACGCAACTCTTTTTCATAAATTCGCAATTTTCCGTCAAACACATTTCAGTAGTTGCTCGTTAAAAATCATACAAGTATATAACGGGAGATTGGCCTTACATTAAACGTATTTCATTTCGCCACTCGAAAAGCAAATATTTTTCAACATTTCTATTAAACAATGTATACATAATATATGTATGACGATATCAATCTTCGGTAGTTAAAGACACGATATCATAGTGATCGTGTTACGAATGAAAAAGAAACGTAAGATACGTTCGTATAGCAGTAACTGGCGCTGCTGTAACTACTGATATGCATTGACGGTACTTTTGTTAATATATAAATACATAGTGAATTTTCGTACAACAATTCTTTCTATCAAACCGTCGTAAATAGCTGAACGCTTTACACGTCATTACTTTCTGTGCCGATATTACTATCGGTTTTCAGATTTTTTCTAATTTACACAAGTCTTTATAAAGATGGGTATGCTATTACAGAACGTACTTCCATATATATAATCGATATAATAATTCTCTACAAGGTATCGACGTTAAAGATTTGGAGAGGCGTTATACGAATCTGGGGCATGTGTGATTTCTAATAATTATAAGTCCTAGTACAGGTGCATCTTTCTTTTGACTAGTTATACCAAAAACTGGAATACTAAATTTGCTGGAGCGCTACTTCGTGCTTTTTCTGGGGGAAAAAAATTGCATTTTAATTTGCAATATTGATTTAAGCAGCGTTATATTTTCACTGGACACCAGAAAGAAGAGCAAGAAGAAAGTGGTTTCCCCATTTGTAAAAAGTTATGAGTCGTATAAGTTAAGGACTACGGATATTTATTCTAAAGAAGAAACATATATTTACAAGAATACAAAAACTGTCTAATGTACAAGACGTATTTTTAAATCGATCGGATCGCACGTACGAGAAACTAAAAAGAACTTACATGATAAAATTAAACTTACAACGACTCTAACCGATTGGTCCCATTCGTTACAATTTGTTTGAAGATTTCATACACTTCGAAGCTGTGTGTTGTACAGTGAACGCAAATTATTCTCCAACAGTCGTATTCATATTCAGGAGGTACACTAAAGTGTGAACAAGTTAAAAAAAAAACCTATTAATTCCTCGTAACTCGGCAGAATTTATTCGTAATTAATTATTGCAATAAGACGTAGTAAATGCCTTCCTCTGATATTTAAGCCGACTTTTGGAGTGCGATTATCAACTGTATATCAGCTTATATACAATTGTACATTTTCCTATTTTAGTAATACATTGTAGTACTCTCTTTTACATAATTATTTACCGAGAAGAACATTTTAATACTGTGTCACATTCGACTGAAACTGATGATATATAGTATACCAAATCGACTTACAAAACGATGCGATGCGAAAGAAATGAATAATATGACGACAAAGACGCGCGCGATCGAATTATAAAATTATTGTTCCAGATCACTCGCAGAGAGCATTAAAAGCACGATACTCGTCTGTCTATGTTTTAATAAAAAAAAGTTAAGTAGTTTTGCATTAGAAATTAGCTTATCATCATTATCTTAGACAATTATTCTCTTGCACGAGAAAATCAACTAACTCCACTGGCCTCGTTAAACTGGATGGTCAACCGTGCGAACAACGTAAGTTCTACCATTGCGCAACGAGTAAAGCCACGATCAGTTATATTCTTAAAATTACATTAGATATACAATTCCCGACTTGCTATTCTACAAAATTTTACAATTGAAACTCTCCTATAGCTGTCTCTTCTTTGTACTCTACCTGTAAGCAAATCTAAGTCGTTTATAATTGTCAGGTATACAATCGTAAAATCATTTACATTTATTAATTAGTCCAGCAATGTATAAAAAAGTATAATACATCAGTCTGGCCACCGGGCTGACCAAATTCTTCCATTCACGCATCTTCCAAATATTTCTTTCGCCGTTTCTCTCTCGAGCTAATCACGAACGTGCAATATCATAGACAGATAATCGCGACCGCGGCACTACGAGTAAAAATATCCAAAGATGTTAGTATTCCATCCACCGCTTTATATTTTACAGTTCCTCACTGTATACGTCGAGAACCGCGACTCGACGAGCGGAAGGAGACGAAAATTGTTTTTCAACTAGCGAGATGCATCACGGTACAGCAACGCGTATCATAATGGTATCTCTGTGTCTCAGAAGTTTTTACTCACTGCACATCAATGGTGAACAGATGGGGGCTACCACAATTAGGATAAAAATTAGTTAAGTTCGCGACTTATAAATGCAATCTCATTAACCCTGCGTTAGTGCGGTGGGGTGTGTGGTACACCCCAACTAATGATAATTTTCACGTTACATCTAGCCACCGCACTAACGCAGGGTTAACGATGGCATCCGTCAGTGCAATTTGTAAGTCAGCTTCCATTGTCGGACTGAAAGGAACGTACGTATATGATCTCGTCTCTATCGTGCCGTCATTACGAACAAGCGTATTATTTGATGGTATAAAATTGTTAATAACTTTCCAGGTAAACATGGCGCCGAACACTCCATAAATACTGCGATGCTAAATTCTCAATTTACACGCACTGACGGATTAAAAAACCACGTAACTGCATTGAATTGTTAAAAAAAATGTCCACTCTAAATCTACGCGGGTTCTTAATGTGTACCTGTTTATATATCACATATGATTCTATTTTTATACAATTCGTGCCTAATATAATGTTGACCTTTGTTCAATAGCCCTTGCACACCTTTAAGAGGCTTTGGAAGAGATTACTGGACAATATAAATATCCTTCCAATTTTATTAAACATAATTTTTACGCGACAGCTTGACGGCCACAGTGCCGATGAAGCGACGTCTCGTTAACTGTATAGGGACCAATATTCTCATCACGTGCGACATATACTATTTCTTCACGTATGTACAAAATTTACACGCGTATAAGTAAAAAATTAACTCGGGGCGATATTCCCTGAAAACATACGTATCGGTTATTACGTTCCAATAAGAAAGATATTTATACACATGGGGGGTGCTAAGAAACATATAAAAGTTGGACATGAATTAAGCTTTTCCATCGAGAAATGATTGAACGTCAACTTCTCGACGTTTCCTGGGACACGGAATCTCGTTGCGTAAATAGCTTTCTTAGCTGATAATCGTAGGGCAAGTTTTTGGTAGTACTGAACTCTTTGGAAGAAAAAAAAAAAGGAAATGGAGCCCGAACCGAGGTTTTTCCCGAAAGTGAGATTGTAACGAGATTAATGTTCAACGATATATAGTAATCGTTCTCTCTAAAAGACTCTTTAAATGAAATTCAGATGCATTCGCGAAACGTATGTTTGATAAGATCGATAAACGTGCTGATCGTTGTAGGAATTATACCTAGACTCAATCGATTTTAAGGAACGATCCCGTCATAGCTCCGGCTCTTAAAAGTAAAGGTGCTTTCCTCCGCGAAGTTGTAACGGGCTGATAAACATAATTTCCTTGCAAAGTGCCGGTCAACGTTTTCTGCTTCTTCGTGCCGGTACTTAATTCGTAATCGAACGATTCCTGCTTCGAAATATTCAACTGCATGTGCAACGAGTCCTTATTATCCTCAATGTCGATCTCGTCGTAAATATGTTCTGTAATGTCGATGTCGCAATCTTGACTACTTTCGTCGTAACTATCCGTAACGGAATTCGCCGCGATATGACCATGCACAGGCTCGTCGTACACCGCGTTCTCCTCCACCGTCTCATCCCCCGAACTTTCCGCTTCTTCCGACAAATCACCACTACCGGCATACTTCATCTCCCCCCTTTCGAGCAATTCCAAATGGTCGGGATATATCATGGCCTTTTTTATAGCCAAAGGATCTTTTCTCGACCACTTCTGAACTTCCTCGTCCATTTTAGCGATCTTTGCAGGATTGATGGCCCACAAACAACCCTTCCGCTGATTTCCATTGCCCGCGGGTTTCTCTATCTTCTCGAAACACTTGTTCAGGGACAAATTGTGCCTAACGGAATTCTTCCATCCGTTCGGTGCCGTCTTGAAGTACGGAAAGTGTTCGCTGCAACGTAAACGGAGAAAGTATTTTTAATAGACGCGCAGGATTAGAGACGAAGCGTTTACGTTCGCGAAATCGTCGATCCTCGTGGATCGGAAATAGTCGTCGAAAATAGTAAACCACGCGATAGTATTAGCCGGAGAAATATTTCAGAAAAATATACGGAAATCCGAGCGCTTAATGTAAAGCCAAAGAGTATTTATAGCTTCAGAAATCGCGTAGCAGAATGCCTGCAAGGGAAACCGTGGTAAACAAAGAGAGGGTAATGGAGTTTCTAGGGGGACTGTACCCCGGCATGCACCTGGTGCTCGAAGGGCCCCCGTACAAAATGGCAGCTCCCCCCATCCGGCCTGGGAATAAAGGAAGGAAGGACAATACTTTCGCCCCCCCCCCCCCTTCTCTCTCCCCGAATACAAGAGAAGGGCTTCACCCCGGCTCAACCCTACAGATACGAAGTCGCCAGAAATGAAGGTTTCGGAAATATTATTTTCAAAACGCTTCGATACATTTAAAGAAAACGTTGTGCTATCGTTCGCGCGTAATAGTATTATACGGAACGCGAAGACTATTTGAAAGCGGGCATCCATGGAAACACAACGACGCGCGATACGTGGAATATTAATTTATCACGTTACAAATATAAGTATAAACTTACCACATGAAATTATAAATCTCCGACACCGGCAAAGATCCCGTCTGACTGTTCTTCAGTGCCATCGCTATTAAGCAGGAATAAGAATACGCCGGCTTGGGGTACGGTTTCTCGTCATAGTCCGACAGTTCGAATTCTTTCTCCCTCTTCACCGCGGTAATCGTCGTTGTACCGGGACTGTGACCGCCGTTGTTATAAATTTGCTTTCTCACGTGCTGCGTTTGACTCGGACTCTGTGTGACTTTGAAATTTTGGAGCCGTATATTGGAGATGGTATTCATTTTCGGCGAAGCCTGCGCCTTTATTATTTGGGGCGATATCGTCTTCATCATGGCATTCGACGCGACGAGAGACGGCGATTTCGGCTTGAAGGGAACTAACGCGTTCACGACGTCTCGCTCGTCCTCCGTATCTTCCTCTTCCGTTTCAGTTATGTCGTTTTCGTACTGTTCGGTCTCGGTTTCGTTATCGTTTTCATTTACGTCCTCGTCCTCGTTGTCCACTTGCTCCTCCATTATTTCTTTCCTCGGGGAGAAGGCGAAATTACGTCGATTACCGCTCGGAGTCGGACTTCGAACCGCTATGTGAGGCATCACGGAATTGGGATTCACCATGATCGACGCCGCGTCGCCACCGCTGATATCGAGGTTGAAATTACTGCGGGGTAGGAATAAGGAAATCTGAGAACGCTGACAATCATCGAGAGGATTCTCTCGGTCGACGACAAAGCCGAAGCGAGAGAATATCATTATCGTCGACGATCGCGGAATCCGCGCACCTGTTTGAACTATTGCTGTTTCCGTTAAGCAGACTCGTCGAGCCGAACAATCCGTTTAGAGCGTTATGACATCCCACGGGATCGTCGTCCATCTCCAGTGGCGACATATCGGTGAAATTTAAGCCGAGCTCCGGGTGTCCTCCGATGGCACCTTCGATCTCGCACTTGATGTCCACTTCCAGCATCTCCTGCAGGGAGAGGCTGTCGCCCAGATAGTAGTCCATCGTGAACCACGGGTCCCTCGTCTGTCCCTGATCCAGCCCGGTGCTGTGACGGCTCTCGGTATCCAACATTCACGCGACTGCAAAAGGAAACGGATCGTTAGTCGTTGGTACGAGTTGTCGTCGTCATTTTCATCTTAATCTCTCTTCGAAATCTATATGCAATTTCCCAGAACCGATCCTTTTGTCGGAAGTGATTGAAATTCGTCGAAACGTTATTACCGCTCGCAACGGTCGCGCAGCGAGAGGCGGCGATCGAACGATCCGGTTCGGCTTTAGATCGTTGAAGCCGTCGCATTCTCGGGCACGGATATATCAAGCCGTATTTGCGCGTAAACGACTACGTTGTCCCCGTGCTTCTGGATCGTCGAGTAATCTCGTAATGCAATCGTAAGGCAGGGGCAATAGCTTTTCAGCCGGCAGAGCCGTGCGTGTGACCTCGCGTGCAGTGCTCGGTGAATGTGAGCGTGCTACGAGGGTCTTGAACTCACGAGCGGCTTGTGGGTGTGACTGACTCATAGTACTATAGCCGATTTACTATAGAATGCCTCGTCGAGTCGTAGTACTCCGCGAGTGACTCGACTTCCAAAGCTCGTCGCCGTCCTCTCTACACTACGCCGCGTGGTGAGATGTATGATATGCTAAAGAGAGCGACACTGGCGGAAGAGACGGGCTACTGTGCATACCAGATTATCGGGTGCAAAAGTGACCCTGGGCCGAGCGCTCGTATTCGAGATCCCGCAGCGCGACGAGACACTCGTCAACGAAGCGGAGAGGGAAAAAGTATTCGCAACGTCGCCGATCCGTGTGCTACCACGGCAACTTTTCGATCATCTCTCCGCGCCGCGCGGTAGGGAAAATCACGAAATGCGCGCATATGTTATCGATGGAAAAAAGAACTCGATCGTAGTCTCACGCGCGCGCACGAGAAAGAACGATCGAGGTCGATCGCGCGAATCTCCTTCCGTTACGTATTCTCGTTCCGATAAGTTATACATGATCTCTCGGTCAATGAGAATTCTTTTCGCACGAATGAGAGACAGAGTAGAATGGGAGAACGAGGGGTGGAGAGAGGGGGAATGCTCACATTATTCGGTGTGCGTTATCCTACACGTACAGGCGCGAGTCGAGCCGCCCAACATGCATTTTAGACAGCCAGACTCCAAAACAGACGAAAATAAAACCGAGCAGCGCCAAGGGTCCAAGGTTGCTCTTGTTTGGCGGGGCACGCGGGTGAAAGACCAGCGATCGAAGCGAGACGAACGCCCGTACTATACGTGGCCGCCGCTGACGTATACCACCTCTTTCCTTTGGATCGTTCTATCCGTGGGATTGTTTTAATCGCCGCGCCCGAGTCCGACCACGTCTTTCAACCTTGACTACGAACGATATACTATTCCGGGGTACCGACGGACCCCGACCACCTATTTACAGCTACACTGATAACGCTCTCCTCTGGAACGAAGTTCTCGGCAATTTGGCGCTTCTCACGATTTGAACATAAACTACACGACCGCGCGTAGGTATAATTATGCATTCGCAAGGATATAACAGGCGGTTGATGCTCGCGACATAAATTTTCCTTCGCCCTTAAATATCCACGATAACGGTAAATACTTTGTGCGACAACTGAAAGCTTCTCGTTACGATTTAAATGACTGATCGTAATCGAATCTCGTACGGCGAACGAGAATTAACCCGAGAATTACCGCCTTCGAATGGATTCTTGGTCGAATGTCGAAGGATTTTCTATTATTCGATTCGTTCGAATAACGGTACACCGACGTCCCTCCCACCCTCCTTCCGCAATTTTTGCACGGAACAATCGAAGATATCAGTCCTCGAGCGCTGGCCAATTACTGTAATAGCCCTCGACGCCCCCTTCATCCTTACCTGGAAAATTAACTGCCGGGTTTATACGCTTGCCAAACCTCGACAAGCCATCACAAATTCAAACGTGCGAACAGCACGTTTGGCTTTGCTTGTGTAGGCTTGCTAGCACTTGTCGCCGATCCGACCGAGTGTCGGTTTTTGGCACAAATCAAAGGAAGTTTACGGTAAGCGCTTGCGAAGCGTTTACACGTTTGTGAAGGCTTGGAGTTTGTGGCAAGTGCCAAGCGTGTAAACCCGGCATTGCAAGCACGACCTGGAAAATTTTCGGCCGCTCGTAAATCTTGGTAGAATGTACAGGTTGTGCGTGGCCGACCCGGGAAAGGTGAGACGTGACAGGTAGAACCGTTCACTACCTTTCGCAACGCGATGGAAATTTTGAACGGTCCTCGTAAAAATATAAGTACGAACCGCGGGGGAATCGGTACGGGCTCGCCGACCCTGACCGGTCCACCGAGGTGTCTTTGGTGAAAACTTGACCGTCGCGGCCGGTGACGGCTGCCAAGAAGCGCGACCTTGACGAGGAGTTATACTCGCTCGGGGGGAGTAGTAATTTTACGTAGTATCATACGTTTGCACGCGCACGCGTACACACACTCCTTTCGACGGAGGATTTAATTCGCGATCAGTCGGCGCTCGGCGCTTTCGTCCTCTCCCACCGTGCGTATCGCACACACCGTGGGAGAGGACGAAAAATGCATTCCTTTCGCATTGCGCGATACGAAAAGGAGTAACGACCGGAGTCGATATATTTCCAGTTCTCTTTGGAAGACCGCGGCTACGTACTCTCGAGTCTTTCGTTAATATCGCATTCCAAAGTCCAAGCTCCCCCGGCAATTGTTTCCGGTTTACGCAAGGAGCTCGGACGGTCGTGAGCACCCGAAGAAATTTCGTGTTCCTCCGAAATTCCGAAATGCGACAAAACGAACGACCGGTACACCGCCTCACAACGGAGACCCGACCCCGCAGGGGCAAAATTTGAAATTCAAAGGTTGTCCCACGGCCGAAGAGAGAACCCCTACCTCGCGACGGCGTGTTCTTTCCTAGAACTTCCTAAAGCAATAGATCCCCGATCCTCCGAACCTCCTCTCGAGGCATCGAACCTCTCTCGGACGGATCGGTGAGTGGCTTCCGAGGACTGCCGAAAAGAGCCTTTTGTTCTTTCGCGTTGCAAGCATCTTCGGGATTAAGTACAAAGGTAGCCCTCCCTTTTCTGCGCGAAATCATCCCAAGTCGAAACAATAATCAGTCTTCGAACGTTCGATCCTCAACGGTCGTCCTCTCGTAACGTACCTCACGACTGACCGGAGTCCTCTCGTCGGCGCGGCGCCACTACGCGCGACGTGTACAGTACGATCTCGCGCAGGTATATGCGTACCGGAGCGCGACTCTCCTTAAATGACGATGGGGTTGTGAGAGAAAAAAAAATGAACCGCGGCAACATTCCAAATACAACGGATGCCGATGACGGATGCAGGTTTTTGTAAATACTCGAGCCACGTACGGATCGGACGGCCGCGCGCGCAGAGCGGCCCGCCGAGCGGCAAGAGAGGGGGCGCGGGTTCTTTGTGGATCTCGAAGGAAACCGGTTTCATTCGGGATCGCTCTTACTCACGGAGAGTCGAAACGAATGTGAACTGGATTTCTGGGTGTATTTTTATCGACGCGCGATATCGATTCGTTCGGTGCAGGGGGTAGAGCGAGACTCGGGTGGACGCGGGAAATTTTTGGCGCGGTTTTGAGAGAATCCAATTTGCCATCGCCCGATAGATCCTCGGTATTCCGTAGTTTTGTTGCACCGCGAATTAAATATAAATTATCTCTACCACGTGGCGCGCGTCTCGTAGGAGAGTAGGCGTACAGTCGAGAGAGAGAGAGAGAGAGAGAGACACGCTAGACGGACTCTCCTCGTCCCTCTCCCCCTTTCACCTTGGCGCGTCTTTCGGGACAAAGCACTTCTCTCTCGGCGAGAGGCGGCGGTGCCTCGTGAAACTGGCGAACTGGCCGGATTAATCTCCCCGGCACGGTTCGGACTCCCATTCAAATTATATCGTTGAACCTCAAGTCACGCCAGATAGACTGGTCGACTTCCTGCCGCGGACGAACAGACGCCACTTCTTGGCCGCCCCTCGCAAGCTGGGTTAAAGTGTCGGACACGAGGGACACGTGTTTCCAACGATCGCGGAGAGAGAGAGAGAAGCTCTTCCACGACTGGCAGAAGCTCGGTGCGGGCGCGTTTCCACGTGGTTTCACCGTGTAAGTGAAGAGACAACCGCCTCTCTCTCTCTCTCTCCATTCGGTTTAGTTCGACGTACCGGGCGCAACCGAAATTCCGGGCGATACGGAGAGATAACGAATTGCGCGATCCCCGAAGTCTCGGCGAAATAAGCATTTTTATCGAATACGCACGCGAGATATTCGTTTACGCACGATTACCGCGTCCGGCAGGTACGAAAAGGAGAGAGAGAGGCCCGTTGTGTGCCTATCAGGTAGACGAGCACCTTTCGATAGCAGGTGCGGAAGGAGACCCTCGTGCCAGAAAATCCCTCCCCTCTACCCATTGGCTAGCAGAAAGCGTTATATGTATTAGTTTTGCGACCCCCTCTTACATTGCGTTGCTTCTCTCATATTCGAATCGAAAGACGTTTCGTTGATAATGGGGCTCCGATGATAGGAAGGAAAATTTCAACCGTCCGAGTCAGAACAAAAGATGAATCGCGGATGACAAGGAAAGAAAAATCCCTCCGCCCCCTGTGCCAAATTAGAGACTCGGACGAGAGGACTGAACAAATAATTTAAAAGGAAATATATATCTCGTTTAAGCCGGCTCGTTTTGTAAAAGAACGTTCCGTATCTACTCGCGAGCGTGTAGTACCACATTCCCCCCCGAGTACTATCTAGATCCGTCAGACTCGATCGTAGCGACTTCAACTCTACGTTTCCCGGAGTCGCGCTGTTCAGCTCGCGCGTGTGCGTGCATACGTGTGTACGAGAGGCTGTTTATTCTCCTCCGCCGAAAGAACAAAGCGTGATTGAAACGACGAGGGAATCGCGGCAGGTCGAGCGTATAGTCGAATGTAATTCGTCGTAGACGGTCGTTGCAGCCGCGAGTGCATCGAAAGCATTTCCAACGACACTTCGAGAGGATCGAGGGACGGGCGCGCGTCTTCTCGCCGACCATCGCCGCGATGGCTAAATCTAATCTCATTGGCGCGGAACATTTCCAACGCGGCGCCCGAATGAATATAGTTCTCGCATTTGTTTATTTACGGCGCGCGCGCGAGTACGTAGTGAAGAACCCCTCCTCTTTCTACGCCGCGCGACAAGGTAAACAGTGTTACGAGCGCTCGTACCCCGTTATTCAACTTATAGTTTTCCCCTCGGTGCATAATTCGTGGGGCCACCAACGAGAGAGCAGCGCCGCGCTGCGCTGCATCCGCGTCCGCGTTACACGACGCCTCCCTCCTATGTTACGGGCCGGGTGCCGCTGCTGGTAGAGAGAGTACAACCCCGGGTAACACGTGCTTTCGGAGTCGCGAGAGTAAACCTCAAATGTGTGGAACGCGAGGTTGACAAAGGAAGAACGGGCTCTTCGTCTTCTTAAGAAAGAGAGAGAGAAAATTGCAAATGTATCGAAACGTTCCATCTCGCGTCGAGGAGTCTCGTCTTTTGGGTGACAAAATATTTCCGAGAATACCTTGCGTCACGACGTGCGACAAAAAAGTAGGTAGCAAATCTCGGGCACCCGGAGTACCCGTATAATTAATTAGCCTAGAGTTTTGATCAATCAGCTCGTACGGTGGTATCCGAATTATACATATCTATTTCCAAGATACTTACACACCATACGCGAACATCGTAGGATAATCGGATCGAAAGGGTTCCCTCTCGCGCGCTCGCGCACGGGCCATGAAAGGCGCAGTTTCACCCATGTATCGTCGTTACAGGGTGCGAACAAGCCAGCGCGAGAGAGGGATACTTTTATTCGACACCGTTGTATACGCGCAAAGGGATCGTCGGAGGTCTCGATCGAGGAACGGCGATCATGAGAAAATGAAAGAAGCTTCGTTTTACGCGGCCGAACGAACGAACTGCGCTTCTTCTTTCCTTCGTACGCTGGCCCCGTACAATTGGGCGTTTTGACGAACGGAACGGCAAGCTCGTTAACGCGCATATCGACAATCGATTTTACAAATAAATAAAGCTCGCGATGCGCGACAGTGCGTTCGAATTTGTCGCAGAGCGGCGAACATAGTTTCTCGCGCGAAATAGATTCGAGCCCTCGTACAGCTACATATCTCGTGATGGACCAACTGTACGTCTTTCGTTTTGCCAGTATCGATCCGATGCCCCCACCAACCCCGGCCGCTTGCGCGAGACTGTCTGCTCCCTCGTGCGCGGCTATAGAGGGGAGGGGCCCGTTCGAAAATTTAGTGGGATCGCGTTTTGATACCGTTTCTACGATGTCGTAATTGCCGCCATTAATTATTGTTGGATTAATCACGATATCTACCAATAGACGGCGGAGCAACCACGCCCTTCATCGCGCTAGTCTCGAGTGAGACTCGGATCGATGCATCTACGTTGCATCGTTTCAACGACTTAAACGAGCGCTTTCCAATGCTGTACTCGCCCTTATACTCGCCCCTACGTAACCGATACGAGACTGGGTCCGAGAGAACACGACCGACCGAACGTTCGGATAGACATGGATACATTCGAGCGAACTCAACCGCGATGCACGCACGTTGTTGCCTCGAAAGTTCGTTCGAGCCGTTGGAGCGGCATGTCGGTTATACCATCGAAAGTATTTAGTTCACGTAACTCAACGCAACTCCGACCGTATACAGTCGCGCGCGCGTGTATTGATTTATTTTATCAATAAAGCGGCACACGTACGTGGTTTATCCCGTCGCCGGCAGCGCGCTCGCAACATCCACGGTATAATGCTAACCTACGGGCGGCACTTTTCGTCAAGTGCGGTAAGAAGATGTATCTGCGATCGCGGAGGGAAAGCGATGACTTTTCGATCGGCGTACGCACTGGCGCAGACTTTGTCCGTGATATATTATCAAAGTAGCGTACCAATGGCAAAAGACTTGAAAGACGCCCCGACGATTAGAAATAACATCGCGAACCACGTACACGAGTACTTGCTTAGAAATTGACGCCGTTGAATTGTCGCACGTTTTACACGTATTCTCGCGATGCGAAATACGGGTAACCGTAACGCGCGTTAAAACAGAGGGGACTAAGGGGCGGGAATGATTTCTCTGCTACGTGAAAATAACATTTTCCCCCATCCACTCGCGCGATCCTTAGCGACGTACGTTCATAGTGTCACCGCTAAGGTTCTTCCTCGAAATACAGCGGGCAATAAATACGAGACGGCACGAACGATGGGGTATGTTTCGAGATCGAGCCTGTAGGATATTTCCTGTGGCGAGCATATGGCGAGGGGTAGAGTTCTCGGAACGTTCCCACGGTCAACAGTTTTCATGCCGGTCGGCCGAGAAAGCGGTCAGGGGGATGGAGGAGAGGGGGGCAACCGACGAGGTCGAGGGGACCGAGGGGCGCCGTGCCCCATTGTCCCGAGTTTTTCGAAAACCACTTCAACGACGGGACGGACTCGTCCGCCGACGATGAAATTTTTGCGAACAGATTTGCGGCGTTGCTCGGTACCGTTAAAGGGGATGACGTACCATTATGCGAATATTATTCCTACGGTTTTTAAACAAACGATCAAAGGGAGAGATAGAGATAACGAGTTGCGTAAGCAAGCGCACGGTAGACTTAGTTGTGACGAGCGAACCTGCCGGCCGGCCGGCCGGTCGACCGAAACGGAGTTTGTAGTAACGGAGAACACGTGGAAACCAAATTTACCGAGCGTAATCGATAGCCATACCCTATTACGAGCTTATCGAATCGAAAGCTTCGTATACAGACGCGTTTTACGTACGAGCATGCTATCGCGCATCAACCGAGCAATACCGATAACACTGTAAATAAAAGAGCGTAGGTACTACGGATTCGTTCGATGTTCTTCTCTTCCAGGATCCTCTATTCCGCGATGGTATCGCGTTAATGTCCCGTACGGAACGAGAGCGTATCGATTTCAGTCTACCGCGTTGAAATATTTATTCGATTAATTTATTATGGATCAACGAAAGACTCGCTCGAAACACAACGCGAGGGAACGCGATATTTTTATCAGACTACGCTGCAGCGGTTTATTGGAAAGGAAACTTTGGTCGGATCGTGTATTCTCTCTCTGTATACATCGTTAAACGCCGTTTCTCGGATAATAATGACTACGTTCCAATCGCACGCTAAATGCTGTATTTATAAATATCGACACTACCGAATTTACATTTAGAGAGCGTTTGCATGGGACGTAGGTGCAGCCACAAATGAAGTATTTAGAGATGTAATTCCGTTTAACTCCATAGTATCTACAAATACCAGCATTTTTAGGTACAGCTAAATACAGCATTTAGCCGTCTGATGTTGAAACGTAGTAATTATTACCTACTCGTATCACGTAACTGTAACGTACGTCGAGGCGACGACACTCTCGTAACACGAATTCCGGCGAATCCGAATTCTCGCGAGATACTTAATCGAGGCCAAAATATCATTCGATCAGTCTTTTGGAAATGAATAAAAGGTTTTATTCCCGCCGAAACTCATTCAACGTGTGGCCATGTTTATTATTACGAGATCGTATTGTTAAAAAAAAAAAGTACACGAGTCATTTGTCCCGCTCCGCGGGAGCATGTCGCGTGAGCAACCAAACAAATCACAGTAGCGACAATGAAAACGAGACGAAAAATCACGTTTCGCGAGCAAAAATGCGATCGTGAATCCACCTAAGCAACCGTTACACACTTCAATGGCCGAGAGGAGTATACGTGTTTGTTTTCCAGCATAGCAAGTCGTTCCCGCCGAAAATTATGGTGGTCGATCGCACGAGATTCAAAATCGAATGAATTTCGGGAAGACTCCACCCGTTTCAATTGGTCATCCGAGGTTATCGAGAGCGATTCGCAACTACCGAAAGTTAAATAGGTTGTCAAATATCGTTCGCCGTGGCGAGGTGCGATTCCCGCCTCGCGGCGGGACAACGACGACGGACATGTTAGCTAAAAATACCGGCTCCTCGCGATACGTCAAATCAGATTGACGTACCGAACGAAAACACGATCCCGGGATTCCGCGTCGACTCGACGACGGCGGAACGTCATCGCGAAGCAAACTCTCCTCGGATCCGATGAGCGACGACCGCCCGACCCCCGTCCCTCGACACACGAGTCCTGCCACGGCACGGCGGGCCGGTAGCAGCGCACGATTATTTTTCCCAGAAATTTTCTCATTGATATAATCAGACGAAGACCGCGCAATAACGCGAAATGTTACTTACCGTGCGTTTAACGAGCTTCGGAGTACGTCGTCCTCGCGCACGAGCACCACTTTCACACATATATCTACGAAGAAATTATGCGATTTTTGGCAGCGACCATGTATAAACGGAACACCGACACAGGGCCCCCTTTACGGAACTGAGGCAACGTTGACGGCAGACTCGTGAACAAAGACCACGCACGATTTCAAATCCCGTCGCGCTCATTGGTTGCTCGTCGTCACGTGACTTTCCCGCCCAGCACCTATTGGACGAACGTGCACGAGTGAGAGGTCATTTTAAACGACAACACCAACGCACACGGATGACAAAGAAAATGTTATCGGACGAATCTACCGTCTCGATCGCCGCTCTCGAATGCGCGGACACTCGGAAACGTCGAAAACACGCGGAACGGTACTCAGTTGTTGCACGGCCGCCGGTTATTCGGCGAGTAGTTTTGACAGGAGCTCACGCGCATCCCTACTACCCGACCTGCCTCCACTTCAAAATGGCCGAACCCAAGCGACGGACGGAATCTCATAAATTTCTGTCGAACCGCAATATATTTTGACACCTGATCACCATCGAAAATTAAGCCCCTTTATCCTTCGTGCCCCGATCGGAAAATTTTTCACAACTTTCCACGCGGTCGTCCATGGGAGCCCGGACGACAGACGTTCCGAGTAACGGGCGAATCCATTGTTTTACGAGAGAGGGGTGACCGGTTGCCCCGTTAAGAATGAACTACTACGCGCGATAATGGCGGGAATGCTGCATACACACGCGCGCGCGCGCACACACGTTTATTTACTTCGACGTCGGTTGAGAATACACGCGGCACTGTCACCTCGCGCGACCCATGTATGAGTTTTTCAGAGAAACAAATGAGCCCGCGTTATTTTGTCAGTAAATTTACGCGCACAGAACCGAGACGCGGAATTTTCTCACACCGCCGGGGTCAACAGAAGCGTTATCAGTCAATATATGTACGAGGTGAGATGAAAAGTACGGTCAATGAGCGAGTCGCGTATACACGTACTCGTGAACAGGATTTATTTCCACGACTCCTCCAATTTGATCCAACGAACTTGCCAAGTTCGATCGTTCATTCGCCATATTTTTTCTTACACACCTCGTGTTTAAATATATTTTTAGCCCATTTTATCCAACATGTACTACCGTAAATAAATTCATTCGTAATGATAACATTCGTAAAATATGCATTTATAACGAGAGTATCGCACGTAAAAAATATACCTCTTAGAAAATTTGGCCAATCCATTATCTGTTGGTTCAGCTTGACTTCCTTTTCCAGTAAATATCGTTTTGCATTATTGGTAGCGAAGACAATTTTTGTCGCATTCTTTGACATTCGCGGAGGAAAAAAATACGCTACTCTGGCGTAACTTCTTCTTCCGGTCTCGTTCCTGTTTTCAGTCCTTTCATCCAACAATTATTGCGTTGCGATCGTTCGTTCCGTATTTTCTCGCAACGTTTGTACAACGCCACGGAATTTCTCGATGCACACTTCGCGAGCACACGTGCGTTACGGTATATTCTTTTAACTGGTTTGCATTTTATTTTCTTTCTTTTAGCTGTAACTTTTATTTCGCGCATCTATGTTTTCGTCGCAGTTTTTTTTATATTTAAAGTCGCGTTTCCCATAGCTCAAATGGAATTATATTACGTATTGCACTCGATATCAAATAACTGTATCCAGAGTCGGAGACTTTTTTTAACATTGACTTGTGCAACCGATTAAATAACATGGCATAACAATTACTGCACCAATTGGTTATAAGGCCTCTTCGTTACTCTTCCGAGAAAGCTGTCGTATTACTTTGGTATACTTTGGTAAACTTTTGCAGCGAACTCGTACTACCACGATATTACCGTTTATATGATTAGAGAATTCGTATCACGAGATTATTTTAACAATCATTGGAATTGCACCGTGTGTATTATACCTCGAGTATCTTCAGACATTAGCCACCGCTGGTATTAGTTTCGTGTAGATCGATATTCCACGTAAAAACACGTCTTTGTTGAGATACTCGTTGTTATCGTGTAGCAAGATCGGTGTGCAATTCATCGGCGAGAAGCCAATAGCCGGAATGCCGGTCTGGTCCGAAAAAAAAAATAAATATTATTAACCCTTCGTTTACATTAACAATGTTAGCTATGCCGTATCACATTGCAATGATCGTACGTGCGGATAAACTTACGGATCGTATGTAGCGACTGTCGGTTCCTCCAGGGAAGATTCCAATGTCCAAGCTTATGCCAATTTGGTCGCAGGCTTGTTTGAATGCAACCCAAAAGGCGTTGGAATTATCCAGCTTGGTATTTTCAACGAACGGATTTTTTTGCTCGAACGTATACTCGATACCTCCACCAGCTTCTTCGCACCACCTCTTGATCATAGCTTCAAATTCCTCATGATTGACCGTGGTAGCGATGCGAATGTCAAACACAGCTACTAAATGAGTCGGTATTACGTTCGATTGCACGCCTCCCTGGAATGAGTTGACGCGTAAATATTAGCCACCTCGGTATCGCGAAGTAAACAAAGTCTGTATTCTATTTGAAGTCTGTCTTCGAAAATCGACGGCTTGGAAATAAGTTTACACGTCAAACAACTCGATCGTGATTCGCGAGTACAAGTTGGGTTATTCTCAAATAAATGGAAGTTAGCGTTACTCCCTTCAGAACTCGAGCAGCTGAAAGTCTCATCGCTTTATTATTGATATACGCAAAATTAAGAGGATTAGTACACCATCCAAGTAGGGTACTCACCAGCTTCAATATCCTATCAATGGAAGCGTGTTACAAAAAGACCGTTCGAATTTAATATCTTGGAGACAGAAGTTGAAATAAATTCAGATGATATCATAATTCTAGATCATATGCATTTCTTTATGTTGTAAGTAGATAGGAGACAACGTAGTATTCGATAAAATCAGAGGTTTGACGGTCCCTCACCTGAAGCAGCGTCAGATTTATCGAAGTAACATCGCCCAACTTGACTTTTGGGTTCTGCAATTTGGCTTTTTCTTTCGCTCTGAAGTCCATGAACCGATCGACGACGATTCTTATCTTTTCTCCGGCAGTACCGTCCAACATGAGCGATCCATGGCCAGGATTGCCGTTGCACTGTAACCTGATGTGCCAGATGGACCTTTCTCCATTAAACACGTAGAAGTCGTTATTCGGAGAAGCTACTCCCTCGTCCAAAGCGAAACCGATCTTTAGGGCTTTAAAATCAGCGGTGTGGACAAATTCCTTCATGCCGAGGATACCGCCGATTTCTTCGTCCGGTACAAAAGAAATATGGATGGTCCTCTTGCAACGTTCCCCGTTCAATTTTAAACGACGAATGGCTTCCAGGTACTGAATGCTGACACATTTCATGTCCTGACTACCGCGAGCGTATATGTTTCCCTTTTCATCCATGTGCGCGCTGAACGGCGGGTGTGTCCACTTTTCCTGCGACATGTCTTTATTAGAAATATGAATAAGGGGTTCGAAACGAGTTTGTGATAATATTTTGGCAACCAAAGTAAATTTTTTCAAAGCAATTTACTCACTGGAAAAACGGGCACCACATCCATGTGGCCGTTCAAGAGTACAGCCGGTGCGGTAGGATCCGTACCTTCCCACGTGAGTACCACGATCGGCTTGGCTGGAGAAACGTGATATATCTTGATAGGCAACTCCAGAGATTTTGCCTGATTACGCAAGAAGGCCACGCAGTCGTCTAGAAAATAAGAGTATATTCTTACATCTTCGCGAAATATTAGTTTGTATTTTTTTAACATAAAACCCATAGCGATATGGAGCCCTTTATATTTGCCTGCAATCTCAATTGTAAAAATGTATCCCTAAAACCTGAGACTAGATTGGGGCAACTATTTATCCGATAAGAGGATAACATATTCGATACTATTGTAAGTCTTAATTAAAGCATTGGCATTACTGGGGAGATTATCGTATATATGAGTACATGTGCACCTTCTGCCTTACATTTCTGTAGCAAATCTAGAATGCTCGAAAAAAAAAATTGTCTAGAATTGTCTATATTTATTTTCATTTCACTTCTATGTGTGCCAAGAATATTGAGTCACAAAACCACTAAAGGCTTCCATCCAGAAAGCCATATGATACTGTCGGTATACTCTTATTATTGGAAGAAGATAAGTTAATTACAGGCTGTGTAAACTATTGATAACGATAAGAAAGTTCACGCGATAGTGCTAGATAAAATTTATTAATACCAGAAAGTACAGATGCTGAAGAAAGGATGAAAATTCTCTAATGTTAGGTAAAATATAGACTTATAAGTCAAAAACTGAAGATCTTAACACCAATCGAAAGAGAATAAAATTGTGATTTGTGTGTGTGAGACTATTTTTATTAGGATTTTGCAAAATCGTGACTTAAGTCCTTATTACCTAACGTTAGAGAATTATCCGTCGAAGAAAATCTTGCAAATGGTAACGCGATAATCGTATTCCGCGTCTCATTATTTCAAGACGAGATCCTGGGAGAGTGTGATAATCCTTTTTTTTACCCGCGGCAAATCTAGCGATTCTTTTCAAGCTATAATTCCAATAAGGGCGTACTTTCGAGCGATCGCTGATAAACTACGCATGAAAAAATGAACTTCGATCGGACCCGCTCGAACCAAATGTCTCGAATAAAATGGGACCACACACGCATACCGGGAATAGACCATCTTCTCGGCAGGGGAGCGCATCTCTTTCGGGCGTTTCGTATAATTGACAAAAATTTGGGACGCTTCATCGAACGTTCAGAGATTATCTACAAACGATCGCAGTTGTTCATATCGGTGAGAAAAAATGATAAAAATAGAAATATCATTCCTTGCAGGGTGGGGCAGACAATGGCTGGATAGCGTCTCCGACGCTGCGTCGTTTTTCGCGCAAGTATTTCTAGGAGTACAACGCGACGGAATTTTTTCAACCCGCCAACCATCGCTCCATCGAGGTCCGCAACCGATCGCGAAGGTATGAAGCACATTAATGCCAATAAAAAATTAATCTACCTAACGAGGAAACGCGTCGTTGAGCGACCTCATTCATCTCCGCACCGTGTCCCACGTCCGCGGTTTTTAATTTATTTTCAACCCACACCGACGACACGGCACCGGCGAATGTATATTCATGAAAATACGATTTTCGCGTACGAGGGAATCCTCTTACTCACCATAATTGATGTTCGGCTGCACCGACGGGATCCTCAGATATTCGCGAAAATTTTCTACAGCTGTTGCGTCCAGCTGAGCCTGGGACGGTGAGGACATTGCGCGGCTTGCTGATCGTCGCGTCGGACGCTGCTGGGTCGACTGTCACAAGCAGACGCCTGCGACTTGTTTGTCCAATTGCTGCAGCTCACTGCCGGCGACGTCATAAGCGCGGACCAATCGGACGGCGTATCGGGGGCCGCGGGCTTCTACGCGTGGGCGCTCGAAAAAATCAACGATTCGAACGTGTGCACCCTCGACGCGATATCTAAATCCTCCTCTTTTCTGTCTGACGATGCCGCTATCGATACTCGGAGGTCACGCGTTGATATTTCGGCTCGTCGGTCAGACCTGGTTGAGCAAAATTTCATTCTAACGCAACGCGAAAAAGTCCGTTCGCACAAGCTCTGCCCGCGGCTTGCGAGGAAATTAGGTATAATTTAATCGCGAGTTCTCGCAGTGATGCGTCCCTTCTTCGAACCCGCGCGAAGTGAATCCGGATCAAATACATACTAGCGTTTGAATCCTCAATTCGTTACGAAATTATTCATTGCGCACGGCACCTCGGCTATAATGGCGATAGGCAGCGCGGATAAGAGTATCGGATCCACGGCTTACACACATGTATAGCGAGACTCTGTGCTAGCGGGGGGATAGAGATAACAAGTAGTCAAACGTCGTGATTAATTCGTAAAATGTATTCGATTTATTAAATTTCATGTATGCCTAAATATGAGCTCTCTCTCTTTACACGTTGCATATTTAGTTATACCACATATCCACTGTCTGATATCGAAGAACTCGTTACATTTTTTAATTAGTAATACGAATGAGTTTATCGTACCGTACAAGTAACGTAATACGAGGCTATATCTAGGCACATACATGTAACAGCGAATTGCAAATAAAAAATTATAATGTGTTCTGATGCTATTTTAAATCTGAGTATGTATATATATATATATATATATATAATATATGTGTGAATATATGTATACTTGTTTAGTATAATAATTAGAAACTACAACTTGCTTTATTTACAACACCGAGACGATTATTCTATCGCGTCCCTTTTAAACTCCTCCGTTCGTAGCAGTAATTCCAATGGTTATCATAATAATTATATTGGAACACCTATGATACAATTACAGCAGGATTTTCAAGAGAATTGTACAATGGACCTTGTGTGCGGGGTAGAAGCAAAGCGATTGTACTATTATTCATTATGTCGAGAGTTACTTTTTTCTTTCAAAGGAGAACTATCGTAGTAGGTGAAACTGCTATCTAAGCGTAATTTACAAGTGATATTTACAAGATACTCTGTAAATTCGCAAGCCGAGGGAGTGAGCTGCACGCGTACAGATTATGTAATGTCACGATACACGAGGTATTTCCTCGGCGGCGCCGGCTAATTTACATACAATATTTATCATAAAAACGCCCAGACTAAGATATAGCATAAAGAAACACGTTTCACATGGCTATTGCAATGAATTGCAGCTCAACCATCATGATATAATTACATTCACAGTCGTGTGAAACTCCTATATGCGTTTCTCGCGCTGTATGTGAATACATATATTTCTGCGAATGCTATACACTCGAATTGCGCGCTATTACAATTAATTCCAGCTTAGTCGGTACTGGAAACACAACAATTGAGAGCGACCGATTACACTTATATGTCTCATACAATGTGTCAATCGGAAATCAGTAATATTAATTCCACCATTTATTTTCTTTATTTACAACAAAGATCATTAATGGAATAGCCCGCGTAAATACGAATTGCCCACGGAGAGAAATCCATGTTTCGTTGGGTGCGAACTCGAATATCATTGCGCTGCATTACGTTAAACGATCGAAGATTATTCTCTCCCACCATTTGAGCTATCGATCTGAATGCAAAGATCGTATGGACCGTGTGCATGCCGCAGGATCGTGCGATCGTTGTACCAAAAGAAATTGTCGCATCGCTCAACGCATGGAACGTCAAATTAAACGAGTCGTAGAAACGTAATAACACGATAGAAAAACATAAAGGTACGTATAATAATCCGAATAAGTAGACGCGCTTTCTGAGATAAGTAGAAAAGGTTTGACAGAGATGCTATCGAATATAGTAAATTTCACAAATGTCCCCGTGGAGAGAAAGGGAATCAATGAAATATACGTGACGAGCTGAGAGAAAGTTCAAAATGGAATGAATAAAATATTTGTTCTTTGATCCGGACATCGTACGTTCGAACGTTCCGATACGCGTGTACGAGAACGATTCGTAACTGTTGGGAAACGCATTGGGTCGTGCTAGAGATGAGGGACCAGAGTAAACACAAACATATTCATGAAATAACTAGCGTTTGCATTTCTGCATACAGATTACATGTACTTTTAGTTCGAAGTAGAAACAATATTATCATAAGATTAACATTTGATACGGCAAATTTGATTGACTGATTATGGCCTTCATCGACGATTTTTTCTTCGAGAGCAAACTTCTCTAATCAAGTTCTACGCATAGCTGTCACTGTGATAATTTACAACATATGCATTCGCGTAGACGCACAAATCTAGAACAAGAGTCGAAATGTGTTTGCAGTCTCGGCGCTACGTTAATCTATCATACGGAATTCTGTGGCAGGGTGAGCCAGGCAGAACGGTCAAGTCTCGCGACTGACCCAAGCTGCGACAGATTTCTTAGTCCAATAAAATAACTACTTATAAGCTATATACACATATACATACGTTGATAATCTTTTAAATTTCTGTATATCAATCTAATTATCCGAGTTAATGTAACTATTATGCACTGGGTAGACTATCTAACTAGAATATTGTATCGTGTAAAATATAATTAGATATTTTAAATCGCCCACAAAGAAGTACGAAACGTATCGTTTATAATGCAACAAACTTTCTATCTGTCTCTCGGCGTGTGTATGTGTGTGTATGTGTCTGTGTGTGCAAAAGTGGAAAAATATGAAAATGCAATCTAACAAGATTTTTTTCAATTTCAGAAAGTCAGGATAATTGAAAATGTAAAGAGACGTTCGTTTTTATATTTAATCGTCTCGTAAAATTCTCGAAAACTCAAGACTTTTGAGCCGTTACTTCGCAACAATTCCACTGGTAAAACTTTCAGCTGCATTCCCCCATTAAAATGTCTACAATTCTTCCGTCGTGCCTTTTACCTTAGGTTTACCTTTAACTTTTTTACTAATAATTTTTTACCGCTCATCGAGTTTTGTACTTGAGTGAATGTTAAGTTCTGGGCTTATTATACACCCCCTAGTTTAAGAATTTTTTTACTTCACACTTTTCTTTAGCACTTTTAGATAACTGAAATATATCTTTCTCTCTTCCCTATCCTCTAATTAACTATTAAAAATAAAAAATTCAACCTCCTTTTTCATTTATAAAAATAAGCAATACGCGTAATGATTTGTATTACTGAGAAATGATAATTCTATGTAGAATAAAAAAGTCTCGATTTAGAATTGTCTCTCGCAGAAGGTGACATGAAGAATTCCGTTCGTAACTTTGTCGAGCTTACATAAGATAAAGCGACGAGTCTCACAATGAAATCAGAAAATGCTCAGTGTTTCACAGTAATATAACTTTCCACTATGCAAAAATTCTACCGTGTCCGCGGGCACCAATATTTTTCCGTCAACAAATCTCCAGTGTAATGAGAACTTGAAAGAAAGCTGCAAGGTAACTGGAGTTTAAAGTATACGTTAAACAATTAGTTCGCGAGCCTAACTTCGGCTCATCTCACGCGCGACGTTAATTTATCAGATTGAAACTCAATATGAAATGTCAACGTGTATCATTTATTATAACTAATCATCGGGCGTTTTACAATCAAATATAAAATATAGAGAATTTTGGGCACGATGCTGCTCTTTAAAAACGGCTCAACACAGCACAGCGCCTCGCTTACCTATTCATAAATGTAAGACTATATATTGATCTACAATAACTACGGGGTTAAATATACGATTCCATACTATTATGTTATATTATATTACGCATATATGCAAATAATATATACAGACAAGATGGATAGCGCAGGTTCGAAATCAGTGCAATGTGCATATTATACACATGTATATACATATACACTCGCGCATGCATATATATATATCTAGATATACGAGTATATAATATGCATTCAAGGCTCGAAGATCCGTCTTTGATCGAAAAATCATCGAGTTACCACTGATTTCGTGAACCGAGAAACAGAATTCGGCGAACAGCTACTTAAACTGAGATTGATCTCTCCATCCTGCTGGGTTTAAATTTTCGTCATCCGTGTTCGGAAAGGGGAAAAAGAAAATAGTACGATGTAATGCTACGTCTCGATACATTAGGGCACCATTTCCGGTAGAAAGTGTGTTCATTTTATGGTACACTGTGGCTAGTTCTCTATGAGAAACTTTAGTATGTACTACTTTTTGAATAGGTTTAGAAAGATGCAACCTAAAATGCATACCGTTACCTCCACGTCGAGATGCTAATACTTTAGGCCGCGTACGATCTAACGAACATTATCAGGGTTGATTAAAAGAAAAAAAAAAAGAGCTCGTTCGATCCCCTGTCAGCGATGGCCGCCTAAAGAATCCTAGGCAAACATAACGTCGCGTTTCTACATTTACAATCCTCTGTCTCTTCCTGCGAAATATGTACGAGTTTCCTTTGAAAGCACCCCAAACTACGCACGAGAAGATGCACCTGCGCGTTGTGCAGAACGATCTCGAGAGATTCGTAAAGATCTATCTCCAACGCGTGGAGTGCACTGCGACGAAGTGGTTCGTGACCTTTTTTCCTTCCGATCATCGGCGCGTATCAAATTTCGGAATACGAACACGGGGCGAATCAGTCTCGATCCGTACGCGCGCATGGGCTCACCATTATCAATGCAGTTAACGATTGAAGAAATAGTTTACGTTAAATGTTTGTTCAACTTAAAAAAAAACTTTACAACGATATTACCTTTAACGTAAGTTAAGACCTTGGCGTCTGATGATTGAAGAATGGCTTCGGGGACTGAGGTGGCGGTGCTGGAAAGAATGGCGGTGGTCCTACTGGCGGCGTCACCGCAGGAAACCTCACCACGGGCACTGACGTCGGCGGAGCCGGTGGTATGAATTGCGGCGGATACGGATTCGAGCCCGGCGGCGCCTGCGGCACTAAGAACTGTTGCGCTTGCTTGCCAACCGACTGCTGCGATGTCGCGTTAGGATATATCGACGGCGGTACAGTTTGCGGCATTGGAAAATTTGGATATTGCACGGGCTGCGCTGATTTCCCTTGGAATTGAGGGTAATGAATGGGAGCGGAGCCAGGCGGTGGTATGTACGGTTGGGGAGGCAATTGTGGTAAAGGATAAGTCGGTGGAGTACCGGAGAGTGAAACGTTAGGCGGCGGAGATGTTTTACGTGCTTTTAGTATTGCCTCAGCCGTCAAGCCTGAAAACGAACGGAACGAGAACTTTAGAGATTCTTTTACGCGTGCATTCGCGCGCGACAGATCAAACCATTGTCAATCAATGCCAAAATTGATATCGATAGGAGAACGCGCGCGTGACAAATACGGTCGCTACCTTGTTTTCGCGCCCGTTCCTCTTCGTCATCGCTCAGAAACAGCCCGAATTCACGCTTCAGTCTTTCAGTCAAATTTTCTCTTTGACGTTCGACCAGAGTTGGAGCCGCGGACCAACCGATTGCCCCGTCTTCGCCACCTGCCGATAAATACAGCTAATTCGTTTATCTTTCACACCATTCTCCATATGGTTGGCGCATAAGGCGGTTCAACGGGTCTTGTCAAACGCGAAAGAAACGTTTGCCATTCACGTGATTACTCTTTAATACGAGATACCTGCGCGAATTACGTTAAACTTTTTATCTGTATTTTTTTCTTAAGAGCGAGGGTCGAACAGAAAGTAACTAACGACGGTGGATGAGGTCGCCGCGTAGCTCCTCCCTTGAAAGATCCTGCTGAACCTCCTCATGACGCTTCTTCGCAGAAAGAGTATTCTGATCTTATCGCATCTGACTAACAGTCAGGGCTGGGATAATATCAATTTCGAAATACGTCGAGTGTTTCGAGACTGTACCTTTTTTTTCGTCAGTCTCGGGATTAGCGAAAAGCGGTAGTGCGGTCAGACTTGGCAAATCCAACTGCGCCTTGGTGCCTTCTTCGTCGGAACTGATCGACGATGTACCGCTACTCGCGCTATCCGACCTCCCTCGGGAGTTTCCCTTTTCCGATGACGTGGCATCGTTGTTCTGTTCTGGTTCGGGTGGAGTACCCGACGATTGTTGCTTACGCTTACGATACTCTGATATCGATAACTATAAGAGAGCACAGTGCCAACGAATTAGTCTTGCGCGAACGACATATCGAGCTGTATAGTATGTGCTACATCTACGTAAAGGTAACACCAGTACGGGTTCCATCGACGTAGTAGTCGCGAGTTGCCAGGAACGTTATCAATCGATAGACATCGAACAAACAAGCAGATGCCACTGAATATAGTCGGACACTAATAGACGGACAAATATTATAAAATCGCGATACGTAAAGCCGGCCACGAGAGATAACGACGGAACACATACCGCGCTACTTTTATAAAGCAATTACAGTTCTTGTTACTTTCTCTACTCTGCGTGCTTCATCAGATCAGTCGGATAGGATTTTCTTCAAACGTGCAACTATTTACGAGATACGATAAAGAGAGCATAACCGTGCTAAGAATTTGCTTGCGTATGCGTCCAACCAAATACTTGGAAATACCAAGCCTATCTACATAAAAATCGATCTCGCGATAGTTCACCGATAATTTAGCCTGAGTAAAAAGGAAAGAGCGTTTCGAGTTCGTGATATCTTTCGTCCGAGACACTCATTTAATATTTTCGTACACTCCTTTCATTTTACGCAGACTAAATTGGTACGGTAATCGTTATTCAGATTAAAATCAACAGTTTCAACGAGCCGACTCTTTTAAGGGAGAGAAGAGAAAATATTGAGATTCGAGAACTAAATGAAATAACTAAATAAAGGAAGAAGCATTCTGCCTAGACAGACTCTCTACCGCATTCCTACCGTTCTAACCTTGCGCTTGATAGGCGGCGGAGCGTCCGGCTTCAATGCGGATGGTGCGGGCATTTCTGTGGGTGTGACGGTCCTTGGATCCTTCAATTTTTTATACTCCCTCGAAGCAGGAGCTTCCTCCACCTTGAATGAATTTTCCTCGATCGGCACAGCTTGATTTTCGCTCTTCAGCTCAGTTTCCTCGACTTTGGAAAGGCGATCGCTCTGCTCCTCTCCTACTTGTTCCACTCGCGACGCCATCATTTCACTCGAGCAATCATTCCGAGTCGGCTCC
The DNA here is from genome assembly GCA_963678675.1 of Xiphydria camelus. Taxonomy (NCBI): domain Eukaryota; kingdom Metazoa; phylum Arthropoda; class Insecta; order Hymenoptera; family Xiphydriidae; genus Xiphydria; species Xiphydria camelus. Next base: position 40,604,453 of record OY783191.1, read on the forward strand.
GAAGTACCATCATCAATTTTCGCTTCCAGCAGTTCTTTCAGCGCTGTCGAAAGCATTGACTTCTCTTCGCCACTGTTACAAATATCACCACTTTCTAGTTCTATGGTGGATTCTATGATCGCTGCCTCCAAGTGCAATTGAGTCTTGGTGGTCTGTGTTTGCTCGGGCTTCTTTCGAATTCGTTCGCTGAGCGGTGGAATGGAAAATTCAATTTTCGGGGTGTCCGCGACAGACTCGATGTCGATATTCGAAGAGGTCGACTCGAACATCGATTCCTCGGACGAATTGACGGACGCGCATACGACGGATTCCAATTTAGTTTCCATGTTCGGCTCTGCACAAGTCACCGTTTCTTTATCCTTGCTCTCCGTGCAATCCCTTTGCTCGGGCTTAGTTTCAAATTCCTTGAAAGCCCTTTCCTCGGTCTGTGCGTCGAACTCCTTTAACGGTTCCTCGGAATCCGTCATCTCCATGTCTCTGTCCTCGGAGTCGGAATCCTCCTTCGAACTGTCCATCAACCCCTCGATACCGTCCATGCTCCTGTCCTTCTCCGAGCTGGTTTCGATTTTTTCCTTATAATCGTCACCGTCGTCGCCGGTGATTTTCTTCATCTGCGCTTCAACGTCAAACTCGTCGATCGACATATTGTCATCCGATTTCACCTCGTTCACCGACTTCCTGTCGTCATCGGACTTTTCGTTCTCACTGGAGATGTTGACGATTTCGGCGATGCTACCACCAAACTCTAGTCTCATTTCGGCTACGCGTTGTTTCAGAACTGCGTCCGATTCCATCGCCGCGATGGGAGAACTCAGATCCTCCATTTCCGTATCCGGTTCATTTTGATCGACTATCTCGACTGTACCTTTCTCGATATCGGTACCCGCGGCAATTTCCTTTTTCAGAGTCAATTCCTCTTTGTCGAATTCGACCTCGTTCTTAAGGGTTTCTATTTCATTTTTATCAGCAAAAGCTTTCGAATCGATCTGAGAGGAAACAGAATCCATTTCAATATTTTCGTCAAGTGGTTCGGGTTTGACATAAACTTCTTCGCGCTTGAAAGGCGAAACTTCTTCGCGCTTGAAAGGCGAAACTTGTTCGATTTCTATCGATTCCTTTTTCATTGGCGGAGAAGTTATTTCTCTCTTGACAAGTGGCACTGGTTCGTCGTCGTCTTTCTTCTTTGTTATATAGATCTCAGAATGAGGAGTGTCAGTTTCTAGCTTTAGCTTGCATTTTGACTCATCCAATTCCATCGGTTCTGATTCAGAGTGGACTTCCTCTTTCGTGGTTTCCGACTCATAATCTTGATTCGTCATATTCTGTTCCATGTTAGGGGAATGAGGATGATCGCCAAATTCGTCCTGCGATAAATAAATTGCACGTTATTTGTGAATCGTCGTCGGTCGTAAGCAATGGCCGTACCAATAATAAACGAATGTAAATATAAAATATATTACCTCATGACACAACGATCTGGTGGTAGATGCCGGGTCGGAAAGTAACAGGGTAGGAGTCGTAGGAGGGGTGTAGTTATCCGACGATAAGCTCTCTCTTGCTATTCTTCTCTTCTTCGGAGGAGCAGCTACCATCTCGTTCGGTGGACTTTCCGGGCGGCTGTTGGGAGAGTCGCATTCTTCCGAGATGGCTTGTCTCAGCCATCTCTTCTTGGCCGAACCTGTTACCGAGCACGTCGTATTTCCCGAGGCGGTGTGTTTACGCTGGGGCGGAGAATCGCAAATGCCCGAGACGGAATTAGCAGCCTGCACGAGAGTCGCGAGACTCTTAGCCGCGTAACTCTGCGTGAGAAACTCTGGCGACGGATCGGTCGGGGATAAAAAATCCGCGCTCCTGCTGAGGGTGTTTACAGGACTGATCGAGGGCGCTGCCGGTAAAGCCGGTAGCGGGGAAACCTGCTGCGGCACGTGCGTCTGCGTTGGATCGGGCGACTCCTTCAACCATTCGTTCATCAAGACTTTCTTCGTTTTTGGGAATTTAAAACCTGGCGCCAGAGGCCCTACCGCAGCTGCCACGAGCAAACAAGCCGAGGACAGCGGTGTGGACGGCGTTGAACTTTGAGAACTGCTGCTGGCGCCGCTATCGCAGGTGGGACTCTTTACGGGTGTTGGCTGTTGCAGAGGTGGCGAACCAGGCCCGGAAACGTTTGTATTCGAATTTGCCAACGCCAGTAACAAGCCGGCCGCAGTTGGAATTCCCTGATTACCAGGTACCGCCGCATTGACGATATCGCTCGCGCCTTTGGTCGGCGTGTGTAGATGCGACGCGAAATTAATTCCGCGATTCGGCGGACAATTCTGATTGGGCAGAGGCGGTGACTGCATGGAATTGCTCTCCTCTCCGGACGATATGTCGGAATCTGCGGAATTCAATCTGGTTCTGCGACTGCTACTCTGCGACTGAGAACTACTGGTAGTTCTCGCCCGTCCTTTTCTTCTCTTGCGTCTGACGGACCTGTCGGAATTCTGTTGCTTCGGCTTCGAGACGGACGTCGCTCCATGGCTATCCTCATTATCGCTGTGCGTACCGCTGGATTCTTTTCTCTGCGCATTTCTCGCTTGAACTTCTTGTTTTCGTTGCTCTTGCTTCTCCAACCTTTCGAACGCCTTCATGATGGCCTCCATCTTTCGCTCTTCCCTCGTCATTTTCTTCTTGTCCTTCTTTCCTTCTTGCGGCTGTGGCTGCGACAATGCGGGCGATGTTTGCGGCTGATGTACCGTCGCGACGGGTTCCTCTTTGGGCACCTGTCGAGTTACCGTAGCGGTACTGGGGGTACTGGTAATGGTCTTTCTCGGCGGTGGTACGGCAGGTGCTGGCGCAGGAGCTGGCGCAGGCTGGGTAATACTTGCAGTGGAAACTGCCGACAGGGAATCGCTATCCTCGCACACCGTATTCCTTCTGCCCCGTCGTCGTCTTTCTCGTCCACTGTTAATTAAAATACCGTCACAACGGAGGTATGCGCTCAATGTTGAACGTTTTTTGTTGACTAATGTCGAGAGAAAATAGAGTCGTGCGCTCTTGTGAGATTCAAATTAACGAGAAAAGGCGGTAGCCATGAGTGCACAACGAGAATTTGTCTACGTAAAAAATCCTTTCGTAACACCTTAAATCTATATACGATGTACTTACTCGGCATTTTCCGCAAGAGCTCCATTGCTTCCTCTTCTACTCAACGGTCCCATTGACGTTATCTGGCATTCCCTCGGGTTATTGCACGCGCACACCAGGGGAATTAAAGGTGAATTGGGGTTTGGCGACAGCATCAAATCATGCTGTTCATGCCGAATCGTAATCTCGGCATTCTTTTCAACGGCGGTGGTGGTTACAATGTACAAGTGTAGTGTTCCCTTTTCTATGCAATGCTTCACTTCCGCATTTGGCTTGCAACTACGACGCACGAACCTTGCATCGTTGCCGTACGTTCTAGTATCGACGCAGACTTCCGTTCCATCGCGAGGTAGACGATAGAAAAAGACGAAGGGCCCGGGTCTTTGCGCGTGTTGTCGACCTTGAGGGTGCGAAGGTCTGTGTTGCGTACTGAGCATGTACTTTCCCCGTAGTTCGACGACAGGTGTATTGGGTGGAAGATACATCGTTGCAACTAAAAACTGCAATGGAAAAGAGACAAAGGAAGTTCATCAACTGCACGATTACGACGAACTCGCTTACAAATTAAATAGCAGAGGCTCGATTCGACTTACTCTGAGGTTGTTGCTGTGCACGTTCAGTCTGCACTTTCCAGTTGCCACGGCGTTCATATTACTCTGCCGCAAATCGCCGTGCGCTCCATTGACCTTTATGCTCGATATTCTAGCTCTCAATTCGGGGCTGTAATGATTAGTCACTGCTTCCTCGTATCTTTCGATCCACTGTCTGAGGGGTGCCATGTGGGTTCCCCAAGCATCTTGCGTCTCTTCCTCCCTATCGTCAATGCTCATTCGCCTCTTCGTTTTTCGTTTTCCCGGGCCACGTTTCGCGATTTCCTTCTTACGAACGGCACTGGACTGCCTGGGATGAGTCTCCCTTCGTTGCCGTTTGGCGACGTTGTTGTTGTTGTTGTTGTTGCTCAATCGTCTAACCTGCGGCGGCGGATCGGATTTTCGTCTGGGAACTTGTTGCGGTGTTGCCCGCTTCTTCTGGACAGCGCTGACGCCGACGTCAGTGTCGGCAGAACTAGTGGAAGATGTATCGGAGGAAGTATCCGAATTGAGTAACTCTTCGCGTTTGCGCAACTGTAACGTCCGTGCTCGCTGCCTATCGACGCGGCGAGGACGGCATATTTCGCACAAGTACTCGTCGGGAATATTCGAGCGATCTATACCCATACAATCCACGTGCTGCCAAACTCTGTAAGGAGACGAGCAGATTTTTAAAGGTACTGTACGACTAAAAACTATCTTTCGTATCCCACGAAGCGTCGGTATACTTACAAGCAACGATCGCAACATATCATGTATCCGTCGTCATGTTCAAAATCACTGAAAATGCGTGATAAAAGTGTGTATTGCGGCGGCTTGGTCGAAGAGAAGGGAAGCTCGATCGAGACAGTATAAGAGAGAGTCGATGTCTATTCTCTTACCAAATACATCTAGTAACGCTGTCCTCGTCATCTCCTTCGCCCTCTGGTGCCGTTTCGGTTTCTTCACCTTCTGGCTCGGCTTCTCGTCCAACTTCACTACTAATAGCACTCGCTGCGTCGTCTTCTACATTGCCACTGCTCACAGCTTAAACAGAATATTGATGACAATCGTAACGATCGATCCGACAAGCGTCCCCATTTAATCAGGACAAAGGGGAAGCAGTCGGGCGATTATTCATTGAAGTATGATATATAATAAAATAATACGTATACGATTTATTGGATTAGATTAGTATGTTTTACCTTGCCCATAAATGTAGGGATGTTGAGAAGTAACCGTGGAGCTTCCCGCTCCATTGACGGGCTGTTGTTTCATGTGCGGCGGAGGTGATGCGGGTGGTGGTGTCCGCGGCGGTGGTGCTCCGTAATTATGGTCTTGAAGAACAAACTGGAGACACTACAATTAGACAAGTATTCGTTCAAACCATACGCTGCCAAAAACTGCTACCGCGCGAGAAGGGTGGAACAATCCCACGTTCCAAACCATAGACGTACCACCAGAAACAACATTTAAAAGTAAATCCATTCTGAACGACAAACGAAACATACTGAAATAACTGGTACCTCGTAAGGGGGTGGAATCCTTCGCACGGGAGATTGCGAAGCCTGTGCCGGTTCCTCTTCCTTCACTGCGTGCGATTCCAGTTCAACTCTGCGCGTAATATTGTTGGTTGTTAGTTCAAAGCTGGTCAATTCGAAAGTATAGAAAAATATCTCGACACTACGACAGAGAAATTATACGATCGCGGATCGACTTACTTATTTTCGATATCCTTGTGGATCTCACCGCCAACGATTGTGTGTAAAGTCTTGATTTGACCAGATTGTGGCCTCACTTGCTGTTGGTACTGTGGTCCCATTATTATCTGCTTTTGCTGTACGATCTGTTGCTGAATCTTAACCGGTTGGTTCTTGTGCACCAACGTACCGGGGCCCCCGGTTTGTTGAGGCAACAACGTTTTTATGCTTGCCTTCTGAGTGATGGTTGTCGCCGATCCTTGATTCTTCATTGCGCTCATATTGGTATTCAAAGACGTTTTGATACCAGCCATTTTCTGCGCGTGATTTCTCTGCGTTGGCTTTTGAGGTGGGATGGTTTTTATGCACCCCGGCTGCTTTTGCGTATTCTGAGGACCAATTATATTTTGTTGCTGTTGCTGCTGCTGCTGTTGCTGGATGATCTTCACCGGTTGAGAGTTTACGTTTTTGTGCGACGGTTGTTGTATGATGTTCTGCAGATTGGCAGTTTTAGCGTTGTTTGTATTCTTGGGGGGTATCGATTTCAAGTTTCCCGGTTGTAAATTCTGCGATTGATTCTTTGACGTTCCCATCCTGAGAACCATGTGTTGCTGCTGCACTTTGGAATTCACGCCAGTTTGTCCCCGCTGGTTGTTCGACACGGATCCGATTGTCGACACTTTTTGTTGGATATTCGCTATACCCTGACTTCTCTGAACCTGAGAAGGCGCGTTTACGTGCTGTTGTTGCTTTTGTACGATCGGTTGCTGCATGGTTTGGTGGAGTAATTGCGGTGGCAATTGTCCCGTTTGTTGCAGATGAATTGGCTGCTGTGACGCCAGTTGTTGCTTACCGACCGTAACGATATTGGAATTTTGCTGTAATTTAGAAATATTTGGAACGCTACTGCTTTTTGAAATGCCCGTCACTGCTTGGGTCTTATTCGAATTGACGCTAGTCAAAGTCTGAGACTTTTGCAGCGTCGCCGCCATCTGCGGCCTCTGCTGCTGCGTTGCTTGTTGCGCATGCTTCTGAGATTGTTGTTGAACGTTCTGTTGGCTAGATACTTGCGACGACTTCTGTATTCCGGCTACAGAATTAACAGGCTTTTGCGCGTTATTTATCACAGCAGACTGTTGCTGTTGCTGCTGCTGCTGCGATTGCTGCTGCCTCTGGACGGCCAGCGTCTTTTGAGGCAATCCCTGTACCTTGTGCAGGGCTTGTTGTGCCTGTTGCATTCCCGACAGTTGTGCTTTCTGATTCGGCTGATGGCCTAACACACCGCCTATCACCTTCTGGCTATTAAGCGTCGTTTGTATTTTTGGAACGTTCGCAACATTGGCTGGAGGAGCCTTTTGCAGAGTTGTCGAACTGACCTGCTGGATTTTTTGCATGCTCGCGTTACTCATTACCTGGTTCATAGTCATTTGTGTACCCTGCGCGGACGAGGTAAGCGCTTGTGATTTCGGTACGGCTTGCATTCGCGACGCGGTATTGCGTTGAACAGCAGACGCCGGACTATTAACGCCCGTTATTGCTTTGACTTTTTGCAAGTTGATCGTCTGCGATTGCCCCGCGACACCCTGCGCCTTGACGTGTATCCTATGAATATTGGGCATGGACGCGACCGCGGTGGTGCTGGCCTTACTGACCGTGGTTGATACTGATGGCAATTTCTGATGAACGGTAGGAGTGGTTTGCAAGTTCGTTATCGCGGCGTTTTGTCGGTTTTGCACCGCGTCCGATGATGGGACTGGCATTTTTGCTTGCTGATTGGCATTTTGAGTACACGCCGGTGCCTGCAGGGAGTAAACGTTCGGGAGATTGCCACCGGGCGGTAACGACGGCTTTATCGGGAGGTGTACGGCGTGGGAGGAAGTGTTTACCGGTACGGGCGTCGGGTGCATCGTGTAAGGAGAAGGCGGCAATTTCTGCGATATTACGCGCGTCGTCAAGACCTGCGTCGTGGTCGTCTGAGATCCGGAAAATCTCTGAACGTCTCTGCCTGTTTTGTTCACGGGATACGTGACGGTCATTGGTTTCACGTTGGATGGTATCGCGGAGCATATCGACGCCGGATTAACGACTTTTAAAGCCTGCAAACCTTGCGTCTTATTGTTATTAGTGGCAATCACAGGTTTCGCTATGGTAGTGCCAATTGTCAGTGGTGTCGTGAGCTCTTGAGCGAATAACGGCGAATTATTTCGTGTCGACCCTTCGGAAGTCTCCACGGCACCCAACTGCAGCACGAGGCTCATGGTGGCTTCGGCCGTGTTTGATACAAAGTCGCCAACCGTTCCCTCCGTTCCAGTTCCATTATTTTCGGCAGATTCGTTTCGTTCCGTCGCAGGGGGTGGTGGTGGGCCAGGGCTCGGGGATAGTTGCTCCCCACCTCCGCCTGTCCCACCCCCGGATAACTTGATCACCGATGGAGTCGACGTTTTGAAGGCCTTGCGATTTCGTCAATAGAAAATTTGACGAAACGAATATGAACGGTACTGTTTAATCTACAGTTCGATGACACCTGCCTTCCTCGTTCGAGCTATTTGATGATCTTGGACCATTGACTGAAACAGAAGATGATTAAATTTAATGTTATCGGGATCGTATAGAAGAATGTTTAATGTCTGAAGAGAGTGGCAATGACTGGTAACGCGAGGTGTATCGACGACGACGACGATCAACCAAACGCGATTCCCATTCCTGAACTTCCGCGAGAAAGAGTAACTAAATGAAACATACGAAAGGCGACATTGCATTCAAACGCACAGCAGGGGTTGCGTTCGATTGTAGGAACTGCGGCGCGTGAGACCTATGGGGTTTCAATTATTCAAGAACCACGTCTCGATGCTATAATATTCAGTTATCGATTTGCTAAAAGAGCTCATCCTCTCGGTTGAAGTGTGCCTGCCTACGTTCGAGAACGATGCGCCGATATTCCTGAAGATTAAAACGCGTACATCAATTTGGCTTAAAAAAGTATACCAGATCGCTTGGAAACGTGAGATGGACGACACGTTGAAGCAAGACGAAAGCGTTTGCAAGCCTACGACTGGTTTCAATTGGATCAACTACTTTCTCGTGACAACCGTGCCCCTTTTCTTATTTGTCCAGATCGAGGCGTACGGTGAGACTATGTCGATGCGACAAACATCAATCGCGCTCCCTTACGTCGTCTGCTCTCATTCTCGTACTACCAACGAATAATTCTACTACAACGAATAATCGTGTAACGAAAGCTGCCACTGAAAAGAAGCAACGACATCCGCCCTGGTCGAAAACAAGCGAGACATTTTGCAGTCGCGTATAGCGAAGCTCGAGCGCAACGTCTCGGCGAAAGGAACAGCAATGACCACGAATATCTTAGAAACGGTTTCCGTTCCCTTCAGCCTCCGGCGTCACGAGTCGCGCGCTCTCGCATCTCCCTTTCCAGAGTTCGATGCACCGACGCGAGCTTCTAAGGGACGCGCAACTAAACGGACCGGATTACCGAGACCGGAAATTCTAATGCCTCGGGATAAATATAAGCACACCAATGACGAACGCACGATTCGAGCATATTTTTCTCTAGGCAATTTCAACCTCTAGGCAACGCAGATGCGAAGTATTCTTTGCGAGACAATCATTTCGTGAGCGACAGCCCCCAATTCTATTTTGGTAATACTTCCTCACGTCTCCTGTAACATTTTCAATTCTCTGTCGTGCCGCAGCGGTGCTCATTGTTGCGTCTTGGAATGATATTTACGGCGAAGATCTTTTTCTCGACGGAAAAAAATCGAGACAACGGCGACTCTTCCTCGTAAAAGCTCGCACGTTTCTCGCAAGCACGATTGCGAGACTTCTTGCATATAAATGAGCCGTAATAATGACAACGGTCGTAAGCACGACGATCCAAGGTCTCGCGCTTTCTGCATAATGACTTCATTGTTTGACCAACTGTAATTCTTTTGTCACCGCGAGTTGATACGACTCTGCGCTTTTAATTCAATCGTCGCTGAATAAAAGAGAACGATCGTGACTCTACCTGTGAAATAATAAGAGAATGGATGGACGAATAAAATTGTTTGAAAAACTGTCGTGAGCGTGTGTTTGTATTGTAAAGGTAAATAATTATTTGATAAAATGATCACGGCCCTTCAAATTCCTTAGCAAAAATGTATTTCGAGGTCGATCTTGTACGCATTTGTTCAAAGTCGCGTAGCGTCGCAACGGCGGCTTTCAATTTCAAAGAATTCTACTTCCGGTGACGCAACGACCCCGGGGAACCGAGGCGAGTGTGTGTGAACCCGATGATACAATACCGAAGCATCATACGATACGGTACACTTGGCAGTGACTTCACAGCACGCGTGCAGCTATAGCTCGCGCTCTTCGGTTAGCCGAGGTTAAGACTGCGGGTGTCGCGTATACGTGCAACCAAGAGAATTTAATTTTAAACACTCTCAGCTTGTGCAGGAACGTCGCAATATGATTCACAGCTGTATTATTATTTCAGATGCGATCAAGTCGGTGCCGCGTATCCGAAATAGCCGCGAGATGTTTCGAATGCGAGATAGCGTAAACACAAAAAGTCGAGTTGCGATGATGTGAGATTTTTCGGGAAGCGCTTTTCCTCGTGCTTGGACGCGAGTGAGAGACGCCCCGATGCGCCATAATCTATCCGGATAGAAATCGCTAAGGTGTCCTCGATGAACGGCGAGTTCGTGGGGTCAGAAAATTGGTATAGCGGTAGAGGTCAACGTGCCACATCCGTGGCTTAACAACGCGAGCGAGAGCAGTGCGCGCTGCTCACTGACGAGATTCTATCTCGCTTCTCTATAACGTATCTTTCTATTGGCGCGTTATAGCGGCGAATGCTTTGGTCTTGCCCGCGGTTCCTTCTCGATCCGCTAGCACCCGCCCACATAATTTCGATACGGAAAGTAGGTACGCTGAGCGCTATACATCGTAAACGGAACTCTCTTTCTCTTTAATGTAACACCATAAAATACGACGGAATAGTCTCTCCCGTGAAATGAGGTATTCCGAAAGCTTAAAATATTCTCCCTTTTGTTTATAATTTCTCATTTAAAATACTGAAAGGTGTTTTTAACATCACGACGCAACTCGTATCATCCAATCGACTCTCCCGACGAGCAATTGATGTTCCCTGCTAGAGTTTGGAGCAATTCAAATTCTCTACGAATTATCGAATTAAACCGCAGGTGTCGTCCACGCGTAAGCTTCCCGTTGACTCTATCAACGACCACTCGATCGCTGTAAAGGGTTCTCGAATTTCCTCCTTTCACGCGGAAAAATTCCGTTCCTTTCTCAGCGACGGATCGCCGACCCGGAGTGCGCCGCTAACGCGAGCATTCGTCCGCCGAGCTAAACTATAACATAACTCGGTTGGTCCGTACAACCGCGAGGCGATGAATTAACAAGCTTCCGAGCGAGGGAACGGACTCTCCGGCGTGTTTGCCAACGGCCCGTTCTTTCGTTCGCGCGTTGCCTCGGTTGGCAACAATGGGATTTGCAGCGACCTACTTGCCGTACCTCGACCCTTGCATTGATTTAACACGAACCGAAATTATTCCCGGCCGATTATCGTTCGACGCTCGATAGCACGCGGGAAGAGAGTGCTGATCTGTACGAGCAGCACGCGCACGGATTATCGTCCAATGAATTGTATCCGCGAAGAAGGTGTTGGAGCACAATTCCATCCCTCTGGCGATAATTTTCTACAATTCCTCGAAATGTCGATTTAGAACTCGACGAGAAGAACCCGCGTTCAACTGCCTCGTCTCGCTTACGCCTTCACGATGGCAATTCAACACGTCGCGCTACGCATATTCCCTGTGAACTCTGGGAGTGCCCCGAAAGCTTCGAGATTGCGAGTACATTCCGTATCGGATATTTTTAGGAGCTCCGCTAATGGCCGAGAGATTGCCTCGCGAGAAACTAGCATCGAACGCGGTCGAGCGTCTGTTGCCGCTATTATATCGTGTGCGACGATAAGCGTGACTCCGTGTCATTGCTCGCAGATCCGTTGAAGATGCGGTGCAATTCGATTTGGCTCTATCCGCGATGACGTGTGCATCGTTCGATTTCCACGCTAAAGAGCGCGACTCGGTTGTCAAAGGTCCGGTACAAGATCGCCCCTAGTGTAGTAAGATCCTTCGAAGAACCGGTATTGCTGGTCTTTCTCCCTCTCGTCACTTTTCTACCACCTTCCCCGTACCTGAAATGCATCGAGAAAGGTGAGGGGAAACGAACTCTACGCGAAATCAGACAATTTCACCAAGGAGACGGAGCTCATGCGCGACGTACGTCATTGTCGCGGTGTAAAATGTTTACCGACTGGATAAACGGAAGACCCGTATGCGGATATTCGACCAGAACTCAAATAGAGTTTACTGTACAGCGGAATCCTAACGAGTCGCGCGCCTATGTACAGATCTTTCGGGCGTGTTGGTATATTAAAACTCTTACGGGGTGATTACAACGAGGAGAGAGAGTATATTATACGCGATCACATTTCAGCCTACCAAAAAGCAACCCATTATAATGGTCAGCCCGACGTAGAAATTAGATTCGCGAGGATGATCGGTGCCTGCGAGTCGACTCGGAAGAAGAATCGAAGCAGACGTCCAACGCGCGGAGAAAATGCTTCCATTTCCCCCTCGCTTCAAGTTCTCCGCTTCGATCGAGTCGTGCGTATTTCTCTCGCTAGGCGAAACGTACGTGTATACCTAAAGTATGTACGCGTATCGTGACTGGAGGGAATCAAGCCGCCGAAGAGAAGAACGGAGAGCAAAGCGCTACACCATTGTGTGTCGGCTATAACATCCAAGGTTACCAACGACATAGCCGACATCGCGCGTTACAAGCATACATAGGCGCTACTGGACCAGATTTTATTGCGCGTTGAGATTCATTGCGCGATAATCCGGGTTCCCGGCTTGTGTGCTTCCGTCGTTCTTTCTGTTCGCGTACGAAAGCCTTTTCGAAACCCGGGAAAGAGCTACTCCCGGAGCTAGGATGGAACGGAATTCGCCCGACACCTGTAAACGTATCGTCCAACGTCGTTATTGGGTCGCGTTGATCATGGTAGAGCGGCTTGCAAAGAACCAGCATGGTTGCGAATGTTTCGCGGACTACTCGCTATCGGAGAGAGAGGGGGAAGCGGTGACTGCTGCTTCGCGACTCGACTTTCCAAGGACTCGAGTCACGAACGAAGACTTTTGCGGGATACTCGTCCAAGTACGCGTGGCTCCGCGATTGCGATAACCTCCGGAACGGACGTCCGGCTTCTCTTCGGAGTGAACAATCGCATCGAATCGAGCTGCGAGAATTTTCTCCAGCGATGCAACGCGTACTTGGAATGTTCCCTCCCTTCCGCCTATCTCGCGGTCATAGGTTTATTGCACAGCCGTGTCCCACACCGTCGCGATGGGCTTTCCGCATGAACTGCTGCAAGCGCGTCGCCAATACATCTACATATACGTCTGCATCACGAGCTTCGAGGAGTGGAAAGTTCGCTATTCGCATTTTTTGTTTGGGCGTTCCTAGAACATACCTACTACATTTATAGCGCGACTATCGAAATACTTTCGAATACGTACGAAGGCTATACGAATGCACGTGGCATTGCGCCTTTTTTTCGCCGCGCCGTTGTATCCCAGTAGATCACTACTACACACCACGACATCGTCTACGAGATATCTCGCGGCTAACTTCTCTCTCCTCGAAAGTAAATAGGTAGAACGACGGAAGTTTTCTCTTTCGTTTTAATTCAATCAGTTTCCCCTCTATACAGCCCCGCTCTCGATTCGCCATCCTCTGCGATCAGACGGATCCCATCTTCGGGCGAGAATCGCGTATACAGGTATACATACGTATGGTCCGTTGCAAAACTTACTCGCACCCCTTCGTTGATAAAGTTTTCCGTAATTTCGGTATTGCCGCGAAATTGCAGGAAAACTTGGCGGAGGGATGCGCCTACCGATATGAAACCTGCTGTACTGGCGAGCAAGATTTGCAATAGATTGCAGATCGTAGGGCGCAATGGCGCCCGACAGAAATTTGAGTTTCTGACGGCACAATTTCGCACGAAACTCGACGAGAAAGACGCCACCCCGCCGCATAAATAAATGTAGAAACAAAAATTCGAGCGTGTGGGGGTAACAATGAAGTTTTGGCGAAACGTCAGCGGTACCTGATGCAGTTCAATGGGGAAAGGGGGGTCGCGCATCATCAGTCGCGTCTCTCCTCTTACTCGGGGAAGAATGAAAAGGGGATAATCAACTTCACGGAAGTACAAAAAAGACGACAACGAAGCGACAGAGTTAGAGCTCAGAGAAAAGAGAGATACAAAACTTGAAATAAAAAAAAAACAAGGTATTGTCTCCCCTCGCTCTTCTTCTTTTTAACGAGACATATTCCTTCCCGCGACGCGCATGGTTCCATCCGTGCGAGTTTCCTTTCCCCGCGATCGATACGAATTCACCTCGCAATTGGCGAACGCCACCGCCGCCAACCTCGGAGACCCTTTTCTCTCTCTCTCTCTCTCTCTATCTCTGTGTTCAAATTATAAGACGTGCTGTACTCCATCGTATCTACATTCAAATTCAGCGATAAAACATCCGTTACGCGGCTGTCTGAAGCCTGATAAGATAACAAATTTCCGAGCCGGCGACAAGGAGCGCCCTCTCTTACAATTAGAGGTAAGTTTGAGTGGCTTGCGCCGGTAAAATCGAGGTAATTTCGCTGTTTTTTAAATCTAGCATCGACTTCGGAAAGCTAAATCCTATTATCCATGGCAAAAGGTTCTCCAAGGATAGGTGACATTTCGACTTCGAATCTCCGTACTACACGCGCGGGAAGGAGTTTATACGAGTTCGTTGCAAAGATAAAGGCCGCCTTGGAAGTACGAATACTCCGTTTACGACGTCGTGCACACGCTGTAAAAATAAGGCGACCAGAAATGATAACTTTCATACGCGTACGCCTTTGATTGTGTGCGATAATAATCGCGGATTGACTAGTTCCCTGAAGATATAGGTATTGTATAATAGCCGGTACTGCGACGGCGATGCATTGAGCGTGTTCATAGGACGAAAGTAAATATTTATTGTACTCGTATTGTGTGTGTGCCGGAGTTGGTGTGTCTCGAATTAAAATGATTTATGTCGCACGACTAATCACTTTTTTTAGCGTCAGAGATAATCTTATCCACTGTTCTCGTGTCGACTGATAACGACCGACATCTATAGCGCGCTATTTCGCGGTATTTTCGATACCCGGAGTAAAGGTATCGAAAGAAAAGCGAATAAAAAGTTTGAGCGCGAATATCGTTAATCCTATAGCCGATGAGACTCGTAGTCCGAAGGGATTACACGGGGGTAAAAAGTTCAGTTCGTCCATTTGAAATTTGATTTAGACGCGGACTCGTCTACGTGTTGATCGAATTATCAACGTAGGTATCTCCGTGGGGTATTTTCCACCACTTTCTTCGAATAATTTTAAAATTATCCTGCGGCGTCGTTATACCAAATCGATGAGTTTGAGAACGTCGCAGGGCAGGTTGCTCGAAACGCGAGGGGAGGTGAAGAGTGTTACACGCGGGAATCTATACAATGGTAGTAGTGGGGAAGAATGTGAGAGGAAAGGGGAGAGACGGGAAAAAGAGAGGAAAATATGGAAGGCGAGTTAGGGTTAGGAGGGGATGAAGTAGAGAGGACCGAGGAAGAACGGTGGGAGTAGAACCTGCAAAATGGCCGTCAACCTAGCGAAACGAGCGCCGCCGTCATATATGATATATACATATATGTATACGCGCGTACGTGTATCTCTTTCTTCGTTCCGCCCGTGAATTAGTTTTTAACCGGAGAACCATATCGGGCCAGATTAATCGACTTGTCGATTTGGAAAATCTAACTACGAACTGATCAGCAAATTTTAGGAACGAAAACTTGCTCCTGCGAAACTTCAACGCTCTTCGTTCAAGTCAAACGTATCGCTGATTAATCGGGTCTTTCTTCAAAATTGTGGAACATTTATGCCTTTCTCTGAGTAGTTTAAATGTGGAATAAATATATGAGCTTCGTCGCTTCGTTAACCATCTATTCAGGAATTTCGAGAGTACGTGGGTAGTTTGAATTGGCATCACCCAAGGTACTCGCGATTTAACGTACGTACTCTGAAAACAACTGTTCCAAGCGTATACCCAAACGTCAATATCAACATTCGATAGGAAAGACGAATAGGTTGATCGGTCCAAATATAAATTGTACTCTGTGTATTTTCAATGTGTGTATCTATTTAAATAAAAGATACGCTATATTCTCTAACCCTTGTCGATTACTGAGCCCTCAAGGAACATTTCAAATCACGAGCATGATATTCTAATCACGTCTAATTGTATCGTGAGAAACTGAAATACATCAATTCGTCGATCAATGTTAACGCAATACTGGAAAGGCAGCGCGAGAATCGAATTCGAAACCACTTGAAAGAGTTCAAGAGACCGCAACTATAAGATTATGATCAAGTCTGGCTAACCGATACAAATGGTTATCTTTCAGAAGTATATGGTTGTGACATTTGCGTAGATGAAATCATGAAAGCATATGGATCAGTAGATCTGGAGAAATAGCGAGTTGATCTTCTAGACTAATATTTCGTGAAAGAAAATATGGACGAGTCGCGAATTATTCGATTTCTCTTCGAGTTAAACTCTTCGCAACGGTACGTCAGACATCAGTTAAATGATAATTCGTAAGATATGTAAATGAAAGATCGACTCGACGCCTATCATTTAAATGGGAAATAACTTCCATCGGAGAGTCATGGCCAAGTTACTGAAAACGAAATGAGAAACACTTTCTTTGGGTTTGGTTCATGTACCGTTGAAACGGTAGGACTCTCAGGAAAATTAGGATACATAGTCTAGATTGGTACAGACAATTAGAGCTCAAATCAAACATCAATATTAGAAGTAAGATGTCTGTCACGTGAGTTTAGATCTCAAAGTTGTGTGCGAAATGGTGTGGTTGACCTGCCCTCACTCACCATTTTACCAGCCATTACTACCACCATACAGGAATGAAATTTGTAGTTCACAATTATTTTACAAACCTCTTTATTGAGAAAATAGTATCGCGATTTTGAGAGGCCGTTAATTGGCGCAATTTCGCATGCATTTTAAAGGAAAACTCGAGGCTTACTTGGTTAGGTGCAAAGTATTTCAGAAGTCGCACGAAATTCCTTGTCGCGATTATACGTCAAAGAGATATCGATAAACAACTAGCGTTCGGTATTATGTTTGACGATCTACGTATGAAAATTGATGGTAAACCATAGTTTATACGTCAAGAGTGTTAAATATCGCGCGGCTAACATCGCCGGATCGAAGTGATTTTTAACTATTTCAAACGGTTCCGAACGACAAATGGTCGCGATCAAAGACGTTTAGATGTCTCGAACCTCGAAAATTCGCATTAAAGCGTCGCCTACCTTAATATGACAGGAATACAGAAGCTCACTTCAAACTTGGATGTAAACACAGGCATTTTTCAGTGGAACTGACACCAGGGCAGCTTAAATAATCGACGCGAAAACACTCGTTACATCGCGGACAATGTTATTTCACTGTTCTAGATTTAATTACGTTATTAAATACCGCAATAAATACAAGAATTCACGATCTCTTCGGAAAACATCCATCGAAAACTAAAGATGGCAGCCATTCTTCTGTACAAAACAACGGTTCACATCCACGGACTCCCAAGCAACGAAGCCTCGAACCCAGATAGCTTCCGGCGCTGCTGTCGACCCGCGCATTTCAAATTTATCATTCGTCGTAGCAATTTTATCATCTAGCACGGTAATTCTCGCATGTCATATCATCGCTAGTATACTGAATTAAAGAAACAACTCGCATAATTTCGTTGCACTCCCCATTGTTCGCGAAACTACTTTAATTGCTGCAAATAGAGTAGTGTATAAAACCACCTACAGTTGGCGTAGAACCCCTGATACGTAGCACCGTCTAGCGTGGACTACGCAAAGCAGCTATTTTGCTACCAACTTCAGGGGAAATTTGATAACCCCCTTTTACGAATTTCAAAGTTTATCAAATTCCTACGGTTTTCCTTTGATCGGAAAAAATATTTCTACCGCGTCAAAGTAAAAAGGACAATTCATTAATTCGATGGGCTCGTCGCTGCTAGTCAGAAATCGAACAAAAATACGTCTCTACATTTGAATTGCCGTTTACCTATAATTATTGTCAGAGAAGTTTCATTGAGATAAAGTTGGCAATACTCGAGACTCGCAATTTCGTACGAAGTTTAGACTGCGATCGCGACTGTTGCTTATTATTGATTTGTATTGTAGTACCTGCATGTACGTTTTGTCGGAGCTCCATTCGGTTTGACAGAGATGCAAATGGCATGGTACGAACCCCGATATAACGATAATCATTATCGCAACCGGGCATTGCAGTTCAGTTCATCGGAATGCTCGTTTTGGTATTGGCAAATCTTTGCCTTTTCCCATGGCTTTCTCTTATGATTACAAATAAAAGTAATACCTACTCGCGTGAGCTAAGTTCGCCATGGGGAATGCTGTCAGATAACAAAAATAATCGAGTGGTAAACCTTGAACCCAAAAAAACGAGTGCTGAAAATAAACTCCGCACTGCAAACAATCCGCACGATTTACGACGTACTACGTGGCAGGGAGAGATGCTAATCGGGAATACAAACTTGCACAACTTGCAATGCGCCTTACAATAATTGACGGACTTTAAATGATATGATACAGATTTTTGTAAATCCTTTTTTTTCTTGCAGTACTTAACATGGCAGACTCAGATCCCCAATTGAAAAAGCTGTTGCTTCCTGTCGAGGAGACTTTGTTCGAGCAACTATTAAGAATTGGCCTGTACATAGGAGCTATATTCCAAGTTGCTTGTTTGTTGGCTATAGTCGTTTACCAATCCGGATCTTCCGATGGAGTGACCGCTTTAAAGGTTCGCTCGGTCGGTTATCCCTTGAACGTTACATCAAATCTCAACTGTCAATTTATGTTAACATTATTCACAGGACGATCCGAGTGATATGGAAGGTTCGGAAAACAGTCCCCAGGTAACCCCAAGACGACCTCATCGGCCTCGAAGGCAAGAGAAGAAGAAGAGACGATAAGATATCACCCAGAAGGAGTAGTTCTTGTTGATTTACTTGAAAAAACTGATAAACTTCTTCCCATATTCTTGCATAGAATTTTAGAGGATCCAGAACAAACGTGGATCCGAACAATCTGATATAGTGTTATAGCATCCATATATTCAATTATTGTGATTTGTAATTATGGAAATAAATATGTATACCCCTACATGCCAAATGCGACTTCAAATGATCATCCCCCCACCTCATGTCGAACGTATACCTATATGCGTGTACTATCTGTGTACATGTATAAGTACGCGTTTGGTCATTTCACGAGAAGCTTTCAAATTGCGGTGACGTGCCGGGGATACCTAACCTCAAAAAGATGCACCTGAAAGTAAGCAAATTAATAAAATAATCCTTCACGAACCGTATAATTGAACATTAAAGGCCAATTCATCATGCCGCATTCTATCGAGATCCTGTCACCGCAAGACATACTGGTGGAAGTACGAAAGTTTATTTCCGGAGCCGTTAGGCCCCCGCATAACGTAAATACGCTAGAATTAACGAGATCGGCGTTATCTTTGCTAACGAATCTTCCCGCTGCACGAGATGCCGTGCTCGAATATTTCTGCACCATATTCTTCGTCGCCGTCAATAAGTACGTTCGACAGATCGAGGTAAGTCACCCTGGCTTCAATTTGTAGCATTACAGTCGATACACGACGCGTCAACGATTCCGCTATTCTCAGGTCAATCAAAGTAAACCGATACTCGAGGAGACGACCATAGCGGAAATTCACACGGTTTTGAGCAGTTTCGTAAACGCAAATCCGGAAGCATGGGCACCCATCATATCCGCGTGGTCCTTAGAATTACTCGGTACGTATTGTTGTAATTGCTGAGAAATGCGACTGTGATTCAAATTGGTCGGCGATGTTAATCAGATTTGATTTTAGGGAAACTATCATCGGAATACGCAAATCGTGGAAACTTGACGATCAACGCGGGTATAAACGATTTTCTTCAACAGTGGATGTCCTGCAGAGCTACTCGTACCTTAATCGACATCACGGCACAGTGCTTGCAATGTCTCATGCATTCGGACACGGAATCGTGCATTGAAGCCCTGTTGAACACCAGTATCTTGCACAGCCCCCACTTCGATTGGGTAGTCGCGCACGTTGGAAGTTGCTTTCCCAACACAGTCATTACCAGGGTGCTTACTTGCGGTTTGAAAGACTTTTGCGCCATGGGCTACGAGCATAATATAAAAAATCCAAAGCTAAGCTCAGTAGTCGGAATTCTTGGTCATTTAGCCGGCAGTCATTTTCACGACATCAGGATGGCACTTCTGGATTTATTTAAGGTAAACACTCGTCGGGGGATATCAATTTCATCTCCCTTTGTAAGATCCATGAATAAATCTTGCCGATCATCGCGCAGTGGAGCTTGGACGAGAATCTCAATGTGGACGAGGACACGAAAGTTCAAAAATTAGCAACAGTTCCGTTTCTCTTGAACCTGGCTTCTTTGTCGCAAACTCTATTGCGAGCCATAACTACAGACATATCGCATACGCGTGAGTATGAGAACCGATGTACAAATCGTACTTGCAGATAAGAAGGATCATGAAATCAATCCCGTTTCACACAGTACGACCAGACGTCATTCCTCGGTTGGCCCTGTGCGCTGCCGATTGGTGCAAATATTTTGATAATCAACCGGAAGCCTTGATAGATTTAACAGTTCACTTGGCACTCGGCTGTGAACAGGGTGCATCGCAAATTATCAATATTTTATTGGACACGAGTCTGAACACGAGTAATGTAGGCTATCACAGCGTAAACGCGGCTCAAAACGTCAAAAACTTTTGTCGTGAGATATTGGAATGGATTCTCGAGGAGATCGATTTGTTGGTCAGAACGCATGGTCCGCAGTCTGCTAACGTTTTATTATTGAATTCCATCAAGCAAGAATTACCATTGGTCTTACCGCTTCTCCTGAGCCCAAATCCTCTGAGAGTGCAGACGGCGGTGAGACTTTTGTCTCTTCTCGGAGCCCAGAGTCCGAACGTATTGATATCTTCGGCATCCTTCATGCTGAAAAGGGTTGAAACGGATTTTCACTTGGCCGCTCTGACGAGACTCATCGCCAACAATGTACTCACATTTCCCGCTAAAAAATCCGAGACCGAGAACAGAACGATCGGTCACGGTTACTTCACTCAAGTGGTGGAACAGGCATTGCGCGAATCGCAATATACCGGCGATGAGGATAATGCCGAAACCGAGCAACTTTTTAAAAACTTTACAGCACTATTAAAGTGAGTCCTCTCTTAACGCGAAGTGACGAAACGCGGTACTCGGCACCGAGAAATTCACCACATCCTCACGTACACTGTGTGAACGCTGTATTTCTCGACCACAGATGGGAGAATTCCGGCAAGGCATCGATTCTTAGATCCCGATTGGTGAACCGTGCAATCAGGGCGAACCTGCAACAAATATCCAGCCTGTTAGTTAAAACAAGCGATTTCGAACTGGCTAATGATATCGTCGGAATGTTGGATCAGCTCGGTTCTCCTATGAAGGATAATTACCTGCCAAGTGTAGAACTCACTCTGCAATTAACTAGAGCTGTCATTTCGTACTTCTTTATGCTCATGGAGCAAGTCGGTGAGCATCATACCCAATTCGTAGAATCTTCCTTCATTTTATTCCGCCTGTAATTAAAGAGATACGCGTCGAATAACCACGACAACTGGTCACGGTAATTTTCCAGACGTTATAAAGAAAGAGCGCGGTGTAAAAATGGTTTGTCGATCGCTCCGTGATTTGACTTGTTACTCACCGTGCGCGCGAGCCTTGGCGCTGAGGGAACTTTTACAGAACAGCATTTACGGGGATCCGGCCAAATATTTTGGCGGCAAAGAGAAGTTTGACCCTAAAATCGAGGCAACGTTACTTCTCCATCAAAATCACAAACAGGTTTAAAAGTCGTTATGCGTTAACGCCGTGTACCGGATATTCTTTGTCGAACCGAGTAGAATTTTGGAATATATTTGACTCGTCTCATCAGGGCACGAGCGCAATGCTGGCGCAGCGACATTCTTCGGTATTTCATGCTGGTGTCATTGGCCAAGGTCCCAGAAAACCGCCACCTGAAAATAAAATTGACAAAGAAACCATAGCTCTGAACGCTATGCTGTTGATCGAAGCTATAAAGGTTGATCATTTACACACCCAGCAAGGTCTGTAAGTTTGTTACCGCTTATAATAGCTGAACTTCTCTTTCAGGCTTGTTGCAGAAACCAAGAGTCAGACCAATATCCAATCAATTTGGATGCCCTGACAATGGTCAGTTTACTTTTGGTCGAGTTAGTCTCACCGGATGTTATGTATAACGGATTGCCATGGCCCGACGAAGAATTTACGAAGGTGGGCTGTTGGATCGCTCAATTTTTATGTGAACCCTGTAGTTTGCATTAACGTGGATTAGCAACGAAAAATCTTCGCGTTGGTCGCAGGTGACGGTGGAGAGGGATTTGCAAATTCGTCGTACGTTTAAAGACGTACCTCTTTTGTGGACTCTGTTGGAATTGACGGCACGTTATAGACCAGCCTTGGCTTACTGCTCTGTATTATTAAGAGCCATTACCGCAACGGTAATGGCTAATTGGAATTGCGCGGAGGGTGTTTCGCTGGCAAACGTTATGGCACTCGGTCAGCTCTTACCACCGCCTCTTGCCAGTATCAGAGATATATTGCCCGTCCTTGAGCAACATCAGGTAAGCGAAGGTTACGTTAAATTGTGCTATTGTCTGTGAGGATGCAAAGAAAGGGACTTATTAATTTCAGATCAACACCATCATGCGCGAATGTATTTGGGCGTATATGCATGAGAATGTACCTTCGCCAGCATTGTTCACTCGTAACGAAGGAACTCACGTAGCTTGGCGGGATATTGACAGTTCGATTCCTGTTGCACGTTTTACGGAAACACTTCGACTGGTTTTGCTGGCAAATATTCACAATTTGGGTGCTCTTTATTCCACTCTCTTCTTCACGGATCTCAAGTGAGGTAAAATTGAGTGTAACTTAAAAACACTCGCTGTGTGTGTGTGTGTGCACATGAAAGGCCGTAGTTTATATCATTTTCTTTGGGCATTTCCGTGAGTTCTCAAATTGCTGACAAGGGATTTCAATGGCAAGCTATTTTTGGAACGGGTATGCGACATTGATATCCACCTTAAAAAAGCTGTTGACAGTGATGGGATTCGAACCTACGCCCTTTCGGACTGGTGCCTAAAACCAGCGCCTTAGACCGCTCGGCCACACTGCCTCCCAATCACTTTGATTTCACAAACCGACATACCTACTCGGCAGTCTGACTTGTACCAAAAATGCAACACTCTCTCTGTTGTGTATAAGTAGTGCTAAAAGCTGAGAGGATCGAAAAGGTGGAGACTGGAATCGTGTAATTACATTTGTAAATACATATAGTTCGTATAGCTTATACAACGTATCCTTGCATATATTGCAAAAAAATTATAACGTTAAAGACTAATAAGTTACAAAATTATTTGTATGACATGAACTACCCATAAATCACCGAGTCTACTACATTACGCAGTGATTTGTCGAACGATAGTTTGAACTCCCACCTTGACCTTTTAGTAAATGTATATTTTGTGTACATAAAAAATACATACAACTCTTCATACCATTATCGACTTCAAAAATTTATCGCCTATCCCGTTGAGCCCTAATGCCTGACCATATCTCCAGATGGATCTTCCTTTCATTTATTGCTTGACGAATGGAAAACAATCCGTAACAAGTTATATCTTATAGATCCTAAAAGATAACCGAGGATTTCATTTACGCGAGCCCCGTTTAAACGCGTTAAGTACAAAAATATGCTACACATTGTCGCAACGATACTTAAAAGCGCGAAACGTCACAGATTCTAATCTTTTGTTTCTTCCGTTCTTCAAGGAAAAAGGACGTACGAAGGAAGACACGAGAGATCATATTTTAAAGTTTTATAAAAACACATTACTTTAAATACAAGAGAAATATTAATTTACTTCCTATTCTTAATAATATCCCTGTTGCGAATTCTTGCAAGGTCCTACGGAATCCTGTCCCAATTTCTCGTGAGAATAATATACATAGATATAACAATTACATTAGAGTTTTAATTTCTCGTAAGAAATTGGGACAAGATCAGACAAGGATTATCAATAGGGACAGGAATCTCCGTATAAGCGTTACACGCTCAGAAGAGCAATGTACTCATACCCCCCATCTCGCTTTGTTCTTTGACAAAAATCTCAAAGTATTGGTAGATAATAGTCACAGCGAGAAGTATACCGGTGCCAGAACCGATAGCCCCGAGGAAATCTGCCAACACTGAGAGCGCTCCGATGCAAAGACCACCGAACGCGGCGGCAGTAGGAATATATCGATTCAGTTCGCGAATCATAGAGTTGTCCCGATGGCCACGCATCACCATTTGTGACTCCTTCAGCTGTTTGGCAACCTGCAAGGAACGAGCGAATGACAAATTACACGCAATTCTGGACGATCTTGATGCACTGCAAAAGACTGTCGTGATAATCAACTCACATCCTTGGCGGAGCTTCCGGAAACCTCGATCCAGGTCTTGGAAAAGAATGCGCACGAACCGAGCATAAACAAAATGTAAAGTAAAGCATGAACGGGATCTTGGAGGATGTGGCCCACAGATTCCGGAGGGGAGAGGTAATAGCAGAGCCCGCCTACGGGGTAAGAGCGCGCGGGACCGCCACCACCGACATCGGACCAAACGCCCAGTAAGTTTACGATTAGATTGCCTTGGAATTTAACGGCTAACATTTGCGAAATGACGTATAAATTAGAGACGAGAGCAGACTGAAGAATGATAGGAATGTTGCTCGTGTAGAAGAGTTTGATGGGATAGCTGCTGTACTGTCCACGATACCTGGCCGATTTGATCGGCAGGTCGACGCGGAAGCCCTGTAAACGAGAAAACACCAATTTGAACATGTACCATTCTGCCGCGTGTTTTTTCCAAACATCACTAAACAGAATATGCGTAATTGATTTGTTTTTCTGCGCGTCTTACATCTTAAATAACGCTCAACCCATCGATTAAAAATTGAAGGATATTATAGTACGTTGGAATTATTTACCTGGAAGTATATTACAATAGCGAAAACTAATATGGTGGCGAGCAGATTCATTAGATTTGGAAGATTTTGCCTGTAGAAGGCTTCGCGAAGAGCTCGTACTTTATCCTGTCTAGTGGCTAATAGATGGAACAGTGCGATTACCGCACCCTCGAACTCGGTTCCGCGACCTAGATCGAAAAACCATCCGTATTAAAGGCTCGCGTACATCTCCAAGTGGTGATATCCTAACGTATAGAATACGCACCGGTATTAACCGTGGCCGGGGAGAAGGCCTTCCAAACAATGGTTTCGCAAATGTTAGTGGCAATGAAGAGTGAGATTCCACTCCCCAGACCATAGCCTTTCTGCAGCAATTCATCCAAGAGAAGAACGATCAAACCGGCGACGAACAGCTGAATGATGATCAGTAGACAAACACCGGCACCTATTTCGGCCGGGTCGCCGTACATGCCGGTCATTACGTAAACGATTGCCTGGCCGACAGTGATAACCATTCCAAATACTGTTTGTGGAATAATCGTCGTTATTTCAAATCGAATGTGGTGCTAGGACAATTTTTTTTTTAGGCGGTCGCTTACGTTTCTGTGCTCCGTTAAACAAAGCCCGGTCTTTCGGCGTATCTCCAACTTCAATGATCTTGGCGCCAGCTAAGAGCTGCATAATGAGACCCGACGTTACGATGGGTGAAATACCCAATTCCATTAAGGTACCTCTGTTGGATGCAAGAATCACACGAATCCAATAGAAAGGGTCTGCGCTGTCCGAAGACATGATACCGAATAGAGGAATCTGAAAAGATCGGAGTAGAACCTCGCTATTAAACGGTACTCGACAAAACTAGAGGACGAGTTAACAAAACCAAAATACCGGTAACTCTGACGAAACACGACATACGAAATATCCTGACTCACCTGACAACATACTAAGAAGATGAAGAGAGTGATCGCCGTCCATAATACCTTCTCCCTGAATTGGATCTGAAAGTACGAGAACACTGAAGGTAGAGCGACTCCTTTGAAAATTCTTTTTGGATCGGTCGAGATTCCAAAGTACCTTATAGAGGATGATATTATGGAAAAAAAAAAGAGAGAGGCACGGTAGTTCGAGGGGAAGTCAAATATGATTAACATAACGATTCAAGGAAAACGGGGCTAAATAGAGACAGGACGACTCACCTTTCGCTCGGGTTTCGCTATTTCCGGGAGTATACTGCAAAACGGTTTTATGACCTCCAGAAATTTAACTGAAAATTAAAATTATATTCCTCTAAACACAGTCTCGTGATTCAATTTCACATACGCGGCAGGAGTAAACACTCCGCGGTACAATATGTTAAGACTTCCGTCAGATCCGCGAGGGGGGAAGCGCGTCCTTAGAGGTTACAGCTCCGAAATTACCCGGAATCTTTGAATTAAATTCCACGTAATTCTTGAATTTAAAATCAAACACTTACTCCCCATGATAATTTTGTTTCGCGGATTTACCGGGGCCTCTTCGGATGATGACTTTTTTTCTCCGCGAAAGACACAACACCACTCAGACACTGGTGAAATGAAAAGACAACCAAAGGAGGCCGACAACACGGCTGGCAAATCGTAGCAAGTCGTGGCTCTTCTCGCCGACACGTATCAATACGCCGCGATCACGTGACCTGATGATGTTGGTCGGCATCATGAGCGCAGCTGCGCAGTGGAACCGCGTGTAACTCAAATTTTCATCCTGGGGAATTTATCGCGTCAAAGAAGGAATGGGAATCTAAAAAATTAAAAGAAAAAATATAGGCATGTGTGAAAATGTAAAATGGTCTCAGAATCGGCGGAGCAAGCAGAGCCATGATTCTTGAAATATCTTATGAGAACGGGTCCTTATAAGTCTATGGAACGAATCATTTTTAGATAGTGGCATCATATCTACATACACATTACATACTCTCCGTTTTACATATGATTTAAATAATTAATTAAATAATTAGTTACCTAACAAATGGACGTTCCGTAAAATTTTTTAATTACGCTTCATACTTCTTCATACAAAAGTACGTTCAGCCAATAATCAGTTTTTTAATGATTTACCAGTTCTCGACTAACGTCATACGAATGGTCGGAACGGTCGGAACACTGCAATCGACACTCGCTAGCGATTTTTGGAAATAGCGCAATCGCATCGTTAGTGCGCGTGTCCGATCTCTCTGTGGATAGGCAACCACTTGATTACACGTGCATTGTCGTAAAAAGGGTTGCCTACTATACAGGCGAAAGATACCTCCACCAGAAATCACTTCTTCGAACATGCATCGCTACGCTTGGCGATCGCCCGTTTCAGAGTTACGAAGCGAGTATGAATTAATGCCCATGAAATGGTGACTACTTTTTTTTTTTTATTAAAATTCCATCCGTGATGAATGCTTTGACCCAGGTATTCGCGCGTAACCAATTACGGGCACACACCGTGTGTATAATGTTTATATAATTTACTCTCTTTTTATCAACGAATTCTCCGGTCTGCTGCTCTTTCGAATCAGCCGCAGAGATGTATTTCCGAATCAACATTACTCAACGGCCGCCTATTATTTGCGCCGATACAAGCAGCGAGAATGAATAATCGAAAGTCTAATGTTACTTTCCAGGAATGTACCAATGAAATGAAATCTCTCTTTTTGCTCCCTCACTCTCTTCGTCAACAGTATCTACGCGTAACGCCGTTCACTCTTCTTTAGTTTAGACGAAACGACAAAAACTTGTATCGTTGTAATACTCGAATAGCGACTGGGAGTTATGGATTACAAATAACCACACATATGTAAAAGGATACGCGGTGCAGTATGATGACATGACAAGTTTGCAAGCGCAACTAGCTTATTACATATTCCCTTATTCCAATATACACGGGGTATGGTTAATATTTATGCCACATCGTACGTGTATTCGCAAATATTTCATGATTTATCATGGCGCTTCGAATTATTATCTGGATAGGCACACGATACGCGTTACATGCGTACAATCGTATTCATTATATCCCGCGGTAGGATATCCATCACTCAAGAATGCATCTTGGAAAGCCACTCCCCGGATAACACTTTTAATATACCGTATGTCCCGCTCTGGTAAGAAGCACCATTTTCCTTCTTTTTCATTTTAGATATAATTACTGTAGGAACGCATATTTTTACTATGTTTAATCTATCGCGCAATGTGTTATACATTGGTGTTATCTGATGACGTGCAAGGTTGTTACCACGCGTGCACAGTTTCTACTTGCCATACTTTCTATGAACTTCCTATTCCAGTAAAATAGATACGACTTTTCGGAAAAAGAAGGAAAGAAAAAGTTGATATGCTGATGCCAAAACCTTGCCAAACCACAACAGTGATATACTCTACCGAATATAGAGAATCGCATTTCGATATATCTTCTACTAATCTAGAGTAATCGTTTGGCCTTTCGTATAAAAAAATACCGAGAATAAAAGGTGCTCCAGCTTACATACCTCTCCCCCGCCACACACACACACACACACACACGCACGCACGCACGCGCGCGCTCTCTTCAAACATTCTTCAGAGTACCCATATTATTGACATCATGAATGTTTCATGAACCATCGTTGAATTGACTTGGATATTTTTAAATCAGAATATAAAGAGTGGCTAAGATAAAAAAGGCCCGGAGTCATACTATACGTGTCATACCTGGCCTCTTTTATATTGACCACTCTTTATCATCTGCGCTGACAAATTAGCGAAATCAGTTTAATCGATTTGCCGTATGATAGGATACCAAAATATGAGAATATAGGAGATAATAAATACTAATGGCGATACTCAATTATATTCGCGAATATATAGTGTGTAGCGTGAACACTAATTATGTGTTGATAATGTAAGTATATACACTCTCCATGAATATCAACATCCGACTCCCTACGTAGTCCAGGGAATAGCGTCGGTGAATGTGCGAAAGCTATATAAGAGATCTTCATTGGACGTTTTTCATTCCCTCCAAGCGAGCCCGCGGGGTCTAGCGCACGTTTGTACAACTTACAGTAGTCGGTCGAGCGACGTTGAAGATGAAGAACAACCATTTGGCAATCCTTCTCATCGAGGCATTCTTGCTTGTCGTGATCTGTGAAAAGTGAGTGTGTAACAATCAATACATAGGATATGAAAGTATCGCAAACACATTTATAGCAATTAGTGCGAAACTAACGAATTTTTATTTGACGTTATGTAAGTTCCACGTGTAAAGCATTCCATACTTTATAATACTCTGAGTTGCAGTTGACGTTAAAATGTAGCAAAGACTGGTCGAAATGAGAGAGATCGAATGAATTTATGGATACCGTGCGATAGTAAAAGAAGTTATCCTTGGTCAAACTACTTCCATCTTTGGCTTCTTCCGATATGCCGCGAGTCAGTGTTAACTATGCTCGTTTTACGATACGATGTAATTTGCTCTTTACCTGGAGCTACATCGTAGCTTATTGCCGTACATTAATGTAAACTTGAATTATTTGTAAACATTTTTAGCTATACATTTGATTTCATCTGATCATATATTCGATGTTATCATAAATTAACCGGCAATGAGGTAGTAAGTGCAATTCGATACCGTGAAGCTAGAATTAATCGTTCACATTCGATCGCATCATTTTCACAATCATTGTAAAGCTTTCCACTCCAAATGGATTTCTCGTTTTTTCAGAGCTAATAGCAAAGATGGGAATAGCAATAAGACTACCAGGGATGTCACTTTGGAGCAAATAACTGAACCAGTTACTCATGCCGAAGGTCCTCACTGGGATTCTCGTAGCGAAACTCTCTTTTTCGTCGATATTCCTAATCAGAGAATATATCGATGGCATCCAAAAACGGGAAAAGTAGTCTACGTATATGTAGGTGACGTATCAATATTCATTAAAACTATCGACCATGTGGATTAGACACTGGATCTGGCCATATAATATTGGGAACAAGTAGCAAAAGAAATGGTCAGTCGACCGAATTATAGACGCCGACTGGCAGGAGTCGCGCAAATGATCACGTTAATTTACCATGGAAGATCTATACAGTGTTTATCGCGTTGGCATCATTACAAAATTAACTACAATTGTTCTCTCGTTCTTCTCTTACCAGAAAATGGTCCAGTGGGAGTTGCCGTTACCGTCGAAGACTCTTCAAATCAGCTGGTGGCGGGGTCCGGAACAGATTTCGTCTTGGTAAATTGGGATGGTGAGAGCAACAGTACTAATCCGGTCATCAAAACACTAGCCACCGTCGACAGAGATCGCAATGGAACGCGCTGGAACGACGGGAAAGTCGATTCTTCCGGACGATTTTGGGGCGGTAAAAAATTGTACAAACATCCGAATTTCCTCGACGGTGTGTACGAAGAAATACTCAGCTGTTTGTTCCTGCTCCAGGTACAATGGGTCCAGAAGTTAACTTGGTCACTGCCCCGCATAGGGGCTCCTTGTATCGCATTACCAGCAATTTAATTCCTCTGCGGGAGGTAACTAATGTTACCGTCAGTAACGGAGAAGCGTGGAATATCGAAGACAATACATTCTACTACATCGACTCCGATACCTACCAAATATCAGCCTTTGATTATGATCCGTTTAAAGGGACTATCGGTAAGTACGGCAAGGGAAACGTTTAAGCATTTCGTCGCAGCGATTACGGTATCGTTCGACACATTTGCCTCCATCAGTATTTATGACTCCTCGTAAAATTCGAATCTCTCTGTCAAATGTATAGTATATTATCTACTAAAGTATCGTTGCATTTATAGCAAACAGACGAGTAGTTTTCGATCTCAAAGAGAAGAATATTTCCGGAATACCCGATGGTATGACTATTGACACGGATGGAAATCTTTGGGTGGCGCTATTTGGTGGACATCGAGTAAGTGGAAAAAAGAAAACGAGTATTGAACGCGTATACGATTTCGCGCGATAGACTTTTACGGTGTGCCGCTAATGAGTGTAATGAGCGATGAGAGCTTAATTATCGTATACTGTGTGAATATAATTTAGCAATGAAAAATATGATTGTTCATTGTTTAGGTGATTCACGTAGATCCAAGGAAGGGTGAATTAATCCTTTCCGTTAAAATACCTGCCAAAGATGTTACCAGTGTCATGTTCGGAGGTCCGCTTTACGATACTTTATACGTGACAACATCGAGGCGAGGTCTAAGTGCCGAGGAGCTCGAGAAACACCCGCTCGCTGGTTCTGTCTTTGCCGTGAAAGGTCTCGGCGTACAAGGTTTCAAAGCGAATTCGTTTGTGCTCCACAGGTCCCATAATTGTGAATTCCACAAATCCACACACCGTGCGCGAGATCCCTTAAAATAGAAACTAGTGTTACATATTAACGTTATAGTTTACGTTATCGCTAAATCAGTGAACTTGATGCAAAATCAAAAATCCTACAAGAGTGGTACAATCTATTTTGCTTAAACGCGTTGTTTGATAAATTACCTCGTCTCTACATTCAAATCATATTCGAAATACCCTAGATTAAAGGAAACAAAATTAATTAATTAAAGAAATAAGAGATATATCGGTGAGTTTTATTGTGAATTCTGTGACTATTTGACATCCTGACTGAACGTGTTTGCAACTATATTTCAGCGATAAGATAAGGCACACCTGTATCTCAAATGTAAATTTTGTTCGATAACACAGAGGAATAATAACTAATAAAATTGTACCTTTTTACGATTCACGTCATACATTTTGAATCGTATCTCATTCTGCAGAGCTAGTAAGTACCATAAGGACGGGTACCAGACAGACCAATAGGATTACGACCGTGAAGTAAGTAAGTAATAAATTAGTTCTACATGTGAAAGATCCTCACCGAGATACTCCTACCCAGAAGCTTCATTTCGTCGATATTCCTAGCCATCAAATCTCTCTTGCTATATAAGAATTCACGCATACGATTCATTATTGGCTCTTATCGAATGACTGGTGATTTTAGAAAGGACGTACTCTACTTCATCTAAAAGTCTGTGTACAGTTGGTAGCAACGTCGGGGTTCGATAGAATTACTCGGACGGCGACATCCAATTCCCTAAATTGTTCTAATTATTTCAGTAATTGAAAGTAGTAGCTGGTACATCAACGCCGGTGTAAGCTGTACTCGTCATAAGAATATGATGATATTTTGGTTGCTAGTAAGAGGTGTACAGTTCGCGTATGACTAACACTCTGTACTGACGCTCGCATTAACGCGCTTTGTCTGTAGTCCCCTTTACCGTTATCTAAAAAAAGAAGAAGAAAGAGTTAAGTACCATTCATTATACACGCAATATTCTTATTTATGGTGATATGTATCCATAGTAATTTACTTTGTAAACGAAGGATGAGTGAATAATGAAAAAAAAATCAGTACTCAATGAATTAATTTATGGAATTGGACGTCTTACGACGTTCCTCGGTATATGTACAAGAAAAAAAATTCAAGGTCCACCAATTTCACTTGTAAGAACACACTGGACTCTGCAACATTCAACGTCTTTGTGTTAGCATACGTACCTTTAACGTGACATTTAATTTTTATAAGCATTCTGCTGTGATTAAATTTTTGCAATTAATGTATAAATTGGATTTTATTCAGAAATACGGACGAAACGGCAGGATGATGTTAAAAACTGGTATAATTTCTGGCATCGTAATAGTATTATCAATACTAGTGATTTGCGAGAGGTAACGAAATTATGTATCACACACATTAATTTAGATTTATTAAGCTAAGCATTTCGTCAAGAAAATGTTTTTCTTCGCGACCTGGTGTAGTATTTTGAATTCCAATATTATGGTCTTTCATAAAAAGCTGTTACGCGGGATTGCCGAAAAGATCAAGATTGACCAAGTCACAGAAACTGATAATAGACACGGATGCTGGCGCTGACGATGCTGGTGCTATTTTACTTATACTCAAATCTATAGAAAAAAAAGAGAACAATATAGATGTACTGGCCATCACTTGCACCTATGGGAACACTTATGTGAATAATACGGTGATAAATGTGCTGAAGACTCTAACGATAGCCAATAGAACTGACGTAAGTATCGAACTAGTATGTCGAATTTTGTATCAGCACAGAAAAACTGAATATTTCTTAGCATCTAGCAATTCCTTATCCAACAACGATTGTCGATAGATTCCAGTATATAAAGGCGCGGAAAAGTCTCTTCTGTTTAACTATACATCGACTAATTATTTTGGCAAAGATGGTTTCGGCGATTTTGAATTCGATAGAAAAATTACAGCAAAAGTCAACGATACCGTGCACGCATCCTTGGCTATGGTTCAGTTGGTTCGAAAATATCCAGGTAAGATTGATGACACGTAATTCTACCACGTCATGTTTACGTTTGGATATTTTGAAATACAACGACGAAGAATTGCAGGAGAAGTGAACATCATGACCCTCGGTCCACTGACGAATGTAGCTTTGGCAATTCAATTAGATCCTACGTTTGTACACAATGTTAGGCAATTTTTCATAATGGGCTCGAGCGTCGAAGGCCATGGAAATGAGCGTCCCAACGTGGAATATAATTTCAGCGCCGATCCGGCAAGCAATTTTATCGTGTTAAGCTCTGCAACAAAACCGTACATCATTTATCCATGGGAAACTGGAATGAAGACTAACATAACGAAGGTGAATATTGCATCTGTTCGTTCGTACCACTCATTTTGGCCGGCAGTTATTTTTCGGATCCGCAAGCAAATCAAATTGAAGTGGAACGGATGAGAAATAATGATCGAAAACGCTGCATTTTGTATAGGAATGGCGTACAGAGGTTCTCGGCAAACGAAATTCTGAAATTATCAATTATCTCAATAAAATTGAAAGAGTAAGTTTGGCAAATCTGAGTTTATGGTCGCCGGCTGATATAATGGTTGCTGCCATCATGCTATCGCCTGATCTCATAGTCAAATCTTTGCAAACCAGTATGGAAGCAGTGTATTATGGACAAGGAACGGGATCGGTGCTTGTAGATTACAAAGGTAACACTGGTAGCTTTCAAAATGTCATAATCGTGCAGATGGTCAATGTAACGTCATTTAAAAGTATGTTGATGCGATACTTGGACTGATGACGCTAGAAATGTCAAGTCGAATGAAATGAATAATGAAGAAAAAATAAAAGGCCATTCTCTCAAACTTCTTACCTCGCTTTAAGAATTATTAAATACTACTTTTTTTTCACTTTCCTGCTACACTATCACTGTCGACATTATCGTTGCCACTGGATCTTGGGTTACAGTATGTCGTTGCGATCGACGTTTGCGCCATAGCAGTACTTTTTTTTCGTAAAGTCGTTCCCTCTTTAGTGACGCCTATTCGCACTTCCTTTTTCCATCCCGCTTGGATACAACTTCCTTATTTTTTATAGGACATTAAACATATTAAATAAATATCCCGTATGCGCCCTGTGAAGATCTCCCAAAATCGAAACTAAGTTTACGGGTTTCGCTAGACGTCAATCGAGCGCAATGGCGTCTAGTGACTTTCTATTTTATTTCTCGAAGTATATCACAGGATCTGTGAACTAGTACAA
The DNA here is from genome assembly GCA_963678675.1 of Xiphydria camelus. Taxonomy (NCBI): domain Eukaryota; kingdom Metazoa; phylum Arthropoda; class Insecta; order Hymenoptera; family Xiphydriidae; genus Xiphydria; species Xiphydria camelus. Next base: position 40,638,783 of record OY783191.1, read on the forward strand.
AATGAAAAATCTCGGAATAAGTAATATGTACAATTCAATTAATGTCGTCTACCATTTCCTATTCACTAACGTAAATAGATTAACACATGATAACGTATCACTTCTTATCGGACAATTTTAAATTAAGGGAAACATTTTTTTTATCACAAATCTTTGAAACGTACGTTTCGATCATGGAAGTCTCGTGTTAAACAATTTGTAAAAGTTCCAATTGTTAAATTGTTATTAATTTTAGGCGTTTGTGGAACGCTATATTAATTATCTATCTTTATACGTTCACCCGAATGAAAGGCTCTCACTGACGTTGAACTAGCAATCGAGTGCGATCAATCGTTGATCCGTTTCTTCTCGGTTTTCTCTGCGGACTATTCAAAGCGATACGCCGCGTAAAACGAGTACAGCGTAATCGGTACAAAAATAACGCTGCATTATTTCGTTCGAAGGTGGCATCTCCTCTCGTTCTGCAAAGGGAAAATGTCGAAACAAGTTTCAAAACTACATTTCGCACCGAATCCAGCAGGTAAAAAAATTGATGATTGTACGTAAAAGAGAGAAAACGTGTAACGTATCCTTACATATTCATAACGTTTCTTCCTCTCTCACATCGAATCCTCAATCATCGAGTGTAATTATTTCGACGTTATCCTTCACTGGCTTGTCCATTTTTTTCGAGGAACTACTACTGGAAGTATTACCGGGCTTTGTTCTTGGCAGTTCGAATACCGTCATACAATCTGAACTTCCAGGTCTAAGCGTTTCCGGTATTTTTTGCGGCAACACGCTGAGCGAGGATGGAACGTTCTTTGAAAAATCTATGCTCGGTTTCATTTGACTTTTTTGTTGAGGAATTATCTCCAAGTGGGAATGTTGTTGCAATTGCGTCAACATTGACAGAGCCTCGACCGAATTTGCCTGAGATAACGGGTTTGGCAACGAAATCGGTGCGTCCCCGTGTGACTTTACTTTGGTAGAGGGCTTCCTGTAGCCGGGTTGCTTCGAACCTTGTCCTTTCGGAGCGGACGGTGCAATGGCGCTTACGGAAATGCCGCTCAATTCGGGCGGTAAAAAGGCCGCCTGAGAAGACATCGACGGAACACCCGACATGCTGCTTATCAGGCTTTGAAAGTTGTTCGGCATCGACGGAACGACTTTAGGGGGTTTTTGCTTTCTTGGTAAATTGGTGTGCAGATTTGGCGGTAACTGTGGACGTTGAGGTTGTTTCTTTGACAGTAATTTATGCTGCAGCGACGTGCCCGACCGCGATGACGGTAAATTCATAGGTATAGATTGTTTCAGATTTAAAGAGGGGCCAGACATGGCTGAGTGCGCGACTTGCGGGATAGCGTTCGTCGAGCTGCTACTCTTCAAGGGCGAATGCGAAAGTGAAGAATTATGCGCCGGTTGTGGTTCGGTCAAAGATTTTGATACTCGAATTTGCGGTGCCGTCATTTGTTTCGGTGGCACGGTCTTAACTTGCTGAATGACAGACGGTTTCAGGAGAGAAACCTGAGTCGTCGGTGGGAGCGAAATGGTTTTCGATGCTTGCGACATTTGAATGGCCTTCGAACCGTGTTGAGGATCATTGTGCGAAGTTTGCTTAGACACTTTCTGCTTGTGTCCGGCAGGAGCACTAACGGGCGTGATGGATATATTGGGTCTCTCTTTTGTCGTGGACGTCGTCGTCGTTACTTTTGACGTTGCTTGATGATACGTCGGCGTTGGTCGCGAGGTTGTTGCGGTGGAATTGCTCAGGCTCAGCAGCTGTTGGACCGTCAGATTTCCCAAGCTGTTCAAATTACTCAGATGTCCCATGCTGGTGGGTACATTGGCACCGGTACCAGCTGTACTTATCGTCGGAACGTTGCTGATATTAGATAAGCTCGTGGGAGCAGTACCCAGACCGGTGGCCAAATTCGTCATAGCCGACAAATTGCTCTGATATTGCCTCAAAATATCTTGATAACTCTGATTCAAGTACATGGCTGACAACGAATCCATCATGTTCCCACCTAAACCGCTGACTAACATAGCCGAGAGCATGTTCGGATCGGTCACTGGATTCATAAAGTAAGGATTCATGAGCGAGCGATTTCCCGATGCCCCGAGGTAGTTCGAAAAACCGCCCTTAGGATTAAATTGATTCATCAAGTTGCTGCTTTGTTGCATCGCTTGAAAGTATTTGTTAACGTTGGGGGGTCGTCCTCTCGGTCGTCCGGTTGGATTAGACGTCTTGTACGGCTTGCGTACGTGAGCGGTCTGTGGAGATGTTGGTACAGCTGGGATTGGCGGTACCGTTACCTGTAACAGCGAGAAGAAAAAAATTAGTATCGCGTTGATCATATTACTTCCCTCCCGTAATGCGATAGATTGCGTTTCCTCGGGAAGCACATCGTACCGGACTCGAGGCGGTGAGAGGATTTTGCACGTTAGAATTTTGATTGGAACCAGACGTCGCAGCATTCTTATTCGCGACGGTTTGCTGCTGGCAGCTTTTTACAGCGATGTCCAAAACATTACCCTCTATATCCTGCAACGTTACATACAACTTTATCGTCGGTTCTTCATTAAGCTCGCGCTCACGGTGTCTAACGAAATTCGAAAGTAATATTCCTCGACATTTAGCAGACTTTTCAGTCCGAAATGTGCAACACGTCGCCCATGAATCTCATAGATATGTACATAGATATCCGATAGTGCAAAACTATGTCCTTATATTATATTATGTATTCGCTAGACACCGCGTGACGCTGCACACATTCGAGCGTGCATTTGTGTAGACTGCAACAGGCTAACCTTATTTCCCGTGTACGCTTTATACGTATCAATTAACAGGGTCGAAAATGTTTGTACAGTTGGTTCTTTGCCTTGAAAGTGCTTTTGCACTTGTTGATATATCTTGTAAACGTCAAGGAGCACCTGCGTCCTTGAGTCTGTTTTAGCGAGATGCGTGCTCTCTGTGGTACTCGGCGATCCCATAGATTGAATCCTCATTCGCAATGATTGCAAACAGAGGGTCAATGCTTGGCGCGACAGTTGTTCCCTCTCAGAGTCTCGTAGATATTTTCTAACAAAGAAACGGCAGAGGCTGATGACCGCGTACATGTTTCACATGATGAAGGGAAGGAGAGAGCAATGATCCCCCAATAAATCGATTCAGTTTTGAGGAAACTCACTTGTCCGGATCCGGTATCTTACGTAGTTGTATGCAAAGTTCCATTAGCATTCTGCTATCAACGGTTTCCTTCAAAACATGCATAAGCAATGTCACGCATCTGGACATATGTGAGGCAAAGCTTCCGGGTCTATCAATTTCACTAGTAGGAATACGCCATACACCCTGAAACGTTTAAAGCCGTGCAGCCTTCGACTTTTGTGAACATCGCGAAAGCGGATGGAAATCGTCGAGGATTGTGCAACATTTAAAGACTTAATATTTCGAAACCCTTATCAAATCAGAATATATCGTAGCTAACGAGGGGAAAAAATAAAATATAATATAAAGAATAATAAAGGGTAATAAGACGCAAGTAACGTGTACGAAGTATTCGCATCGGATTCTGAAGAAATTTAACAGTTCGTTGATTGCTAATTCGTTTACAAGAAAATTCACGCTTCGTTATAAGTATGCATTTTCTGCGCGTTTGTTATGCAGTCATACGACATTAATTTTCATCAAGATCAGGGATTGATACTTTTTAGCAATTCCTATTTTAATTGAAAAAATTACAGTCGACGTGCGTCATCAGTTAAAGTTTGCCAAATGTCATTATGAATTAATATAAGCTATCACTGTTACGAGCTCGAAATGTGGTACTTAAACTCGTGTACATAAACTGAATATTCCATTTCGTCCGAAGAACCGTCGAAATCACAAGATAATCCGTATACCGAATATGCCGTTCGACGGTGTGACAGTGTTGTGCATACTTTCAATTTATTGCAGGTTAATAGAGTTTCTCTTTAATTTTATCAGTATATATATGATACGTTGGAAGAGAAGGCATTCGTTTAAAAATATATTTGCAAACGTGCTACGAAGTGTAAGGCTTTAGCGCCATTCACACCTTCAAACTAGAGAGTATCTATTTCTTTTTGTCATGTCGCCTCGCATTAAACTCTCGTGTTATACCTTTTCATGAAAAAGTTTAACAACGGGAGCACTTCAAAGATCCAAATATCCGAGAAAAGCACACAAGCTAATAATAGATACAGATGCTGGAGGAGACGACGCTGGAGCTATTTTGCTGATACTAAAATCTATGCCACGGACAAACGATGCTACGGGAGTGTTGGCTATAACTTGCTCCTACGGGAATACCGAACTGGATATAGCGACAAAGAACGTGATGAAGATTCTGACGTTTGCCAACAGGACTGACGTGAGTGTCGATACTGCCGTAGGCACGGTGAGATGTACAGTAGAAATGAATAATATTATTGTAAAAAACTCTACAGATTCCAGTATACAAGGGCTCGAAGAAGCCCCTTATGCGCAATTATACTTCCGACCATTACTTCGGCACGGACGGTTTTGGCGATTTTGAATTCTATGGAGGTATTAAGGCACAGGTTGATGATACCATACATGCGTCCTTGGCGATGATACAAATGGTTCGAAAATACCCAGGTAACGCCAATGATCGAATTCATTCTTCGTTATTTTGAATGAAGTGATGACTATTAACAAATGAACAGGAGAAGTGAACATTTTGACCCTTGGCCCATTGACAAATGTAGCCTTATCAATGCAATTGGACCCTACGTTTGCGCAAAATGTGAGGCAATTTTTCATAATGGGTTCGAGTGTCGCGGGTGTTGGAAATAAGAGTCCCAACGTGGAATATAATTTCGGCACCGATCCGGAGAGTAATTTTATCGTATTAAGCTCGTTAAAGAAACCGTGCATCCTTTATCCGTGGGAAACAACACTGAGACCTGGCATAACGAAGGTAAATACCGCGTTTTAACTGACAGTTATTTCTCATATCTGCACAAATAATTAAAATTAGAATGCAGAAATATTAATCGTACGTTGTACTTTGCGCAGAAGTGGCGTAAGACGGTTCTCGGTAGTAAGGAGTCTGAAACAATCCGCTTTCTTAATCAAGTGGAGAGAATAAGTCTCGAGCAGCCTGATCCGTTTTGGTCTGCGACAGACATAATGATCGCAGCGGTCATGTTGTCGCCGTCCCTCGTAACTAAAGCAATATTAGTCAATGTCGAAGCAGTGTATGATGGAAAAGCAGAAGGATCGGTACTTGTGGATTATACACATATCACTAATAAACTCCCAAATTCTGTGATAATACTGTCAATTGACGTAACGTCGTTCAAAAATATGCTGCTTCAATACTTGGCTTAACACAATTCCAAAACGGCGTAAATCTACGACATTTTAAACGGTGGGACGACGCCTTGTATAATTCGATTATACATACATAATTATATGTATAATGCAACAGCTATCAATAGATAATAAAAGAGTATGTGCAATTAAACTTACGTTAAAGAAGTTGGTACCTTTTCTGTCGGCAAACAAACCCGCAAACGATTGGTCCGGATAGAATTGGCAATTGTACGTTCCCAGCAAGAGATCTCTACATTTTCCAGTATCCTTTGTGGTCTTGTTATTGTAGAAAAAGTGACACAAACGGTAAAGGGATTTGTAGTGTTCGGGAAATCGTAAAACGCATTGTTCCAAGCCAGCTATGCAATAGGCAATCAACGTTGCTACTTCTTCTTCCGATATGTGCTCCTCTGTACCGAATAGAAATAAGATTTCGTTCATACAGGCGCAGGTGTAATTTAAAATACAAATACCGATATTGCCTTTATTTTACTCCTCTCAAATTGCTTACCTTTCTCTACAACCGACGACTCCTTTTTCTTCTTATCCACGTCACTATCGGATTCGCTATCGCTGTCGCTGGAGCTATCGCTATCGGAACTGTCTTCGCTGCTGCTGGAATCGTCGCTGCTACTGGAACTAGAATTATTCGTCTCCGTTGTGGTAGTTGTTTGCGTCGTGGTTGTGCTTTCCTGCGATCCTCTGCGACTTAGAGTCACTTCTTCTTTCACGGTAACCACCGGTGCTTTTTTCTTCTCTTCCAATTTCTCTTTAGACTCCTTGTCCTGTCGAAGAGCGTAAAAGAGGAAACTGACGTCTTTACGCGATCGACGAGGAATATGCTTCGAACGACGATTATTCACGTACCTGCATTTGTATATCATCATTCTGTAACCACTTCCCGTCAGACTTTCGCGTATCCTCGTCGTCTGGAAGTGACTGTTGATCTCCCTCTTGGCTTATTTCCATGGCTTGCTTCATTAGCACATCCATCAAGTCCTGTATATTCTCACCCTTGATGATGGGATTCAATGGTTCGTCGTTACCCCGCATCGCGCCTGCTACGTTAGCTCGCGATCCTTCGGTCTGTTCTTGCGAACGTTCCCCGGTAGTACTCTCTGGCATCTCCTTCTTTATCACCTTTTCCGTTGTGCATCGTTGATCATTTTCCTCGCCAGATAAGACCACATCTTCGACCGTTTCTTCTCTTCGCGTCACCATCTCGCAAACCTTGGTGATCAAGTCGTCTATCAAGGCTACGACGTCCTGCATCAATTGCAAGTGCGAAATGCTGCCCAACTTAATTTTCTTCGTAGTTTCGAAACAAGATTCTTCGCGAGATCGTTTCCGATTCTCGGCTTTCGTTTGGTCCATCGATCTACCAGATTCCGTCCTCTCGCTCGCCTTATCGATGATTTCAACTTCCTCTATACTGTTCGACCTTTGCTGTATCGTCACGATATTTTTGCCCGTTCCAAGGACAGCCTCGGAGTCTTTAAACACATGTCTAGTATCTGAATCCGAGCTGTCCTCTTTCTTTCTGTCATTGAGCTTCGATTGATATTTCATGAACGGACCCTCGGAACAGTCTTTTAAATATTGCTGAAATAGCAGTCCCAACGATTTTTTTAAAGGTTTACCTTCGTGTTGTTCAAGATATTTCAAGATACTCGCATGAATTCGATAGTGAACCTCCAGGGCTTCGATGGAAAGATTTTGCGGGTTTTTGTACATAATTTTGCGTGGGTAACACGCGTTATTTTCATAGAGCAACTGACTAGCCTGAAAATAGACGAAAAGGCGTGTAGAGGCTAGCGTGATGCAAAAACACTCGCATCAACGAACAATCGGACTACCGACCTTGGCGTAATGCTCCAAGAAGACAGGCGGATCCTCGTTCTTCTTCTCAGCTATTTTAGCGAGCATATAATGATGCAACCACCTTTCGTCTTGAATTTCTGGAGAGTCGTCGATACCCTGACACGCCAAAAACACTCTGTTGGCGGATAAGAAGCAATGGGCAGCGACCTCCAACATATCCTCTTTCCTCGTTTCCAAAACTTCGAATCTTTCCATGCTCAGAGTATCGGTTTCTTGTTTGAGCAAACGAGAGCAAAAAGAGTGCACCATGTAAACGAAACTTCCGTATTCGATCCAAACCAACGAATGACCGGGTGCCAGTTCAACCGCGCGCTGATAGCTGCATTGGGCAATTTTGGCTTTTCCAAGAAATATATTCCCGTTCCTAAACGAGAAGAACGCGAGTCAAATTCGAGACGCGTGCGTCATTGGCATAACGATCGTAAAAGAGTGAAAGAAGGAAAAGCGAGCGGGAAGACGTACTTACTTGAATTTCTGACAACTGTTTAACCAGGTCTCCATCTGTGTACCCGTCGCCATGGCGTGCCCGGCCCACGAGTTCAATCTCGTCGGATGTAGACAAAGGTCGAGCAGATAATATCGGATTGCGTGAGACCACTTGTTATTCTTGAAATAAAAATCCGCGAGTAAATAATATATCGACGATATCTGATGAGGTAAAGGCTTCTTCACGCTGGGCATTTTTTCTCTGTCGCCGACTATGTACGTCGTCATTTCATCGGCTATCAAAGCCGGATCGCTTTCCGATGGTACCAACTTGGTTATTCGTTTGAACAAAACTTCCGTCTCTATGCTGATCGAAGCTGTTCTCGGCGATTCGATGTCCGGCAAATCATCTGGCTGGTAAAAAGCATACAGCAGTTGCGCGCCGTCCCACGTCAATTCCATCTGCGGCACGCCATGATCCTCGAGGTATTTTGGCTTGCTCTTGTTCTGCTTGTTAGGATGGCCGTACAAACAGAAGAACACCTGTTCCACGAATTTCGTCAGCTTTCCTTTTACTGACGCCAATTGAGGCGCCTTTAGCTTGGGTACGATCAGATTGGTCATGTAAAACAGGAGCTTCGCTTCGTTCATACAGCACCAGGAATGGCGACCTATAAACTCATGCGCGGTAAATAAGATCATGAGTGACGGTGGAATGTCGTCGTCTTCATCGTCCGACTCCGAGTTCTGAACATTGTGCACTTTGCTGTTCAATGGCGATACCGATTTCGCGCGCTCCTTGTCTTCCTCGCTAATGAAAAGTAAATGACTTTGACCGAATCTTTCGTAGAAAGGTGCATGAAAGAGTGGAAGATACGCGAGTATCACTCGAGTTTGTTGTCATCTTGAACTTACTATTGCAAGATGTAGTGTAACAAGATCCATGGAAGAACAGTTTCCAGAGGCATTTCCAAAGGATTCTCCGGTACGTCCAACTGATGACAAACTATATGGACCAAGTTCTGGACCAATCGTGAGAGACGCGCCTCTGGTAAATATTTCACTAGAACGAAAGGGCGAAAGACTGATAACTAAAAACTGCGTGAAACTAGTTCCGGATACGCGTGGACCTTCTTGTGGAACTCAATTTTAGTACGAAAAAGAAATGATTCGACCACGCGTCTCACCTATGAAAGCGCTCACTTCCGTGGTACAAGTGTCCAGTTTTTCGAGAGAATTTAAGATAGAATCCTTCCATTTCTTTTGTTCAACTTCGTCAGTGGCGTTCAAATAATTTTGCCAAGCTTCGTTAAGGCACGCTTCTGCCCAAACGTAACAGTCCTGAAGAGCGGTTCACTTTTATTTTAATTGCGTTAATTCGTAATACACTGTGCGCGCATCTTCCTTCCATTTTTTTTAAATCCATACATCTCGATGTATACGAAATAAAATACCTCGTACTGTTGAAGCTCCCACAAGCTCTCGAGCAATATTGCGAGCTGTTCGCTGCGATCTATTATCACGTCCTCGTTAATCATAATTTTTTGTTTCTGTTTTGCAAATTTAAAAGTGTCTTGTAGAATGCAAGAGAGCTCGGCAAACTTCTTTTCTTCGTATAATTTCTGTACTTGAGCAAGCTTTCGTCCTCTAAATGAAGATAAACGATATCCGTGAAATGAAGCAATAACTAAATCTGTCGTGTAAATTAATTTCAACCCCGAAATTAATAATTGATACCTTTGTATCGATGTCAGCATTTTCTGCACCACTCGAATGCTTATGCGAGAATTGTATTTGCAATTTGAAAGCTTGAGAAACACATTTTCACCTCTATGTTGTAATTCTTTCAAGTGACGCAACAACTGGAAATCACAGTTTTCTCATGTTGAAGTCAACGCTAATGTTACAGCAAAGAAATAAACGTATAAATCAACGAATGACATCGATTTCTCACCAACTCCAGGGTTTCGATAACAACGTCTGTGTCCCCTTGGCATATAAATATATTTGCCTTCAACCACAAGACTCGCAGTAGGAAGATGATGTAATGCTCATTAAAAAGATCATCCCTCACACTAACAAATATAATTTGTCCTAATTCTTCCGAGGGCATGCCAGTGCTTAGCTTATCGACACTGAAGAGTAAACGCAAGACATTAATAATGCGCGACGACGAATGACAAGATTCGTTCGTTCGCGTGGTCAAACTTACGTGGATTTCGGCAAAGAAGCCGGTTTATTGTCCAGCCAGCGATCCGTATGAAGTTCACCAAATAATAACGTCATTTCCGCGTCCAATTTTAACAGATTATCGTCCGTATCCTCGCCAAATGGTGAGGGATGAGGAATATGCTCCCTGTACATAATAGTAAAATGTACTGTAAGAGCTCAGTGCGATAACCCCGCAATTAGTATTTGCAAATCACGCGACATCGCCTGCGCCGCGGTATTTTCCATACCTCGTATACTTGTACGTCCGCAGGTATATTTCTGACATCCCTTCCGGCCACTCGTGATTCCATTTGCTGCACAAGAATTCCGTAAACTTGGCAATGATGACCATTAAATTACTCTTGCCGGTATGTTCGTTGATAAACGCTTCGACGTCTACCCTTTCTCGCTCGGTACCGAAATACGTATCCACGCGTTCACTGCAATATTGCATTCTTTATTGACGTACGTTCTACAACATAATTGCGCGGTTTCACCTTGGGACCACGCATTAATTTCACAAGCGCCAATGTTCTACCTGACTTCAGGACTGGGAGATTTCGAGCTCTCGGAACTTTTGGTACCCTCTGTATTGCCGTTATTTTCCCGATTGGCAAATAATTGATACAGATCCATCGTGTCCATGGAATCCTCCATACACTTCGATTGATCTTCCTTCGTCAATTTGACAGTGTCGGGTCTAAACAACGAGTAATTGGAATCAATCGTATCTCTTGAGAATTATTGATGGTCGTGTAGAGATACACAAATTCAACTCTGAAACTGAACACTTACAACAAGCTACTGGGAAATAGTCTCTTAAGCGTTTCTTCCAATTGAACGTCATCTTTCTCCGGCTCTCGCTTATTAGAACTTCGAACCCGCGCAGAACGCCTCATACTACTACTGCTCCAAGCCCACTGCTGTAAAAAGCATAGAGAACTTCTTCGTCGTTTCTTCACCTTCTGTCCTTCCTCCTTCCCCTCTGTCTTATCATTCGATTTGTCTTCCACCTTGGAAGTCTTGTCGTCGGACTTTTCGCTCAGCTTTTCAATGACTTTATCGTTAGACTTGTCGTTAGGTTTGTCACTTGATTTATCGCCAATACCCTCCACCTCGTGAAACTTAGCCTCGTCACTAGCTTCTCCCCGCGTCTTATCGATCTGCGACCTTTCCAACTCTATAACTGTCTTCAGTATTTCCGGCTCTTCGAATTCAGCCTGCTTCTCGGAATTCTGTTCCTCGTACTGCAAAATGTCTGAATCCGATATTCGCAAGGGATCTTCGTTTTCTATTATTTGTACATCACTCGAGCTCGACTTTCCTTCCTCTTCTATTTCGACTTCCATTCCCGTGTCCAAATTATTACAAAAATCTTCATTATCGAGAACGTCGTTATCGTCTTCTTCGACTTTAGACGTCATCTCTTTCTCCCGATCTTCCTCCATTTTTACCGTATCGTCTTCCAATTGGATCACATCCATATCGGTCTCCCCTTTATCGTTACTTTCTTCCGAGATAGCTTCCATGGGACTTTCCGCGGGTGCAAGCAGTTCCACTTTGATACGGCTGACAAAATTCAAACAGTTAACATCGATGTATTCGTGCATATCAATCAAACTTTTGCCTAATTCGTGCCAAGAGTATTTGGTGAGCGGTCTCCTTAATACCAAGTCTGGCAACGGTTTCGCGCTGAATTCCGATTTACACGCCTCAGCCCATTTCTCGCCGACTTCCCTTGCCTCTGTCAACAGCTTGTCGCCGATCACACGGTCGTACTCGGTATCCAAAGGAGGATCCAAAGCCCAATCGCTATTGTACAATTTGTAGCATTCTTCAAAACAAGGAATACTTTTATAGATCTTATCCCGGAAAGCCAAACCCTTGATATAACTAGAATCGCGTTCCAATGCCATGGAAATGTACAACAGGCAATTCATATAATCGGGAACAGCGTACAAAGCAGTTACTATGCTGTCCAAACACGGCCAATGATTTGGATTGCACTTTAAGCCTTGCTTGAAGGATGAGCAAGCCAATTCTAAATTGGACGTCTTCATAGCTAATATACCTAATCTGTACCATAGGGTTACATCGGTATCGTCTAAATGGGAAGCTTCCCAGTAATTGTCTATCGCTTCGTCGTAATTCTCCAATTGCGCCTGAATAGCACCGATATTTTTTAAACAGGAATACTTCAACGACAACATGGGTCTTGAGCGACCGTCCGGTATCTCCGGCTTTTCGACCTGATCTAATAGTTCAGTCTCCAAGAGGTCTTTGAATATATTTAAAGCGTCTTTCTTCCTATCTTGTTTTAGTACTTCCAAAGCCCTATTATATTCAGTCAAGGCAATTTGTTCCTGCAAAAAAAATTGGGACAGTTAGCATCGTCGACGGCTGATCGTAAAAGTATCCTGACAACGAATCGATGGTCGTATTTGGATCGCGCGACGACGGTTAATTGGTGGTTCGAACTGTTTTTTTTTTGTGAAAATGAACTTGTGTTTTGAAAGAGCCCAGAACGGTAGCGAGTGTCCTTCGAAAACAACGCCGTCGCAGGTTATGTTTGGAAGTGGATGAACAACGTAGACCGAGCTTGCCTGCGCTTCCTTCGTAATCGTAGGTACATCCTCCTCCTCGCTTTCCTCACTCCGGTCTTCATTTAGGGCCGATATCTTGATCATTTTCACGATTACTTCAACCGCCACGCGCGTGGGCACACGTCAACAAATCAGCCGGGGATTCTGAATTGTTTCGCCATATGCAGTCACACGGTCTCTAGAATCATCTAGATTCATAAATTACTCGAAAGACTACGCCCTCGCCTACTTTACGTCGAGCCGCTATACGATCGTGTGACAACAATCGATTCTACAATTGATCAACCCACCAATTGTTCGTTTCTTATTAAAAAAAAATAAGTCGATGTTGCGACCCATTGGTACGCGTATCTAGATGAACGCAGGCGCCAGACCGCGGGGACCACGTTCAACGTTATCTTTCGTTATCTGCATGTCGGAGACCTTTGCCTTGATTTATCGCGTAAATACAATGTACATATCAGAGAAACGTAACAAATGCACTGCTGATGATTGCGGTATTATAGATATAAATGACACTTTTTCAACATCAGCACAGTAACTTTTAGATCAGTCGATATTTCATATAAGAAAGCAAAAGATTATGCATATTTTTTGGGGTAAGCATCAGCTTTGTACATAGTACGTACGCCTCGATCGATACCACAATGCCGCGATCTATCCCGTACGAGCATTTACTTACGTTTCTTCAATGTACGTTTAATTTGCTACAAAGCATTTATCCTAATTGGAAAGGTATTAAAATCAAATACACCCGCATTCTTCGATGTTTCCAATTCTTATCTCAATTCGTCGGAAACAGAGTTCCCGCGGGAATAATGCCGAGTACAACGTGCTTAACGTGTACTCTATATGTACATACATATGGCAGTGTAAAATGTCTATTTATAGGTATAGGTATATTCAACGTTATATCGATGACATCGATCGTCGTTGTACTTTGAAATAAACATTTTGTTTGCAACCGTACATTCCGATCGCAATTGGCAATGAATATTTGACAGAATTCTATAAAATAATAACGGACAACGACCGTATGAATGAAAATTATCAGAGCGTGCTGTGTAGTCATCTCTGGCAAATGCATTTCAAATGTTAAACTTAATTTTGCAGGTGGCTGGTTCACCGGAGAAAAACAATCCGTGGATATGACACCCGTTGCCGCTCCTGTAAACGAAACAAATAACAGTGTCATGAGAAGAATCGACGCTATTCATCATGACGCGTATTACGGTCACTGGTTTCACAATGGTTATTAACGGAAGCACAAGTCGTCGTTCTTTGGATATGACATTATACGAGTAATTGCCAGACGTTCGCATATTTTCTAGCGTTTGCAGAAGGCGAGTTGAAGGAGCATTATTGGGCAGCGTCGTTCCTGCTACCTCTAGGCTCGATATTAGTACTGGCAATGGTAGTGCTACTCATGGTAGGTTTAATCGCGCGATAGCCAGGATGTCTGTATAGAAGCGAACAAATTTGAATCGTGAAATATTATCAAATTCGTTTAATCGAAACGAAGTCGAATCGACTGACACGATACGTTAATATTCCAGATACTGTTCAAAAGATGTCCGTACATGATAGCCGCTATCGTCGCAGGAATACTCGGCACCATCATTTTATTCGTAGTTCTCATGTCCATCAACGATAAGCCTACATACGTCTGATGTTTGCAATGTAATCGATGCGCGCAAGATCGCCAATTCTATTCGATACCGAGTCGCGACAAATACTTACCGCTAGCACTTCTTGCTGCTCATTTTGACTCTGATCATATCCTCCGAGACACGGATCACCGTTGCAAAGTAATGGTCGAGAGTCTCCCGCAGCAGTTCGTAACTCTAGAGGGTAGTCAATATTACACGAATTGTCATTCGTTAAAGTGAAATAAAATGTACAGCTTTTTATACTGAATGTGCGTGAATCTAAAAATTGTCTTTGCATTGTTTCCCTTACCTCGATGTATGTACGATCTTCGTTACTGGCATGTTTTAACTCTAATAATAGGAGCTCAACCGTGTTGTGCGGTAACCAGGTTGCCGGAGCTATAGCCACCAACGGTGTCTTCAATCCAAAGTATTCTCCGCCCGTTCCTAACACCGCTTTAATGTAGTCTACAGCCAATTCCGTTGCCTCCAAAAGTCGACCGTTGTTCAAGATGAGTCGCAAAAGTTCCGCGGCATTTCGTTTCTGTCGGACACATTGTTGGTAGTATCGAACAGTTTGGTATTCGTCGGCCAAGAAGAAGAATCTTTCTTGGTACATCGCAAAATTTACCTTGTAAGACGATAACAACCATTGCGGTAGGAATGCGCCGTGATGCAGGAGCTTCCTTGCTACTCCTTTGTGTAGTTCGCTGCTTTGATCACCCTCGTGCTTCAACGTTAGATGCTCGAGTAGTCTCCAGGAAATGTTTGCAACGTTCGAATCCGACACACTTATATCTGAAACAAGGCACAGTACTTATTTTCGATAAGTACATTACGCACGGTGTCTAATGAAGTCTGAAACTTTGAACTTTCAGATTTTTCACAATTGCTGGACATTGTACAACGTCTGAATGTGCGCTTGGAAGTAACGATTCAATAAAATGATTACCAAAGATATCGTTTTGAATGAGCCAATCCCACGCGTTAAGATCTTCGTTCTGACCGAGTCTCACGCATTGCGATGCCAAACTTTCGAGAACCGAACTCTTGCCGATGTTAAACTGATCGCACAAATGCAAAGCTGTAGTGTACAAGCCCACACTTGATAAAACGGCAATCAGTTCGGATGGACCTTTAAATGATATCACGCTTTCATTAGGCGTTATTTTTATAGTCTAAGAATCAATCGATCTCGTCAAATGCAGAGAAAGAAAAGACGCTTACGACGACCCACATACGACTCACCGGCTTGTGCAACCGTGTGCAATTCGGAATTGAGTTTCGACAACTTTAGTCTCGCTTCCACCATGTAATATTCCTTCCTGATATCTTTCAATTCTAAAACTTCCACTTGCTTCTTCACCTTGTAATGCAACACCTCTCTTCCATCTATGCTCCTCTTTTTCTTTGGGTTCACATCGTCGGGATGGTCCTGATCTATAACCGGTCTCACGATCCACCTATACTTTTCGTTAACCAGATGCAGAGCGTTGATGCAAGCCAACAGACATTTGGATTGCTTGGATATGATCTCGGAAGAGTGGGACTCTTGGCTCAAACGCATCGCTTGCTCGTACATTACCGAAGCGGCTGCAAATAGAGAAGTACCATGGACAATAGTTGCTAGCAACGATAGTCGTTACCACACGAATTCTCTTACCTTTTCTAACGTTTCCTTTGTTAATGTGAAAGCTATAGAGGAAATTGTAATAATTATTTTCCATGAGATCCGCGCTCCTCGCTCTTCCTTCGACAATTCTCTCGAGATCCTCGTACATATTGACGTACGGAAACGAGACCAAATCAATCAGTTTCTTTCGCTCGAACAACGTTGCCACCAACTGTCTCAGACAGTCGACTCTGCGCGCTGCGTCTGGATTCGAGCTTAAGCAATGATAGGCTTCCGTGTGATGACCCAGATTCAAGTGTTGCACGAAAACTATAGAGTGAAGCGTCGGTAAATTCGGATCGTCTCTCTCGGCCACAGTTATAGCGGTTTCGGCCAATTCGATGATGCAGTCCGATGCGTTATGCTGTTCAAACAACTTGATGATTTTGAGATAGTAATGAACTAAAGCATTACTTTCCGACGTAACGTCGGAGTCCAATATAGTGTCGGCTAAGAAGGCATCCGTTAGGACGCCGTTGGACGCCCTGAGAAACTGATCGCATGCTTTCTGCGCGTCGCCCATTTCTAGCAGAGCAACCGCGAGAATGAATTTTCTCGACGCGCTATTCCACTCGCACCACGTGCTGAGAAGGCGAACGTACTCTTGAACCAGCAAGTATTGACAACTCGAGAGCAACCATTCAGGAAAAATGAAGTGTCCTGATATAGGCCACCTTTTTTCACATTTATAAAGAGTTAAGGAATTGTTGGTTAAAAGTTCCAAATGCGCGCACAAAAATACGTTGACAAATTATTTGCGTTACATTAAAAAGGATACACAAGTTGAGCTATAAGAGTTATATGGGTCAACATGCCGTCGTGCCACGGAATTAGCGTAGATGTGTCGGAATTTGTACGAGCCATCAAAATGCGCGCGTGTTTCGCCCCTCCGTTTTGTACGAACAGTTCGAGGAGAGACAAAGACCTTTGCTGTCTGTGCATGATATTTGCTCTGGAATCGGCAAGCTTCAGCAATGCGAGCCGCTGAATACTGTTTTCCCTGAAAATGGCGCGAAATCGGTATATGTAGATACATATAGTCGCTTCGCAAAAGAACTTTCAAACGAATAATGTCCCGTAAAAGTAGATGCTCCTTACAGTAAAGTCTGCGAAGGAGCGCAGGCAGTAGTAGATTCGCATATCCATTTAACGGCGTGATATGCCTGAGTCAGTACAACCGTCCTTGGTGCCAATGACGATCTTATGGAATGCATCGACCGCGCGTCAAAAATCTCTGGCCGCATAAGCACTATTTGTTGCAGGACCAATAAGTCTCTGCAGATTGAAAATCGTAGCAGGGTGATTTGCGTCACGGACTCGGACACGACGGAGATGCCCAGTTGGCTGCCGAACAAATGACTGATGCTGACGAACATTCGGGAGGCTTCGTGATCCTCACCCAGCTGTAATTTATTCGGTTGGCCTAAATCGTACGTTAACGCTTCCAAAAGCATAGCCATGGCACTTGATATATCTTTAACATTTTCCAACTTGTGATACAACTCCTTTTGGAAGTCGAAATCCGACAACTGTAAAGAATAGAGGAAATGAGCTCGCGTTCGCACGACTACCCGAAGACATTGGAGAATATGCCAGACGGCGATAACCCTTACAGGATCCTCCGGCTCCAACGCCAGCTTCGAGAGTAGATCGTCGACAACGATATCTGGACTTCGCAAATGATAGAGCTCCCTCTCGATACCAGTCTTCGATTCTTCCGACAATTGCTCCTCCAACATCACCAACGCGGACACGAGGGCGACTAAATCCTGACATATGTCCTCGTCTTGAGATAATACCGGCGTCGTTTTGAATCGAGACACGTACGCCTTTTCGTTACAAAGCATCAAATGTTCCAAAGCTTCCATAGGTCGCAATACCGAGAACGACGACTTTTTGAGCAAGATGGCACCGTAAACGTTTGGCAGCAACAGTATACCGACGGGCTTAGTCCCGCTGACGTGATACTGAATGACACACGAATAGAACTTGGACCAGCAACGATTGGCAATTTCCAAATAATCTTCGTCCGTCAGTTCGTAGTCCATGACTTCGGCTTGAATTTCAGCTTCGACCGCCATACAGACGCGTTCTTTCAAAACGGCTTGGGACAATGTCATATCCGCGATCAAATTAGACCTTCTGTAGATACTGAGGGCTCTCGTGATGTCTGCCAAGGAAAATTGTCCTGGATGAAAAATATAATTGATGTACGCTTGGCGAGGATCTGTGCCAGGTTCGGTAATGATGTAGTCTCGGTCTGGTGACTGTTTCAAAACAGCTGTCTCCCATTCGGAATTGATTTGTGCACTCTTCAGTGGCAAACGGGCATGTGTTACGGCTACGGTATCCATATCGGCTGTACGCCAAACAGCCCACAATCGTGTCCCGGTAAACGAAAAATCCACCAAATGTTGCTGCGCAAAAAAGAAAGGTATACATGACTTGGTGTAAACAGAGTACGTACCTCGTAAGAAATTTATGATAACTCTTAAGCGCTATATTATATATAGCATGCGACGTACGACCCGTTGCGATACGAAAGGATCCATAAATATACGCGCCGTGTATTCTATAATGCTTGAATCGCGTTGAATTGATCCAAACGAATGGAATAAATATGACGGTAAAACTGATAGACAATAGAAGACCTGCGTCCGCGAGTTTCGCCAAATCAATTCGGTTTGCATGAACGAAAAAAACGACTCAAAATCCGCGGATAGGTAATCGAGAGAAGGATAACAATATTTCATGTGCTCGACTTACATTCGGTGCAAAAAGCGTGCACATTCTAACGAATTTGAAAACTCCAACGTCTTGTACTGGTTTTATAATACTGAATTCACAACCCGTGCCATATTTCAAGTATGTTCCCAAGTAAAGTTCGTTGTCGGACGAGTGCAGGACTTTTCTAAGGAGGTGACCATGGGCGCCTTGCGAAGCGACGCGATTATCAATGGCGACATCCGCCACGGCCACGCAATGAGTTTTGTTACAAGACCACATTCGAACGTTGCCCTCGCGGCACAGGGCGAATAAATACGTATCATTTCCGTATGTGTGTATAGCGAGAGCCATAGCTACGTGTCCTTCGCAGCTACGACCTCTAAAGGCGGTGGCAATTCCACTGAGGAAGCGTGGTACGATCGAATCTTGCTTCAGTTCGCTCGAATGAACAAAACCGGTCGCCGTATCGAGACGTAGCAAAAGAATACTTCCAGAGTTATACGCGAGGGCGAACAGTGCCTCTTCTTGCGGAAGAGTGAGCCACGACGCTGCGGCGTGTGGCACCGGTGAATCTGTATAAGATTGAGACACGAAATTTTAAAATACTTTTCCGCGTTTAAAGCTTAATTATAGTAACTATTTCTCACTCGTCGTTCCCGCATTGGTAATAACGTGAAATGTGTGGGGATCTCTAGCAGCTTGTACAGATGCCTCGCTCAGAATGGATTGAGCGCTGAGATCCGGATGAGAGCCCAATAAATGTTCCTGTTAATGAGAGCCGCTTTGAATAGAATTACAAGAGCAAATACCGGTAAATTGAGGTGAAAGTCGAATTTCTTCGTTCGCAATTATTGCATTTAATAAAATTTCTACAATTTTAACCAACCTGTCTGTGTATTTTATCGGGATGCGGAAATGTGAGCTTATGTACGCTGGAAACTGTTACGACCAAGATAACGACGGAATTGACAGTTTCATGAATGGAAATTCCATCTAAAATTGGAGTATCCGTGAACCTGTAACGGACTCTGCAATTTGCAAGATTGACATCTAGGCTGTGCTCCACTAATTCGAGTACATCGTGAGAAATTCGCCAATAAATGAAGCGATTCCTGGTAAAATGTTTCGAGTTATCTCTGTACGAATAACCGCCTGCCCTTTCGGGCACTTTTATATCTTGCAACGTGCTTTGACTTCCACCTAAAAATAAAAGAATTGACGTTAGGCTAAATTGATGTATTATAAAAACTCAGAGGAATTTTGAGTACGTAAACGGGTTTGTTCGCATGGGGTTCGCGTAGGTACTGCTACATTTAATTCAATTATTTCTCGTAATGCTAGTTATTCCGATCTTGACAAAACATTATTGATAAATGCACAATTTATCGTTCGAGTATGTAAAAACTCATTGAATATTCGATAACTTCGGTCCAATCAAATTCGGAGAGGTTAAGTGTACTAACCGGTATTTAAAACAATTTCTTTCCATTTTTCGGGTATCGTCTGATCCGGTACCACTTCCCGGTAACCCAACGGAAATTCTAACATATCCTTATTATTACTTTCAGTGACTGTATATTTATTAATCGAAAGGACATCCGTTACAATATTCTAACAGGTACAGCATTTACAAAGTACTAATGACACTGACTATGTCAAATTTGGCGCGGATCGGTAGTTTTAAAACCCCATTCGATCGGTAAAAATTTGCAGAAAAATTCGTATTCGTCTTGAAAACTAACAATGATCAATCGAAAAAGGACACCTTTATTTTCATATAAAATTTGCAATTAAATCGAATAATCTTTATCTTTATCGTGCTTGCTTGTGAAATTAATCAATTTAGGTATAGTCGCTGCAAGAACCCAGCACACGTGCTACCGGTGTTGTGTACTATAAACACCTCAAAAGCACACAAAATTATAAAAATATCAGAGATACCTAAAACAAACAATATTGCAAATATAACACGTATCAGTAGAATGGAGTAATAGTTGGAGAACGTTATCGATGTTCTATCACTGGCAGAGAGAGAGAGAGAGTTACAGCTGACGGACTGCGATATTCGATTTAACCGCAAAATAACATTGTAATAAATTGGCAATAAATGCGCAAGCTTTTCAAATGGGTAAAAAATGCGTGACAGCATTTTATTTGACGCTAAATATTTTCTTTTCAATTGCCATTGTTTTGTTGAACAAATGGATCTACACGCATATAGGATTTCCAAACGTTACTTTATCAATGATACACTTTATCGTGACCTTCGTCGGATTAATGATCTGTGAAAGACTGGACGTCTTTTGTATAAAGGACGTAGAGCTCAAACAGATGGTCCTAATTGCCATGACGTTTTGCGGATTTGTCGTTTTGACAAATTTAAGTCTGGCGCACAATACCGTCGGCACTTATCAGGTTGCCAAGATACTTACCACACCTTGTGTTATACTGATGCAAATGGTATTTTATAGGAAGTATTTTAGTACTGCCGTTAAACTGACCCTGATCCCGATCACGCTGGGAGTGATTATTAACTTTTACTACGACATACAATTTAATGTTTTGGGAACTTTGTACGCGACATTAGGAATACTCGTCACGTCGCTATATCAAATTGTAGGACAATTTGTCATAAAAAAATCACGATGTACAGCTTTAAAATATCATTAGCGTTTACAAAAATCAAATTTTTTGCAGCTCGTTAATAGAAAGCAGAAAGAATTTCAGATGAATCCGATGCAGCTCTTATACTATCAAGCACCTCTATCCGCTATAATGCTTTTTATGATTATAAACATTGTAGAACCGGTTGGAAAGACTTTTTCCCATAATTGGACGTTACTGGATTTAGTGAGTATTTTTTCAATTAATAATCACCCATGGTTTTTAACCATCACGGCACGTCCGTCAAACGCGATCATTATTACATGGTTCTTTCTTCTTTCAGTTTGTGGTATTCTTATCGAGCGTTGTTGCATTTTGCTTTAACTTAACATCCTACTGGATCATTGGATACGCATCTCCGTTAACGTATCCTTTTCTAATTACGATATTAATGTATAAATCCTCTGTGTGTCGTACATTTAAACTCGTTACACTGAAATTTAAATTTTCCATATGACTCCTCAATTTAACGATTATCAGGTATAACATGGTCGGACACTCGAAATTCTGCCTGTTACTTCTGGGTGGCAGTATTATATTTCACGAATCCCTGACAATGAATCAAGTCATTGGCATTACTCTGACATCGATTGGAATTATACTCTACGCCTTTGTCAAGGTGAGTCTTGCTTTAGAATACTCGTTAGATTATTAGCCAGTAATTAATCAAACTGTTTTCAGATGAAGAGCAACAAAGCCAAGATTTTGCAATCAAAAATGGAAGCAGGAATTGGTTGAATTCGTTTTGGAGCTTTGTAGTTCTGGGGAAAAAAAAAAATTAGATAGTAAACTCTATACAGAATTACAAATCTCCGTGACTTTTAATCAGCGATGGAAGAGTGTAGAAAACTGTAGTCACTGAGAGAATTTCCTAGATTTACAAGCAAATTTAAACTACTGATTTTTAATACATACATACATCTATCTACGTAATATTACCGATTAGAAAGGAAAAGTAGTTTTTCCTTATTTCTCATCGTTTAATGTATTTTCTGTATAATGTAATGCACAATCATGTATAGACACTGAATTAACGAAACTAACACAACTGTAGCTGATGACGGCAATATGTAAACTATTTGAAATATATAAAATTTCACAATGTTCTATAATGGATTAATATTTCACACAGTTTATGTCCTTAATTTGTCAGAGTTTACGTCAAGTAGAATTTGTTTTTATGTTATTCACAAACCATGCAATTCTACTTGTAATTGTGTAAAAATAAAAGAGGGTCTCAAATTCCATAATTTCTCATAAAGTCAATGCATGTTGACGTAGATTTCTGGCGTAAATTCAAGGTACTTTTCCATAGTTTACCGTACAATTTTTTCCCTCCAGGAAAATTGTCGTGCGAATCGGCTATCTTTAATTTAATTTAATTCACGTATAAAAATGTTGTACATATTAGACGTAAGGTCTAATACTTTGATGTATTTTTAATCCGAATAAACCAAAATATACCTACTTAAAGATATTACCGATATTTTCTACTTATTAAGACATTTGATTGAATTAAAAAAAAAAATTTCGATGGCAAAAGGTCAAAGTCGCACCCAGGGCATGGATTGGTGAATATTCACTCAAAGAAATGTAACGTAACGTCGAAATAGCATTTGAATTCATTAGTTTTCATTAGCTTTTCTCCCAGGTGCACCGGACCCACGGTATAATGAAAATTTCTTGTATATATAGAAAATGATACAATTTTTACCACTCATGAGAAAGCAGAATCCATTCTCAAACCATCAAGCCATCAAGAACAAGCCATCTAGCATCATGACAATGAACTACGGCTTTCGATTTTCGAGCGCGTTCCAAACCACATGACAACGTGTGTTTACGAGAATAACAAACCGACTCCGTTTTTTTCCCGTAAAACACTGGAGATTTCTTTTGTGCACAATGAAAATCGAGGAGGTGAAAAGTACCGCTAAAACGCAGAGAATCTCGGCTCATACGCATATCAAAGGTCTGGGTCTCGATGAGAATGGCACCGCCGTTCAAATGGCAGCCGGTCTCGTGGGTCAAGAAATGGCTCGAGAGGTTAGAAAGTTTGATAATACAGATTCTCTCAAAGGGTGTAATTAACACATAGATTTTGTCAAGCCACCGTTATTGTTTATTTCTACCGAATAAAAGAGTTTCGAGTAATTTTCCCTTTCTTTCTCTCTATCCTATTTGTTGCTTTTCCTCTTGTTCGTTCTATAGTGCAGGACTAAAAATTTGTGTGCGCGATAGGTGAAATCGAAGTAAAAATGATATTATTAACGTTCCACTCAATTGCTTTAGGCTGCTGGTGTTGTAGTGGACATGATAAAATCCAAAAAAATGGCTGGTCGTGCGGTGCTATTAGCCGGCCCACCCGGCACGGGAAAAACAGCAATCGCCCTTGCGATTGCTCAAGAGCTTGGAAATAAGGTACCCTTTTGTCCTATGGTGGGATCTGAGGTTTACAGCTCGGAAATAAAGAAGACCGAGGTGCTCATGGAAAATTTTAGAAGGGCCATTGGTTTGAGAATAAAAGAAACGAAAGAGGTCTACGAGGGAGAAGTTACAGAGTTAACGCCAATAGAGACTGAAAATCCCATGGGTGGCTACGGCAAGACAGTGTCCCACGTAGTAATCGGATTGAAAACCGCCAAAGGAACCAAGCAACTGAAATTGGATCCCTCCATTTACGAATCTCTACAAAAAGAAAAAGTTGAGACAGGCGACGTGATATACATCGAAGCGAATAGCGGAGCGGTCAAGAGGCAAGGGAGGAGCGATAATTTCGCCACGGAATTCGACTTGGAAGCGGAGGAGTACGTGCCACTTCCCAAAGGCGACGTGCATAAGAAAAAGGAAGTCATACAGGATGTAACGTTACACGATTTGGACGTCGCCAATGCAAAACCGCAAGGCGGACAGGATATCATGTCTATGATGGGTCAGCTGATGAAGCCTAAGAAGACCGAAATTACCGGTAAGCATTTAATTTCTCACTCCCCACCGTCTCCCTTCCTCTCTAGCTCGAAAACCACGAGGGTGGTTTTTTTGTTGCATAAATTGCGATATACGTTCTCTGTTCACAGACAAACTCCGAAAGGAAATAAATAAAGTGGTAAACAAATACATTGACCAAGGTATCGCAGAATTAGTACCGGGAGTTCTATTCATTGACGAGGTTCACATGCTGGACATCGAAACGTTCACGTACCTTCACAGAGCCTTGGAAAGTGCCATTGCCCCGATTGTAATATTCGCGACGAATCGCGGTCGTTGCGTAATCAGAGGCACTGAAGATATCGTATCGCCGCACGGAATACCCCTTGATTTATTAGACAGGCTACTGATCATAAGGACGCTTCCTTACTCCAGAACGGAAATCGAACAAATAGTAAAATTGCGGGCGTCCACGGAAGGATTGCAAATCGAAGAAGAAGCGTTATCCGCCCTCGGAGAATTGGGCACCAACACCACATTGAGATACGTGGTACAATTATTAACGCCCGCGGCTCTGACGGCGAAAGTCAACGGGAGGCAGATAATAAAGAAGGAAGACGTCGAGGAAGTCGGGGCGCTTTTCCTAGATGCTAAATCATCAGCTAAGATTCTTTCGCAAAACAAAGATAAGTTTATGAAGTAAAGAAAGGGACATTTCGTTGCCCCTCGCAATTCAGTTGACGCTACCTACCTGCGAATGAACTGTTTGCCGCGCGGACTTTAAAGAACGATTGCACGTACCATTAGTTCGGAATAAGATAATATTTAGTATCATGTATAAGTTCACATGGGTGTAATTTGCAACGATACCTATGCAACGATAATTCACTTTTCAACAATAAACTATATTTAAATTATCTCTAATTGCGTTAAAATTGATAATTTTGCATGAAAAAGTATAGCCACCCCTTTTTCCCACATAATATACGATGTCCAGAGAGCGTCAGGAGTTTTCTTCTAAATCTTGGTAAATCGCTGTTTTCACGGTGATGTGAATTTATCATAAGACTTCCAAAGACTCGGTTCATGATGAAATATGTTTTTAATCTCGTCGTGTCGATACACCGTGCGTAATAGACATGATTGGGAAAGGTTTCATAGTCGTTGATAAATAATGCTTAGTGGTATACATAATACACGATGAATGAAGAACATATATGTAGCATACCTATATCACTGTTTCCTCGAACTATGCAAAATAGTTTCTGCAATTTCAGGAATTCTCTGAAAAGATATAAATAATTATCACGTTACCCGCGTTTATATCATTCTACATACAATAGATTTAACACTACAGAGTCGTACAAATTAAAAACGTACGAATGAAATTTGTATGTTGAAAGCAATAGATTTGTTGCCTATAAATCCACTCCATATGTCAGGGTTAACAAAGTTCAAGCTAATCACAAACAAGCGATATGATCGGGTCGTGTCGTCCCACGTGAGTATAAAAACTCTGTTCGTGTTACAGTTTCTTAGATTAGAGCTGTGTCCAGTGAAACGGTACCCGCGGCTTAGTATTCTTCTCATAAAACAATCTTTGTGAAAGCGGCATTGCTACACTGCTTTCTTCCCGGTCGAACATGCACTGTGCTTTTAGAATTTCAAAATGTGCCAAGCTTTTGCGTACGAGAGAGCGCGTAAAATTGCATGTACGAGGATTGGTATTGACCAACGCACGAGAGAGTAATTTGGAGAGACTGCTCCCCGTCAGGGAGGAATTTCAGACCAGGCACATCGGACCTAGGGAATACGAACAAGTGGATATGCTGAATACAATCGGACTAAAAGTAAGCGTTTCTCTGCATTTCAATATCAAATTAGCTTATCGAAATGACTAGATTTTGAAAACAGTACCCCGTGTGCTACATAGGACCCTCGCAGATTTCAAGATAGAAGAGTGAACTCTTAAATTGAAAGCTAGCATTTTGTTTTCTAGACGCTCGAGGAATTAACGGAACGTGCCGTTCCAGCTAATATTCGTTGTACCAAGGATTTCAACCTCGACGACCCAATTAGTGAGTATAAAATTTAAAACTTTTTCCGAATGATTTCAATTATTCACTCGAGTTCTCCAATACTATGCTCGTAAAGTATTCCATAAATCTCGACAAGGCGATAGCAGCGTGTCCGTAGAAAGCATTTTCTTCGCTCTCTTGTTTCAACAGCGCGTTAAAAGAGAGATAATAATATTCTCTACCGAACGTGACTCGAGTCACGAGACATTCGAAAGCAATAAGCGTGGACTGCACGATAACCCTTGTAGATGAAAATATGAAGGAATAAAAATAGTCAATACGACTGAGAATCTGGGAAAAGATGTTCGTATACGCACTGCCTTTTTGCGTAAATTTTCACAATTTATTTATCCTTTCACCAAGAGCTTACCGCCCGAAGCATCATTCCTACTATATGTATATGAAACGCGTATTTACAGCGGGGACTGATCTATGCAAGAGCAGTTTTTGTACATTTCCTACCGATAGCGTCCGCACGTGAGGTCACGTTAAGAGACACGTGATTCATTTCAGTGTTAAAAAAGCAATTCACGACTGATAATATTCTATCGTAAATAAAGAGCCTAATCTCGAGTCGGCGGTCAATCTCGGCTATGCAAACGTATGTGTTCACGTGATCGCTCTATACGACGGAAAATTAATTTTGCGCTCTTTCGATATAACGTGCCTTTCGCGCGCGCGTTTGCGATAAAATTACTTAACGATCTTGCATCCGCTTAAGCTAGCGAGCAAAAGAATTCGCTTTATGTACAATGCATACCTTTTCAGCGGAGTTTGAGCTGATGAAAAGAATAAGAGAAATTTCCGAGAAGAACGAAATCTGGCGTTCCTATATCGGCATGGGATATCATAATTGCTGCGTACCACACACTATCGTGCGAAATATTTTCGAAAATCCAGGCTGGTATGTGTGTGTGGATGAGAGATATATCATTTTCGGGTAGAATATTCTCTAGGTTTCTCTGTACGGGAATGAAACGCTTGAGTGTTATGATTTTCTCTCAACAGGACAACACAGTATACGCCGTATCAACCGGAAATCTCACAAGGCAGATTGGAAGGTCTAATTAATTATCAGACAATGATTTGCGATCTCACCGGAATGGAAGTAGCGAATGCTTCCCTTTTGGACGAGGGAACGGCGGCTGCAGAGGCCCTGGCCCTGGCGTACCGTCAAAACCGACGAAAAAAGTTATTCGTATCCGACAAAGTGCATCCTCAGACGATCAGTGTCATTGCTACGAGGGCTACTTCCCTTGGATTAACGCTCGAAGTCGGAGACATCTTTGACTTCAAGACGGGGGCCTCGGATACAGCTGGAGTCCTGATTCAATATCCCGATACAACTGGAAGCATTTATGATTTCACCGAACTAGTAGAAAAAGTTCATTCCGATGGTGTGAGCATTTGTCTTAAGCGTTTCAAAGCACAACGGCGATTCAACTGATCCGATTACATTGCGTCATTTATAATATCACGAAAAAAAACGTTTGCCTTTCGCTAGGTTCTCGTTTGCGTCGCTGCGGATTTGTTATCCCTGGCTATATTGCAACCGCCCAGCAGTTTCTCCGCGGATATATGCATTGGAACTAGTCAACGTTTCGGCGTTCCCCTGGGATACGGCGGTCCGCACGCGGGATTCTTTGCCTGTCGCCAAAAGCTGGTGCGTTTGATGCCAGGCAGAATGATCGGGGTGACCAGAGACGCGAATGGACAAGACGCGTATCGGTTGGCTCTGCAAACTCGCGAACAGCACATCAGACGGGATAAAGCCACGAGCAACATTTGTACCGCGCAAGCTTTACTGGCGAACATGTCTTCGATGTACGCCGTTTATCACGGACCTCGGGGGATAAAAGAAATTGCCGAGAGGGTTCACAATTTGACTCTGATTCTCGCGAAAGCTCTGGAGGACGCTGGAAATGTTACCAACAAGGAGTACTTCTTCGATACCATAACGGTATCACCGAAATTCCCGGTGAGGTCTATAAAGGAAAAAGCCGAACGAGCTAAGATCAATTTGAGGTAAGCGTTACCAGGTATCCGCAGAAATTCCGCATCCGCCATGTTTATCGAGAATTATTTTATCCAGATACAATACTAACGAAACGATCGGAGTATCACTGGACGAAACAACCACCCTGCAAGATTTGAATGACCTTCTCGAAGTATTTGGTACAAATGTGAAAGCCGAAGATATTGTTCAGAGTAAATCTGTCCGCTACAGGAGTATAGCGGATTCGCCGTTTAAGCGTACAAGCGCTTACCTACAACATCCGGTCTTCAATAAGCACCATTCCGAAACAAGGATAGTGCGATACATGAAGTCTCTCGAGAACAAAGACGTATCTCTCGTGCACAGCATGATTCCACTGGTGAGATTGCACAAATCATGCTATTATATACAATGGTAAGAAAACCATGACACCCGTGTCGTTTTAGGGTTCCTGCACGATGAAGCTCAATTCCACGACAGAAATGATGCCCTGCAGTTTGCCGGGTTTCACGGACATACATCCGTTCGCTCCCGTAGAGCAGACGAAAGGCTATCAGGAACTATTCGTCGAGTTGGAAAGGGATCTCTGCGCGATTACGGGCTACGACAGCATCAGCTTCCAACCGAATAGCGGAGCTCAAGGTGAATACGCCGGTTTGAGGGCTATTCAACGCTACCACGAATCCCAAGGCAATGCTCATCGGCAAATTTGTCTCATACCCACTTCCGCCCATGGCACGAATCCCGCTTCCGCTCAAATGGCGGGAATGCGGGTCGAGCCGATCTCCGTGGGCAAGGACGGTTCTGTCGACATGACGCATTTGAAGGAGACGATCGAGAAGTATCGCGACGACTTGTCTTGTCTGATGATCACCTACCCTTCCACCAATGGAGTATTCGAAGAGACCATCGCGGATGTGTGCAACGCAGTGCACGCGGCAGGCGGTCAGGTTTATTTGGACGGTGCCAATATGAATGCGCAAGTCGGCGTGTGCAGACCTGGCGATTACGGTAGCGACGTTTCTCATCTCAATTTGCACAAGACGTTTTGTATTCCTCACGGCGGTGGTGGGCCCGGTATGGGACCGATCGGAGTGTAAGTGGGCCTGTCGAAGAGCGTGCAATTATTGTACAGTGGAAGAGGAAATAGAAATAACAGACGCTATAAATCTTTGCAGGAAAAAACATCTCGCACCATTTCTTCCCAGCCATCCGGTGATAGACCCCCTGCTAGGTAAAGCAGACGGGGCGAAAGGTTTGGGCACCGTATCGGCGGCTCCTTATGGGTCTTCGGCGATTCTACCTATATCCTGGGCCTACATCAAAATGATGGGACCGAAAGGTCTCCGCAAGGCAACGCAAGTGGCGATCTTAAATGCCAACTACATGAGCAAAAGATTGGAGAAGCATTACAAGACGCTGTATAAGGGAAGAAGCGGATTGGTAGCGCATGAGTTCATTTTGGACGTGAGAGATTTCAAGAAGACTGCGAATATCGAGGCTGTTGACATCGCCAAGAGACTGATGGATTATGGATTTCACGCGCCGACGATGAGTTGGCCCGTCAGCGGTACACTGATGATCGAACCGACGGAGTCGGAAGACAAATTGGAATTGGACCGATTCTGCGAGGCTCTGATCTGTAAGTTTCGATCGACTGTAAGATGCGGGGCCGAGTTGGCGTTGTTTATTCAACGAAATAAATGCCCGACATTTTGACGAATCTAACGAACCTTTCGTTGCAGCTATCAGGAGAGAAATTCAAGACATCGAAAGTGGAAAATTGGATACCAGTATTAACCCCTTGAAAATGGCTCCCCACACTCAGGAGCAAGTTATCGCAACGCAATGGGATAGACCGTATTCTCGAGAATTGGCTGCCTTTCCCGCTGTAAATATCGATACTTTTTGCGGCCTTGATTTATAAGTTTCTTCGACTTTTAACGCACAACTCGATCGTCACCGTGTGACATCTTTGTTCGCTGTTACAGCCTTTCGTGAAGGGGAGTACGAAAATTTGGCCCAGCGTTGGAAGAATAGACGATATATATGGAGACAAAAACCTCTTTTGTACCTGCCCGCCAATTCTACCCGAACAGTAGTAGAGGACAAAGTCGTAGTTCTCAAGTATTTATTATTCATCCTACGTGTCTACGAATAGATAAATAAGGTTTAGTTCCCTAAGAGACTATAGGGGGTAAGAGTGAGATGTAATTTTTACACAAATAGGATATTCTATATTCTTTACACATTATCGTTCCAATTTCGCGTATAAAATACATAACGATGTTATCCTCAACGCGTAAAATATCGAACGCTGTGAGGCAACCAAAATTAAATAATCGACGAAGAGTGTTTCACCTCGTTCCACTTTACACTCCAAGTACGAAGAACATGTACAAATCACGACCAACGTGCCGTTCAACTGATAAATGTACAAATATTGTATGTGTATATAATTTTAAACTAGTACCTATACCCAGTCGACAAAATCTTGCCTTCTGGATAGGAATCTCGTCCATTTCTTACAAACCAGGCATAATGTAAGCAATGTTGTCAAGCATTTCCGAAAGAACTTCCGGCTTAGCACCGTCGGCTCCCGGTACCTGCTGCGTAAGACAGACCAAAGGACCCAGAGCACAGAGTAACGAGTCCAATAAAACCGAGAGGCTACCTGAAACCGCTATCTGGCCTTCGTGTTCCTTTAATCGCTCACCGATTATCGTTAAACTTTCCCCGAGCAATTTAAGATGAGCGGCCACGTCAACTGGTTGCGTTCCAACCACTTTATACATCCCCGTCCCGATAACGGGTTCGTTAACTAGTTCTTTTCCGACACGACTAGAAGGTGGCGAGATGGGAACGTTCCCCACCACGGAAGGCATTCCTAATTGTATAGTTTTCTTCGACGATGAAGTCTTAGTTTCTTTTCCGTTACCTGAAAAGAGAATCCAATTTTCGTTCGCTTGAAATTCGTTCAGACGCGAGAGAGAGAGAGAGAGAGAGAGAGAGAGAGAGAGAGAGAGAGAGAGAGAGAGAGAGAGAGAGAGAGAAGTCGAGAGAACTGATATATACGTACCGATTTTATTTATAAACTTCTTGCGAGAGGCTGGAGGCGGCATTTTCCACACGGACTCGTCTTTACTCGCAGGAGCTATACCCGGTTTGGAAGCGAGACGTTTGGCACGCCTCCGCCAATTGTACTTCTCTAAATTCGGTACAGTTGCCCAAAGTTCGCCCAACCGCTTGGAGATCTGGGCGAAATCTACAGGGAATAAGTCGATGATGTAGTTTTAATCGTTCCAACAATTGCAGTAGCCACGAAGAGCTCTGCGACTTACCCATATAAGGGCACTGCGTCAACAGCTCATGTCTGATCTCTTTGGCCCACAGCATGTAAGCGGTGAATCTTGTTTTCTGCGATCGAAAATATATACAGGATGTTTGTATGGTAAACCGTTGCGGATATTGAAAGAAGTAGTAGGAGAGGTCATTTGGAACCCATCTAATCACATTTATCTTAGAGCAAAGTCTCGCCGATTTTTAAATATTAACTATTTTAAAAATCAGTGAGAGGTTTCTCCGAGGTAAAAGTGGTTGGATAGACTTCAAATGATTTCCTCTATCACTCCTTTCGATATCTGCACCGATGTACCCTGTGTATAAACACAAAGCATAATTGAACCATATCATTTTGGAGTAAAGAAAACGATATTCGTAACGAATACGTACACCTTTATCTTTGCGCTGTGCTTTCATTCGGCCTATAATTTTTCCATCTTTGATAATCAGCTTTTTTTTGCACTTTTCGAGCATGTAAAGACTATTAGCTTGAGAAGGAGTTTCTTGACCGGGAGGCTCCAGCCTCCTGAATCCCGTTTCTCTATCGTCGATCATCAGTGGGTCCACCTCGTCGTCACTGCCAGAATCCATGCTATATCTCTCTTCGTCGTTTGTACCGGTAGCCTCGTCGGATTCGGATCCCGAGGACTGCACCTCGTTATCCGACACGGGTTCTTGCTTCGCTCTCTGCTGATTCGAATTGGACCCTGAATTTTTCCGCTGCCGATTGGGGCTTTCGTGTTGACTTGAGTGGCCTTGATTCGATAACGGTTGTTGCGTCCCGTATCGCTCCATCAGTTGCTGCTGCATCTTTTGCCTCTTGTACTTACTCTCCGCCAAATCGTCGGGAGACTCAAAGTCCACGAGTTTCGACGACTTCTTCCTCACTCGACCGCTCCGGGAAATTCCAGTCACCTCTAAATCTGAAAGGTAAGGCCGACTGCATCTCGCCAAGAAAGGGTGAGGGTCCAAAATACTTTGTAGTGCTGGATTATCGCTCGTAACTCGCCAATATTAAACTACGGCTATGTAATACGATTCGATCGGCGATAGAATGGTAATTCAAACTGGCGTAAGGGTGATGCCGACCTCGCCAAACCGATCGCTTAACAAATCCCGACGAAAATAGTAAATACCCCAACGAAAATTTGTCTCTGCCATTTGGCAGATCTCTCTCAAACCTCTACCAAACCTCTGTAAAAAGCTTTGCCGAAAGTTTACCATGTCTCTGTGAATGTTCCAATTTTAAGAGCTGGCAGAGACTTTGGCGGAGCCAGTAGAGGTGTTTCAGCAGAGGTGGCAGAGTTGACAGGTATTTTGGTAGAGTTTGTAAAACTTTCATCAGAGTTCACACAATTGGTAGAGATTTTGAAAAATTTCTGCCGTTTTTGCGGACTTACGAAATTTTTCCCAACTCTACTGAATCCTTTATCAAAGTCTCTACCAGCTCTGCTGAAATTTCTGCCAGCTTTGCTATTTCTCTACCAGCCCTTGAAATTGGAACATTTTCGCAGAGAAATGGTGGACATTTTTGGTAGAGTTTTTCACACAATTTTGATAGAGATTTGACAGAGACAAATTTCCACTAAGGGGTACGAATCATTTATCTTTTACGTTTCCCGATTAATAGCTGACAAAACAAATATATAAACTATATCCAATACTATATCAAATGTATTAAAATTGAAGCATTACTATAATAATCTACAATGTTTGTAATGGCGCATTCAATGTGAGGGAATCACCTGCAGCATACCCATAGTCACATAAGAACAGAGGCCATCTGAGGACACAAAAGACCCATGTGTGCCATTGCAGGGTTAATAGAATTTTTCGATTGTTTCTTTTTCAAATTTGCTAGTTATATTATGAAAAACGTTAAATAAAAAGTATACAACGATTTTATAATGAGAATATAAATATAATAACAGAAAAAGTCCTAATTAATTGTGTAGCCGCACAATGAGTACACGATCTGGAGCATAATTGTCGACTTTTGAAGGCTTATCTTGTTTATAAAAATTAGAAGGCTTCACTTGACATAAATACATGAAATCAAAGCTAATTTTGTCTTCTTTATGATAATATTAATTCAATTTTCTACACACACCTGCAGTGAAATTTACACCTCCTTAAGCTGGTACATATAGGTATAAACTATGTACCTATTCAAGTGTTTCAACCCACATTATTTTGAAAAAATTTTTTAACTGGTCAGCAGGAGCATTTTTAAGTAATTAATAATGAATGTGAGTAACATTCTAAAATGATAATGATTTTAAAAAATTAATTATCGTTTTAAACATATCGTTTTCGTGGAATGTCGCACGCCCCGTACAACCACATTCACGTTATTTTTTTCACCAAACCAACAGAGGGTTAATTATAGTTTTATGCTCCAAAAATTTTGTCAAATTTCCATACCCTAACTTCGAATGCACCATAGGTCGCTCGTACAAACGCTACCGTCGCTACGTAAGAGGTCGCTACCCGTCAGAGAATGACGCTACGTTGATATCCGAAGGAAATATACCAATTTCTACCCACTATTCGTACGCTTCATGCGAAGAAGTGCAAGCAATATCGACTCGAGAGTGCTTAAGATGCCACCGAACTACTCGATGCATTCTCAAATCGGCAAAGAACGTCTCTCACCATCGGGCTTGGAGCGTTTTGGAGACGCGAAGAAGTCCATTGCGCCGCTCAGCTGCTCCGAATGTTTCTTGCGCCGCGGGATCTTCTCAGATTTCGCGGCCTTACGAACATCTGCTTGCATGTTGCACGATACGATCGATTTCACTGCCGATTAATATCCCGACTCGATTTTCGAGTCGTTCACCACCTGACGAATGATCGTAGACGATTTATTTATTTACGCGACATTTTTAAAAACAACTACTTACAACCGACAAGTCCACAATGCACTGCGCATGGCGGACTGATCTAGCTTTCAAGCGGGACTTTCAAACGCGCCATCGGTCGTTGGAGAGGTAATGATTTACTTGTGATAAAAAGGAGTACAGGTTAAGAGGTGCCACCGAAACAGAAGAGATACAGAGGAATAAAAGTTTACACCATTGTAAACTCATATCCATATATGAGTTTTTACAATTACCTTGACATATCCATAGTCACGTTTCTATAGTTTTTTTATTTGATCAAACCATTGCCTGCTTTAACAGGGACATGCATACTTTGCAAGACTGTACATATAATGGGAAATGTAAAATAAAATTACCTCCGTTATAAATATCAAAAGTTGCACAATTGTTGCAACAACGTGGACGTATATTTATTAAACTTAACTCGACGTCCTTTACAAAATATCCACATCTTTCCTCATACGTACATTACAAGTATTAAATATCGTCTTCCTGCTCCCACCCATCTTCGACGGATAGAAATCGTCTTTTATAACTGGTATTCATATATGGTCTCAAGGCCCACTCTACGTCAGCCGCTGCAGCAGTGTCCAGGGTGCCTAATTTGATTTCGTACAATTTTAACTGAAATCTTGGACCGATCTCAGTCATTTCTATGTCTTTGCCATTGACTTTCTTATATGTATGATGGCGAAAGGAGATGTAGTCGTCATGGTTGGCAAAGGTAATTACTCGCTTACTGTCCTCCTTTGGTACAGGAAATAAATACTTCAAGATGCTCATAGTTCTCTCTCCTAATTTCGTCTTGAAATTGTGAAAGATCAGATGAGGATACTGCTCCGACATTGTTCCGATATCCGATATATCGTGACGCATAACGACGTCCGAAATTGTGAAATACGCGGTCGGTCCGTAAGGTAGATGGCATATCACCAACGAGTCGGGGATTCCTCGATGTTCATGCACCATTATAAAGTCCGTAACGTCGTTTGCTCGACAAGCGTGCATCAACTGTTTCATCTCGTAATTACCACGGTTCATTCTTTGCGAATTGGGGAAGATCAATCGTAATTCCTTGACGAACATTTTCAAACGAGAACTGGGATCCCGAGACGTCGTTATCACGATCTTTGGATCCTCCACGCCTGCCCATCGATATTCGTCGTCCTCGTGCGTTCCAGCCGCTCCACCCATTTCCGTACCCATCGCTACGGCCAATTGCGGTCCGGTATCCTCCCATTCTGTCTTATTCAGTAAGTGCACAGCTGTTTTTTTCAGGTCCGGGTGTATGGGAATATCCTCCTCGAGACTGCGTTTTATTCTGTCTTTCTTCTCCTGAATACTCTTCAGTTTATCCTGTACGGACTTTCTGTAAAGGTACTCCCTTCGAAGTCGCGCTTGCCTTCGTAACATGTTTTTCGCTCTCTCTCTTTAACTGTATAATTTTGTTACGACTCTGTTTCAATCGCTACGAGCAATCGTTCCAAGCGCTGTCAAACGCGTTGTATCAGGACATTTGTGGTTATGATTACGTGTGGACCATGTGCAAAGAAACGGGCGGTATTTACAATGATACGATCACACTCCGACTTCCGGAAAAAGGGCCATTCCAAAACCGGACTTAACTCTTAAACGGAGTTTCAATATTCCGTTCAACCAATGAGCGCCCGAGTTGTGGAACTGGCCCTAACGAACCATCCGTTTGTTTGTCGACCATCTATCTATTTACGTGATAAACGGTGGCAAGCTGTATCTACATATGTGTTTGTGTGTACATACACATGCTCATATAGCAGCATGACCTTTATCGGGATATAAAAATAATGACGGATTGTTTGAAAGAGCCGGTATTATTCGTAGGGGACGTTGAAAAAAACATCGATCTTTCTTTGCCCCCAACTACTGGAGAGGAGTACATTAAACGAGTAATGTAAGAAAAATAAATTGATTAAATGCCATAACCTAGTTCGGCTTAAGCTCGGACTTTCCGAAACTCGGAAAAATAAAATAATTTTTTTCCGTCCATCAGGCACAGAGCGTTATTCAAAAAAATGACAAAGTAAGGAATGGAGTGATAAAAAGCTATTAATTTTTATCATTTTACAGTTGGGAAGCTCAACAATGCGAAGATGTAGTTGTGGCTGAAATAGAGGAAGGGAAATTGAAGAATCAAATTTCAAATGTTCCAACCGTCAGTAAACATATCGGACTTTTCTTTCATAAATTTCACTTCGTATAGAGTTAATTTATAGGTCTTCAAATAACTTTATCACTATATCCACAGCTTCAGGGATGCGCCCGTGCTCCAGGTGAATTGAATCCGACACTGGAATGGCAGCAATGTCAAATAGCTGATTTTGCAAACGTCAGATTGTATGTAGCCCGTATAAAAAGTGAGCTGCAGCTTTCGAAACCAGATAAAAGACGTGAGGATAAACGCTTAGTAAGTTTCTATCGTGTAATAACAGTTGTAATGTCGCTCTGTATAGCAATGATGTATCTATTTTACCAATCGATCCAATGATTCTAAATTATTATACGCAGCCAAATGCAGATGATCGAAGTGCTTGGATAGATTTTTGTTCTGGTACAGTTAACGATGGATCAGTAGGTCACGATCCGACACTCTCCATTGTACTTTCTATGAACCAACCAATGATCGAGCAAGTCTTGGAATACCTCGTGGAGCTCGTCGAGAGACAACGAAGGATCGAACAGAATTTGGGAAGATGGATATACGCACTACTGGCAGTCCTAGAGATACCTCTCAATCCCAACATGTACTCTTGCCTACGCTCTCTAGCGAGAATATGTTCCTTCATTAGGGTGAATTTGGTAATAGAATTTGTTAAATCATTTTCCACCCATCGTTACATTATATCTAACGCTACATCTCCTCATGCTCTGTTTAGGATATATCAAAAATGCAGGAAGCCGCCACGTTAAACCTATTCATCTGCCTGGTTGCCAGGTATTTCCGTCAGCTGGACTTGGCGGATCCGTAAAAAAATATTTATAGACTGTTCCCCTACTACCTACCAATAAATATTTCAAACTTTACATAAAATATATTTGCGCACACTCGAATGACGAAAGTCTCGCCGATGCGATTAACTAGAAAGTTTAATAATAACCATTTCACAGTTAGGTAAGGTGTATTACAATAATCAGTTTATCAACGAAAGTGGGCCAAACAAATCAATGCATCTTAAGCTATATTTTCTTGGTCTTGAAGCAACGCGGTGGCTAATCTCTCTAAATCGTCGTAATTAAGATTATTCACTTTATTCTTCAAGTCTTTGATCACCTCGTTAACTATTGACTCCGTCTTTGACTCTGTGTAGTAATGCCTCAAAACTCTGGACATCTCGTTTTTCAAAAGCTGAGTACCAGATTCGTTAGAAGACTTGCCCTCGTTTGTTTGGGCCAGCTTTTTAACGACTAGATTCAACTTGCTCCCATCCTTGATCCCTGGATAAAAGCTTAATGGATTTTCATCTGTAAAAAAAAGGAATGAATCAGCAATGAATTACTTTTGTAGCTCGGTAAGGGTAGTGTAAACAACACTCGACAAAATTGTAATCACCCGCCAGCGCTTTGCCTGTCAGCAACAGCTTTTGCCGAAGCACGTCGACTCCTAGCAAATTACTGACTTTATGTTTCAGCTCCAAAACTGTCTCTGCCGGTGTGATCTATAACGTAACATAACGAGTGCCAATAAGTACGAATAAATTCTATCCCAACGATACAATTTATATCGAAGGAGAAATATTAGCAATGAGCAAGAAATAGTAGATGCCTATAAGTTTTGTACTCACGTCTACCACGCATTCCTTTCCTTGTAAAATCTTCACAAGCACTTTCATGATTTCAATTGAAGTCGTTTGTTTCGAAAGGATACAGCCGATGCGCGAAGAATCAATTATTTTCAAGAGATAAATGTTCAAATATTACTGGCGAAAGATGGAGCATTTTATAGCTGGAGGTTATATTTGCGTCTCTGCGCTC
Source organism: Xiphydria camelus (assembly GCA_963678675.1). Lineage (NCBI taxonomy): Eukaryota > Metazoa > Arthropoda > Insecta > Hymenoptera > Xiphydriidae > Xiphydria > Xiphydria camelus. The sequence goes on from OY783191.1 coordinate 40,677,197, forward strand.
GGTGATATCGCAGGAGATAATAATCATAACAACGCGACGAACGCGAGATTACCATGCGCGCTGTTCACAGCGCACAAATACCTACCTAGGTACATTTTGTTCGCTCCAAAGCGCGTCAGACACTCGAGTATAGTTTATTACGCGAACCGATAATTAATGGTTTACTGATTCAAAAATTTCAATATTATTCGAACGTTAAGTTGAATTGATATGTTAACCTCCAGTTAAGTTAATTTAACTGAGATTGGTGAACTTGAATTTTACCCGGGGACAAGGAATCTGTCGCTCGTGACTTTGTTTAAATGTTATTTTTAAACGCGTACTAACCAATGATTAACAAAACTTACATCTACACAGTCGCCAATCGACTTCTCGAACCAAGCGTGCTCGGACCAATCGCAGATGCCGTATACGGGAATCTCCCACTAGAATTGGAGGTAAAATCCCGGGCGAATTTTCTGTTCCCACCCCCAACTGCCCCACTTCACCTTGGAGACCGACAGCCTTGCGTAGAATGCAAGGTGGGGGAATTTACGTGCGTCTCCGAGTAAGTGGAGTGGAAGTTACAGCTTCTTGGAACACCAGGTGCCCGCCAATGCGACAGGTTGTGAGGTTACCGGGTCAGCGTGCCGCAATGCCGAAATTAAACGAAAACTTTAAACGCCTATAACTTTGGAATGGAGCGAGATAATCGAACCGGACAAAGTGCGCTGTATTCAGCGCGTAATCGACTATGTAACAAGTGGAATTGTGCAAGCGATGTCAAAAGCAAACCGATGATATTTAAACGTGTATAAATTGGAAACCGAGCAAGCTAGTCCGTCCGGATAAAGCATGTTGTATTCAGCGTGTAATCAAAATTAATTAAAGAAGATTTTACGGTACTTTCCCCTTCAATTGCGATTTTATTGAGAAGCAAATATAGAACACCATGTTTCTGGTAAACGAGCGAATATAACATCTTATTTATTCGACTCTTTATAAATCAATTCACAAATTCGTTTTATTAAACTTATCCTTATAAGTAAATGAACTCCCTACATGGAGGAAAGCTCCCCTGTCTATGCAACAGTACCACGCTCATGACGGCCTTTACTTTCTTGAGATTGAAAAGTATGAAAATGTACTTTTGGGATAATGGGCAAATCGAGGAGAGTAATGGGAAACCTGTAGAATAATAACGAAGATCCTATAGAATCGATGAGGAATCTAAGAAGATCGATCGAAGCCTATTTATGCCGCGAAACGACCAGGGCCCCATCCACGCCCACGTCAGTGAGAGTCACCAAATCCGATACTCTCTCCTTTAATTTTTATCGCGCTAAGGATTATCAATAGTTACGGACGAACCTAACGTACTACTACCGCGATCCGCGAGTTAGGTATGCCGCGAAATGACCAGGGCCCCATCCTCGCCCACGTCAGTGAGAGTCACCAAATACGACACTCTCTCCTTTAATTTTTATCGCGCTATGCATTCTAAATAATTACGGACGAAGCTAACGTATTACTACCGCGATCCGCGATTTATGAAGTTCAAGTTCAAGGAAGAACCTACAGATTCAACAAAGGGCCTAAAAGCTTAAGACGCCAATGACGAAAAGAAATTGCAGGAGGATAATTTAAAGGATGTGGTTGATACCCGATAAGAAGACAACGATCGAAGCGAGATAATAAAGGAAAAGCAACTGGTGCACTTGCAAAGACACGGGAGCTGAAGATGAAATTTAATACTCTAAGATGATGAAGCCTAACTAATGTTAATTAATCTAGAGTCTCGTGTAGGATTCCCACGACGAAGATAGTGTTGAGCTCTTTTTATAAAATACTCCTGTTGGAATAAATATATTTAGTCGTCTCAAATCGACAGTGTGGTGCATTTTTTGCTGGTTATAAAAATATCAAATACCTGCTATTCCTTCAAAACTGATCACCTCTAATGTCAGCTCATTGCTTCCTATACGTCATATGGGTCCAATGGCAAAGCAATTTATCATCCTTCCTTTAATCCCAACAATTCCATGAAAGAGTATCCATATGTATTTTCCTCAATAACATCCACAAAAAAACGTGTATGTGAAAGGAAACCCAAAAAGGTAGGTGCAGAAGCCTCTTTGTTCTCAATCGAGTGTGCCAAGAATAAAACCTAATAGAAAATTAACCCAAATCTCCCGAATCTATAACTGAAACATAAAGCTGAACGATTAATAGTCTTATTTAAATATAAAAAACTGTCGCAGTTTGTCTGAAAAAAATGTCTATTAAAATTTCGGCGATCTGAAACAGAAAGAAGAACGATTAATTATATCTAATTTTAGCTGAATAAATTGCCGTAGTCCACCTGAAACGTAACGTTTTATAATTATACGAAGTTTCACGAACTGAAATTTTTCTGAAACAAACAAAGCATCGTTATTAGCTTATCTTAAATGAGATTATACATATGATATTTTTAAAGAATTCTTAAAAGGGAAAAAAGAGCGATAAATGATTAATTCCAATTAACCATTGCTCAATCCTTTACCCCGATTTAAATCCTTAAAAAATAATGATGTCGTATGAATGGTGAGATGAGGGAAGGAGACATAGATATATTTCTTTATTAAAATTATACAAATTCTCTTATCCTATATGAGAGGTGAACATTTTTAATGGATTCACTGCGGGGAAAACGAAAGCGATTAAAGCGATCAACGTTACTCGATCGTTCCTCATTTCTTACTCCACTATGAATCCCTTAAAAATAATGATAGATGAGGCGAGGGAAGAGTTTATTTATTTATGTATCAATAAGATACATAAATATCGGGTCGAAGTATCCTTTCCAGGATAGGATGCCCGAAGGCATTGGGGATTAAGTGGGCGTCAAGCAAAAAGGCGAGACGCGCCACATTTTATATAATAAAGAATGCCTCACCGTGTGAGGGTGGTAAATTTTCGCGGAACTCAATTTTTCCCGGAGTTCACTGCTACAAGGCAAGTACTTCCTCCGGGGGTCAAGACCGGAGCCCCACTGACGTTTTGAGAACATTTAGTATGTTCTCCAGTGATTAACTCTTATGATACATAGTCTTCAATAATTGCATGTCCAATGTATAAACTTGATAAAATTTCAATAATCTAATTTCAGTAAAAATATCTTATATTTTGTGTATCGAATGCAATGCAAGATTCTCTGAAGGAGATTGAATGGATCATTTTAACAAAAACTTACATTCTTTCAGCGTTAAGCGCATTGTAAATTGAATTAATAAAATTTATTGATAGAATAATTGTAATGTGAATTTAGCATTCTCCGTGCATAAACTGCAGTTTCATTTGAACAAATAAAGTTCAATAGTATTACGTGTTTCAAATGTTTGAAATAAATTATAGGACTTTACTTATATGTTTAAATATTTAATTAGGACACTGCGTAGTGAGACTCCGGTTGACAGAACTTATACATCTGATCCACTTTTATTTCAGTGGTACTTACTACAAGTATACATACTCACCAAGTTTTCTTAAACTAATACATGGTACATGAGATATGTATATATCATAAGTAGGCGTGCGATGCGAATAGAACAATGCTATTAGGTGTACGACTTTGCTTCAGCCGTTCGATTCAAAAGATGGCCAGTTCTTTTAACGCGCCTCAATTTCGCCTTGTTCCTTCAATTTTCGCGGTTCAATACATTATAAATAATATCGAATGAAATTATCATACTACTACCGCGATCTGCGAGTTATGCCGCGAAACGACCAGGGCCCCATCCACGCCCACGTCAGTGAGAGTCACCAAATCCGATACTCTCTCCTTTAATTTTTATCGCGCTATGGATTATCAATAGTTACGGACGAACCTAACGTACTACTACCGCGATCCGCGAGTTAGGTATGCCGCGAAATGACCAGGGCCCCATCCACGCCCACGTCAGTGAGAGTCACCAAATCCGATACTCTCTCCTTTAATTTTTATCGCGCTATGGATTATCAATATTTACGGACGAACCTAACGTACTACTACCGCGATCCGCGAGTTAGGTATGCCGTGAAATGACCAGGGCCCCATCCACGCCCACGTCAGTGAGAGTCACCAAATCCGATACTCTCTCCTTTAATTTTTATCGCGCTATGGATTATCAATATTTACGGACGAACCTAACGTACTACTACCGCGATCCGCGAGTTAGGTATGCCGCGAAATGACCAGGGCCCCATCCACGCCCACGTCAGTGAGAGTCGCCAAATCCGATACTCTCTCCTTTAATTTTTATCGCGCTATGGATTATCAATATTTACGGACGAACCTAACGTACTACTACCGCGATCCGCGAGTTAGGTATGCCGCGAAATGACCAGGGCCCCATCCACGCCCACGTCAGTGAGAGTCGCCAAATCCGATACTCTCTCCTTTAATTTTTATCGCGCTATGGATTATCAATATTTGCGGACGAATCTAACGTACTACTACCGCGATCCGCTAGTTAGGTATGCCGCGAAATGACCAGGGCCCCATCCACGCCCACGTCAGTGAGAGTCGCCAAATCCGATACTCTCTCCTTTAATTTTTATCGCGCTATGGATTATCAATATTTACGGACGAACCTAACGTACTACTACCGCGATCCGCGAGTTAGGTATGCCGCGAAATGACCAGGGCCCCATCCACGCCCACGTCAGTGAGAGTCACCAAATACGACACTCTCTCCTTTAATATTCGCAGCGCAATGCATTAGAAATAATTTCGAACGAAGCTACAAGTAAATGAAATCCCTACATGTAGGAAAGCTTCCCTGTCTATGCAACAACAACATGCTTATGACGGCATTTACTTACTTGCCATTTAAAAGTATGAAAATGTACTTTTGGGTTGAAAGGGAAATCGAGGAGCGTAATAGGAAACCTCTGTGGAATAATAACGAGGAGCCTGTATAGACTACGAGGAATCTAAGAAGACCGATCGAAACCTGTAGAGGAAAGACCATGTACCTATAGCAAAGACGACGAGACTAAACAAGATCGAAGCCTTTCCGAAATCGAAGAAAAGCCTAAACGAGATCGAGGAGTCCATACGAAAGTGATGAGAAGCCTATACGAAATCAACGAGGAACCTATACGAGTTTGAAGAGCCTATACGAGATCGAGGAGTCTATAAGAAAGTGATGAGAAGCCTATACGAAATCAACGAGGAACCTATACGAGTTTGAAGAGCTATACGAGATCGAGCAGCCTATACGAAATGATGAGAAGCCTATACGAAATCAACGAGGAACCTATACGAGTTTGAAGAGCCTATACGAATTCGACAAAGAACCTACGAGTTCAAAGAAAAATCTACGAATTCAACGAAGAGCCTAAAAGCTTAAGACACCAACGATGAAAAGAAATTGCAGGGAAAGGAATTGAAAGGATGTGATTGATACCCGATAACGAGACAACGATCGAAGAGAGATAATGAAGGAAAAGCAACTGGTGCAATGCAAAGACAAGGAAGCTGAAGATGAAATATAATACTCTAAGATGACGAAGCGTGGATAACGAAATATAATACTCTAAGATGATGAAACTATCGTACTACTACCGCGATCCGCGAGTTATGCCGCGAGTCGACCAGGGCCCCATCCACGCCCACGTCAGTGAGAGTCGCCAAATCCGATACTCTCTCCTTTAATTTTTATCGCGCTATGGATTATCAATATTTACGGACGAACCTAACGTACTACTACCGCGATCCGCGAGTTCGGTATGCCGCGAAATGACCAGGGCCCCATCCACGCCCACGTCAGTGAGAGTCGCCAAATCCGATACTCTCTCCTTTAATTTTTATCGCGCTATGGATTATCAATATTTACGGACGAACCTAACGTACTACTACCGCGATCCGCGAGTTAGGTATGCCGCGAAATGACCAGGGCCCCATCCACGCCCACGTCAGTGAGAGTCGCCGAATCCGATACTCTCTCCTTTAATTTTTATCGCGCTATGGATTATCAATATTTACGGATGAACCTAACGTACTACTACCGCGATCCGCGAGTTAGGTATGCCGCGAAATGACCAGGGCCCCATCCACGCCCACGTCAGTGAGAGTCGCCGAATCCGATACTCTCTCCTTTAATTTTTATCGCGCTATGGATTATCAATATTTACGGATGAACCTAACGTACTACTACCGCGATCCGCGAGTTAGGTATGCCGCGAAATGACCAGGGCCCCATCCACGCCCACGTCAGTGAGAGTCGCCAAATCCGATACTCTCTCCTTTAATTTTTATCGCGCTATGGATTATCAATAATTACGGACGAACCTAACGTACTACTACCGCGATCCGCGAGTTAGCTATGCCGCGAAACGACCAGGACCCCAATACTTTGAATCATAAATGTATAACCAGTTTTTTACAATAAAGCCTTGAATTTCGGAAAAACGGCGGAAGCAAAGCTGTACACCTATTTGATTGAATAATCTTTTGAATTTGTAAAATCATTTTCTGTATCAAATTTACGATTGAATAAAAGAACTAAAAAATCTCACAAAATATTGCATATTCAATGTGCACCGGAAATAAATTTTGAAGCTTATTAAACCATGTGGAATATCGTTCAAAGAGAATTGACTTTTATCAAAAGCAAGGAATACGTTAAAATGAAATAAATTTAACTAGAGAAATTAAATGTTTCGTGATTGCATTTCTAAAATTCTGAAAATTATATGTTCAGAATAAATGCATACAAATCGCACGCCTACTTTGCTTTCTTCTGAATAGAAAGAACATATGGAGAGAAAAATAGAGGAAAAGAAGAAAAACCATAGGACGTATTCAATTCCAGATTCATTCTCGATATGTTTTGCAAATTTCGAAAATTTGCAGAAGAGTCTCGAGAACTCCTCCGAAATTATACGAACCGTTATGGTCGGGTGCGTGGTGCAACGACCGGCGTCCTCTTCACTGATGACTTCTTTCTTCTTTCTTCTGGCAAGGCGAAGTCGCAGACGGCTTGCGAAACCGATTGCCACCATGCACCACGCAGCACGGTGTTAGCGACCTCGCCGTTGCCTCGCCTAACGATCGTTGGAAAACGCGGGCGAGAGCAATGGAACGCAATTTTTAGAGTCTGATGGTGCATTGCTGTACCGTCCCGAAATTCAATTGCACGCGAACGCGTTTCGTGAGCGCTCCAGAGAGCGATAACGAAGCTTTTAAATCGAATTCGCGAGAGGATACCCTTCGCGTGTCCCTGCCTACCGCTTTTCGAATTCGATGGAAGCCTTCAAACATCGAAATGAAAGCCGCGCGACAACGAAGAATAATCATCTCGCGAGTTCGAGGCGGAAGGGAAAACGAAACGAGACCAACGATCGTTAGCCGCATTAATACTAGCAGCGGGCAAGACTGCAACGGTGCAGTTATTTGAAAATTAATTAAACACATCGCACACTCTCAGTCACACTTTGGCCAAAATTCGCGACGCGATAATTCGTATATCGGAGCCCTACCTATCCACCTATATTTAAAAACGATGGCCATAATCGCGAAAAGCCTACCTAACACCTGTATATCCAAAAAAACGAACATGCTCACCAACACATACATTCGATACATTCGCACGTGGTATATCCGCGGTTCCTCCTTTGGATAGCTCCCTCGCCGTGTGAGAAGGGGGAGATTCTTCCTCAACCCCTTCTCAATTGCTGAAAACGACGCGAAAGATAGATCGATTCGCGATTGTCCTATTCTCTAAAACTCTACGCCGCGACTGCACTTTGAATAAGTGTTATCGTATGTTTAGCGAACGACTTTACCAATTTATTATTAGCTCTGCGTAAAACGTGTCATCAGGCTCTCTTGGGCTCTGATAGCGATTCAAAAAAAAGTATTCGAGTACTCGCGTACCGCGATTGAGCAATCAAAATTCCCTGATCTATGTTCCGATCGATGCACAGAACGTTCGATGTTAAATTTTTAAGGAAAAGTCGGAATTTCATTTCATTCGCGTCCACCGAACGTCTGCGCACCTCGGGCTTAGATTTAAATTTGCAGCGAAAATTAGAGAGCCCTGATTTGAGAAAAACCGTTTAAAGATATTTCATATTTCTCTTTTGAAAGGTAAAACAACTTCGAGATATAACTAACGACCTGTGAACACGAAGTGTTCCGCTCCAAGCAATGCAATTGGGAGCTATTAAATTTCCGCGCATTTCGCTGCAAATATGTAACGCGAACGTCGTTGCACCACGCGAAAAAAGGGATAGTCATAGGATAGATAATTACGACCATCGCGCTCTCGGTATTTCGCCAAATCGCGTACCGAGAGACGGTGGAAGAACTTTGACAGCTGGGACTTACTCAGCGATGAGGATCCCCCGACGCTCGTCTCCGAGATACGGCTTGCAATGAGTATCTGAAATGGACAGACGATTGCGATTAGAAATTGCTGTTTTTTCGAACGAAATTCGGTCAATCGTCTTTCAAATAGCGAGAGAATTTTATATTCGATCTGTACTCACCACGAAATTCACGTGACGGAGCCAAATGCCGACAGTCTTCGGTCCAGCCGAAGCTATCGGCCCTCGAAGTCGACTTTGTATTTAGCAATCGCTCCGGCTACGACAAACGAACAACGAGGATCAACGAGGGAATTTATTTCGAGAGGAATCGAGCAATGATGCGAGAACCGGTAGAGTTTACGATGAATTGAACCTTTTTCGATAAAAATCACAGTGAAAACAAACGCACAGTGAAAAAACTCGCGAATTAATGACCGCGTTCGAATTGGAATGTAAATTTGATTTCAAATGAAGAGAGATTAGAACTTACCACGAAGTATTCGTGACGGAGGCCCAGCGACGACAGCCCTTCGCGAAAATCGCAGCTCGGGCATTGATTCCGTCGTCGAATCAAGAGTCGTATTTATTACTCGTTCCATCTGAGACAAGCGAGTATTCGGATCAACGCAGGAATATAATTTGCGGGAATTCGAGCAATATCGCGGGAATCTACGACGAGCTGAACGTCGCGTCGATGAAAATTAAAGTTGAAACGTACACGCGGGGAAAAATCGAGAACCAACGTCTGCGCATCCGAAAGGGCGCGGCGGATAATGCAATAAGTTCACGAATGATAACCCAGGATTCACATCCACAAGATTCGAAATGAATATCCCATTTGTACGAAGAAAACTTGAAAGCGCGATGATATTCCCAAAACGAGAAACGCGTTTGAATTTAATCAATGCACAATCGCAGAACGCGTTCCCGGGATCTCTCTATTATATCAAATAGTTTTTTCGATTCATCAAAACCCTCGCCGACGCCGACATAATGTTTTGTCATTACCGCGATAAGACTGCGCGGTGAGGCGACCGCGACGGTAAACACGACAACGCTCAGCCGGCGGTGTTTCTTTATGCATCGAAGAAACTACTTGTACGAAGAAAACTTGAAATCGCGATGATATTCGTAAAACGATAAACGCGTTTGATTTTAAGCGATACACAATCACAGAACACACTCCCGGGATATGGAAATAAAATAGTACTCACCACATAAGACTAGTGACGGCGCTCAAACGTCGACAATCCGCGGTTGAATGGATATGTCGATCCCCGAAGTCGACTTCCTATGCTCTCCGTCTGCGATCACGGAATAATTGCGCGATCAACGAAATGATTTATTTCAGGAGAAAACGACGGACGACGAGAGACCGTGATAAAAACAACGATAAGGGACTTTCGAATTGAACTCGCGTACAAAAGACGAACCGCGCGGGGAGGAACTTTTCGAACGAATTCGACTGCGACGACGCGAGAACCGATAAACTGTATAAGCCAATGTTCGAATCGTTAGACAAACAGATTTTTAGTTCGCACTGGAAATAATCTCGAAGCGATTTGAATTGGAGCGACGTACGAAACACGGATTGCACGCGGATACACTTTTCGAAAGGAATCGGTCGACGACGTGAAAGCCGATAAATTCTATGATAAGCACATTTTCGAGTCCGCGGATCGATCGAATTATTGCAGAAATAAATAACACTCACCACATAATGCTCGTGACGGGACCCTAGTCCATGACCCAGCCGAAGCCCGGGCGTGTAGTGGACTTTTCATCCTCCTTCGCTCCGCCTTCAACGGAGAACCGAAATTACGATTAAAGACGACCGCGTTTTCCCGAGAAAATCGCTCGACGAAGCAAAGCACCACGAAAATAGAAGCCGAAACTCTAGAATTCGCTCCGAGCCGGTCGAATCGACACGGAACACGTTTCGAGGACATCGAATCATCGCGAAACGCAGAAACACATCGCGATCACAGAAACACATCGCGATCGTAGAAACACATCGCGACCGTAGAAACACGTTGCGATCGTAGAAACACATTGCAGAAACACATCGCGGAAATCGAATCATCGCGGAAACACAGAGAAAGCAGGAGAGAGAGTGAAATCTCACCGGAAATTTCCATCGGAGATGCAAAAACCGGCCATCCTTGGTTGAGCAGCCGGGCACTTGGTCTTCGCTCGTCTTCTTCTCTCTTCTTTTCTTGACCCACCCACCCATCCCACCCTTCCTCCTATCGCGCCCGGATTAAACGGCGCAAGAGGCGACTATAAAGTCGCCCTACGCGGAATATTCCGGGGGCCCTGGGCCCCACACCCAGGCTCCTTGGCTCGGCATCGCAACCCGTGAATGCTTTCCTCGCATTCGCCGGGCCCACGGCTCTCGCCGATGCCCCAAAACGTCTCGAACCGTGCTAACGATTGAGCCTGATGCAGCAGATGACCGAGACAAGGAGGGGGAGCACCTCCTGTAGGAAGCCAGATAAAAAGCGTCCCACCGTGTTACCAGTGGGCTGACAACCCTTGGGAGACTCCGCCGAATTCGCCGCTGCGTTCGGTAATATACTTCAGCGTACAGGTGTTCGGGAGTGGGGGAACGAAGATTCTCGAAGGTTCTCGAACTGTGCGAGCGAGAGGGCACGATACGCGCGTCGTGCGGTCGACAGAGAGAGTGAGAGCGATAGACGGCGTACATATAATGTATTGCTTAGCCAATCTCGCCTGACCTTCGTACACATTGCAACCCGTGTCCGTGTGATTACGTCTGGCAACTTTGTATCCAGGAGCACGAGTTTAACGATCCTCTACGAAATACTACAGGGAAATAATATCTATTGATCACGACGAGCTCCGAAAACTTTGGAAGTTTCTTGGGCTTTTCGGAATGAAACGAATGTTTCTGCAATACCCCGAGCAATGTTAATTGCGTACGGAACTCGATGAATGTTTCTTACAGTTTTAACTCATAAATGGTATACTGGGGTCTCTCCGGACCCCAAGCGGATTAAGTCGCTACGTTGGTATAAAGGTGTATACCAGTTAAGAATTAACATTTGAAGCATAAATTACGCTTGTAATCGTTGCCGAACGACATCGGTATACCTGCGCGGACAGGTGTTCCGCTACGCTACGATACGTACGAACGCTTACAGACACACGCTATGATACTTGCATATAACTCGGTGCTTCTAGAAGTTCGTTGAACGTTTCTGCAAACGTCATTCGCATCATAGCTGCCGGGATTGCATAGGAATGCATTGACTAGATACGGCAACGCTTGTAAAGATATGCAATGGACTTCTAAGATGCACCGAGCAATACATGCATCGTCTCCCGTCCTTGCTGACGTCCCTGTATCCAATCAATGCACTTCGCTGCAATTCTCACGTCTACGATACGACGAACGCTTGGAGACACGTGCAGCGATGCTTGTACAAAGCTCGGTGCATCTAAAAGTTCGTTAAAACGTTTCTGCAAACGCTATTTGCATCGTAGCTGCCGGGATTGCACAGAAATACATCGACTGAACACGATGATGCTTGCAGAGATATGCACCGAGCTGTATGCAAGCATCGTTGCGTATGCCTGCAATCGTTCGTCGTATCGTAGATGTGAGAATTGCAGCGAAATGCATTGATCAGATACAAAGACGTTTGCAGGGACGCGCAACAATACAAGTATCGCTTGATGCATCTTAGAAGCTCGTTGTATATCCCTACAAGCGTCATCGAGTCTAGCCAATGCATTCCTATGCAATCCCCAGCAGCTACGAGGCAAATGACGTTTGTAGAAACATTCAACGAACTTCTAGCTGCATTAAGAAATAATCATATTACAATCCTAGATACTGGGAAAGAAAGCCACGAGACGAGCCACCTTTATTCCACACTCTCTCGCAACCCCTTGTTCCACTACTTTGTGGTATTGTGGAATTCGTTTGTGGTATTTTTTGAATTCGCATAGGCTTTTCGTCGATTTCGTTTAGGCTCTCCGTTGAAATCGTACATGCTCCTTTGTCAACTCTTCTACTGTGCGCCTCTTTTTCTCCTTCGATCCAAAACCTCTTTTAACATAAGCTGTTACATATGCTAGCAATATAGTTGCATAGATAGCAGGAGCCTCTCTTTATGCAGAACAGCTCATTTATGTGTGAGAATAACACAGCTCCACAAAAAAATCGAAAAAATGCTTCCTCTGACCAGGCCAGTATATCTTTATGTTTTTGGGGTCGCTGAATCCGAATCCAGTGTCCGTTTGTCTCCATCACGTCACATTTTTTTTTAATCTCAAAAAACCATCAATAGATCATGATTTTCAAAAAGGTAATAGACTTAAACCAAATTCGCTATAGGTGGTTTTTTGAGTCGCTGATCACGAATCTGAAATCGGATTTCAAAAATTCAAGATGGCGGATCCAATATGGCGGACGAGATTTTTGAAAATCGACAGATTCATGCCGAATTTGGTGTAAGGAGGGTTTTTTTGGTCGCCGATGACGAATATGGTTATATTTACAAAAATTCAAAATTTCCGACAATCTCATCCTCCATATTAGATCCGCCATCTTGAATTTTTTAAATCTGACTTTAGATTCATGATCAGCGACCCAAAAAAAACCCTTATACCAAATTCGGCATGAATCCGTCGATTTTCAAAAATCTCGTCCGCCATATTGGATCTGCCATCTGGAATTTTTGAAATCCGATTTCAGATTCGTGATCAGCGACCCAAAAAACACCCTATAGCGAATTTGGTTGAAGTCCATTAACTTTTTGAAAATCATGATCTATTGATGGTTTTTTGAGATTAAATATAATGTGACGTGATGGAGACAAATGGACACTGGATTCGGATTCAGCGGCCCCAAAAACATAAAGATACTGGTCTGGTCAGAGGAAGCATTTTTTCGATTTTTTTTGTGGAGCTGTAATTGCATCAGTTTGTTAATATATATTGCAATGTAACAAAGAGTTGTTAAACCCCTCTATTTAGCGAGAACATTGTTTCTTATTTCCGCTCGGAGATAGAAAACTCGAAATATTTGCGTGCATACGAGAATCTCTCAAATATGGAACCGAAGGCAAGCGCTGTAAAAATGTGTATTGTTCGAATTTAATTACACGCCAAATACGTCACGTTTTATCCGATCGAATCAACTCGCTCGACTTCAAACCGGTTATAAGCATTTTAAGTTTTCGCCTTACACTTGAAAAATCATGTACTATTTCACCCGCCAATTAAACCTGATCGTATGCTGAATACAGCGCACTTTTTCCGGTTCGATTATCTTGCTCGGTTCCAAAGTTATAAGCGTTTAAAGTTTCCCTCCATACGTAGCGCGGTGACCCAGTCCTGACCTAGAGTAACGTACCACCGATTGAGCCGTACGGCCATAACTTTCACTCCAGTTCCCCCAGACACCGAGCTTTGCTCGCATTCCACAGAAGGTCGGCTACGGTGGAGTGGGTAGATACCGTTGGCAAGTCCTCGCGGGGACTTCGGCAATCTGATTGGACACTCTAGCGCATGGGCCTCCAGGATTGGCTGGAATCTCTGCATGCTCTTACCAGGCGCCATCCGCGCGGAGTTGAAACCGTTGAAACCTTCGTGAATACGTGCGAGATCGTCACCTCGTGAACATGACAGGTTGGTTCGCAACACTCCCGTCCACTCGTAGCTAACGAATTCGCGCGCTCTCGAGAGTAAAACTATCGCGTCGAAAGAGACACCGAGCGCTTCGTTTTGTAGGCGAGTTAATTCGAGTTTCTTTTTCTTTCATTCGCCGTTTCTATTATTTGAACTTCTCATAAATAGGGCCCGTTTAAATGAGCGATTCCCGTGAACGCGAGCATGGGAATATCACTGCGACTGCTCGCACTCACAGAGTCGAATGTGTCTACCATTAGTCGCGTGTAGTAGAATAGATTACTCATTGATCGATGGTAAGTATCTCACAAATGGATTATCGAATGCGGCGCGCACCACGCGAACGGTGAGGACAACGCATTTACTTAGGCGGACTATGGAATACGTAGAAGCACGGCACTTTGATACAGGCCATACCTGAGGCCATTCAAGAGATCGAAGTGTTTCGTCTATTATTCAATACTTCGATTTTCCGAATTGACAGCTATCGGGAAATCAGACGTTTGACACTTTTAGCTCTCACGCAGCACACACAGCGCACTCTTCTCAAGCCAATTCTAACTATAAAATTCTTGACCGTCGGTAAAGTTTCGGCAATGTCGGTATATCTGCTTGTTTAATTTGGGATGATACATACGGTAGTAGAAGTACAATGTCGACTTGTGTTGTAAAAATAAGGCACATTGTAGTTCGTGCTTAAGAAGCATTTTGGCGGTTTATTCCGAAGGTCTTTCCACATGATACGACGTAAGGTTAATGTTATACCACAACAAGTTTTTTTAATTTTTCGAGTGCTCATGATTTGTTAAATCAATCGTGATTCGGAATTACGCGAGAATGAACGAAAACGCGAAGCTACGGAATAAAGCTGAGGAGGAAGAGGAAGAAGCGAAGGAATTCGATGGAAAGAGGGACTTGAAAGATGGTATAAGTTCCACGCTCGAGTTGATACCGTATTTTGAAAGGAACGATCACAGTGTCAATAAAATCCTGGAATCCGAGGTACGTTGATTAAAGGGACAAGACTCATCGATTTCGAAACCACTAGAAATATCCCCGCGAACGTGTAATTCTAGGTTCCGCGTGTTTGTCGACACGAACCATGTCGTGTAGGTATCGACGAAGCTGGAAGGGGTCCTGTTTTAGGACCCATGGTCTATGGAATCGCTTATGCTCCTTTATCCGAGAAGCAACTCCTTGTTGATTTAGGGTGCGCAGACTCGAAAAGTTTAACGGAAGAAAAGAGAAATGATATTTTCAATCAAATGTGCGAGCGAAACGACAAAATTGGTTGGGCCGTCGAAGTTATTTCACCAAATGTGATCTCCAATTGCATGTATCGCAGGACTAAAACGTCTTTGAACGAAGTTTCAATGAATTCGGCCATTGGCCTGATCGAAAAAATCGTGAAAAGCGGAGTCAACGTGTCCGAGGTTTATGTGGATACAGTAGGAAAGCCTGAAAAGTACCAAGCCAAACTCGAGGAGATTTTCCCCCAATTTAAGATAGTCGTAGCGAAGAAAGCCGATTCCACGTATCCGATCGTAAGCGCGGCTAGTATATGCGCGAAGGTGAGCAGGGACCACGCATTACGCGCCTGGCAATTTCGCGAGGGCTGCAACGAAAGCGAGTACGGCAGCGGATATCCAAACGATCCCGTCACCAAAAAATGGTTAGCTCAAAACGTAGATCAAATTTTTGGATTTCCACAAGTCGTAAGATTCAGCTGGTCGACCGCCGAACACATCCTTGAATCTGAGGCTTCGACCGTGGAGTGGGAAGATCCAGCCAACGAGGACGAAGTACCGACGAATCAAAAGATCTCCAAGTACTTCGCAAGAGTAGAAACCCCGACGAACGTCGTCGCCAGAAAGAGACACGCGTTCTTTACCGAACGATATCTCCACAGTACGAGCGATTTGTGACGAACGTTGGACGGGTATCGTTTAATTTTTTGAAATTCTTGATTCTATCCTTGTTTAGAAGAAGCATTACGGAGAGCCTCACTCGAACGTATACCTCATTAATCTTATCACTCACGGATGCTTCGCGAAACTGTATTTTTCAATCGTATCCGCATACCTTTTTTATTATGGAATTTTAAATTAAGACAATATATATGTAATTTTAGAGATAGATATATATATATATATATATATGTATATACATATTTACATGACATTTTTTAAAATTAAATAGATGAAAATACAATGATGCACACGTATTTCTTTACTCAGTTATTGTTGATAACAATTATAGGAATGCCTAGAGCAAGATTTCTCGCAGTGCTAATAAACGCGCGGTACGCGCGTACACTTCTTAAAATATTAATAGTTAATATCATATAGATAATCAATATCGACTAGATTAATAAAAGCTATGACAACAAGGAAAAAAAAATATAGTCTCGCCGCGTCTGCTACTCCTTAGAATCAGATCGGTATGTACCTCTGCGATACGAATCGCAACCGCCGGCGATGCAGCGGTGAGAAGATATAAGCGGAAGCACGAAACGCCGACTCAACGAATCCCCCGATCATCCGTTCGGTTGGAATTCGGTCGGAATCGCTTCCGCGTTTCCGTTCGGTCAGACTGCCTCACGCATGTGGCGTACGTACGCGCGTGCGTCGTATATCATTCCCCGTCGCGAATAACAGAAGATACATATCAGATACACGGGATACGACGCGATACGTCGATCATTCGACGAACGGTGAGACGAGAAGCGCTACGAAATGATTCTCGGGGACGGAGTCGCTTCGACTCCGTCGAGTGAATTCGCGGGTGAAACGAGATATGTAAGTCTATAGACTTTTTCTCTGGGTAGATCTCTCTTACAAAGTCCTCCGATACTATTATCCAAGAGCGCGGCAACGCGATATCGTCTCCCGATAAAGCGCGATCCGTCCAGAGAATATCCCGCGCCTGACGCACGCGGAGCGATGCGAACGAAAGGGCGGTGCGCGAGAGATCGACTCGAGCGCACTCGTCGCGAGGGTCGCCGCACTTGGCCTAAATAGTGACTCGATTACGCTCGGTATCTATAATTCTGATATACATATAAAAAGTATTAAATACATGGTGCGATTTGCCGATAGCAAATATAAAAAAATAGAAGTAACGGTTAATTTATAGTAGTTTCGTGGAGATTCAACGGCCGTTCTCGATACGACGTGTTCGCCGAATGAGGGGCAGCTCGTCACACATTTAAAAACACGCAGATCCTCCGTTCATCGCAGCAAAAGTAGCCCCGCGACGATTAACGAGACGCTGGACGATCCCGTACTCGCGCGACTTCCGCCGGCTGAAACGAAGGGGTTTCCTATTCGGATCAATCGTTTCCGACGAAGAGAAATCGAATCCTTTACCTAGTATGTGCTCCGCGTACGTGTGCCCTTGCGCCCTGGTCTCCCGACTCTCCATGACCGGTGCCTTGAGCGGTCGATCCCCCTCTATGCTCAACTCGTTCGACTTCCAGTAGACCGTCGCTATCGTGGCCAAACACTTGATCTTCATGTCGCCAGACTTGAAGTGGCTCTTCCTCAGTCGAAATTCCAGACCCAACACGGCGGTTTCGAGACCCTCGCGATCCACTTCCGTGATGTGAGGTCCGCGGAGGTACGGCGGCGGGACCTGTTTTCCGTGCGATCGGCGATATTAGATTCGGCGAACGCGAACGACTTGTACGCGCGAGTCGGCGATCGATCGAATTCGTTACCGGTTCTCCGTTGAGGAACCAGCTCAGCATGGCGGGCGGCTTCGACTTCACCGAAGTGCAGTTGAAACGCACGACGTCGTCGACTTGGTAACGACGCCTCACCGGTCTTCCCGTGATAATTGGGTCTCCTTCCGGTAGAGCTGCGATCGAGAAAGGATATCTCGCGATAAAAATCGCGCGCTACGGACACGCCCTCCGTTTGACTTGACCCCCGTCCGCCGCCGCCGCCTGACCTAGCAGACAGGGGTCAACTCGAGCGGTCGTCATTCGATCCGCCCTTCGCGTTCACTCACCGACGACCAGCATATCCGCGTGATCCGAGACCGTTTCGAAGAACGGCGCCTCGCCGGAGATTTCACACCTGTATCGCCCGGAACTCATCAGGTTCACCGAGTTCAATACGACCGATCCCTCCGTGGAGTTGTGAATCTGAAAGGATATCGTCGGGAATTTCGAAGGGATGGAAACGTACCCGCGGCCAGGGATCTTATTGTTAGCATGCAAGAGCCCGTAATATGTCCAAGTGGGGGAATATTTTTAAATATCGATCACAGCGGCCGCGCGTGTAACTCGCAACCGAATGCGGAAATGTCACAAGTTCCTGGTTAATTTATGCCGGCTCGTCGACGCGGAAAGGTCGTCGAACCGGGCGTCGCGCCTTGACGCATTGAAAAGAATAATCGCAAATTCGGATAGAAGGGAGACTGTTTTTTTTCGCCTAATCAAGCGGTAATCGGTATTTTCGGGTCCTCACGTCGACTGTAACACCGTGCAGCGGGAAGACCTGAACCGGTGGCATGCTTCCAGGAACGTATCGATAAAACTCGTTGCCGTCTTTGTACCACTTGACCGAGTAGAGAGTGTCTTTGTCCAGGCTGAAACTGCACTCGAGTCTGATGTTTTGGTCGCGCACCACGTGGCTGGGTATCGACATCTGTATCATCCTCAGAGCGATGATTTCTGAAAACGAACCAACAACCCGATAACGTGGCGCCTGGACCATACACACGTATACGTATACAATGTATGTACATACTGCCCTCCTAAGAAAGAAGGTCCTATCTGCAAATTTTGGGATTTTTAGGTTTTATCACGTGTGCATATTCTATAGTTCATATTTTTTACGCCTACATATTATTGTTCGGCTACAAAGTCAGTCTATACATAAAAGTAGCTTCTGCAAAATTTGAATTCAATCCAAATGAAAAACTACAATGGCAGACATTAAAACCTTAGAACGTCAATATCTTAAAATAAGAATTTTTCACATAGGACCTTCTTTCTTATAGGAGAGCAGCATAGGTATAGCCGACCTCTATCTGACACCGCGACGTGTACGCACGTATCATTATCGTCGCGGTTCGTTGGGCGTGCTCGATAATTTCGCAATTTCTCGTGAAACCGTAAACGGCTCGGCGCCCGCGCAAATCGACGCGATACAGGGAGACGCGGGCCCCCCGCGGCAATTAAGGCCTGTCGCTCGTCTACGCTAAGGCGTAGAAAATGCGCGCATTTCGTCGAGGTCGAAAACATTGAAACCGAACGAGTCGACCGGCGAGCGAGCGCTCGGGGGTGGAGGATACGCGGGCGAAATAAAAGGCTCGCGAAGTACCGATCGCAGAAGGCAACCCTAATTAGTGCAAACGAACAGACTCCTCGCGTCCGCACGCGCACGCGGTCCCCACTGGCGCACGCGATTCGCTCGCGCGAGCGACGCGCACGGGTGGCTCTTATTCATCGGTGCCCCGCCGCTCGGCGGAGTCACCCCCCCCCCCCCCCCCCGCGCCGGCACGCTGACTCAGAGAACAATCCGACCCCCGCTGTGTTCGATATGCATGAGTTATCATTCATAACGCTCGCGTTGTGAATCACGTACGGAAAATCGCGTGTAGCGCCTAGGTACACGTACTCCTTCTCCTTTTACCTCCGCGTTCGCACGGTTATCGTCGCGCCCCGCGATACGCGCGTATCGGTACATATATCCCTTCTCACCGATCGTGGCGGGACGGGCGAGAGGGGACGACGCAGGTGCAGCGGGAACACTCCGCACCCCCGCGACCGTCGCGTAATTTCTTTTCGGTATTGTTTTACGGAAATCCAACACCCCTCCTCCCTCCGACGAGAAGCCGTCTATCTGCCGCGTCGGCTACTTTGGTCCGTATAGTCACCCCGCGTGCGGGGCCACCGCGGTTCGAGAGGGTCGACGCGGTGTCGTGTATCGGGTTAAAACCGAGCCACCCCGACGACTGCGAACTCGAGCACGCTGCGCGACACCGTCGCGGGGGGGGGGGGGGGGGGTGTACGCGGGAGCTCGACGACTCCCCGTTTTGCGCGCGCGAGCCGTCGGAGGATCTCCGACGCGAAATATTCGTCGCGCGTATACGCCGTACATGTTATACGAAACGCGAGCGTCGAAGCGAAGGTGCGTTCGTACCTACCTGGTTTCCGTAGCGTAGTAAATATTTCACGCGGTCCGGCCTACCCGAACACCCCCCCGACTGACCCGCGGGACGGGAAGGGCCGTACATACGTAGTTCGTTCCATCGGCTGTTACTATAATGACACACCCCGGTCGAACGTTTTACTCGCATGCGTCCATTCACGTCGAGCGCGACAATATGAAATTACCGGATACGTTGCATCCGCAGAATTTATCAGCGTCCGCGAGGGTATCCGTTCGTTTTCTCGTCGTCGATACGGGTGCGGATGCGCCTCACAGATCGGTTGCTCGCAATGCGTCCCCGTTCGATAGCGATTCTCCGCGAATGACGGTCCGTCCTTCGTTCGAGTGTCGGGAGTCATGTACCTATCGCGGTACTCCGTACGATAACGCGCTATACAACCACCTCTCGATGTATTATATTATTTGCCGTCGATCATTCCGCAACCCTTACCGCAGAATTCCCACGAGATAACGACCCCGTGCGACTCGGAGCTTATCGCCGTGTCGTCGATTGCTCGGAAGAATCGAAACTTGTACCTCTCGCGCGACACTCTCGCATTGCGTACCCACGCGGCGAAAGTGAATAACGCGCAAGAGATAACGCGAGAAACATCGCGTTCGACCCTTCTTTCGATGTCAACCACGCGAAGATCGTACAGCGTAGCGGGGCCGATGTAGCGCGCGAGATCGATCCGATATCGGTCACGCGCACTGAACTCTCTATACTATATATATCTATGCGACTTTCCCGCGCTGAGCGAACCTCGGTTTCGCATCCCGGACAAAACGCGACTGCTGCGTATGATACGACGTCGCCAATGTGAGTACACACGTCGACGTGTATCGCGCCAGAGGGGGATGATTTTTCGCGACTAAATCCTCGCGCGCGCATCGCGATGTTCGTCGGACACGCGGAAGTCGTTTCGTGTACGCTTAGAAAAGAGAGTGAGAGGGGGGGGGGGGGGGAGAGAAAGCAAGAAAGAAAGAAGGAAAGGAGGGAAGGGAGGAGGTGCTTTATCGGGACTTGATATTCAAATTGAACCGAGTTATTTAGTTTTTCTTTTTTCTACTAGGTACAGGTACGGATAACCGTTGCGATGCAAATCGCAATCGAGTTTCTTCGCATTTGTTACGTTTGTATTAAAAATGTACACATTTTAACACATTGTTGACCGGCAGTTTTTCAACGTTATGGCGATGGACACGAGTTTATTCGTGACTGGTCAACAATGTGTTAAGATACTATTTTGTCAATGCATTTCTTGCGGTGTCACGGCGAGTATGTATGAGAGAGAGAGGGTGAGGGGGAGGAGAGAGAGAGAAAGAGAGAGGATAGCGGCGCGCGAGCACCCAACGTAACATCACGGCGCCAGTATAGCGCACGCGGTACCGCAAGTCCCTACGGCGCGCGTGCAGACGACAGATGGTCGTCACGCCGTGCCGTCAGACGCGTGCCGGCTGCTCGTTTAGTCGCTTAATTGTTATTAATTGAGAACGAGTCGATCTAGGTACTCGTACTCGTATACGTACGAACGGACCGAGTTCGCGCGACTCCAGGACGCGATCGTCGCGAGCGTTATTTATTTCATTTCAGAGGATTGCGCGCGACGCGACGAAGAAATCTCGGCGCATAGAAATTTGCATCCACCTCCTCGTCGACCGGCTCCCGGGGGAGGATCGATGTAACCCCAGCTGCCGCGCGCGTCGTGAGCTTTCCTCCGCTGCTCCGACCCGCGGGAAAACGAGGATTTTCCATCGTCGCGAGCGTATCGCGCGCGCGTTCGCACTACGGGTCCCGTCTCTTCCCGTGCGTGGCTCGCGCGGAAATCGCCCCTCTCTCTCGGATGGACGATAATCGCCGCGCGTTTCCGTCGCGAGCCATAGTCGTGGGTGTTATCTCGGACGTGCGATTGCGCCCAGGTAGGCCACCTTTCGCCGCAGGCTATTCGCGGAACGCGTCCATCCGCGCTACCTCTCCAACACTTGGACGTCGACTCGTGCTTGCTACTCACCCGCGGGCGCGAAGAAGATCACCAGCACGCCGAGCAAACCGATCTTCGTGGACCGATCCATGACACGCGACTCGGCGAACCGAGAGCAGGCACCGGAGTCACCGATATCGGAGCGTCACGCGCGGCACCGCGGAGGAGAGTGGCGTTATCGTGACAGCCGCGTGTGCAATTTCTCTCGCACCTCCGATCGAAACGGTCCGCGACGACACACACGGCGCTCCGTCGTCCCGTCCTCCCGTGGCACGATACCCGGTCTTCCCGTTCGTCCCTTCGAGCGGAACACCGCGCGGACCTGCACTCGCGAGCCAGCCGGACGTTGCGGCGGAGACGAGGAGCGCGAACGCGCGGGGACGGACATACGAGACCGTCCGCGACCGTGCACTCGGCGTACCGTACGACAAATGGCGCCCCTCCCTTTTCGAGCGATATCGGGCCTCTCGAAAGATAGCCACAACCCCGCGCGCGACCGCGCCACCGCCGCACGGGGGTTCGAAGCGCGCCTGCGCCGCCGTCCCCCTCGTTACACCCTCGCGCGCTCCGCCGCCGCCGCCCCCGCGCGGTCTTCGTCTCGGTGGCGCGCGCGCGCGATTTTTCGCGAGCCCCTCTCAATTCCGCGGAGTGGATCGTCGTTCCTCTTTCGATCGACGCGACGATTTTTCTCGCGTCGGGATGGGAAACACCGAGCCGATGCGAATTACGACGATCGATCGTTCCGGGGTCTGGAAAAATGATTAATTATTCTTGAAACAATGGGAAAATCTACATCACGCTGTTCGACTCAAATCAATCGCTGTACATATTTGTCGTAGCAGCGTGTCGACGAAAAATTGCGCGCACCTCGAGCCGACGCGACGTCGAGCAGTTTGGAATCACTCGAGATGGCACAATGTAATACGCTCGCTCGACGATGACTCACAGAGCGCGCAACCTTGTTGCACCCGATGTGCCGAGACTCCCAAAAGTTTCCGCGCAGTACGGTCAAAACGTAAGTATTTACATTCGACCATCCGGGTTCGAATCGCGAGTCTCGGCACAGTCGCAGCCGCGTTTCCCGCGGTCCGCGTGTTCCGGAAATCGGCGAACCTTAGCCGCGCGCGTCGGAAGCTGCCCGCGGAGAAAATTCGAGCAGATCGCACCGCAGCTGTGTGGTCTCGAACTCGATCGTGCGCCGACCCCCGACGCGAGACGCGCGCGTATCGTAGTACCCGCAGCTGCTGCTCAATTATCTCCGGCGGCGGACGACGAGATGTGCTCGATACCGGGAAGAGCGGGTGATTCGCGGTCGCGTCCTCTGTCGTTGATAGGCGCGACGCGGTTAATTTTCGTTCACCCTCCGAGTCGCGCGCGACGAGCGACCACCCCGCTGCGAATTCGGAAAGGAAGCGTCGCGCGAGTGCAGCCGACGGCAAAACGCGGCTGATACATTTCGCGGGGAGAGGAACGCGCGTTTCTTCCGGCCCTTTCGGCGGCTCTGCATCCTCCGCGCCGCGATATGCGAGTAGCGCTTTGTACGCGAAGCCCACTTGGACGAGGACCGCTCTTCGACAGGCGATTCGAGCAGGGGTGGCGGCGGTGTCTCCTCCGCACGCACGGTATTGCTGAGTCGCGATACTTGAACGAGGAAAAGAGAAGAAGCGAAATTTCAGCTTGTGTACACGAGTACACGGAGGCCGGATACGCGTTTCGTCGACCGATGCGGGGGAAGGGGGGACGGTAGACGCATCGAATTTGCACGAAGGAGTGCTCTCTCTCGTATCGACAGATTCGGCCTCTAATCCCTGCGGGAGAATTTGCGACAGCGCGCGCGATCCGATGCGATTTTCTTCAGACTGGCCGTCCTACTCGCGCGGGATAGAGATGTGTTCAGCTCGAAATTGCTCCGTGCGGACGCAACGCGGTTCCCTTACGTCGCATCACCTCGTACGAGTCGCGAGTCCCCGCTAGATTTCTCCAAACAGCGTGTCAATTGGCTGCCGCGCGAGAATCGTCGCTATCGATAAACGAAGAGGTCGATTCTCCGCCACCCTTCTCTCTCTCGCGCGCGCGATAAGAGAGCGTACTCATTCGCGAACGACAATCTTTCCGGAATCCAACGAACCTCGAATCCCCGAGCGCCGCCTTTCGATCGCGCCCCGTCCCCGGATACGATCTCGTAAATGTACACGTGCGAGTCGGACTCTCGGACAAATAGCCGACGATTTATTCGTCGGGAAAAAATAAGCGGACGCGTCCAACGTCGTATCTACGCGTTTTACTACGGCTACACGAGCCCCCGCGGAGGCGGCGTATACATATGTATGGAAATGCTGTCTGCTTTATGCCCACCCGGACATCTGGAACGCCTCTCTGGCTCGCGCACTTATTTACGGGAAGCGCGATGCCTACCAGAGATCGCACGGTACCGACGTTTTTAGCGCGCCTCTTATTTGTTTAGAGAGTGACGGTGCGCGCTCCCGGCAAGGGTCGAGTCCAAGAAGCTTCGGGGACGGCTGCCGCGGAGCTGGAGAAGGTTGCGCGCGCGCGTGCTTCCATCGACGCGATGCGATCAGCCGGTCCCATCGCTCCTCGGCCGGTTACCGAGAGTTCGGCGGCTCGAAACATCAGAATCGCGCGATCGCGAGGAATCGGTTTTCCATACGCGCCTCCCCGGCCTCGCGTAATCGCGCGCAGGGCAGCGATACCGATATCCTCTGCGTGGGAGTCATCAGGTATTGCTACTGAAAGTCCACTTCGTTGGAAACGCACTCCCCTCAAAGGATTCGAAACGAAGAGACCCGAGTGATTGGCTGCTCGACTCTCGCTTTGCGCCGGGCGCGAAAATGTTCGAGTAACGAGGGTGGCACGGCGTGTGCGTGTGTACTTATACGCGAGGGCGCTTTCCGCGAAAGCGGGGTCGAGGGCGAGGGCCAGCCGATAAAGGAATAGAACGACGCCGGAAACAAAGTTACCGCGCGAGGGACGTACACAGCCGTGGAAACTCGAGCGGGCGACTTTCTCCGTTCGACTCTTTTTCGCGCGGATCTTTCCTCTCGCGGACCGCTCGTATTGCGCCGCCGGAGAAACGGAGAGACGAAGTGGAAGCGCTCGCGTATCCTAACGAGATATACCGGTTATCCGCGCGACCGGTCGATACACCGACCGGGATTCGAAGCCATAGATCCACATAAAAGGAATATTCAGCGGTCCGAATCTCGACGGGCGCGGGGTCGGGGGCGAGGGCCACCCTCGGGATAACCCTCACGGAGGTGTGCGTTTGCGCGCGCGCGCTCGAAAGACGCGACCGAAAGAAATATCAAATAAGCGTACGAGGGACGGCGAGAGCGAGAGGGGAGACAGAGAGAGGGCGCGGATATCGATTTTCAGTCGCGCTAATAAGTAGGCGCACGCGCGTCGCGTGCATCCGGGCGCTACCGGGAAACGTTCCAGCGTATATAACGATGCGCGATAGGTGTACCACCGTACCTACAGCGAGCGGCGCGGGGCGTCGCGCGCCTCGGGGGATGAAATTCATCCTGACGCGTGCAACTGGTATCCCAATTACTTCTCGAGGGCCATTAGGCGTCGCCTCCGTCGCCGTTGCCGCAGCGCGGCAGCCATCGTCGTCGGTTCTGGCTCGATTCCTTCTTCTTGCGGCGTGCCGCGCGCGCGCGCGCTTCTCCCTGTCGTTCCGCGATCGCTTCGTCGCCGATGCGATCGCCACCGGTTCCCGACGGTCCCCCCACCCCCTCGTATCGTACATCTTTCGAATACACTTTTTTGCACGCCGCTCTCGAACCCCTCCATCTCCCCCACCCCTCCCACCATCACCCCCAAGCGGATCGAACACGCGCCGCCATGGCGTCATCATGAGATCGCGATCATCGTCGCGAGGGACGTTTTGCCTCCCCGACGATCTTCATCCCCCTTCGCGTTTCCGGCCCCGCGCTCTCTCCCCTCGTCCTGGCCTTCGCGAGAATTTCCAAACGCGCGTTTCGCCGACAATCGGCAGTCGCGCTCGACCGCGAAACGAGATTTTTCCCCGTGCACACATACGCGCGCGATCATTGACTCGGCCAGCGGCGCAGACGCCCCCCCCCCATCCGAGCGCCCCCACTACGAATCGCCACCCACTCGACGGGGGTGGGGCGATTCTGCCGCAGTACCGACGGGCTTCCGTCGAGAACGGAAACCCTCGTAGCGCGAACTGTATAGATTTTTAATTAGCCGAAAGCCCGATCCTCGCGAAAGTATGCACGCTCCTGCCGGAAGTACCTGAAGGGATACTCGGGGCCCGAGACCGCGCGCGCGCGCGCGCGCGAGAGAGCGCCCCTCGTGTACGCGGTGTCCGCCGATTTCGCCGCGAGCGCGCGAGTTTTCCCGTAGGTACCGTGCCCGCGAGTTCCGTTCTCTGCCCGGCGCTGTATGGATTTTCCGTGAGGGACGATTTCATTGATGACTCGCCGCCGCGACTACGCGGGACACGGAGCGAGACGCTGGACGAGCAATCGTGACGATGTGGCCGAGATTGATCAACGCGGCGCTCCTGCTCTTGATTCCAGGTTCGCGCCCTCGTTGTTCAGCGCGCGTCGCCGAATCGACGCCCGTGGGGTGCCGCGATTCGGATGTGTACCCGCTCGTTCGCGGGACGCGATCACAATGACGTAACTCGATCGACGAGCGTGGATATCGCGCGGTTCTGAAATTCCGATCGTCCGAGCCCCGGAGTATGTCGTCGGAGTTCTCGACGAGTCGCGACAAGCAGCTACGTCGCGAGCACTTGCTCCCGGACACGCCCTACCGTGTTCGCGTCTACCGCGAGTAATTCGTGCGCGACGATAGGAAAACGGTGACTCTCTCTCTCTCTCTCTCTCTCTTTCTCATCGAATTCCCCTCCCGCAGGTATCAGGACGCTCCAAATGACCTCCCTGAAAATTCCCCACCACGTAATCATGAATCAAACCGTGAAACTGGAGTGCAACTTCAATCTGGATCACGAACTTCTCTACTCGGTGAAGTGGTACAAGAACGGCAACGAGTTCTATCGTTATCTGCCAACGGCGGAGACGCGCGTCCAGGTCTTCCCGGTGGACGGCGTGTACGTCGACGTAAGTTCCCGACGACGCAACGCGACTCTCTCTATTCGGGTGGGGATCGTCGTTTCATTTTTGTCCCCGTTCATCCCGGCAGAAACGCGGCTCTACCGATAAATCGGTAGTCCTGAGAAACGTCGACTCCTCGAGTTCCGGACGGTATCGATGCGAGGTGTCCGCGGAGGCTCCCTTTTTTCAAACGGTTTCGGATCACGCGGACATGACGGTGGTCGGTGAGTATGTACGCGCGAGTGTATCGCCTGCTTTCGCAGAGCGCGTTTCACCGTACACAGGTTGTGTGTAGCCACTGTACCGTCATATCACCCTGCTTGGCTGCACGTTGTTCGTTTAGTTTTGCCGGACGTGGGGCCGACCATTACGGGCGGTAAGTCCAGGTATCGGAAAGGCGACGTCGTACGTCTCAATTGCACATCCGCCCGTTCGAAACCGGCCGCCTTCTTGACCTGGTTCATTAACGACGAAGCGGTACGTCCACGCGACTCGAAGCGAATTGTAGCGCTTAGCCGCGAATACGAAAAGTCCGATGATACGACGTATGTATGTATGCACGCGCGCGCTCCCGTTTCAGGCCAATCCGCAGTACCTGAAGGGACCCCACATAACGGCCGTGGACGAGAATGGCTTGGAAACGGCCATGCTGGGCCTCGAATTTCGCGCTACTTCCAAACACTTCAAACACGGTGACATGAAGCTCAAGTGCTTGGCGAAAATAGCGACGGTTTACGTTCGGAGCGACGAGCACAGCGTCGAAGGCGACGAGAGTGTGTTGAAGGCTCCCGTCATGGAAAGCCGGGGGACGAGGGCCCAGAGTCACACGAGGAACGAGCTGACGAACGGTAAGGTGCACCCGCGACGCGAGTAGTCGTTTGTCATCGGAAGGGGAGCGACGGTGGTTTCTTCGTCCGTTGACTTTTCGGGGATATCGGCATTCGACTTTTTTCAATAGGTACAGATCGAGACGCGATCTTTGAAAGAGTATCTCGCACATTTTGCCCCAAAGTCTACAGGCGAGGGGGAAATTGCGATTAAAGAACTCCCGTCCATCGCGAACCCCAACTGCCCCTGTCGATACACGTCCCGCTGTACCGTTCCGCGTTCGGTGTGCCGCGGTTGTATGAGACAGGCGTCCCCCAACCCCGCGATAACGATACAACCGCTGCGTGATTATCGCGGACCGCGCTCACCGAAGACCGTCATTGCAGCTGGGATGATTATAATAAATGTTTCGTACCTTTCTAATTTCAGGCTCCGCGACGGGCGATATCACACCCGCACGGACGATTCTTTTCATACTCGCCGCGATTGCTTTAAGCCGATAATACTTTTCACGTTGTTTCCTAATCCACACGATCGCGTAAGGACTCGTTTCATTGTATCTGTATAATAGGAATTTAAGTCGTATACATATTATATATATAACACGTATCCAAACATAAGAGAGTGTACGTATTTTGGTCGTCAAGCGCGAAACCTAAACTGTTCGTCCTCGGGCTCTACGCGGCGAATAGAAGAGCGATTCGTCCACTCGCGAGTCGATTCGCGCGATAAGTCAGTCTTGCAGATTCCTAATAGCGACAGCGAGAACGAATGTGTACGTCTCTTTCCGGCCACCCGATGAATGCGTCATTTCGAAGACGCATCCCGAATACTCTATTTTTCCAACGAAAGTTCGCCCGTCGACCGATTCGAGAGCTGTACATATCTACGAATACATCGAAAGCAATATCACCGATCCCTCTCGCTGCTGTTGATAAAACGGGCTTTGATTTTGTCAACGACAAAAGCTCGAATGTGTCGCGTAGAGCCCTCCGCTGTCGAGGCGGCGCTCTTTAGTTATATCGACATAAGTATAATGATAACGTTAATTGGTACTCCCGAGATTTTTATCGGCCGCGCTAGGTATATGTAGATACACACCAACACATCAGTATAATTATAAGGAATCTCTCGTTGAGGCTATTCGAATGGGGATGCTGAAATCGCAGACGCATTTTGTCATGTCATACGTCGCGCCACTTGGTTTACGAGTGATTTTATTCCGCGGCAAATCGCGTACTACACCTACACCTATCTGCATTGCCCTACATCGTTCAGTTCTATCCGGATGACCGTCGACTGCGAGTATTATTGAACGTGTAGAGATTTTTTGAGATACGTTATATTTATCAATGCAAGCGTATAAACTTGACCGCCGCCGTGTCACTTTCTAACCGAGGGTGCTAGCTAGCACCTAGGATGCTTGAAATAATCGACCGAGTCGAATCTGTCGTTGAGCGATTTCGCGCGCGCGGGATATTGTTGGTATACTACGTATGATTTTCTCTCGTGCGATACACCAAGCGTTTAGATATGTACGTTTTCGTATTCAGTGTTGCGAGCCTGCGTTGAGTTTTCGATAGAAGAAGTTAAAAAATAATATCCCTCTCATCATCGCGTACGGTTTTCCATGTATGTTTATCGTTTGCTGCCAGAGATTTTTAGCAGGGTAAGATATGTATGTATGGCGTGCTCACGCGCACTACCGGCGTATGCCTAAATAATGTATGTGTACTTGTAAATATGTAAATAATTTATTCATCGTTATTAAAATTATTCATTATTATGATAATTGCGTTGCGATTCATATTGCGACACGTATGCGTGCCCGTATGCTTATAAAGGGATCCTAGCGCAAGAGCGTGTGCAATTTCTTCTCTCGAATTGATCACATATTGGCTCGAACCCCGATTAATCGCGACGCGTAATCTTTGAATAAGTATTTTGCCACACGATGAGTCGAACATGTATGTGTTAAGAGGCGCATACATACTACAAGTCATGGATAACCGCGCTTCCAACTGCTGTCCGGGAAATATTCGCTTGTAATACACACTCCACTGGTACGATATACGCAAGTACATACTGTATATCACACATGCGAATAGGTATATATATTTAGCGAATAGGTACAATGTCCCCGGTAATGAGGGAGATTTGCAATCGACAAGATTTGTAGTTTTGTTACGTCGCGAGAGGCAGCACTCGACGTTGACTCTGCCATCTTTCGGATGACCGCCAAACTACTTCGACACACGCCGTATGGTAATATTAGGTACATTTGATGATCAACCGAATTCCAACGTACATGCGGTAGGGCGCGCGCGGCTATTTTTTATCCGTATAAATAAATCACAAATCGTTCGCGAGAGACAGTCACGTCGCAACTCGTCGAATAATTTTACATTCGGTAAATTTTAAACGATCTTCAAGGTAAGAACTGCGTTTTAATCGCCTAAGTACGTATGTTTTTTTTGGGGAAAGGTTACCTGCGCTGCTCCAAAATTTTCACGGTCGCGTTATTGGCGCTGCACAGATTAAAATACCGTTCTTTTTCGACATTTCAGATGGAACCAATGACTTTAGGATCACCCGTAGGCAGTCCTGTGCAAAGTCCAGGAAGCCCATTATCCAATTCCGCCTATCTACCGAGTTTTTTACTGGGAGATCCTACCACGGTATGCTCTGTCGTTCGACGATCGCTCGTCTACACTTTTCGAATTCCATCACTCGAACGGGAGATAATGCGCTTCGTCTTTTCCGTATAGCCAGCCAGATCCAGCACCACGAGTTCCCAGGATACTCGGAGGTATGTGACCGGCGGTGGATCTTGCTTAGCGTCGCCGGTCTCGCATTACGGCTCCCCGGATTATCAAACCAACAGACAGAAAGCAATGTTCGGGAATGTCGCTAGTCCCGGTAGTTCTCAAATAGGAATGGAGAGTCATGCGGGTGGACCTCCGACTCGGAGTCTCTTCGACTCTTTGGAAACTTCTCGAACGGCGGGACTGCACACCCATGGATCGAATCGAAATGCCAGTGGAACTCCGTCCAGACTGCTTACAAGTAATGCGAATTGCTCTAGTTTTTTGGACTCCCCGACCAATCTATCGACCAACGAAACGTCGCAAGGTCTTCTTCAATGGGTCACGGTATTCGGTTTTCCGCCAAACGCAACCAACGCGATTCTGTCTTACATATCCAGTCGAGTGCGGATAGTGAATAAACATCCAGCGCCTCACGGACAGGCCAACTGGATCCACTTGAAATGTGCCTCCCATCAGGAAGCTCAGAGAGCACTGGCTTGCAACGGCAATATCGTTTCCGGATCGGTCATGATTGGCGTTATTCCGTGTACCGACGAGGGTGTCATCTCGGGCACGGACAAAGAGAATCACACGATAACGAACGGCAGTATGAGAGTATTCTCTACTCCCGATAGGACGAATCTGGGAACGTCCGATCGCGTTGACATTTCGCGTACGCCAATTAGAATACAAAATGCGAGACCGTTGGCCGCGGGCTATAACAGACACTTGAGCCCGCAATCGGTTAAATCGCCGGAAAATATACCTCAAAAGTCTACAGGTCTCGTTTCCAAAGCCATGGAGTACGTTTTCGGGTGGTAAATTAATTTACGTCTAGCGCGTCAATCGCGATATGCATATTGCTCGTACGAAGAAGCGTCGATTACTAATAATAATTGTCTGTCGAAAATGCGATCAAATTCATCAGGTTTTCTATTATTCAGATTGCTAGAATTTTTTTAAACAGATGTACGCGCTTCAACCTCCAACGACTTTGAGAAGAAAGATGAGTCTTACGTTAAATTTATATGTACGTGCTAGGTTGCAGTTCAGATTACATCATTGTTTTACGTGTAATCGACATGGTTTATTTGCTGTTCGAACAGGGCGATCGGTTTGGAAGCATTCGATGTATGACGTGGAAAGTACGGTGCGTCGAATGTTCTCGCCGTTGGCCAACGAGTCTTCATTAGCTCGGTTTTCGTTCCCTACGACACTTTTGATGAGCGATAGAAACTTTGATGCACGTCGTACATATTGCATAACAACTTTTCCGTGTCCGAGACATCGCAATGATCGGTTTTATTTTGCTATACTATTACTATTACTACTACTACTACTGCTACTAACAATACTGTACATACGCGCGTGCACTCGCGAGTGCAATGTTAAAATATTAAGAAGAGAATCGAAGCTTACAATTATCTGTAAACTACCTCCCCGATATTTCCTAATTATTATACTAAGAAATTGTAACAAAATGTCTGCCCGAATGAGTTATTTCATACGGTTCGCGAGCGAATTTAATTTCGGTTATTTCCAATCTTTCGGAAAAGAGACTACACTTTCAAATATTTCTTTTCTCGTACGAAATGATCAACCGACGCAACTATTCACAATTTATTATAGCAAAATCGAGCACTTACATAAACTATATTCATTTTCATCTAAATACAACTCTGACATTCACCGCTAAGCATATCGATTTAATAAAAAATCACAATATTAATTCACAGATACTATCCCGTAAATAAAATTATTACACTCTTTTCGCTTCTCAAGCGACCTTGATTACTTTGGACTCTCGATGGCGGCACTACCGAGATCCGTCATTTTGGGATACTTGACCTTTTTCTTATCCAATTCGTCCTGCGCCCAAAGGATCATCTTCAACAGATTATTCAGTCTCGGACTCGTCGATTCTCTGTGCTCCATTTTCAATATAGCGGCGTTCAGCTCACTGGCTATCTGTAATTTTGTAGAGCCTCAACGTTACACCGGCTCGACGTGTCGTGGAAGCATCCCGACGGCAATTTGTACCTTTTGTCTATGCGTCGGATGTAACAGATCGCTGAAGGGACTTTTGTGAGGTTCATCGAAAGCCAGCAAGGCGAGCGTACGTTCCAATTCACTCAGAATATTATCGTCCGATTCGCCGGCTTCGCTCAATTGATCCTGTGCAAACTGCAACGCCTCTTCTATTCGTCCGGTGCGTATCAATTCTATCAGATGCAACTGCTGTAAGTGGAAGTAGAGATACCTATCGTTATCCAGCAACTCCGGATGTAACTGGTTGACCAAATCCATAGCTTCCTGAATGCGACCGTTCTGAATGGCATCTCGAATACGAATTCGATCGTCCAAAGAATTCAATTCAATTGTGGGACCGACTCCGGATTCTTGTTGAAATTTCTCGGCGGCCTCTTTGAATCCTTCTAGATAATAGCTTCCGTTAATCGAGGATAATTTTCACGCGCTTCCTTTTCCGATTAGTAGAATCGTTTATACTTAAAGAGACTTACCCGTTACCAAATAATTCATGATCAGGTTATTCATCGTTACTCTCTGAACGTGAGAATCCTCTTCGAGTTTGGCGACCCACTCGTCTTTCGTGACCGCTTCTTGCTTCTCCGCGGTAAAGCTCATGATCTTTATAAATTTAAAATATTCGATATCGTTAACACGGTGAGACACTGTAGGTATTTATTATACAACATGTGCCCGGGAAATTGCGAGCATTCCGTGTGAGTCTACCATGCGTCTACATAAATCCCATTGTTTGATTATAATTCTAATTGTAGTCGTAAAATATATACATGGGAAATTCCATTAAAGCGAATTCCTAGGGTAGGACTGTATAGTATTTATGGAGTACGTGAAGTTAGCACTCCATTTTTTCAAACCCAATTTTCTTGTACAGTTACATCAGAATTATTTTTAAATTACATATATAAGGAGCTGTAGAATTCTTTGAAGAGAACTCAGAACTTCAATAGTTTTTCGAAAATTTTCAAAATGGGGTGGTGACTTGACATATTTATTATTGTGTCAACAGTGGGGTACCCTCGTCCTATGTATCAGAATGGATCTAGGACAGTAACGTAATTAAATACACGCGTAAAGACGATTATCATCTACGGGGATATAGAATTGAGAGACCAGTAGAGGCATAATAACACATATCTCGTGTCGAGATTTAAATAACAGAAGTTTAAATACATAGGTATACGTATACTCATACGTACGTCTAGGAAGCTGACAAGACAAATCTAAACCGCCCCACAGACTTGCAATGACGCATAGGACGATCGAGAATTTTGCTATCCGGAGAGAAATATGTCACAATCCACGATAACTCGTCAGTTAACAAAAAAAAAATAAAAGATTCCACAGTAGCACCAAAGCTCCGAGGTATTATAAACAAAACTGGCCGATCCTCGTCATTATCGAAACCATAGATACGCGTAACCAAGATGGGTCGCGTATGTGCCATTTCGTGAATCTCTAGATTTGTTCATCTAACGTTAAGAAAAAGTATCGCCAAATAAAAACACCCCCAAATTATGTCGCGACAACTTCGCTCGTTTGCGAACCAGCCCAAATAAGAAGAGAAGAACGATCAGTGCGTAATCATGGCGGATCCGTTGAGTTTGTTGCGCCAATATAATGTAAATAAAAAGGAAATAATCGAACGTGAGAACCAAATATTGTTCGGTGAATTTTCGTGGCCGAAAAATGTGAAGACCAACTATTTGACCTACGGGTGAGTTCTTCCTCCGATGCTTCCATTATCAGCGAGATAACAGCAACAATCTGGGCGACTGTCATTCGAGGTTTCATTCTGGTCTTTTCGTTCAAATTCTTCGTCCGAACGTGTTAATGTTTTGGAAAGAATCGACTACTTATCCTCTGTTGTACTTTAAACGATTATAACTTGGATCGCCACGTCAAATTATTCGCGGATTCGCGAACATTCGAGTGGTACTACTTTGTGTAAATAAGATCAGTAGGGTAAATAAGACATCCTCGTTTCGCGCGAATTTACTGCAGGTGAATTTAGGGTGTAATTTCGAGCGAGTCGCGAACGTGTACCGAGCGGATTGCCGAAATATAATTAGGCCATTTTTTTGCTAGGTCTGGAAAAGAAGGTACTCCGAAAGAGTACTACACGCTCGAGTGTTTGTTATTCCTGCTAAAACATGTGCAACTTACACATCCTGTGTACGTACGGCAGGCGGCGGCTGAAAATATTCCCGTCGTGCGTCGACCCGACAGAAAGGATCTCTTGGCTTACCTCAATGGCGAAACGGCTACTTCGGCCGCCATAGACAAATCGGCGCCATTGGAAATCCCGACGCAGGTCAAACGCACCGCCGAAGATGGAATGGAGAGCGGTTCCTCTAAGAAACCTCGCTTCGAGGAGACTCATGTCCAGAAGGTGAAGGAACAACTGGCCGCGCGGTTGGACGCACCCAAAGAGGCATCCGTCACGGTAGACAACATCAAATCTCTGTCGGAAGCAATGTCCGTCGAGAAGATAGCTGCGATAAAAGCGAAGCGTTTGGCCAAGAAACGCACAACGATCAAAGAGAACGACGACATCGGCATGGGATCGGATCTGCGAGTGATATTAGACATGGATGTCGACGAGACGAAGGATATCGTTTCGCGGGAGCGACAGTGGCGCACGCGAGCGACCATCTTACAGAGTAGCGGGAAGGTTTTTGCTAAAAATATTTTCGCAATACTACAAAGTATTAAAGCGAGAGAAGAGGGCAGGCAGAAGGGGGCTGCGGTACCAACACCCATGGTGACGCCAAGATCGACGCCAATGCGGCCGCTGCCGCAGCCCGCCGTCTATAACCGCTACGATCAGGAGCGTTTTATTCGGCAAAAGGAAGAAACGGAGGGCTTCAAGATCGACACCATGGGCACGTATCACGGTATGACGCTGAAGTCTGTGACGGAGGGCAGTAATCCTGCCGTTAGGAAACCACCGAGCAACCCAACCGCCACACCGATTCCCGGTCTATTGCCGGCGTCCGCCGCGAAGCTGACTCCTCAGCAGGCTGCACAGAATAAACGCCCGAGCAGAACGCCGATCATAATTATTCCGAGCGCCAACACGTCCCTGATAACGATGTACAACGCGAAAGATATACTCCAGGACTTGAAGTATTTCAGCAACGAAGAAAAACGCGCTCAGGGATGCAAAAAGGAGAACGAGGTACTACTGCAGCGCAGGAAAGACGGCGGATTAACGGTACCCTATCGCGTCGTTGACAATCCTCAAAAATTAACAAACGCCGATTGGGAGAGAGTGGTCGCGGTCTTCGTTATGGGACCCGCTTGGCAGTTCAAGGGATGGCCTTTCGACGGGAATCCCGTCGAGATATTCTCAAAAAGTAAGTCTCTTACGATTACCGAACGAGGTTCGCGCGTCTTGCCGTTTCACACTTCGACTTGTCGGGCATTCATTGTGAAATTCGTCCTCTTCTTTTTTTTTTTCTTCAGTTTGCGCCTTCCACCTGAAATACGACGAGATGCGGCTGGACGGAAACGTCGGACGATGGGCAGTAACCGTTATCGAATTGAGCCGTACAAAGAGGCACTTGGATAGAGCGGCGTTGATGGTTTTCTGGGAGCACTTGGACAAGTAAGTATTCCCTCGTCACAAATGGTTCAAAGCTGAGACATCAACGACCCTGAACGAAACTTTCTCGTTACAGGCATATGATTAAAAACAAGCCGCACCTCAGATTCTAATTCCAACTTATCGTCGCAAACGTGGCTCGTATCGGTTGTTATTGAAACTTGACAGACATTTTAGATTATTATTTTTATCATAAGACATGTACATATACATTGGAAAAGCATATCGTGGAATCTGTACGTGTACTTTTGAAGCGATATTGTTGCAAGAACGCGTCGATACGAGGAGAAAGTATTAAAGACTCGTTCGCCGTAATCGTTGCGTTTCACGTCTCACAACTTCTCCCTTCCTCTGTTAATTCGTCACTTACTCGAATGGCGAGTTCTCGATGAGTAAGAGTATTATTATATTTGCCCTGGACAGCGAGGGAAGTGCCAACTATATTCAGTTGATGTGCCCCGACGACGCGATATCCATTTGACTCTATTCATGCTAGAGTAAAAGAGAATCGACCAACATTCTCGAACGCTCTCTCGAATAGTCCATCCGAATCGAAGAATCCCAGGGTTTCAAACTCAAGTCCCAACGGTCGCGGTAAGATGATAAAAAGAATAAGAAACGCGTTCGCGGCAGAGTCGAAATCGAATCAGCGCGGTGCGGTATTCGGTGCGAATAGATCGTATTTCTTCGGGTGGTGTCAAGTCTCGCTCGTGTGTTTAGTAATTCAAGACACGACAATGCAGTATGGCGTCCCGCGGCGCTGGTACAGCGACCCATCCCCCCGGGGAACCGCGCGTATCGCTCGCTTTTTCTCCCCACCAAAAGTAAGGCCAAAGTAAACCCCTTCGGGCATCGCGTCACGCGAGTATGGGTTACCCATTCTGTTTGCACGGTCAATCGAATCACTGCAACTCGATTACTCGCGCTCTATTACTCTTATAAACACTGGTACTTGGAAACTGTTCGAGAATTTGAAAATACGGAAGACGCGTTATCTCGTTGGATCGGATGGGACGAGGAGGGAAAACTCCCAGGGTTCGGCGGCCGTTGTTTCGATCGTCGTTTGCATGTGCGTCGCAACGAATGAACGATCAGACAAACTTGTAGCATTGCGTGCAATTCGGCTGAACGCATGGTATCCCCGGTATTATCGGGGGTAGGTGGAGAACACCCGTGGAACGATGAGAGGGATGATCGGCAATTCGAGCGCACATACGCTCGTGCAGCTGTTGCACATTGGAGCCGAGGTAATTGTTGTAACGAACGTTGAAAGCTTGCATACCCGTGGCATCTTGGTCGTGGCCACTTGTCTTACCGAAGGGGAAGATGGAGCTGCAGCCGGTGGAGGTGTCGCCGTAGCTAGTTTTAGGTACCTGTTCCGGAACGACGTTGAACAGGCAATAACCGTCGGCGTAAAGATTTCGCGAAAGGTTCGAGTAGAGTGGAGGCAGAGCGAAGATATCGGGAGCTTGCTTCGTATCCGGGACGGATTCTTGCAGCGGACGGAACGCAGAGGTAGGACCGCCCGCGCTGATGCCGCTCTGACTGGCAAAGTATTCGATAGCTTTGAGCAAATCCTGACCGCAACGTTGTAGGACCAACTGCAACACCGAGAGCTTCGTACTGGGAAACAGACGAGAAAGAGTCTCGACTGACGTCTGAGAGACGAGCGACTCTTTCGTGCCGCCCGTACCGTTGGCTTTGTTCACATCGAACAAGGGACTCTTGGGCTTTGCTTCGCCAACAGCAGCGTCTGCCGTTGCGCCTGCTACGATCTGTCGAACGAGAATGAAAAAAAGGAGGATCCGCGCTCAAAATGACGTATATGTAGGTATGTATGTCTCTGAATATCCGACTTTTTGCATCGGATATCGACTCTATATTCGCGCGATAATGGCTTTAACGTACCCGAGAGTCGTCCGGCAATCGAATCGGTGGTGGGGGTGGTGGTGGTGGTTCCTCCTTCGACTCCCGTACACGGCTCTTTCCTTCCAATGACAAATCTTCCGAATCTGATTGAGTCGTCATCGAGTTGGGTTCGGTCACGGCCATCCCGAAAATCTTTCCCGGTGGAAGCCGTGTGAACTTCTGACCCGTAGCTACCTCAGCCATGCTCAGTGCGATCGCATCTTCGGCTGCCTGTTGTCTCTTAAGAGCGACCTCAAAAGAGACACAGAGAGACGTGTTTTTTCTTTTTCCTCCTCGCGAATACACCCAACCTCTGTTTCGTTTGTTTAATAATCGTTTACAACTGGCTGAACTATACAACCGGTAATATATTGAGATATTATTGCTATCCGCGCGTCTCGCTATCAGATTTCCTTCTCCTTCATCAACTCCGTTAGGTATAGCTTGATCCGTATGTAAACGCGCGTGACGCGTGTTTTTTCTTAGCGCGAAGCTCGGCCCTGCGGACGTCGATGGAGACACATGCAATCAACGTCTGTTATTCCAAAGCGCGGTCCACCTACGCGCGCGATTGTCGTTCACCCTCGTCCTTTCAACGGCGGAGACATGTACGCGCGATAGCGAGAGGAGCGCGCGAGTAGTGGTGGTGACAGTTACATCGTGCAGATCGAATAAGCGATGCGATGTGGACTCGGGATCGAGTGTCGTAATGCTTGGGCAAACAGAAATGAAACGCTACACCGCGCTTAATGGATTTAACTCTCGAGCTCCCCGGAGAAGAGAGAGAGAGCGAGGCTCGCGGATCGCTGGTCGCGGTGATGTCCCGTGGAATACGCGCGTAGGTACTTGATGCAGGATGTCTTACCTGAGCCGCCATCACTCTTTGACGTTCGGCAATGAGCGAACACTTTGGGCAGAGACATTCCCTGTAGCGGCATTCCCTCTTGTGGCCCCTCAGCCAGGATATCAGGCCGTGATTTCTGCAGCGCGCACACTTTGGCCTCCTCTGCTTGCCTTCGGCGTCGCCGCCGCCGCCGCCGCCGCCGCCGCCGCCGCTCTCCTCTCGGTCAGTCCTCTTCGACTTGGTGCGCAGCATCCCCGATCGCCTCACTTGCACTATCGTTACAGCGTCTTCGGCAATGTGGTCCAACGATCGCGCGTTGACATACCGATGACGATTGAAATGATTCACCACTCCGCGAGTTTGCAAAATCCTTCCCGGCTAATCACCAACTGAATATCGCGAACGCCACTCGCGAGTAACACCAAAGAGGTTTCAGCGACTTTCGATTTCGCCCGAGATTTCGTTTCGCGCTCCTGCTCTCCGATTGGTTCCGTACGGCGGCGCGTACCCGCGTTCTTCGGCTGCGTCGAGGAGTGCACCCCTCATCAGTAGGGGGGCTATGTCGTGGACAAACACCGGACGGACCACCCTTCTTCGTCGATTGGTTCCGTCGTGTTTGCTCCCTCCGCCACTCCTACACGCTCGATCATCCCCGTTGCGGTGGAACTGCGGAAGGCGACGCGCCTCGCGCGTTCTCCGATCTTGCGGAAGGGTCCGAAGAGGTGGAAGGAAAGTGAGGTAGGAACGAACTACAACCATAAGCTATAACAATTACAGTGCGTGTACCGTTAAGAATCAAGATCGTATAATTC
Organism: Xiphydria camelus; assembly: GCA_963678675.1. Classification (NCBI taxonomy): domain Eukaryota; kingdom Metazoa; phylum Arthropoda; class Insecta; order Hymenoptera; family Xiphydriidae; genus Xiphydria; species Xiphydria camelus. Next base: position 40,717,274 of record OY783191.1, read on the forward strand.
GTAGATACCTTTACGTGTACAGATTTTCAGCCGTTAACAATCGAATATAGATATTAATAATGAATCGTCACTTTAACGATAAACCTTCGCGCGTCGCCACGTGTAGGTACAAGATCGACGCGCTGCACTGATATGTGATTTCGTCGTTTCTCCTACGTATGTACGTGATTTGTAATACGTTATGACGTTTCGTTCTATACGTACGGATACGTAGGTGTATCGATGCATTCTCTCGTGTAAGTACGTTTACAAGGTTGGTGCGTGGTACAGGAGAAGCGGTAGCAAGGTGCGTTCATCGCGCAACCTTCTTCGACCAACGAAGAATGAAATCTTTGCAAAGACAATTTACTTTAAAAAAAAAAAAGTGTATGTCGCTTACGCGACTACGACGGCGGCGATTTTGTAAACGTATCAACGTGTAATAATAAAAAGGCATCGGCGACGAAGTAGCGTTGAGATGCTTCGAATCGACGTGGTACGACTTGGAAGGTCCTTCCATCGATTCGAATTATCCGAACGATTTTCTTCGTCGATATTCGGCGCGGTGCGTGTAATAAAAACGTTACGCGATATACTCGCGAGCGTGATCGATGTGGTTCTCGTAGATTCACAGGGGCATGTATTATAATTGGTGAGGAACAATTGAGAATGGAGAGAAGCATGTATCTTATACCTATCAAACTTAGTACGTATACGCGTGTCCTTTCGCGAAACGAATGCGCGAATCTACATATATAACTGTGCGATGCATGTGCATGTGCGCGCGTACTCGCGCTCGAAGAACCCTCAATCATTTTTGCGTAGGGTGCAAACACGAACGACTGACGCGCGGAGGATAAAAAAATAGAATTGCGATCATTCGCAAAGATCGAGGAATGAAGTAATACTGTAAAGACGTAACGATGTGCGTCTACGTACGATCGTAGATATATACTATATAGTAGATAACGCGTGCCTCTTTATACACACACACACACACACATACACACTTTCCCACCCCTTATCTCCAATTGGCCCCGAAAGTCAGAAGATATATCTTTTTTCTTTCCCTTCCCCCTTTACTTCGTACTTCGAGACAAGAAGGTTGCGTTATACCTGTGAACCCTGTCTACGCGTGTCCTTGCTCTCTCGCAGATCATTTTGATATACATATACGTATATGTATTAATACATACAGGCATGTAAGATATGTATTACTCGTCGGCTCTAACAATCAATTCATTAAATTGTAACATTTTTTAATAGGGTAGTATTTCTTCGTCTCGTCGACGGTGCTTCGGAGCCCATCGATTTGGGCTACTTCGATGGATATACAGATCGCGGGAGGAAAGAATTCGTATTACCGCGCGTAAAAGATCGAAAACGAGGGAAAAGAAGAATTAGCCGCGACGCCGTGTACTTATGCAGGCGATGTTTCACACCCAACACTTGCGCGCGCTCTCTCTCTCTCTCCTTAAACCCATGATCGCGATGCAGGGCCGCGACGTGGCATCGCGCGGTCTTTCAATTCACTTTGCCAAACGACTCGCGCGTACGATCGACGAGGTCGGTCGTCAAATCAGCCTAGATAATGATAAAATCGCTACGTCGATGCGCTACGCGTTACATGCGTACACACATCGAACGAAAGGTCTACCGCATGCGGACGACTCGCGGTCGCCCTACGTCGCGCGCTTTCATCTAAGCACTACGGGGATCGCGCGGTCTTCGTTTTGAATACATCCCTTCGCGACGATAATAAGTCCTAAATAGCGTCATTACAAAACCTTACAACTATTCAACAAAAACCAATCTCGTAACAACTCTTAGGTACTTATATATTCTTCATTCGTTCGTACGTAGGTACGTAGGTGTTAACGTATCTTGCGCGTCCGGGCGCGCTCCGCGATTGCGTTCGCGCGTGCGAAACTGCCGAATGTGCATCGCGATCGATCTCGAGAGGAATCAGAAACGAACAACAATATTATCGAGTAAAGGATCATATACGTCGAGCGACCTACCGCGTTTCTATCCGCGCAAAAATTATGATGTATATACGATACACTGGATTTGGTCGGCCAGCAAGAGCGAGCGTCCGCCGACCACCACTGTCCTCGTCGTCCGGATCGGATCGAAACTCTTCGTCCCTTCGCGCTTCCGACGAAAGACAACGCGCTTCCCGGGAATCAAAGAGCCGCGATAACTAACGATAGAACGGACGGGACGCGCGCTCGTCTCATTCGTTTAGCCAATTAATTACATAACGGCACATTTCTCCTTAAGGCTTATCGCGTTGTTACTCTGTACAGGCTGCAACGAGACGGACCGATTCTTTTCGAGGGTCAGCAAATCCCGAAAGAGCTCATTCACGTTGTGATTCGTCTTAGCCGAAGTCTCCAGGAAACCGCATCCCCAATTTGCGGCTTCGGCTGCACCCTCGCTCAGGGACACCTCGCGAACCGATCGGCTCTCGTCGCACTTGTTGCCAACCTGCGGAAGTACATCGTGGCGCGTCAAGGACGGGCGATTTTGCTCGGCGAAGATAGAACGAGGAGAGGCAGTTGCTCGACCGTGCGCCGGTTTCCTTACCAGCATTATGGGTATCTGAGAGATGTCCTGACCCTTCAACTCGCGGATGACGGCCCAAATCGGTCGCAGCTCTTCAAGACTCTGCCGCGAGCAAACCGAGTATACCAGGATGAACGCGTGGCCTTTGCTTATCGAAAGTCGTTGCATCGCGGGAAACTGATGGGACCCCGTTGTATCCGTAATTTGAAGCGTGCATATGTTCTTATTGCAACTTATCACCTGCAAAACAGTTTCTTTATTCGTTTTCGTATGCACGCGTCGTCTCGCGCACACAGCACGGGTCCCACCAATCTCCTGACTCCGATCACAGCGCGTAGTGCGCTTTTCCGCGTCTCCCCCCTCTTCGTTCGGACGAAAAGACTGCAATTACTATGTCGATGTAAAAAGTTGGCGTCGCGAACGAACGATAAAGCATTCCGAACTCTAAGACCCCGCGCTTCGACTGATACGATTTTACGAGACGATCGCATTTGCTTTCCTCCGATGAAGGTATGTCTAATACCAACGCGCGTCGGCGTATCGCGTGCTTTGACGATATCAGGTTGCAATTGACCCTCAAAGAATGACGTGATGTCGCCTGTCGCGATCTCTCGGTACGAATTTTGTCCTTGAAAGATTCGCTGAGGGAACGTTCGTCGTCAAAAACGTTGGAGCAATGTGGGACCAATTATTCGCGCTTCGTTAACTCTTTCCGCCACCCATGGTAAAATGTCAGATCGATTTTAACGTTGATTCTATAAATGCGTACGCACAGCGAACGTATGTGACCAACCAGTACGTATGTACATACAATTTCACGGTGCGCTACAATTTTCCAGTCTTGTTTACTCCGAACGGAGGACATATCGACCGTTTTCGGAGAGATTTCACTGGATCTCGTCTACCCTGGTTCGATCTGATCCTGCTTACGGATGTATGTGGTATACATATAATATATACGCGCGCATGCATATCAAGCTCTCGTTAACGCGCGCCAACTCTCCTACTTTACATTGTCAACTGTAGCTTCGAGAGTCAACATACCTGCCTGTACGTGTCCTCGATCGTCGGGATGTACGATTCGCGAAACGTTCCTTTCACAAAACGTAAAACCAGAGAACTTTTTCCAACGCCACCCGCCCCGAAAACCACGACACGATAGTCATTGCTCTGTTCCGGCATCCTAACATCTGCCGTCGTAACGAGTTAAACCCCCGGTTCACGGGGTCCCACTCACTGACAGAATTTACGCCGCCGACCTGCGGCTAGCCGTGCAATTCGCGACTACCATAGGTCGGCGAACCCTCTGGTTGCGAGGGAGGAGGATGAGATGGGAACGACGCCTTTCGCGAAATCCAATAGACACTGCCAGGCGATGGTTTCGAATGCACTGCAATCTCAAGAGTCTATTTGTGCGGTATACGCGAGAAGAGTCACTCGACGATCGTATCCTCGAGATACGAATATCGAATAAAGCACGAAATCCGCGGCACCCCTCCCCTTTCCAGACTTTTGTATCACTCTCTCGCGTTCGCGCGGATCTAGCGGCGATAGGGTCGAATTGGCGCTGCGAATTACCGTCGCGATGCAATAATTTTCACGTCGCGTAGCGTTGTCTCACCGGTATCGACAAATTTATTTGGGCGTGATGTCGTCCTAAGAAAGCTCAGCGGTCGCGCAATTCGATACCTGCGCGTTGCAACAGAGCTGCACCTCGATTGTGTGTGCAGTGGGTCAACTCGCACGCGCGCACGAAACCAAACTTGCCGGATGCTCCGTACTTCGCACTCGCGGAGCTGGTGAAAAAAACGAAGCACCCTTATCTCGCTAGCGCATTCTCTATTCGACGATCACTCGGGTTTTCTACCTCGGAGGCCGTCGCCACAAACTCTTTTCGCGGAAAGATACTTCCCCGCCGGATGTTCACGCTCGCGGATCTCTCGCGATAGCCGGATTACCCTGGACGTTTTATCGCCGATTACGACTGCGAGACCGTGCGACCCTATTTTTCGTTGTGTATAATCAAATTCGAGGCATGCAGCGCGAATCTCGATTATTTCGGGTGAAATCGAGACGCGCGCGCACACCCTCCACACTAGAGTTGATCGCGTGTGTTTGGGTGGGTACGTGCGCACTACGCCAAAAGTCCCGCGGAAAATCAATAACGCTTTCGTGTGGTGAAGTGCGAGCATGCACACACACACGTGGATACACGATCAGCATATACGATACGCACGATTCGAGAGATCTAACGCTCATGCCTTTGCGTCGGAAGACGATATATTTTTATTTCACTTAAAAAGTACTTTTAGTAATCAACATTTCGTTTACCAAGAGTGTGTACCGGATTGTGTACTAACGTGTAGCCTTAGAAACGTGCACAGGTATGGATGACGATGATGTGTATTGCGCCTAGAGTATTTTGAGCTGTTGACACAGATCGCGAGCCAAGACGTGAGTGGGATACAGTCTCACGAGTCGCTCAGCACAGGATTCTTCTTCACGACGTCGCTGCCTTCGTTTTCGATCGATTCATAAATCCACTTCCTGTTATTTCTGCAAAGAAATTGAAAAATTCTTCGCACATCTCTCTTTTCCGATTTTCTGCATAAGGAAGAACGTGATGTACGAACTACGTGAAAAATTTCACCTGCATTCGTGCCCGCATTTAGTGGAGGAGCATTTGCGACACGGAAAATGGCAACCACGGCAATCTTGATCTAAGCAATCGCAGAGATCTTCTCCTGCTTGCATAAAGACTCCTTTCTCATTGTAGAGCACGTGTTTGTTCTTAATGCCTGGATATAGTCGACGATTCAGTTTACGTTTTTCCCTCTCGCTTCGTTCAGGATCAAAATTGCGAAGAAATTTCTTGGTCACTATATCGACGTGACGTTGCCTCGAACCACGGGCACCCCGGGGGGCGCCTCTCTGAAGACAAAGGAAAATCTATTACTATTCGTTCGATCGACTAAAATGGAATATACATTTCTAAATCCATTTGATTTGCTCACACGAGGCTGATACGATGTCGTCTCTTGCGATGTGTTCGAACTTGACCCAGGAGTGGTACTACTTGTAGATTCGTCCATGTTTCGTTCCAAGTAACCAATAAAGCAGAAATTACATCGGAATAATCCGATTATGGAACTTACATAGTTGTCAAACGCTCAGTGTCCTGCAAGTCGCTGAAATTATTATTAATGAAAATGCAAATAGGATAACATAACCTAACGATTACACGTCATCAGCCAAAATCAAGCCATCGAATCAGTCTGGTTAATGCGGTTGCAGAAATTAAAACACCAAATACCTGGGTATTGCGCTCTGAAGTTTTATATCAGTTTCTCTAAACAATATACATTCGCATCGAAAATTTCTAATTCGATCGGACAATCAAAGACCGCGTCCGCTCAAATTTTCCCAAACTTGAAATCATCCAATCAGGATATAGACGAATATACGATTAACGACATCTGGCAGTATTGCGGCAAAAAATGGTGATTCTTAAAAAAAATACGCGTAGCGACATCTAGCATAATTACTTGACACTATCTGCTGAAATGGCTGCGGGCAAGTTCTCATGAGACTGGACTAAGTGGAGCTTGTAAGTAAACATTTAAGGAGAAACTTCTACAAGATTAGGCTCGATGGCGCAACTGCATTATTCTAATGTCTTCTCCCTTTCCTTTTATTCATCAATATCGAGAACTAATCAATTAATTATTATAAAGACTCACATATATTTTCAATTGTATTCCAAAACTCTATACAAAATGTAATTCATTCCACATAAAAAATAAAAATTATACCTACTACACACATCTACAATAAATTCGTATTCATCGTATTCATACTTATACCTATACATAGTGCCCGTCCACGTGGTGTTGGACAACCGTAACCTAGATACCGCGTTATCTGTATGACGATTTTATTCTATACCTACTTATTTAAAATATTTATAAATGCAAATTTGTATGTACTTAAAACTGGTGTAATTTGGTGCACGTAAACTTGAGGCTTGTAAAAAAGTAAGATTAAAGCACGACATGAAAATGGGAAAGAAGGGGTATAACTGGAAGGCCCGAAAAGTTCAGGATGTTGAAATTGATGATTCCACTACAAGAAAGGTCTGATTTTTTTCGCTTACTTGTCACTTGCAAATTATGCATGGCCAAGAGATCAGTATCGTTAAATTTACTTTTCACTGTAGATAACAGTAGACATAGAGCACCGTGACGATAGTTACGATCATTGCAATGCCTTGGTACTTCCTAACGAGAAAAGGAAGATCAAGAGAAAGGAGAAAAATATTACTACAACTCGTTTACTTTCGAAAAAGCGTAGAAAGCAATTGGAGAAAACTGTTGAACGAAAGAACAAGAAAGCTCGCGTAAGTAATTCCTACTTTGTCCTCAAATTCATGAATAAAAACAAATTACTATTATTATCATACATCACAGCGCGCCACTTTGCTGGAAGAATTGGCAAAGGTGCAGGCTCCGGAAGACGAATTAAACCAGTACGTTAGCTTAACGTCCGTACAGACTAAAGGATTAAAGCGTTGCTTTCAAGAGTTGTCAAGATCAAATGCAAATTCGGAAGCCAGCAGTAGTGGTAATAATGAAATTGTCATTAATACTGTGAGAGGAGGAAATAAGAAACGCCTAGCTCTTCTAGAAGAAGAAAAAAGCAAGACTGCTTTGGCCGATCCCAATGTAGTTGGACTGGATGAGGTTTGTAAGGTTTTATAAATGTACTTGTCGAATGAAAAGTAATTTGTGATTTACAAGCGACTGCTTTATACAGGATTATCTTTTTACCTGTGGAACCTGAGTTTGAATTGATGAAATGGATTATGATGTTTTTGTCCTACTAGGAAGATTACGATTTTTTTTTAGGAGTCCAGTGAAAGTGACAGTGATGCAAATGACGAAGAGAATGAGAGTATGAAGAGCGAAGAAAAATGTCCAGATCCCTGTTCACCGTCACACAGTATGAATGAGGATCATCTGGGGGGGAAAATTGTAAATAGTACAAAAGATAAGAATTCCAACAGCGCGATAACAGTGTTGCCCGTAGAAGAAACTCGTAAAAGTCTGACAATAAGCGACGAGGACCGAAAGCCGGCAATATTCGTGCCGTTGAATCGAAAACCAGAGATTCAAGAAGCTAGACTAAAGCTTCCAATTCTGGCTGAGGAACAAACTATCGTCGAGACTATTAATGAAAATCCAGTAGTAATAATCACTGGAGAAACCGGAAGCGGTAAGTATACATACTTTTACCATAATTTTTTCAACGTTAAAAGCGTTTCTATTGGGGTACGCTTTTGATCGGGGACACTGGTATTCTACCGTTTCTCAGGCAAAACTACTCAGGTTCCACAATTTCTCTATGAAGCCGGTTATGCTAGGAATAAAATGATCGGTATAACCGAACCCAGAAGAGTGGCGGCCATGTCTATGAGTAAACGAGTGGCCGAGGAGATGAACCTAACGGGCAAAGAAGTATCTTACCTCATTCGTTTCGAAGGGAACGTAACTCCTGATACAAAAATCAAATTCATGACGGATGGAGTCTTACTGAAGGAGATACAAAGCGTAAGGAAAAGTATAGTCAGTTAGGTTAAGACGTATCAAAGAATCTGTGCAGTGTACTGTACATTGGCGGTACCGTTCGGAATTTATGCGTTGAAATTACGTCACTATCCCTTACAGGATTTTCTTTTAACAAAATATTCGATCATCATTTTGGATGAAGCGCACGAGCGTAGCGTTTATACCGACATCTTGATCGGTCTACTTTCCCGAATCGTTCCCCTTCGTAATAAAAGGAAAGATCCTCTGAAACTGATCATCATGTCGGCCACTCTGCGCGTGGAAGATTTTGTCGACAATCCTAAACTGTTTGAAAATAAGCCGCCAGTTTTAACGGTGAAAACGCGACAGTTTCCAGTGACTGTACATTTCAATAAAATAACTAGCGCGGATTACGTGAAGGACGCTTTGCGAAAAGCAGCCAAGATACACGCGCAGCTACCGGAAGGCGGTATTCTTATATTTCTAACGGGTGAGAATCCTAACTTTAGGGGCACAAACTGTTTAAATTGTCGCGGTATTCTGCGAATAATCGGATATTCATTTTAAAATCTAGGACAACGCGAAGTTAATAGCGTAGTCCGTAAATTGCGCAAGATATTTCCGTTCAGAAGGAAGAAGCTAATTTTAAAAAAGAAACCTAACGAAGAAAGTAACGACGAAGCAACGAGGCATGGAGACGACGGAGATAGTAGCGATTCCCATACGGAATTCTACGATCAAAAGGTTATAAAACTCCTGAAACGAAGAAGAAAAACACGAATTCAACTTCCGCGTGTAGATCTCGACGAGTGAGTATTTAATGTACGTCGGTCAAGCGTTAATATTGTACCAAGCGATGATACGTTGTTACAGATATTCTGCGACTCCTTCAAACGACACTCCGGACGATCTTCTCGATATTAAAGGAAGCGGAGAAGACAGCGATATGGATGGCAGCGAGAGTGACGACAATGAAATTCTCGACTTGAATGGATTGTCGTGCTCGAACCCACTCTGGGTTTTACCTCTCTATTCCCTTCTGCCCGGTTACGAGCAAGCGAAAGTACGAGAATTGATGAAACGTAAAATTCGATATTCTTATCATCCTCCGTCGTTTATCAATCTGATATCTTGGCTTTCAGGTATTCGAGCCCGTGCCAGAAGGTTGTCGACTTTGCGTAGTATCTACAAACGTTGCCGAAACGTCTTTGACCATCCCAAATATAAGATACGTCATAGATTGCGGACGTAGTAAAACTAGATTATACGACCAAACCACGGGCGTCACCACTTTTCGCGTTTGTTACGCGAGCAAAGCCGCTGCGAATCAAAGAGCCGGCAGATCGAATAGAAGCGGCCCCGGACACTGTTACAGGTATGGGAATAATTGTATCGTTTCTCTGAAAAATTACCTCTCAACTCAATTGACTCTCATTTCGTTGTTAAATAAATCACGATTGATTTTTCCCTCAGGCTATACTCCTCCGCGGTATTTAATGATCAGTTTGAACAGTTTGCCGAACCAGAAATACGACGAAAACCCGTGGACGACTTACTGCTGCAAATGAAAGTTATGAATATCGATAAAGTCGTTAATTTTCCATTCCCGTCGCCTCCTGATGTCATGCAACTGAAATCCGCAGAAAAGAGACTCTGTATGCTCGGTGCGCTGCAATCATCAAATCTGTCCTCGTGGGAAGGTGCGTATTAAAATAAAACAATTTCGAATAATTTATATTATCGCCATATTGATGCGCGTCATAATGGGTCTGCATCGCTTTCGTTGCAGATGAATATTGTGCGAAGGTGACACCGCTCGGACGCACTATAGCCGTATTCCCAGTCGCGCCCCGTTATGGAAAAATGCTGGCCCTCTCGCAGCAACAAAATCTCTTGCGATACACCGTGAGTCTGGTAGCAGCTCTTTCCGTGCAAGAACTATTGGTGGAAGTGCAAACGGAAAATAATTCTAACAAGAATAAATGGATACAAACTCGTCGCGCTTGGGCCGGTACCGGCAACAGTTTACTGCTCGGTTAGTATGCGGCGTGACTCCGGAATAGAGTCGGCGGAAAACTGAGTGTAAAAAAGAATTGATCGACCGCACTGCGAACTTCTTAAAGGCGATCCGATGGTCCTGATACGAGCTGTCGGTGCTGCGGAATACGAAGGCTCGAGGGGGAGACTAAACGAGTTCTGCGAGGAACATGGTTTAAGGCACAAGGCCGTTATAGAGATCAGGAAGCTCAGGCAACAACTCACGAACGAGATTCTTCTGAACGTAACGGATTTAGATTTGGCCATCAATCCCGAGTACGTAATAACGTTTAGTGATATTGATAAATGGGTATTCGGCTTTCTAAAAAACAAAACATTCGTACGCGATTATTAGACGAGGAACCTTTCCGTTACTTGTAGCACACCACCTCCAACCGATCGAGAAGCCAAGCTCCTTCGTCAAATAGTTCTCGCAGGTGCGGTGGATCGGGTGGCGCGTAAATTGTCGCCAGATGAAATTAAAGAGGATCGGCAGAAGACTAAATGGAAGCATGCTTATAAGTGAGTGACTTGGCTGGCATCCCTGATCGCGGCATATCGAGTGGCGTCGCTCTCTATATGTACTTCCATTCTATCTTAGGACTATGGAGATGGAAGATCCAGTTTTCATACATTCAAGCTCCGTCCTGCGAAAAACAAATCCCGAATGGCTCGTATATCAGGAAATCTACGAAACAAATAAAATTTACATGCGAGGTGTTACCGCGATCGATCCCGAATGGTTGCCGAAGTTCGCCTCGTCTCTGTGTCGATTGGGAGACCCACTCGTATTGCCACCCCCGAGGTTTGTTAAACGCTCAAAAAAAATGGCAGTACTTAAATTCTCCAAACCCTGAATTAACGTTGACGTTATTCCGGGCAGATATGTCGTCGAGACGGGAAAAGTCGTGTGCCACATGGCAGGGACGTTCGGCAGAGCTGGTTGGGTACTACCCGAGATGGAATTGGATCATCCCACAAATGTCGAAGGCGTGAGGTGGTTTGCACGGTTCTTTCTCGAAGGTCAAGTATGTCCGAAACTGCAACGATTCGTTCCAGCATTGCTGTCTACACCCAGTAGCATTAACAAATCGTGGGCCAAGTGCGTATACTCGATTACAAACATCGTTTTCCCACTTGCATCGCTCCTCACAACCGATTATTCGTACTGTACATTCTTGATTGATTTTATAGATTACTACCGCGTACCGAAGCGATAACGCAAACGTTACTATCGAAGGGAGTAATGACGAGAGATCGGTTATTGGAAGTTTGGTCCGACGACAAGGCTTGTAAGTATCTTTTTCTTTTTTTATTACACCACTCACGCGCCACCCTACCCTGTCGATATTGAGCATTTGCCGTAAGTGCGTCATATAAAACGTCGAACCGCCTCTTTGCAGTTTTGTTATCCGCGTATCAGAAGTGGTTACCAGAGTCTGCACATGCCGAAGTAGCCCTGCTGTGGCCACCTACGTAAATCAGCGAGCCACGTGGCGCATTACTACGCGTCGTAAGTCATCGTTCTCTGGAATAATCTTGTAAGATATTGTAATTTAATTCACGATTTCGAGAAACCTCAGTAAATATTATAATATTTGAAATGATATTACCGTTAACTCACACATTGATCACAATGGACGACACACGCGTGTCAGTGAAAGATAAGAACTGGGAAATTATCATATCACGGCAAAATTACCTAGAGTTTCACGTAATTTTTATTTTAATATAAAATAAACTCAACAACTAGATTGCAATATAAGCATTTACGTCAAATTAACATTGGAAACGAATTTAACGGTTCCGCAAAGTCAATCGAAAAGCCGCATTTCGCATTGCTGTGCCAATGATGGTTTGTGTAGAAATGTATCGCGTTGATGATACAAACTTGGCGCAGCGGCATACCTTTCTCTCGAAAGTTCCATTTTCCTAAAAGCGTTCATACTGAAATAATATTAATCCACTTTGATTGGCTTCTTTTCTTTCTTCTTAATCGGATTATTCTTGCACACGTTGTACGTGTTATTGAGATCGAACGAGGCTTTCACATTATCCTGAAATGTTCCTTTGTTATCTCATGCGTAGCTTTAACGTTTTTGAAACTCTCGATGAACGAGAATAAGAGCGGGGAGCTTACCATGGAAAACAGGAATTTAACGATCTTTCCCTTATGATCGGCATGGGGTGCTCGCTGTACCTCCTTGCCTTCTTTAAATAAAATCAGAGTAGGGAGTTGTCTGCTCGTACTAGAGTCATTGATACGATACTTAACAGCCGCGTCTGGATACCGGCCGATGTCGACTTTGCCAAACCTTAGATTTTCCAAAGAATACCTGGAGGCAAAATTGCGCTTTACATGTCCCGCGAAATGCATCATCCGGTTGTGGATACTTTTTTTAATCGCGTTTCTTTTTTTTCTGTAAATTAAATTATCAGTTCATACTCTGCTGATAATTCGGAAAATATGGGTGCAAAAGTTACACAGGCTGGGTTCCAAGCCGTGTAGAATGCTACCAGCCAAGTGACTCTCGCATCTCGTTGAAATTCTTCTTCAAGTCCGGTCGCTCCTCGTAGATACGTCACATTTTCAGGACCTTGATAAGTTGGTTCGGGCAATATCAAACCGCAAACTGAGGAAATATTAAGTTATATCTTAAAACCACTTTTTGAAGGTGAGAGAAGATCACGAATGCGAGCTGATATCTCGCGTTTTCTTGGTCTCAATTCAGTCAAATGCAGAGTAAAAATACTTACGAATAAAAACGATTGCAAAAATTATACCCATTCGGACGTCGGCGTAAAACCAAAGAATAAGATTCGCTATTTTAGTGTAAACGAAACTAGACGTGAGATAATTTATCATGGTAACGCTTCCTGCTTTCCGCGTTCGAATCATTATTACGATCATTAGGAAGAATAAGATTTCCGTTTCCCTCTGCGAAAGAAAAATTATCTTTCAGTAAGGTGAGTGATCGCAGATGAAGAAGAAAATTAAGTTTCAAGAATTTTTAAGCGCGTTCGCTCAAAAAACATCTCTCACAACAATCTTTGACTCGCCGGTCATAACCTTACCCCGTCCAGTTCACATTCGGTCTGGGCGAATACGTAATTACAAATTATTGGTATCCGTTTCGAAAAAACGTAAGAAAGACTCAGGAGTATATTCGCCAAGTAATATGGTTTCAGCAACAGCTGAAGGTCTCTTTTTAAAGCCATCTCCGAGCCGTTGAATAGCTGTAATATAAAATTCGCTCGTCAACACGACCAACGCAGTCGACTAATCGGATCGGGACCACGATACATAACACCCAACTGTACCGTGCGCCACCAATGAACAAGGGGCATTTTTGACCTAACTCAACCCAACAAGTTCGCGATTTTCTGGCCTGATGTCGGATATTTGTTGAAAAATAAAATAATACGTGTACTAAATACTGTGCGATTGTAATCGATATTGTAGTAATTGTAACGAGTATAAATAGGGAAAGAAACCAAGAGATTACAGTTTTAAAAGGCAATATGTCGTTTAAAGTTAAGGATCTTTATACGTGGTCTAGACGTGACGATCCGCACTTCGGCACACCTCGCCTAAGAGGATATTTTAGCATTAATCAGAGTGGCGAGTTTTCTCACGACGCGTCCCAATTAAAATACTTCAATCCACCGAAGGAGAAAGACGTTAATATGAATCTAAACGAAGGTTACGAACAAGTTCGTAGAAAGCCGAAAGACGGAGAGCCAGTAAAGATAGATAATCTCTTAAGATGGATCCTCCTTAATTCTAATAGAATCAAAGAACACCGCAACAAAAAACGTTGGTCAGTTTGATCTTTACTATATCCTATCTTGCATATTCTTAGTAAGAGGCATAAAGGAATTATTTCGAGTGATGATACCAGGTTAGAACCGGAATTTATTTGCTTCCGAGGACGTTTAATGTCGTTTCTGCGTACCCCTTATGAAAATCAAGAGGGTTGGATAATATGCGCGGCTAAATGGAAAGGCACAATATATTTATGCGAGTTTGAAACCGAAGAGGAGAAACGACGGGAAGCTAACCTGCCGGACGGAGAATTACGTTCCTCTTCCTGGGGATATAAATTTGAGCAATATATTTTATCTGGTTATAATTTTCATAATAGACATAACATTTATCATTATCGTTCGTATTATGGATCTCACCTGTAGGACCGGCTAATTCTTTTTAACTAGACACTCCAGACCAGTTCCCAGATACATCTCAACCGGTCAACGAAGCGGAAGAGTTTTGCTGTGTATTCCAATCTAGTCTCGGTCGACACACTCTATTGTACGGAGCCGAAGTGGACGGAGTTTGTTTGAAAGAACCATTCAAAGATTCGACACCACTGGAGGACCTCAAATTTATAGAATTGAAGACTAGTCGCCGCATCGAAAATAGAGGACACCAATATACTTTCAACAGATTCAAAACGTTAAAATGGTGGTGCCAAAGCTACCTAGTTGGAATCCAGGATATCTTGTGCGGCTTCAGAGATGACAATGGATTCGTGAAGGAGCTAAAGACTTACGCGGTATCGGATTTACCTAAAATTGCAAAGGTAAAATGCTACCTTTTTGGATCTCTGTTAAACTACAGAAACATAGATGCATGCTTTTTTTGCAAATTGTATTAATGATTTTAATTACGAATGTTACGCGTTTAGGGATTCTGGCAACCGTCAAAGTGTACGAAATTCTGTGATGCATTTTTAAATCATTTAAAGAATGTAGTAGTAAAAAACTACAATGAAAGTCTTTACAAATTTGAATTTACTCCAAACGGTGACATAGAAATGAAGGAAATGAGCGAACCAAGCGAATACTCGTTTCTGCCTCAGTGGTATATCGATCAAGCAGTTTTATAATGACTTGGGAAATCTGTAATTTATACTAAAAATATACATTTAAATGGGAATATGTATATTAATATACGGTGTAAATAAAATATGTAACTAGATGTAACCAATATAGAACATTTAAAGTCCCTTTCCAATGGCCTGATTTATCGCAGACATTTCGTCGCGAGACATTGGTTGCAACATTAATCCAGGCACTGGTGGGTTATACTCCAAATCTCGAAGTTCGTTTACTTTGACTTTTAGATTGCTTCTTATCTTATTGATCTCTGTGTCGCATTCCCTCTGATCTATAACACACGGAATAAAATTATTTATAACGTGCACATCGCGTACATTTACTTATATAACGATGTCAAACATTTATCAACCTTTAATCAGAAGTTCTTCCGCTGCCTCGGTAGGCAATTTAATCAACAAAGATCCAACGGCCATCCATGATTTGGGAGACTTTTGTCGTTGCAAAGCCCGCATTCCGACTCTAGCTTCATTTTTCCTTTTATCCAGAGCAATTATTTCCTGCCTGTCAGTCAGTATTTCTCCTGCTTTCTCTTCCACCTTTCCCAGGTACTCCAACATTCTACCCTGATCATCCATTGTCTACAAGGTCCTATAATTATTAGTACTACATAAATTAGTAGGCCTACAGCCAGCCATTAGCCGTTACCTCGTCGGAAAACTGTAATACTTCGGTTACATAGAGTTCCAGGTGTTACTAAATTCGTAGGAAATTGAAAATACCGAAACGACACTCGCATCGCGATAACAGCTGAGAGATCAACTGCACGATACACCCAAACCGTTCGGGTGTACCGTGATCAGGACGATCAGGACGAAATAAAATAAACGTACCAACGAGGAAGAGTTTCTGCGGGAAAACTTCACTCTTTTTATCACTTTACGGCTTTAAGGGGTAATTTATAAATTAAAGCGGACCTCTCCTCCGTCCATAACCGCGTTTAATCAATATAAATATCTCGCGCGCCCCTGACATCAGGCAACCGACTCAACTAATACAAATGCGCAACGTGGTTCGTCATTTCTCAGGCGCAGTACTATATGTATACCTAGTTATATTACAGTACATTTTTTATTCCAAAAGAAAACATTAATAACAGTATCCGTTCGATAGGATCTATGGGGTGTTACATGAAATGGTATTCAAGGTAGGCTCTCCCAAAAGGGGACTGCTCGCGTAGAACGGAAAGCGAGGCATTCCGTTGCATGCCGCACCAAAATGACCGGTCTTGTTCAGCGCGATAATGGCACCGAAAAATGTGGGATAGTGCTTTTTGATTCTATCGATTGCAGTTCTCGCGGCGTCGGTCGGATCAGCTCCGCGGCGCATCTCCTCCACGGCGAGAAAACTATCGGGCAGAAAGGAGAGATGAGTTGCGAAAGACGAAAGATTGCGCACAACGTGGTCTGCGATACAATTCGATTCTACAGCGGTACCTTGGTAGAAAACGCATCATAACATCCCCATCACCAGTGCCTGCGGCAGCGCCGACTTCCTGATCCGCGTAAGCACCAGCCCCAGGAATCGGAGAGTCTCCAATTCGACCGGGAATTTTATTCTTAGCACCATTCGTCGAAGTACCAGCGGCTATATGACCTTTCGTATCAATTGCAATGATACCAATTGTGTCGTGATTATCTTCGCCTAAACTTTGCGCCTTCTTCGGCGCTTTATCTATCGGCGCCGGATAATACGGACCGCACGATTCAGTCGGATCTGGTTTAACATTCTGAAAAGGAACATGAGGATCCAATTGAATTACAATACATTCTTTACACTTGGCGTAGCATCGTCGGTGGTAAGTGACCTTCCAAAAATTTGGTTGACAATTATTAGCTTTCCACTTTGTCCACATCTTCTGAGACTCGGTCGTTTCCAATGACTCTTCGACGAATCCCATTTGAACGGCGAATTGAGTCGCGAGTTTTCCTCCCAGTAAAGTATGTTCGGTATTGTCCAAGACTTTACGAGCGACCGAAATGGCATTCTTTACATTTCTCAGTCCACCTACCGCCCCGACATCCATTTTGACGCTGATAAAAGGCCGAAAAACGTTACGAGTAACAAAGATATTCGCAGGAAGTAACAGAAAGTATGATCTTACCCGTCCATGATCATTGCGTCCAAAGTTGTCTCTCCGGACTCATCCGGGCTTCCACCAAATCCTACAGTGGTTCGACATTGAAGGCGTTCGCATTCGCTGCATCCTTGGACGATTGCATCAATGGCGCTCTGCTTATGCTTATAAATCGCATTCCATGCTATTAATAAATAAAGGCGTTTTACGTTTCACGCGCGCTTCGCTAGTCCCATTTTTTCTTATATACTACTATCGATACTATAAAAACAAACTGGTACTATGCCTACACGATACCTGTCAGTCAAAATACATAGATCAATTCTGCCAAATTTGTCGAGCAATTTAATAATTACCTACATCAGTGGCGTTCCGATAATCCCATGTAACAATGACCAGTGGAATGGATTTATGATCCTGTTTTGCTAAACTTGCAGATGCGAGCATCAATTCCACGATGAGAGTGAGCAACATTGCTTTCGAGAGTATCATATTAAACAGTCCCTACACACACAAGTCCCAATTTAAAAAAAGACGATCAGGAATACAAAATCTTCTCTGGATTAATTTCAGCAGTACCTATACCACAGTCTGTAAATGAATGCGGATCGCCCGCGCGACAGAGTGGAGAGCGTATGCACTTACATAGCTCCAACATCAAAGGTTTGTGCCATAAGTTTATCACGTTAGGGTCAACGTTTATACTTAGGGTCAACGTTCGCTTTGATACTTGCTTGCGGCATAATAATATAAAGGATCTTTGGTATACACGCCAGTAGAGCGGGTTGCATATCGGTTGGCGCACCCCATCCGCTGTGGTTTCCTGTAATTCGATGATTGTACCGACAGCCAAGAAAAACATTGGTCATCTCATTTCACCATTATCGAGATGATCGATGTATCTCAGACTGATACGTCTACATACCTATTTGGTTCGGATCTTGGCTGTTAGTACCTATTACCACTGAATTACAGGAAAGCGCAACGGAGTGAGTGCGCCAAACGATACGCAACCCGCTCCACTAGCGTGTATTAAACCAAAGACCCTGTATTCGAAAGATAACTTTTATGGCGGTCCCCCGCACCAAATGGCGCTGTCCCTCACGCTAGTGGTCGACACGAGTGCGGTCAGTGCGGTTGTGGTGGCCCGACACCAGTTGCCAAATTTATCGCTAGATGGCGTCACCGCCTAAAAGTTGTCAAATTTCAAACGAGCTATCAGGAGAATATCAGAACAGATTTGGTGGCATCTCCGTGAATCCGGTGCGTGGGTCATTCACCTAAATGGCGCCGCGGTCCAAAAGTAACCCGTTCTTCAGCGTTCTCAATCGGTGAGAACTTTCCACGCCCCTACCGCAGCGTTTCCGTGGCGTAGTGAAGCAGTATCATGGAAAATCACCTTAAAGCTGGGTCTACCACCCCCAAACCTGACAGTTATTGCGCGAGATTTCCTTGTGTTTCCTTGTCAGATCTTTTGACGCAAGGAGAGGCAAATCGCAAATAATTAAGGGCCACCAGTGACGCGTAAGACGTATTCTCTATAAAGGACGAATAATCGATCAGAGCGGAAAACATATCATCGAATGATGATCTGACGTGGTTCGAGATTTTTTGTTTATAAGTAAAACTTCCCGATACCCAACCTATCTCGTTATCGTACACCAACATTCGTAGCAATCGTAAAAAATATTGCTCACGCTTTGGGTCGGCATAAACGGTCCTCAACAGGCGAGGTAAACGAAAGCTCCGAAAATGCCGGACTCAAACGATGAAGACACGGGCATGTCCGTACGTTTGACCAACGATGACTTCCGAAAACTCTTGATGACACCACGAGCGTCCGTTCCTTCAGCCACCCCCGCATCGGTACCGGGTACCGCGCGAGATGCAGCTGCAAAAACAGCCCAGACTCCCACGATAGGTGGAGGAAGCCGTGCGGAGCTTCGTCGTAAGAAGAAGAGCTTTTATGCAAAGTTAAAAAAACAGGAAGAAGATAAAATGGCCGAACTGGCGGAAAAGTATAGAGATCGAGCTCGAGAACGCCGGGATGGTACAAATGGCGATTATCAGTCTGAAGATCCCATGAGTAGTGCCAGTGCCTACCGTGCGGTTGCTCCGGATTTGAAATCTGGCATGGATGCCGCAGAACGAAGGAGGCAAATGATTCAGCAGTCCAAATTCTTGGGAGGAGATATGGAGCATACTCACTTGGTAAAGGGCCTGGATTACGCACTTCTGCAAAAAGTAAGTCGATCTTTTTATGTTACTTTTATGAGAAAACACCGTCAAACGAATTCGACGGTAGTTTTCCACAAGGGTAGCCGTCCATATAGAGAGGTATTTAGAGTAGCACCCTTATATAAAACCAATAGGTACGCAGCGAGATCGAGGCAAAGGAACAAGAGCAGGAGCAGGAGATGGAAAAGTTGGTGAAGCCAAAGGAGAAGGTCAAGGAGAAAAAGGAGCCCGAGAAGAAGGAAGACGAGATGCTATTCAAGACTAAAATCGGCCGTAACGTGCACAAGACCGTGATGACGATGAGGTCGAAGCACGTGGAACGCAACGAACTGTTCACGCCTGGACGAATGGCATACGTGATCGAGTTGGACGATGAAAACGCGGAGGTAGACATACCGACGACACTGATAAGGAGCAAGGCGGACGTGCCGACGGTAGACACAACGCCGACGCTAACGACGAACGATATTGTCATCAATAAGCTGGCGCAAATTTTATCCTATCTGCGACAAGGAAACAGACATGGAAAGAAGGGCAAAAGGAACAAGGATGGCCGAACCAGAGTCGAGGAGACGAACGAAATGGATGCACATCCGCGACCTCAAGATGACAGTATATACGGCGACATCGGGGACTACCTGCCGTCGGCTAGTAAAAAAGATTCTGGACATCACAAGGAAAAGAAGAAGGCTTCTTACTTCGACAAGCCCGCGGAGACGCACGTGGATGATAAAGCGAATGTCCCGCAGCTTCCCAACGTGTTGGCAGCGGCTATGGACGGTAGCGGACCTCCGAAGAAGGGCGCTCTTCTCAATAAACTCGCCGCTGAGCCGGAAGGATACGCCGAGTGTTATCCCGGTTTGGACGAAATGCAGGACGCGATAGACGACTCCGACGACGAGGTCGACTATACCAAGATGGATCTAGGCAATAAGAAGGGTCCGATCGGTCGGTGGGACTTTGATACGCCCGAAGAGTACAGCGAGTACATGAATAACAAGGAAGCGTTACCCAAAGCAGCCTTTCAGTACGGCGTCAAAATGGCGGACGGACGAAGAACGAGAAAGTACAACAAGGAGAAGAACGAGAAAGCGGAGTTGGATCGCGAATGGCAAAAAATTCAGAACATTATGAATAAGAGAAAACCGACCAGTGGTACGGAGGCGGCGCCAGAGTTTAAAGTTCCCAGATACTGAATGTGAAAATCGTATGTGATCGACTCCGTACTCCGTATGGGTCGATTCTCATTTGTCGCCTCGGTCATAATTGGCTGCAATCGTGTTAATTTTGCTAATCGTCGGCGAGCTGACAATACGATGTACTCGACGCGTACTCGTTTGCGCGTATCGGTCTCAGATCGGAAGAGGAGAACTCTGTGCGAGAGGTAATTAAAATTCGTACCCCCCCCCCCCCCCCCTACACTTTATCATACATCTAGATGTGCGTTTACTTTAGGATCAAGTTGAATAGGCTGTATTTAATAAATCTGTAGGTAAGATGTCATACGAAATTCTTCTTCCGACGTAGACACCACTCGTATACGCGTGATACCGAATATCTTATCGATCGCTTATCTGCATGGTAATGCGTCCTATTCGTTGTTGCCGCGGGGACCAAGGGTTGTGGCGCTCGAATAGTTTTATGCTTAAAATATCTATTAAAACTCGTTGAGCGGGATGATGCGCGGTCGTGTTCTTACGCGGAAATCCTCATTGGTGAAAGATGTTCAGTTGAACCGGCAACGACAACGCGACGAGGAGGTAAGGGGCGAGGCTCGATCCTAGATCGGAAGACGATCGGCCAGCGGGGGTGACGGGTGATCCGTCGGCGTCAAAGTTTCGACCGAAAATCGCGAATGTCAGAAGGTCTTTTCGCGACGAGATCAATTCGAGTTTGATGTTAACGCGGGTCGAATTCAGATTTGTCTTAGCGTAAGAGAAATCCGAAGCATCAAGAGGGAGGATACTCGTCGTGAGTGAATTTGGAGCTTGGAATAATTGTCCTTGCGTGGAAAAGTTGCCGGATATGACGATCTTGTTGAAGGTAACGGGCTGTAAAACGATAACGTTCGCATCGAATCTACGGCCACACGTAGAGTTGCCGATACCGGTACAGGCGATAACACTGCAGATCTGCACTCCCGCGCTCCTTGTTCCCAAGTAGGTCCTCACGCCATTGAAAACCGCCAACCGATACCTGACGAAGAACGCGAAAGTAACGTGAATCAGCGGTACGACGTCATTATAGGCACAAGTGTGCGCTGAAGTCTGTCTACCTGTAGTAGTTGGAATTATTGCCGATGGAAGTAGTGCGGTTGACGTCGACGAAGAAGTCGCAGCAAAGTCCTCTGTCGCAAACCGTGCTGCTGATGTTCGTGTGATTCGCGTTCCAGAGATCGAGAGACTGAGTGGTGTAAGGCTCGAGGTGGTCCTGCATAAGAATCTGCTTCGGGGAAGAGGCCGTATCGTTGATCGTGGAGATTTCCGCATTGGTGAAGGTGTACTTGATCGCGGTGGATGGATCGAAGGCGGTTCGCTGACCGTTTAATAGTTTTGGGACGCGAGCAACCAGAAGAACGTTGGCAGGTGTTTCCGGCCAGAGGCTGTTCAGAACGCCGGATGTCCCAGCATAAATACCGCTTCCGCCGCTGCCCGTGGATGGTCGATTGTAACTGGCACCCAAGAGGTTCACGTTGTTCGAGTAGGACCAGGCTGATTGCGTTTGAACGCTCGTAAAATAGGGCAGCTCCGAGAACCAGTGCGTGGGAAAAAGAAAGTCTGTGATATTGTGATCTCGAACGAGCGTCAATGTTGGATCGGCAAACAGGATATCGAAGCAAATGAAATGGGAGAAAGTGACGCCAAAATCCGTCGACAGGAAGGACAGGTTCGGGATAGGTGTGACGTCGAAACCAGGTTCGTTGAAGAGATTGCTCTTGCGGTAGCGAGACGAGATCCTTCCTTGCCGATTAAAAATGATGTTCGTATTGTAGAAGTAATAACCGTCTTTGGGGCAGCTCGTTGCGCCGCTACAATTTTCCTTCTCCAGCAGATTCACCACCACGTACATCGAATAGGTCTTCGCTGCGCACGATATCGTCTTGACAGCCTGTGGACGTACAGAAGGGGTGGCTCGTTGGTCCACGTGAATGCTAGGACGTCGCGTATTTTTTGTCATGGCTATTACGCGCTCAAATTTTCTTTAACCGGAGCAACGGACCATCTCGGGGTTAGCTGTAATTTCAATTTTGGCGATAACATGAATACGAACCTCCATGACTCTTGAGGTAGCGTTATCACATGATACCTCCGAACCTATCGGGGGAATGTAAGAGCTAAAGTTCGAATAGTCCGTCCTGTCGGAATTCAATTTCTTGAGGCCGGTAGTCAAGGAGCCTTCGGGAAATACGAGGATGTCCACGCCCTGAATAACAGTGGATACGGCAGTAATGTAACATTGTAACGAGATGTCTCCGGTAATACATGAAGGCTAATAACCAATGTACGATGCTTGCGAAAATTATTTGCATTTGTCAACTCACATAATCGTAGGCTTTCTTTATGACAGTCACGTAGTTCTTGGCATTCTCACTGGCAATGGCCGATGCATTAGTGCCGGTCGTTACGGGGTAATATTCTACCACGGCGCCTATATAATACGTCTCGCTGGCCGGAGTTGCCTGTAAAATACATAAACAGTACATATATATATATATACTCGAATGTGTACTCGAGTTATCGACATATTTATACCGTATCTATCTGCGTCCTTGTTTGTGTATACGAATACAGATACTTGACATACTTGTGATTTATGCATATAATCTGAACAAGCAAGAGTCGTGTGTGTCTGGTGAGACACATTTCAAGTAGAGATTCATTACAGTAGCGTACAAAATAATTATCTTCTACGTACAAGCGCTTTTCTGCTACTTGTGTTACGATTAAAATTATCGCAGTTCGATACGAGTCTCTTACCTGCAGTGTGATCCGAACGAGAAGATCAAGCAGACCGAGACACAGGTACGTAGAACTAGCACGCATTCTGGAATTTCTGAAAGTAGACAAAGTACTCTAGGCACCGAAATAATGGAACGGTGTCGACATCGTACCTATCGATCGCTATCGTTAATTGGGAAAATTTGTCGGGGCGACGTACGAGTTACTCTCCCCTGTGGGATGGACAGGCGCGACCTAGTGCGAAAAGGGGTGGTGGTTCGGAGGAGAAATGCTCCTCGATATGTCACTTGGTTTCTGGATGACCTCAGTGAGGTTCTCCCGAGTGGGATTAACTTGAGAATTTCGCGCATGTGTTCCGGGGTCTCCATGGAGACGCAGACGGAGAGAAAGATATCTAAAGCGAGAGGATGCGATGGAAGGAGGAAATATCATCTCGCGGGAGTGCTTGCCCTCATCCTGACGAAGATGTCCAATTTTTAAGCGAGCTCGTCTTCGTCTACTGTGATTTCATGAGCGGGCACGTAACCAGTTACCGTGTCAAAATCCTTGCTTGTGGCTTTCTCGTTTCGCGTACTGCCGTAGCTGTACAGTTTCTTCTTCAAGGTACGTCGGCAAACTGAACGCGACGATGTGGTTGCCGACTGTCTTACACGGTACATAGGTATGGAAAACATATCTTATGTAAGCGCAATCTGCACGTGCGAATCACGATAAGATATCTATTTTTGAATGTGATATCGCAAGAAATACACAGTTACGTGCAATCATATATCGAATAAAGTTTGCTCGACGATGAAGAATTCGAGAATTCGCGATGTATCTAACGGATCACAATCAATATTATATTATTATACGTAGCAATGAAAAATATAGCAGGTCGAGATTTCTGTAAATCTCTCTCATCGTTTTACATCGGAGACCTCTTTATAGATGGTTACAATATTATACCTTATCATTGTTACCTTGTGTTATCGCAAGAGATAATTATACCTATATACATACACATTTCTCTGAACCTTTATGTACCGTCTAAATCAATAGATTCGAATCGCTTTCACAAATGCTTCGTCAATACATCCCTCGTGAATAACAAACTCTATGCATATGTATACCTACCTTACAGCGTATGTGGATGTATCAGCGATCCAAATTTCGAATGCCAGATCTACGAAAATGACGCTTGACGAGCTCTTCGGTAATAACGTCGGCAAATAATGACGCAAATATTCGGACGACGATAATTTCCAGCGATCGATCGATTTACAGGGAACCGTGAACTTGTACGAGAGAATCACGAAGTAAGAGGCGCTCCAGCATCAACTAGCTGCAAGAGAGCGAGAGATTGTTGTTCGAAATCAGGGTAAGCGCGCATACGAGTATTTGTTGGCACGGTTATTTTAAAATACGATAAACTTACCGAGCTTATTACGGGCATTCGAAGGAAAAAGAAATCCACGATGGAAAAATCAATATCCGCGCGATGGACATCTGATCGTAGAACAGATTTAGCTGTAACGAAGAATTGAAATTGCTCGTTTAAATGGCCCGTCATTTTCTTTCCTGTACTGCAAATAATCGAAAGAGAACAAACCTCTGCTTTCGTCGCAGTGTCATTCGATGTGCTCATCAGACCTGTCAACAAAGACTTAGCATTCCTCCCCTGAAAGCCGAAAGAATGAGATTTATCTTGATGAGCAGTCTCAATCGCACAGTGCGAAACGTTATACCTCTCCAATTGTGCGAGCGGAGAGTCCTACGAGAACGACAAGTTTAGAGCCGAAGTAAATACTCGCGAGACATGATGTTCTTCAGCTGCTCCGAAACGAACGTTCTCGAAGATTCCGAATTATTGCTGTACGTCGTGAATCGCCGACAATGTCGGTCTTCTTTGCTCCCTCGACAACGGCTACGTCTTCACACATTTCCGTTAATTGCTGATTCAACGCGGAGAACCGTTCTTTTAGAAGAAGAAATAGGGAGAGTTGCGACCATTCGCTGGACATATTGCTAAATTAGGAAAAGACGTTAGCGACTATGTAGGGTATCATGAATGATATACTGCTGGTGAAACAAGTGAACGCGATAGGCACGTTAACGACAATGCAGACAAAGAAGATCGCGAAAGCCATTGAATGGACGCGACGGCGGCGCCCCGTCATCGTCCCATGAGAGATAACGATCCACTCGATCGATCGTCGCAAAAATGTTCGGGATGCGGGGCGCCGTCCAAATGGCGTAAAACCTGCACAGTATCGCGATGCCGCTGGCCAAAATCGGATTGATTATATGTATGATGACCTCGCTCATGACGGGGGACGAGCGGGAGTCCTTGCCTGCGGAGGTGAAGTTTGCCCCCACCAAATTTCCCTGCTCGATCCTGGATCTCTCCCTCGAAGTGGGAAACACGTACGTTGAATATATGTATACCAAAGGGGGCGATCATCGTTTGGCCAGAACTATATAAAATTGTAGCCTTTTCGAATATCCTGCGAAGCGACCGCGGAGGAAGGGATAACGATACGGCGCTAGGCCTGCAAGTTTTAGTATCACTTGAAGCGACCAGTATTCTTCGAGAGAGAACTCGCATTTTCTGCTCCCGAGCGACGATCGTTGCTCGAACTCTCCTGCAAAAAAAAAAGTGTTCGCGCCAGCTTTTTACTTCGCAAATCCGGCAATTCGCAATATAGTTTATATATATTAGATGTATACTATACTTACCAAAATAAGATCCGGCAATGACACTCGATTTGCCGCAATCTCTTGGCTACCGGTATTACCATCGTAATGGACATGATGATTCCCAAGGGATATCAGAATAAAAAATAGAGAGTAAAAATACTTTCGTATCTTTTCCATTCCTGCTGTGCGTTCTGCACCTTACTTTTTAGTTCCATGTGAAATTTGGACTGGCACTGAATGAATAAAGCAGACAATTAATAAAGAAAAAAACAGTGATATGTACCTAATTTATCTGAATCTTCTTATCGGCCGTTTCTCAAACACATGTATACAAGAACACGAGTTGTGTTCGAAACGATAACGCGATATACAGAAGGAAATTTGCGCGTGCTAAGGAAGATTCGGGAAGTAGAAGAACAAGTCTATTTCTATCGCGATAATATACTTAAACGTCCGTTAACATTGAATACGTTATAACGGTCCTACTGCCGCGTATTGCCTTTACAATCTATACCCCTACAGATACAGATCCGTCAAGTCATTCCGTATCGCTTTGACACTCGCATACTATTATATATCTATATACTCGAATGTTCAAATCATATTACTCGTTATTGCCGCGACGTTGTTTATTCGCGCTGGGGGTTGATCGAGCATATCGATGTCAGGCTCGCAACTACCAGAAACCGGTTCGATCCGACCGAATAAACATCTTATCGCTGATCCCTGACCCATCGATAGCGTCAGTTCTTTCACTGAAACCGGCCGCTACCGGTTTAGCGAAAGAGCCAGAAACCCCACTGACGTACAAGAGCAGAGTACACAACTGCAAAGTCACGCTTTCGAACTTTGTCTTGCAGGCACCATCAGTTCTACGTACTAATTGGATGCATAAAATTCTGTGCTCCGATGCGAGGAGTCACAGGTAGTTAAAATAACGAACGACGTGCTATCTCTGATATATCCACACAGATTGAACGATCGATACGCGACCGCGATATAGAAATACAACGCTACGCGAATTTGAAACCACGTCGAACCGGATTCCTTGGGCGTTACCATTATGAAATGCCGCATTTGGTCTCTTCATGCAAAATCGTCGAACGGCTTTTTATCTATTCAATAACGCTCAATACACGGCTGACAATGAATTCGTACGATGCAATTATGACTCTTCGAAAACAAATATGACAGTAAGAGTTGATATAACTGGCCGTATTGCGGCCTTGAACTCTTACTGTGTAGAGTGTGAAGATTATCTACTTCCATAAAATTATATGTATTTTTAATTACGGAATGGCAAACGTCAATAAAATATGATAGTTATTACAGCTGGCAAAAAATCCAAGGTAAGTACTTATTTGCCTCAATCGTCCCCTATCGGCTGTAGGCATTTTATCGTAGTTCAAAGAAAGTACAACACCGCGGGGGGTAGTTGGTTCGCGGATACGGTTTACCCCTACCTACCTACACGGGTGGATGAATCGTGACCAACTGCAAGTAAAATATCTATAGAAAATGGTTGTAGCGGGGAAGATCCCGTGGGTTACGAAAAACTGTATAGAGGGCATCGAGGAGACCAAGAAAGTCCTCGAAGGGATGCGAAATTGCGTATCGATTATACGCGGACTTACTGACCTTACCTACCACGTATCAATACCCACCTCCCAAACAAACGCAACATCTCATTAACGCAGAACATCAATTCCTCGATACCGACCAACATCACGCGGAGTAGGGTGTGCAGCCCTTTGTGTCCAGTGTACATACCTATCAACTGCCACAACGAAGGATGTGATAAAACTCAGAAAATCGACATAATTTTAATGAAAATCAGTTTGAAAGCGCGGAAAAAGCAACTGGATTATGTTGGTATTCCGAGTTTCATCACATTTATCGTGACAGAAATAATAGCGCGCGTAGACATGCGGGCTTACCAGTACTACTACGACTAGAGAATAGGGGTACAAGTTCTCTCTCTTTCTCTCTTTAACTCGTCATCTTATATCCAAACAAAAATATGAAAGGTAGTCTGGAAATTCGAAAACTTGATCGCCGCAGTTGATGTTCGGCATCGTCTTATCACTTTCGAATCTTCGCGTATCACGTTTGGATCAACAATCCATCGTACTCGTGTGTAATTGTGAAATGTAATCATTCGCGAACCACCTTGTGTCGCGGATTGGAAGAATCGTTATCAAATTTCTGATCCGCGCGCCACGAAATGATAAATATGACATTAAGATGACAAGAGAGTAGGGGAAGTACAGAGGTCCTGACCTCCAGTTTGCTGATAGCAGTCACTTATATAAAGCTTAGCTCTTTCCCTTCCGATTCAGTCAGCTTTGTAACCGAGTCAACGAATGGCCGATCGGTCGATACCAAGAAACTAGTCGTTGCCCGAGCGCTGCCGCGAACGCAAAGGTGAACGCGAGCGAAAAGGTTGTAGTCTCGCCGAAAGAAAAGTAGTCGTAAATACACGCGTCTCGCGCAATCCCGATGCTGGCTACGAAACATTCCTTTCTCGCCAAACGCACGTTCGCTAGATTCGCGGTAAGTATACTCGTTTTCGCGTAGATCTACATCTGCAATATAATAGATCGATATGTATAGATACATATACCTATGTATGTACGTATACCCGCACCTGTGGCTTCGTATACCTAGATTGCTTTCTTGTAGCATATTTGAATTTCTATAGACACTCTCTCGCGCATCGATGGTATTCGTAGAAAAATTCGCTGTGAATTATGCAATCGTACCTAATTATGCACGATACCTTTCTACTACACATAGGTAGTTCCACCACAGATCCACTTTTATCTCTTTTTACAGCTGGTTTAAGGTCCCATCGCTGACGCGTTTCGATTGTTTCCTCTTTAGTTCTAACCGTATATATAGGTACGTATTTGGTTTCTCACAATTCCCAGCTGCACTCCGCTACGTATTAACTCCTCGCTGACCACCTATCGTCGACGACCTAACTTTGCATGAACCTTATTCGCTAAATAACGATGTTTCCTTTTTCGCGGCGCATCTAATTTCTCTTGTCGATGTTTCAGATGGCGATGACTCAACTGAAGGTGGCCATTATCGGCCAGAGCACCTTTGCGGCGGAAGTCTACAAATTGGTGAAACAAGACGGACACGTAATCAAGGGAGTCTTTACGATTCCTGATAAGGGAAATCGGGAGGATCCTCTTGGTACATCGATGCCCTTCCAAAACTACGTTATACTGATATCTCATAGATGCAGTACCTTGTGTAAATATGAATTATTATCATTCTCTGCAGCTAGTACAGCTCGTGCGGATGGTACTCCAGTTTTTAAAATCAAGGCCTGGCGAAACAGAGGGACACCGATACCGGAGGTTTTGGAGCAGTACAAAGCAATCGATGTCGACCTCAATATACTTCCCTTCTGCAGTCAGTTCATACCCATGGAAGTAATTAACCACCCTCGGCATCGAAGTATCTGCTATCATCCTTCGATCCTTCCCAAACATCGTGGCGCGAGTGCGATAAGCTGGTGAGAGAGAAAGAGACAAGTTTCACATGCACATTATTACTCCGACTTGAAAGACCTGTACCTATACCTACTAGGCAAGACAAACTACACTTGCGGAGAAAGGCATACTCGCGGCGGTACGTTTTCCGGCTCGATTCTTACGACCGGTTTATACTCTCGCTCGTTTCGCGATGACCATTTTTCTAAACGCTCGACCGCACATTCGGAGTACACCGTCAAATATACTTATAGACGAGGAAAAGGTCTAGGATTCGCATTTGCTCGTGCATTTTTTCTATTGCCATATTTTAAAAAATAACAATTTAATGATGACACTAATACGATACTTCGTATCTGTGTCTATCTACAAATCTCTTAATCTGCTTTCCAGGACCCTGATCAATGGTGACACAGTCGCCGGGTTTTCTATTTTCTGGGCGGACGACGGCTTGGACACAGGACCGATCCTGCTACAGCAAAGCTGCACGGTGGACCCCAATGACACTCTCGATAGCATTTACAATAAATTTTTATATCCGGTGGGTATCAAGGCGATGAGAGATGCAGTGAAACTCGTGGCCAAAGGCATAGCACCCAAGAAACCGCAGCGGGAAAGAGGAGCGTCTTACGAGCCGATGTTAAACAAGAAGGAGCTACAGCGAATCGATTGGAACAAATCCGCCCTTG
This sequence comes from Xiphydria camelus, assembly GCA_963678675.1. NCBI lineage: Eukaryota > Metazoa > Arthropoda > Insecta > Hymenoptera > Xiphydriidae > Xiphydria > Xiphydria camelus. Next base: position 40,747,490 of record OY783191.1, read on the forward strand.
CAGTGCATAACTTTATCCGTGGATTGGACAGCACTCCGGGTGCTTGGACGCTCGTTAACGGTGAAGAGGCACGACTTTACGGTTCGAGTATCTTTACCGGGGAGAAGGTGCCCGAGGGTGTAGCGGTCGATATCGACGGACGCAAAGGCGTCGTTCACGAAGCAGGGCTCCTGATCGAAGCCACGGATGGAGGATTCGTCAATATCGAGAGACTGAAGATCGGTAGTAGGACCATGCTTGCGAGTAAATACGGCAAGGTAGACGAGGCTGCCGGATTCATCGAATTTACGGAGGAGGAAAAACGGAACACCGAGACGATACGAAATATTTGGCGAAATATTCTCAACGCGAATATTGAGGATGACACGGACTTTTTCGCTTCGGGTATGTCGATCCATCATTGCGTGGTTAATGATCAAATTTGCGCGAAGTAGGCAAGTAGAGGCAACCGCGAAGACGCACCTCTATATGTATAACGTATGACCGCTGCAGGAGGCGGAAGCATGGACGTTGTCAGGCTGGTCGAGGAAGTGAAAGACAACGTGGGCGTGAGTCTGCAGAATATGGACGTCTTCATGGCTCCGACATTCCTCCAGTTCGTCACGACGGTCGCTCTGGCAGGCCGTGGTGCTTCGAAAGCGAAGGACGTCAAGTACGATGCCGTGGAACTCCGCGTCAACAATATGGATATCAAATTCCCGAGGGAGCTGTTCATCAATGGAGCTTTCGTTAAGGGCGAGGGCAAGCCGATCGACACTATAAATCCCCATGACGAGAGCGTCATCTGCTCGGTCGAAAGCGGTTCGGTCAAGGACGTCGACACTGCCGTCCGAGCAGCCAAGGCCGCCTTCGAGGAGGGCGAGTGGGGTAAAATCAGTGCGAGAGAGCGAGGCGCTCTGCTCTTCAAGTAAGCCCGATAATACTGTAATTACCAGTGCGCTCGAATATGTACCTACCTATAGTGGCGCAACGGTCACTCATCGTATCGCCGCGATCGTATGTCCAGACTCGCCGATCTCATGGAGAAACACAAGGAGGAACTGGCCACGATCGAGAGCATAGATTCGGGCGCGGTTTACACCCTGGCCCTGAAGACTCACGTCGGCATGTCCATCGAGACCTGGAGGTACTTTGCCGGCTGGTGCGACAAGATCCAGGGCTCCACCATCCCGATATCCCATGCACGGCCCAATCGCAATCTCACCTTCACACGCAAGGAGCCCGTGGGCGTTTGCGGAATCGTCACACCCTGGAACTACCCGTTGATGATGCTCTCTTGGAAGATGGCGGCTTGCCTGGCCGCCGGTAACACCGTTGTCATGAAGCCGGCTCAAGTGTCGCCCTTGACGGCGCTCAAGTTCGCCGAACTCTCCGTGCGCGCTGGCATTCCACCGGGCGTCATCAACATCGTGCCCGGAACCGGCGGAATCACCGGAAACGCGATCGTCGACCACCCCTTGATCCGTAAGCTCGGTTTCACGGGATCCACTGAGATCGGTCGGACGATCATGAAATCCTGCGCGGAGAGCAACCTCAAGAAGGTTTCCCTGGAGCTGGGCGGAAAGAGTCCACTGGTGATATTCGAAGACGCGGATCTGCAACAAGCCGTGAGAATCGGCATGGGTTCGGTATTCTTCAACAAGGGTGAAAACTGCATTGCAGCTGGTAAGTCCTCTCGGTGTAAATCTAACGTCTGTTGGATCCGTTGAGCGGATTTTTCGATCGTACGAATGTACATACCTACATACGCGGGTACAAAATTCTCTTAGCGTTCCGCCTTCTACACAGGTCGCCTCTTCGTGGAGGAGTCTATCCACGACGAGTTTGTCAAGAGAGTCGTCGAGGAGACGAAGAAGATATCGATAGGTGATCCCCTCAACAGAAGCACGGCTCACGGTCCACAGAACCACAAGGCCCATATGGACAAACTCCTCGACTTCGTGCAAAGAGGCGTCAATGAAGGCGCGAAGTTGGTCTTTGGTGGAAAGCGTCTCGACAGGCCGGGATGGTACTTCGAACCGGCGATTCTCACCGATGTAAAGGACGACGCGTACGTCGCCAAGGAGGAATCCTTTGGTCCCATTATGGTCATCTCCAAGTTCAGCTCGAGTAACATCGACGACGTCATCCGAAGAGCGAACAACTCGGAATACGGCCTTGCTTCTGGAGTCCTGACCAAAGACATCGGCAAAGCACTCAGATTCGCCGAGAAGGTGGACGCTGGGACCGTTTTCATCAATACCTACAACAAAACGGACGTGGCAGCACCCTTTGGAGGCTTCAAGCAATCCGGATTTGGAAAGGATCTCGGTCAGGATGCGCTCAACGAGTACCTCAAAACGAAAACGGTCACGATAGAGTATTAAACGGCCGTCGCTGATTGCACTGCATATCTATGTTAATTTGAAAGACGGCAGGCACTACTTATTCGTGTAACAATCGTTGCCACCAATCTACCCATTCATTATAATATATCATGTACGTTCATCGCTTGTGCGCAAAAGTCGCATATGCCAATTTCTATAAGTAACCATAAATTCTATTTATAAATAAATTTACAACCATTTTTTAGATTAATTCGTAGCTCAACGTTTTTCGCGCCTTTCTTACCACTCGGTAGATCGATTCTAATCTTCGACGGTGTTATTTTTCACGAAGCAGAGCGAAAGATCCGAATATCTCCCACGCATACATACATATGTATAGCATAGTCGGTATACCGGGAGCCTAAACACTTTTTGTCATCGATGCGAGGTCTCGCACAGTTTCGACCCCAGATGCTTCGACGGTGTTTTTTTTACTACATCGAGACACTTTCCCATACTACGAGCAGTGCTCATCAAGGCTTAACACTAAAACTACCGAGCGATCATGCGTTCTAAGACGATTGTTTTGACGCGGGTCATTATCTCGTTTCCTATGGATTTTTTATCCATATTGCCATAGAACTTTTTTGTAGAATGAGATATATTCTACGCAACAAAAGTATTCGACCAATTTTGACAAAAACCTCATGGGTTACGAGATAATAGAGCATGAATGGGACTCTGCATAAGACACCAGTAAAACTGACTAGCTGCGGTAGTTTGGAAACATCTGCGCTCAAAAAAACCATGGAAGAAATCTCATTACCGACGAGAGTTCCCACCGCCTTTCGCAGTCCTCGAAATTTTCAACATTTTCTCCCTTTGAATGTGAACGCCGAAAAGCACCAACCCCTGGCGGTACAACTAACGATAGAGTGGTCCGCGTAGAGCTTCGGTTGTGCTAGGCGATATCGCGCGCAGCAGATGTTTACGACCGTAAACTCGCGTGCAGGCTCTCCATTCTTTCCGACCGTAGTCCCACACTATGTATGTAATCCTCTTGCAAGGATATATCGATACACATACCGAACCCGGTAACAAAGTCGTTCCGAGTCGAAGATCGACAGGGTTAATCGGAAGGAAGAAGGGCGATGAGGAGAACAGGGGGGGAGGGGAAGGGAGGAGGGGCTTAATACTTCCTGGAGGAAACGTTGAACGACGCCCTCCGAAATACATAACTGTAATAGCAGTCGGCCCATCGATGAAAGGCGAAACGCTCGCTCGCTCGCTCGCTCGCTTGCTCCCCGCATGAATACGATCATTCCACCCGACGTATAGGTACATTCGTCGTGAACCGGAAATGCAAATTTCTCGGGTGCCCCCGTACAGTTCGATACGCTGCCCTCTGACCCTTTCCCCCAGTCGCGGTGATGGGCGAGTCACTTTCTTTCTCTCGCTCGACCGAAGCGTCGGTATGACCCGTGCTCCAGGTTGACAAGATTCATCCAATGCGAGGAACACGAGAGTGCACGGTAAATTTTCATCTCTGATAGGACAAAGGAGGCTCCTCTCCTTTCCCCCCGGTTGCCTCGGCCGTAAACAACCGCTAGAAACTGCGAACGAGACGAGACACGTAACGTGATGCACATACAAGAACGCATGAACGAACGCAGACAGGGGGAAGGGGATCCCTTCTGCATAGGAGGCGCGGTACCACGTGTTTGGCTCTTCCCCTCGAACGGTTCAGTTTCGCTGGGGACGCCAGTCGGGTCGCTCACGTTTTTTTAGTAGGAAATATATAACACGTCGTACTCTCTCTACGTTCGCATCGTGTGTTCTCGTTCTTTTCCACGGCGGCGACGACGACGACTTCTGCTACAGCGTACAAAGCAGAGCTCAGTGTTGGAAGTCGCATCGATACGGAGCCGCGTCTGCTTATCGCGAGTAGCACGAAAGCGAGCGAATGCAGGAGATACTGGTAAGAGCGCAGCGCATATCCACGATGAACCACAAAGGCGTACGAGTGTCGCGCGCGGCGTGCGATCTCTTTCATCCCACGATCCACCAGTGCTCGTGCGAATTTGCGTCGTTGCACCTTCTTATTTCGCGCGTGAAAAGTCGGTAAACGCTAATACATACGACCGAGCTCTCGAGTCGTTCCACGTGTGCATACATTCCTCAGCCGCAACGCGCGGGCTACGGCACTTTGCGGCTGGGGAGACTTCGTTACGGCTGCGAGAGAAGATAAGAATGTCACTTATCAGCAAACTTAGGAAACGGCTTACCACCACCGGAAGGAAGCGGTTTGACCGAATCGCATGACCGTAGAAACAGAAAGACAAAGAATAAATTACCTCGGATATATGGGATATATTATAGCCGTATAAAATAAGATTCTCACTTGTTATACGTTCCAGAGGCGCAAAGGGACGACGAGCGTTCCCAACGGCGTGTGTGTATTAAAATTTCCACGCGTACCGTAACTGCACCACCCACAGGCAGTGTTTATCACACATCGTAGATATACGTACGGCAGAAAATATACCCACATTTTCTGGCTTCGCGTCGCGATAATGACGAGGAAGACAGGGCTAAACCTAAGGCGATATCTCGGTATCCTCCGCCCCTTCCTGTTTCCTCCGTGCGTCAGACTGCGCGTTTCTGACCACGGCACGAGCGTCGCCACAGTTTCCTGTGGGTGGTGCACGAGTCGCTGCTATAAAATTCGTGCGCTTTTCTCAAAAATACTGAGATCGACGTTGTCTTTCGTGTCGAACGGATCTCGGTATCTCGGTCTTCGTCATTCGTAGTGAACCTATTGTACACGTGAATCGCCGAGAGAAAAGTACCGGTCGAGGAAAAAGAACAAGTAAGCGAGAACAAACGCGTATCTCTTCTACCGGTATCCTGCAACATATTCGAAGCTCGCTACGGTGCGGCTCATCATTAGGCACTTTGCTCTTTGCTCTGAAATGCGAGCTGCCTTTTGAAGGGCATCACCGTGGCTGGGAGCTATCGTTGTCATCGAGGACTCTTCGAAAACTAACGAGATCGGTCTATCTCGAGGTACCTACAAAGGACGATCCAACGGTGCAGCTCTATCCCCACCTAATCTCGTTTCATCCGGTACATTCAAATCCTTCCAACGTGGCCAACTCATGCGAAAATATGTTTTTCCTGGAGAACGTCGATTTTATTAGAACACTTTTTTACATCGTAACGTCGCGTCCTCCGTTGCCCGCGTCAAATCTATGCTGTGTCCAGAGATATCGTACATACTCTCGTTCACGGAGAACGCGTCGGTAGATTTTTACAACGCGCAACATTTGTCGAACGTACTTTCGTCCCTTTCTTTAAAAGGCGGCGGACGCAATAAAATCTAGGTACACGCCAGTGTCCCTGACGATTACTTATAATGTCTCAACTCTATAAAAAAAATTCAGTCTCATATTCCATTTATAGACATCGCGTGGTAATAATACGCGTATGTACAATTAGACATACGTTTCATGGGCTATGTAACGATGACTTTTTCCTTCTCGCGATTCGAGATCTTTCTGGTTTATCCTCAATTCAATCCCACCATTCGCAAAACCTCGTATAAATCAACAATGCAAAGCGCGCGCTCTGCGCGCGCTATCACCCTAGGTTCTCTCAGGGGGGGAAAGCATTTTTTCTCGACGGAGACGTCGGGTAACCCTTCTCATTTAGCTCCCCTCGCTACGTTGCACGTCGATTCCTTCTCGAAACGGTAGTAGGGCAGAGAGAGAGAGAGAGAGAGAGAGAGAGAGAGAGAGAGAGAGAGAGAGAGAGAGAGAGAGAGAGAGAGAGAGAGAGAGATGCAAATAGATGAATAGACGGAGAAAAAGGTAGAGAGAGATACGAGATGCGAGTCTTTCATCAGCGTTAGACCACCTAACAAACGTCGTTGCACGGATACTTTTCTCTCTCTCTCTCTCTCTCTCTCTCTCTCTCTTTCTCTCACTCTATAAGGGTGAAGTCAAATAAAACGATTAAATTGAAAAGAAATATTCAACGCGCACGAAACTCGAGTTTCTCTCGATCAACGATTGTACCAAACGCGAACGAACGACTTGGCTGCGATTCCTTCCACGTGAATACCGGACGTGGATGGTAACGGCGACGGTGATGGCCGTAAGTCTTCCTCTTCTTCTTCCGCATCGTCACCGGCAAGGCGGATCATCGAAAATCCGACGATTACGAGACGGGAACGTGGTGTCACCAAAAGTGCGGCTGTACATATCCACCGCCCATACCGATAGGGTTGAATCGGTGCGGATGGATCTTTTCCATCCTCATGGCCCCCGGACCACCACCACCTCCACCCCCACCACCACCACCACCGCCGCCACCGCCGTTGCCGCCGCCGTGATGTCCCCCTCCTCGAGGCCCGAAATTGCCACCTCGACCGAGCATTCCCGTAGTAGCTGGTCCGCCGCCGATCATACCCATTCCCACGCCCGGTCCACCGACGACGCCCCGGCCGCGCGCACCACCGCTGCCACCACCTGCAAGCCGACATCCCATTGTAGAAAACACCCGTCACTTCGTCCGCGCCCGTCGACGGTTTCGCAAACATGAGTACCTCGAGCACTCGAGAAGTCGCGATCTTGGATCCAGGATCTCGATCTTTCGAGTGGAAAACACTTTCCTCGCAGGTAGGAGGGACAAAGGAGGAAAATGACGCTAGTGATGCTTCAAAGATTTAATGAACGAACGAGGAACGTGGCGCGACACGACGCGAAACATCGCCTCGTCGTTTCGACGATAAGACGATTACAACACAAGTGTTCTCGTAAATCTCTCCAATCGCGAGAAATGTAAACGCGCTCGCTACAACAACTCCATCCTGGCAATTCTCTGCGAACTTATAAACGCAGTCTCTCTCACGATACTATCGTCTAAAAGTTCTCCGTATAAGAGTAAACAGCACGAAGTCAATAGATCAGTTATCTACACACTCGACAACGCAATTATATACTACGTAATTACAAATGTACAAACAATGACCTAATTAAAAGAATCGTCCTAATTTCTGTATAATGTCAATGCTGACTTAACAATAATATTAATGTAATATTATGTGTGCACGCGTGTATATTATGCATGTACGTATGTGTGTATATATATATTTATTTATTTATGTATTTATCTATCTACCTATCTAATAGAACATAAGTATACATACATGTATATATATGCAGTATATGCCTTGATGCTACAAAACTTCTCTTACCCTACCTACCTAACAGCATTCTTAGGTAGATATGGGTGCGCGTATCAACAAGGAAACATAGTCATCCTCGAATTTGGAAAAGTCCTGTACGGAGAGCTTGTAGGTATATTGAATTCTAATAAATACAGAAGGGAACATGGCGAATAATTGATGAATTACAGAGAAATACGAATCACACAATCGTAATAGATGAATGGTGCCTGAAAACAAAACTTTTGTTTGCTTATAAAAAGGATAGAAGTGCGAGTGAAGTCGTCGAAAGGAAGAAACCTCAAACATTTTATATTAAAGGACTTGTAGTGATCCACAATTGGAATTCTTCTTTCACGCCTTTGTCAATACATATTATCAAAATTGTCGGCGAAAATCGAAGAAGTAACGAATCGCGTTTCAAGATGAATTTTCCTTCCGCACGACGACGATACAATGACCATTTTCGCGTACGTACTCGTATCTCTCCGCTTCCCTATTTTCCTCACAGCCATCACCACCGAATATCGGCGCTACTTCGAAACCTTCCGTTGCTTACCTAATCTACATCATCGTCTCCATCCTCATCCTCATCCTCCTCCGGCTCCTCCTTCGATAAAAAAAACATTCTTCTCGACTAGATACCGCGCCTAACCCACCATTCGAATCATTAAATCCTTAAGTAATTAGGCAAAGCTGATGGGCGTAAATTCCCTAAAAGGCCAGCGTCATCTACAAGTCTAATGATAAAATCGAGCGAGACGTGCCGACCAAAGTGGATGAAATCTTTCACTTCCTCAAAAGCAAAATCGAAACTTGTCCACCTCGCCCGCTACGATCGTTCAGAATCGTACACGTTTAACTCTGTGAGCATTCCAAGTTTAAAAGGGGCGAAAGACAGTACCGTTGAGAAATCGGAGGATTCTACAAGTGCGTTTGCATAATCGGTGCACCTCTAGCTCTCGCAACCTCTGGAAGTCTTTTGATTGGCGTTGCTCCGAGACTTCGAACGAGAAATCGGAAGCACTAATCACTACGCGAAGATAGAGAAAAAAAAACACCAGTATAGCACAGCTTTCGATCACCACTGTGCGACGCGGAAGCGAATGTACAACGAATTCTACTGTATACCGATTATCGGGTAGCGTAAAACAGCTTATGAAAGAGAAAGATCGATCGAGTTATTTAGAGAGAGAGAGAGAGAGAACCGTTTTGCTACGATGTAATTTCTAATTGTTAACTGTCCACCGACTGCACCAGCTTTTCACGAATCCTTCGCCATACCCTGTTTCCTAATTTAAAGATTGTCGATCGGCAGCCGACGCCGATCGCTCCGGCTTTCGATAAAATTGATAAAAACGATTGCATCGACGAAAACGATAAACACGGCGGCCCGCCGCGTCGATGCACCGGTTTATCCAACGTACCTAGCTTAATTCGATGGGTTTACAACATCTAAACTCTATACGTAGCACTTTAGTTCAAGAAATCTCCGAGATATACTCGTATTACGGCTTTTGTCGCGAAGTCTTTTGCCGCCATCCTCGGAGAAGGCCGCATGACATAATTCTCGGAAGTCCCTTGACATTTGACAGGATGATCTCTTCTCTCTTAATTATGATAATTGGCATAGTGCTGATATTTTTTCCTGGTCGCATACAGGCACTCTCCTTCGATGGATGGCAGGCATTAAAATAGAAATGGAAGGTTAAAAAGGTCTGAAGTTAGTTTGAGAATCGTAAATGGTTGCGAGAGATAAAAAGTAGCCATGCAACTTATTGGGACTTGGGCAAAGTGACATTATGACATTACGAAATGGTAAGTGCAAATTAACAGCGACGGGGCTTTTTGTATCAGCCTGAAATTACGTTGGTGATAAGTGCGTTAATCGAATGCACCCACCCGACGTAATCTTGGACTTTGCGGGCTTCCAGGCAACACTCGGAAACGCGTATCGTATCGCTCGTGATGGCGTTTCTTAAATTTCTAGAGTAACCGAATTCGCTGCGCGTGTGTTGTTGTTAACTTCAAAGTACGGAAATTTGGGAGGGTGGGAACGAGTGAAATCCGACATACGCACGCAGTAGTAGTCATAAGTGTATTTCTGTGATACTTTAAACGATACAAGAGACGATACAAAATGGTACTTTGCATGTCGCGATAACGACGACAATCGTCGTTGCGAGTACGCATGAAACGACAAAATAGTATCTTAATATAAATTTAATACAAACTTAACGTAACAAATGCGAAGAAACTCGATTGCGATTTGCATCGCAACAGAGTTGTCCGTATAGAAAAATGAAAAACTAAATAACTCGGTTCAATTTTAATATCAAGTCCCGATAAAGCACCTCCTCCCTTCCCTCCTTTCCTTCTCTCTTTCTTTCTTTCTCTCTCTCTTTCTCTCTCTCTCTCTCTCTCTTTCCCCTTTTCACTCTCTCTCTCTCTCTCTCTCTCTCTCTCTCTCCCTGAATCACTCACCTAATCTCTCCTATTCTCATTCTCCCTTTCAGTCACTCCCTATTTTCTTAACGTTCCAAATTGTTATCCTAGAGATGCGAAAAGTAAACCCACTAATCTGGTAATATAGGACTTGCTGCAGTCGCGATGGGACTAGTATTTCCCGGGTGAAATTTGAAACGGCGCGTGTTGTGAGAAAAAGGCAAAACGAAGAAAAGCTTTTTGCAATCGGTTGTGCGTACGTTTTCATTTTTCACGCCCATGTTTTGACTCGCCTACTCTAAAAGCTAATGCAAGAGGCCATTGGGATCCGACTTAGAAGCGGCCATCTGATCTAGCAAAATATGTAGAAATTAGTCCGTGAATTAGAGGCAAATGAACAACGTATGCGTGGAATGCGACGGAGCAATGATAATCCTCTAAACCCTGGCTACCACTCACAGCGGGAACGTGTATCAGCGTTTCAGCTGCACGTAAGACGAAAGAAACCTGTCTGCCGACTTTATACAGAGCCAAATGCAATAAACAAAAACGAAAAAAAAAAAAAAAAAAGTTGCGATGACACTGCAATCGAATGCTGATAAGCAAGTTAACGACGTTGTAATAAACGTAAGATAAGTACAACGTGCTGGAGGAATGTCCAGTCGTCCATGTTGCGCGTGGTTCGAAAAAGTTGTGTGTGGCCAATATTACCGAAACGATGAAACAACTAATAAACAGATATAGGCGTGTAGAGTTGAATGATCTCGAGACTTCTGCACCCACCGAGTGGACTCTCGAATGCCAAATGCAGACACATGCATACTGGTACGAGGCGGGAAGAACGGAATGACGAACAGCGCGATGATGAAAAGTAGTGAGTAAGGGAAAAAAAGTCGCGGAATCTTTTGCATTCCTGAAATTACGTGACAACTCCTCCGGGAATAATCGAAATTGGAAAGGTAATGAATAGAAACACAAATAACTTATATATAAACAGAAGATGAAGAAAACGAATGAACCAAATAACGAGAAAGAAAGAAAGATATTTGACTGAGAGAAAAGTTGTGGGGGCAAGGAAGATATAAGAGAAAAATCAGCATAAGAGCGACGTATGACGAATACTCACCGCGACTTTGATTGTAGCCAGCCTGCCAGCCCGCGTAGTACGCCGCCTTTTGCTTTCCATGCTCTTCGGCAATTTTAACGCTGAGCGGCTCCGATCCCCCTTCCGGTATCGTGCCGTGAAGTTGCGCAATTGCCTCCTGAGCTTCTTCTCGTTTGTCAAATCTTGACATAAAAACAATAAAATCTTTCGAATATCGATCAATTTACACGTTTTAACGAATCCACGCGTTTTATTTGGGGCTCTCAACAAAAAGGATATTATGATTCAGAGAGTTTACAGTTTTCTGCCTTTCCGTATACGCGCGCACGTACACGGCTACAGGCTAAAATAGACCAACACACCGTCGATCGCAACGTGCAAAGCCAAGGAGGTCACCGGTAGTGAACAGGCGTAAATGAAAATTATGCAAGTGCAACTTAACACGAGCTGTGCCTAGAAATACTTTGGCACCGACCGACTAAGTCACGGGAAGTAAACACAAGCGCAATATACTGTACGTAAATTATAGTTGCGTAACGTCAAGTTTAAGAGTTTTATCTGCGAAATTTCTCCGGGTACTCAGATTAGCGCTGATTTCACGAAAATCGATCATCGGAAACGTAGTCACCGATCAAATGGCACTATCGATACAGACGACGACCATTGCGCGATTTTCATGACAGTTATTAAATGGGACGAGAGGGACAATCCGATCCAAGTATTTATAGAATCAAGGGAGAATATTAAGTTTCACATTGGATTATGAAATCAGAGACACGTCCCCGTTCCTCTAAACTCGGAATTCGTGATTCGTCGAGTGACAATTGTAAGGATGAAACTCACCTGACAAACGCCACACCTCTCGGTAAACCAGTCAGCTTATCCTTCAGGATATTCTTCTGTACGATTTGTCCGTATTTACTGAAAATCTCGTCGATTTGACCCTCGGTTATATTTCTAAAAGTGGACGACATCGTTTTAGCGCAAGTCGATTTATCGTCGTGAATAAATTACCAGGCATCCGAGAACGTACTTTCGAAAGTTGAAGAATTGAATTATTCCTAAACTACATACCTGGGTAGATTCGTAACATAGAGATTGGTCTCCTTTATTTCTTCTCCGGAAGGCCGAGCGAAAGAGACCTTTAGCCGCTTGTTCTGAACCTGCAGCCCGTTGAGCGTGTTTATCGCAGTGGCAGCGTCCTCCGTTTTTGCGTAATTCACGAAGCCAAACCCATAGCTGTAGCCTGTCTGCGCGTGGATACGATAAAAATATCAATGATCGAGAAACTGATTCTAATGTTCCCTTAGCGTGTTTCAACGTTGTAACCTACTTTGTAGTCCTTCATGACGCGACAAGACTCGACCGGACCGATGGTCACGAACATGCTGTACAATTCCTTTTCCGTCATACTTTGCGGCAAGTAATTAATTATGAGATTAGTTCTCGGCTCCTCTTTGCATTTCTGTTGTGATTGTTGCTGCTGCTGCTGCTGCTGCTGCTGCTGTTGTTGTTCATGACGATCGGTCATCTTGCGGTACCTCTAAAAGTTTCTTCCTACAGCGTCGTTGAAATACCGGAGATGGAGGATGCGGGTGTCGCTCTTGCCACCGGATGCTCCGACTGATGCCACCGAGGAAAATCGTCGACAGGGTCGGTAAATACAAAAAATATAAACAAATGTGTTACTCCTGCCTTGCGCCACCATCCACCGATTGACCCATCGCCCATTTTTTATTCTCTCGTTTTCTGTATCAAGCGAGGTTGAATAAATAGAAAATAAATATGCGCGTGCATGTCGCCCGACCTGTGTGTGAGAAACAAACAAATAAACGCAAATGAAGATGCGAGATAATGGTTTCGACGAGAAAGGAAAGCCGAAACAACGAACGAGAGATAATCGGTATATGGAGAAGGTGATAAAAATTAATAACAACCGTCAGAATCCAATGGAACGAGAATACGCGCCAAATAGGAAAGACAAATCTTGAAGTTTCAAGATCCGCTCAATGTACTTGAAACCGTACGACTCGACTACAACCCAGAGTACAATCAGACAAGGCGATTACACGAACCAGTCCATGTTGCTACGATGATAAAACGAAGGACTCTCGAGAACTCGCGTACACATTCGAACGAACGTTCATAAACGAGTATCACCAGCTAGAACATAGGCGATGGCGATGAACGATAGATATCAATATCAACGCATCGATATCGCGATCGGACGAACCCATAACGATCCTGCATTAGAATTCACTTATCAACGTTCAATCGAATTAATGTAAGCCGCGCGTCCCTTTCCCGAAATCAAAAATTATTCTTGCAAAAGTCTGAAAGAGAAGAATGGGAAAGAGACATATACGCTTCCAAAATTGTTCCGTCACTTCGCGACGAGTAAACTTTTGAAGATCCGTAACACCGATCGATTTCTGACCCAAAATATTCGCGTGCACTTTTGGGAAGATCTTACGAAGATGCGATATTTCGTGGAGTATTTACGGTAATGCACGAGACGTTCCAATTTAACTCCGCGTCACTCGAGGCGTAAGTGCCATTCTTCTACAGAATAATTTTATCAATTCATTCGCGCTAAGAGTACGGGAAACTTGGTCACCGATGATGAGACATCTCGAATGATTTTGAAAAACCCGGGAAAAAAAAGATAAACCAGCTGATTCACAAATTGGCCAACAAGCAATCGGAACAAAACGAGTGAGTGGGTGCGCGCGTTTGTTGAGAGAAGAGGTCAAGAGAGAGAAAGGGGAAGAAAAAAGAGTGGGAGAAGCAGCGTGACCTACCTCGTTGAATGTACGTGTGTGGCTACGTGTCGCGTGTGCGATGCGTGCCTATCTCTCTGTATAACCGGAGAACCGAGTGGGAGAGAAGAAGGAGGGTGTCGACTGAAGTAAAAGAGAAAGGGAAATGAAAAAAGAAGCGTGTGCGATGTATAAAGAGGAAGGGGGACGTGGGAGTGAGGGAGGTATAAAGCTGCGTGTGTGCTTACGCGAGAGGTTTGACAGGGAAGAAGTGAGGGGGCCAGGTACACAACACGCACGGCACTCGCGTCACGCGTATGCAGTTGGTACGTGCGGACGAATTATTACGTAACCGAGTTGCAGCGTTCCGAAACACGTAAGCGCACTTATAATCCGCACAAGGGACGCGAGTACAATTTCCAGCGAGAACACGAACGTTGACTGACCGACCCGTACGGCAGCTCGTGTCAAAGTACGACCGACTCGCCGAGCAACGGCGCACTGAGCCCCGAGTCTGATCTGCCGCGCGCGCAACACCCTCTCGCGGACCGCGGTCTCACTGCTGTGCCTAGAAATAGAGCCGACACACACACGGAACGGGGTTGCGCGAATGTAGATACCGGTTTCCAAAAATTTGAAATTACGAAACTGCGCGACTAGACGCAGACGCGCAGCATGCGATCGATCGGAAATCAATGATGCACCCAGCGAGCTTGACATCAGGACGGTCGCGAGCTCGTGGCGTATCTAGCGGTTCGAGCGGTAAATATCGCGGACCACACCGATAACTACATACCTAGCTCTACCTCTTGCACTATCGGTCGTTACCTGGGCTGAATGATGCGAAGCGCGCGGAAAAATTCCGTCGTAAAAATAGAAGAATTCCACGAAAGTCAACCGACGTTCGAACTTGGACGTTACGCTGCGCCGCGCTGCATTCGCATTGCGCGAGTCATTCTTTTGCGCTACGTTTTTGTTTACGCGACGCAAAGGCTTACGCCACGATCGCCTTCCACTAGCTTCACCGCGAGCACCGTGTGACTGCGTCCCCCCATAATTGGACATTATCTTTGCAACAGTGAATCGCGATACAATCAGCTACCTATCTCTCGTTCCGCAAGAGCCATAAGTCATGTAGAGTTCCTCGAAGCATCAAAGACATGATCATACGGGACGAATATCGTCACGTGTATCGTAGCAACTACATGTGTATCGGAATTCGCGCCCATCCCGTTACTTAACTTTTTCTCGATACGACGCGATGCTTTATCTCGTTTACCACACCTCTCCATACCCCTCGACCCTTCGTCGTTATAGCGTCTTCCGGGAAAGTATTCCCACTCAACGATGAATTTCTCAAACGATCGATAAATGCATCGCCGTTCAACGTACGAAAAAAGGGGGCAGAATTCGAATGCTAAAACCTCACTTTGAGAACACTATTAAGATTATGAGAAATAAAAAAAAAAACAGACTGCTCTCAATTCGGTACGCATGATTTTGAAAGCACTTTCAATTCATACAACTGGGAGTGTCATTTTTTTTTCTTCTCGTTTATTACACATCCTCACAATAAGGATGTAATCTTAGCTTACAAAAAAAAGCCGCACTAACGACGACTCGAAGCATGCACATAGGTATGTATACCTATAAGAGAATCAGAGTAGAAAAGTCAGGTTAGGTTAGTTCATTATAAATTACGTGAAATGAGTTATGCTGTACGAGTCGAGCGTCGGCGGCTGCTTAAGCGTTAGGCATAAATACTTGGTCGACGGTACGTATCATGGAATGTAAAAATTTTTTTTTTAAGCAAAGTGCACAGCTGCCTCTTTTTTTTGAAAGTAACAAAAAGCGGGAGTACAGTCTTACACAAAACAGGGTTATCCGAATGTTGAGAAACCAGCAGTCTTGCTAAATCGAAATGGAAATAGTCGTCGACGCTCCTCGTTAACTTTCGCCGTATGATGCTCCGTGTAATCATTTTCCTTGTTCCACGCTTGCCTGGGAGACTCTATTCCGAAAGGACTGTACAATTTCGTCGGAGTACGTCCTAACAAACAACGCGAGCGCGTTTGAGGTGTTTGAGATGTACAGCTCGCATTATCACCTGGAGATCGACATTCGTCCAGCCGTTGACGCCGACATGTAGAGCTTCTGAATCTCTTGAAACATAATCAGAGTTATCTCGGGCCTGTCATACACACCCTCATCAAATCAATAGAATCCAAGGGAAGACGAACCTGTGTTATCGTGCCAAAGGTAGTTCGAACGGAAGAAAGTGTCTTGGACAATTTCTCCGCTCCGCTGCGTAGCGCGCGCCTGGAATCTATGGAAACATTTCCAAAGCTTAAATTTCCCTTGATTTTCTCCGAATAATCGCGTTCGCCGAACACTTTTCTCCCGGATGGTTTTTCACCCGATTTCTCTTTATCGAATCGATCTTGAAGTCTTTGTCTCGAATTTCTCGAAGATTGCACAACCTCCGAAGAGTTCTGCGCACCGACAGCCTCTCGATGAAACGTAAACGAAACGCTTCGCGAGTCCGGCCGCATGATTTATCGTTATTTTCTCGTCCTCGCGCGTCCAGTCGTGTGTCACCCTTCGATCGACGCCGGCTTCGGAGATTCCGTTCTCCGACCTCTCCTATCGCTCTCAGATCCTTACCGCGTCTCGCAAAATATCAACAACTTTCCGAATGATGCTCGGAATAAATTTAAAGCGACTCTTCATTCATGCTCGCGTCGTTATTTCTTAAAAACCGTGTGGATACGACTCGACGCGTCTCTCGAGAGAGAGAGAGAACCGAAAACGATATGTAGCGATGTGTGCCTGCGCCTACCACATGTACGCGTATGTACATACATGGCGACTAATACCAGCTTTGCGTACCTAACACAGGCTATGCACGACGTTGTCGCCACTTCTTTCAACGGTCATTGTATTTACGCCCATCTGTCGACTACTGAAATCGCGGAGCACGCAAGTCTGATCAAAGATATACACGGATGTACGGGAAGATTTTCAATAAATTGATGAAAATTTCACGATGATCCAACGGACGCACGGGTAACTTCGAATAATCGTTCGATCCGTAATCGCGTTTCGGACGAACTCGAAAGAACCTAACCCCAAAAATGACGTACAACAAGAAAGTCTCGTATTTCTACAATCCTGACGTGGGGAACTTTCACTACGGCCCTGGACATCCAATGAAACCTCATAGACTTTCCGTTATTCATAGTTTAGTGCTGAATTATGGTCTGCATAAAAAGATGCAAATCTACCGACCCTATCGCGCCAGTACACACGACATGTGTCGTTTCCATTCGGACGAGTACGTGGACTTCCTTCAGCGCGTCACGCCGCAAAACCTGCAGAACTACACGAAATATTTGAGTCACTTCAACGTGGGAGACGACTGTCCCGTCTTCGAAGGTCTCTTCGACTTTTGTTCCATGTATACCGGCGCCTCTTTGGAAGGCGCCACTAAACTCAATAACCACTGCTGCGACATCGCGGTCAATTGGAGCGGAGGCCTGCATCACGCCAAGAAGTTTGAAGCGTCCGGATTCTGTTACATCAACGACATCGTCATAGCAATATTAGAGCTGCTCAAGTATCACGCAAGAGTTCTCTATATCGACATCGACGTGCATCACGGAGACGGAGTGCAAGAAGCTTTTTACCTCACCGATCGAGTTATGACGGTATCTTTTCATAAATACGGCCACTACTTTTTCCCGGGTACCGGGGATATGTATGAGATCGGAGCGGAAAGCGGTCGATATTATTCGGTCAATGTTCCGTTGAAGGAGGGTATCGATGATACTTCCTATGTTCAAGTATTCAAACCGGTTATTTCGCACGTGATGGAGTTCTTTCAACCAACGGCGATAGTACTGCAATGCGGGGCAGATTCTTTGGCCAACGATCGCTTGGGATGCTTCAGTTTGAGCACCAAAGGTCACGGCGAATGCGTCAAATTTGTGAGAGATTTGAATGTTCCTCTCTTAACAGTCGGCGGAGGTGGTTATACATTGCGAAACGTAGCGCGTTGTTGGACGTACGAGACGTCGCTGTTGGTGGACGAGCCGATCAGCAACGAGCTGCCGTACACAGAGTACTTGGAATATTTCGCGCCAGACTTCACGCTGCATCCAGAGGTTGTTACGAGACAGGACAATGCCAATAGCAAGCAGTATCTAGAAGCGATAACGAGACACGTTTACGATAATTTGAAAATGGTCCAACACTCTCCCAGTGTTCAGATGCAAGATGTCCCTTGCGATGCTTTGTCACCAGAAGAGGACAGACGACCCGAACCGAACCCGGACTCGAGACAAAATGTACAAGACACGGACAAAATCGTCGAACCGGCTAACGAGTATTATGCGGGTGAAAAGGATCAAGACAAATCTGAAACGAGCGAGACGTGATTTTCAAGGGAATTCGGGTGTATGGCATAGATCGACCGCGAGAGACCGAATTTGGACTCGCAAAAATATCAGAAACGAGTACAGACTCTTTGAACGTCGTCGAGCGAGATAACCGACGCGGAGTCAGATATCGTTGACTTATAGGATAAGGCTGCGCGAATGCAATGAATCGTGATTACTTTTATAGACATAAAAACGCATTTGTACATTAATAAAACGAATTAATAAACCTACTTTTCATTGATACCGCTCGAGGTCAATTCAGCGAAGATGAGATGCAGAAACTTTCCTGCGAGTACAGAGACTCGCTCGTCATATCATCTCAGGATCTCCGATAAGGTGACGGGAGACGCGAACGATAGACTTTGTTTCCGCAAAGCGCTCATTCTGGTTCGACCGCATCCGACTTTTCGATATCAACGTATCGCCCTAAATCGGCTTACGGCCAAACCAAAATAGCAACATCGCGTACTCGGCAGGCACCGTAGGGTAGGCAAGTTTATTGTTTTACATCGATCGGCTCGTCGTCAATCGTAATTATAGCACAACGATAACGACAATTGCGTAGCAATACGTAATTATAGCATGTAGTATCGGAGTAGAAATGACCGTATCTCTGTCTCTCGAGGTTATATCGCTATATCACAGAGAACTTATCGTCGCGATCCTAGATCACTCTCTTTCCCGTGCCATCGGAAGGTAAAAATAGAATGGAAACGAATCTCTCTCTCTTTTTCCTCTCACCTCCCTCCCTCCCTCCACCTTCTTCATTTCTATCAAACATACACGTCTACGAAAACAATACCTGGTATGACTAAAATGCAATAAATTAAATGGCTTAAATTAAGGCGATACTCTTTTTACACGCGAATAGCTTTACACATTTTTCAAAAAATAATACGAGTACGGAAAAAGCACTCGTAATACGAGGAACGCGACACTCGAACTTGCGGTACTGAAGAGTACAAAAAGTCAATTCCCTTACGAATGCATTACAACGATCGACACGCCGTCAGAGTTTCGCAGAGCCCGTCCCACACTCCGTGTTGCAGGTGCTACTATACCTATCGTAGGCGTGATAGACCGGCACGACGAGCGTGTTTCGAAATATCTTCTCTCGCCCATCTCTGAGTACACGAATGCGTTTTCGCGCGTGGCCGTGTATTTATGCAATAATTAATATAAGCGAGCATGCGCGCGTATCTACGTGTATTCTCAGTCTCATTGTAGAAGCAATTCCTGCAGCCGTAATTACTTTCTCAACATCCTCCCTCATTGTAGCAGGTATATCTTTCGTCGTATCAAAAATTTGAGTTTTACAAACGAAACGCGTACACGTACTTTAGGCACGATTCGTTCCGGGTGACTCGCCCCCACCTCTACATTTTCTTCGCCTATTCGCCAACTCTCTTTCTCTCTCCCTTTTTTGAAAAGCATCGGCGTAAACCTTGATAGCTCACAGAGTTGACTAGATGTCCGTCCATCCTTCTCGCGTTAATTAAAAACACGTATAAAATAAACTGGGATTCCGAAGCTAACCGAATCTCTGCCGGTTGGTTCTTCGGTATTCGAGTTAGGTTTCAAAGTGTTTGTAAATGCTCGTCACGTAACTCATGACCTGTTGCCAGTCGGGACGCTCCAGCTGGCACATGTCGCCTATATTCTGCAATTGTATCAAAGGATCGTTGAATTTCGAGGTATCTCGCTATCGTCAGGCAGGCAGTACCTAATTGCACTTACCAAAGTCGTGGGTATCCCGACACTCTCCGCCGCGGAGAAAGCTATCGCGAAGTTTCTCCGTTTTTCGCTCGGTGTCAACGAGTCGTAAGGTACTTTGTCGGGTAGGTACGAGTGTAGGATGGCGCAAAGGGCCAAACCGTCGTTCCAAGAACTGCTGAAATTCGTAATGTCGATGTTCCGGTAACCGATGGTTTTGTTCTGACACCATTTCAGCAAGGCGTTCCGCTTCGAACCCCCGTTTTTCACTAGTCCACAGAGTGGATCTTTTCGCTCGGAGAGGTCCGTGATGCTGTTCCGACGCACGAAATCGATCGCTTTAGCGTTCAAGGCTGCCGAGTCCAGTAATTCGCCCGAGTTCAGTACCACCGGTACGGATTTCGTCTCTGAATTATCGACAGATATAAATGTGATACGATCTCCCAAAATCTCGACAGCTTACACCGTGCTACGGCGTTGAACTTCAAAAACAAGCAACACTTCTACTCTTGCAGACATTCACCCCCTTGCGTTATTTGTGTATGTAAGTCAATGTTCTCTACCGTACGCTACGCTCGCGAGTGGATTTGTACACGTATGCGGGTAGGTTGGTGCGTGTCGAAATGAAAATATCAGCTATTCGCGTAGGATACAAACGAAATTAGAGATTTTAAAAACGGGTGCGAAATTTATTATTGGCGTGCAGAAATGTATAACGATCACATGCAACTATACGAGGCGCTCGCATGCTGAAAGAAAAAGTAGTTATCAACTTTGCGAATATTAATAGCGGATTGGATTGTCCGTATAATGCCGATAAGCGTCTAGTGCAATAAAGCCGAGTGCTGTTACGAGAGAGTGTAGTAATTGCATAAGCGGTCGTGCGATAAGAGAGCGCAGGCAAATCGTCTTTTCCAAGAGAGCGGCAACGAGTTTACGAATCTTTTAATTTTCTCGTGCAACGTTGTATACCTGAAAGCGATTTTCTGCTATTCGTCGATTGAGTCTTGTTGTTAGTAGTGGGGTTGACTGTACAAATCAGATTGTTCGTTTGCTGTTGATCTCTGAGTGGAGCTTTCAGCGATATGATATCATTGGTTCCTATGGAATTGAGGGATGACGTGGAGCTGCTTCGACTTCCAGGTCCTGATCGCAAAGGTAGAACGAGACGCGATATGTATTATCATTGCGAATCGCTGGGTCCAGAATGCGTGGAGAATGCTCGTAGCGAACGCGCTCTCGTTGTACCGATACTTACCCGCCTTAGCTTGCTTGGTAGCATTCTCGATACTCTCGATCAAGCACTTGACCGATAGTCGCGAGTCCTGGCGCGAAATATTGGCCTTGCGTCGAGCCGCCATTTCCTGCTGAACGCTTGTCAGGACACACTGCTGTGTGTCGGTTGGTGTACTACTGGCGGACCTTGGCGCAGGTGGTGTGATTTTTTGATTCGCTAGAGAAATTCGGAATGCTGATTTTGCCTCGCGTCAACATCAATCGCGATTGTTAGGTTTACTGACTTTCGGCGCAAACGATTTCAAAGCTGGGCAAGCGAAAGCACGTGAGAAGGTTTAACGGAAAACAAATTGGCATCGAATCTTATCGAACTGGACTATCCTTGGACGTTTGAAACTACAGCTTCGCTCTTCTCGTCGTCTAATCGTGTTTCATCAAACTTTTCGCAACAAGCAGGAATTGTTACGACGGGAAAAGAGGGAGGAATACACAAGTGTGGACGTAATGGAAGGGATACAATACGATAATCGCGTAGGTATTTTTATGCGTCTGCAGTCACAAAAGCGGTCAGTGTTATCGTAAACAAACAAACAAAAACTTAGAACGCGTTGAATGCGAAAACCGAAATTTCAACAACCCCAAAGGAACCGACGATGTGATATGTATATAGGTATACATCGGTCACTTGGATCACATTTTTCATCTAACGTCGAATGGGGGCCGAGCGGGACGGACAATGGGTATTCCGAGCAATTCCGCTAAAGCGAGAGACATTTAATACCCGCGACTTACGGTCGCTACTCATCAGGCTCGTTGCGAATCGTTGTGCTTCAAGTTTTCGGCTCGATCTCAATTCCACGTCTTCCACGATCGTTTCGAATCTTCCTCCCGAGGAGGATGCGCGGTCCATCGGGGAGAATTGACGCTCGTTCTCTCGAAATTGTTCATTAAAACTGTCAGACACGCAAGATTCGGTGACTAAGACAGATTCGATCGTCGGATGTTCCTCTTTCTGCAATAATGTCGTACAATTGGTTTCTCTAGCGCATCGACGACTCTCGGATCCACTTATCCCCGGCGCGCGGAATGTCGTACCACTCAAACATTTATCGTCGGCTCTCGCATCGTTCGACTTATCATCTGTAATTTCAGAGGGCTCCTGAACTTCTCTGTCCGATGCTTTTTCCAATTCTCCTTCCCGAATCTTCCGATCGGATTTTGGAAGAAGCTTTCCGTATATGCCTTCCTTGACGTCGAAGCGTTTCACTTTTGGTGGCTTGAACGAAGGAACGATCGAAGGGGTTGACACATGAAGTGATGTATTCGACGTCGTCGACGGAGACGGCTTTTCTTTAGCGACTTTCCTCGAACCTTCGTCGCTCCTCTTTTCTCGATGCTCCCCTACATCAGTCGGTAAACGAAAAATGCTCTCCTTTGCTTCAGGTGCGTCGTATATTGTGGGATCGTTCGCGCGACTCTTCGTCCCGTGAAAACTCTCGTTTGGTTTAGGTGCGAGTAGGGGCTCTTTAACTGGAGGTAGCAGCGCTTTTCTCGGAGAAAATATCTTTGGCTCGATCACCCATTCAGGATTTGGATTCTGTATGCAAATCTCTCGGACGATTACTTCGGACGTTGGTCTTCCCGAACTCGTTACGTCGTTCGACAGTCCAGGAACAATTTTAATTGGATAGTCGCCATCGGAATTTCGGCAAATCTCCTCGTCAGGTTTTCTCGATTCTTTGGTAATTCCGTCGGTAGGTTCGATCAAGGAGGCTTCAGAACCGACGACGTCGTATTTTATCTCGGATTTGCAACACGAAATAGTTTCTTCCTGCTTATCGTCCTTTGCTTGTTCAGGAACCGATCGAAACGTCAAGTCGTCCTCCAACAGCGAATCCACAATTTCACTGCTCGGTCTTGATTCTCGTTTCTTCAAAAACAGTCTCTGCCCTTTTTCCATGCGCTCTGCGCGGTCGAGTTGCTCGTCCACCGCACGTAGCATCGTCGAAGAATCCAATTTCAATTCGGGCAAACTGACTTTGGCATCGGCCGAAGAGCGACTATCATCGATCGATCTCGCATCCTCGTCGGTCTTTGAACGAGTTACTGCTATCTTTGGTATATTTACCGAGTCTACGACATTTTCTGTAAGTCGATTCGCGTTTTTTTTTAAATCTGCTTTGGAATCACCAACGACAAGATCGTGCGACGATTCGTTCGAACTTTCTTTGAGCAACTTAGCCATCGCCGGATCGACTTCAAATTTCAAATCGTCCATAGAAGACTTCACGTCCGAAAAAATGTAGTCTTTGGGAACAAAAAATTGGCTGTTGGAAATGTTTATACCGTAGAGATTTTTTCCGGCATTTTGAATGGCTTTGATATCTTTCAAAGGTGACTCTACCACGGCCGTCTTCTTGTCGCCCGGAACAACGGGCGTGTACAATTTTGGATAATCATTTTCGAGCACCGCCCATTGGTTCGGATTCTTCGGTACGAAAGAAAATGCGTTCGATCGTTCCTTCTTGGAAGAAATACTATCGCCGATACACGGAGATTCATTGACGAGTTTTCTCGTTCCATCGGTATCGGCTTCTGCGTCTACTTTTCGCGCGTGTACGATCGGACTCGACGATTTCGCCACCGAAGCGATAGGACTATTCGCCTTCAAACTTTCCTCCGACCGTCGTTTTGTTGTGTTGATTTTAGAAGAAGGATAAATCTCGACTTCATTACCAGAAGATAATTTGTCGCCTATTTGTACGGCCCCCATGAAATACCCGGCCTCTCTCTTCCCAATTCGGTCGTTATCATCTTTACTGCACTTTACGGCTTTCTCGCGTACGAGTTTCCAATCTAACTTATTCGAAGACGTTAAATCGGGGTAGGTTCTTCTGGAAGGAACACCGCCCTCGCTTGGAACCTGCTCGATACACCGAGTCAAATCGGTTTCCGAGGCTGATTTTTTTCTGAACTCAAGACGATCCCTTAAGGTAACGATACGACCACGCTTTAGGACGTTGGACATTGGCTTTTTGTCCAATCCGCCAACCGCGTCTAACGTGTTACGGTTGGAAACCAAGGCACTCCCTGATCAGAGTAATGCAAAATAATAACATTTTCGCGTCGTTAACGAAAAGCGCGTTAGAAATTAAGCTTGCTTCGAGTAAAGGGGATTTTAGTCGGATCGCGTTATACTCGTGTTAAATTCGCGAATGGTAATAGGAGCATGTCCCTTCACGTACATACATATATCGAGATGTTGAAACTTCCAGATCAGCTAAATTCATTAAAGTTTTTGTAAAGATAAAATATAATTTCGTGTGGTTTCTAGAGCCAGATCTGAAAGTAAAATTCTCTGGCTTTTTATCCCGGTGTATTCCATTTTGGAATAATACATTTTTCCCCGAGCTTCGCGGTACGTAAATTCAACGCGACATTCGACGTAAAGACCACCTTGACGGATGAAAAGCTACCAGAGCTCGTGCTCTGCCTGCGAATAATCGAGATACTCGCTATTCGACGCAAACGAAATCAACGTTTCTCCTAACGCGAATCAATCCTTTTACGCATCACCGAAAAAATTATAGATCGAAAAATCAGTTTTACCGACATGAGCTTAAATGTAAATTCCGACAAATGCTAAGCAGAGCAGAGTGACTTATCTCGCGGAGAATTCATCCGATTACTTGCCGGAAAAATGTCACATGTTTCATAAATACACAATTACTAAACATTACACCGCGGTTAGATTGAAACCCGCGCGGGGAAATGAGAGCACGCGAGTAATGTGAGACCAACGATTATAATAACGGCAACCAAGTAAAGGACAAAGCGAACTTACCCTTGTCGAGCTTGTCCAGCTGGGCTTCGAGCGCCCTGAGTCTATCCCTCTGCGCTTTGTTCTCCATGACGACTCGTTCCAACTCGGACTGTGCCTCGGTTTTAAAATCATTGGCGACCCGTACGGTCATCAGCAGATCGGTCTGAAATTGTTCCCACTCGGCACTCTCCTCTTGGCGTAATTTACGCTCCTCTTCGAGCGCTCTCTCCAACTCGTATTGCCGCGACTGTGCATCGCGCTCCCGCCGTTGCGTCTCGCTCAAAACGGCCTTCAACTCGCGTTTATCCTCCAAATGGCGCTGACATTGCGCCTGCAGTTCCGCGAGAGAGTCGCGCACCAGCTGAAGCTCGGCGTTCACGGAAGCACGCTCGTCTTTCATTCGATCGAGACGATACTCCAAGTCATCGACGGCCGATTTCGCATTGTTCCGGGCCACCTGAAAAAGTACAGCGGTGCGATCTACCAAGCAACCCTTACGACTTTTACGTCGACGGGAGTTCGGGTAACTTTCGCGCGTCTCGGATGCGCGAAGGACGGCAAAAGTATTACGAACCTTGTACTCCTCTTGGAGCTGAGAGTATTGATCTTTGAGACGATCGTGGTCGCAGTGCGATCGCGCGAGCTGCTCCTGAAGCGCGGCTGCCTGCGTCTCGAGGGTGTCCTTCTCGCGTCGAGCAGCATCCAAGAGTTCGTCCGCTTCGCTTTTGCTCTCGAACTGTCTGGATTGTTCCAACTCTTCGATCTTGGCCCGCGCATTATCCAGCAAAGTCGCCAGCCTACTGATTTCGATGCTTCGACTCGCGCCTTCCTGCCTCGCCTCCGCCAGTTCTGACTCGAGCTGCTTCCGCTCAACGTTCGCGGCATCGACCGTAGTCTCCAAAAGGTGAACGCGTTTAGTCAGACGCTCCGCCTCTATCGCGCCAGCGTCGACCGTCGCCCTCAGACTCTTGGACTCGGAAATGAGCTCTTCTTGTTTTCGCAGTAACGACTCTCGCTCTTCCTGGGCGCTCTGCAAGTGTCAATTGTCGCGTCACACTCCGCCGCAACTGTCTGTCGCGCGATGGTTTACCTTGAGAAGATCGACGAGTTTCTGCTCCCTTTCCGTATTATATCCTTGGGGCGATTCTTCCGGCTGTTCCTCTCGAAGAAGCAAGCCCTGGAGTGTGTCCACCTTGGTACGTGAGTCTTCGAGCTTTTCGGTTTGCCTGCACAACGATTCCAGCAGTACGCCCTTCTCTTCGGTCAGTCTTTCGTTATCGGCCTGCAATTCGGTCAATTGCGCCTGTGCGGAAGACGTCGAACACCGTTAATGAAAAGCGTTCGCCCACAGTTATCGCGTCGTGGAAATCTTGCCACGCGCTTCTCCACGTCGGAGTTCGCGTCGCTCGAGCGGAAGAATTACCTGCAAGTCGCTGAGTTCTTGAATGGTGGCCTGTAGCTCTTCGTTGGTGGAGTAATGCGTTTCTTCCATTTGCAAAATTCTGTCCTGCAGACAGGCGACCGAAACCTCCGAGACGGAGGTGGAGGAACGTTTATCCCAATCGGGAGTGGCGCAGCGTGCATTCTCTCGCGCGGCATTGGAACTGGGCTCCTCGTCGTGCGTTACCGCGATGGACGCGGGTGCCGAGTTGTGTAGCCTGGAGGCGTCCAGCAAGAGCTGTTGTTTTTCAGAATCGGAGAGAGGAGAATGCGCGACGTCCCGGAGACGGGCGCGCAGCGCTTCGTTCTCTTCCACGAGACGCTCCAGCTCTTTGTTGTGCTGTTCCTGCAATGGGAACTCGTGTCGAATTACATCGATTTCGCATTGCTCGCGAAATATACGTTCGCCCGCGCGCTCGTTCGTATCGATCTCGCGAACGGGCGATTCTTCTCGGTCAACTACCACACGGTGCATCGAGCAGCGAGATAAACTCGAGCTCCGACGAAAATCTGAGCTGTCACGCGTTTGAGGTTAGGTGAGTCCTAGAAGAGACGCGACTACGATCGCGTATCGGTCTCGGAAGGATCAACGCGGGGAATCGTCTCGGTGTCGCGGCGTGGTGTGGAAAAGTTGTCGGACTCGGAGCGAAAGATCAAGAGTGAAATTTACCGGTGGTTGTGAAAAGTGTCGCTTTTTCATACTGCTCGCACTGCTTCGCTTTCACAAAACCTTGGTCAGTGCTGATAGGTATACGTATCCTGCCTATATACCATCGTAAACATTCTTTAGCGTTCGATCTCTCGCAGCGAGATCTCGATAAATTGACGTTGCTTCGGCAAATATCTACGCGTGGTGCGCGGTGGGAGGGGGAATCATTTTTTATTCCACATTCTCTGGTTGCGCGACAATGTTGTTCGAAGGTAGGTAATCGTCCAGCTTTGTTTGTTTTTGCGAATTTCACAGCCGCGAAGCGCTCTAGGTTGCGTCCTCGACCAATAAGAGATCGCGATCAGAGCGAATGCCCGTCTAATTCGTCTGCCGGAGTAAAAAAAAGTATGTAGTGGTATACCTATACCTGTGTACAACATACATAGTAGCTTCGGCTCTACCGCGATAAAACGTACGATACTTTGCGACGAATCGATTTAGTTCTCGATTTGCATTGCACGGTGAAGGAACGGAGAGGCCGGTCAAATCGATTTGCCGCGTGTTTCTCTTTGGTTTGTCTGTAGGTATTTGAAAAAGGCGTCAGCGGCGTAGCGATCTCGAATGTCTCGCGCGATGGATACATATTCGAAATTCCGACCGTCCGATCCTCCCTTGCGTAATCATAGCGAAGTTAAGATTATTTTTAATTTTTGAAAACGTACCACACAAAATGATACCGCGAATCGGCATGAAAAACTCGATGACGATCATTAACGCCCTTCTTCCGCCGATAGTCGCGATTATACGCGAGGTGATTTAGACTGTGGTCGTGGGTGATACGCGCGATAAATACATGTACGCATACAGGTGGCTACGTTCGATCGTATGCGTATACCAGGTACGAGCGTTGCGCTTCGTAGCGCGTCTCGCGAATCCGACTACTCATTCATTTCTTATTTACATTGCTGAAATGTGCATCGGATAGGTACGCGCCTTATTAGTTTTCTTTGCAATGTGATTGTAACGGCGAGGGGGGGGGGGGGGGGGAAATCTGTGCGTTTTACCTTGAGCGCGGCGAGCTCGTCGCGAAGCTCTCGAAGCCGTTGAGTATCGCTCGCCGTCCCGTGCAGGTTCGCTTCGAGCGCAGACCTTTCTCTTCGCAAGAGCTCAAGCTCTCGCTCGAGCTCCTGCATCTTGTTGGATCCTTTATTTGCGGCACCCTTCGCGAGAGCCTTCGCGGTCCCTTTACTACCGGCTATCCAGGGTCCCGCGGACGATCCGCTCTCCGCGGATCTACCCTCGAGAGACGAGGCGCTCGACGTCTGACGCAGCGAATTCTGTTGCTGTGGCTGTGACGGAGGCGGCGGCTGTTGCTGCGGTTGAGATTGCTGAGGCGGATGGCTCTGCTGTCCTCTGCGAAAGAGCGATTTGAACTTCATCATGGTCACCCGAAGCACTGAACGACTTTCTTCGTAAATTCAATCAACGCCGAAAATTCATCATTCGTTCGCAACTTTTTCGCAAACAGTCGTGGCCGCACTCAATCCGAACGCGCGACACTCGCGGACGGTCGAACTCGCCCCGAAGGAAAGATATCGCGACACACACGCATCGAAACTATTCAGCCGTTAAAATCCACGATCCGCAGGATATTCGTCGGGTAGACGTATCGAGAGATTACGACGGGCACCCCACTGCGGACACTCCGACATTCCGATCGTTCTTCCCCCTTCCGACACCAGTGAACACCACGCATCGCACCGCGTACGTGTATTATTATTTGTCACAGCGCTTCGCGGGGCGATACGCGAAACTCGAGTCGCTTCGTTATCCGCGCGAGTCGCGTTTCGGCGAATCGCACGACGATCGAACGGATATTCAGGCGTCACGTTCCCATCCGTATCTCGCCTTTCCACATTCTCAATCGGAGCTAGAAACCGCAAAGGTACGGTCTCTCCGCGGCATCGTCCGACACCAAACCGCATCCGTTCGACGTATCGCAGTCTCGAAACCGAAGCGGCGGGTACACCGTGATGGGAATAACGCGTCGCTCGATTTCACGGAAATCTCGCAGAGCGTCGTCGAGTCGTCCTGACGTGAGCCGTGCACCGCGAGCGAGACGCGCGACGACGATCCCGACGAATCTTTCGTCGATCGGCAGTTCCCGAAGGTGGTACGTTCGAACGCGCGAATCGGCGACCACTTGTTGCTCCGCGACACACATCGACGATTCTCGGCCGTCGCTCCAACACGTGCGAACTGCAGTCACTACGCGCATCGGTCTCCAATCGAATCGCGTTCGAATCTTCGAGCACCGCGAGAGTCCTTGCTTTTGCGGGGGGAACGGAGGGCCCGCGAGAATCATTCCATCGTGAGTATCGTCCTCATCGAGCTCCGCCGCGCGACGTTCCGACAGAAGCGATTGAAAAAACACAAGCACGCGGACCAACGCAGACCCGCGCAATCCCGGCGACGGTGCATAAGGGACTGGGTGTCCCCGCGGGTCGCTCGTGGTTCGGTGGGATCGGATGGAGGGGTCCTCAGGCCCCAGCCACGAACGCTACACACATAACCGAGGCGGGCATAGAACTGCAGATCGACAGAGACGTTGCACTCGCTCCGAAGCCTCCGGGGAAACTGTACCTACGTCACGTCCCCACCACTCGGCACGTCGCACAGCGCCGAGTACCTCACCCGCCATTTCGATTCTCTTCCCAGGTTGGGACCGCCCGACACGAGTCGTAGCGACCGCGAGCTGATAAACGCGGGAGTGGATCGGTTGGAACAAATAGAGTCACCTACGTATCCATACCCGAGCGTATCACGTGTATTTGCGGCTATTGAGCGCGAAAGAATTGCTTTTTCGATGTACGCGAGTCGTTTTGGCTTCAACGGTACCGAACGAGTCAACCTTATCGATACAGTACTGGCTCCGCAGCCACGTACGTGCACATATAGCCGACGTATACCTGATACAGTCCTCTCGATTACACGCGAATACGGGAAACCCGTGTAATCAACAATCGGAAACGGGTCGCGTTCCGGGTACGTATCGGAGGGGAACGCGATGGAAGCGGGGGCCCCGGCGGATCTGTACCGGACTATACCGAAGGAGCGCACACGTGTCTACTCTCCACGCGTATCCATCCGGTATCCGCCTATCCGTCTCTACCTATCCGCGACCTCCCTGCGCGAAACCTCAACCTGCAGTTTTCTCACGCGATCGACATATGGCGCGCATCCCGAGACGGAACGGTATCCACGTAGCGCGCACGTACGTCTACGCGACCGCAGGCTCCCGTGACCCGGCTCTGCCCGAGTAATTTGTACGTAACAGGTGAAGTCGCGGATCGCGAGCTCAGCGTGTACGTCCATCTTCGGGATCTCACACTTGCCCGCGTACCCTTGTCTCATCCTTCTCATCTTTTCACGAGCAGAAGTAGTTCGTGATATAGGTATCATCAGATTTTGGAAAGCGGACCGGCATTTTCACCGCGCGCGTGTTCCAATTTCCGTTCCAAGTCGACGAATCTGTAACGCTTTGAGCGCGCGACGTACATATGTAGGTACATACATGGAATAACCGGCCGTTCGGGCAACTGATCTTCCACGGCACGTACCTATACCTACGCTTACGCGCATGTAAGTACATACGTTGGCGTGGTATGGACTTTCGGCAAATTATCAGTCTATATTACGGAGGCGGAGACTTCGTCGGCCATCGGTTGCCGGTATTATTTTTTCGAACCGAGGCCTTATCGCGCAATACGTAATCGCGCGTATCTACGTTTGATTTCGAAAAGGGAGAAGATTTATCTGGCCGGCGAGCGAGGTGCGTGAAAGCAATGATAAAGGTACCTATACGAACCGCGATGATGTCACGCTGCGTATATCTTCGAGAACGCGATGTTAGGACCAGCTGCGATAAAACGCGCGGGGAGGAGCTTCGTTGTTCCTTGCGAGACGCGAGTACATTCGATAACAAAAATTCCGATGCAAATTTCGTTTGATTCGTTGTCCCCGACTACGTCTTTGCGATTGATTCGAGTCGTTCGTCTGCAGAGACATCGATGTAGCGAGAAAATACGAGGGCAGAGAGTGAAAAGTCCCGATATTTTAGAAATTAAACACTTTCCTGAGAAATAAATGAACAATTCATTAAAAAAGAAAGTGTTTAATTTAAAAAGAGTATCGGACTTTTCACTCTGCCCTCGTATTTAGCGCAACCGGATGACGGCGCATTCTGGCGCTCTGCACGGAGCGCGTACGTACACCGCTTTTTGCCGGTACTCGTGTACATGCTTTTCCTCCGCACGGATGACGTCATCGGATCTCTTATCCTCAATTCGACCGGTTCGACTCGTCTCGTTTCGCGTCTCAACCATTTTTTCTCCCGCTCGGCTGCGAGAGGCGAAAGAAGAATCAATTGGGGCCGTCCGTCCTGTACGTACGGTCTGAGAGCCCCCGACGATTAAAAGCCCGTTACCACTCACACTCTTTCTCTCTCTCTCTATCTCGCGCGCGCGATACGAAACGAGAAGAGAGGAATCGGTCGCAACGGCACGGCGCGACGCGACGAGTTGTCGCGGATACTCCTGTAACAGCATCGCGCAACCGTTGAATTCCCGAGAGCGAAAAAAGTCGGGGAACGTTGCTCACGTTCGCAGCCGATAAACATTCAATTCTCGTCAATTGATCGGATAAAGAGGAGGGGAGAGCGAGAAACCGATTTATTCGGTGTTTGTAGAACTAGGCGAGGCGCGTTGAATGTTCATCAAGACGATGAAAAAAATGGCAGGAGGAAGCTTCCGTTCGTAATACACAATGTCGCATAACGAGGGAGGTCGTAAGAAGTTTTGGCTCCGCTCGCCCGGCACGCCACGTACTCGATGCGCTACCGAGCTTTTGCGTTTCGTACGACCGAAGCGAGGAGCGAATCCTGTTATCGAGACGATACAATGGGTTTCCAGGAATCCTCGCTTCCGGAGTTGAGCTACTCGAGGAAATTGGAGCGTGCCTACCTACTGGGATAACGATCGCGAATTGCGGGATGAACAGGTATGTGGGTCGAGTTCCTACGGCTCGACGCGAGGTTCCGTTTCGCCGATCGCCACACTCCTCGTTAAACACGTATACGCACGGCGATTCCGATGACGAGCTCGTAGGGAGGCGATATGAGGAGAGGGAGGAGTAAATAGCGGTATTGTAGACCGAAAAGAAATACGGAGAGATGGAAGAGACGATCGGGTAAGTTTCGCTCGACTTCCATCGCGGAGACATCACCACCGTGGCGGTGTCCGTCTCGGTGCGCTGTGTACCGCGCTACAATATCGAAACCCGTTTCTTCGTCGCGTGAACTGGACTCTTGCGCGATCTCCTACACACTCTCTCTCTCTCTCTCTCTCTCTCTCTTCTTCCCCTTCCCTCTTCGCGAAGTCTGCAGCGTTCAGCGATCGAGCTACCACAGTTGCATCAACTGTCGGAGATGGAAAGAAAGAAAGAAGAAAGAAAAAGCATTTATTAGCAAAGCAAGATAGAGAGAGAGAAAGAGAGAGACCGTGTGCACGCAGTTGACGATAAGAAATTCAAACCCTCTCTTTCGCGAACCCCAATTTTTTGATTCGTCCGCTTCGCAACGTGAAACCGTCGTAGGTACGCGAAACGGAATCGTTACGCGCAATTTTTCGTCAACGCGTTTATTCGTGCGCACCGCTATACGCGTATTCGCGTACATCGTTTTATACGGTAAGAACGATGTGGAGGGTTCATTGACCCCCGATGTCAACGATTCCTCCTCAACTCGATGGGAAACTTACCGGATCGTCGACTTCGATTTCAATTTCGTTCGCGTCGTGACATCGCAACAGCCACCGTAAGGCTGTCTCCTCGAACAGAAGAGAGACGAAACTTGATCTCTTTTCTGGATGCCAGCCAGGGATGGGGATTTCGGGCTGAAAATAGAATGCAACCTTTTTCCCTTTGCCGATAATAACGGATAATTCGGTCAACTACGCGCTTCAACAATACGCAAATATTGAAAAAAAAAGAATCCAGGGGACACCCGGGTTTGAACCGGGGACCTCTCGATCTGCAGTCGAATGCTCTACCACTGAGCTATATCCCCACATGATAACTGATGGAGATCTCAGTCTGAAAACCCAATAATACACGAGTCAATCGATCGTGATCGAATCATCGCTACCACTTCGTCATTTAAAATAAAAATAACCCGAAACTAAGGTGTACGCGCATAAGTTTAAAATTCCATCTGAAACATCTAAGTAACGGCGTGTAGGTGCAGGAATGCGCGCGCGTATGTAATTACGCGATGTGTTGTAAGGATTCGCGTTCTTTCATGTTGTGACTGGGTACCGTGGACCGTGGGCGTTGACTTTCCTCCGATGGTTATTCTACTTTATCGCGCGTACATCGACGCGCCTGTACTTCTGCAACGCGTATGGCGGCGGACCAAAGAGATGGCGCTGGCATCGCGCGCGTGTACCGTGTACGCGACTACTGAAGTTAGGTAATACACTAGTACGAGAGAGAGAGAGAGAGAGAGAGAGAGAGAGAGAGAGATATGGAATACGCATGCCGGGGAGGGTGTGTTGTCGGATCTCCCGCACTGCACATTCAAATCTGCTGATGTGACCACGCGAAGGTACGATTCCAATATTTTTAGATAATATACTTCCACGTACGTATTAGTAAATTTCAACTTCTCACATTTTGCATTGCGGATCGAATTCCAACCTCAATCTTTTCGCCGGTCCCCAAGTTCGGCGTAATCGAGCTACTCGCGCGCCGATAATTCAGCGAAAAGTATAGTAGAATCGCAGCGATCTCTTTCACCGAAAACGCGCGCGTTTTGCAACACATATACACACGCGGATATCCTCCGTATGCGCGTACATCTACGCAAAAGCACGTGCAAACGAGAGCGAAACGCGGTCGGCGTCGCATTCTGCAAAGGCAGCGTCGCGTTCATCGTTCGCGAGACCATCGAAGCGAGGAGCTCGATGCCGACGATAAATCGGGTCGAATACCCGTTCGCGCGATCGAGTCGCGATTCTTTGACGTGTCGCCCTGTCGACTCGCGAGTCGTAGTGCCCGCACGCGTACTTACAGTAGGTATACGTAAATACAGCGCGATATGCTTACCGCGCGTCTCCCGCACCATGGATCGGAGTTTGTCTCGCTACGCGTCTACGCGTTGTCCGATCCCTCGAACCCACGGACACGCCGCGCCGTCCCTGAAAAAAACAGGTCCTCAACGTTCGATTCGCGCGGGCCTGTGTTCTTTCGTTTCCGTTTTTCGGGAGTAGATACGCGTGCAATGTGTCGGGGAGAGAGAGAAAGAGAGAGAGTCTCTGGAACCCTCGACCGCTCGAGTTGGCCAGCGTGTCGAGGCCCATTTGCTGATCGCGGGTAAGTACATAATTCGACTTTGCAAGGCGTATGTTCGGGTACACGTGACAGCGCGCGTGTCCCGCGCACTCTCGTCGCCGGTGAGTCCTGGCGATCCGATAGGTGTAATCGAGCGATAGGTACAACGCGATGCGACGAGGTACGATACGGCCGGCAACGCGACCACGACTACATATACATATATACTAGGTACGGTGGTTACCGAATTTCCTCCTAACGCGTCCCAAAAGAGCTGCAACATCGCGGAGCGCCGTACAGCTCGGTTTCCGTCTTCTCCCGAAATCCCACGCGCCTCGTCGCAACGCGCGCTCGCCCTGCGCGTGATCTCCCTGCGTCGTCAAAATGTATCAATACGGTGACAAAGTGCCGCACACTCGCGAGCCGTTCTCTCCGCGGTGCGCGAGTATCGAATACGCAAAGTTTATACGCGCGAGTTACAAATCGGGTATAACGCTCGTTGCGTCCCGGACAAATTCGACTTGGAATAGGTATTAGATCGTCGCGATACACCGCTCGTTTATTTCCCAATCGTATCCGTGCGACTACGACGCGTCGCACTCCGACCACATGTGTGTTGTATATCCTCGAAGACGAAAAAATATCTTCGATGCGTGTAGGCTGCAGAAGTACGCGCGAGAGAAACGCTCATCGTTCGCGGAATCACGGGAGCCGACTGATCGCGAAGAATTATCACCGACGGCGACGACTACGAGAGAGACCGTACGGAATTCCGTTCAGGAAAGTGTAGT
The DNA here is from genome assembly GCA_963678675.1 of Xiphydria camelus. Taxonomy (NCBI): domain Eukaryota; kingdom Metazoa; phylum Arthropoda; class Insecta; order Hymenoptera; family Xiphydriidae; genus Xiphydria; species Xiphydria camelus. Next base: position 40,782,809 of record OY783191.1, read on the forward strand.
GATAAGGGATTACGGACGGTACGCGCATTCCATTCGCTTCGTAGAGTAGATATCGCGTTTGCGTTTCGGTATCTCAGCGATATCGCCGTGTAGTGCGCGGGGTGTCTTAAAATTATCATCAGAACGGGAAGACCTCTCTCTCTCTCTCTCTCTTTATTTTCTCACGAGTACGCGTAGTACCTATAGATTCGATTTCCGTTGGTGCCAATTATTTATGGTACTATCCCTGTTCACTCCCATCGGTACCAAAACTCATTATACGTATCTACGTACGCATATGGCTGGTCGTCACGCGCCAGCGCAACCGCGCGCTTCGAAAAGAAATCAATTTTTATCCATAGTAAATTCGCGCGTTATATCGCACGGCGAATCAGCCGGAGAGACGCTGCGATACCCGCGAATCGCTGGATAGATGGATACGCACGGATAACGGGACCGCGAATGCGAGGAATTTCCCGATCAACCGGCGTCGCAACTGGATACGATGTCGAAGCTACAGGTCGTGACCCCATTGGCAATCGTGTAAATTCGTTCGATTCGAATCCAAGAGCTGACCCTCATCGAAACGAAAGGAGAAGCGAGAGAAAAGTCGCTCTGATCTTCGAAACGAGCAACCTCTGAGAGACGCCCGAGCGTTTGAAAGAGGGTGAGTAGGTACTCGCGCGTGCGAAAGGGCGTCCCCCGAGAGCGAAGGATGACACGTCGATGGACCGTGGCCGCGTACCTAATATGTATGTACACAGGTATAGTACTCTTGTATGGCCTATATTTGCATCACGCTTTCAACGCTTGAAATGCCGTTCCATTTCTCGGCCGCACGCCGTCAGTCGGATCGCGTGGGCGTTGAGAGCGGTGGAGCTGAGAATCGCGCGCGGAGAGGCATTTTTAGCGCTACACATGCGCGGGGTACGAATACGGACCTGTGTAGGTTACGGGTATACCTACGCGCGCCGCATAACGCACCAGACATCGGCCTACTCGAGTTCGCGCGGATTCTCGTTACCTATACATCATAATATGGTGTACTCGAGCGCACACCACGCGAGTGCGTCGTATCGTCGGCAAGATAGCGAACCCTCCCGAGATTGACAGTTCGCGCCTGTACAGCGGCGATATACGTGTGTAGGTATGCGAACTCCTTGCCTCTCCGCAAGCGTAGAATCAGAACGCTCTCTTGACGCGCTCCGTCGCGCACCTGCGCCTGCATCGAATCGTTGTACCGTTGGCACCTTCTCCGTTATGCCCGCCACGCGTATAGTCGGATGGAAAATCCGCGGTGTACGATACCGATGACAGGACCTCCTTTCGGGAGAATGACACCTTTCTCCGCGCGACGACTGTACTGACAACGACGAGATCTACCGCAGATCCCCCTTCCCTTCCCGCCGAAGGCGCCGCAATTCGAGCCGGCGTCTTCGCGGGAGGCCTCGCTCTGCGTTACGATGGACACTACGTATGGCAAGGTCGCGAGAGACGACGTCGCACTCGAGTCGGCTGGACATTGCGGCCGGGGGCCCCAACCAGCCATGGTATCCTTTCTGATTTTATCGCACGCCCGGTGTCATTATCGGAAAGTCGCGGGAAGCGTCGCGCGCGAATCGATTCCCGACGATTTGAATTGGCGGGGTCAACTCGAGCGCCGTGTCCTCTCTCGCGCGACTGTGCATTTTTTTTCTCCCCGTACCCTTATCCGAGGAACGCGCGACTTACGGAATAACGACAGGCATGAATCGTCGGCGATACGTAGAGCACCACGTGACTCCGAGCGTCGGCGCATCGCTGCGCACTCGTCGCGGTCGTCGTCGACATGCGTCCCGATCCGCCGTTACCGACGATCCGCGAAGGAAACGATCTCCACGCGACGATCTCGCGTGCACCGCACCTTGCACAAATTTGCCGGTCCGCGTATGCACGTACGGTTCGACAGTCTGACGCTGACTGACTCTCGATCCATTCCGTATAGCGCAGGTTTCGTACCATTCCATTTCGAACGTGACCTCTCACCGTTACTCTCCCTCTCTTTCACCCGCTACCTACTTCTCTCTCTTTCTCACGCACACACATACACTTATGTATCTAATCCTCCATTCATTCCATTCTCTCTCTCTCTCTCTCTCTCTCTCTCTCTCTCCCTTCGTCTCGCGTTTTCTCGCACAAATTCCGTCTCAATTGTCCCCTCCTCTTCCTCCTCCTCATTTCGTGCGAACTTAGCCCACGTTCCATTTATCCGTGGGTAGGCGTATGCAGGTGGTAAAAAAGAAAAACGTATCTTTGCGTAGGAGGATGCATCTAAGATAAACGTCCAGCAAGGCGAAGGTCGTCCCTGCGTGTTTCGATCAGTATACGGAATACAATGCCGCGCCGTCCTAACGGTTGTACCGACGACGTGTATGGCCTTTAGAGTAGACGAGAGCCAAGTCCCGTGAATAGTCGCTCGTCACGATTCTCAGGGGGCCACTGCTCGAATGATGACGCGAATAGTTTAATCGGAAAATTACAAATCGTGTCCAAGTCGAAATTTGTAAGGTCAAGGTCTCACCTTATCTATGCTCCCCATTTGAATTATTATACGGTGCGTCTCTCGATGCTGCTCCCCGAGAGCATTCCGATCGCAAGCGCGCGCGTAGGCTTTATATTACGCGTAACTGCGTCGACGCGCCATAAGAAAATACATACATACATATTTCGATTGCAGAGATGCCCGGTTCTCTTTTTTCTTGTTCAAGCGATAGCGCGAACGATCGATACGTTGCGCTATCGAAATTGTATACCTAGGTAGGAACGAAACAATGCGCGCGCGCGTACGGAGTATGATTTCTTTTTTTTTTATTAGCTCATTGCATGATATTAGAAATACAGGTTGCTCGGACGTTTCATAGCTCTGGTCTCTCGCTATTCGCCTGAGTTGCGTGATCCACGCAACGAATCTGAAATTTCAGGCATCAGCTCGCCAGGCAACGTTTATATTCGAATTAAAATTTCGTTCGGCTGTTTGGCGCGTTGACGTCGGCAATCGGGAAAAGCCACGAAGCGCCATCCGATGGAAGCTTCGCGAACGTTCTCGGTTCTGTCGATAAAACCGTCCAACCGGAAAGATGGCGTTCGGTCCGCAACTTGGGACGATCTCCCGCACGACCAATCAGGTATTTAGACCGCAAAATGCGAGTGGTAGTCCGACCAATAAGAGTTCTCGCAGCTTACCGTTATGGCTTACAAAAGACAATGCGGAAAGGAGAAGGTTTAACGTTGAAATAATGGTTCAACGTTGAATCCAGAGGCGGCGCGTATCTCGTGTAAATGCTTTCCCACGGCCGTATTCTATAATTTTTCGTCATTCGCGTACGTTAAATGATAGAGGTTGAACGTCATCCGAGATCGCTTGAAATTTTATTCGAGACGTGCTACCCGATTCGTTGGTAGATTGAGAAGTACACACATACTCGCTTGATTTTGTGCTCCCCGTGTGCGCGGTGAAAGTCGCGCGAGTTGATCGTGCTATTTCGAACGACAGGCAGCGTTGCCAAATATCGGAAGAGACAAGTTCGAACACGTGTCCGTGTTGCGTTTTTTTTTTGATGAAATTTCGCGCGCGAGACCTACATCGAAAACGATATCATTCTCGGGACGTATTTATAGATTCGCGCGTGCAATGTCGTAGTGTACACAGGTGGCCGTCGATCGGTTATAACGCGAAGGTCAAATGCGCGTACGCGTGATACGGGAAATGTGTCGCTCGATGACTCGTATGCATTTCTCGCGTATACTTGTAGGCACAGCTTGTGTGTGCTCAATCCCAAGCATCTCACCACGCGTGTGCTAGCGCGATGCATCGCGTCATCAAGTGGATACGCGTTACGGTTCATCGAATATCACGCGTTGATACCTATTTAAAGTTGGTACTTCTCGACGTTCGACGGACAAACGCTTCTAATAATTGCGATAGCGGCCAATCAATCGAGGAAGATCAGAACTCGATCGCAACGATTATCCTACATTTCGAATCGAATCGTTGAGCGCGTCGTCGATCCACTACGCGCGGCGGCAACGTCGCGTCCACCGCGCCTGCGCGCGTCGCTCACGCGGCACGATATCCCGTGGACGTCTGTGGACTCGCGGGGAAGCGGGACGCGGTAGGTCGTGTCGGAAGCATCGAGCCGCCATCGTTGCGTCCGCCTGGTCCGCCGTGTTCTATGGAAAAAAAGAGTGGGGCATGGCTTCGTGGGGTACGAATGAGAGGGATAACCCCTCCCACCGCGCTTTCCCGTCGTCATCCGCCGCGCGAGCACCGCGATGTGGTCGGTACGAGTCGAGCGTGTCGGAGCGCGTACGAGTGTAAGTGCGTCCCTCGCTTCGCGCGGACCTGCCCAGTAGATGCGAGGCTTCCGCTCCGATATACGTGCTGCTGAAACGCGCAGTTGATGTACGGCACTCGACGGTGGTGGTGACTGGACGAGAACTCTTTTTGCGAACCGGAGTGCGTCGGGACGGCAACATGCCGTTGAGCACCGGAGTTAACCTACGGGTTACGGGACACTGCAATCAGGGGGGTCGCAAGTACATGGAGGACATGTTCAGTGTGGCTTATCAGCAGACTTCGGACGACAAGGATTTGGAATATGCGTTCTTCGGTATCTTCGACGGTCACGGGGGCGGTGAAGCCGCCGAATTCGCAAAGGAGCATCTCATGGACATTATCGTCAAGCAGAAAAATTTTTGGAGCGACAAGGACGAGGACGTGCTCCGAGCCATAAGAGACGGATACGTGAACACGCATTACGCGATGTGGTGCGAGCTCGGTAAGGTTATACAACGGATCAAGCTTCGATTTCTCAAAACAGCGGATCTGATAGGGTCCTTCGAGATGGGACGGTGTGAGATCTCATGCCGTTATCGCGGCTATCCGTTATCGTCCCGCGTATTTTCCCCCACCACCACCACCACCATTTTTCGTCGGGCTACAATTTAGGTTATGTAACGTTTCGAACTAACCTGACTTTTCGGGCATCGCGCACACGTCGACGATTTCTCGAAAGATTTTTTCACTCCGAACCGTTGATTTTCACGAATTTGGATCGCTCGAGAGATTCCGGGTGTCATTTGGCGTGTAAATTGGAGCGACGATGATGATTCCGAAAGTCTTTTCATTCACCGAGGGACGATTTTTTAAGGGACTCGAGTTTCGAGCTACTCGCTGTGTGAACGATGGATTTTTCTTTTTCTTTGCCACGCTAGATAAATGGCCGAGGACGGCTTCCGGCTTACCATCCACGGCCGGCACTACGGCGAGCGTGGCTTTCATCAGAAAGGGAAAGATCTATATAGGTCATGTAGGCGATTCTGGGATCATTTTGGGTTATCAAGAAGAGGGAGATCCGCAGTGGAAAGCCAAGGCTTTGACCAAGGATCACAAGCCCGAGAGCGGACCCGAGATGATTCGTATTCAAGAATCAGGCGGCAAGGTTGTCAGCAAATCCGGAGTACCCAGGGTGGTGTGGAATCGTCCGCGCATCGGACACAAAGGACCCGTTCGACGATCGACCCACATAGATGAAATTCCCTTCCTAGCTGTCGCTCGATCTTTAGGTAGGCTGCTCGAAACGTACGGTAGGAACTCGGGTCGCGAGGCTTCTCGGAATGATCGAACCGTACGATCGACGCGGCGAGCGCGAACTAAACATTTCCTTTCGCACGAGCGCAGGCGACCTTTGGAGTTATAACTCGGAGCTCGACACGTTCGTAGTTTCGCCCGAACCAGACGTCAAGGTGGTAGCGGTCGACGTCGAGTCTCACCGATGCCTCATCTTCGGTACCGACGGTCTGTGGAATATGTTGACCGCTCAGGCCGCGGTGGCGATCGTTCAAGCGGCGGAGAGACACAACGAGAAGCATCTCATCGCTTCGCAGCAGACCGGCAACGGGGTACGTCGAATTATCATTGTTATCTATCGACCGCGAAGCGTTCAACGGCGAACGTGTCGGGCTGATCGCGCTGACTAGATTTCGATATCACGAGATAATTTGGTATAACGCGTACAAATTTTATAACGGCAGCAGTCCGACGTACAAATGTGGATCAATCCGTCCAAGAGTTTGGTAGATCGGGCGTTGGAAAGATGGTCGTCGACCAGATGGCGTGCGGATAATACGAGCGTCGTCACGTTGATGTTGGATCCACCAGGCCCGTCGCGTAGCGAGGTATGCAGTACTTGTGCTCTGTGAAATGTTAATTGTCGTTCCGCGTATCTTTCCGTCGGAAGCGCAACGTTATAAATCCATCTTTGTTTCCATCTCTCCAAGGTGATACTGAGCCAAAAGAAAGAGCCAGCCCCGCTGCCCAGAGGCAACGTACGCCCGGTGTTCTACGCTCCCGTCTCCAGTACACCGGCATCTGCGATACCAAAAATTATTCCGCGTCCTACCACATCGTGCGCGCCGCGATCGTCGCAACCATCGATCGCACCCGAGAGTGGCCCGCGAGTTATCGACGATGCGAGACAGCCCGATTCGTCGGACGGTATCGCGAGTGATTCGCGCACGCCTGTCGGAGAGGGGAGCCTTGATCATCGCCACGAAGAAACGACTCCGGCGAAGATCCAAGTTGGATTCGAAGAATCCAAGAAGAGTGTTCCGACTGGCGACCAAGCTCGCACGGTTTCCGACGATACCGTTGCCACGACAACGTCTTGCGTGGCGTCTTCGTTGTCGGCTTCGGCTTCGGTTTCGGTATCCACGACTTCGAAGAAGGAGAGCATTCAAGTGGCGGAAGTCTCGTCGAGCGATACAGACGAGAGGAAGAGAACGGAAACGAGAGAGAGCGAACCGCAGTCATTTCCCGCGGAAAAAACGAAAACGTCGAACGTCGAGAACGTCGCCGCAGCGCCGGACGGTAAGCTTGAGCGCAGCGATGCGACGAGTGGGATCGATTTGAAAGTTCTCGTTGAACAAGTTGCCGTTCTGGAGAGACTGTGGAACGTGAAAAACAAAGAGGAACCCGCGGTGTCGTCCGGCACGGTAAGGATGAATGTGCATTCGATTTCGCGCGAAGAACTGAAAGCCACCGGAAGCGGCAGGCTGCGTCGCAGTAGCGGCAGCGTCAACGTATCTCGGACTACCGTTTGCAAGTCCGAGGGAACGTTTTCGAAGTCCCGCGACGAACGGAGAACGACTGCCGGGGCGAACGGCCTCTTGAATGGAAGCGCGAGACGCAGGCATTGCTCCACGTCGCGATCGGAACGTCAATTCGGTGGAACGTGCCAGGGCGGACTGGGAACCAGCACGAGGCGCAGGCACAGTGTCACCGCTGTGCAAGTGGCGAGCGCCCTATCGAAATCCAGGGAGGAGAAACGATCCGCCGCGGGCCCCGGTCCTAGATTCAAACACGGTGCTCTAACGGAGAAGAATAAGTCGCTCGAAGAATCGAGAGGTGGCGGGGTTGCCGGACGAACCGTTGGCTGCGGTAAACGCCGGCACAGCCCCGCAATCCAGCCCCGCCGGGAGGAACCCTGCTCGGTACCGGAACCGTGTTCGAAGCGACGAACTCGCTCCGAGGACCGGCCAAGTCCGACGGACGAGAACGATCCGTCGAATCAAAAGTCGGAGGAACCTCACAGTCGCCTTCGCTGGCCGGGACCCGAACCGTCTTCCGTCGGTCGCGGAGGAACGACCGCTGCGTCCACGACGATCGGTCAGGAGAGGCTGACCTCGTCCAACTCCTTCCAAAAACGAAGTCTAAAGAAGAAGGCGACACCGGTGAAGACCATTCGCAGACCATCGATCAACGGTTCGAATAGAATTCAGTTGAGAGGTAGTTTCGGCGGGAGTCTGAGGGATTGGGCCGAACAGTCCAAGTCAACTCGAACGATCCGCATCGCCGCCGGTCTATCCGCGACAGACTCACCGCCGCAGCGCTGGCTCAGATCGGACACGATAGCGGCAACGCCGGTGAAGACGTTACGTTCGCGCAACGTTGACATCGCGGGTCACACGGTTTCCGCTCAGGTCGCCAGTCAATACGGCATGATCAAACAGAGTCGATTGTCGTTACCGGCGAAACTGAAGCAGTCCGGTCTAACGACAAAGATCAAGTCTTCCTTGTCGACCGGTAAACTATCGCTGAAGCAAAGTGGCGGCGAGGGAATCGACAACGCGACCAGTTCCGGGATGGCAAAGAGGGTCAAATCACCTTACAACCCCGGCGCCAGGACACTCGGTACTCGCTCTCGCATCAAACGACTCGGAAAATGAAATTTCGCCCATCGCGCATTTGTCGTACCTCGTGGACGCGAAATGAAGGTACGTTGCGTACGGGTATCCCGCTATTTATCCTACGACGATGGCTGTGCTAGAGTCCGGTTCTGCACTCGTTTAGACATTTTTGCCTAGCGATCTCCGTTCGATCGAAATGCCTGTTAAATCCGCGCGTGCGCGAGGAACGAACAGAAAGAAAGATGTGCTCGTTGATTGATCATACCGTCGCACTCCGTAGGAAATAATATGTCCTAATAGGTACAGAAAGTAAGCTACAGCCCGCTTCTACCCCAAGTAGGTACGCGTTCTTTCCCGTCCTCTTCTTTCCCTCACGTTTCTTCATCGATGCTCGTACGTCGTCGTACGTTGAGCATCAACATACATCCGAGTACTTTCTCGACTTTTACACGATTTTCCCACCAATTCCAAAGTCGAGGAATTTTCGTAACGATTTGAGTTGAGGGGGGACATGGAACGTAGAGGCTAGTCTTTTGCAAGGATCGATTAGATCAGGGCTGTGCGTATAAATTGCGAGGGGAGTAGGCGATCGCGCTATGGATAAGGAGCATGTATACACGACGTGAAAAAACAATCATTTCGCCCTCACGGTCATCGTTAAAAAGGAGCCAATTTACGTAAGTACGTACGTACGTACGTGATTGTACGTGCAGGGTCCTCGCGAGGGTGTTCGATGTATACCTATAGACGTATATATGCCGGGGATGTATGCTCTTGTTTAACCGAACATCGATGGCGTTCATTTCGGGGTATACCCGAAGCGCTCTTGATTTACGGTCTAGGTGGAATCTACCATAGCTTACACTTCTATATGTATTACCCGCGCGAAGACCCTGTGTGTATCTGCAGGTAATTACGTATGTACATACATACCTGGTGTGTAAATTGTTAACGCGCGTATGCCCGTATAAAACTGATAATAAAAATAGAGCCGGACGAAGGGATATACACGTATGCCTATCACAGAATCTAAGTGTAAGTACATAATATTTTCCAAGAGTATATTATTTCACCGTAGAACAGAGTTAGATGAGTACCTAATAGAAAGTTACGAAGAGGGGGCCTTTGGTGGGGTCTATATCGCTCGTCGAAAGAGGAAAGCGTGGTGGGTAACTCGATCGAACAAAAGAGTGATGACGTTTTCAAATTGTATATTTTACTTAAATAAACTGAACTGAAAGATAGCGAGATGGAGAATGTTTTGTCATTGGAATTTCTCAGGACGTCAATCCCAAAGCACTGTTCGGCTCGACTGTGACGTGAGAGAGAGAAGAAGCCTGCCAAATTGGAGAGTCGCTTCTTCTCGTATGCACACGTCTTTTGTTGGTCGTGCACGCGTTAATCGGGAGCTAATAATTTGCGCCAACAACGCTGACACGAATACTCGCAATAGCATTATGCCGTTTACTTACAGATAAACAAGATACGATACATACATCGATCGACGCGCTGTGCACCGCGCGATCCTTTGAGCTGTCCCTCGATCCTCGCGAGACAGTCGAGGGATAACTCCGCGCAAAAGAGAACGTGGTATTATACCTATAGGTATATATATTTATATTTATATACTTTATACATATTTATATCGGCGCATTTTGTATATTACTATATCTTACCTATATCCTATAATGCGCCACAAAAAATATACATTTCGACGGGCCAAGCGATCCAATCATTGCGTCGTCGCACATCAGGGGTCGACGAAATTCTTGATTCCGTTAGAAAATTTTGAAAATATACATTTCGTCGACGAAAAAACGATCCGCGCCCGACAAAGCCCATTCGTCGCAGCATCACGTCCGGCGAAAGCGTTCGTTGACGTGCTCTAAACGTGGTACCGCGTCGTCTATATCGATCTATTTGACACGCAGGGAGAAGAATTGTGTTCATAATTGTACGCGAGATAAGATGTCTATATAGAAGTTGGTCACGTTTCAATTCGAAGAGAGCCTTTGCGCTCGTAAGTTTTCCTATCGACGTCATTCACACTGTCGTACGTACAATTTTCCTCCTCGTACAGAAAGAGACAGAGACGATATAAGGCACACAATATAGTATATACCTATATTATTATACATACATATACACATGTATAGACAAAGGAAAGAGACGTGTATGTGTGGTATTATGCAAAAGATCAGTATTCTTTCGTTAAGAGTGTCTCGACGGATTTATATATCCCGAGTGTGACGCGACTCGTAGACTCTCTTAAAATTCTATCTCTCTTCCAGTTGAATAAATACTTCATTGCATTGGCTCTTATGTATAAGCGGGCTCTTTGATATACCAAATGTAATTCTTGGGATGCGCGATGAGCACCACGTCTAACGGAAGGACTGGTCTTCCATACACACGTCTGCGTCCTTTGGCATAGATCGAAAGAGTGTCGAGGTATTTCTTAACTTACGCGATCCAACGATGCAGGTCTTATTGCAAGATCTTACGACGTATCTCTATTGCCTGTGGTATTAAATGTAGGTATACCTTCGGCGGAAGGTGCGTCGCGACGCGACTTGCAAACTTTCAATCCTAGTTATACGGGAACGCGGTCAATCGCTTCCCTATGTATGCATAGCTTATCGCGCTACGGACACGCGTGTAAGTACCCGTGCACGCGCAGAAAGGAAAGAGCCGGGGAGTGGAGAGTAGCGTCAAGTACGAACGCTAATTTATCGGAGTATGTCTCATCCATTTCACCGCTTATCTCTGGTAGAATTAAAATGGGAAAGGATGTCGAGTAATGGATGACTAATGATAGGGGGAAAAGAAGAAAGCGTCAATTGGGTTACAGGAGTAGACGGATGAAAAGAAGTCGTTACTTCGTAAAAATACAAGGAGACGTAACGAGAGACAGCCGGAGAGCGTCTTATCTTTACAGCGTCCTCGTAAATATAAAACCAGAGACGTCTCGTGACAACTCTTTCATCGTTACAACGCGGCGTTATCTTAATCCTTATCAAAACTCCGGCAGTTCGTTATCCTCCTATGTTTGTTTACCGTGTGTGCACATACCGAAAGAAAAACTAATTCCGAACGTAGTTACAGCCGACCAAGTGAACGTTCGATGATTTCAATTGACTTTTCTTTTTGAGAAGACAAATTTTATTTGGAATGGCACAGTTACCAGTTGTATCAACTTAACGCCAATCAAAGCAACTGGAGACGCCAAGTTTGACGGCCCGTATTTGTACAGCTGCGATTCTTAAAAACTGATTTTTCTCTTTCGGTACACGCATTGCGTAAGAAATTTTTATCTCGCGCACACCCCTTTGCACCGAATTCGTGTACATCTTGAGACTGAGATAAGCTTATAGGATAGAGTAGTATATGTACAGTAGAGTATGGCACCAAGCCTGGCATATACCGTCGCAGGAACGCTGCAAGGTTCATCGAAAATTGATCTCTCCCCATATTATTATAATCGTTGCGGGGTAATCGCGCACGCATCTGTTTCTACTTTGAGAAAGAGAGAGGAGAGGGATCGATTCACGGGTGTATTACACAATATTGGAACATCGCAGCACGCCTGCTTGTCCGGACTGACCTATCACCCAAAGCGTGTTAACGACTAGCGATATCGTATGAAAATGAGGGGGGGGAGGGGGGAGCAGGGGAGCAAGACGCCACTTCTACCTCATCGGTTTTTTCTCCGAAATTATTCCCGACAATTGGGATGATTCTGGAAAATGATGTATGCGAAACTTATAGTTAGGAACTCTTTAACGGTAAACTCGGGGACTCGCAGAAAGATTTCACAGGAAAAAAGAGAAAGAGGAAGAATCCGCAACCTGGCAAGCGGTTGGCAGTTTGGCGCTCGTCCTTCATCTCTTATTACGAAGTCGCTTATACGGCACAGCCCTTCCTCGTGCCGTAAAGAACCTTGAGTTCCGGGAAGATTATTTTCTTGATCAACATGTTCGTCTTGGCTGTTAAGGTCTCGCGGTACGGATCCTTCTTATAAGACTTGATGCCGGGACGATGCACCAAAAAGGCGTTGTCCAGAATGAGGAAGTCATAATCGAGGACGCAGAGTGCGTATCCCTGTAATCAAATAGATAAACGCGTGTATCGTTGTTGTTGTCGTCGTCGTCGTCGAGAAAAAATCTATAGCACCAGGTAGGGAATTTACACGGATTATTATGCCACACATTTTTTAACCTACCTGCGTCATCTTGTCGCTTTTGCCCTCCCAACTCAGCCGCTCGTCGTACAGCGGATCATTGTTGGTCCCAATGAAGATGGGTTCCCAGTGCACGAAAACACCAGTTCTCTTGCCCACGTGAAACACGTGCAAACCTTCCGTTTCCGGAGCTTCTTGCCACTCTTTGCTGCGTGGCACGTTGTGACATCCGGAGCAGAGCTTCTTGTGAAAGGGAATAGCCGCGCCGCTTTTCAGCATCTTCATCTGCAAATCAATCCGAGAATTGATTTTACCGCGATAGAGGACGCTACTCGCGATAAACGTATACGATTGATGCAGCCGTTTACCAGGCTCGTCTTGTCGACGGGGGGTTGACTCTTTTCCGCTACTTCGAATATCGAGAGCACGAAGACTTTGGGATTCGGCTTGAAGAGGGCCGGTTCGCTACGCCGTCTGATCATCTCCAGGAACTTTGGCGGCAAGTTTGGACTGGGATAGAGTTCGATGTCACTCGGCAGAATGTAGTGGGTCGGCGCCGACTCGCGAGCGATATTACGGCCCACATTCACTGGATAGAGAAGCTTCTTCTCGGACTTGTACATCTTGGCGAGGTTGACGTTGGCCCAGGGCGGGCCCCGCGTACAGTTGTACGTATCCGAGAGGACCTTGTCGGAAGATGGCACCTACGACGGAAGGAATGTGGACGTGTAAGTAGAGGTAGGAACAAACATAGAAGAGGAATTATTAGCACGCGACAAAAAGCGCTCGGCAAGTGGCATCGTCTCCTTCAACGTGTATCATTCGCCGAGTCTTTCGGTAGAAATTGAGAATTCCGTTAAATAAAATCACTCACCGATTTCGGCACGTGCTTGCTACTGAAATAGACGTGAAAAGTGACCAACTGGGAGACGAGAGGATTGCCGCAACTCCGCAGATACTTGATGGAGTCGAGAGTGGGAGCAAAGTCGGTTCCAGGCGCATGCATGGCAATCGACACCGGTGCTTGCCATCGTTCCAAGAGTGGCTCCAGGTTCTCGAGGAACGTGTAATCGGCGTGGGTCGTATAGGTCACGCTCTCCCAGCATCGTACCGCCAAACTCATAGGTACGTAATTGTAAAGCACCCAATAATCACCGCGCTGAGCAGTTCTCGATTCGGACGATTTGTCCTTGCACGGTATAGCTTCTCGAAGGCTCATCGAGCCTTCGGGAATGCGGGCGGTATCGTTCTCCGGGTTTGATTGGGTGGCCTCGTTGATTTTGACGTTGCTCAAATGTCGATCCCCGGGTGCGATCGGTTGTTTCGAAGCGGGTTTGATAACGGCAGCGACGACGGCGACAGCGGGTAACGACTGTGAGGGTGAGGATGAGGATGAGGATGAGATGGAGGAGGAAGAAGAAGAAGAAGAAGAAGAAGACGAGAACGACGACGACGATGCTTTCTGAATGGTATCGTTAAAATTGTCGGTCGTGCCGAAAGCCTCGACTAGAGGAGCGGCCCAATTAGTCGGCGGCTCTTCGATCCACGGTCCCGAAGAACTAAAGTGAGCGCAAACGTAAAGTAAGACGCAAACATTGAGTACCACGGACAGGCGCAAGGCCCAGTTACGACGCGCAATACCGATCATGCTCATTTCCTTTCGTTTATGGCTATTTTTCTTTGTCGTTGTCGCCGCCACCGCCGCCGTCGTCGTCGTCGTCGTGATCGTTCGTCACCCACGGATACACCTTTCGTTGTGTGATGCTCGTTATTTGAGGGAGGGTGGGAGGGAGGGAGGGAGGGGTCGAGGTGGAAGAGAGAGGGAGAGAGAAAGATATCAGCAGATACTCGTGGCGCGGCAACAACAGCTGTAGTCTCAGCGTTGTGCTAGTGGTACAAGTAGCTTATCGCGCTGGCAGCGTTGTAGGTAGTAGGGCCGTTTTCGCGCGCGCGTTCTTTTCCTCCCCCTCCCTCGCACCGTCGTTTCTCCACCTTCTCCGCTTCTTCCGCCTCCCCCTCCTCTTCCTCCTCCAGTCCTCTCGGCTCGACGACAGTTTCTTCTCCCTTTCACCCCTGCTTTTTTTTTTGCCGAAAAGTCGCTCCGCGGTTCTCCGGTATCTTCGGTATCACGAGCAACGGATCATCCTTCCCCCGTTCACCTCGTCGCGTCTTCTCACTCCCTGCAACGCAATTTCGAAGACCGGTTTTACCACTATCGCGCCACACCGTAAGCCCGGCGAGGTCGACGACACGTTTTCTCTCCCGGGCTGTGTTGCGACTATACATATATAATACACGATCTGTGCCTTCCTCTCGATCTCGTCAGTGTCGCCTATATAGCTGGTCCATCATCGATCGCGATCCTCGGATCGCGAGGAGGACCGTTACGTATATTTCACGCGTAGGGGCTTTCGCGGCAACGATGGCACTACACCACGAGGACACCGCGGCACCGAAAGTAACGATCGAGATGAAAGACCCACGCGTGTCCGGCGGAAGCGGCGGACCCGGAATATCCCGAGTGATACGCTCGACGTACCGGATGTTACACAGCCCTTGTCGAATGCGCGATCAACATTTTTTTCGCTAAGAGTCCAACTGGTGGACCGGGCCGAATATGTTCGACATTTCGATATACGTGGGTACTTATACTGTTCGATAGGTACGCTCAAGTCGTCGCAACCGTTCATCCCTCCTTCTCTTTCGCTCGGTACAGTACAACCGATAAGAATCATTTCGCGAGTCGTCCGAGCTACTCGGCTCGATCGTGTAAAACTTGTTCGACGAAGCCTTTAGCCGCCAGGCACGGGGCGAGAGGTGAAATTCCACGTATGCACCCAAACGCTCGTAGGCGCCCCTGATTCTTCTCCGCTGACGAAGTGCGAGCAGCGCGCATAATATTCAATTAGCCGTTATCTCGCGGTGTATACCTATACATGTGTTCGACTATAAGCTGATATTATCTCGCGTTACACACGAACATGACGCACGTTGCTACGCCGTATCATTTTTTCGGTATCGGCGTCATCCTCACAAATGGGAAATGCCACATATGTATATCTACGTATTCCGAGAAAAATAATTTTTTTTTCTTGCTTTAGCGAACAGCCCCGAGTTCGCTCGGTCAAAATTCGACGAGATGGGTACACGGATGCCGTACAACGATATCGGACTCGAGGGCTACCGTCTTCTGTATATTTTCGGGAATTCCAAAATTCAACGCATCGCGTACGCGCTATTTAATCATTCAAGGTCGATCGCTTCACATCGTCACACGCTATAATTTATCTTTGCGATAAATCGCTCATCGCCCATTCGGTGTTCAGAGAGTTTATCGGACAGATAAATTTTATCGCGAAAATGGATGTTCAAAGATCAGTCGTAGAATTGGTAGTGGTTCACCTTCGCGGGAAATCGTTTACCGGCTATCCGCGGTTGCGAAGATAAATTCCATCACGATGAGATGGATCGAATGGCTTACAGGCAAAGAATATTCTCAAGTGTTGTTTCATTCGCATCGCGCCAATCGTTGCACCGTGGCACGGAGATAAAGGATCGTGGCGAAAGTAACGACGGTGTCGTTCTTCGGGCGATAGAATTACCACAAACTATAATTTTTAATTATGAGAACCAAGTTTTCGCCGCAATCTACGTAACAACACGTACACGCGGGCAACTCGTTACTACACCCGTGCGCGTAGGTGCAAACGCGCGCAACGGGCTTCTCGAACCGGTTAGCGTCTCTCGATCGAGTCAACCTTGAAACCACACTTCCCGCTCCGGCTCAAAAATTCTAATCGGCAAGTTCGCGCGCTCTTCCCGTCGAAACGAATCGGCTCGTACGACTCGTATCGGCGCCGTATACGCACTCGAACGAAACCGCTGGCGTGCGTACCTACTCCGCGAACGGACCATTCCGGCCTTTCCACGGCAGAGCACGGTCGGATCACGCCGAGAGTAGGTACACCCCGTTGACTAGGTAGCAACGGCACTCCGACGCGTCGATCGCGTAAAAAATTAATAGCCCATACGGCCCGCGTTGATGAATGTACCGAATAGTTGAAAGTTGCGAATGAAGGGTATCGCGCTTCTCCAAACAACTTGAGAAATTTGTGTTCGACGTAGGTATACCTACTGCCAAGAAATTTCTCCTATTCGGATCACGCGAGCAAACTGGAATATGTAAATCTTTCGCGTTCTCTCTCTCTCTCTCTCTCTCTTGGTGCGCCGAATTCAGACTATCCGATCCAAGTCGAAAACGCTACGCTACGTAGCGGGGGGAACGAATATCTATTCTTCCGACTACCGGGTAGTCCTTGCGCGCGTCGTTCAAAGTTCTTCGAGGTCGGTCACGCGCGTCCTCTTTTCGACGAAAATCTACGCCACTCCCGGCCCTAACCCTCCCTCCTCTCTCATTCACAACGGAGAGATAAGATCGCGTATCGAATCATTTAACGTTCCAACCGCGATCCCTACTCGAAAACCTAGAATTGACGCGTCCGCTACGCCGCAAGGATCCGGCTGAATCGCGGTGCAAACGCGAACGATCGTCCAAGGCGACCACGAGCTAGGTATAGACGCGACACGCGTTGAGCATTCCACGCAGGTCTCGCCTCGGGCAACGAAGATGCGAGAGCTTTCACCTCGCACACACGCCATCGTGATTCGTTTCCATCCGTCTGACCGTCAAGGTCGCCCCTCGCGGTCGTAGGGACGTCACGCAATCGCAATTGCACGGCCACCGAAAATCCGTGACGAGGAGCGATCGTGAGAATCGTCGAGCCGCGGCGTACGCGAGTAGGTACCTACCTACTTCGACTCGAATCACCTCTGCTTCTCGTCCTTCGGTCGACGGGCGAGCGCTGTACCGCGATATCGTTGTATAGGTACGTTCGGACAAACGTAGCGTTGCGGACGGACATTCGAATACGAAGGAAATGCCCGATCGCATCGGTCCAACGACGTCGAACAACCTACTTTCGATATTACCGAGAAGTCGAGCACGTCATTGCGGCGTAATCTATAAATCCGCTTTCCAGACTCGTCGTACCGTGCCGCGATGCGGAAGTACTTTCGCCGAAATCCGGATATTCAACGAATCGTCTCAGAGAGTCGCATCGTTCTCGATTTCCCGTAGCGCCCCCGAATCATTTCCGACGGACGGCGTGATTTTCATCCTTCGAGTGGGATTTGTTCCGACCGACCGACGCGACGGCAGATTTGTCCGGAAAGACATCTGATGTGTGGGTGCTGTCGGGACGATGCGACGAGCAGTTCCTGATATGCTTCGGTACGCGTGTGTAGCTCATCGTTGAATATGCATCGGCTTCGTTTCCTCGTTGTTTTTTTTTCAGCAAACAATTCAGTCCGGAGCAACGCTGCGGCTTTAGAGCTTTAGAGTCGTTAGGTCGTTAGCGACAAACGTTCACTTTCGCGCTCTCGAAGGGAGTACGCGTGATATCATACCTCCGTACATACGCAGGTACGCAAGTCCTGTGTGCGTCTGACGTCAATCGTCGTTATTGCTCGATACCGCACCGTTCCGTTCGCTGCTCGTGTCGTTTCAAATTACAGTCATACCGCGGTGTTCGTAGGACCCTGGCACGTTTATAACCGGGAACGGTGCAAATGGAGCATACGCGTGCTATACGTACAGCAAATGTATAACGAGGTACGTACGTACATGTAGCGGGCAAACGCGTACAAGGTCTACGCGCGTATACCGTGTTAATACGCGACCACGCGATCGAGGTAGGCGTTTCGGCTACGAAAGCATTTCAGATTTTCGTGCGTTACGGCCACGGTTGGTCTTTTTTTCCGTCCAGGATTATCATTACGCGCGCGTAAGCACTCAGCGTGTACCTACTCACCGTGAAAAGCTGTCAGCCGGCCACCGTCATACTCGATCCCCGGACGCGTAATCCCGTGGCTGAGTTTCACCGCGGTCTTTCAGGATCCAGTCAGGTTTCCGCGCACGATGTCCGGCCTCGTTTGCAAGCTCGTTTCGCAGCTGTTTTCGTCACGACGATTCACGAAAATTGTATTCGGCCACCATTACGGGCCGGCGCGGCGCCTCGCACACTCTTCCTACCGCTACTCGCGTAGACAAGACCCGTCGCGTGTTCACTGATTCGACGACACGATCGCCGTCGCCTGGCCCGCATGAATGTGAGCCGTGCCGAGCCGCGCGGAGTGCTTTCGTTTTTGCGACGATCCTGCGGTGACTAGACGGAACGAACCGCAGACGGGAGAACGAGGAGACGCGAGTCAGGGAGAGGGGTGTGTGTCGCAGAGAGATGGGTGGATAGAGCGACGGAGAGAATGAACTTCGAGGGGGTGGGGATGTGCCAGGAGGAAAACTGGGCCTATACCTATACGTGAGAAATTCGATGTGGGTGGAGTGTGGTACGGATGCCAGCAGAATGTGCGCATACGCGAACGGAGGGAGAAAGAATGCGCGGGGGATGAAAGGGAAAGAGAAATCGGAACACTCTCTGTCTCTCGCGTACCCACCGTATGTACGGAAAGGGAAGGCGTTTCGAAAATGCCGAATCTCTCTCTTCTCTCGCAGTGCGCTTTGCGGTGCGAGCACGCGCGCGTCGTCGAGTGTTCGGAAGTACGTATGGGATTCGCGAAAGGATATTTATGTGATGTACGCGGATACGTTTTACGCGCTACACGTGTAAACACTGAATCGATGCATCTTCCGATGGTACGCGCACCAGTCGTCGTGTCGCTACGAACCCCCTGTTTTCAAGGGGATCTTCCGCATCCGTGATATGGTGTCCGCGCACATGTGACACTTTTTATCAACCGAACGTCGTCACAAATGGTACGCACGCGAATGATGACAAATACTCGACGGCTCTCACGTAGATCCGCGTGAAACTCTTCGTCAACCGACGACCAATGGACGATCTAGGTCATTTTCCGGACCAATCGACCCGTGCAGTCCTTGAATTCATCCGTCGTGATAACGCTATTCGGAACGTGCGATTTCTACGATCGCTCAAAGCGTGCCCCGCGTGTGGATCGTCGGCGTTCCCGAGTCGACCGATCGCGTGCTTCGGTCCAAGCAATCCTACGGGAACGTCTTCGTCATCGTGTGGTAGACCACGCTCGAAAGAGAACACACGACGACCGCGCGGTGACTCAGGAATGACCGAAAGAACGCTAGGCCGTGCGCAACGACTCGCGGTGATCAATCGGTAGTCTCTTTCGAACGATGCGCTCGTTCGAAAAAACTTACGGGTCGATCGTTATTCGACGCGCGTCCCGTGCAGTGTCCTTCCGAGAGGAAACGTTCGGACGGCGCACCGCCCGGTTGGTCTATCATGCGCGTCCGGCGGTGCCATCGGTCAGGTGAAACGATCGACGCGTTCCCGACACCACTACCGCGACGGTCAACACGGTGTCTCTCCATTGCGGCCTTCCTCGATTTTATGCGCGCGTACATCGACGCTATTCGCGCTCCGTCCGCAGTATGGCACCGCGTCGATAGCACCGCATCGTCCCCTTTTCGCGACGGAATGTTGGTTGGAGCGAAAGATGCGACGAAGAAACTCGGGAATTGAAACGGCGTCTTCATCGTACTCGACCGATATTCCTCCAAATGTGCGAGTTCCTGCGAAAATTTGAGGTAAGTTCCGGCCCCCGCCGAATTAGTCGTCCTTCTCGCACTTCGTACGCGCTGATTTCGCGAAAACGCATCGCCCTTGGTCCACGCGTTGCCGAAAATGCAGCGCGCGGCCTCGTGTCGTGCAAGATCACTCGGCAAGGCCCGTCGTCGCAAAACACACGTGTCTACGCGCTTCCACAGGTACAAAGATGTCGAGGCAACTGAGTTTCTACGGTTTGGTAGGATTGGTGTCCCTCTGCCTCTTCTTTCTCCTGCTGAATCAGCATTACAACGGCTACCCAGAACGTCGACCGCAGGCCGTGCTCTCCGTGAGCAGAAGTTGGGAGGTGAGTTCATCTCTGCCGAGAGACTCTACGTTTACTTTACCCGGTCGTCGGAGCGGTTCGCCGAGTCGAGAGCTTGTTTCGAGGTTATTCCGTCTCCGCGAGTAAAACTCAGACTTGCTGCATCCTCTCGTAGACGCTCGTCGAGGATGCCGTCGACAATGCCACCCTCGCCGAAATCGAAGACGTCATAGACTGGCAGAGGTGGTCCATCGAGAGAGATACCGAGGGCTATAATTATCCCAACGGGCGGTACGGCATTAACGCGAGGTAGTCTCATCATCGTCGTCGTCCGCTATTTCGCGTTATCGTGATGCGCATCAGTGAAGCCACTCGATTCCTCTTCGTCATTGCAGCAAGTTGGAGGATCTGGTAATGGAGAAAGGTGGCAGGCCAACGAGGAGTGTCATTCTCACCACTTGGCGAAGCGGCAGCACCTTCTTCGGCGATATCATGAACGCACATCCAGCCAATTACTATCATTACGAACCATTGTTAGACTTTGGAATAGTGCAGGTAAGGGCTGGCGAGCCCCTCGCTCGGAAGGCCTTGAAGAACATCAGGTCGCTCTTCGCGTGCAATTATGAGGACATGCGTGAGTATTACACGCGTCGACGCCGTACATTCTCATTTGGACGTAGATCCGCTGTTTCAGGTAATTATCTCAATTTTGGCAAGACTCACACGTTTCTCCTGAATCACAATACTCATTTGTGGCGGCAGTGCCAGGCTCATAAAAAGATCTGTTGGGAACCTCAGTTTCTCTCGAGGTTCTGTCGTCTCTTTCCGTTCCAGTCGATGAAACTCGTACGGCTGAGATTGCGCGTCGCGGAAGAACTTTTGGAACAAACGAGGCGAGTGCCGTTCCTTCCTACGTTGATCTTACCGTGTCGCGCGTCGGGTGAATCTCTCTCTCTCTTTCTCGTTCATCTAACCGATAAGTTCCGTTGTTGTTTCGCCTGCTTCAGCTTGGGTGTAAGATTGATATTGCTCGTTCGGGATCCACGCGGTACCCTGCAGTCGAGAAAGCACCGCGAATGGTGTCCGGATAACCCCGATTGTTCGGATCCGGTGCTCCTGTGTTCCGACATGGTTTCCGATTTCGACGTAGCGACGCGATTGATCAAGAAGTATCCCACGACCTTCAGGTACGTTAAATTCGGGTGAACTTGACCTGTTCGTGAAAACTATCTTTGCGAAAGCCGCCTTGTGCATCCTCATTCTATACGCTCTTCTCCCTCTCTATTTTAACCGCAGAGTGGTGCGGTACGAGGATCTCTCCCTGGATGTCTACAAATATACCAAGGATCTCTACAATTTTTATGGATTGGACTTTCACGCGAACGTCAAACGATTTTTGGATACGCACACCAAAAATGACGTCGGCGGAGTGTCCAGCACTTTTCGGAATTCAAAGGCAGCTCCGTTTCATTGGCGAACTGACCTCGATTTCAAAGAAGTCGACGAAATACAGCGAGCGTGCGTAACCGCTATGCGATATTGGGGCTACGTACCCGCTCGCAATGCTTCTCACCAGAGAGAATTCGACCCCATTACGGGGTACAGCCTCGAGTCGTATGGTACGGGTTGAGAGTGGCGCTCCACCCTGAGAATCTCAATTCGAATACCCCCACGTATGTATGTATGATATCAACGTACGCGTATACGAGTATGCGAAACACTCGAGGCCTTGAGATGCACCCCGAAACAGAGGCACGTTGCCTCGATTCGTTCAACGCGGTAGAATTAAAGCCGTTTTATATTAGCCGTAATCGCACGCGAGGTTGTCAAAGAACGGAGACTCTAGCACCGATCGTCCCGAAAGACGGAAAGCTTGCGACCGCGTCGACAGACTCGTCGGATAGAGATATTCTGAGATTGCGCTCAACTTTTTCCCCGGATCACATCTAGATCGTCTTGCTCGGAAGATCTGGGTGGAAACAAGTGATATACCTATTAGACTGATAATAAAACGAATCTCTAGACTTTCGCCAAGCGAAACCTAGTCGTAGCGTCGAACGAAGATTCGATCGACATCCATGACGAACATTCGAATGAAAAGTTTTCAAATTTTATCATATACACCACACGAGTACATATTATGCGCTTTAGAAATTTCTACTCTATTACGGAAAACTAACGTTTGAAATTATTTATTCGCAATTATTCTTCCCGTACCTTACATCCTTGAATAGTGCGATAGACTAGGATTTATTTATGCGCGCATGTGTGTGGACTCGCGAACGAGATACGGTCGAGGAGTGCGAACACATACGCGATACAATAAAAAAAATATATATATTATATAGATACTTTCACAATAACTACAAAGACCGGAGCTACTCGCCTTTCGCGATAATTCGCAAGATTCGCATCCTCTCTGTGCACGATGAAATGATTCTTTCCAGGAAATTTGCGTACATATCGAAAAATTAGCTCTATTCGCATTCCACATTTCAAACTATTTGGAGTATTCATAATATTAAGTGTTCTCCGCGAAGTTCGCTGTGCAACCGAATACTAGAATAGAGAGATTACGCACAATCTCACTTATAATTTGTGTAACCCACGGAAAGCAACAAAGTGCCTAACGATATGAAGGAAGAAAAAAAGAAGGGCGAATCGCGTCACGTCGTATTACAGTGCGTAAGATTATATACACTATTATCAAACTTTAAATAAAACAAATTTTTTTTTCACAACTCGACCGTGTCTCGGAAAACCGCGGACATAGAGACGACGATGTAGATCTACAGCATAGATGTCGAGGAGTCAAATTGTCGTTTTCAGTTTGATTGACTAGGCAGTGGATTTAGAATATAGGACGAATGACACAGCGGCGACGATTCAAGGTTCTTGCTTTATTAAATTTCTTTGAGAATATTTGACATTACAATCGTAGTGTGTACGAATATCACTCCTGTAGCCGCTTTCCGTGTCCAAACGTCTCCTTTCCGCGGTATACCTTGAAAAATAATGCGTCCACGGAGGTTGTTAATTATCTCGTACTAAACAATTTAATGGCGTTGATGTGCGAATTACAATGGAACGTCAGAAGAATTATGTTTTCATTGAATATCATTGCGTATATTAATAGAACATCATTGTTGCGCGTTCGGGTTAAGCGATCCTTTCTGAGAGAATTCTCCATTACTCACGCAGAATGTTTCGCGTGACGACTTTTCCTCGTAGTTGGCCCTCTGAAACAATAGATCGAAAAAGAAAACGCGTGATATAGTAATAGTCAATCGAATGTTTGATCGGTATACGTTTTGGAAACAATCTCAGTGAGGGCAAGTACTAATCATGTCGAATTCGATCTTATTAGCGTATATCTACTTTTAACATCATCGATTATAGTAGGGTTCATTATTTACGCGAGACTATTTTTGTAAGAGTCTAAGCGCCACTTACCAGTGCCTCTTTGTTAAAAATCTCCATGAGTCCATAGTTTTCCTGAAACAAAAGTAATTATCAATTTAGCATTGGCATACAGGTCCATCCTACATAAAATACAACGCCAAAATGCGTGGTCAGATAAAATATGTAACATCAAAACATATCAGTCATATGCTTGTCAAATGAAAACATCACTCGTCATTGTCACGACTGTGAATGGGATAGATAATTATTTATATTCTTACGTCTCTTGCTTCTTCCTCTCACCCACCGACGACCATGTTCGATTTCATCCAACGGAATGAGGATAGGTTACTACAGTTCCTGTGTAGTACAGATAAAAATAACCATTGTATCATTGATGCTCGGACGACAGATTCATTGTTTCACAAGGTTTAATTTTCAGAAATTCACATCACCATGTATAGGTATGACAGGGATAACTAAACTAATTCATCATTTCCTTTCTCTGTTACTTTGAAGTAGAATAGAATAGACGACACTATCAGAGAAAGCATACAAGAATTAAATCCAAAATATAGTTGCTCAAATAATTTTCTCTCATTGACGGAAAACTTTACATAATTGATATCTATTCGTTTGATATGTAGGAACACACATTTACGTACTCGAAAGTGGTAGTTGTTGCATCGTCGTCGTCATACCTGGTCATCCTGTCTCTAATTGTCGTTCTGCAACAACAAAGATCATTTGTAAGACTTGCTTTAAACAGGACTAATGCTGCTCATAATGAAATAGAGTTCATAATTTTTTCAGAATCGATATTTCGCCACAATGTAATCAGATTGACTAGGGCGTCATTTAATTCATCATTTCTCGTTTCATTACACAATTACTATTAAAAAACCGAAGCACTTTCCATCGAACCGTCAAAATTCTTTTCCAGTTTTAATCTACCGGACTTACCCGATATTATCCTTCCGACCCTTGATAGATATCCATCTCCTTGATCAGTGAAATTCTGAGATGGGGAAAGAGAAAACTCAATTACATTGTGTACTCATTATTTACCGTAGGAAGGGATACGTTGTGTGATTACAAGAATCAGAATGTAGTAGAACCAATCAGTCATGGTACTCAGACTGGGGCGGTATAAATGACATCACGCTTGCAATATTCACCGATCATAATTGATGCGCGCACGCAGAGCGCGATCAGTGGACGTTAGGAGTTGGAAAATCATTTAACTTAATTACGCAGAGTTACTTTCTCACCTTTGCCTTTTCAAGGTAGTCTCGAGCCTAAATATAAATGAGAAAGACAAATTCAGTGCCGAGCACATGGCGATATTCGTAGAAACATGTTCTTATATCAGTTTTCAGATTTAATCAAAATCAATTGCAGTCATACGAACGAGACATGGTGTATCATCACTATTACAGTACATAATTCTACTTTTTTTTAATTCTCTCCGACCTCGTGCAGTTTAACATTAGCAAGGTAAATATCATTAAACGCTAATACGATAGAATATTTGCAACATATTTGGTTATTAGTTATTTAACTCTAGATTACAAAAGATTCCGATGCGAATAGATTCTTTTAACGCGATATATTTATCGCTTCATACAACTTTTACTCACCATGATGCTTCGTTGAAATTTCCACCGTCCACCTCCTCGAATGTCTCAAGACGAAATGGCCGAAACCCCTCCGATGCGTACCGCTCTAACGGTCCGTTTCATCGATGGGTACCTACCTACGACGGCTTAAACTCGGCTTTACTTGAGAATTCTAACCATTCTAACAATTCATTGGTCGCTCCAACGGAAATCAAGTCTTAAACCAGACGAAATAGGTAGGGAACAGAGAACAGCGCTCTCGACCAATCCTATTACTTTTAGACAGTGGCGCTAAGTGGTGGATGAACCTCCAAACCACCAACCTCTGCGACACTACCGAGATGGTATGGAATCCGAGCAACCAATTTGGATATCAAGTTCCTCAGATTCCTGGCTCAGCTTTCGGACCACGAATGCAAAAGTGATCTTGAAAATCGACCGAGGTATCCGGAACGTAGAATGGCCGAGGAAGTACCTACCTACCGATATGTGGAGTCGAACGACCAACTATTACCATCAGATGACAAAGTGGAAAGCTTGTGCGGTCGATCGAAGAAGACCTCTATTTTATCATCTG
This sequence comes from Xiphydria camelus, assembly GCA_963678675.1. Taxonomy (NCBI): domain Eukaryota; kingdom Metazoa; phylum Arthropoda; class Insecta; order Hymenoptera; family Xiphydriidae; genus Xiphydria; species Xiphydria camelus. The sequence continues at coordinate 40,808,715 of OY783191.1, forward strand.
ATGGTAATAGTTGGTCGCTCGGCTTCCGCATACCTCCTTAGTCATTCTATGTTCCGGATACCTCTGTCGATTTTCAGAACCACTTCTGCATTCGAGGTTCAAAAGTTCCGCCGAGCATCCGGGGAACATGATACACGAGTTGGTCGCTCAGATTCCGTATACAATCTGTAATTATGCTATACCCATTTGGGGCACGCTTGATATCAAGTTCACGTGCATATTAGAGCCCAACAGACTGCTTGATAATATAATTAATTAATTACAGCCGCAAGTTGACTACCAATTACCACCAAACGATTCTGCATCGGAATCAATTGAATTTGATATGAAATAATATTGATGAGGGGCCAAGTTTCATATAAAAAAGTAAATAATTTTTTAAAAAATGGCTAACTACCAAACGTCGAAACCAGACTACCAATCACCACCAAACGATTGAAAAAGAAATATCTAAAGTCAATTTCGAAGGGCCAACATCCCGGAGGTGACCGCGAGTACGCTGAACAGATGTGTATTATATATTGTAGAGGAAACGTAATAAGAATTTAAAATTCCAAAGGAGAGTGTGTGTTCAAAAGCGTTCTACCCCGTTCGACGTCCGCGGTCAAAGTGACGCGCGCGAGGGTGGGAAAAGCGCGGAAGGGAAATCTGTTTTTGGCGACCAGGTTCGTTTGATGAGTTACACACACAGGTATGTATTTATCTTTCCTTCGCGTGATTCCAGGGGGGTACACATATTTTATCTATTTATCTTACGAAAGGGGAAGAACCCCTTACGGCCATTACGGCGATATTTCGAATCCGTTTAACCGAATCCCTTTAACTTTCTGTCTTCCGCGTAAATTCTCATTTGATAATTCACCAAGTCCGATGTCTTCCTGTGAAAATTAAATCGAGAATCTGGTAATAGAATTCCTTCGTCACTCCACCAGCCGTACGTATGACTGGTTAAAAGCGGCCAACGATAAAGATCCTTCGGAGATTTGTATTCCTCTTTTTCCAATTCTTTAACAGTCTGGCTTACATCGATATTCCGAATACTTTCCACCTCTTTGGAGTAGAATTTGGGGGCGATGAAGTTACCTGTACCGATGATACGTAGAGTACGGGAGCATAAAATTATAAATAATAACAGACTCCCTATCGTATACCTAGATACATCGGATCGGATTTCGTTCGTCGATCACGATGTAGGTACACACGTACAGGTACAGCAATTACCTTTAGATCTCGACATGCAAGCTCTGGATCGTCCAATTTCTAATTGTTTGGAGAAGCAGAGTTTGAAAGGTGGTTTTTCACCTTTCCTTTTCGACCCCGAAACGGCCGACGCGAAACTGTGCGAATCCGAATGTTCTACGGACATTTTCCAAACGAGACGCTTCCTCTCTTCAGTCGCTCGCGAAATAAACTAACGGTCCACGCGTATGGAAAGATTCGATTTTACACACCGAAATAAGATATACCCCCGGCACGAACTGTGCATATTTGATCAATATCCGTATGGAAATCCGTTGCGTCTCCTAAACGCAAGAAACGGTTGTCCCTCTGGAAGACACCGAAGACCTATAGTCGGAGAAAGGTAATTTCAGCTTCGACGTTCACCGCGTGTACGAATCATTTGCAATCAAATAAATTGCGCGTGTTAAAGAAGAATGATCAAGGGGCGAAGGAAAATATGTGTCACGGGTTTCGCGAACGGCCCTCCTCCCAACAAACATTTCAATTTTCTTCACATTTTTATTCCTTGATGCTCCCCCATTAATAATGCATATTCGAATAAAGTATATACGATTAATAATGGTTAATCTGGCGCACCAATGTTACAAAATCGTCTTTCTCTCGATATTCGTATAGCCGTCCGAGCGCTTATCGACCCCCGCGCAAACGCGTCGCTTCCGAAATTTTGCGTTTCCGGGGGCTATGCAAAATCGTTCGAACGTGGGAGACCTTGTCGATCCCGCAGGATCGATTCGTGAAATACAAAATACTTCGCCCGTATCGATTCGTCGATTGCCACCGTCATTCACACTCGCCGTCGCGCTCTCTCTCTCTCTCTCTCCTCGTTTCATTCGCTTCCGGTGTACAACGATTAACAATATCACGTGAGATACGTATATTTATTTGCAGTACGTATCCACAAAAACGCCACCCGAATTAAGCTTTAATCCTTTTTCGCGCAGTCTACGCGAGAACATTCGTAGACTCGTGAAATCCGATATTTAATTCTCCGCCTCTTCCTCTTTGCACTTCTACCGTACTTCGCAGCCGTCACCAAAAATCGCCGATAGAAACAGAGCTTCGGGAAGGAAAATGTGTTATCCTGCTCGCGCGCGTATCGGAAAGCCAAACAGCAGGGTATAGGGGTACGAACGATCCAAAGATTCATCTGGAAATACAAATGCCACAATGGCAAGTGTATCTACATCGAGAGCCACTCGAGTTATCATTCGAACAAACGGAGCTCGATTTCGACAGTCCGTGTCACACGTGCGAGGAGGATTTCCAATGATTTCCTCGCGATGATACCGTACCCGTCCCGACATGTCGAGAACCCGTGGCAAAAGAAAGAGAAACAACCAAATTCGACGCCTCAAACGACGTCGAATCGATCCACTGTAAATTCCTTTCTTTTTTTTTTGGGGGGGGGGGAGATTTTTTCTCGTTAAGTATACTAACGTAGTACAATACTGTCGTCGTTGCGTGAACGTGTTAATGTAGGACGTGTTTTCGTCTCGCTTTTGCAGTAAGTAGAATCTAATATATTATATGTAAGTAGATACGCTATTCCGTGTATCGCGCGGATAACGGTGCGACCGTATTCGCGCGATACACGATTCACGCGACTGACTCTCTCCTCGATCAAACATCGTACGTATATATTTCCGTCGCTGGCATTTTCGTTTCCCCGATTAGAAAAGTGGAACTCCAAGGAAGAACCTCTCCGCGATCTCATCTCCGATTCATCATTAAGACTCCGACTCTCCTTACATCGAAATTCGAATAGTTTCTTCCTCGATAGCACCCAGGCGCAATTCCCGATTCGAATGCTGGTGCGTGAAAACCAAATGCGCGACAGTCGATAACGAACGTACAGAGGTCGATCGATCGGAGAACTCGCTCGAAGCGAATACCCAAAGTATCGATTCCCGCCCGATATCCCAGTCGCGCTTTTTGCGAATCCTTTCGCACGGCGCGCGATACGCGTATAAACTTTGCGAAGAAACGGAAAGATCTAAAGGTTGAGCACGACTGTTAGAAAGTGCTCTTCTACGGATAACGTATCGGCTACTGACATTATTATCGCGTAGACTTATTACATCCTTATTCGTAATAATATTCCGTCTCTTATGTAGGTATATAAGATTTTTCTCATTTTCTGGCGACCCAACCGACTGCGACCGCAAGAATCAATTATTGTACCATCCCTAGGCACTCGTATATTTCGCGCGAATTATGATAATAATTGTCCGGATTAAACTTTATACACATACACTCGACCGTTGCGTTACGCGACTTCCTTCTCGATCGCTTTCCTTCGACGGATCATTCGCGCGAACCATCGAACCCTCAACAAAATTCTTGCTTCGCTAATGGCTGGATCTTGGATATACGTACAACATTTTCTTACGATAAAACAATGTACTTCGTGGAAGAAAAAACGGGGCTCTCCAAATTTATCGTACAAAATATAAGCAGCTCGAAGTACCTTCATTTTACTTTCTCCCTCCCGCGTCGCGAGACGCTCCACCATCCACTCTCGCACAAATTCGCTCCCCTTTCGATTCAACGATTTCTCGGATACGATGATAAATAAATTTTGGCATTTTCGTATAGTCGTCGTTATTACGTCGATAGTAGTAGTAGTAGTAGTAGTAGTAATAGTAATAATAATAATAATAATAATAATCGCACTGGTAGTAACAAACGGAGCTACGATCGATCGTAATTCTAATTGAAATCGCTTCTCGACAATCGTCGCGTCATCGCTGCTTTCGTGCCGTCTCTCAAATATTTTCTCGCCCTTAGCTTCTTTCGTAGCCACGCACCGCGATGCGTGAAATCTTGAATTCGTATTATCATTAGATATAATAAAGTTTGTACGTTCATTAGTCCAGTCTCAACATTTATATGTTTCTCGCTACGCTAACTCGCGTCATGCAAAAAGTACATCGCGTTGCCGTGTCCCGCGATATCGCGCGTTCGGGTTGCTCGTGCTGGCTCGTCGCATAATTTACCATACCTACACATAAATATGCGATCAACAAGTTCGAACGAGTCGAAGAGTACGGACCGAAGAAAACCAGAGAAAAAAACGGAGCAACCCAAACTGCGACCCCAAAAAACATTCTTAGGCCTCGTCCGCTGACACGAAAGTCTTTCGCAAAAACAGGCCCCTGTGTACAAAGCATCTAATACTATTATTAATAGACTTCGCATCAAAAGAAACGCGATCACCGAAATGCCCATCCGCCTCCGCAACGAAAGGCGAAGATCATCACGGTGAATGCGGCCCTTTGCTCTCAACAAGCTCGTATCGGCCACGTCAAAAATATAATATATCATATATTCTACTACGGGTATGAAAAATAAAAAATATTTTTGGCATTTTTTCAACGTTTTTCTAATAATAATTTTGTTGAGTTTCGAGTGGAGGCAGGGAACCAAGGGGACGCGGGGAGGAAGGAGGTGGTCGGGGAATTATGGGGGAACCGGTGGAAAACTAGAGACCAACGCTATATCTATGATATAGGCACTATACTAGTACGTAGTTTTTGTTATGTACACTCCTTTTCCGATCAAGAGTTCTCTCCTTCGTTATTCGTTAAAATCGCTCGACGCGCGGCATTTCGAGAGGGCGCGCTACGAATTACGTCGCGCGAAAAAATGATAGGATTTTGCGTCGACCACCGTCACGGAGCATCTACACATCTACGCGCGCGGTTGCATCGCGTCGAGAAAAAGGATCGACGGCCGTCGTTTCGGATTCCCGTGAGATCGTTTGCGCGCCGTGCTATTACCGAAGTAGATTATAATCTATACACATATTTACAGATTGGGTACACGTATATAAGGTTCTCGCTCGTACCGCACAGTTACGAGCGAACGCGAGTCTGCCTCCTCGACTGAAAGAAAGACAGGGTGTCGGATTCACGTGTCACGTGAAGAAACGCGAATTATACGTCAAACCGCATCAAGTAAAGTTCAGGAATACCGTAAAAAGGTTGGATCGTACGATGTTCGGTGACAGGGATCGGAAGGCCGAGTCGAGGAAGCAAATAATGATAATGTGATTGAGGAGAAGAGGAAGAAAATATAGAAAGAATATAGTGCGGGAAAGTGGATTACAGAGAAAAAAAATCGTGCTACCAATTAAAAAAGATGACTCGTAACTTTTTTTTTATTTTCCTTGCATTTTTCCTCTTCTCTCCCTCTCTCTCTGGTTTAAAAAAAAGTAACGAAAATGTTGCCTTTCGCCGCTTCCGAGCGTGCCGTGCTAATTACCGCGACAGCCGGGGGCGCGAGAAATTCGAGAGCTTTTCAGTCTCTCATTCTTGCCTCTAACGATAAGTAAACCACAATGCGAATGAACGATCGTCCGTAGTTTTCTAGCCTCTCGAGAGACCTCCGTGAAGAATCTCTAAACGCACGTTCGCGTGCCCCTTTCTCACTCTCTCCCTCTTTATCTGCACCCTCCACGGCTTCCGAATTAATGCACGCTGTGGGAAAGGGAGAGGTACGATATAGGCCGCTGCGCACCACCGAAAGGCTCGAGAACAACGATGCGTCTCCTTTATTCAGACGCATCGCGTAGAATGGTGTCCGTATCTATGTATGGTTTTATATGTACGCAGAGAGACAGCCCTGCTCGCGTATGCTTTTCGCTACGAGTTTTCGTGGATGATAGATGTATCGCATAACGCGAGTCTCCTCAGACGACTGGCCAACTTCGCGGCTGAATATGATCGTTGAGTAATCACTGGGTTTAGAAAATGTTGCTCTTCACTCGAGCGATGATCAAATCTGATGCTGATACGCGTAAAAACCAACTTGACCGTGTCGCGTACTAATTCAACAGAAAAGGGAAGTAAACAAATTTTATGGTCGCATATAATTAATGCGAGAAACACTGCCGAGCCACGAACCAGCACTAATAGTTAACACTTCCGGTGCAACGCAGCGGCGGGGTACCCTTAAACAACACTATACAAGAAAGTGCGTTTCCTTAAAACTAATAGTTAGTTGTTTTTTGCTTTTCTCTCTCTCTCTCTCTCTCTTCCGCTTCACCTCCACACGATACACGCGCACGACTCTCACATTCATCCTTATACGCACACCCGATCGTTCGCTCTGATCATTCACAGAATTTTAACAGAACGTTACGACGCATTGTTATTATGGCCATTTGTTTTTGTCTTCTTTTCCTTCTTCCGTTCCTCCTTTATCATACAACCCCACCCTGTATTTTGCCATCGTTGCATCTCTCTCACGCAACTCCTTTCTCTCGATCACACTCGTACAGTCGTCACGCACGTAAGTCTACTTATTTTGAAAAAAGCGTCCATTCGTATTTGAACTCAGAGTCCTAGAAAAAGCTGACAAAAATTGTCCTTACATCTGCCACATTGTTCGATTCCATGATAATTATACGATTCGCAGTGGATAACTTTTTTTTTTTTCATGTAATCCTCTCGCGAGACGATCCGGACACCGGACAATCGATATTTTACACGCGGTCTCAGAACTTTCGACAGCAGCCGTCCGAGCTCAAGCTTCGTTATCATTATTACAGAATTTATATACAATCTGCAAAGGAATTCATACAGACTGTCCCTTTCAATACACGCCAGCGTGGCGGGTTGCATATCGGTTATCCGCCTTGCGCCAGCCACAGGCGCATGGCCCCTGCAGCGGGTCGGAGGCGTCAACCGATATGCAACCCGCCACGCTGGCGTGTATAGCGGGAGACAGTTTGTATAAAGACTCGTATGCATATACGACAGGACAAATGAATCAGCTTTCTCTTTGACCAAGCTCAAATGAAATATTGCTTCCCTCGTCTTTCTATATACGATATATAAATGTACGTTTTTGCGATTCCCATCAAAAGCGTCCAAGCTCCTCTATGGTAAAAAAGGTGCTCGCCTTCGCGACGTCCGGGATTTATTCGGACCAAGACGAGCAAGTAAGAGAAAGAAAACTAAAATACTAGGAGCTCGAATATCTTCTGAAGGAACCGCTCGATTCCTCCCGACATCGTTTCGTCTACATCCGTGTAAAGATCGCGCGCACTCGTCGCGCCTGTCACGAAATAATTGCGGTCGAGCGATATTCGATCGAGGAAAAATCGTCGCTGCGTAACCATTCGTAACCAGTACGCGCGATTTCTCTACGCAAGTGTAAAAATGTATCTTGAATTATGGGCACAAAAATCAACAAGTGTGTCGTACGAGGATTAACGCAGCGTGGGGCTGCCCTGAGTAACCTCTCTCACCTCAAGAAGTAAGAGAAATGCCGATCCTCTCTCTCTCTCTCTTCGCTTTGCGAAACGACCTGGATCCGAATCGCTCGGGTGTTCTCGATTTCGCTAGGAGAGCATCGCGCGGAGTCGCGGTCGACGGGATTGTGTCGCTAACGATAACGAATATCGAAATTTCAAGTTAAATGAGAAGATCGACTCTCAAAAAAAAAATTTGTAGACTCGGGGAAGCGCTGCTACACCGATGGCTTCGCCATATCAGCCGAAGAAGATCGACTGACACGCGTTGTTAATGGCAATTTTCGCGAGATTCTGGTATTGACTCGTGAATATCCCTTCGAAATATACCCGTCACCGCGCCATCCGCGCATAGTCACTCCCCAGTTGTTTATCGCGACGGATCCACCACGTTAAAAACAAAAGGAGAAAAATATACGAGCACATACACACAAACACACAGACGCGCACGCGACCACCCACTCGTTCGACGTGACGACGCTGGACGATCGGTGAAAATCGTCGTAACGCGTTCGGGTGTGATGGACGCGTGGAAGAAAACCGATGTTCGCCCGTTAAAACTCTCGCTCATTTTCTCGATCTCTCTGTATAATTATATAATAATTAATAGGGTAATCGTATGATTCCAACGATCAAAGATCTCGAACCGCGTCTTTTCCCGACACGTTCTTTTTTTTTTGCGGGCACGCGCGCCACGCGAAGCGCAACGGCGTCCCATTTTTGTTATCAACTATATAAACACTTTGCTCTTTTCTCCCTCCCACCCTCCCTCCTTGTCTCTTTCTCTTTCTCTCTTACTGCTTACACACAATACAGGTACAAATTTCCCAAATTTTCAAACGTCCCTCGCAAAATCATCGTGCCTGCCAAGAGGCTTCGACAGATACGGCGAACGAGCGTTTCCAAAGTGGAGACGCCGTTTCGCGAGAGAGTGTTGGATTTTCAGTTTAACTTTTCAGCCGCGCAACGCGACCCCGCCATTTGCAATGCGAATCTTAAGAGCTATACCTTACATTCCTAATGTGAGCAAACTATTAACATGCACCAAACGCGCCGAGACGACGCGCGTTTACCGTCTGCGCCGTCCGCGAGTCTGCCGTTCGGTCGCGCCGCGCCACGAACAATTCACAAACATTCAAAACGAGAAATCTATCCCATCTCGTCGACTCGCGTCTATGCGTCTGTGGGTATGTCTGTTTGCAGCTCGAATCGCTGCACGAATCGAACCAACGAAAGTTACAAATGATACGTTAAAAGGAATTCTGAATGACTCGTGCGCTCAAAAGCGCACATACGCGCGTTGGGCCTCAAGGACTCGGCGATGAAAGTGAACTTGGAGAAAGAGCCTCGATCCCGACGCGATCTCGTTTAGCTAATCGACAGCATGATCAAATAATGAATTACACGTACCACGTACGTACTTGAAAGCTGATGAGTCAAATCTATTGGTCAATTAACTTTTTTTTTTTTAGATCCGTCAACGGATCATGTTACCGAATTCACCGTGTGGTGTTTAAAGTGTCTTCCAAATGTACGCGTGTCTCTCAGCGTGAGTTCGCGTGCAAAAGTGTATACGAGTACGCAAAAACGCGCGCGTGTCGTACGAGGGAACAATCCCCGTGCGTGCGTCCGAAAGCGCGGAAACCTGAATTATAGCGCATGGAGAAGTGGGGGGGAGAGGTTGGAAAGTAATTACACGTAATACGCGCGCGATTGAACAGACGAAGAAAAAATAAACGCAACGACCTAATCCCGTGATGAGTCGCCCATTACAAAGAAAAAGAAAAACCACACCCTTGGCGTTATCGTCGTTCTTGTTGTCAAAAGTCTCGCGACGAACGTTGATACGCGTCGACGCGTTAACGTTGCTCCTCGCCTTCCTACAAGTATTTCCGCCTCGACGCTACCATCGATTTAACGCGGCATCCCCCAGCATGGCTCACACCAAGACGGAGTTATTAGATCTTTTTAATTTCGTTTTCTTTTTTTCTCGAAAAGTACCCTCACTTTCTTCAGCCACTGGGGGACGCCATGATGGTGGCGTTTTGACGTTCGAGCAATCCCGAGCGCGTTTTCAGTCGGCGTTGCATCAGCCTGCTTTCGCTCGGCGGTGACAGGCCGTACAGATGATGAGTAAGCGAGTCCTTGCCGACGAGTCGGTTCTTGCCGATGATCCGCGGTGAATCGTTGAAATCGATGCTCGAGCGAACGGAGCACGACTTGGCGCGCGAGCCGTTATCGAATTCACCCGAGGAATGAGTCGCGCAGTTCTTACCGTGCTCCGATAACTCGCTGCTGGAGTCGGACATGTGGCCGTAAGGATGATTGTCGTCGTCGATCGACGAGGTCGACAGACGAGGCTCCCTGCCGTCGTCAAGATCGTTCGTGTTCATGGAGAAGTGTTGCAGCACCACACGATTTACCGCCATGGCCGATTCCGCGAATGCCGAGAGCTCCCGGGCCGAGTTGTTCCTTCTGCAAAGAACAATTTAGCGCGCTTTAGAGACGCGCACGCCGATTTCTCTCTCTCTCTCTCTCTCTCTCTCTCTCTCTCTCTCTCTCTCTCTCTCTCTCTCTCTCTCTCTCTCTCTCTCTCTCTCTCTCACGTCGCCGTCTCATGGCACGAATGCGATCGCGAAAGCACCAAGCGTCGGCACGAAATAGAAAAGCGGCAATCACCTCATGATCTGAGGCGTGGTGAGCGATCTGTCGCCGTTCTCCCCGCAGCACTGCTTCGGACTTATCCAGGGATGCTTGAGGACGCACTCCGCGCTCAATCTCTGATGCGCATCCTTGACCAGCAGTCCCCTGATCAAGTCCTTGGCGTTTTCCGAGATGCCTCGCCACTCGCGGTCGGGAAACTCGTATCTGCCCTCTTGAATGCTGGTGAAGAGGAGCTCCTGGCAGGCCTGACAATTCTCGCCCCGCTCCCAGCCGCAGTCGGTACCGCAATTGCCGTAAAACGGCGGATACCCGCAGAGCAGTATGTACATGACGACGCCGAGACTCCACAGATCGCAGCGCTTGTCGTACGAGTTGACCTCGCCGATGAAGGCTTCGACCACCTCCGGCGCCATGAATTCGGCACTGCCAACCGGTGTCAGCAGCTGCGGCGTTGCGACGGGACTCGACAGGGAGTTGTTGAACTTGATGCCGGAGCCGAGGTCGAAATCGCACACCTTAACGGGCGTCAGTTTGTCGGGATACACGCAAAGAATGTTCTCCGGCTTGAGATCCCTGTGAGCGATCCCTGCGAGGATGCGAAGAGAAATCAGATTATTATCGATCGGCACGCGTACCGAGTAAGAAGGAGGGAAGGTGGTGCGACGCGAGCCGCCGCGGTAGTCAAACGACTCGAGGAAGAGACGAACCAAGATGTGTAGGAAATCGTTCGCTCACCTTTTTTGTGAAGGAAATTCAGGGCGCTGGCGATCTCGCGGACGATCTCGCTGGCCTCCCTCTCGCTGAAGTGATTTCGCTCCTGAATCCTGCTCAACAATTGGCCGCCGTTGACCTTCTCGAAGACGAGATAAAACCTCTCGTCGTCCTCGAAGAACTCGATCAGCTGAATGATGTTGGGATGGCCCTGACAATGGTGGAACGTCTCGACCTCCTTGAAGACCCTGGCGCGGGCGTGTCCGGGGATCTTGTCGATGATCTTTACGGCGTACTCCAAATCGGTGTACAGGGAAGCGCATGTCTGCACGGAAGCGTACGCTCCCTCGCCGAGAACCTCTCCGGTGAGCTTGTACAGTTCTGCAACGAAGAGCGGTGCGCGCCTCGAGGTTAGAGCTCGCTCCCGTTTCGATTTGGGGGGGGACGCTCGGCATACGTTGCGGTGCGCGCCTCGAAGAGGGGTGACGTGTACACATATCCACCGCTCGAGACTACGAGGGTACGGTGTGGCGCGCGATACGCGATCACCTCCGACCCGGCCCATCCCACCGTCGTCGCCTTCACGTTCGACGAGAATTTTTTTTTATCAATTCCGAGGGAAACCGCACCACACATCCGTTACGTGTTGAAACGAGTGCGACATGCAAATCGACGGAAAAGAACGAATAGTTTCGCGCGCAACTATTCCCCGTATTATCGATACTCGCCCCGGCTTTACATTCTCGCGAGTACGCGAGATATCGCGGGCAGACGTCCTTACGTAACGGCGATGTCGGCGGCGGTGTTTACTACTTTTCGTGCATCGTGGCGAGCAACTTTGCGAAACTCGTGTATTTGTTGTCGAGGAAAAAAAAAGGTGACGCGTAGCGATAACGCGCGATGAGCCCTCCCTCGTTACACAACCGCGAATACGTGTATCGCGCGTCTTACGGTGGACGGTGACGCGACGAGGTACGACGTTCGAGCGCTCCGAGGAAAATTCTTGATTGGTTGCCTTCACGACGTACGTATGTGTGTGTGTGTGTATAGGTATACCCACGAGCGAAGCTTCTATTTCTGGATTTAAGTTTCTAAACGTGATTTCTCCCGAGAGATAATTCCGTTCGATCGAATTACCCAAATGGATCAGAAGCGAATCTCATGACGTCTACGATCTCTCAATTCGATCGAACATTTCGTCGCGAAGTTAATTGAAGATTCTATCGTGAGACACGGAATCAATGATCGTCGACGTCCTCCTCTCCCGCTCCACACCTCGGTGCGATCGAACCTTGGTCGTAAAAGTAGAAACGCTACCGCCGCTCGATAAGCACGTGAGCCGTCTCGGTCGAACAAATCGACAAACTCTCAATTATTATTATTAACGACACTCGGAGTCACGCGAGAAGGAATGTTCGTATCGCACGCACCGCGATTTTTTTCTCGGTACATTCTCCGGCGCGCGAGCAATTTCACGAGCCTGGGCTCTGCGTCGCGTCTCAATCGATTCTCGTTATAAATTCGATGAGAAACTGGAAAAAATTCAGTACGTCACGCTCGCGGACTCTATCTCTCTTTCTTCTCTCTCCCCCTCTACCCGTACCATCGCGAAATGTGAAAATAGTAATTCTATATTTTACCGCTCGCGCGAGGCGAAGGCGGAAAAGAATCACGGATAAGAGATAATTGCCTCGAGACGAGTCCGAACGCAACCATAACCTCAGCGACAACTGTTATTATTGCGGGTGGCTATCGCCGGCTGCGGAGCGATCGATGGTCGCGTTGCGTAGAGTATATGAAATCGACGGAAGAAATGTCTCGGTATTATTGCCGAACGAATTTTCGATCACTCATAATGGCGTGTGACACGCGGGGGAGAGTAACAGCAATCGGCGAGTCGGAAGCCATGCTGAGGGTGCCGAATAGAACGGGAAGAGGGGACGGTGGGAGAGGCAGAGAGAAAGAGAGAAGCGGAAAAGGAGAACGTTCCGCTGTCGGGAGTAGAAATGTGGTGGTTGCGCGGCTTCGCGGCAGTTTTCACACCGAGCAACCTCTCGGGGAAAAACAGTTGGACCCCCCTCTCCTCCCAAGCCTATCGGACTTATTTCCGTCGTAGCATAATTGATTCCGAGATCCGCAGTGGAACGGGAAGGACGCGCGCCGGACGTATACCTAGAGACCAAACGTTCGGTCCGTGTGGAGGGTGAAGCGAGAATCCCGAGATTGTGACTCCCCCCTCCCCCCCCCCTCTCTCTCTCTCTCGAGGATTCGACTCAAGCACCAACGCGATGAGAGACCGATCGAACAGACTTTAACGAGCACGACGCGAGCGTATCGACCACCGGGCGTGTATGCAGGTGTCACGTGACATTAGCGTGTTCCCTTCGCGGGATGTACAGTCAATGTCAAGGTCGAAGGGGTGACCGAGAGCCCCGTTGAACTCCCACCGCGCTACTACCACCGAAGCCGCCATCCCTCTTCCGCTTCCTCCGACGCGATAGCTCTTTCTCTCTCTCTCTTTCCCCCTCCCTCTCACCCTACTCTTCCGCACTTCCCCTAGCGCGAAGGTGCCGTGATATAGATACGTGATCCGGAGTCGGCGCTTGGCAACGCCGCGGGCACCTAGCAACCCGAAACCGATAATTTCCATGCTAGCTTGGCCCCGCGCGCTACGCATCACGGATGGAAGCCGCCACCGACGGCGAATCGTGTCGCGCGAAAAGTTACGTGGAAACCCGGCAACAAAATCGACGGAATGCGATTTGAACTGGAGCGCGTAAGAACGAGACGTAAACAAAAATTCACGAAGGATCCCCGTAGGATGACCCTCGTCAAAAACGCCCGTCATCCCCCGTCACTCGATACGGAAAAAAAAGAAGTCACGAGGTTATACCTAGGTATACACCGGCCGAATATTTCGAGAAGGTATACCTATCCCGCGGAGAAACTATACCGCGATACGCGTCGCACCTACTTTCGACAGACCCAGAGAATTCGCGCAATTCGTACACCCGCGGCACTCGGACGTGGAAGTCACGAAGCATGGAACCAGCGAGCGAGGTCTTTAACCCGCGCGCGCGCGCGACGCATAGTGACAACGAGAGGAGCACCGGCACTCTCTCCCGCAGCAGCGGCATCGCCCCTTTAAATGTGACCATCTCTTTACGCGCGTGCGACCGAACGCGAATCGAATGATCCCTTCGCGGAAAGGTTCACCTCGGGATCGACTCGGCAAATGATGCAACTACGAAGGAGCCAGCGAATTCGCACGGTCGAATTTCAGGGAAGATTTTCCCGTTCGCAATTATTCATTCCCATCCCACGAAATAAAATCGAACACGGGCAAGTTATCGACTCGGAGCCGCCAAGCTCTAATTTGGAAAAATAAACGGCGTACGTTCTCGAAAGGTGATGATACCTTTGTAAACCGCGTTAAAAGTCACGACCGGGAGTCGACCTCGCCGAGGAGAAAGCGAGACCCCGTCCGAGTCGTTTGACCGGATATACGTACGTAGGTATACACCCAGTATCTACATATACGCGTGCGGAGACCAGCCCGTCATTCGACAGTATGGGAAATCAATGAGCGGAGCGGAGCGAAGCGACGGACGGAAGGACGGACGCGCGCGTCTTTCGTCACTACGCCGCGCGAAACTCAACTCGAATCGCCACGGCCGAAACGTACCATCGCGTTCGAGCGCCATACCCCATCGAACCGTCTCTCCCGTCGAACGGCAGCACACAGGATGAGAACTTGGACAATTTCGTGGAAGTATAAACGATTAGCGTCATCGTTGATCAGTCCTGGTGGGTGGGAGAGATTGAGCAGGATCGGCACAACTGCCAGCGATGAAACTCTTAAATCGGATAGGTACTCTTGTGATCCTGACCAGAACTAGAGTGAAATCTGGTTAGAATCAGGCGTAAGTACCAGAGTTTTTCATCACCGGCAGTTGCCGATCCTGCTCAATCTCTCCTGCCCGCCACAATCGATCAACGATGACGCTCGTCGTCTACGTTGTACACGATATTCTTCGCCTGTGTCGCAGATCCAAGTTCTCGCCATGTACTACACGTCGTGATCGACGACTCGTAGGCTCGCGATGTCAATGGTCTGCGCCGAAACTGCGCTCGTATCGGCTGCTCACATACATCATCCTCGAACCGATCGTACACGAATAGAACTCGGGCGGCGCGTATATCTCGCGGACGCTCTCGATCTCCGCATTGACGCCCCTATTTGTACGAAGGAAAACTGATCCCGAGAACAACGTACCTAAGAAGCGCAACGCACGCGTTGTTCGAGTAGTTACGCGCACGAATTCCCGCCCTCCGTGTATCGACGAGCGACGAGCGACGAGCGACGACCGACGTGGTGAGCAGATCCCGCGCGTACACCTCGCCAATTCCGATCAATCGCGATTACCTTGGAAGCAGGACGACACCAGCGAGGAACCGGAGCGCTTCTTCCTGCGTCTCTTGCGCCTGGCCTCCTCCTGGCGCGCCTGGACGGCGCTCATCGACTCTCCCGTGGAGGACACGTCCCTGCAGCCTCCATCTCCTGCAACAGCGAATCGCGAAGGGAAGACCCGTTAACGAGCGCTGCTCATTCCTCGCGCGTCTCCCCGGAGCTCGATCGACTCGCAGTCATCGATCAATCGATTCATAGCACACGAGTTTGCGCGTCGCGTTCGACTTCCAACGCTCTTGTTTCTTTCCGTCGTTTGGAAGGAGAGGGATTTCTCGGTACCTCTACACCGCGCATCGTACGGGCGACGGGCACGGCGTTATCGATCGCGGATGACTAATCATCGGTACGGTCGATCGTCCGTTGGATAACAGAGGCTCGCGGTGCGTCGTGACAGGACGCGGCTATAGGTGGGAGATCTTCAGAACGGGTGACACATCTAGGTGATGACGCGAGTGCGAGTGCGAGTGAGAGCGAGAGCGCATCCTTCGACGCGGAAGCTCTCGCGCGTTCGCTCGGGTCAGTCGAGCGTGTCCTTGCTCGCGCGAACTTATCGCCCGCGTGACGCCGAAAATGACCGAAATGCGAAAGGTCGCGACAAGAGTCGACGAGTCAGCGCTGGGTACCAAGTGGAAGGACGAGGAGCGATCGGCGGCGGGTGCTGCGCACGCGGCGGGTCGCCAGTGAAAATCAAACGAAAAAATTCAAGGGAGTCGCCACGCACGCCGCGAACCGCACGTAGGCATACGCGATATATGTACGTATGAATCGACGTCGACACGAGCAGCGGCGGCTGGGCGACCGGGAAGCGAATGTACGCCGGTACAAGGCGAGATCGCCCCGCGCGAGGAAATACACGACAAAGGACCGTACGCCGTGGTTCCGCTAAACAGCGGTTCGATGCGCGCGCACGTGCGAAGGACGCGTTCGTCGCGCGGAGACGACGATACCTACGTGACGCGCGTTATTCCGCGGATTTGAACATATCGAACAAAGAACGAGGCGATATTTTCCGCGGACTCGCATCTCGAGCGGTGACGATGAAGAGTCGACGCGTGGGTCCTGCTACCGAGAATTTCCCGAACCCCTCCCCCTCCCCCCGTGTCCCCGGTCGGAATGGGGATGTAATTTCAAGGGCGATCAAGGGGAAACGGATCGCGAGTATCGGATACCGGCGCGGACACCGTCGCCTCGCCCGCGCGGTACCAAGAGCGAAGAGGAAAGGCAGAAGGAGAAAGGGAAGAAGAGGAACGGCGTGCAGTGGTAACGCGAGCTATGACGCGTCCTGTATCCGCGTGGAAGAGTACAGAACTGAAGCCTCTCTCTCGCTCTCTCTCGAACCTTCCACGCGCTTCGATTCTCGCATCGGCGCGCGTATTCGGTAACGCGTCGAACCGGCGCACAGCCCGACGCAGAAGAAAAAAGAGAACCAACCAATTCGAAGGGTTTCCCGACTCGACCGCGAAACTTGCTTCGGAGAGTAATTGAAGTTTGGAACGTTTCGACTTGCGAAAGCGAGTCGATGCGGAGAAATTCGAATCCGCCAGCGAACGAGAGAAGTTTGATTTTTGACGCGAAAGTTCAATAGCGACCGGCAACGGCGTAGCGAGGCGGTGATACACGGCGACGAACAACACGGCAGCGATACGTCGAGACGAGCGAGCGGTACGGGGAAGGAAAAATGTTTAAAATCACCGAAGAACGCGTCGGGAGGCGCGATAACCCCCTTTTCACGAGCGACGGAATATCGAACGCATCGGAAAGGCGTCCCACGCTCGTAAACTATTGTACATAATAATTTCCTCGAATCAACGTTAGGTAGACGCGGTGACGCGCGATATAATAATAAGTAAGGCCGAACGTCCGTCGCGTTCCCTCGAGAGAGAGAGCCGGGCGAGTGGGCTCGCTCTCTTTCTCTCTTTTGACATCGCGTGGGTTAAAGAGAAATCGGCCAAAACGAGATCGATACAATCGTATCGTACGTTGAGAAACTCGATGCTTCGTCATTGTCTCGCGCGAGGTCCTCGCGTCGAGCCATCGAGGACGACTCGGGGAGATCCTCGCAGCGTCCGACGCGACTTCCGCGTTATTTCCGGATCGCGCGATATACGAGGATATGATACGCGTACAGGCGGGCGGCGCTCAGCTCTCGGATCGCGCGTATTTTTCGCACGAGACGTGCGGGTAATATACCTACGGCTCTCACAGAGAGTCGCGCGAGAACATCACCGCGGTCTCTGAGCTTGGCTCTGTTCGAGACGTGAGTGTATTTTCGTGCGCGCGCGCGTCCCCCGTCGCTACCGCTACCACCGCCGCGGCGCTACGACGCAACGACAGGGTTCAATGACTGGCACAGAAAAGGAACGTCGCCATCTTACCGGGAGATACGCACGTACGATATAATGTGTTTCGTTCGCGAGACGCGCGAGGGAAAGTTGCCCTCCTCTCCGTCCGTTCCTCGCGGCAAGCGTTGGGTCTTTTTCAAATTTCAATTACGAGCGAGTGAGAGAGAGAGAGAGAGAGAGACAAAGGAGTGGACGGCCCGAAGCCACAGCGAATTTCGAATCTCTCGTTCGTTTCTACGAATCGTCGCAGTCCCCTTTTCCGTCGAGATCGAACGACCTTGAGATCGAAAACCTCGAAGGCGAAAGAAACTGATAGATCTCGTCGAGACGATTATCGCCACAAGCTGAGAAAGGGATTCGCGCGGTATTCGATCGCGAGACGTAACGAAGGGAGGGATTCGTAATTCGGCGAGTCCACGCGTGCGTGCACACCCGACACGCCGCGCGTGGGTTTCCCTTTGTCCCTGCGAAGAGCGCGCGAGAAGCCCTTCTCCCCCTTTGTTCTTTGTTTGGCTCGGCCCTACCGTATCGCGCTTCCAAGTAGACACCCGACTAACCCACTTCCTCCCCACCGACCAGCCCCGCGAAACCGTTCCCAATGCCAAGAAGGACGTTGCAAAATCATCATCGTCACTTGGAACGAATCCTCGAACCCGCTCGCGATTCGATTGTCTACGTAACTACTCGCTCCAAGGATCGTCGCGCGATTCGCGGTAGGGGATCACTTTGAGACCATCTTCGCTTCCGGTTGAACGATGTACAAGGAGATTTTGAGGTGGACGCGTTGGCGTACGAATAATCGCAATCGCGGAGAAAGAGAGATATCAGGCTGTAGATGAGGCGGTCGCGCGATATCATCGACGCGCCGGAGGAACGTCGATCGAGACGATCACTGACAAAACTCGAGAAAGATAACCCGTTCCTCCGTCCGTCGCGCGCCTGACATTTCGGTTTCGGATAATTTTATCCGGCAAATATTTCCGCTTCCCAAAACGACGAATACTCGCAGCATCCGCCGCGAAAGCGGATGAACGGAAAGAAGCGATCGATCGGTGACGCGCGCGACTACGAGAGCTCCCGTCGGACAACGGCTCGATACGCGAGTTTCGCGGCCTGGCCGGTCGAAATGGCTCGCTGCCGGGGTACCGGCGACTCCCTCCCGGTACGCGACCTAACCTCACACCCAAAACGAGGCGCGATAAAACGCGAACGCGCATTTCACGATTTCGAGCGCGAGCAGTTTCTCTCGTCCCTTCGCTCACCTCGTCCGGAATCCTGCCGTCCGCCGTCTTCCCTCTCCTCCAAAATTTTCTCCACCATCCTCCCGACGCTCAACAGACGGATAAGTTGCGCAACGGCGACGACGACGTTCGCTTTCGCGATCCGACGGTGAAGGATAAGCCGATGAGAGTCGTTATCCTCTTTGATGCAATTTATATATCTCTCCTTCGCGCCTTTGTCTCTCTTCGTCGCACCGGTATCGATAATTGTAAAAAAGAGTCAGTCGTATATACAAAAAACGCCTATCCACTAAGGACACTGATATATTTTTCCGCCCGATCTCTCTTCTTTTTCTTCCCCTTTCGCTGCGTCTATGTGATTTCTCTCTCGAGGGGTTGTGGGCTGCTGCTGCTGCTGCTCTTACCCTGTTTTCCTCGTACTACTTTTCTCTTTCGCAGGGATGGGAAGCGCGCTAACGTTTTCCTTTTTCCGTTCCACTCAGCGAATCGCGGTCCTTCGCGACGGGTTGGAACGATATATCAGCGTAGGTATCACAGATATAAATAAATATATAAAGCCTATCTGATCTTTTTCTCTCCACGCGCAGTTCTTCCTCTCGTTCTTATTCTCGTGGATTATAATCTTGCTCCTCTCTCTCTCTCTCGATGTAGTCGTCGTTTTAAATCTTCTTTTTCGAATAAATACTATCACAGACTTTGACACACTGCACACTCTTCTCCGCTACTCCTCGGCGCCTCTTTCCAACCAACAGCTCCAAGCCGCACGCTCTTTCTCTCTCTCTTCTCTGCGTCTCTCCTTTATCCACGCCCCGCTCTTGCTCCACTCTCTCTCTCCTCTCCGCAAACGCGTTCCCGTTGAAAAGCTAGTTCGTCAGCTTTTCGGCGAAGGTCTCGACAGGAAATTTCGGGCGTTTTCGCGAGCGAAAATCCCGTGTGGTGTTTCGTTGTCTCCGTCGCTATCGCACAGCCTCTCGCACGTAGCGGTAATCGGGCTCGGAAGCGCATTAAAAATCCTTCGGCTAGCACATCGGTCTTCTCTCGTTCACCGTCCCTCACTGCTCGGCAGTTGGTTTCCGACTGGCTTGCGCAAAATGGCCGCTCGCCTACCAACCCCCCCTCGTTTCCCCTTCCCTCGGCTCCGACGCGGCTCTACTTCCTCCCTCTCCCCGCCACATCGAGCCGCGCCACGCATTGGAAGACTTTTGCCGACGCCCTCTGCAACCGCGCCGCGTCACGTAGGCAGCGCGGTTCTCAATCGGGGGCTCTGTTCGGCATCGCCACGTCGCGTACTACGCGTGAATCGTAGGATGGCGAATGGATAGGAGAGAGCTCCTAATTTTCGTGCCCTATGCAATCGCGCGACGCGTAAGAAAGAGAGAGAGAGAGAGAGAACGAAATCCATACCACGTCGCGTTCACGCTCGCAGATTATACGTGGACTTGTCGACTTTCGTCGCTTCGCCAATCGGCGGGTCACGCGTGTATCCGCAACGACGTACGATTGGATTGAAAACGAGGAAACGCGTTGCGCGAACACACGATTCAGCGCATTTCGATGCAAGCACAGAGTTCGCTGTGAGAAATCTTTTTGAAATTGCACACACGTTCCTTCGAAATCGTTCGCGAATCAGTTGTCGGCTCGAGAAGGGAAGACTCATTTTTCGCCGAATCACGCGTCGAAATGTTGATCGTGAAAGGCGAACGAAATTCGAGAACCGCTATCCACAGTATATGTACCTCGAATCGTCCAAACGAGTGGAAAAGGCCACACGTGTCGGCCGATGTCGCGTAGGTATCGCCTCGCATACATACGTACAACGACGCAATCGGCAAAACACTTTGCATCATCCCCGAGATGTCGCCGTAATCTTGAATTACCGACCCCGTTGATATCCGCGCGTGTCGCGTACCGAGCTACCTGGAGATGTGAAGAAACAACGCAGCGAAGCGCCGCGACTCCGAGTTGAGAGCCACGACGCCTCGAGCTCGCACATTCGGGAACCCGTTGACTCTGCTCCCGGTCGCTCTGGCTTCAGAGACAACGACGCGACGTTCCCGATTCCATCGTGGCGAGATTACTCGCCGACTCTCTTGGCGACGAATTGATTCGCGCGGGCTCGCTCAATGGCTTCTCGATCGTTCGATCCCGTGCAGTTCGCGTACGGCTTTTTTGGCGTAGCGATGCTGATCGTGCCAGATGTACGCGGAAATGACGGTCGAGTCGCGTGGTATACCAGGTTTTCGGGGGGATAGATGCGCGCGCACACAGCGCGACGACGCTGCCGGCCACGTATAAACATCGCGCCAGGCTGTACACAAGCTGCGACCGGCCAGGTAGCGCGCACTCGCGTGCGTACGTGTGTGCGAGAGAACTCATCGCGACGCACGAACGTGCGGCCTCGCGTGATGCTCGCGCGTGCGCGCTTCTCGTATACATCGTGTGGCTTGGTGTAGAGAAGCGTTTCTCCGTTCTCTTCCTATACCCGGTATCGGCCGCACCACACCGGGGCGAAATGTATGCTCTCTCTCTTCTCTTTCTCTCTCTCTCTCTCTCTCTCTCTCTCTCTCTCTCTCTCTCTCTCTCTCTCTCTCTCTCTCTCTCTCTCTCTCTCTGTCGATGTAACTCCTCCAACATGAGGCTCGAACGGCCATTTAGAGCCGAATGCGTAGGTTTGCTCGATTCACGCACCAGTCGTTCTCGATCGGGTTCGTCAACGATAACGAGATTTTTATCAACGAGATTTTCGAGATTTACAGCTCTGATTCTGTTTTCTCATCCGATCGGCCGGTAAGGCTCTTTCACTTTTCGGTACAACACAGTTTTTGACCGTTTCGCAAATATATCTGACGGTTTTCGTCATAAATCTGCAGTATACAAATCATCATGGAAATATGAAGACAGAGCCCATTCTTTCCCACGCCTGCATATGTGCCAATGCTCGAGAGCTCATCTTCGATCAAATTTTTCTCGCGAAAGCTCGTCGGATATCCGCCCCAACGCTTTTTTTTTCCTAATCAATACCAGTTTGGTCGAGATTGTGTCAAAAGATGAAATTTATCCGCAGTCTCTTTTGTCCGATGACTGAACTACCTTAACGCGGATCACCGTCGTGTAGGCCGGCGCGGGCGCGATCGAACCTATCGTCAAAACTGCGTCGTCGCTCAGCCCTTTCCCCTCTTATTCACTCGTGTGAAAAGGCATCGATAATATTTCTCGCCGCGCGCGGGAATTCGTCGCTGTCGGAACACGCCAAATATGTATGTGCGAGTAGTCTATATCAGCCGCGTCGAGCGTGTAACTGTCTTCGATGGTTCGCGCAGTCTCGCGATTCAAGGCCGAGAGAAACTGTCCACCGTCGCGAGAAATATCGCGGAGAAGCCCAAGCGCTGCAAGTTTTGCCGGCGGAAAAGTCATCATATCGGTCGCTTTCGTTCGCGTCACCCGGTATCGAGAACCGTGCCGACGTTGCTTCGGAGGCACAACCCGACCGGTTCGACCGATGAGGCATTTCAGATGCGTCTACAGTCTCGCGCGATCACGGTACGGTTGTTATTACTACGGGGGGTTTACGGTATATCTTATTACGACGCGCGTAACCACGCGCTATCGCTACTCCGAGCTCTCTCTACTCGTTCGAGTTGTAGCGGAGAGGACGGTAGGGTTTCGTCTTTGGATTTGTTTTTCTCGGCCGATGAAACGGATATATGTAGGTACGCGCAAATTTTAATTATGTAGGAAAATTAAATTACATTTTAAAATCATGACTCAATTTAAAAAGAATAAAATAAAATTTTAATTATGCAGGAAAATTAAGTTAAATTTAATTTAAAAATCTCTCGCGGATGGGGCGTACACAATGTACCTATATCTACTGTACGCGTACGACGCGCGTGTACAAGCGTATACGTTGGAGCTTCGCGCGAGGGGGTAGTCTCCGTCTACTCTTTTTATCCCTAGTTGTGATGCGCGCGACTGCAGGCGTACGCGTGCCGTGCCGTGCCGTATCGTCCGCGAACCGGAAAGCCTTGTACGCACTGCGCGTTCCAGTGTACGCGAGCCTCCGCACACAAGTACCTACACTTCCCTTTGACGTGCGTGCAGTCAAATACCGACTGGCCGCGGGTCGTCGCGACGAAGGGAAGTGTACTCGTGTGCGTGCGAAGGCTCGCGTACACTGGAACGCGCAGTGCGCACAAGGCTTTACGCGAGAAGCTGGACGACGAAAATTTTTCGTTACCGAAAACTCGAACGACTTTTGTCTCGGAGCGTCTCGATCGTACGCGGGTACGCGTATAATTTTCGAGGTTGCGACGACGCGGTGACTGGCTGGTTGATGGCATCCTTGACGATCGCGCGCTATAGACGCGCGTCGCTGCCTTCAAAAAGGCCTACATTTTTTTCAGTACCGAAGGAGGTCCGCCCACGCCCTTGGCGACTGGTGGAAAAAAGGAACACGCAGCAGCGCGGTGCATCGATATTTCGACGGATCGAAACCCTACCGATCGCGATCCCCCTCGCGCATTTCCAAGGATTCCATCGGCAATCCGTGAGACGCGACAATATTGTAGGTACACGGTGTTCGCAGTGTCGCGTGAGAAAGTAGTCTCGAGGCACCCCCGCGGCTATTTTCATCGTTCCACGGTGAGGATACCGCGTCGCACCGTCGAGACGAAATTTCGAGCAAGTTTATTCGCGCGCGGTGTACCTACGACGCGCGGAGAGCACTCGCCCGTTCGCACGAAAGCTGGACTCGTTCAACTCGAGACTGTTGGCCTCAAATTCGAAACCAGCGAGCCCAAAAACCTTCGTGTATACCTACGTCATTTTGTGCAAATTCGAAACTTTCTTCTATTTTTCGCGAGAAAATCGAGCCTCCCCCGGACCCCAGTGTGTGCGGTGGTATATCGCGCGTGAAAGCCTTTCCACGGCCAAAAATAACGAATCGCCTCTCCGTACGGCACGTTCGTTCGACACGAGACGACGCGACGAGCCGATCTCGCGCTCCCTGCAGCGTTGGAACCGGTTCGCGCGCCCCGTGACCACGGACGAGATTCTACTCGAGCGTAGTACGCGCGCGTGTATCACACCGCGGCTTTTTAATTCTCCACCCCCGGTGTCTCTTTCCGCCGCCCGTGCCGAGTAGTTCTGGAAAGCGCGATAGACGTGAAGAGAGACGAAACACTCGTCCCCTTCGACTCTTTCGCGCAGCGTTCCCGAGAACTCGAGGTGCGGGGGGAGAGGCGAGGAAGAAGAGACGCGCGCCCGGGAGGAACGGCGCTCATATCGAAGCGGTTATCGCGCGGTCGTTCGATAGGTACACGAATGCGTCAGCCGCGCGTGTGGAACGAGGGGTGAGAATGAGATTGTCGCGAGTTTTCCACCGCGAGACGCGCGCGCCTGCTACGTATGTGTAACGACGAGCCGCGGCTACGTCGAAGCGCGCAAGGATGTGGCACGGGTGGCGCGCGGCACTGACCGTCGGCGACTATCGTCGTTTATAGCCGCGCCGAATGTCAATCGCGAGCGTCCCGCATCAGCCGTTCCAAATGCGAACCCTCTCTTGATTGCGGACGCGATATCGTCCGTCAGCGCGCCCTGTTACAACCGCGGCGATAAATCCGATACCGGCGTCGCGATCAACACCTCGGCGGTGCGCGATGACTCTCCCCCGCTTCCGGAAGCACGTGCTCGTCGAACGCGTCACCGCGCAGCGCACCTATGTAATTCGAAAGCAAAACTGAATAACGAACGAGGAGACTCGCTGCGTGAAACGTCGCTCGCAATACGGTATCAGACTAGAAAAAATGTTGATATTTTTTCAATCAATTTGCAATCTGTATTTGTACATATTCGATTTCACGTGAAAAGGAAAATGTCCGACAAAATAATCAATCACGTGTTCTTTCGACGGACGCGTGGTCCATCCTTCCTATCGCATACTTTCTACAAAGAAGAATTTCGATGTTTCATATCCAACAATTTTTCTATAAAAACTGTTTTATATTATATGTTTTCTTTAGAACTTACTCAGTTTCGCAGAATTCCTTAAAAATAGAACATTCTTACATGCTTTCTATTAAATTATAAGAAATTTGGAAAACCACACGGGTGTTCAGGGAATTATAATATTATTTTGGAAGAATGTTTTAAAAAATGATTGTTTTACTTTTTTCTGATAAATTCTGATAAACTACACTTGGAAAAATACTTGCTAGTTTGGTACATTTATCATTATTATTATTATCGCTGTCATCATTATTGATGGCATTACTGCAACTATTCTTATAACACCTTGCAACTTGCAGCGTAACCTAGCCAAGAAGCACCTAGCCCTACCTAGCCCTAAAAATGTGACACGACCTAGCCACATCCTAAAACACCTAGCCTCACAGAGCCAACCTAGCAGGAACACCTAGTCTCACCTAGCCATATCACGTTGAAACCTAGCTTGACCTAGCAGAGGCCTTGAACCCTTTATAATATATAATATAAGATCGAGCTAGGTTTCAACATGAGCTAGGTGAGACTAGGTGTTCCTGCTAGGTTGGCTATGTGAGGCTAGGTGTTTTGGACTAGGTGGCTAGGTCGTGTCACGTTTTTAGGGCTAGGTAGGGCTAGGTGCTTCTTTAATGGCTTTTATGCCATATATATAATAGGTTAAGTAAGCTAACCTCTGCTAGGTTAAGCTCTAGGTTTCAGCATGATATGGCTAGGTAAGTCTAGGTATTCCGGCTAGGTTGGTTTTTTCCATGGAAAATCATCGATATCTCTCGGCGATCCTTTATTTAAATGTTATTTTTAAACGTGCCAACCAATGATTAATCAATCCTCATGCTGTCATTAATGAGGGTAAATACTGCTTCGCGCGCACGTACACCGATACAGTGAGCGTGGAGTAGTAAGTGGGGAAGCTAGCAGTCGGTGAAAGGGGACCACCGAGTCGTGGCGGAGAGAGCCGATGCGTCCCGAGTAAAAGTGTATACCCATTCCAGTGACGTTTCACGACAACAGCCGTTCTCACCGCCGAAGCGCGACATAAGATGTTTCACATCAATACAGAAAAAAATCAGTCGACAACCCTATTTCACGTGTCTCCGTCGCGCGGAGATTGATCGTGGACGAGTATTATTTTTTATTTTCAAACTTTCCACCACTCGACGCGACAGAGACGTCTGTCGCGCCGAACGGGCGAGTCGATGAGAGGGGATAATGACGAGACGCGCACGCCGTCATAATATGTAGATACACTGTCGAAGGGGTGGTGTATACGATCGGATCTCTTGCGACGGAATAGTTGCTCGAATATCCCGATGAACGAACATGGAATCGGATACACGGTGTTCGAATACTTTGTACCGTCGAAAACACATCAGGTTCGACAAATTCTCATTTGATATCGGTATCACGATGAACGATATCCAAGGAGACACGTTCGTCGACCGTCGCGACGAGATACCGTACAACTTGCTCTGCCGCCGCGCTAAACGGCGACGATACGGGTCGAGAAACAGGTTTCCCCGGCGAAACAACCGCGCGAGACCTCGCACGGGCGGCGTCCTGCCACGCGTACGCACGGTAGACGCGGTTCTGTCGCGGAAAAAAATACGCGCGAGAGTACCTTTCGTACACACGCGCCACTGCGGAGAAAAATAACTCGACTCTCGCGTGTTCCACGCCAATGGTGGACGGTTCTGGATGCAGGCCGTCTCTCACCTCCCGCGCGTTCGTTACCCCCCTCTCCTCGGCGACGCTGCGACTCGAAGTCGGATCGGGTGCAGCACTCGTATTGATGTTCGCGGGTGCGCGATTCGTCGTCCCTTTGCATTTTTTCAGTTTTTCGCAAAAATGAACATTTTCGGAATTGGAGTCTCGACAACCCCATCCGATGTATTTTTTTACGCTGATTCCGAAAATTGCTATTATATTGATGTAATCTTAAAGGAAGACCGAGATATCGTTGAAATAAAAATAGTTTTTTTTTTGGACATAAAAAATCAGTAGGTAATATCTTACATTTCCTTTCAGATATCCACCTAATAACTGTGATTTTCGTAATCAGCATATAAAAATACACAAGACAGAGTAGTCGGGCAATCGAGATTCCAGAGATTTCGATTTTTCGCAAAATTCTCCGCGATTCACGTTCGGAGCGATCCAAAGTGGCTGCGACCGATCGGGTTATCGCGTCGAAATGATTTGCATATTCGCCCGCGTCGTTGCGTCTCTTTCTACGCGAGCAACATCTCAAGGGCTCTCTTATGCAATTGACCGAAAGAAGACGATAAAAAAAAGGTCGAATCGAACGAGACCAACGTGATCGAAACGAACGTCACGTCGATCGTCGCCGGCCAGATCTCATTCACGATCGCACGACTCGCTGAATTCCTCTCGAAAAAGACGCGTATCTACCTACTACATTGTGTAGGTACTCGCCTGCACCGGGTGACGTCGACGCGGAACCGCCGCTTCCGGAGTCGTTCTCGGCCACTTCCGTCCCAACTTCATCCGCCGCATCCGACGACGGCAAGGCATCTCCCTCCTGTGAAGCAGAACGAGTCGCGTGTCATCGCACGTACAGTAGTAGTCTAAGATCCGAACTAGAGACGTTCTTCACCGATCTGCTTACCGGATGAAAAGTATTTTTTATCAAACATAATACGTCAATGAACATATCGCGTATGGGTAGGCTAATAAAATATGCTCAAGACTACCCTTAAAACTATATAAACAGGTGAGCTGATATGAGCAATTTGCACCGATCTGCTTACCAATTAAACTATATATGAAAATAAAGATAATTTTATTGCAAACACGATGGTATAACCCTACCTGCAAAAAATCGGTCATGAATCAGGGTTGTAAGGCTTTGAAATTTATCGGAGCTAGCCAAGATGCGCGTACTACAGGGAAATTTGCTACAGGACGCAACGTAGGAAATGGGCGCGACGCGACGGTTAGATGAGAGAGAGTGCGTACATGCTGCTTCCTCGTACGATTGACAAAGATAACACTACTAAAATGCCGAGAAAAAGCGACTACGAGCGACTCGCTGTTTACATCCCTCAGTTTGCGGAAAAATACGTGCTCCATTATGACATAAATGTAATGTAGTATCTTTTTCAATCGTTATTTTTTTCAATCAATTACTGTTGGATCCCTGGTAAAATTATTTTCGTTCAAGATTCAACTAACTTTGCATTTTTATTTTTGCCTGTCTGGAGAAGGGACAATTTATTACTTTATGGCTCTTTCTCGAAAGTACAGAAAAAGGGGAAAAACGTTCTTACCGGGTTTTCGAGTGAAAGTTTTTTCCGAACATGTGATAGACAGACAGTCGAGGCGATGGCTCATGGGGTGGGTTTGTAACGCATTAAAAATATCTGAAGGTAAAGACGAAATTCTAGACTTTTCCTCTAAGCGAGATTTCATAAGTTGAAATGATAAATTGTTAAGAAAAATTCTTCTTGGAGTCTTTGCGTTGTTTAGGTTACTGTTATATGAAATCTGGGCACTCTCTTATTCCAGCAACATACAAGTTTTTGGAAGGCTATAATATTGTATTTGTTGTAATATTGTTATAATCTTTGTAAAGATTGTTATTGTATTCATTGTTTTATAATAGAGTTTTTTACACCGTCAATTTGTTAATGATTTTTTATCGCTCTCTAAAAAATGTAATTTTTCTGTTTGTTTGCTGTGGTATTTTTATAGAATAGATAAAATTTATCGAATAATTATCACTAACATATTATTATTCTGTGTGATAGAAATATTAATATTTCCCCATCCATATATTTAGTTGAAAATATTTGAAAAATCTTTCACATTTTAATATTTTATATTTAATTTAAAGTAATTAAAAGTTTACTGCCAGTACCTACTCCATTGTAGTCGCTTTTTCTCGGCATTTTAGTAGTGTTATCTTTGTCAATCGTACGAGGAAGCAGCATGTACGCACTCTCTCTCATCTAACCGTCGCGTCGCGCCCACTTCCTACGTTGCGTCCTATAGCAAATTTCCCTGTAGTACGCGCATCTTGGCTAGCTCCGATAAATTTCAAAGCCTTACAACCGTGACTCATGACCGATTTTTTGCAGGTAGGGTTATACCATCGTGTTTGCAATAAAATTATCTTTATTTTCATATATAGTTTAATTGGTAAGCAGATCGGTGCAAATTGCTCATATCAGCTCACCTGTTTATATAGTTTTAAGGGTAGTCTTGAGCATATTTTATTAGCCTACCCATACGCGATATGTTCATTGACGTATTATGTTTGATAAAAAATACTTTTCATCCGGTAAGCAGATCGGTGAAGAACGTCTCTAGTTCGGATCTTAGACTATAGGTAGGATGTATGCGTGTGATGGGTGGCGCCGGGAGCGAGAAAGGCGCCCCGACCTTGGCGAAGAGGGAGACTCACGGCGCGGCGGAAGACCGATCGCACGGGCATCGCCGATTTAGATCTTGAGGAAAAAAAAACTACAACTCCCCCCCCCCCTCCCCGCTTCTATTCTCCGCGGGTGTACTCGCTCTCTTCGCGCGCTCAACGACGGAACTCGAATATGTGCACGCGTATCTCAGGAGGAACGCATCCCACCCCGGGAACGCGCGCGCACACAATCGTGGTCTAAAAATTGCACACCCGTTTTGCGAGCATACGTATCGTCGCTCGTCGTATACGTATTCGCGATTCGCGATCAGCGTTGTTCTCGCTGGCCTCGAACTTTTTTCTTTTTTTTTACACGCACAGGTATCTTACCTACATCGCGCAACAGACCCTCGACACACAGGCGGTAATTCAAATACGAGAGCGACCTTGCCAATCGGGTACGCTTCGTCGCACGGTCCACCCACGTGCCGCTAACGTTCGCTCGCAGTCGTCGCCGTTTTCCAAGCATCGGCGTAGTTCGCCGCACCGATATCGGGAATCGAGACAC
The DNA here is from genome assembly GCA_963678675.1 of Xiphydria camelus. Classification (NCBI taxonomy): domain Eukaryota; kingdom Metazoa; phylum Arthropoda; class Insecta; order Hymenoptera; family Xiphydriidae; genus Xiphydria; species Xiphydria camelus. Next base: position 40,838,582 of record OY783191.1, read on the forward strand.
GTGGATCGCGAAATTCGAAGGTCGGCCCGCGCTGACGTACGCGGGACACGGACGGTTCGCCTACGCCGATTCGCGTCCAGTCGGAAAATGCATTGATCTACGATCCGTGGTCGCTGCTCCTCGACGAACGGCGTTTCCGCGCGCTTCGAAATTTTAATAGGTACTTATATTATAGTTTGAGCCCCTATGCACGTGGCGAAAGCGGACAAATCGGCCACCTGTAGGTCTAAGCTCTGATGTCAGAGCCTTCAAATTTAACACTGGTTTAGACCTACAAGTGGCCGATTTTTCGGCTTTCACCAAGTTGAGAATAAAAATAGAGTACACAAATTTCGACTCGGAGATCCAGTCGATCGGAGCGCGTGCCAAAGGGAGACGACGAAGAGCGGGGGAATCGCGACGTCGACGTCTCAAACGCGTCGTCTTCCGCCGGAACGACTCTCCCGCGGTCAATGAAAGACAATTCCGACGTCTCGCGATTGGCGATCGCCCGCGCGTTCAGGCGCGAAAACCATGTCTGGCGGCCCACTCGGAGAATAACGCGCGCGCGCATAGGCGAGCCGAATTTCTTCAAATTCAGCAAATTTCTCGAAATCGCGCGAGCCGCGCTCTTCGAACTCTAGACACACGCGGTACGATTCGACGACAACGACGACGAGTGAGGCCGCGAGACCGGCGCGGCGCCAGAGGAAAGGAAGGAGGGCCCGCCCGGAGGAGATTCTTCTCTCGAGCGAATAGAACGCCACTCGCGCGCGAGAGGGCCGGAGGGAAGTGAAAGTGTGCGCGTCGAGAGCGCGCAGGGCGAGAAGGTTGAAACGAGATGAACATGTGTATGCGCGAGAAATCGAGCGTCGTCGAGAGATTTCGTCCTGGAAACTCCTTCGAGTTATCTTCAGGTCGTTTCACTGTTCTGAATACCGGAAAATACTTGTGGTTCTTTAGAAACGTGATCGAAAACTACGACCACAAGTATGAAAACTGTGAGAGCAGTCGTAGATCATTACATCGTTTTACTAAAAAATAAGACAGAGTAGGTTGCGTTTTATAAATTACAACAAATTGAACTGTTACACAATAAAAATACGCAACAATTACCTCGTAAGCTCGAAAATACGAAGGAGACGCAGCTGTTTTTAGTAGCGTCACTTCTAATCTAACGGATTGCGGTAAGGCGGCAGACGTGCCATCAAGCCGCGAACTACGTTGGTATCTGCTACCACGGCATTTATTTTTATCGAAGTAAGTATTTCTACAACTTTCGGAATATGGACAACAGATCTCGGAACAGTTGTTCAATCTAATTTTTTCTTCTTCGTACGTAATATTTTTACTATAATTGCACACAATACTTGTAAAGATTCAAATAGAAAAATGATCGAATACTGGGTCCGCGTGACTGTATCCAAATCCCATCCAAGCCGAGATGTCAACGCGCGATGATTGTCGTGGCCCGGGCGCGAAAGAGAAACGTCGCTCGCGTTTGTCATGTCTCCGTCCGCGCGCCCGAAGAGAGAGAGCGAGCGAGCGTTGTGCTCAACGAAGCCCGGGGTATCGGAATTACGCGTACCTACGGGGGTGTATTTATCGCGTTATCTCGAAAGCCACCCCGGCTCTCTCGTAACGCGCTCAGATACGCGTCTCGTTCGAGCTGCACCGACATTCGGGCGCGATCGATTTCGCGTCAGCCGAAAACCGGAAGAGCGTCGCGATGGTGTCGAACCCGTGGGACACCGACCCCGCGACAGTGCCGATTTGCGAGAAACGGCCGAACGCGCGCGATTTCGTAAGTCCCACCGCGCGCGTTGGTTGTCGAGCCAACGTATCGCCCACCGCCATATCGCAGGCGCTCGCTCGTGGGGACTGACGTGCCTGAAAACGAGCCAATGAACTTGAGTGACCCAGGAGTTCGATCCACGCGACAGCTCCGTAGTGGGCGGCGTTCGCGGTGCGTAGAGAGATTCGATCGGGAGTTGCACGCGCGAACTAGGTCGTGGAACTCTATAGAGTTTCGCGCGCGGGCGCGGTGACTAATCGTTTCGAAATCGATGAAACGTTGCGACGACTCTTTCGCTGGAAATCGCGTGAATCGTGTTCCGCGGACGCGCGTCCCGGAGAGACGTAGGAGGGAGGAGAGAGAGAGATTCAAGCGACGTGGAAAAATTACCGGGACGAAAAATTGACACTTCGTCTCCCTCTCGTCGCACACCTCTTTCCCTGTCACATAGCGCGCGAATCACTCGACCAGAGGTGCAGAGGAGGAGGAGAAGAAGAAGAAGAAGAAGCATTTATTGTGCTCTAGGGCAAGCCCTCTGAGAGCAAACAAAGAAAGATACAAAAAAAAATTGAAAAAAATAAGTGATTAAGGTAAATAAGTAGAGAACCGCATATATATATATATAAGTAGGAAAAGCAGAATAAAATAAATGGATAGAGCAAGTAAGCAGAGAGAGAGAGAGAGAGAGAGAGAGAGAGAGAGAGAGAGAGAGAGAGAGAGGGGGAGAGTACAGGACAGGCGCGCAGGGTACGTCGCACTTCAACGCCAGCGGAAAACCTTGACTTTATTATGCCGCCGCGTCGCCGCACCATCCGCTACCATCCATCTCCTTTCCCTTTCGTTCTTCCTCCGCCTGCACCACTACGCCGTGGCCCCTCGTCCTCCCTAAAGTAGTCCCTAGACGGTCAATATATTGATTCAATATGCATTGATCAATACGTATTGAAAGGCTATTTCAGCGCTTCGTCGAGCCTCCTCATCGCATCTGTCCCCCCGACTTTTCCTCGCTCGCCGAGCGAACGACCTGGCCCGCGCGGCAGCAAAGAGGGGGCGCGGGATAGGAGCGCTCCCGCGCGCGTTGGACCCTTGGATCGCGCGTCCTCTGATGCGGAGAGGGGTGGAGAGCACGAGAGAGGGAAGAGGAGAGGAAAGCTACGATGTACACATATGCGCGAGTTAAATGGTACATATACACACCCGTCGCGATGTGGCTGAATAATTTTCGCTACATGTACCTTCCACTCGTTGCGGACCTTGTGTGTGTGATCGACGTATACCCTCCTGCTTAAAGAATCCGATTAAAAATGATTCAAACTTATTCACTTGGTCACACAATCGGTCCAAGTCCGATTTCTGTCTTACTTGAATCTATTTCTTACTTGAGAAATATCGATAGGTCTGTATATTGGAAAACTTCAACTCCTACTACAAATAGGATTTAATCGGAAAATATAATAGTAATCGCGCTGTGAAACGCACATAGAGTATATCAGATTCACTATGACTAAATATTCGGATTCGACCTCAATAGGAATAACGAATCGGTATTATCGTAATCAAAAAGATTTCTATTACATACGCGTTAAATTAAGCGTCTTTTTCATTTTTTCACCATTCCGTCCGATTCGCACAAACTAGGACACAACCGATTATTTCCCATTCCCACATATTCCATTTCGATCTTGTAATATGTAAGATGAATGGGATCTGGACCAATTTATTCTACAATATAATAATTTGAAAAAAAAAAAAAAATGATTCGGAAAATAACGTTCGTCGGAAATTTCCAGGACAAAAATCGGATTTATTCCGATTTATTTGGCTCTAATCGGTTTCAATCGGATCCTTTAACCAGTTAAGTGCGTTCGATATTATGTATACACGTCGTGTTGAATAAAAAATTACCATTGACTGTAAAAACTCGAAATATCAATTGTGATGCAATAAGAATATGATATTTTGTGGTATGTTTCCGTTATATTATCAATACAACTGATATTTCTTTTATACGGAGGTGGAGGGGGGCTCGCGGCCCGAAACCAATTACATATTATGTACGTAAGTCACGACTTGGAAGGCGAGCGTTGATCAGCGGAGAAATCGCGTCAGCAATTAGCAGGGCCACACTCAGCGTGGGGTACCGTGTTTCGAAAAATATCACACCGAAATCACAATTGAAATTCTTAAAATTATTTTCTTTCTTCAATTTTTCTCGTTTATGTATATTATTATTTTTTGACAATTTTTGAGTTTTTAATAACAGAAATGAATTGTCAATTTTGTATCAAATAAAAAATGTAATCCTCGTTTTTCGTAAAATTTATAACAGGACCATTTGCCACACTGCTTGTGGATCTTAATTTCGCACTCTCTCTCTCTCTCTGTGGGGGATTTTAAAACTAAATTTCGCAGTTACCTAATAGGTTAAGCAGGGTATCGGCGTACGTATCGCGTCGATGACTCGGATACTGATGAAATTCGTTCGATTCTTGCCGAGACCGTACAGTACTCGGTGAATCGGTGGGATCGATGCGCCGGTAGTGCGCCACACCTCTTTCTTCCTTCCTCCGCGTTCAAGGATACTCGGACACGTCCGTCGCGTCAACCGGCGCATCTACCCCGGATGAGAACATTGTTCGCGAGCTCTTCGGCACACAGCGAGTCGTGCGATCGGCCGACGAGCCGTGATCGCTCGCACGCTATACATAACATACGTACGACGATAAGCGAGAGGTCCGAAAGTTTTTTGCGCCGCGTTCGCCGCGGCTTTGCGCGAAGATAAAAGATCGGAGTGACTCACGAAACAGACATTCGCTTCGCGCTCGAACACGGTCGCGAATCGTACTCGCGCGTGTGTCGGTGTAACGGGTTGGGCGCGCGCAGCGCCTTCCAAGAGTATCCGTGTAATGGAGCGGTACACGCGATGGATACGCGCGGCAAACGACACACATACATAGGGGAACGCGCGAGCGGCCGAGTTCCGTCCGAGTGGGGTGCCCTACGCGTGTGGACGAGCGGTGCTCGAGACGCGCGAAATGTGGACTCGTGACCGGTCGGCGGACAGGCTTCATACGGTATACGCGCGCCCGTACACACACGCACACGAGCGCGCGCGCGCGCGTCTAGTTTGGACGCGTACGCATACATATGTAGCAGCGAATCTCTCGGTCGAGCGCGGTCGCTCTCCTGCGTTGGAAGTGGCGCGGAGGTTACGTAATCGGGGGATAGGAGAGTGCGCGGTGAGAAGAGACGAGAGCTCGTTGAGGCGCAGACTTTTTTTTTACGGCTGCTTCCTATCGCGAAAGGATATTACATATTACCAAAAGAGCTGGAGAGACAGAGGAAAAAAAATGCACGCGCGTCCGCCGTTGCTAAATGAAAGAATAGAACGCGAGAAGGTCGGAGGTGTATCGCGCGTGGAATATTTCGCATCGCGATGCAACGCGGAGGACCGACCACACGTTTGCCGTTGATCGACGAATAAACGCGAATGCTGATGTAATATCGCACGCGTACTCGAGTCGGAGGTGTTTTCATCGTCCTTTCGCGTTTCGAGTATTACGCGTGGAATTTGAGAGAAAAAGCGCTCCCAGCGAACCACCGAACTTGAAACGCCACGACGCCCTTCCTTCCTCCCTCCCTCCCTCCCTCCCTCCCTCTTTCGATCGTAAGATCGAACTCCCACTCCCGAAGCGCGTGGCGAGAAACGAAATCCCGTCGATATCGGGGGACGCGAAAGCGTAGCTCGTGAAAGATACGCGTTGGGCTCAAAAAGAAAAAAAAAAAAAAGGTGAGATAAGATCTTCACGATACGCGTATCGTCTCACGCGCGAGGGTCTGCGACGCGCGAGATCAAGGGGAGAAGAGGAGAAGGCGGGGACGCGCAACGCGATCGCGCGGCAACGGTTTTCAACGAACCTGCTGCACGCGACTCGCGTGACGCGTGACGGCACCGCACGCCTACGACGACGGCTGTCGTGATTCGAGCGCCCGCGCTGACAACTCTAGGAAATTTGCGGTCCTGCAATGACGGAAAACGGCGGAACGATCGTCGCACCCGTGCGTTACATCGCGAGGGACGTAATGCGCGAGAAATCAGAGCATCCGCCGTGTCAGGAGATCGATTGGACGCCGTACGACGCGGATCAATGGGAGGCGGGGTGAGGCGAGGCGCGGTTTTGTCGTACGCGAAGCAAATTTATGGTCGACTTTCGCGGAAAAAAAGTCGAATCGAAAATAGAATCGACCACGAGGACGAGAGAGGCTGCGACACACGAGGCGGTGGAAATAGGCTATGCATACGCGACGAATAGCGAAGGAGAAGGAGAGGTCGCACACGGGTGTGCGGAAACGAGGAGATCAAGGGGGGAGGGGGGAGGAGAAAAAAAATGGGTCGAGAGAGAGAGAGGGAATTTTCGAGAGAAACACGTCTCGCTCGGACTCGTTGGCACCCCACACGCTCGTGTCGCCTCCATTTTTCGCAGAGTCGGGGAAATCCCCGCGCTCTCTACGCGTTCGACGTCCGCCCCCTACACCTCCGCGGTTTTTTTACGCCGGCATGCGCTACGCGTGCGTTCGAAGCCACCGCTGCCGGCGGCGGCACGCGTGACGCCGTCTGAAAGAGACGCGATCCGAAAATAATGTTCCACGGATTGTTCGTCGCCACCAGTGGCACGTCCCACGCGGGAGAGGTGTTCTCGGAAAAAAAAGAAGAGAAGAGGAAGGGACGCGAGCGACGCAACGCGATATAACCCCGCCGCGTATCGCGACCGACGGGACGATGCATCGAGCCGATGTGAGCGCGGATTTTTTCTCTTCGCCGTACCTACGCGTCGCAGCGGCCGTCCGTATTCGCACCTCGGCCGTATACACTGGCCGTGTTAAGTTAAAATGGCGTATCTGACATTTTTACAGTTTTGAGATATTAGGGTTTTTCCGAGTCCTTTCGTGTGCCGCACTGATAATGAAATTCAAAATAAATGATAAATAGTTATTTTCGTTATTAGGGCGTGAAGCGCTGTTTCTAACGAGTGTGAAGTTTGCCGCACGAGCGAAGCGAGTACGGCAATCACACTCGTTAGAACGGCGCGAAACAACCGAATAACGAATTCTATTTTTTGTCACTAAGTGTCAAATACGAGGTTGACGATTTCACGCACTGCGCAGGTTATTTCACGCACTGCGCAACTTTTCACGAATTGGTGTGTGAAAGATGATTTCACATGCGTCGAGGACGCCCATGAAACCGAGTATTTGACACTGAGTGACAAAATAGTACATTACGTTACTAGGGAGGAAAGTACCTGATTTTTACCGCACTCGCACTCGCACTCGCACGAGGTGAAAATCGGCTTCCTCCCGTGTAGTAGCGTACTATATTTTTTTCCCGATTGTGCGGTGAAATAACGTAATTTCCGAGCGTGTCATGATTAAGTTTGACGGTTCCGTAAGTTTACGGGGCATCCGTAAGTTTGACGGTTCCCCGTCAAACAGCGCCACTTTTCAACGCGAAAAAGTGGCGTTTCGAGTCGAGAATCTCATTTCTCCCTCTCATTACGTCCCTAGGGACGTAATGAGACGGTGCTGCGCATGCGCGGTCGATTCCGCAAGCATCATTGGTCATCGGGCGAAAATTGGCCACTTTCGACTCTATTCGCACGCGAGGAATGACGTTATTTCGACGCAGTCGGGAAGAAATACGTTTCTTTCTGGGCCAGATACGACTTTTTTTTTTAACTTGACAAGATGACAAAACTCGTGTCAGACTTGTATCAAATTTAATAAACTGAAAAATGATTTTTTTTTTTCGTAGATACACCCTTTTAACTTAACACGACAGTACACGGTGGATTGACAGACGTTGCGCCAGTATCGCGTTCAGCGTGAATCTACGGCGACGCCGGGTACCGTGAGAAGTCGAAGCGGACGATCACGCGGCGGCGTAGCGTCGCGGCGCTCCTTCGTTCGCCGGAATACTCGTAGGTGGAGTTTCGGCGAAGGATTCGTGAAAAACGATCCGATTCGGTCTCGCGAAGTCGCTCTCCCACGCTTCCGGGTGCACGAATACCCGGAAGGAAGAGGAAAGAGGCGCGGGATTCTTATTTTTGCTCGTTAGACTCGCGTCAAACTACTTCTTCCCTTCGCTATCAATTACTTCTCGGAAGCGCGCGCGCGCACCCGATAATTCGAACAATTTTCTGGCAGTTCACCCACTCGCTGAGATAATCGCTTCATTTGCGGCACGCTGCGCGGACGAAAATAAAGCGACGCGACGCCCCCGGTTGTGGCAGAATTCGCGCGACACGAGGGATGCCGCCGGTCGATGGGAATTCCCCGCGAGGCGCGAATAGTTGCGAAAATCACGTTCGCGGAAATTCGGAGGAGCGTCCGATGTGGTACGAGTTCTCATATCGACGCCCTTCGAGGATGCATACCCCGCGTCCGTCGCGGGCCACCGATGCGACTCGTGCGGGGAGCTCGACTTCAAGACACCTCGCAACTCGCCACGGATCAGGATCGCGAGTCAAGAGAGAAGCGAAGCTTGAAATTCGTCGCCGCCGGTTCGCGAATTCTTCCTCTTTTTCTCTCGCCGACGCATCCCCATTCCTACAGGCATGCCGTGCACGCGCGCGCTAATGTGCCGCGCCTATATCTACGCGCCTCGCGCGCGCGTACTTGGCTCGCAGGCGGAGACCGCTCTCGCCGCGATAAAAATGCCGAGTTCAAGCTCTCTCTCTCCTCGCGCGTATATAATACGCATTTATCCGCGGCCGTGACGATCCGGCAAACGCTATTCCGCGAGTTCGACGGCGTCGGAGAGGAGCGAGTGAGGAAGACTGATCACGCGCGTGCAATTTTCACGTTTTCCTTCCACCACTCCCCGCGCGAACGCCGTACAATTGACGACTCGATGCTCGTTTCCTTCGAATCTCGAGGTCACCGCGATGATGCGCGCGGTTGCTGTAAAATCAAAGGAAACCCTAGAACGCTCGCACTTCCTTCGTCATCACCCGTTATTACCGCGCCGTTCGGAGATACGCGGCTTACGTAACCTGCCGACCGACCGGCCGGCCGGCCGGCCGGCTTATCCGAATATAACATCACCCAAAAGTCAGTCGCGCGCGCGCGCGCTTACGGCGCAGCAGCTCCACAGGCCCGGTTCTGTTTGTATCGCCCGTACAGTAGAGCGTGTATACGCGTGGCCCTTGTAGGTATGTATAGTTTCTCGCGTCTACGCTGGGCGAGGAGGGATGCGCGAGGGGCGGTGCGACGCGAACGCGAGGCCCCTGTATGTTGTAACAAGTCTACGTGACTTGACTGCTATGCCGCTTCTCGTGGCCGTGACCGTGAATCTTTCCGCGCGCGCCACAATCACTGGAAGGGGGGAAACTCGTCGCGGTACTCCGCGATACGCACAAAAACCCATGCGCGCGGCCTTGTAACTAATATAGCGTCGACTTTGCGAGCAAACACGTCGGCGCGCGACGGCGATTGGCCGCGTTATCGCTTCCCGACCGAAACGCGCGATAAAGAGCGCACACACTGCAGGAGACGACGCTATACGCTCGGTTTTTCTCCCCTCCACCCCTCGCTGCGCCGCGAACACACGATTCCTCCTGCGGCGGACGATCGGCATAGGTACTGTACGGGATCGGGGAAGGGGCGGTCGATGGAAAGTAGCGCCGGATTATCGTTGGCGCGATTCCCTGCTATCGGGATAACTGAAGCGATTGCGAACCGGCGAGCCGTAAGATTTCTCGAGCGGAGGAATCGAAACGGCGCGGTGCCCGCGAACTTTGAATAGCGCAACGGAGGAAGCGTCATCGGGTACCGAGTCTCGTTTCTCGCTCCCGCGTAATTTTTAATACGTATACTCTCTCTCTCTCTCTCGCGTTCGCTGGCTCGGGGTGGATCGGCTCGTCACAGAGAGGAGAACAAAGTAAGCACTCTCTCTTCGCGCGTGTCGAGCGGCCTCGTCGTTGCGGCCTATCGATAAATGCGTTTTCCAAGACGAGGCGAGACGGAAAATATGTAAGCGTAACCGGCGACATCGTCGAGTTGCGCGCTCCGCTAAAATAGCACCGCGCGCAGCTATTTCACTCGAGGGATGCGCGAGCTTAGCCGATACTGATACGTGACCCACAGCACGTTACAACCGCGGTAGCTTTTTGAGCGCATCTTCCGTTGCGCGACTTCGGGGATTTTCCAAAACTCGCGCCAACTTCCCTCGACTCCCGCCTTCTACGATTCCCCGAAAATTCGTCGCGAAAATCGAGAGGCACCCAATTTTATTTCACCTCTCCGCGTGCAACGCACGTGAACCGCCGTGCGTTGGCCGAAGCTTTGCTATAGCTATCCAGCCCTGACCTACATCGGAGTCCGCGCCGCATTCGCCGTGGACGACTCAGGTTTCGATTTCGGTTTTGGTCCATCTATTACGTTCCCACCGTATACCTTGCAGTTTCGAGCGCATTTTTCTTGGTCGTCGATAAAGGAAGTAACCAGCCTACCCCCCCCCCTCGACCGTAGTAGGTACCCTCGGAACGCGGGAGTCGATCACCGCGAGAGCAGGCGCCTCTGCGTCCCTTTCGTCTTATCGCAACGAGACGCGATCGTACGGATCCGATAAGAGTCGCGGAGGGACGAATACGAGGAAAAAAAAGTTGCACGCGGATCGCGAATTCTGCCGTTCGATACGACCAGCCGTGTGCCGTTCACAGCGCTTGTACACCATACGTGTAGGTATATATTTTTTCCAAGTAATTTTTCTCGCCTCGAGAGCTAGCACACTACGAATGGGAAAGTTGTGTGATTGAAAAGAAAATGTTTTTTTTCCCGGTTCTGTGTGTCATTCCGATATTGGAATAACACTTGAAAAACAATTTGATGCGCCCCGTGTTTCGGCACAAAAAGTTAAAGAAAATCTGAGAAAGATCCTCCCGAGCTTCCACGCGAGAAATAATTGATAAAACGATTCGCGATCAAACTGCGGATCTACCGCGCCACGCAGAGTTATTTTAGTCACGGTCGGCAAGCGAGAAACTGTAACGCTCGTGAAAATTGTTACAACCCCGGATCCGATCGAATTGCGTTTGCGCTGACTCTGCATCTCCGTCTCTAATTTCGAGCGGTTTGAAAACGTTGAGAACGCGCGCGCGCGTGCACGCCTCTCGCCACTCTGGTATGGATTTCGAATGACATTCCATTGAGCCGAAAGGGACGTTTTGATCTTGCGAGCTAAATTACGCGAGTAGCTTCATTCGCGACGCGACGGTGAGAGAAACACTTCAAAAAAAAAAAAGCGGAAAACCGTTGCCGTCTTCTACTCGCCACTGCGCAGTAGGCGACACTTGGCATCGCCGGCTCTTCCGCCCCTCCCTCGAAAACGGCCCAGCTAGTTTCGAGTGGAAGAGTGTTGTCGAGCCGCACGCGTACAGTAGCCGAGATGTCGGCGCCGACGAATTATTTTATTCGGTGGAACGCTCAAAACGCCGCGCGCGCGTGTGCGTGGTGCGAGGCGAATCTACGCGTCAGCCAATGCCATCTGCCACTGACGTAATTCGTTGTATCACATGTTGCTGAACTCGATCGCGACTTTCAGCAATCTAGTTTCGCGGTTGATTCGTTTATACCTAGTTCGCGTCCGTATTCGCTTGAAAAAATAAAGAGAGAGACAGAAGATGAGTTTATCATTGTACATAGCTACGTTGTACAAAATATAGATCAATACAGAAAAGACAAGTAGAGAAAAAAAAATCAAGTAAGAATTAGCACTAGAGAAAAGAGAAACGAGCTGCAATCTCTCTTTCTCGTGTAGAGAAAGAGCGTAGACTCGCGCAAGTTCGCCGGACAAGACGTGTCAGATTGATCACGAGTTATGAAAATAACGATGCTCTCTCTCTCTCTCTCTCTCTCTCTGTTTCGCGTTGCCTTCTCGATGAATGGCTAAACGATCGGTTTCCGCTTGGCGCGAGATACTCGTAAATTCAGGAATTCTCGAGATTCACTGAATATTTAGGTATCACACTTTTCAGCGCATATCAGTCTCGTTGAACAAATAATTCGACCTCCCCTTCACCCCGTTTGTAGATTTTACACTTTCGGAGAGACGGCTACTCGAAGGAAGACTTGGTCGACAAAAAAATTTGGCAATTCTCCCGCGCGAATCGATATTTCGTATATACCTGACAGACATCGATATGTATCGTATTCCCTGCCCCCCGAGGGTGCGGTGACGCCGCGAACGGACTATAGATAGGCGCACTCTATACTATGTACATACTATGTAATATGTATGCGCGGCACCCGGCCGGTACCTCGAGATGTAAATAAACGATCGCTAAGCGTATGGGAGTATACGCCTGGCCGCTCCGCGCCCAACCCGACACTTTCACTTTTGATTTTTCAAAATAAGGCTTCGTGGCGTCTCGCCGTTATCGTGTCGAACGCGGGATAAACGGGAGGAATGCGCGATGCGGTGTGTTTGTAATCTCCGACGTTGGCGCGTCGCACGGCGAGGACAAGTTACCTATAGGAAGCAACGATCCCAATCCATGTCCGTCGACATGTTCCGAATCATCAAACGGATTGTTGATAAAATGCTCGCGATAGGCGGAAGATTCTGTAGCGCTAAAGATAAGCGAGGATCGCCGGAGAATGATCAAATGGAAGATGTATAGTATTAACGCGTTCGCTCCAGCGTGTACCGCGAAGCGAGGCTGATCTGTTGCGAAAACGAGAATAAATTCTGGAGATGTGGAAAGAGAGGGAGAGATTCAGCATACGCGCGTATGTACACGCGTGGTCAATTATCGTAGTGAGGCACAAATTGCCCGCGATCAGATTCTCATAAAGTGGGATGTGCGGGATTTAACGAGCGATCGACAGAGTAGCGGTCCCCGTTACGACAAATCAGTCCTGATCGCGCACGTCCAAGTCATCGCTCTCTCCCAGCTCGAATCCCGGTTCTGAGGAGGGAATCGCGCGAAATTCGTGCAACCGTTGTCAAAACATCGAATAGGAATTCGAAAGGATAGCTGCGTGGAATTGATGATCGCGTGAGCCACCGCGCGTCCGCTATACAATGCGTAGGTACTCGTGAGGAATGGGTTGAAGATGGCCGACCCGGCAGCGTTCGCGAGGGTCCTTCTGGACGCGAGCGACGATCGACCACGAGGATGGCCTCGCGCGAACAAACGATATAACGCGTGGACGGAAACGACGCGAACGATTTCGCGAAAAAAAAATCGACGGCGCGCGCCTGACACCCGGTCGATATAAACAAAAACAAACGCACGTTGACAAGATGGTCGTCGCACGGCGCGACCCGGCATGATCGACAGAGACGGGCCGCGTCGCCGCGTCGGGAGGAATCGTACGCGTTATTCGAACCCCGCACCGGGAAACGATGAGACGCGCGACGAAGTATCGTATCCGCGTACCACAAGCAAAAATTGAGAGCCAGCTTACCATCTCGGTCCCGAACATCTCGCCACTCATGGATACACATCGCACACCTCAGCCCATCGATAGCGATCTGACCGCGAGACGCGAGACGCGCCCACGTGGTTACGATCAAACGACGACCGTCCACCTGATCGATGCGCAATGGGCAGCCCCTTGGACGCGGAGATCACACGAGTCGATCAGCGAACGATCGACACCCCGATCATCTTTCCTATCGTCATCGCGACATCTCTTTCACTCGTTTTCCGCGCATCAACGCGTCGGCCATTTCTCGCGGCACCGCGAACACTCCCGAGCCGAACTTTCCGAACGCGGCCTGCAGAGGGACGACGCGGCGCGATTCATCGCGAGCGCTCACCAGACGATTCGAGAAATCCGTGTCGCGTGTTGAGTTTGAATTGAAAATTGCAAATCGATCGAAAGAGTACGCGTAGATGCGAATAATGGGTATACGTGTATACACGCGTGTATGTACATATGTCGCTCGTCTAAAAAGGAGAGAATAATATTTTTTTCTTATCGCAGCTGCCATCTATTGGCCACTCGTGCGCACTTTTTTCGCGCGCGCGCGTGCGCGCGCCAACCATCGTTCACACGCGTGCAAAACGCGAGTCGTGTGGTTAAGATTTTGACACATTTCCGATTCCCCGCTTCATTTAACGATAATAAAATGTCGCGTCGAGATTTATAGAAAAAGCGTTTCGCATATTGTGCGGCCAGTCGATACGCGATTCACGAGTCTCTCACGCGTGTTTTGATCCTTCGCACGTTTCTCAGCAGGACTTGCTGCTCGTTTCTCTGTTTCCGAAAAACTCGAGTGCAAGGGTGATCGAATTTCGAGAAGAGAAGAGCGTTCGACGTTCACGGATCCTCTCACTCTCGACACACGATGTTCTCGGCGAAGAGAATATTACACGCGGGAATGTCGCCTCGCACGCGTCTCACGTCGGTTGAACGATTTTATTTGAGGTTATTTTCTCGTGCGAGGAACGCGCCGATCATTCGAGTCTCGCGTTACTCTACGGCGCGCAAATTCAAGGTCGGCGAGTTCATAAATCTCAAGGGAGATTTACATCCGAGAGTCGAAGCCATAAAGGAAAAGTTGATATACAGCGATTATGTGGAAAGCAAAATGCTTAAACTGGGATACCAAAGAAACAAAATGATAGAGTTTGCGATAAAGAGACAGGAGCGAAAGGAAAGAACTCACCGTCTCATGAACGAACCCGCATTGAGCGTCACTTTAAAGTACTTTCGCAACGAGGAAGACCACGAGCCTCCGACGGCAGAGCCTGCGACAGCAGAGTCGACAGATTCGCCGAGCGAGGACGAACCCGCGAATCCCGTTAATATGCCTTATTCCTATACGGATAAATTCGATACCGTGGAGGAAGACTTGGAGAATTTTGAAACGCGAAACGAAAACGGCGTTCCGTCGTTGCTGAACGAAAAATACAAAATTTTATACGAAAAGTATTTGGAAATTAAAGAGCACGCTTCGGAGCAAGACGACGAATCCGATTCGGCGCAGATCGATTTGAGCGAGTTTTTGGATTCGGAGAAGAGTTGCGTGCGCTTGGCCGACGATCCGTCGCGCGTTCCTTCCAATTGGATGACGGACTATGAACAGTACGACGATTGTCTCCGCGTGGATTCGTCGCGATCTAATTACGGGACTCCGCTACCGAATTCGGCCGTCAGCAGCGTCCCGTGCGGCGGTTGCGGGGCTTTGCTACACTGCAAAGATCCCGCCATACCGGGTTATCTGCCGTCCGAGATATTCTCGGGTTCGAGGAAGGCAGATCTGATGGGCATGATATGCCAGAGATGCCACTTTATGAAGTACTACAACGTTTCGCTGGGCGTTAATGTATCCCCGGAGGAGTATCCCGATCTGATGCGTAAAATTAAGGGGAAGAAAGTCGCGGTCATCCTCATGGTCGATCTCCTCGACTTTCCTTGCAGCATATGGCCCGACATAATGACGATCATCGGCCACTATACACCCGTGTTCGTAGTCGGCAACAAGATCGATCTGTTGCCGCCGGATTCGCCGAAATTTCTCGAACACGTCGAGGACTGTCTGACCAGGTCTTTGGTGGAGGCGGGAGTAGGCAAGGCCAACATAAAGCACGTGGCTCTGGTGTCGGCCAAGACCGGTTACGGGATAGAGGAACTCATCAACAAATTGCACAAGTTTTGGGAGTACAAAGGTAGGCGCGAGAGCGACGAGAATCCCGAAATATACACTCATTCGTATAGTATGTAGAGAGTCGACACATTGTATATTTGCATGCGTCTATGTACATATACCTATCCAAGCCTTTCTTACTTTCAGGGGACGTGTACCTCGTTGGTTGCACCAACGTTGGCAAGTCGTCACTGTTCAACACGTTGCTGCAGTCCGATTTGTGTAAAGTACAAGCCGCCGACACCGTTCAACGAGCAACCATTTCGCCGTGGCCCGGAACGACCTTGAACCTGTTAAAATTTCCCATTCTCAATCCCCTTCCCTGGCGGCTCTACTTGAGAACGATCAGACTGATGTCGGAAAGGCCACAGAAGAGAGATGAAGAATGGCAGAAGAACGATCGACTGAGGAAGACGCAAAAGTTGGAACACGCGACGTTGGAGGGTGCGTGCCTGCCTGCCTGCCTGCCCGCCTGCCTCGAGTTTACGGGAGAATAAGTATTGACTTTTTGTCGCGATCAGGCGGCTAAATCGTTCGTCCCCTCATTCAGGTCACGTCGGTAGGACGTTCACGATTGGCAAGGTAGCGGACCGGGATGGTACCTTCGCGCGATGCCAATCGAATAATCGAGGAACGAAGGGCCTGGACGACACGGAAGACTATTACAAGAAGAGTCGATGGTGTTACGATACTCCGGGTACCATTCAGCCCGACCAGGTGCTGCACTTGCTGACGACCGAGGAACTCTCGTTGACGATGCCGGATCGAATCATTCCTCCGAGGACGTTTCTCTTCAAACCCGGTCAGACTTTGTTCCTGGCCGGCTTGGGAAGGCTGGATTACGTAGAGGGCGAACCTTTCATAAGGTGTGCTTTCGCACGCAATAACGCTCGGCGCGGTCGTATCCCTCGATGTGTACGCTCGAAGAGTAGTACGATCGGTTTCTCTTTCTCGCAACAGATGTACGATATTTGCCAACGAAAATTTACCCATCGCCATGTGCCGAACCGAGGACGCGGACCTCGTTTACAGAGAGTTCTTGCAAACTGAAGCTTTCGTCGTTCCGGTCAACGAGCCCGAGCGACTGAAGCTCTGGCCCGAATTGGCGTCCAAAGAATTTACGGTGACTGGAATCGACCTGAAGGAATCCGCCGCCGACGTTGTTCTGTCTAGCGCGGGTGAGGGAACAGTTATCGAAAACTCGTGCGCCAAGGTGTGCGTAAGCCTTGTGAGAATGACGAACGTTGCGCGTGGCTTTTAGGCTGGATCGCCCTCACGCCCGACGAGCAGCAGCAGATCAGGATAAGAGCGTGGACACCGGAGGGTAGGGGGATATATCTGAGAACACCGGCTCTCTTGAGCAAATCGGTCAACTTTCGTGGGGCGAGAATAAAAAACAATCCAGCTTACAAGCGAGGGTGGCAAGCTTACGCGAGACCGTAAAGGTAAGTCAGTCGAGCGAGACACGACGATAGCGGGTTCGTCACGTCGCGGTAGACACCTACGACGACTCGTCCATCGGAACTCGCGCGACGCGCCAGAGAGAGACGTTTCAAAAGAGTTGTACGTTCAATTTTTTATTAAATACAAGGAGAAGCATCGTCGACGGGAAAGGAGCTCGCGTGATGTACACCGCGTCGTGTAACTCGCACGATACGACCTCGGTACGACGCGGGATCTCGTGAAAATACGTCTCGTCATGTTTCCTACTCATGTTTTCGCGAGCGGCGTCGCGGTTTTCTCTCGCCAATCGATGAAAGATTCCCGTTCACGCGCGGTTTACCTCTTGCGCGCGCATTTTTGCCTGTTTGTACATCCTCTTGTAAAACTTCTCCAAGTTCTTGTAAAAGCCTTGTCGCCCGCTGCCGTGATCCCGACCGCGTTCCCAACAGGGATCGCGTTCCGATGCGCTGGAATCGAACGAATCAAACTCGATCGTTATGCCAGTAGCGACGCGATCTCGAACGAATCGATTCAATTCACTTACTCTTCGTCGTCGCGATCGTCTCCCGTAGGGGCCAGCTTCGCTTTGGCCCTCTGCAATTGTCTCATCCTGGCTCTTAATCTGTAAGATCGAGCGTGTTCAATCGTTAACGCTAAATTACGATATCGGGGAAATATCGTGCCCGAATGTCGCGACAAACTTACAAAGACGTGGACGGATCCTCCCGTGGACTGGGCGCGCTGCTCGGTCTGCGAGTACCACTGCATCCCCTCTTTCCCGGGGACGAGTGCGGCGGAGTATACTCGGAACGCTCGTGCACTCTCGGGGGTTTCTTTTTGCATTTGCAGTCGTAGCGCTTCCCGATCGTATCTCGTGCCCCGCAGCAACAGGAGAAATAGCATTTGTATTTGAAGCAGATCGGACAATTGTCGAAGACGTGCGGGTCACCGCAAACAGGGGAGTTGTCGCGAGACCCCGATGGCGGAGTGGACGGCGGCGGACGCGTACGCTCGGGCCTCTCGTCGACCGCGTGGTAGCATCGATCGGACCGCGATCGAGATCGCCGATTTGTGGAGCACGGGGAACGGGAGGGAGCACCATCCGTACTTTCCGGCTTTGGACAACGGCTACCCGGAAGGACAGAGCGTGTTTCATTGCTCGCGCGTGCTAATCAAAGTAGTACCTATGCGCGTATTTCGGTTCGTCGACTCGATCGGTGTAATCGTGTACATATACGGCTAGAATGCGAATACATTGTATTCGAGTTCGCGATCATGCGCGTGCGTCGTTACTTCGTTGCTTACCCTTTCGGACACGACCCGCAACAGTCGGGGGACGGTGAGTCTGAATCGCACTGTTTTCTCCTGCGCTTCCCGAAACATAGACATTGCCAATGTATAGGTAATAGAAAGGTCAAAGGTAAGAAACCGAATATGTAGTACGTATACATACCGACGGCACGCTTGGATTCCGGCTTTGGCACGACCGTGACAAACCTTTCTCTGTCTTATAATGCCTTTGACGGGTCGCTTTCTATGGAAACAGGGTGGGTTCTACGACACGGTAGAGAGATTCGACGATTACACCACCACACGATCGACCTGATCAATTTCTCGCTCGATACCGCGCGTTTAAGGACGACGTACCTTGGACCGAATCATTTTTGGATTGACGATACGCGCCGCGGCGGGGCTAACGTCGCGAACGCCCATCGTCTCTTCTATCGCCGTGCGCGTGGATACTTCGATTTTCGGTGCCAAAATGCCCTGAAAGGAGGCCGCTCTTGACGTCGCGCGATAACCCCCAACGGCGAAACTCATACTCACGGGAAAGTACTTGGTGGGCTCCATCAAGAGATCCACGTCCACGCCGGCTAATAAACCTTTGAAGCACGGGGCGGGATACAGGAGATCCCCTAAATTCGTCTCGAACGTTGCCAAAATGACTCCTCCGCCGCAAGAGGAGGGCCACTGCACCAATTCCGTGTAAACGAGTTCGCGTTCCAAACTGCGTTGCAATTCCGCGAGCGTCGCCACGTCGGTGAAGACTCGATTGAAAGTGAACTTGTCGTGAAACAGCAGCGGAAATACCGGTGCTATTCGGTGGGACTCGATGCGAGAATTTAACGTGTTTATTTGGAGCGCCACTCTTCCGTTGGGGCACAGCCAAACTCCAGGACACGTGATCTACGAGAAGATTCACGGAGGAACGACGACGTCGTCTCATGCCGGCATTCGTTCCCGGGAAGCCTCGATTATCACACTACTACTCACGGCATGCAAGTCGAGCTCTATTTTCACGCGAAAACCTCTTCCCGCCATCGTTCTCGTTCGGGCGCACACCGGGCGTGTACCGTCGACCACGCGCGTCGAGTTTATGCGGCTTTCGCGTAGTCGTGATCGGCGTGCGAGTACGCGGCCGGCGTTATCCCCACCCCGCGTGCCATTTGAAAAAACTATAATTTTGTTCCGATACACACGCGTACGCGTAGCAATGCCTATATATGTAGGTATGTACCTATACCTACTTCTCTCGCAGCGCACGTTTCGGAAGCGGCACTCGAGAGTGGCAAGTTTTTGCGACGGAGAACGACGGTTCACGCGCTGTAAAGTTCGGAGCGTCGTGACAGAAGCTGAGCCGATTGGTTGCCAGGGTTACGGCGGCACAACATCCATATTGATTCGTATCGAATTTTCTATCGTCCCGTCGACCCAAGCGCGTATGCAGCATGGCATGGGTACGTATACGTGTAGGCATACCTGGCACAAATACGCATGACTCTGCTTTCTTCGGAGCCGCGTACGCGACGATTCCCTGCAATGACGTGGGGATCCTCTTCCGCTTCGAATCGGTCGGCGACGTGTAGTTTAAAACGAAGCACGGAATCGATCAAAATTTCTCTTTATTAATACAGTTTGTCACACGAGACAACGGGAACGGACTCGCGCATCGTAACGTCTCACGTTCTGAACGGCACACCGAGGAATTTTTTAACAGGTATGCCCTCGTTTTGTCGTCGCAACTCAAGCTCGTTTTTGATAAACTCGCATCCTCTCACTGGGAAATTTAGGCGCGTGTCGGCCGACCTCGGTATGAGCGACTGCGCGAACCACCCGTAACTGTCGTGTATCGCGGAAATCTCGAATTGTTTCAAACGAAGCGATATCGTATACCTCGTTACATTATTTTTACGTATAGCTATTTTTCACTTACTCCATGTTGACAGTGGGTGGTCTGTACTTGTAAGTATCTCGCGGCACCGAGACGGCGTATTTCTCAATTATTTTCACATATTCCGGCTTGGCCCCTTCCCCCGATAAGACAGCCTCGTGCTTCGCGTAAAACTTGCCCGTTATCGACTTCTTCCGAGACGTGGGGACGAACTCCTCCGCGAGCCGAATATTTCGATTCTCCTTGGCGTACTTTTCTACGTAGAATCGTAATTTTATCGGATCCATAGTCATGTTTCAGCGGATCGGCGCTACGCGTGCGACGTAATGATCTTGGAATAAATTTCAAGCAACGCGAGAGTAATTTTCTTCACGCTCGTGACGCGCGGACGAGCAAAACAAATTTCTTCTTTCCGCGAAGGCATGAGAATAAGTGGAACCCTCGTCGCGTAGGCTTCGAATGAAAGAGAGAATTACAATGTTGAACTTTGCAATTTATTTTAAAATATGTATATCGATAGAAAACAGATATATAATATGTAGGTATAATGCGCGGAAGACGATGGTCGAATCGACGACGGATTGCAACAAAAAAAACTCAACCGTATTCCTCCTAAATTTATCCTCCTCTCCGATCCGACCGAAAATCATTCGTACGACCATACGCGCGCGTATAAGGCGATATATCGTTACAAGGAACTAAAGCTTTGTTCGTTTTTCATTTCGGGTGTCTCGAAGTGTACACCGAAGCTCTCTTTTTCTCTCACACCGTTCCCTGACATCTGAGAACAAGGCTCGTTACAAAGTTTTTTTTTTCGCGCAAGTGTCGAATCTCTAGGTACGCTGTCCTCTCTCTCTCTCTCTCTCTCTCTTGGTTACGATCCAGCAACATTCGCAGCACCGGCTTATCACTACGCAATCTTACGATTTCGACGCAAAGATTCGTTCCTCGCACACGGAGAGTCGAAAAGATTGCCACGTTCTAGAGAGCGTTTACTTTTTTTTTTCTCGATAGAAATGTACTAATATATCACAGTATTTTGACTAGTATCTACCTATATCATCGTGTATCGATATATACCATATCTTTCCCCGTTTTAAAGCTTCCAAGCACACTTCGCGATGCCTCTTTCGACTGGCGTGGTAAAAACGAACAAACTAAATGTGTACAAGGCAGAGAGAACTTTTCACGGGACA
The DNA here is from genome assembly GCA_963678675.1 of Xiphydria camelus. Lineage (NCBI taxonomy): Eukaryota > Metazoa > Arthropoda > Insecta > Hymenoptera > Xiphydriidae > Xiphydria > Xiphydria camelus. Next base: position 40,859,824 of record OY783191.1, read on the forward strand.
AGTTTTGAAGGAAAAAAAAGACGTATTCGTTAAAATTCGCTATCTCACAATTGGCCATAGCTGCCAAATTTTCCATTTATATTTCTATAAACATTGGAGCTGTCGGTTCGTATGATATTCGAATGTTTAAAATACTAACGGATTTAGGTACTACGTAGGTATACGCGTATCGCGAGTAGGTGGAGAGCCAGGAAATATCTTCTTCGCGCGTACCAAGTACGAAGACTCAATGGATTCCAGGCTACGATCGACGACGACTAGATAATTTTCTCGAAAAAGAAAACCACGTAACATTACTACTATTTATCGGGAACACACGCAGCTATGTGGCACGGATAATTTAAATAAATAATTACGAGCGTACACTCTTTATCCGAGATATAAAAAGACACTGACCACTCAAAACTTGGCACGGCGCCAAGTAAAATATGTTATAAAAATCAGGCAAACTTGGCAAATATATCAAACGATCCGACACGGAGCCGGAAGCGTTGGCATGCATTGATAACTATGCTCGGACGTAGCACCGAAAGATTGATAAACGATTACGTTTTCGCGTCTGACGTATGATTCCCTCTCAATGCATCGTCTCGTCATTAATCGGAAACGAGACGCCGAGCGACGGTACAAATCTGCGCGATATTTCTCGATTCCGCAAAGAAGACCGCGTTTACACGGAGAGAGAGAGCACTCATTATAATATCCTAGCAATTTCTCCGTATTCGCGCGCGGTTCGACAAGATCAACCGTCGCGTTTGAATTCACGCTCCATTCGATTTTTATGATTTTCGTTGGTCCTCGAGCGGCACTTTGGATAGCGCACTCTCGAAACGAAAGGTACTCGCCCGCTATCATTCGCTATCAGGCTATTCCTTCGAAATGGAATTATATTTGACTACTACCTGAGGCAACGACTCTTCTTCGTCTGATCCGCGAAAATGTGATTGATCTAAATCTCCTTCGCACACAACGCTTTCCCACTGTACCCGCGCAACGTACGAGAAAGTCTACCGACTCCTTGAACGCGCGATTCGGACTTGGAAACTGGATTCTCATCTTCTTCCGTGGAATCCACCATAACGGATATTTGCGAGTGGTAGAGCGCGGTGGGGGGCTATTCGGTACGAGTCGATGGCAAATCGTTCGATTCACCGACGTTTTGGCTCTTACCTCTGAAAACGAATACAAGAGAAAACGAATGAACCTTTTCTCGCGTCGCGTCGCACCGCGCGCGCATTCCTCTCGCGATCCGCACCTCGTTTAGTCCCCGAGTCGCTTGTCGCTCGTTTCGGCGAAATCAGCCCCCGCTGCTCTGCCATCCAAGTACGCCCTCGACTTGTTGTCGTCGACGTCTTCGCCGCTTTTCAGCCGAGACATCTCCGAGCTTCCATTGTGATATCCATTTTCGTATCTGCTCGAGTACTCGCCGGAGATCGGTGACTTTCTCGCGGTCAGATATTCCGAATGACTCGGCGCCAGCAGCTCCTCGTAATACTCGGCCGTTTTTGGTTCTAAATTCGAAACCGTGGATCCGTATCTCTTGGGTAGCAGACTCGAGCTCCTGCCGGAGTGGAAGTCCGAGGGGCCGTGCACTCCCAGATCCTTGTCGATGCCAAAGTCCGTGCCGCGATACTTTCGCAGGGGCGCGATCGCGTCGAAGGTCGGGGATCTCACGTATCCACGCGACGGAACGTACGACGAAGCCAGGGTTCCGGCGTAATGCTCCGTCACCGGTGATTTGAAATCGTTCGAGTACGCGACGGTCGATCCACCGAAATCCGAGTAACCGTCCATGGGGGACTTTCGACGCGCCACGTCCTCGTTGTACAGACTGTAACTTCTCTCGGGATACCTTCTGCCGGGTGACACGTAGCCACTCGAATCGTCGCGATCCCTCTCCGATTGTCTGTTCGAGTTGAACTTTCTCGGTAGCGTCGCGCTCGAATGGAGAGTTACTCCGGGTGGCGGGGCCGTCAGCGACGTTTTCCTCCTCCTGTCGTTGAACCGCGAATAGAAGCTCTTCCTCCTTATCCTGTCGATAACCGAGTCCGAATGCTCTACTCCGCGAATGGAAGGCGAGTACGTGGGCGACGTCGGCGAGTGCAACTCGCTTCTGGGGTGATTCGTGTCCGCCGAACAAACGGACCAGGAGTCGAAGCTCTCCGCGTCTTCTATCGGCGAGAACGGATCGTCGTTGATCTCGCTGGGCGGCGGAGCCAGCGCAGAAATTACACACGGTGCTTTCTCGTAAACGATCTTGTCTCCATCGTTCGCGGGATTGGGCGACTCTTCGGGACAAGAGTTCGCAACCTCGTTCGATATCGGTTCGGTGCGCGTCGTCGCGTTTGGCGCGACTTCCACGGAAACGGTGATTTCGGGCATCGCCGCTTCGCGTGGATCGCTGATACGTCTCTTCAAATCCGCAACGTCCTTGGCGCACAGTGGCTTGTCGATGATTATCTTATTACCCATGATATTCGCGTGATGTGTCATCTTCGATAAGTTGTCCGTCAATTTGGTCGCTTCCTCCGCGGTGTCAGCCTTCCGCGTCGGCTCGTTACACTCCGCATCCCCGCTCGATCCTGCTTTCCAAGTCTCCGGTTTCTTCGAGGGCTGTGCGTTTCTGAACGCATGTTGCGGTATCTTCGACAGGTCCAGTTTCAAGCTATTTCGGTTCGCCCGACAATCGAGGAGCTTGGGCTGCGCTACGCCGCAATCCGAACCGCCGTTTCCTTGCGAATTATTTTCGACATTTTCTTTCTCCGCTTTCGATTCCGTCGCATTTGCGATTTTGCCGTCGGGAGCATCGCCGGTGAACGAGCCGCTCTTACCGGCAGACGTTTTCGGATCGGGCTCTTTGGACACTCGCGTCTCCGGACTTTTCTCTTTATCGGCTGGTCTGTTACTACCGTCGCTGCCGCCGCCGCCGCCGCCGCCGCCGCCGCCATCACCAGTCACGGCAGGCGCTTCTTGGGTCTTTTCCTTCCTCGGCGAGGTGATCTTCTTTATCAGAGTCTTGCCCGTCTTATCCTTTCCCTCGGATTTACTGTCCGAGCTGTCCGACGATTTTTTCACTACCCTCCTCACCACGCGGACTATTTTCTTTTTCTTGGTGCCATCCGTCGTTTCCCTTTCCGCCGCGGAATCCTTCGTTTTCGTCACCTTCTTCACCCTCTTGCCGGCGTCGCTCTCCTTTTCAGCTTTCGTGACTCCATTCTTGATCGGGACGTTCTTCTTCGGTTCGTCGACGTCCTTTTTCGCGCTGTCCTTGTTCTTGGCACCTGTCTGCTCGTCATCGCAAGACCTTTCGGACGAATTCTCGACGACGGAAATAATCTTTTCGGGCAAACCATTTCCCTTCACCTCTGAACCCGCGATCTTCGCTTCCGCTGCTTTCTCCGTACTCATTTTCCTCGCCTCGTTCGGCGCGACTTTTTCCGGCGAAGCGGTCTTCCGCGCACTCGGAGATATCTTCTCGCGCCCCTTCGATCGTTCCTTGGGCGGCGACGGCTTCTTCGTCAGATTCGCGTTGCTCCTCTCCAGTGATTTTCCCTTCTCCGGCACTAGTACCTTCGGCGATTTTACTTCCCCTTTGAGAGCTTTCGTTGGTATTTTGCTCGCGGAAGGATCCTTATCCGACGCGCTATCCGATCTGGGGCCCTTGCACGGATTCTTCTTCAATTTGCTCAATAGCGTACTCTGTGGTCGCGCGGAACCGCAACTCGCGCCGGACCTCGTGTCGATGCTCTTGAACAGCCCCAACACGGAGGCCACTTTGCTCTTCGAGGCGGGCGCCGGTGTTCCTCGAAGCGAAAGATCCTCCACGCTAACGGCTCGCTTGATCAGATCGGACTCGGTGGGCAAGCACTCCGTCGGGGGTGCCGAATTTTCCCGCAGGGATCGTATCTTTCGCTCAATCAGAGCCCCGTTACCGGCGGCGAGTTTCGAAGAATCATCGTTCGATCGGAATTTCTCCAACTTCTTCTCCAGAGAATGCAGAAAGCTGTTCCTCGAACTCTGCCTCTCGAACTTTGGTTTGGGATCCCCCGAGACGGGACCGACGTCGCCCTCGGACTTGGACGTACTTTCCGATTTCTCTTTGGTGACGGAGTTCGCTTCATTCTTCAATCCCTTCGAGGTGCTTTCCTCGGCGTTCCCTTCTCGCGTCGCCTCCCCCTTGACGTCGTCGCCCTTCTTCTTCGCGAATCTCGATTTTCTGCGCTCATTTTCCGCCGCCTTCCGCGCCTCCTTGTCTTTCACGTACTGGCTCTCTTCTCGCGGGGTGTCAAAAAAATCCGGCCGCAGGAATCTCGAGATTCTGCGCTGCCCGCTCGACTTTTGCGACTTCTCCTTGCCGGCGCCGCCACCGCCACCGCCACCGCCACCGCCGCCAGGTTTGAAGAACTTGCTCAAGATGGATCGTTCGGACGTCACTGGTGCGAGGGAAAGGGTGTCCCGCGACCCGACGAAGGACCTCACGCGATCGCCACCGGTTATGGGATCTCTCGTCAAAGAGCCCGATCTTAATCTCAGGCTGGGTATGTAACTCCGCGATCGACCGACTCCGCTGATGTCGCTGATGGAACCCAACGTCTCCTTGTCGCACTTGTTCGCGTCCTTGTAGCTGGAATTGAGATTGACGTCGAATCCGGCCGGGCGCAGGTTCTTCAACTTGGACTCCTTGATGAGGTTCTCCGCGGCCAAGAGCCTATTCTCAAAGTCCCTCGAAATGTCCGGCTTGTAAAGGGCGGAGGGGCTGTAATCCAGCACGTTCGACGTGGATTCCGTTGGCGAGGTTTCGCTCGACTTGGCGGAGAGACTCGATGCAGTGTCCACGATATTTGTGTGGGAATTGCAGGCGGACTCGGAGTTGCACTCCGACATCGAACCATTCTCCGCTGCACCGCCGTCGACCAATTCGGTCTTTATCCGCGGCAACGACCAAGCGTCGTCCCCGGGTTCCTCCTGAATCTTATCCGTGGTACGATAACCGTGAAAGCTCTCTCGACGACCTCCACTCTGATTGCTCTTGGCGGCATCCCTGTACTTTCTGCCCAGCGTCATCACCTGTCTCGGCAGAGGCGGCAGCGACTTGTCCTCGTCGTCGTCGTCAAAGAGTCCGATACTCCTGCGCGGCGATCGCCTCTCGAAACTCTCCCGAGGTTCCAACAAGTTGCTCGACCGCTTCGCGCTCCTCTCGGAGGTCGTCGAGTCGGCAGCGGCGAGTCGTCCGTTCTCGGCCTCACAATTTTCCAGCAGGTTTAACATTTGCCGACCGGCCGATTGATACGTATTTTCGCGCGGCACCGACGGCGATCGCGGCAAAGATTGTCTGGTTTGTTCGATAAATTGCCTGCTCAATCGGCGCGCCAAGCTCGGCGTGAAATTTTGCTCCAGCGATTCCTGTGCCTGTTTCCTCGCGATCTGCGTCGCTTCCGTCTCGACGTCTTCGTGCTGCGCCTTGTCTGGAAAAGAAGAAGCGAGAGACGGAGGTCTCGTTGCAGTCGCACTGTTCTACACGCGCTCCTCTTCGAAGGAGAGGCAGACGGCCGGAGAGATAGAAGAAGAGAGAAATTGATAGGACGTTGGCGCGCGACAGATAGTAGTACATACTGCGCGATATACATATATCAGCGTTTCACACTCCTCTTTATTTCTACGTACATGAAACACATTTTCGTAAAATCTCTCAGGGAAGAGAGAAAATTGTGAAATTGATGAATAAAGTTAGAAACTCTCCTCCCCTCGATATCTAACTCGTATCTTCGGCTACCGCGGCTTTTCAGCCCTCGTGTACAAAACGCTCGTCTTTATATGTACGCACGCACGTCGCTCGAGAGCGCTCTCAAACGGTGGAACGATTGCGATATATCGCTCCATCCCCGCGCGACTTGGAATAACGGAAGATTTTTGAAACTCTGCGAAGCAAGTGCGTTTGCACGTTCATAATGAGAGGATAAGAGAGGAAGAGCGAGAAAGAATATGTATGTGTGTTCGATCGAAAATATCCGTGCGGAGTGGAGGTATCGACGTAACACCGCATATCAGCTTACGAGTAGAAAGAAAAGGTCGAACAGGCTTACTCGTTTTTATTGTTATTCTCGAAAATATCTTTTCGTTCGTCGTGCTTATGCTGTAAACGAGTAAACCTCTATTCGTTTCGGTATGTAAATGTGATTATTAATAATTAACGTACGTAGTACAACGATATTAGAGCACGTCAGAGAAATAGAGCGAAGGAGGAGTGAGAGTAAAAATACGAAATGGATAAACGTTGTTATGTAAACTCTACAAAACACAACAAATCTCAGCCAGTTTTGTGGATCAATGTTAGTTATATCACTTGCGCAACACACAACGATTAGAGAATTATCTTCCTTCTTATTAACGTTGTCAATATACTAGAAAAAAAAAAAGAAAAAAAAATTACGCAGTACAACAATGTTATGCAATTAAAACTTCTAGGCTTTCGCGACCATTGTCGGTATGGTTACGAGTGTTATTACATTATTACCCTCTGGGTTTTCGGGTGGTGACCGCGTCTAAATTTATTTATTTGCCATTGTTTCGCAAATATTGTCGGTTTCCTTCGTCAGGGCGGATGATTTTTTCATAAAATTTGGACGCGGTTTATCAGCCGGAAACCAAGAGCACTCATACTTGTAACCATACGAATTATACAATTCTTCTCGGAGAGGTGAAACCGCAGGATTTCGCAGTTTCCGTACACAATATTATGGCGTTCCGAGCTTGCACGTGAGGATAACCCCGCATTTTTGGAATTTCGTCATTTGAAAAATTATGCAAAATTGTGTCAGGTTTATGCTAATTTGTGTCGTAAATGCGAACTGCTTCCAGGTTTTAGCACTATCGATAATACGTCGATCGACATGTACAATTTGCAGTACTTTGAAACCTGCACGCGCTTGTAACAAAGGGAGAGTGCGCGAAGATGATATACTCGTACTCTCTCTCTCTCTCGTATGTATTGTATCTATCGCCGAGATTTGTCGACGACGATAAGCTATTGATTTTGTCGACATAAGAATAATGCTGGTATAGTCCGGCCCTAATAAAAAAAGTTCGGAATTCAATGAGTGCGGAGATATCCAAACACTGTTTGTTCTTTTTTCTCGAAAACTTCGCATTTACGGCACAAATTAATACAAACCTGACGCAATTCAGCACAATTTTTGAAATTTCGAAATTCCAAAAGTGCAGGGTTAACTTCACACGGGTGCTTCGAGTAGTAATACAAAATCAGTATGATTTATTCTAACGAGTATTACTCTTTCTCACTTACATTGCGCGCGCAATTACTTGGTATACAGGTATAAAATATATATCATTGTACAACACGTGTTATAAAAATTTACTCGAAAAACACTGGAGCGCTTTCGAAGCATCTCCGTCGTCATACGCGCGAGTCCTTTTTTTTTTATTTACACTTCCTCCCTTCTCACACTTTTCACACGATGCCGAGTTTCTCTATAAAATACAAAAAGACAGTGCCAAGCGTTCGAGTGAAACGAATACGTACATATGTATAATATTATGCTTAACGCGGAGTAGTAAGCCCCACCGTACACGTTTCTATGTCATAACTGTATAATATCCTAAATATAGTCACTTTCTTTTTTCTTTTTAGAATAAATCATACTTCGAACAATATGGTGTTTCTACGGGGTATTTGTAAACAAGACCAATCGCTAGAGCAGCTCGCATTTTACATAGCAATTAGCACGTGTAATTTCTTTGTTTCTCCAACTACCGTGAAAACGAGGAGTCGACGCGTTGCATTTATAATTCGGAGGCGATTGCGTCGGTGCCACGCGAAAATGCACTTCTCATATCGCCCATGCTTGTTGGTGAGATCAACGGCCGTTTGAGAAATCAGAGATGTAAGTGTGTGTGTCACGATAATACAAATGGCAAGTTTTTTCCTGTATAAAAGTAACCGTGTGGGTCCGATTCGCTAAATTAGGTATAGTATAGTACCTAACTTGGTTTGTCTACTGGGGATTACCGTCAGCCCGTCTACGCAGAGTCACTCGCACGGTCGCTGCAACAACCGTCATAAAAAGACCGTCAATGAAACATACCACAAAAGCGGGGTACCGCTGACAATTTCTAGAGTATATTTTCGGTAGCGCGCGCGCTGTATGTTTTCGCGATCAATATGTTAGTCTACCTCACTTTCTACCACAAATCAAGCACGGAAAAACAAGGCCTTCGATATTTCTCCTACGCAACGTCGTATGTACATATAACGCGACAACCGCCCGAACGCGCGATGTGCGTAACTTTTTCTTCCTTGAAATTTGCTCCCCAACGAAACGCAACACTTTGCTCACGCGATCGACTCTTGAACGAATCATAACGAGATGAAGATTCTCCAGTGCTACGTCTCCCCGCGGGAAGGCCCCGTTGTAGCATCTATGATGAGTGATTGTAGATTCACTGATCGTGCAATTGAGATACCTATCGTAACCGCGATACAGCAAACTATGCGTGTGTGGATTGGGATACCGAAAATATAGTCTATCAAACTATCGGACAGTAATCACAAATCAATGATAAATTTAATTCACTGATTGAAGAGTCGACGATAGACTTGAAATGTGTGTGTAATTCGAAGATGCTTATTACAGGTGGTTTCTCGTTTTAGACAGTGGAAAATAGAGTCTTTCTTAATTTTTTTTTGCTTTGTATTTTTGTATATGGGTGTGTGCATTCATGCTCTAAACTCAAGTATGGATACTGGTGAAATGAAAAAAGAAAAAACAAGAAGAAGTAACATTGCTACAGTGTTACGGGATGGCCAAGAAAAAATCAACAACAACAATGCAACGGGTACGATGTGTTATATAAGGTTCTATATGCCGGACAAGGTGGATTTGATCTTTCGACTTCCCTTATGCGCGCAGCTCTGTCGTTTTTTTTTTTTTTCATTCTCCTTTCTCCGAAGGTGCACTCGAAACGCGATACGCCGTAATCGTAAAATCAAATGAAGAGTTTAATTTAGCGTCGTAGCGCGTAAAGCGAAGTCGAACGTGGAGCGCAACATTAGGCGATTGCATCGAATTGGAGTAAACGCACGGCAACGAAAGAGTTCCACGTTCATTAATGCGCGATACGAAATACACCTTACGGATCGAGAGTGAGGTGTATTTCGCCAAGAGAAAAAGTCACGAGTACCTGTTGGCCAAAATGAAAAATCACTATGAAAATTCTCTACAAGTGCAACAAAAAATCCACCCACCTGTGCCAGACACAAATCAATACGCTATGCTAATTGTGTTAGTGCCAAAAATCGCAAAACATTGCCAGGCAAAAAGTCAAGAGGGAACATTATTCGTCAGAGAGAAAGATGGAAAGAATGACCAGTAAAAAATAACAAAAATATGTGCTTTGTCTATCAACGACTCGACAACAGCTAGGTTCTAGGAGATGCATACATTTTACGTCGCCTTGCAGTTTTGCTCCCGCGCGACCAATTCAGTTTCGGTCGGTGGGAAAACTGCACGGGACGATTGTCGTCACGACTTGGCAGAAGACCGTCTCGAATTTTCGAGCGAGCTTTATCGAATTCGCGCAACCGTTATCTTAACTTCTGCGAAATCGTGCGTCACAAAATCATACAACATCAAATATATTACGTCCTCTCGTACATTTTACAATGGATCCCTTTGTACGAGTGATCGCGCGATCGATTGTACACGAGGCGCTCTCCTGCAATAGAGTAGCATTCTCTCTATTGTTGCGCGCGCACGCGCGCGCGCGATTCCGTTCAATTTACTCGTACAATTTGGGATCCACGAAAAATCATCGAATTATTCCGTAGCACGCTCTTACCTCTCGGCAGGGTGTTGCTTCCCATCTCAAAGATACTCTCTCGGGATGGCGTATTACGTGGTCCCGGGCTGCTCGGTGCTCCAGGGCTGGTCGGGCCGGTGGAATCTTTTCGTCCGAACCTGTCCGTGTCGCGACTGAGGGATCGTCTGAATTGCGATTCCGACAGTCGCCTGAATCGACGCAACAAAGAAAAATCGTCTCATGTAGTCTGACGTCGTGGCATCTCATTGCGATATCGGGGTAAATCAATTATCATTTTTATTGTTCGCTTATACACGATCGGCGTCATTTATAAGATACTCGACATTTAGAAACGAGATTGATTAAACACTCGCAAGCGCGTCATCAGCGGCGATTATGCAGAGTTCCTTTAACAGCCCATTTATTACCGCGCATCCTATTTAACGCGTTCGAGAGCGAACACCCGCGATTCAGTTAAAACTGGAACGTATTGAAAAATGGACACGCTGGAAATACTACGACAATCACAGTGCACTAAGCATACGGTGAACTACACGTAAAGTCAACGTGAAAGTAAAGGAGAAACGTGATGAAAAATTGGGGAGCACTTGGTACATCGACGAAAACGTGCGATTAGGTGAAAGTGCAGATCTGTGGAAAATATGCCAACCTGTGCGTGGAGGGAAAGAGAGAGAGAGAGAGAGAGAGAGAGAGTAAGCGAGAGCGAGTATTTCGAGCTAGTTTATTTTGGCACCACCTGTGCTGCTCTTCTCTTGAGCAGTACCAGTCCGATCCACAGCAATTTAGTCAGGCTAGAGAATGCGAAAAACAATGTGGACGACTAATCGAAAAAGTTCGCTGCCCCTTGTCCAGCGTGCGCGCTACACGAGAACCTGTGTCTCGGGTCAAGTTGTGCACCGACGAGGCGAAGGGGGAATAATCCATTAAGCAAGCTCTCCAAGTTCTCATCATAACGGGACTCACTTTGTCGTTACAGTCTGCGTTTCGGTGTAGCTCTGGTAGCTTGCACAGATAAGCGGTCGAATTAAGATTTTCACAGTCGCATGAAAATATGAAAATCACGGTGTCTAGCAGAGTGTCTGGAGGTAAAAGTTCTTGATATCCGACATCCGAGCACCCCGTGGTGTAAAAGACGGAAGACTGTAAAATTGCGTCAACGCGTCGCTCTCGTTTCGCGAAACTCCCTTGCGCGTGTGCTTCGAATCCTTTTTTCCCCCCGCCGGTTTAACTTCCTTTCGATCCGGTAAACACGCATACGCCTACGCGTATTACGAAGCAAAAGGACATTTCGATTACCTGGATAGCGGCTCGTGAATTCCCCAAAAACCTTGCGGTGAATTGGAACCCAATCTACCGAGCAGCCTACTGCTGGGGAAGCCGGTGCCTCTGTTGTCGTCCACGTTCAACCTTTGAGTGAGACTCCTCACTCGGGAGAGCAGAGTGGAGAACAAATTTTCCGCGGTCAACAATTCGAAGCCGTCGTCGTCGTCGTCTTCGCCGGATGACAAGCTGTCGGCATGCTCGAGAGGCTGTCTGGTCGGCCGAGAGCTCCTCAGTCGGTGCATGTGTCTTTGCAGAAGATCGTCGCTATCCCTGTCACAAACGCAGGACTCGCTCTAGCTAACCGTACGTACGATTCGGCAAATTGCGTGTACGAGCGGCCCTAAAGCTTCTTCTCGGTACGAACTCTACACTCGATAGGCTCGTGCCACGCGACTCGACGGTATACCTGTGCAGAGTAGAGAACGGAGACTCGTCCTCGCTGGCATCCGACAAGAGCGAGCTCATTCTTCTTGGTCTACCGAATCTCGATCTCGGCGCGCTCGTGCTGGTCGGCGTGCCGGTCTTGCTCTCCGGCTCGACACTGCCGGATCTGGGTGTGACGTAACCGCCGCCTTCCACCGCGATGGGAATAATGTATTCCCTGGGACTCTTTCTGATCGGTTCCGGTCCCGTGGTCGAGCCCAACGCGCTATCGGTGTCCGAGTCCGCGGTCGACTGACGCGACAACGAACCCGAACGTTGGGACATGGAACGCTGAGGCTGGATCGGCGGCTTCGGTGGAGGCGTAGTCGAGTGTTGCGTTTGTCGATGTTTCGACTCCACCTGTAATCAACACGGTCGTATCATTTCCATTTCATACTCGTAGCGCGAAATAATCGAATGCCTACTTGGATCGGTATTATTCTCTCCTTCGGTATCATCTTCGGTCTCCCTTCCGGCTCGAGACTCGAACTCCTGTTCGCTTGCGGAACAGCAGCCGCCACCGGGAACGCGACTTCGGACCTCTGCGTCCTCAGCTTTTGCGGATGGAACGCGTCGATCTTCGCCTCGACTTCCGACTTGAATGCCGTATTCTCCGGAGATTTAACGCCGGCCAACGTGATTTCGGCCTTGCTCGTCTTTCGAGGCCTGGGCAACGTCGCGCTCTTCAGGGTTATTTCCATTTTGCTCGACTTTTTCGGCTCTTCGGGGAAATCGAGGGTAGTCGAGGGCTCGGGGCTGCTGTCCACGGGTAACTGCGAGAGAAAAAAAAAACGGGAGAACGTCATTCCGAGATCGCACGGATGAAACGAAACGTTGAGTCGCGGCAGAGACCGTCGCTTACCGCTTCCGCGTGTAAAGTCGGCTTCGTCTCGAACGGAAACCTGGTCTCGACGGGCGTGGAAACTGATACGGTGGCGGTCCTCACGTCGTTCGGGCCGACTTGTAGTTTCAGTCCGAGTTTCTTGGCGTTATAACTTTCCGGCGACGTCGGTGGCGATCCGTTGGATTTCTTTTGCACCGGTGGCTTACCAATTGCTCCGGTAATAATGTCAACCGCGCGCTTCTTTTCTTCTTCGCGTTTCTTCGTCTTCTCGTCCTTACCGGCCGTCCCGTCGCCCGGGATTTCCTCGACCTTCTCCTCGTCCTTCTTGTCCGTCGGCACGTCTATGATCACTTTGGAAGCACAATGTTTAACCGTTTGAGGTACGGCGATAGCGGAAAGGCTTGCTTTGCGTTCGAAGGCGCGTTTCGCACCACCGACGTTCACCCCCGGAATAAATATCTTCTTGGGCTTCTCACTCTCCGCGTTGGCCGCCATTTGATTGAACTTCTCCGCGGTCTCGAATATCTTTGATTTCCTTCTCTCCACCGGTTTGGCGGGCACTTCCGCAGGTTCGTTGGAAAGTTCGGAGTCGAGAGACAGCGCTTTGTCCTTGAGAACCTTGGCGCTCTCCTTTTTGGCTGCGTTCTTCTCGTCGGGAACTACTTTCTTGGTGGGAGCTCGGTTAGCGGCGACACCCTTTGCTTCCGCCGCCGCGCTCTCGCCCTCCTTATCAGGCACATCCGTCTTGGAAACGGCGCTCTCGCCTTCCCTGGCACCAACTTCTCGAGTCGCGACCTTCTTCTTTGGCACCTTCTTCCTCTCCGGAGACTTTTGCGAGCCCTCCGAACTCTCCCTGTCGGAGACTACTTTGGCAGATTTCTCCTTTCCCTCGTTCGTCGCTTCAACGCACTCCCTCTTCCTCGCGTCATCCGTGTTCCGCTCGCCGGATTTCATTGAGTCTCGTTCCACGGAAATGGTCTCGGGAGTCTCGGCTCCCTTCTTACCCGGTAATTTTTCTCTCGACTCCTCGATCAACTCCAGACAAGCCGCGGCGGCCTCCACTTGGTCGAGATCGACGGTCTTACTCGTAGGGATGGTTACGCGCGCGACTGGTTCGGCTTCCATGGCTTCTTCCGTTATGGAATTTGGTATCGGCGCGGAGTGATGCCTGTGTACGGGGTAACGGATCATCGATCAGTTCGACTCGCGCTAATACGAATTGATCGTGCAACGCGAAACGGAACGTACGATATACTTGTTTCGATCGATCGCGAATGTCTTACCTGGAACCGGATCTGTAGGACCTGGGCTCCCTTTCGTCGGTCCTTTCTTTTCTTCTCGATCTCTCTTTTCGCTTAGCACCCGCCGCGGTAGTTTCGTCCATGGACGGCGTCGTTTCCAATTTTCTCTTGGCATCTCCAGTCGTCGTCGCCGCTCTTGGCTGCTGCTGCTGCTGCTGCTGCTGTCCTTCCTCCTCCTCCTCCTCGACCATTTCTCGTATCCTTCGATCGGAGCTGTTCCGATCCAATTCCATCAAGCTACCGACTGAATGACATCTGGTCGGCACCAAGGTCTCCGTAGACATGTTATTCGCGACATCTCCATCCGCCCGTTGGTCACCCACCACCAGCTTTTCCGCGCTGGCCGATTGAGGGACCAACGAGAGCAGCAAATCGAGCCGGACCGGCGTTTGCGCGGCGAGATCCTCCGCGATGTCGAGACAATTTTCCTCGTAATCTTCGTTCACCCACCAATGAGTGCATATCTTCTCGATGTCGGCCCTCCTCGTAGGACAAACCGTCAGCATTTCCTTTATCAGAGGAGACGCGGCTGAAATGTGCGGCAAAAATGAGCGGTGATCTCGTACGTGCGAAACGACGGTATTCGGCGGCTTTACTTACGAGACGGCTTCTTTGGTTCGAAGTAATCGGATTGCGATATCTGCTTGACCAGCCTCTTAAAGTTAGACCCGTCAAAGGGCATGGCACCATAAACCAGAGTGTACAGGAGAACGCCCAAGCTCCAGCAATCGACCTCGGGACCGTGATAAGGCGTGCCTTTTACGATTTCGGGGCTGGCGTAAAGGGGGCTGCCGCAAAACGTGCTCAGCAATCTCTGCTCGTCGAAGACGTTCGACAAGCCGAAGTCGGCTATTTTTGCATTTCCGATCTGATCCAGGAGAATGTTTTCGAGCTTGAGATCTCTGTGGCAGATCTTGTGCTTGTGGCAATAGAAAACGGCCGTGGATATCTGTCGGAATATCCTGCGAGCCTCCTGCTCGGACAGGACTTTACGCTCGCTCAGGTAATCGTAGAGCTCGCCACCCGCCGCGTACTCCATGACCAGCACCATTTTTTCTCTGTTCTCGAAGACTGTCGAACACCAGAACTTTGATTGAGCAAGAATGGCGCGACGATTGATCGAGCGCGCATCGAGGGAAGTGCCCGATGGATTTCGCAGTTGGTTCATCGAGAACGCTACGGTACGATAGCGCGGACACGATCGTCGTTCGCATAGCGTTCGAGAGACATTCGTCGATCTACCTTCGTAAATGTGAATGATGTTCGGGTGCTGCACGCTGGACATGATCTGAATCTCCCTTCGTATCCTGATCAGATCGGCCTCCGTTTCGATTTTACATTTTTTTATTGTTTTTATCGCCACCTCCTGACCGGTTTCCTTGTTGATTCCTAATTGAACCTTGCCGTAAGTCCCTTGTCCCAATTTCTTTATGATATCGAATCTGTCGGTCGGACGGGGGGGAGGGGGGATTACGATGAAAGGAAAAAAAGAACAGATGAGAAGAGAAACGATTATACCGCCCCCCCCGCGCACTCGTTGCGGCGAATTCGAAGGAAATTGAGGGGACGGAACGCGTCGAAGAGCAAGATGTATGAAAACTCTATCGAGCAATTTTCACTCATATTTTTCTACGGAGAGCTATCGTTCTCCGTAAAGTTCGCTCGAGGAAATCTCCTCACCTCTGTTTCAATTTCCGTTTGTGATTGTGAAGTCGCACTCCCCCGGTGCTCTCCATACCGCCCATTATATTGTGGATGCTCGCTTCGCCGACAACCATTTTTTCAATTTTTCAGCTGAAAGAAATTACTTTGAGTTTGGGGAGAAAGAATCGCGGTGATGGGAGGGATCTTTGGCTCATCGGGCGCCGATTCCAAAAACCGATTTCGAGAAAGGAATTTCTATCGCCGATCGTCTTTAGCGAATGCGCCGACCTTTGCGCGTGACACGCGCACGTGGTACACAAGTATACGACACGCGCTCCGAGTCGGCGGAGGGGTGGAGAGTGAATTTTCGTCGCGAGAGTCAAGCGGAGTCGCGTGTACCGGCGGTACGATCCCTCCGCGCGACACACGTCTATGCTCTGTAAAAGAGGATTGCGCTAAGCTGGGTACGGTAAGCGGCAGGCATAGACGGAGAGAGAGAGAGAGAGAGAGAGAGAATGCGGTGAGTTTATTTCGGGCGTCGGGACGCCGAGTGTCGCCACGTTGGTTTTCACACTGTCGCATCTCTCGCACACCAACTGAGCATCGGAGGTTACGCGGGCGTGTCCGGAGAAGCAAGCGTGCGATAGCTGTGTAAACAGGTGATGACGAAGGGAACGGATTGACATTTTTTTTTCACGTGCCCGCGAGTTCGAGAAAGTACGACAAAATTTAATGCTGAGTAATAATTGAACGGAAATATGTATGTATAGTACCGTCGCGGGTTCCGAGGCGAACGGCCAACCTTTTGGGTCGCTCCCACCGGTCGACTCGTTATCGCGTTCGAGCGAGGAAAGTCGGAATCAACGTACGCCGTTGTCGCGAAATTTAAAGGTACCGTCAACCGGTGAACGACAATGTTATTGTCTGGAAGATTAAGAGAGAGAAAAAAAAAGAGCGAATTCGCACTCGCAAGCAGCCAGGATCGTTCCAAAAGTACGCGCACCGAGAAGAGCATCGAAATGAGTCACGTTCGCACTCGCGACCCAATCGCCAGGATTATAAACAGACTTTCGTTTCATTCACCCCGCGCGCCACTTTAAAAAGACGCATCGCACCCCGAGACGCGTGCTACTCGCGCGTAGCGTGACCCGGTAAGCGGCGGATGTTCTCAGCGAAGTCGAGAATTCCCCAAGAAGTGGCACGCGTGTGCGCGGCTCTGCCCCTTTGTGGACATAGCTTGACGCCGTCTGCATATTTTAGAACGCGTCGCATTCACATGCCCGGGTTCATTTTCTCGTCTACCGTATCGCTATACATATTACTGCTACTATACTACTTTTGTGGTGTGTGGGCGTAGTAGGTACCCTTTTCCGTTTCGAACGCGTATCCCGTGTCGCCGCGCGGTGCGAACGCTTGAAGAGAGAGCTGAAATTTGGATTTCTCGCGAGAAAGCCGGAAACCGACCGGAGGCTCCTCGAAGCGGCATTGGAAGCGTCCGAGCTCGCGCCGCGAGAATCGTCCGATACACGTGTTCCGATGCGGAGGCAGCCCCGCGCTCTCGATACTCGATCGGCGCGTCCGATATTTTTAGCGGCGCGTAGTCCCGCTGCGTGGGCAGCAGGGCTGACGTCCTGATGACTCCCATTTCGCGCAATTTCACGCGCGCACGTACGTACGTTGTTTCAATCCCGCGAGATCGTCGTAGCCGATTATCGAATTTCGGCTACGGAAGCAAAAAGTTGGACTCGCGACGCGCGAAGTCGAACGAAGCCGAACGTTCCGTACCGCGAAGAACAACGCGAATTCCAGGAGGGACCGTTTCTGCGATCCTGTCGTAGGTAGACGAGGATACCTACTGCATACAGTCCTCCCCGACACAACTCTACGGACTGTCTATATGATTCACGCGATATTATTAAATTGGCTATTCCGAGGAACCGTAGCGGCACGTTCCGCGTGGCGTCCGATTAAAATGCATGCGTTTCGTCCGTGCGCACCTGTAGGTAGGTATACATACACCGTGAGATCGAGTGGCATGCGCGATATACATACATGCACGACGAGCGTCGATGGTCCTTTCGCGATCGGCGATTCTCCGATTAGATCGGGGCCCTCTCTCTGAGTCCGACCGTCGGGAGTTCCCAAAAGTATCGCGAAAAGAGAGAGAGAGAGAGAGAGAGGGAGAGAGAGAGAGAGTGAGCGAGAGACGAGGAAGAAAGGAAAACGGAGCGGAACCCCGCGCACGCTCCCTCCGCAACGATTGGCACGCGACGATCGTGGGAAACGACGAGTTCCGCGCGAGCGTGTCTCCACGATTCGCGACGCAGGGACGGTATAGCGAGACGTCGTCGCGCGACAAACCAATTGTCACTACAAGCCAAGTAGAATGTGTCAAAGTGTGCGTCGCGCGATGCGGCGGATCGGTATGTAGGTTTCCGGGGATAAAAATAGCATCCTGATATTTAGAAGGAACCCTTTCCAACGGTGCCGATTATTCAACTATCGGTACGGAGCGAACGGCTAAAACGGCACGACGGAAAAGCATATGTCCACGATCGTGGGCGACGGCGAACTTTCCTCGCCGATTATTGGGCAATTCAGCGGCCGCCCACGAGCAACGGCGATGAGATTTTTCACGGGAAACTCGCGCTGTCAATTTCGATACACCGTCGGGCGTTCTCCTTGCGCCGACGATCCAGCAAACTCTGAATTCAGGAATCGGCACTCGTCGCGCGATCTAAAAATAGCGCCAATTTATACCTTACCGTGAACTCTGGAGCGAAATTATCCTCTTTTGCGGTTGCCTGCCGTGCGGGTACGCCTCTATCCCCGGGGCAGAACGTCGAAATATGCACTATCCACGCCGCGGCTGCAGTTCGTACGGCGAGCTTGAACGCTAGGTTTCTCGCGGTCTCGAACTCTGCTCGGAATTGGTCGGAGTTCTACGTTTCCACTTCATTTTACCAAACATTTTCCGAGCAGCGATATGGCACGCAGCTCACACGCCTCGCCGTCATCTTTATTTACTAATTTTGGAACGGAACGGCGTGTGAAACGGGGAACGGGAGGAACGTGACAGGGCTAACTCCGCGCCACCGCGGCGAGAGGCGAACGCGAGGCGCTGCATTTGAATGATTCGTATCACTGCAAACCAGCTAAGAAAAAATTGCAGTGTTTCTACGCGAACGAAAGTGTAATATAAGGAAGTCCGATCGGGTCGGGTAGAGTCGGGTTAGAATCGGGGCTGCGCCGATTCTACTCCGATGATTCTACCCGATTCCATTTTTGGCGCCAACGGAATCCGAGCGACCAACTCGGGTATCATGTTCCCCGGATGCCTGACTCTGTTTTCGGACCTCGAATGCAAAAGTGGTGCTGAAAATCGACAGAGGTATCCGGAACATAGAATGACCGCAAGGAAGTGTGTTGAAGAAGAGTGTCTCAACTACCTATTACTATCAGATGATAAACTAGAGGCTTTTCTTCATAATCGACCGCACAGAGACTTCTGCTTTACCATCTAATGGAAATAGTAGGGCGCTCGGCTTCCGCATAATAGCTTCTCGGTCATTCCGAGAGTTCCGGATTTTCAGCACCACTTTTGCATTTGAGGTCCCAAAGCCGTGCGTGTGTGCACATCCGGGGAATTGATTTCGTCGAGTTCTGAATACCTACCTATATCATGTACCGTCTCGGTCGTAGATACGTTGTATGTACATGCGTACATCATTAGCAACCTTCCGTGTTCGGTGTGGTAGTTTTCCTCCCCCTCTTCGTCTTCAAAGGTTAACATTTCTGTTGGCAGTCGCGCAAACTGTTGAACTAACCTCGATACCGTTCGGCGCTCAATTTCTCTCGACAGCATGACCACGAGTGAGAATGGATCGGGAAACGTCGAGATTCCGGAGGAAAATGCCGAGATGCGAGAAACCGACGAGGTGCAGACGGTGGAAATTCTTCCAGGATATTCCAAGTTTGACGATTACGCGAAGGTAACGATTATTTTTTTCGAAACACACGATCGAACGAGAACGTAGCTAGCGTACTCGGCGTACACGAGTTTTTCTTCGTCGTTGCGTTTTCACGAGTATCTCTAATTGAGAAGGAATTCGGCGTTATTACTTCAGGCTGGGTTCGACGCCATGAGGGCAGGAATCAAGGCTGCTAATGGTCTACCGAGCGGGGAAAACTTCAACTATTACGCGTGCTTCTCCGTGTTCAACGACATCAGGAACGATGAATCGAAAAGGTTGTTGAATTCCATGCAACGTATACTGAATCTCGCCGGCGTAGGTGGCAATATCGAACGACGAGACATGGACGAGAAGTTTGAGCTTTTGCAGGACGCCAATGACGTGTTTCTGGATCGCGCGGTAAGTTTTCGAGGACGCCAGGTCGGATAAATAGAATCGCAAGGAGGAGAAGGACCGTGGATCTAACGCATTTCCCTCCGTACCGATTTTTTCCCACAGGGAGTACGTATGGACGAGGAAGCGGGCGTGTCGAGAAATCCGGGAATAGAGCTAATAGTATCGCAAGCCAGATCACTAAACGTTAACGGCAGTTGGAACACAACCACGACGACGACGATGTCGTCATCATCGTCCGACGTGACGTCTAAAGATTCGTTCAACGACGCCCGAGCTATTCGACTGCTGGCCGCTAAAAACGTGCGACGTCCGCAATTGACGTTCAAAGACAAAATCGACAACAGCGCGAAACCCTGGCTGCCAAGGATCAAGGACAAGCCGAACGCGCTAAAACCGCTTGCGATATTTCTGGAAGAGAGCGATGGCGCAGAAATTGCGTGTCATCCGTACGAATTTGAACTGGACAAGTTCGAACCGCCCGACGATCAACTGCGAAAATCAGCGCCCGTCGAGTACAAGCCGCTGGAAGACACGCCGCTGATAGTGATCGAAAAACCGCGAGACATTGAGATACTGTTGGACGACTTGAGGAAGTACGACGAAATCGCCGTAGATCTGGAGCATCACTCGTACAGATCGTTTCAGGGTATAACGTGCTTGATGCAAATATCGACGAGGGACACGGATTATTTGATCGACACTCTGACGCTGAGATCGGAATTGCACGAGTTGAACGAAATCTTTACGAAGCCGACGGTACTGAAGGTCTTTCACGGTGCCGAGTCCGACATTCTCTGGCTCCAGAGAGACCTGTCGCTCTACGTAGTGAACATGTTCGATACTCACAAGGCCGCCAAGCAGCTCGATTATCCCTTCCTGAGTTTGGCTTCTCTGATGAAGCGCTACTGCAACGTCAATCCCAACAAGCACTTCCAGTTGGCCGACTGGCGCATCAGGCCTCTGCCGGAAGAACTGATGAAATACGCGCGCGAGGATACTCATTATTTATTGTACATAAAGGACTTGCTGTGGAACGAGCTGATCGAGGCGGGCAACGGACGGAGCAACGTGCTAAAAGCGGTGTACAGTCGTAGCACGGATCTTTGCAAGCAGACGTACACGAAGCCGGTGTGGACGGAAGACAGTTACTCGAGCATGTATCGGAAGAGTCAAAAGATGTTCGACGACAGGCAACTCTACGCCCTCAAGGAGCTACACCGATGGAGAGACTCGATCGCGAGACAAGAAGACGACAGCACGGGATACGTCCTGCCGAATCACATGATGCTCAATATCGCCGAAACGCTGCCGCGCGAAATGCAGGGAATTCTTGCCTGTTGCAATCCGATTCCACCGTTGCTGCGGCAGAACCTATTGAAGCTGCACAAAATCATTTTGAAAGCCCGGGAGCAACCGCTGATTAAACCCGTTTTGGAGGAGGACACGAGGCAACGAATGACTCGGAGAAATCAGGCCGCGAGTTCGGAAATGTGGTTTTACCGCCCGCACGATATCCCCAGCGGTATGGAGCCAAGGGCCGATCTCCCTTGTCTCTTGGATACCGAACGCAACGTCGTCGAAGCTCCTCTACCCGACGAACGGGTGCCCCATCGTATCGTTATATTTGACAGTCCACCCGTTTCCGAGGTAACCCTCGACGTACTTGACATTTTTCCGTGGCGAGCACTCAGCCCTACCTGTTCTCCGATATTACTTTCAGGACGAGGAAACTGTGGAGAGCAGTGTGGCGACGAGCAAGGGAAGAAAATCGATGTTCGTTAGCCCGTTCGAGAGGTACAAGCGAGTGCTACCGATGGTAGCTCAACGTGAAGCTGAAGAAAGAGCGAGATTGGAGAAGGAGGAAGAGGAGAGACTGCGAAAGATCGACGAAGAGAAAAAGAAAACCGACGAGAGTATAAACAGAGTCTACGAACACTTTAAAGTTATTACCGGTGCGACAAAAAGAGACGTTGACCCGTCGTCGCGTCTAACGGAAAAAGCGCCCGCGGCAGCTCCAGTTCCGCTGGGACAAATGCACGGCAGAAAGCGCAAGAGAGACTCGTCCACGACTAATGTAGAAACTCCGCGGAAAATGTCCGGCCACGATCCGTTGACACCGGTATCTTCTCCGGACACTAGGGCGGTGCGAGGGACGCCGGGGAAGACCCAAATTGTAGAAGATTGGGAGAAAGGAAGCGAGATGCGAAAATCAATTAACGGAAAGAGGACATCGTTGGAAACCACAAACAGTGGAAGGTTTGAAGCTATCAGGTAAATTGACGCGCGCGCGCGCGCGCGCCAACACTTCTCTTCTATACGTATCGTTACCGGTGTCTCTTTCTTTCTTTTTGTTCTTCTAAAGAGCCGTAACGAGGCGCGAGAAGAAAGCAAACAAGCAAAGCCTCAAAGAAAAGGGTATGCTACCAACAGAGACATTCGATTACAAAGCGGTCGATTTTAGCACGTTCCAAGGTGGTAGCACGTCGGGCGATATCCCGAAGCCGACCATGTTAAAGGAGCAAAAGGTGAGCGAGCGATGATCTTTCATTTTCGATGTATATAGGTACGTATTTACTATGTCTCAGAGAAAGAGAGAAGAGTAACGCGCTCTTTCTAATTCCACAGAAAAAGAATAAGAACAAGAGAAGTAGAGGCAAGCGAGGTAAGCAGAAATTGAGTTGTGGATAATTTATACGCGACGCGAGTGACGTAACTGATATCGTCCAATTTGTACGTCACGTTTGACAGTAAGTTCAAATGATTTAACGCGGTCACTGACACACGTATAAGCATTTCTGTTATTGTATTATACGTTGCGTTTTCATTTTTCTTAACGTTGCGTCGATTGCGTATCGACGACATTGTATCTTTTCGTAAACGAGTCACAGATTGTTTAAGTACGCGATTGTTGTTTAAAAAGAGTTGAAGAGAAAAATCGCAGTAACACACCATTATCAGAGCGAAGGAGGAACTGCGAAATAAATACGCGCGGGCACACTTGCCGATGGGTACGCGTTTCAAATGTTACCGTTCCACGCGGGAATAAATATTTACAGAATTCTTATACGTATCGCGTAAAAGTACATCCTTATTTCCGGGCATCCTCTGATCGATTGCTCAACGAATTTTCCACACAATCGATCGTTTCAATCTTCGATCGGAAATGCACGTATCCACCGTATACCACGCGTTGACGCAACCGTGCATCTTTGATTCAATTATTGTATTCAAGGCTTCGGCTGAATCACGTTTCAAGGACGACGCTGTGACTCGTACAGTAGGTACGTCTCCTATCTTGCCGTGACATCTACGTCAACGTTTCCCTCGCTCGTCAAACATGTCGCGATCGTTTTATCTAACGAGAGGCGTTTACTACCTCGCCGCGGTGGCACTTTTTTTCGTCTCGCTGAATTCCAACTTAGCGTTCGGTCGTGATTACGGTATCGTGCTATCGCGAAGCATTAGTTCGTCGATGGTCAACGATAGCTCGTCAGTTGGAAACGTTTCGTATACGTGGTTAAACAGTTCGAGTGTCATTTTGAACGTCAAGAAAACGGCTTCCCCGAAAAGTAGCTCGTTCGATTGTCTCGGTTTGGGATCGACGGTTGCCACGGCATTGGCGTGGTTCCTTGGCACGAGCCCGAGTGGTTCGAAACAGTTGGACGTTCGATTTTTTTTGTCGTCCAGGAACAAGCCACGTCGCGTCGAAGTAGTGCTTGGCAAACAGTTCGGATTGGAATGGGTCGATTTCCAGATCGAGCGCAGAACCGTGGTTATCGTACATGGATTCTTATCTCATGGCAATGAGTCGTGGATAAGAAACATGGAAAGAGCATTTTTGACGTGGGTAAGCTTTTCGTACGTTGCTCTCATCGTATTCGTAAATCGGGGCAACGATCGCAGTACCTACGTTGTACGGAGCCGGTGTTTTCCATGCAATTCAGGCGATCGTTTAACTTTCCTCCTTTTGCTGTTCGTACTCGCAGAGTGACGTTAACTTAGTCGTCGTCGACTGGAGTGCTGGCGGCAATTCGTGGAATTACTACAAAGCAGTCGTTAACACTAGAACGGTAGGCCAGCAGATCGCAAGGTTCCTCGGACAACTGATGAACTCGACGGAGGTGCATTCGGACGAACCGCACCGAAGCAATCGGGGCCCGTTGCACATGATCGGCCACAGTCTTGGTGCGCACATTTGCGGTTTCGCAGCTCGCGAATTAAAAAATGCGCAGAGTAGGTGGGTCGTAAAGAGGATTACTGGATTAGATCCGGCGCAACCGTGCTTTGAAACGGGTAATTTGGGAATTCAATTGAATAAGACAGACGCGCTTTTCGTCGACGTGATCCACACCAACGGAAGACTACTGTCCTACCTGGGACTCGGTTTGCCGGAACCCATAGGTTAGTTCCCTTCGCTTTTTACATATACGGAGCTATTCGAATTCATATTTTGACTAGAGCCGCACGTTCTCCGAGAGAAGACCCCCAAATCGATTGATTTCTATTTGCAAGGGCACGTCGACTTTTATCCGAACGGCGGAAAGAAGCAACCCGGTTGCCCGAGAGTAGACGCTTCGTTATTCGATATGTTTCCAATTTCAAAGTCAAGTGAGTTTTCGTTCGGACGTCTCTAACGCGTACCACCGATCTTCGACCCGTCGCGTCTAACGCAATTTACTTTCCTTTGAATATGTATTATTTTAATATAAGGAATCGAGCAGACAATATGCAGCCATGGTCGTTCGTATCTCTATTTAACGGAGTCATTACTATCGGCCAATGCGGATAATTGTACTTTCTGGGGACGCCACTGGGACTTGACATATCGCAACGCGATACAAGTAACGAAGCGATCTTGCAACGAAACTGTCTGTACGGAAATGGGAATCAATGCCGAGAATTATCCGCACCGCGGAACGTTTTATGTGATAACCGCGGAGAGTCCTCCATTTTGCGGTGGGTACTCGTGAACTCGATCGGATCGAGTACGTTGCGCAGTTTCGAATTGTGTGTGTGCCGCGTATTACTCATTTAACTCCGCTGAATAAACGGTGAATTTTAGTGAACAACACGACAAACTTGGACGACATCGACGAGCACCTTCGGGAGGACCTCGGCGGCGAACTCGAGGACTAGCGAAGAAAGTTAAATATAAATGACGTATAAACTCTAAATAGATAAATGGTCTTATTAACTCAAATCACTGCTAGACGTGTCTCTTTTAAATATGTAATTTTCCCGCCGCTACAGCGCTACATTTCTATGTATATACAATCGAATATCCGTAACGTGTTAAGTAGTGTGTTATTTACAGTGTATGCATTATTTGGCTGTATCTCTTTGCTCGTTACCGCAATATAATTTCCCGCGTCCAACGAGGAAATGTGTTTCCGTAATTGTCGCTATCCTTTTAACTATTTTGCCGGTAAGTATATCACCTCTGTTACCCCCCGTAGCGATTTTCACGACGGATCGCTTTGCTGCCGCGAGTTGCGTTTCGTAATAAATTAGATCGGAAAGCTTAAAATACGCGGAAGGAAATATGCGTTGCGCTACTCTCTGACTATAAGCAGCGCGAGTGTTCGATTAAAGGTGCGCTAAATGCGAAAGGCTCTCTCTTATGGGGTAACGTTAATAATGCAGTTTCCGCAGCGTACCGATAACATTACGAGACTCACGAGTCGTTTGATTCACTAATCGAAACTAGTTTGATACTATAGTTTAGAGTAGTCCCTCGAGGCGATAGCAGCGCAAGTCTAGCTGCGGGTATCTATGATGTCAAAGGAATCGAGGGGACATCGCGCGTTACGAAGATTGCGAGAGAATCTAATAATTTCCTAATGAATGACCTGAACGTAAGTGGCGGGGAATATACCAGTTCGTCCTCTGCACTCCCCGATCCACCAACCGTCCGCCTGTTTCTCGTGTATCGTTATCAAATCGCCGGGATTCAAACTCAACTCGTCGTTCAAGTTGGCGGAATATTGGTACATGGCCCTGCATCGTTCCACCCTCTCGCCCTTGCTCGCCACGTCCGCGGTGTCGATCTCTTGATTATTATTGTCCTCGGACTGACTGCTAAATTCGTCGAAATCGCTAAAGTCCTCCTCGTCAGGCGGATTTTCGGAATTGCCGTCCCCCGCCGTTCTATCGGCCCAATCGCGACTGTCGGACACCTGACTCTTGGTCAAGTGAACCTCCAGATCGTCCTGCTCCTCTTGCAGTTGAAAAGATTCGTTCTTTGCCCAAGGGGGGACCTACGGGAAAGCATTGGTTCGGCGTGCGATCGGTATGATATCATATCCCCGCCACACATCGAAGCCGGGAAGCCGGCAAAAAATGTGGTCAGTAGCGCGATAACGATAATAAAAATATACGCGCCCGAAGAGAGTTCGATACCTTGAGAACGCTCTGCTGTAAGCCTTGCTTATCCCTCGAGACCAGGATGTGTTCCGCCAAGGGGTGCTTGCCTCTCTTGCCACCCTCGACCTCCGCGAGGGTGCCACCGACCTTGAATCTCGCCGCTTCCAAATACGTCAGCATCGAGCGCATCTGTTGGCGTCAACGTCGCGAACGATATTCGTTCCCGTGAATAAATAGCGTCGAGACCATCACGCGAGGAACGCACGCGGACGACTGATGTGAAAGTGAGCCCCGACGCAACGAAATTTAAGAAAAGTCTCGGATCACCCGTGTCTGCCGAGATATAGGCGCGTATCGGAAAATCCAGATTCGCGCGAGACGTGCCGCCCGAGACGGAGCGCGCCGAGAAGCGATTGCCGCTATAACCGTGAGATGTGAGATCGCACCCGACGGCAGTACCTGAGTTTATCCTGCGCTTCTGCCCAGTCGTGACTATTCGTGAGGAAAATCGATCGTAAAGAGAGCGTCGGACGTACGTGGAGTAGTTTATCGGTGACGTTTTGCGTGCTTTCGTCCGCGGCGAAGGCCGGAGTCGCGACGAATGCCCTGTGCAATGTCTCCAGACCCTCCCTGCCGCGTCTCTCCCTCTCGAGATCCTGCCTTATCAGGTGTAGGACTCTGACCAGCGCTTGCTTTCGTCGTTCCCTGTTCATGGCCAGGGTGACGTGCTCGGCGTAGAAGTCCGGCAGGAGCTGCTCGGTGTTCGCGGCGTCGTTGCCGTCCATCCTGCGGATCAGGTTGGAGAGGATCTCCACGTCCCGCGAGACGCTGCAGTTGCGCACGGGACTGGAGAGGCGGTCGGCGCTCTTTGAGGAGAACGAGCGAGAAAAGTCACGTCAACATACGGCTCTCCGACGACTCGAGCACGTTTCGCGGCGCGGCTTTTTCTCGAAAGAGCGAATGACGCGATCGCGCGTACCTGCTGAAGGCGAGGAGCGAGAGCCTGCAGATGCGCCAAGTAAACGTTGGCCAGATCCTTCAACGCGCTCAGCCGTTCCTCCTCCAGTAGTTCCATCTGTTTCGCACCCTTCCTCACGGTGCTCTCGTACTCCAGTCTGGCCCTCTCGGCTCTCACGCTAACCGTGTAAAACTCGGTGTCCGCCCTGCGCGACGAGTCCTCGGCCTTTCTCCTCCTCGTCTCCAATTTATTGGCCTCCTTCTCGGTCATGTGGTGGTGGTGGTGGTGGTGGTGATTCGACTTGTTGTTGTTGTTATTGTTATTGTTGTTGTTCTGCTGGCTCTGACTGAGCGACTGCAGCCTGGCGATATCCTGCAGCCTCTCGTTCTCCCTGGCGCAGGCGAAGCTTTGCTTCTTGCTCTTCGCCGCGATGCCTCGCCACTCCTGAAGGGACTTGGCGGCCTTATCCACGGAATTCTCGATGACCTTTCTCGAACGACCTTGCGCTTCCGCAACGCCCACCTAAAAAATGACCGGGAAACGCGATCACGTCTCTCGTCATTTCGATCGCACCCTCGTTGGCTCCGCGCCGCGCGACACTTACTCTCAAGGGTTTGGCGAGTTGTTCCCCCAGCGCGATTCCCCATACCCTGTGCGCCTCCGCCGCAGCCTCCATCTCCTCCCCGACGCTTCTCCATGCCTCGTTCACGCCGCCCGCACTGTTCGTACCTATAGGAACGAGGGGAAATAGCGATAAGACCCGCGCGAAAGCTCGAATGTGACAAGGCGATCGAACAACGGGTGGCGAGTACCTTGATCCTTGGAACACGCCTTCGCAAGTTTGCCGCTGAGCTTGCCGAGGCCTTTGGCGTAGGACGCTTCCAATTCGGCTCTGCGAAGCAAATCGATTTCATACAAGCACCTATACGGAAATCGTTGAGAGATGAACGAAGCGAGACGACGCGACTTACCTCTCGTGCAAAATTGCCGCGAGCTCTTTGCAAAAATCGCCGCCCTGCTTGACGTATCTTCTTACGTCTTCAAATCCTCCTTGACCTCCCTGAAAAGAGGAAACGCCTTGGTGAGGTACAGAAATCGCAAGTTACGGGAGCTGATGATACACGGAAACGCGAACGAATGCGTTTCGTCGATCGGCGAAATTTCGCCAAAGTCTCGACCGATGTTTTCTACTCCCATCGCAGACATTGTGCAAACGGTCGCTCTTGGATCGCGAACGCTTCCGTAAATTTTTTCGTCAGCCGCAAAATGTCGCAAAGCTGTGAAAGTCGTCACGAAATCAGAGTCCCGTTAAATCGAACGTCGAGGAGAACGCGGAGGGGCGCTAGTCTCTTGTATTTCGACGATCGATAGTTGAGAACGCGTCGACGAGAATAATTTAATCGGATCCACGCGGCCGCCGTCTCGCCTTTCCCGCTAAATCATAGATCTTTCTTCCAAGCGCGAAAGTCTGCCGCGGCGCGTTATGAATAATCACTCTCTCTCTCTCTCTCATGATTACTTATTCAGTGTGCTCTATGTATAGACGCTCTTAGGAGACCTTATCTCAGAGCGAATAAATGCTTATCTTTTTCTTCTTCTCCCCCTCCCCTCTCTTCGACAATACATTATCGATCCGCTAAAAAGGACTTTCCTCCAATCGAGATCTCAAAGTGTTACGAGAGGGGCTTGGGCCGGCCGATATACCTTTCTATTTAGGCGCTGGAGCGCGGCGCGTTAAAATCCAGTGACATTCGTCACGTGCGGATAACCAGGGTGTTTAGCAATCGGTTGCACCGCAACTCCCTTTTTTTTTCATACTCACAAATCTCTAGGAATCGCGTTAGCCACGATCGATATTAATCACGGTCGATCACGAGATCCAAGAGTAAAACGTGTGCTATATCTTTAGAACGTAAATTTCATCTTCTCGCTTTTCGCCGATCACGCCGCCGCCGCCGCCGCCGTGTCATCGAGGGTCCGCGCGCGATTCCTCGGATAAAGTTGTTTCGACGCGAAGATAAGCGCGCGAGTACCTGTAACTGCCACGGAACCGGACTGGCAATTGCGCGAGTCGCGATCGGCGTAGCGTGTCACGCGACAGCCACGAGTACGGCTATGTTATAACTGTCGACCGAAATGTGTCGCCGGTGCGCGGCTCGAAAATCGTCAGACTGCGACGAAGATATCCGTATGCGTAGCTGTAGCGCACGGGTAGGACGTGAGCGGGAGATCTACGCGCAGCGATTTTAATCCGGTTTCGCACATTTTATCCCACGAATCCGGATAAACGACAGGATTTTCTCGTTCGTCGTTGCGCCGGCGCGATAAGGGAAATCCAGAAATGTACGTCGCGCAAGTGTACAGCCGGTCGCGTTATCGAAATTAACATCGCACGCGCCACTCGCGCGTAACACGGCCAATGGTGATAAGACCTACGAGGATTTCGAAACGATCGAGCAATAGCTTGAATACACCGCCGCCGCGCGTACGACCTCTGGATCTCTCTCTCTCTCTCTCTCTCTCTCTCTCTCTCTCGAGACGAGACGGGGTCATCTTCCTCGAACTTGTATCGCTCCACGTCTCGAAAAGGATCCGCGATAGACCGGATCTGTACCGCGTGTGCTTTCGAGTCCGTCGCGCGAGCGGTAAAAAATTCGGCTCCGTCGTTCGTGCGTCGGGCGAGGATACCTAAGTCTCGTACCGGTCAGCGATCGTAGCAGCCGCGGTGCAACGCGATGCAGCCCCGTTCTCGCGCGCGTACACCGCGCAGGACTTTTCCACACTTTCCGGATGCTTCTCGCGCGCACCCAGCTCGGCGCGCCCGTGCAAATTCGATGTTCAGCGCAAAGAATCGGACGCGCTTCGAACCACGAACCTACGAAGGAGAAGTGGCAGGGCACGCGGTGCGAGGGCAAAGCAGAGTCACGCCAGATTCACCGGGGAGCACATAAAAAGTATAATCCCCAGATCGTAGCGAAGTTGTGCGGTAGGTAATACTTTGGTAGAGAGCGATCCGCTCAGCTTCCGACACCGCGGCGAAACTCGGCCTACGGTCTCCGCGGGGTTAATATCCGCGCCGCGGGGATCTCGATACGATCGCGCGTACCTCTTCGATCTCGTGCAGCGCCTGCAGTAGATGAGTGGAAGCCATTAAGCCTCTGATCGACCCCAGCATCCTTCTCCCGATCAAGCCGCCGCGGCCGACCGGGTCTCTGGCATCGGCCGCGCTCGTTCGCGAAGAGCACGGATTCTCCTCGTTCTCGTCGTCGGAGCGGAGCTTGTCGCGATCGAGGGAGACGGGTGCCGTCGACTCGTTGGTTCTCTCGTCGTTTGTTCGCGGCGGCAATCGTTCCCTCGTTTCCTCATCGTCGTCGTCGTCATCGTCGTCGTCGTCGTCGTCGTCGTCATCATGATCGACGACGACGACGATGGAATCCGGCGATCGCGGCGCGCTTTCGACACGAGAGACGACGCCGTCCTCGTCGGAAGCGTTTCCCTCCTCGGACACCGACGACAAGCCGCGATCCTCGGTGGTGAAATCGTGAGAAGCGCTCCCGCCGCCGTCAAGACTCTCCGGCCGAAGCGCGCCCACCGCCTGCATTCGCGCGTGCCGCGCCACGACGTCCCCGATCTTCGTCTTCTCCTCCTTCAGCCAGCTGCGCATCCTGCCCCAAGCCTTGCCCAGTCGCCTCTTGTGACGCTTGAGGCGCCTCTCGGCCGCGCCACGGGCGAGGCTCCGGACGTGCTCCGGGGATCCTTCCCCGGGTACCGAGGCGAACTCGTCTCCTCGGTCGGTCGCGACGATCTCCCGATCGCCGGCGGATTCCTCCGCGTGATTCCCGTCGCATGTCGGCGAATTCGCAAACTTTGGTACGTCGTACAAGTCACTCTGAATTATTTGACCGGAGCTCTCCTCCTCCTCCTCGACGACGACGACGACGACTTTCCTCTTAGGAAAGTCGTACAATCGGTCCAAAGGCATTTCCTCTCCGTCTTCTTTCCCTCTCTTCCCTCCGTCTTCCTCCTCCTCCTCCTCCTCCTCCTCCACCTCCTCCTCCTCCTCCCGGTCCGCATTTTCCTCCTTCGCTCCCGCTTCCTCTTTCTTCATCGCGACGACCTCGCACGGTTTCTCCTCGGTCCGCAAAAAACTGAAACTGATCGTGGGCATTCCGTCTCGACCGATTTTCACAGTGCTCGTCGCCGCGAGTTCCACGCTCGAGCTGTGACGTCTTCTGGCGCTCCCTTCCGCCTCATCCTCCTCCTTCACCCCTGGAGAAGAGGTCCCGTTCGGCGGGTCCGTTTCTAAATCGGCCCTCAGCGGCTCCGCGCAGACTTTGCTCAGACTGTTCAAGGCTGCCTCGACGTTGTTTTGATAGAGAACCTCGTCTTGACCGGGGCACGGGTGAACCGATCGTTTATCGCGCGGTTTCTCCCTCTCCCTTTCCCTTTCCTCCCGAAAAATGCCCATTGTACTCTTCGTAGATTCGGCGGCGTCTGACTCTGTTGCTATTGCCTCCTCCTCCTCCTCCTCCTCCTTCTCTTCTTGCTTCTCGACGAGCTCCGTATCGCGCATCGCGATGAGTGCCGGAACGTCGTACCAAGTGGAACTCGAGTCGCTATCGCTCGCTCGAACCGCGGACGAGCTTTTCGGCGGGCGTGAAGACGACCCGCACGCCGCCCTCTTCATCTCGTTCATTCTCTGGCAAGTGGATCCTGTGTCGTATACACGGAGCGAGCCCGAAAATTATGTACGCCCTGTTGAAAAAAAGAACCCATAGATTCTTTAAAATCCTATAGGAATCCCACACAATTCTTCATGGAAACATGGTGTATATTTGAAACAGCAGTTCTCTCTAGATACCTGCCTGTTCGCCGTTTTATAGGTGATCATTAATAGAACAGCATTCAATTCAACGGGATCTTATTTGTTTCTACATAAATATGCGCATGTGTGGAATCCAATATAACTTTCGATTTATTCTTTTAATGGGTGGGTAGTGTAACGGGATACAATTGTTGGCATCCCGATAGTGATTGGCACTCTTCAGTTATGACTGTATTGAATGGAGAGAGAGAGAGATAAAGATACGCCAATGACTGTACCGTCATCGTCCGCTTAAAGTACCAACAAGTCAGACAGTATTCGTAACTCTATATCAGGAATTGCTGTTTCAAGCACACATCGTATCACCGTGAGGTGCTTATACGGGACTTGTAAAGGATTTTATACGGATCTATCGGTTTTCCACCACAGGGCATGACGAGGGTCATCGGCGAACTCTATTCCGACCGGATGCACGCTCGAGAGTGCTCGTCCCTCGGCCGTTCCGGCACGGCGTTATCCATACGCGCGTATAACCGCGCGATACGTACACCCGTGTCGCGCGTTTCGAGCTTCACCGCGCGTGAGCAGGTGGCGGAAGAGAGAAATCGTGATCGCGTTTCCTTCTCGTTATCGAGGAGGAGGCGATGCTATCAGCGGAGACGCGTATCCACCGCGGAGGTCTCGTTTTGCAGCGGGGCGTCGGGAAAATGAAATTCGTTCGCGCGACGCCTCCGTTATCTCCGTCTTCGCGGAGCGTCCCCCTTGTATAGGTGGTATAGGTACATATCGTTCTCCCTCTTCCATCGGTGCGCTCAGATTCGAGCGCACACTCGGCGGAGAGAGATACCTAAGATAGAATGTAGGTATGTACATTCGCGGCGAGAATCTCGAAATGAAACGCGCGATGACACGGCCTGGCCTCGCGTGTCACGGGTGCAAGTGGATCGCCGCTTCGATGCTCGCGCTCAGTGTACGAGTGGGGCGCGCGACGAATTATACGAGCACGTTTCGCGCCCCCCCGATTTTCGAACCTCCGGAGAATTTTCTGTTCAAGATCGGCGGCGCGTTACCTTCTCGTTCGATCGCGACGTCGACGCCGTCGCGCGGACCGACTTTCTCCGCGCGGCGAGTCGAGGAGAATTCGCGGCGCAATTTCGCGCGTCGGAGTTATAATTTCGTCACGCAGCGGTCGGACGAAAGGAGAAGAACGCAAACGGAGGCAGGCAGGCAGGTAGACGCGCGCGCACGCGTTATCTTTCGCCGGTGTCGCGTAAAAAGATCGCATCCGCGTCGCGACGACGACAACGAGGAAGCGCAAGGCGTGGCACACCGCCACCGTGGCGATCGCGAGCGTTTCGCGTTGAAGTCACGATCGGCTCTCGGGCGGCGGTTCGCGCGACGCGGTGCTCGCCACGCGATAGCGGAAACGCGAATTACCGCTGGGAAATCGGGGCGCGACCGCGATCGTCGGCAATGGAGATTGTTCGTTGCGGAGCGATGCGAATTCGATTTTTGCGGGTGATCGATTTCACCGGATCGAATCTTACACGTCGCGCGTCCTCGCGGCCGATGAAAACGAAACGACCCTCTGCTCTTCTCTAAGCCGCGCGTATCCGAACGCATCACGCGCGTACCGAGCGACGCACTTTCGATTCCTTCGCGAATGCGAGCAACGTCCGTCGCGCGCGCGCGCGCGGGTCGCACTTTCTCCCGCGTTCTCTCTCGGTGCACTTCTCGCGAGGTGAGAACGGTACGGTACGCGCCGCGCCGCGAGAGCGACGGGACCGCGAGACCCCGCCGCGCGGGTAAGTATGCGCGGAATCACTCGATCGAGATCCCCGAACGCGTCATCGATTCGAACGATCGTGACGTCCGACGCGGGCCGCGTAGAGCGCGGACGATGCGTCGCGAAGAGTCTCGGAGGTACTGTACGATTTTATCGCCGCTCGTTGCGGCGACGTTCGTACGAACGCACCGACAGATGCGCGCGCGACATCCTAACACGCCGGAGGACAGGCGCGGCTTGTGCGATGGTGCAGCGGGCGGGAGGGGGATCGCACGATCCCAAAGCGGACGGGCCGCAGCGAAACACTCGCGTCCAGGCCAGGCCAGGCCAGGCCAGGCGGGGGGTAACGCGCGCGCTTTCCCTCCTCCGTAATTATATTTAGCCTCCTCCACACAAATCGCCCGCGGTTTCCTCTCGTGGCAAAGCTATCGTACGCTCGCGAGAGAGAGAGAGAGAGAGAGCGATCGTATACTTTTTTTTTGCCGTGGGGCGGGAGGGGGAAGCGCCCCGCCGAGGTACACGACGTAATCGCGACAGGTACCGTGACACGCGCGTCTTTCGATCGACGATGCGAGACGGTGTTCGATTTTCTCAATTAAAAGACTATCCGCGAGGCGAACGATGATCGCGGGCGGCCCGAGCGTCGGGACATCGCGTGATCATTCCAATTAACCCGCGCGGCGCGGCGCGGCGGTGCCGCCACGCCGAGCGCCCATCGAGCGCGCTACAATCCGAATCGTTCGCTCGCACGGCTTCGGAGACAACGACCGTACGCAGACCGCACCGTTACCCGCGGTACGACGCGCGCGGGAGAAGCCTTGCGAACCTCCTCCGCGCCGCACCCGCGCTGCTCGGCTCTATACGGGTCGATGAAACGCGAAGAGAAAAAGGAGAAGCCACGCGCGGAAGCGAATCGTACCGCGGGATCGAACTCTCGCCGCGGGATTCCATTGTGCCGGAGAGCGCGCCACGTTGATCCACGCCGCGCGAACCGACTCTCGTACCGTATAATACATAGGTAGGTACCCACACATGTAGGTATACTATACCGTGTACCCCGCTGGTTTTCCGTGCGCGCGTGACTATAACAATAAGAGAGAGAGAGAGAGAGAAAGAGCTCTCGCGCGTCCGGGCGCAACGACCGTACAGAGCGGGCCGACGTCGTACGTCGGATCTCCGCGGAGATGGCGGATCTTACGCACGTGTGGGGCGCGAGCGTCCGGTCGAGCGAGAAAAACTCGTACGATCCGACCGCGGGAACGGTGTCCCGCGCGCGGACCGACGTCACGCCGCTCAAGACCTCGGCGCACTCAACGGAAACGCGAAAGAGGAGGGACCAGACGCGCGGGTATACGACATATCTACGTACCTGTCGCGACCCTTGGATTTCCGCGGAAATTAGAAATCGAGAAAAGAGCCTTGGCGCTCGGGCGACCGTCCACTCGCGTATACGCGGCTGCTATGCGCCGAATAGCGGTAGGTATCGCACGAGCCGGGCGACAAGGACAGACCGGAAATAACTGCACCGCTACCGGAACTCGAGAGCTCCGTCGCACGCACGTGCGTACAGGTGGTGTGTCGATCCACGCGACGCACCGTCCGTGAAACGAGTTTAGAATGTACCGTGAGGGGGGCGTGGCGCGCTTCGCTCTCTATATGAATCGAGTAGACGCAAACCGCGAGGAACTTTCGCGACTCGCGGTGACCTCTGCGAAGGCGGTTACCGTATCCTGCAGGAGCTATGGAAATCGATCGACACGAGTTCTCGCGCTAATATTTCGGCACCGTCTCGGCCGTATCGCGGTGCTTAGCCGGATGATTCCGTCTACCGCAGGGTGGATGGGGGTCGCCTCTCCGTCGTGGGGGTGACGACCGAGAACGCGCCGCGTGGGTCGCATGACGGTCTCCGGTTTGGTATTAGATACGCGCAAGACTTTCACCCGCCCTGAGGCTCTCCGCGCAGCCGGGTTATCAGCCTACACCGCGCGTAACGTACGTATACCTATATACTCGCGCAGTTCGTAAGATCTTATCCAATACCAAAATTATGTAACCGAACGAAACACCGCGGAGCAGAATCACGTTGAACTCTACGCTGGAAATGCAGTCCGCCACGATCCGAGTATCGGCGATGGAGACTCGTGAGAATGGACACCGTCGGAATAAGTGTGTGTATGTACCTACAGGTATACCTGCCTGCCTGCCTGCCCGCCTGCCGAGAGGTCGCGGTGCGCCGAGAACAGCGAGCTCTCCTCGCGTCTTTCACGCGTGGGAATCAAATTTCTGCGCCGTGGTGCTCCGATCGCGATAGGCGGACGACGCAGAAAGTTCGACTCTTTCTCCATCTCTCCCCGTTGCGACGCACCGTTGCGCGCGAGGCGTGAAACGCACGGCGCACCGGTGTCTACGGTAATCATATAGGAACGACGGGAAGTCGCGGGTGTTTGTGGAAATAAAAACCATCGGTTCCCCCCACCCCCCGATTACCGTTTGTTTTTTTTCGTGTCATATACATACCACGATACCAACTCGGGTAACCTTTGTTTCTTTTACGGACCATCCCTCTGACGTACAATACAACTGATATCGCGCGGTACACGACGTATATCCTTTCGCGCGCGCAACGACGCAGCGAAACAACGGCAATCGCGACGCCCCTGGTTGAGATCGAGGACTCGCGGCCGATCTGTCTCTCGTAATTATCAGCCCACGCGTCCGACGCCCACGGCACCGAATATTGACCACGGAAAATTAGCGCTGAGAGCGCGATACGAGCTATGGTAGATGCAAACGGAGAGAGAATTTACGCGCCTACACGTTCATTTCTGGTCGACGTAAATAAATTCTCATTAGCGGCAACCGAACGTGCTACGTCCTATATCCACGTAGTATGTACTACAAACGCGCGCGCGCGCGTGAGACGTATGATATCTTCGATGCGATCCCGATAGTGCCGAACTCCCTCTGCTCCCCTTTTATCGACGCCGCACGAGGACAGACTTTCGAGCGAATCGTAGCGCAATGGAAATAATACGCGCACGTTGGATAACGCCTTTGCTTACGCCCGCTGTACTTACTGCGAGTACGTTCACATGTGTATAGGTACACAAGCGAGCAACGGAGACGCGATGGTGAGAGAATGGAAAGGTATATAGCGCCTGGTAACCGCGCGCGTCGTCGAAAGAAAAAGACCGTGACGAGAGACGCGATCGATCTATCGGTGAGAAGTGAAACGGGAGCTCGTATTATCGTTGCGGCCTCCGACGTTATCGCGATGAGATCGGAGACCGGGGCGGTACATTTTGCGCGCCCGATTGTCTGCGTACGAACGCACCGCGATAATGGGCTCGATGGCCCATCACGAAGGCCCGCGGTTGCGTTGCGGACGCTGGAAAACTGACAGACCGCCGCGTAGTCTCACCGAGAAAAATAATTCGCAAACTAGTCGAGCGCGAGAACTTGCAGGTTACCGAGAATCAACGATCGTCCGCTCGTCTCGCGTTGCACTCGTTGCTGCAGTGGAGCGCGCGATGCGCCAAGGCTACGACCGACGCACTCGTTAACGCGTCGTCTTCAATATTGCGCGGCGGTAGCGGATTGCTGCGAATTGAGGACTCACTCGCGGTTCGGAATCAAAAGAAAGGCTCTCTGATGCCTTTTCTCTCTACCACAAGTCGGGTTCTCTGGCATTACACGGTACATCTCAGATCGATCCTGGAATAACATCGTCGAGATACTCGTCGTATTGACACGCGACGTACGTAGGCGCGCGCGCGCGCGCGCACGATCGCTCGCACCTGTTGCACTCGCAGATGCGGATCGTACGAAACGGCAACGCGATCTATGTATACCTATACGGAGAAAGAGTCTGGAGGGTGACACTTACGGCGTACTTGTCCTTGTAGAAGAGCGAACTCGTCGACATGGCGTTAACGATCGGAGAAATCGGCTGGGAAGTATCAACAAGAAACGAGAGATTGGCTCGTCATAGCTCCCTTCGTTCGATTTCGTTGTTACGAGAGAGAGAAAGAGAGAGAACACTGAACACGCGCTCGTCTCACACACGTGTCATCGTCGAGCGTCGCGAGCCTCTACCATGGGGGTATAGGTACCCCTCACTTCGTTCATCGGTAGATACGAAGAAAATTACTGCCGTTCACCTCGATATCCGACACTGAAACTGACCGAAACACTGTTGGGGCGATCGCGAGATCGCTCGTGCGCGCGGAGAGCGGGGTTCTACTCGTCCGATGTTCGGGGACATGCGCGCGCCACTGCCGCCGGCCTATCACCTGGCTCGAACCCGTGGGAGAAAGAGACTGCAGGCGCGGAGTCCGCGCGTCCAGTTAGTTCTTGGGGCCACAGCACGCAAGGTGGAAGGGTAGCCTCTCCGTCAGGTTTGCGAGCGATGACCTACAATTCTCACGCGAGTGTTTTATCCCTTCCCCTCTCCAGCGTGTCTCCGTGTTTCGCGCGATCTGGACGTCGGATGACACACGCTCGCAGCGTGAAACGCGAGAGCTCGAGAGATCGCTGCAGTATACCTATACTTACCTATCATCACTTTCCTCTCCTTCCCCCGATTTCTCGACGGCGTCTCTAGTATCCGCAAGGGATGCTAATTGGAATTATCGAGGGAAAGGTGTCTCTATGATCGCGAAACCCCGCGATAAGAAAACTCGTCGATGTCGATCGTCTCGCAACGGACAATCATCGCTCTGAATCGTTGATCGAATGGGACGCGCTGAATCTACGCGCACAATACCCAGGTACCACGTTCCCGCACCGCTGCACTTCTCTCGCGCGTAGCTGTGCACGCACACGTACAGCGACACGCGTAGCTCGGTATTTTGAGACTTTTTTTTTCTCTCTTCGCGAGATAAACGACGAGATTGCGTTGCACGTAAGCGAACGCTGCTCATCGACCCGCTTCAAGAAACTAAAGAGTCGCTGAAATTGGGATACCCCGCACTCGGCGATTTGCTCGCTCGCCGCGGGACATTTTTCGATGAGTTTCGAATATAACATTATCACCGACGACCGATCGAATGATCAATGACCGACGATCCGTAAAAGTCGATCGCTCGGGAAGAATTCGAGTTTAATATTTTCCTTTTCAACACACACATACGGCGACTCCTCGCGTACTGTACAACGTCGATTCTCAAATATGCAATTCGTATGTTCGTAGATAATTATACACAAATTATATAGCGAACGATCGATTGATTTTGTTTTCTTATTAGAAAATATCATTAAAAAACCGTATCGCAATGATCGCGCATGACCGTGCCGACAAACGAGCCGTACAATTCTCCCGATCTCGAAAATTCGCGCGCAATAGCGATCGTCAATGTTTAATGGAAATTAGTCTCGCGAAGGCGGCGTTCAATCGCGATCGCCCCTCTCCTCGGCACGTTCCTCCGCCCTCGCCTTCATTCTGGTGATGAACGCCTGACCCTTGCTCTTCCTAAAGTTCTCGTAGGGATCGTTCAAGTTGATCCCGACGCCCTTGTACTGATCGTTCTTGTCCCTGATCTCGCCGCCCGATATCGGCGCCTCGATGCCCTGTTCGTTTGCCCCGAGGCCGGCGCCTCCCCACCCCATTTTCTTCAGCAACTGGTGTCCCTTGTTGCTCTCGTCCAGACTGATCTCCTGGGGTGCCTTGCTGTACGTCGATCCTCTGAAAATGCGAGAGGGGCACGGGGGTAGAGGACTTCTCGATCATCAGGAGAGACTTACGGGCCCAACTCGGAAGAGAGCGAGGATGCCTCCGTCTACTACTCACAAGAAGCTCGGCGGTGTCGGACTCCTGTCCTGCCTGTCGAGCCTCCTGTCCGGACTCCTCTCCTTATTGCTGTTTCTCCGCCGTTTGCTCCTGCTATTGTGATTGCTGCTGCTGCTGCTGCTGCTGGTGGTGGTGCGGCTGTTGCGTCTGTGATTAGTTGCCGGGGATCTCGATCTGCTTCTCCCCCGAGATCTCGATCGCGACCTGCTGCGCGACTTGCTCCTGTAGCGTTTCTTCGGCGGGCTCGGACTCTTGGATCGCGGCCTCATAATCGGCGAGGGCGACTTCGATCGAGGCCTCAATCCCGAAACGATATCCTCGTCCTTGCGTTTGCGCGCCGCGTTCTTCGCCTTGTAGTACTCGTACAGTCCCAACTTCTCCCACCCGTCGCTGTGCGGAAGCCGAAGGCAGGGTAACGGGGGCACGGTAAGGGTAACGAATCGCGTTCGGGCTCTGACTCGATCTGTCGTCTCTTACCTGTCCCTCGGGGAATCGTGATTGGGCGGCGCGTAGAACGCCTCGACCGCCGCCACCAAACGATCGCTGGGAGGAGCGGGCGGCGGTAATCTTATCGCGTCCGGATCCAAAGCCTTGTACTCGCCGTCCTCCAATTTGATCAGAGGTACCATCAGACCGGCGGGTAATTCGAAATAAGGCATACTGGGCATGAGATCCTCCACGGATGGTTCGTGAATGACGGGAGGCGGCGGCCCGAAGCCGGGCGGCGGTTTCGAAAAGTCCGGTAGCGGAACATTGGTGAACGGCGGCGGATTATTGCCGGGCGGGACGCCCCAACCGGGTGGAGGTTGAGTGAAATTAATGTCGCTCCCGATCGACGGCGGTGGCCCGGAGTGGGCGCTCGGCGGCAGTGCCATGTTCTGCTGACTCTACGCGGGAAGGTGTTGTTGATTCGTAACGATCGAGCGTCGCCTTCTCTCGCGGCGACTTATCGCTCGCAGAGAGAGAGAGAGAGAGAGAGAGAGAGAGAGAAAGAGAGAGAGAGAGAGAGATACGAGAAATTGCGCAATCTCTTACCATCTGTGAAGTAGGCGGCGGCGGAGGCGGCGGTGGCGGCGGCGGTGGAGCCTTCAACTGCTGATCGATCGCTATCTTTTGCTGTTCGATGCTCTGTATTTGCCTCAGCGCGTGATTGACGAACGCTTGATGCTGCGCCTGATAGTTATCGAACGTCTGCTTGGTGGAAGCCGTGATGGGCGTGATAGCGTTCGCGTATTGCGACACCAAACTCGCTTGGTACTCCGACCAAGACGTACCGGGCTGTTTGAGCTTCTCTACGATCCCCTCGTCGAAGTAATTGTTTTTCGACTCCCAAAGGCTGAGCAACTTGTTCAGCTTATTCAGCTGCTCCTCGGACGCGGCCAGCGAAGTATTACAGAACATCGGCACGACCACGTTCTCCATTGCCTTGCGGAGGTCCATTGACTTTTTCCTGGCGCTAAAAAATCGACCGGTTGCACAGCGTTCGCGCGCTGATAACCGCACGGTTCCGAGGCGCGCAATACGCGATCGTTCAACTCACCAGTGATGCAAAACGTCATTCACCAGGTAGATGATGTGAAGTTTGTGACTAAAGGTGGTTCCATGAATCACCCTGAAACGAATTTCTCGTGAAGGGGCGATCGCTATTCGTCGATCCCGCGTACGCCGTCGCGCATGCGAGCGCGCTCGAGAGGCGCGTACGTACTTTTTGAGTAAATGCTCCGCCACCACCCGATTGCTCTGCGCCGTGATCGAATTCTGCAGTATCCACGCCTTTCCCGCGCTTATGCTGTCTTTCGTGCAGCTATCGATGATAGGTTGCAAGACCGTATCGAACCCGGAGAGATCCGTGTTCGTATTTTGCGCGTTACTCTGGAGAGCGGTCTCTTGTGCCTGTCTCACGGCATCCTCCACTCTCCCTTGCTGCTGAGCCATCAGCGCCGCGTGTTGCGCGGCCAGGTTTTGTTCCGATTGTCTGACTTGTTCCTGAAGAGTCGTCTGTTGCGACTGA
This sequence comes from Xiphydria camelus, assembly GCA_963678675.1. Lineage (NCBI taxonomy): Eukaryota > Metazoa > Arthropoda > Insecta > Hymenoptera > Xiphydriidae > Xiphydria > Xiphydria camelus. The sequence goes on from OY783191.1 coordinate 40,901,297, forward strand.
AGATTCGCCAGTTCGTTCTGCAACCATCCCGGCGGCCCCGTGATGTTAACTCCCTGCGTAACGACGCCGATCGGCGGGTTCGCGTTGCCGAGCGCACCGGGAACTGCTCCAATCGACGGTCCCACATTTCCTGGCCCTCCGATCGGTCCGGGCACTCCTGGCAAAATGGAACCTGGATTCCCGACCGGCCCGATTCCGATCACTTGGTTCAATCCGTTGTTCGGCGTATTTAGGCTCGACGCGAGACTGACGTTATTCAGTGGCTGCGCGATGCTCGCGGTTGTTTGCTGCTGCTGCTGCTGCGAAACGTTTAAACGTGGGTCTGCATTTTGCATTGGATTTATTCCTTTTTGCTTTAAAACTGTAAACGAATGACGGTGAATTATTGTAAGCTGTTTGATCTCTCTTGAGTCGTCGAAAAAGAGATATAGTAAATACACCGATTTCGGGAGATTCTTATCATCTACGAATACGCGTTAACGCTCCTCGTATCGCGGTGCCAGTGCCGTTATCGTATCTTATTCCGCTGAGCTCGCTGAGACGACGATCTTAAAATCTAAGCCCCCCCCTCTTATAAAGCCACCGTTCATCCGAGGGATGCGAGACGCATCCGTCTAATCGCTCCCGTCGAATAAACAACGATTCCAAAATCTTAAGAGAAAGTCTCAATTCTTGTCACGATTGACATCTTTGCGTTTCCACGTTTATTTTTACGAATTTGTCACTCGTCCGCGAGCACCTTTTTTTCTTTCAACCGTTGTAGCTTTTAAGGGGTTCTATCCCACTTACTGGCTTGCTCCGTTGTCACTTTGTATTGATAGTAATTGAAATGCTCCCCTCCGAACAAGAAGCCAAATTTTGGGTTGTCCTTCTGCTTGTTTTTTGTCATTTGCTCGAACTCTGGCCCGTTGCGAGCTACAAACTGTGCCAATTTGTCTATGATGTTGCGTAGTTCCGTATCTAAATGTTATTCGGAGTAATCGTCGTTAGATGGAAGTCTTAACCACATGTATGATAAAAAAATCAATCTTAAATGTACTTTTTAAAAAAATGAATAGGCCGTCTCCACGAAATTCTCCCGTTTCTGTAGAATAATATATAAAATATCTGCAGGAGGATGTTTTTCTCTCTCTCTCTCTCTCTCTTTAAAATCAGTCGATCAAAGCAGTGATCCAAAATTAGAATCAAACAATCACTCGAGTTGAGTTGTATCAAGGTGAATAGAAGCACGCGTGGATTCCGTTGAGCCTCGGATGTAAAATCAAATGAATGAATCCGATACATGATACATGGATGGTACTTTGGTACGCTCATAACCTAATGAAAATGGACCGCACGGTTCGATCGCATCGATTCACTTTTTCCGAGAGCGAAAAAAAAAAAATCAAAATTTTCACTTCGATCGAACGAAATATAGACGCCGATCGGCGTAGAACCGTACATTTAACGATAAGATAAAGATCGATCAAGTTTGTATGGCAATGATGCGAGAAACCGCGTTTGACCGGGTCTATGCGATCCGTGCTCGTCACGTTACCTGAAGGTGCTTGGTCCATTTTTACAAGTAAAAAACCGTTGCTTAGTCACTAGATTTCCTGACCGGAATAATTGAACTTTGACTTATTTCTAATGAAAACTCGGAGCTACGAAACATTGTTCTTCTCAAAAGCGTTCGCCAACGCTAGGCGTCGCCATTCTTTTACACGGTTTTGCACCAATGGCACCAATGCAGGCAAGGAAGATCCATAGAGTAGGTAACTAAGTAGAAGATCAAGCCTTTTAGGGTGATTTTTCATGCCACTGCTTTACATACTGCGACAGTGAAACGCTGTGCGACCAAAAAACTGCCGCAGGCGACATGAAAATACCTAGTATCGGCAGCGGTAAGTAGTTCTCCTTTCGTGCTGAGGATATAGGTAATAATTCGTGACCCGCGCTGTACCACCAGCTCAGTTCTGATGCTCTCCTCATACTTCATTCGAAATTTGGCTCTTTTTCGGCGGTGGCGCCATCTAGCGGTAAACTACGAAACTAATCCTCAAAAATCGTGTTATTTTTCAGCACGAAAGGAGAACCACTACTGCTAGATGGCGGCACCACCTAAAAATGTGTGGCGAAAAGGATGTGGTCGCCATCTTATCGGCGGAGCGTTTCGTCCCGGAGTCGGCCTGTGGACTCGTCAGTAAGGCTAGGCCGACTCCTGCCTTAGACGCTCTGTGGTCCTCGGTGAGAGACGGGCAGTTGCGGTCTTATATAGAAACTTGCCCGTTGTTGGACCACTAACGAGAAGCCGAAAGCCGTGGAGTCGAAGGTCGGCGCCACCTGGCGGGAGGCGCCGTAGCGCGACGGGCCGCTACAAATGGTTGAATTTTGAGCGAAGTATCAGGAGGGCATCAGAACCAAATTGGTGGCACCCCTGCGAGCTCCATCGCGCGAGCTGGGTAATTTTTTATGCCACTGCTTTAAGGCTCGTTTTCACGTGGCATTAAATGTCGTGGCTTTGCACCGTCATGACACTGCGACATTAAAGTCAAACAGGTTTTCATACCATGACATTAAAGTCACGATATCCGCGGCACTAAAAGTGGCATCTTAATGCCACGTGAATACGAGCCTTTACTACAGCAGTGTGTTACGACCCGGCCTATCTCTAAACCCGGTCGCTCTATGACGCGAGGCGCGAGGATCGGGCACCGCGCGCGAGACGCGCGATTCAGGAACAATCCGAAAGGAAACAGGGAAGAAAATTCCATACAGAGGTTGCCGGCAAAATTCGAATTTATTCCTTAAGCAAAAATCGAAGTTCGACGTTATTCTTTAAGCAAAAGGAAAAGTCGCGTTCGGTTCCGTGATCGAGTTGCGTCTCTCCCAAAAAATCTTCCAGCGTTTCAAATCCCTCTCGGCGTCGCCCGGGAAGGGGATGCTCCGGTGGGTGTGCCTCGTGCGATGTCCAATCGGGGTGAGTCCTCGAGAAAAGGGGTGTTTCCTCGAGGACGAAGACGTCGGGTGCCGTAACGTCTTCCAGATGTGTCGATGCGTCCTGTTTCGAATGCGCGGGTCCTGCGTTGGCGAGAGTTTTCTGCGAAGGGACTAAAAAATCGGTTTATAGCCCCTCATTGTTCCTGGGCCTTAGAGATGTTGCAGCCTTCGCTCCCGCTGTTCTCGGTCCGTGAGAAAGTCGCAGCCTTGGCTCCCGTTGTTCTCGGGCCGTGAGAAAGTCGCCGCATCTGCTTTCCTCCTACCTACCCTACCTCATCCCTAGAGTGACCATTTCTCTACAAGAATCTATGCGGAAAAGGGAGATATGCTAATGATGGGGATTTCTCATACGCAAGTCTTAATTCGAAGGCTCCTTGAACAGCCCGCGTTCTACAGCGGAAAACAAGGCGATCGTCGTTTGTGTAGGCTTGTCCAAAGAACCGTCGCTCTATGAGAACGTGACGTAATGTCACACCTTCCCCCTTATCAAAAGCTGTTACCTATGGTGACAGCTTTTATAACCTATTTGATTACTTATAGTTTGCAAGAGTATATTGTTCGTACAAAAAAGGGGAAAGTGCGCCGTAGATACAAGAATGCTTAGCAAGTATTTTAATTAATTTAAGTCTGGATTTACATCTCCGTTATAAAAATATAGCCACACTAAGCAGACACATAACACCAAAAAAAAATCGTGGAAGGTTAATTGTTTGTTATAATCGTTAATTTCGATGTAAATATTCCAAATTTCACAAACGGGATGGAAATAACAAAGTAAGATAAAAAAAAAAAATTTTTGCAACATACTATACATACACACATTCGTTCCATACGAGTTGCTATTTACATTTATAAAGATTTATTTTACAATAAAGAGTATCGAATTAAATACATTTCAGGGTTATTATTTATCCTATTTTACTTTCACAATGATGCTTGCGCGTCACAATTATCAATTATTTCCTAGAGGGGATGTCGGTCGAATATAAGCGAGCTTTAGTTTATTTGTGTGAACTATCTTCTTATTATTTTTGCTAATTTGTATTTCTGCGTTAAGATCGTTGAAGATTCGGGTAATTTTAAAAGGACCCTTCCAATGTGGATCAAATTTAGATTGACGAGGCTCTTGAAGCAAGTAGACATCGTCGCCTACCTGAAAAATGCGGGGATTTGAGTGCCTATCGAAAAGTTTCTTGCTCTTGGCTTTCGCCCTTTCTAGGTTTTCCGTTGCCATACCCTGGGTAGTAGTAATTATCGTGAGGAGGTCATCAAAATATTGAATGAATGTACGAGGCACCCGCTGATCTGAGAATTCCGAGGGAATTTGAGCTTTTCTTCCAAAGATTAATTCGTGAGGTGTGAATCCGGTAGCTTCGTGGACGGAGGTATTGTATGAAAACATACCAAATCTAATCCACTGATCCCAATTTCTTTTTGCGCAATAATGTTTCAGATATTCCATGAATGTGTGATGGGCTCTTTCTAAGGATCCCAAAGATTGCGGATGAAAAGCGGTTGATTTTATCTGTTGAATTTTGAAGATTTGACAAAAGTTTTTCATAATGCTACTCATGAAATTGCTTCCTTGATCGGTATGTATTGCCTTGGGACAACCGAATCGAGAAATGAATTGTTCAGCGAGTGCGAGGGCAACTGTGATCGCATCGATGGTGGGGAGAGGAATGGCATCCGAATACTTTGTTAGGTTGTCTTGAAGAGTTAGTAAGTATCGATTTCCTTTCTCGGTAACTGGTAAGGGACCGACAATGTCCATTTGTACTTTATCAAAAGCTTGCTGCGGAGTGTCGGTGATACGAAGGGGCTGCCTAGTTTTTATTCTGGCGAGCTTGTTCTTTTGGCAACTACTGCATGTGTGAACGAAATTAATGATATCCTGCTTCATCCCTTTCCAATAGTATTCGTCTCTAATTCGATTATAGAGCTTGGAGATGCCTTGATGACCACCTACAACCGACTCATGGTACTCTTTGACGATAGCTGCCTGTTCGTGCTTGGATGGAAATTTCAATTCGTTTGAGCAAATCGTAATTGTATATCCTTTATTGAAGAAGACCGTTTGAAAGATTTTTTCTATGTTTACCCAGGGGAGTTGATCTAATCCATTTCGATTTTTTGAAACGCTACAGGTGAAGATACCAAGGAAGTCCATTAAATTTTTCAAGCTTTTTATGCATGACTCGACGTTGACTAAATTGGGATATTCGTTGGGCGAATTTTTAACAAATAAATGGAAGACGTGATACTTATTGGATGGAAGAGTGGTTGCGTCACCTAAGCTGCCAGGGATTTTCTGCAAGTCGTGAAAGGTAAACCATTGTGTTTCGATCAAATCTTTGCTTGTTTGAAACGACAGGTCGTAATCGATAGAGGTGAAATGTACAATATGATCATTTCTCAGGGCCAGGAAATCTTTACTGTGGACGAGGCATGTGGCTGTGGAAATTAAAAGGTTGCGTCTTGTAATTTTATCATTGTCAAGTCTGTGAGAGTTTTTGTCCTCAGGTGAGTCATCGTCAACAGTCGTCTCTCGATGGTCTCGCTGGCTGACGCGTGCTCCGGAGTACCCGGCGACGGCACACGTCAGGAAGTCCCTCGGTGACGATTTAAACCTGACACGGGGGAGGGCTAACGTCATCTCCCCCCCTGGCGTGTGTTCCGGAGTACCCGGCGACGACACACGCCAGAAATCCCTCGATGACTCTTTAAAGTTGACATGGGGGAGGGCTAACGTCATCTCCCCCCCTGGCGTGTGTTCCGGAGTACCCGGCGACGACACACGCCAGAAATCCCTCGATGACTCCTTAAAGTTGACATGGGGGAGGGCTAACGTCATCTCCCCCCCTGGCGTGTGTTCCGGAGTACCCGGCGACGACACACGCCAGATATTCCCACGATGTGCTGATACTGGTGGCGTAATTCTGTCTTGTCCCGGTAGTTCGTCCTCAGTTGCTGTCAGGTAAGCGTCGCTGTCGTCTCCATCGTCAGAGTCCGTTGACATTGTTTCATCTGATTTTATTAGAGAAGGAGCTTTGCTCGGGATGCTATCGTCTCTGTTTGCGTTAATGGAGAAGCAGCTGTCGATTAAAGTTTCGATACTGGAGTCTTCCGTCGGTCTTTCGGGACAGTCGCCCACTGCAAGATTCACGATAGGTGGGTCGTCTGCGCAGACTAACACCGATCTCAAATCTTTCGAGCTAAGTCCCTTTTGATTTGTATAGTCATGATTTTGTTCGTTTAGGAGGATCGGGTTACGGGAGAGTGCGTCAGCGTTGGAATTTATTCTGCCCGGTTTGTACCTGATGTCGTAATCGTATTCGTTAAGGCGAACTCGCCATCGCATTAATTTCGACGTGGGATCTTTGGTATTGTGTAACCAAGTTAGCGGTCGATGATCGGTGACCAAGGTAAATTTGCGGCCGAAGAGGTATGGCCGGAAATGTTCGACGCCGAATACAATAGCTAGCATCTCTTTCTCTGTCGTGGAATAATTAGTTTCTGCGTTGTTGAGTGTTCGAGAAGCATAGGAAATCGGAAGATCTTTGCCTATAGGACCTTGACTAAGAATGGCGCCCAGCGCGTAGTTGGAAGCGTCGGTCGTGACGACAAAAGGTTTAGAGAAATCTGGATATTGCAGCAAGGGCTCGGTGCATATAATATTTCGGAGATTTTCGAAGGCTTCTTGAGCGCTATCGGTCCAAGAAAATGAGATGTCGGATTTTAAGAGACGAGTCATTGGTTTCGCGATTTTCGCAAAATCTTTCATGAATCTTCTATAGTAGCCGGCGAGGCCTAAGAATTGCTTAATATTCTTTTTTGTTTTTGGGATGGGAAAATTCTTCACGGCTTCTATCTTTTTAGGGTCCGGCCTTACTCCTTCGTGCGTGATGATATGACCTAAATATGATATTTCCTGCTTTAGGAACATACATTTTTCCGGTTGGAGGGCTAAGCCAGAGCTTCGCAACCGACCTAAAAGTTTTTTTAATTTCAACGAGTGTTCTTCCAGGGAAGCGGCATAGATGACAATATCATCCATGTAAACGAAAAGCTCGATTCCTTGCAGACCCGAGAGTACTAAATCCATCAGTCTCTGGAAGGTTGCGGGGGCATTTTTTAAACCGAAGGGCATACGGTTAAATTCGTAATGCCCGTGCGGGGTGGAAAATGCAGTTTTTGATTGAGAAGCAGGGTCTATTGGCACCTGATGAAATCCAGAAGCTAGATCAAGGGTACTGAAGTATTTTGCCCCTCCGAGCTGATCAAGAATATCAGTGATGTTGGGGATCGGGTAAGCATCGCTAATAGTTTTTTCATTGAGGGCGCGATAATCTATCACCATTCGCCAGCGAGGATTTCCCGAGGCGTTGGGTTTTTTCGGTACGATCCAGACGGGAGAATTATAAGGTGAATCGGAAGGCCGGATTACGTTATTCTCGAGAAGGGTATCGACTTGGTTTTGTATCTCTTGTTTGTGGACCTGTGGGTATCGATATTGTTTTATGTTAATCGGATTCTCGTCCGTCGTGGCGATTTTATGCCTTAGAATCGTGGTTGAACCTAATTTATCTCCGGGAAGATAAAATTGAAACGGAAAGCTGGCGATACATTCTAAGATGCTAGTCCTTTCGACTTCGTTTAGACCATCCAAGTTGAGAAAGTTTGCAATTTTCGAGAGTCGTTCTGCGGCAGATTTTTCCAAATCAATGCCGGGATTTCCCAGTCGAGCAGATCGAGCTAGCGGAGGTTGAGATTTGAAATCTTCTAACTCGATAGGGGGAATAGTAAGATTAATGCGACTGCTAGTTGAATTTATGGCAAAGGTATGGGCGTAGCCGTTCCTTTGCGTGACTAACACTTCGCCCAAATAGACACCGCGTCCTGCGTCAATCCTTCTAACATATCCCTCCTTTAGTTCTTTATTCTTTATAGGAATTTTGATGAGTTTTTTTGTTCTCGGAGGAAGATCAAACGATGGGTGGTTACAAAACTGAATCTCCTGATTACCGAGGATCAACTGACTAGGAAGATTGGCACGGAAAGTGAGTATTGCTTCCTGCTGAGTCAAAAAGGACATGCCTAAGATACCTGCTTGCTGGATGGGAAAGTCGCTGTCGACGACTTGAAACCGTATGTCTACGCTTCGTATTCTAACAAGTATCTCGCCATAGGTGCGCACCGTGCCAGAGCCGATTCCATTAAGATGGTAAATTATTTTCGTGTTTATATCGATGTCTGGTGTTAAAGCGTTTTCTTTAATTAAATTCAATTGAGAGCCGGTATCGATGAGAAAATATCCCAATCCCGAGTTAAGGAATTCGTGGTCTAAAATAATAACGGGGAGTTGCTCTATTTTTCCTGCGTCGAAATGGTAATTAATTCGGTAGATTCTGGACGCGCTCTTATTGCCGTGCTCCTCGATGCGTCGTTCCGCGGAGCAGGCTTCGCGTTTAAATGCCCGGTGCTTTCGTTTTCCGTCCTTTCGCGTAAATTAGTGCGGAAATTGTCCCGACGGCGATCCCTGTCCCGCTTCGCGTAGCACTTAGATTCGGTGTGCCCCTTTCGCTTACAGTAATCGCAGCGCGGCGGTTCTGCTCGCGAGAAATGTTCGCGTTCCTGTCGCTTACCGTTGTTACAATTTCTTTTAAGATGTCCCGGTTTCCCGCAGTCGAAACAAACCGCGGATAACTTGTCGTTTGAATTCGCGGCCGAATATCTGATCTCATTCATGTAGGCTATTCGAGGTCTACTGTATCGCGAGTTCTTTGATTCGTTCAAATTTCGGACGCGCGATCGTTCTTTTTCATATTCTTCCTCGGTGACGGCGAGGTTAACGGCATCCTGTAGATCTCGTGGACTCCGATGTCGCACGGGTAATTCTATTCTACTCGTGAGGCCTTTGACGAAGCAATTGCACGCGTTTTGTTTGGCTCGCGACTTTACTCCGCGCGCGATCTCACCTTCGCATTCACGGTCTACTGCCTCTGATATCTCGAATAGGAGTTTTTTTACGCGATTTCCGTATTGACTAACGGACTCATCTCTTTTTTGATGTATATTAGACATGCTAGCTTGTAGCGAATCTAGTGTTTTGCGCGGCGCGAAGGCACGTTCCAAATCGTCTAGGAACTCGTCTAAATTTAGGTCGTTATCCGAATCAAGTAGGTAAATTTTTGCATCGCCCGTAATTTTTTTGACGAATTATTTTAAATAAAAACTGTTGATTAGCGGGTCTTACCGACTTCCAGACATCTCTGCAATCCTTAGCGAATTGACGTATCGGTGGAGATTTCCCGTCGAATTTCGGTATGAGGTCCGATGCTATTTTTAAAGATATATATCGGGTTTCTTCGCTTCCCCGGCTTGAAACGTCTGACGTAGAATTTCGATCCGATTGTGGAGGATCGTCTCGTAATAATGTAACTGCCGGTGATGCAAAATCGCGCGGCAATACCAATGGATAATTAATGTTACGCGACGGCTCCGGCTCGGGGCGTGATACCACGGGTGTTATTTCCTGTATATTTTCTCGGGGTGGGGACGATTCATTTTGTTCTTCAACGATCCAAGAATTTGTAGATCGATTCCGATACATTTTCGCAGAAGATCTCTATTCGATATATACTACGTATCTTGTTATTTATAATATAGCCCTACTTGGTCACTCAAGAGATGATAACTATTTGACTCACTCTTACAGCGTTGTGAAGGGGTTGTCAGCCTCGTGATCTGGTTGCTGGGGTCGAACGTTGTATAGATGATGGGGGTCGAACGTTGTTCAGGTCGCCGATGCTCCTCTTTGTCGATGGTCGCCTCCTTGTCCGGCAGGGTTGTCCAGAAGTCTCTCTCGCCGTTGGATTACTGTGGTGAGTACTTCGTGTTGGTGATGTTGCTCTCTATGGTTGCCTGTGGTTTCAGGGATATAGCGTGCACGGCCGCTGAAACCGCTTCTCCGGCATTCGCCCGTCGCTCCTGGGGAAACCGTGCGAAAACCCAGGAAGGAGAAATGGCACACCAAGAGGACGTCTTTCTCGGATTATTGGATGTCCCGTAGTTGATTCTAGTTGTCGTCCAAGGAGACACTCGGTGGGTTGAATCGGAAGTTGGCTCGGGACGTCGGATGCTTCACTCACTCTGTTCACAGTCTGGGTAATTACACTATATGCACTGTAGGTCAACGTCTTTAATAAATTTGGGTACACCGCTGTCACCACTGTTACGACCCGGCCTATCTCTAAACCCGGTCGCTCTATGACGCGAGGCGCGAGGATCGGGCACCGCGCGCGAGACGCGCGATTCAGGAACAATCCGAAAGGAAACAGGGAAGAAAATTCCATACAGAGGTTGCCGGCAAAATTCGAATTTATTCCTTAAGCAAAAATCGAAGTTCGACGTTATTCTTTAAGCAAAAGGAAAAGTCGCGTTCGGTTCCGTGATCGAGTTGCGTCTCTCCCAAAAAATCTTCCAGCGTTTCAAATCCCTCTCGGCGTCGCCCGGGAAGGGGATGCTCCGGTGGGTGTGCCTCGTGCGATGTCCAATCGGGGTGAGTCCTCGAGAAAAGGGGTGTTTCCTCGAGGACGAAGACGTCGGGTGCCGTAACGTCTTCCAGATGTGTCGATGCGTCCTGTTTCGAATGCGCGGGTCCTGCGTTGGCGAGAGTTTTCTGCGAAGGGACTAAAAAATCGGTTTATAGCCCCTCATTGTTCCTGGGCCTTAGAGATGTTGCAGCCTTCGCTCCCGCTGTTCTCGGTCCGTGAGAAAGTCGCAGCCTTGGCTCCCGTTGTTCTCGGGCCGTGAGAAAGTCGCCGCATCTGCTTTCCTCCTACCTACCCTACCTCATCCCTAGAGTGACCATTTCTCTACAAGAATCTATGCGGAAAAGGGAGATATGCTAATGATGGGGATTTCTCATACGCAAGTCTTAATTCGAAGGCTCCTTGAACAGCCCGCGTTCTACAGCGGAAAACAAGGCGATCGTCGTTTGTGTAGGCTTGTCCAAAGAACCGTCGCTCTATGAGAACGTGACGTAATGTCACAAGTGAAATGTTGTCGGTAGAGCGCGAACTTTCGGTACGGCAGTGAAATGCTGACGCAAGCACGAACTTCCGGTGCGGTAGTGGTTCTCCTCTCGTCTTGTTTTGGGGCGTTATTGAGATGTCATAACCTTTGGTTCCACATTTATATATCGACGCTAATATTTAGGTGGTTTTTCTTTCACGACAACGCTGTTCGAGAAAATTAGTGTAGTAAGTTTTCGTTATTCAACTTTCACATTCGCCGGACGCGCTTTGTTACTCGCACGCTTCTTCGACTCGCCTTGAATGCCGAATGTTCGCCAAAGAAATCGTCAGAAAGAAGCTTGCTTTTTTCGTACATAATTACAACTGTATTCACAGCGCTGTTTTTATCGTTTTATTTATCTACCCCTGATGCGTTCAAGCGATTATTAATTGGCTACGCTACTCGTATGAAAATTACGATTGGGACGGCTGCTCGGGTTTCCTAACCTGCGTTTCGACCCTACATACGTTATCCTCGTACTTTCTTGCGTTATGTACCTATATCTACATTACGAACGATTGCTCCTAGCGACACGATGCTCGCGGTCAACGCTTTTCTATAGAAAACGCGATGTTACAATCATGTACGCGAAAGAACACGTCATCTGACACCTCCCCCTTCTGTATAATAGTTTACTCGTATAATTCAATTGGAAATGATAAATTTCTGTATCCATTTTTTTTCTCGCCTTCATTGAGTCTCTCGCTCTCATTTTCTTTTTCTCACGTATGTATACCCAAAATCATTTACAGAGATGCCAGTCGCATTTGAAGTAAAGTCCAGTTGGGCCGACGAAGTGGAAGAAGAAGGAGGAGCTCTTCCGCCACCCTCTGAGGTATACGAGAATGGATTCAAAATTCTCACCGAATACAAATACAACGAAGATGGCAAGAAAGTCAAGCTAGTACGCACGTATAAAGTGGAAAAACGAACTGTTTCTAAAAGTATAGCCATGAGGAAGAACTGGGCTAAATTCGGAGACTCTACGGATGACCGACCAGGGCCTAATCCAGCCACCACGGTCATCGCCGAAGATGTTTTCATGCAATTTATCTCTAGCAAGGAAGAGGACAACAAGGTGGAGGAAGACTCGCTGGACAAGCTGAAGAGTATGGGCGATAAAGGCGTTGTGAAATGTAGAAACTGCAACGGAGACCATTGGACGTCAAAATGTCCGTACAAAGACACCATCCTCGCCGGAGGTACGTCGAGAGAAATCTCTCTTTGTTCATGCGCCTCTCGATAGTTACGTCTAGCATGTTCACGGCTACTCGGTACTTTTTTTCAGGCAAAGTACCGGATGACAAGAAACCGTTGTTCGGACAGGGAGCACCGGGCGCCCCTCCGGGTAGCGTGATGGCCGACCTCGGCAAACCTCAGGGCAGCAAGTACGTTCCGCCTAGTATGCGCGATGGCGGTAATAAACGAGGTGATTCCATGCAAATGCAGCGACGCGACGACACCACGGCTATTCGTATCTCAAACCTGTCGGAGAGTACGTCCGACGCGGATTTGGAAGAGCTCGTCAAACCATTCGGCGCCATCCAGAAACTCTACCTCGCAAAAGATAAGCAAACCAATCTCTGCAAAGGATTCGCTTACGTACACTTTAAATTTCGAGCCGAGGCCGCCAAAGCGATTCAAACTCTCAACGGTTACGGGTACGATCATCTTATTCTCAATGTGGATTGGTCCAAGCCTCCGGCACAGAACAATTAACAAGTCACGAGAGCCAGAGTGCACAGGGACTTGGAATTATTTTCGAGCGTAACGCTCGAAACGTACCACAGGAAGAATTGATCAGTTTGTTGTTTCGAACAATAAAGGTGATTATAACTATCGTCAATCGCGTCTTAAAACTCTGATCGACCGATTCCTACACATGCTTACGAAAGCATCCCACGCGTCAGCTAAATTTGATATGTACGCAAAACTCTGTCACTTTGTCTCTGCTACTATCTCGCTATTCGGTCGCTACGAGTGTACCACAAAGTGTAATCCACAAAGATTGTATACTTTTTTTTTTTTTTTCGTAGGGAAGCTGCTGGTACAATGGATCGCGTTTCACAAAATCGATTTATTTCTATACAACGTACATAATCGTCTTTTAGATCTAGTATCCACGGTAGACAAATTTAATCTGTGCAAATAGAAAATATTTTTTTCCTCCCGTTTTCTCTCTCTCTTCTTCTGCGTTACGCGTTCATAGTACCTCGTAGCGTTCGGAAGAGAATGGAGGAGATGATAATTCACCCACATCACGATACGGCATCCGCTCTTCTCGTGCTATAGGGACGGAGATAGTCCTTTGGATCATAAAGCGAACATCCTGCGACGATCTCATACAAAATACTGAATTATTAATAGTCTTGAGAATATGTACGAACGATCGTAATTCTTCGTTTCTCGCGTAGCATGATATAAATGTACAGACGAGGCAAGACCGCCGCGAGCACGATTCATACAACGATGCACGAAGTTGCGTAGAACTTGTACAGTCGTTTTAAATCGAAAGAAAGAACAAAATGATGGTTTTACCTTCAACTTTCATCAACGGAAAGAACGTGAACGAGAAGAAAATAATAATTACAACACAACTTTCGATATTACAAAGTATGGAGTAGGACGGTACCATCCATGTGCTTAAATACTACTTACAAACATCAAGTCACCCAATTCCTCCTTGACGGCCGATAAACATCGCATGTACAAAAATAAAAATAGAGAGATTTATCAGACAGTTATCTCGGATACTACGATACTGTCGCACAATAGGTTCTGCTTTTACGGAGAAGAAAACGACTACGAGACGACACAACAACGGTAAAAAATCACACGTACACCGGATGTAATGGCCACCAAATTCTTATGGGTGAAAAATATCAAAATGTATATCCAACACAGTAGTACATACGAATTCATCGCGCTATCTCGACAATGAGCGACGTTCGTTTACGCGATCCAACGAATGTAGATTCGAATAGAATCGCGCGACGAGACGCGAAAAAATGCCTCATTCCACGAGACGTAATGTTTTCTGTCCCTTCCACAAACGATCGAATATTTCAGTCTCTTTTTAAAATTAATCCCTAACTCGATTTTCCCAAATACTCGTTCTTCGAAGACCGACGGTCGGTCTGGCGACGCAGCTGTACAGGAACTTGTTGATCTTGGTATTGCCGCAATTGGCTTGCAGCGTCGCGAGAGTTGATTCCGCCATCAAACCAAAGACGTTCAGATACAAGAGACAAGGCATGTACGCTAGCCTCACGTAAGTCGAAGGTGGAATACTGTAGCAGCGACTGAGGGACAAGTGCTCCAATTTTGTGAAGCTCAGTAGACTGTGGACGGTATTGATCGTAAGCATCGTACAATCACTCAAATCGAGTTCCACGAGATCCGGGCAGCATTTCGCCAGCTGTTTAACGTCTGAAACGTGGAAAATGTACCTACGTATAACGATCGAGCCTCGAACCGACGAGACGCGAGCAACGATACGTGTACGTTTCGATCGATAGTCCACTCACTGTCGTCGGTCATGGTTTTTCGGCATCCGGCGATATTCAGTCGCGTCATAGAGGCGGGCAACGATCGGCAGAGTAAAGCCATAGAATCCGAATCTAGAGAGCACCACGATATGTTGAGCGCGCTTAACCTGAAGTAAAAAATGGGATCGTAAGAGGATAACTCGGGGGGGGGGGGGGGGGCGGAGGTTGTATTTATATATATAGAATTATCTCGCCGTGTGTGCTGAACCACCTCGACGTTACCTCTTAAGACAAGTTAGATTCTTTAAACACTCCATGTCGATCCCTTCGCACATGGTCAGATTCAGCACCTCCAAATATACGTTCTCCCTGATTGCTCTGCAGCACGCGGCGTTCAACGTACACTTCTCGAGTGACAACTTCTTTAAATATTTACACTTGGACAAGAGAGCCGCCAGACCGTCGGGAGAGACAACCGACATGGACAGATCCAAATATTGCAATTTACTAATGTAGCTCTGGTTGAGCGCTTCGCTGCCCGTCAGAAAAACAGAGTCCGCTATTTCCGCTTGGGCGAGCCTGAGGACTTGCACTCCTCGCGGTAGTATGTGTCCCAAGGTGCCCTCGTTTAAAACTTTACCGCCGAGGTCCAATCGGCTCCACAGTGCCTCGTCTCGAGCTATTTGACACCACCTCTTACAAACTAGCATCGAGCGTACCTGGGAAAAGAGAAAAAGAAGAGAGGAGCAGAGTACTTATCGATGTTCGCGCGACCCATATGTACGGTTGCGGTAAATAACCGAAAGACTTGTACCAGGCACTTTTTGGGAAGCCACGTGAAAATCATCAAAATCATTTCATCGGACAGCTTATTAAATTTATCTTCCCCCAGGATCGAACACTGTTTCTTTCTCCTGTACAGGTAGAACTGTTCGAGACCGCTCTTGTCGGACGCATCGCCCGATTCCTCTTTACCGAAACTCAGCTTGTTCTCGCCGTAAGTGTCCGTTTCGACGCGCGAAGCGTATCCAGATTCGTTTCCCAGTGTCGCGTAGCCGGCGCCGTCGTCCAAATCGAAAAGATCTTGCTCCAATCTTTGTAGTTTAAATGAAACGGTGCGGGGAACGACATTAATCTTAAGGATCGCATACGGTTCGACAAAATTACTTATCGACGTAACGCGCGACCTCGCGACGTACCTATCCATATCGACTGTATCGAAACTCGAGCCTCCATACGTTTCGTCCTGACTTTTAAACGTTTCATTTTCCATTGCGCCCAGTTGTCTACCGCTTTCGGAGCTGGCAGGCGATACGGCGCATTCTTGGGACGGCAGTTTCTTCGAACTTTCGCAACTCGCTTCCTCGTCCTTCAACATACCAACACCCATATCTTCCAGAATTTCTGGTTCTACTAGACTGGTATCGCCCACGCAGGACCATCGCGGACTGTTTTTAGACGCGTTACTCCAGCTTCCGTTCAAATTATTGTTGCAACCGTCGTCCAAACGCATGCGCTTGCTGCAAAAAAAAAAGGTTCATCAAAGGACGATTTGTTGATGTTAACGCGCGCGTGTGTACGATCCTGTTTACAATGGTTCGAAAGAGGGGGAGAATTAATTTGCACAAAAAAAATGAAACCTTGGTCGCTGTGGCGAGCGAGGCAGTGTAATTTTGCAATTGTACAATTTATTCGTAATCGAGAAAAATGTCCAATCGTTCTCTCCGAAAATGATCGCTACACGCCCGTGAACCGATTTTTGGAGGGAACCTCATCCGTGGTGTCAGCACGTCGCCTCCATAACTCGTGTTCGAATTGCTACCGCTTAATTATACTTTACAGTTTGGTGATGTTCTAAAAGACTTGGCGTTCGAACGTGTCATGATTTTACGCGAATTTCAATGCGAAAGTCAACACGATGAGTTCTTAACCTCATCTGCGCGCGCGTGCTTGCACACGCGCCATCGAGCGACAGGTACTCGTTTGTACGATCCAAAATCGAAATTCTACCATTTAGTACCCAAGAGCGATGTGAGCGATGCTTTGAAAAACAACTCACCTGTTCGGCGGCGAATTTTCCTTGGAATTTTCAAGCGTATCCTCATTTCGCCGTACCTCTGCCTCCATGCCGGGATTCATTTTTGGCGGAATAAATTCCCTCTCTTTTCGACCGCGCCACTACCGAGCAGTGGCGCCTCACAGCGGGAGAATTATGACAACTGTGGAAACAGCTGACGAGAAAAACACTGGCGAAAGTTGCGAGCAGGTACTTGCTGCAGAGTAGGTACTGTCGCGAGGACGTCGAAGAAGAGGGTACACGTATACCTACATATCGCCATGTCGGGTGTCGCGATTGCACGTTTGCCGTCTACGATGACAAAGAAACACGACTAACGAGACGAGATCGAGAGCAATCGCGATGAAATCCGGGTATCGACTGTTCTTCTTGTGCCTCGCCTTTGTTGGATTGATAGTACTCATCAATTTTACCGCAAATTTGCCAAACAAGGTATACGATTCGCGCAATGATAGAAATGTCACCCTCTCGAGTACCGTCGAGACATCGTCGAGTGGGACTGTCGGACGCGAAGTGGTCGTATGCGTAGTGGCGTGTGATGATAGATTGAACGAATCATTGACAATGCTCAAATCCGCATTGATCTTTAGTAAGAGGCCGCTGCGATTCGTCGTAATTTCCGATTGGAATCTAATACCGGCGTTCAGCGAAGAATTGGCCAAATGGAAACGCACGTCCGATAAAAAGTTCAACTTTGTTGTAAAACCGATCGCTTTTCCGGCGCAAAGCGACGCAACCATGTGGAGGAGGCTCTTCAAACCGTGTGCGGCGCAACGATTGTTTCTACCCGTAAGTACGATCACCGATCGTAGGACGCGTCATATTGGTTTCTATGGGAATATTATGGTAGGAATTAATAAATTAAAAATGCACTGTTGAGTGGGAATTTAAGATATATTTAGAACGATCTACTCAGCTGTGCGCTGCTAGAAAGGCACTGGCACTCTCTGACAAAGAATTCTCCTGATTCCTTTCGGTTCTTTCCCAAGGATTGCATACGTCAACTGTGCTTATATATTAAGAAAGATGGAGAGCTACATGGGCTCTTAGGAACAGATAAACATTATTACTATACAGAGTCTTTGTCTTATTAAAAATACTTAAAAATTAAATTAAATTATTTCGCATATATCAATACGTCATATGTTTGAATCAAACCAATTTGTCTTTTGTTTTCAGTCAGTTCTAAACGACACCGATGCAATATTGTACATGGACACGGACACTCTGTTCTTAGCACCGCCGGAAGAGATTTGGGACGAATTTGCGAAAATGAATTCCAGCCAATTGGCTGCCTTGAGTCCAGAGCACGAAGATCCTAATACCGGTTGGTACAATCGCTTTGCCAAGCATCCCTATTATGGCAAACTCGGCGTCAACTCGGGCGTGATGCTCATGAATCTGACGAGAATGCGGGCATTCAGATGGACCGATTACGTGATACCCATTCACAAGCAGTACCGCTTGAAAATAACTTGGGGAGATCAGGACATCATCAACATAATATTTCACTATCATCCGGAGAAACTTTACGTTTACCCCTGCAGATACAACTACAGGCCGGATCATTGCATGTACATATCGGTTTGCACCGAAGCCGAGAAGGCAGGCGCGTTGGTCTTGCACGGTTCCAGGGGAACCTTCCATTCCGAGAAACAACCACCCTTCAAGGCGGTCTACAAAGCCATGAGAGAGTACCGGCTGGGCATGGATCCCTATGAGAATTTCCTCCTTCCGCTGAGAAGATACTTGGCTATGGAGGACCGTTCGAATTGCGGCAAAGTGTGGAGGGCATTCGTTATCCAACCCGAGTTACATCTAGACCCGTACATTTGAGGCAAGATCGCAGTGGAGCTGCAGCCGTGCACTCTGCCATATCGCGCGCGCGCCTTCGCCGTTATTGCACGTGAGTGTCGCCGTTACTTTGGAATACGCGTACACTCTTGGAGCATTTGCTCGACCGTCCGAAGGATCGTTGCTCCCGTCGTGTAGATGGGCATTCTTCCGGCGCGCTACCATCGGATCGACTCGACGCACGGCGGGAGGTCAGTTCTCGTAAGGAGGAAAGCGTAGTTTGATTTTGTCGAAAATCGTGGACGCGTCGGGGCTCGTTTCGTACGTAGAGGTATGTACTATTGGTTCCGAGTGCGGCACGCATAGCCGCGTGTGCACCACGGATTTCGTCGTATGATACAATTTCTACGTCGCCACGACTAAAGATTTGACGGAGGATCCGTTAGAAGTTACTTAATTTGTATATTCGACAATTGCTGAATGATAAGTCCGTATTATAGAAATGTATATATAAGGATCTTTTATACAATACACACACACGCGTGTGTGTATATATATATATATATATATATATATACACGCACACGCATACGAAAGATATCCCGTTTCGTCAATTCGATGCCGTCGCTCTACGCGTCATTACTCGCGGCAAAGTTTTTCGTCGTGTCGCGCAAATCTCGTCTTTTTCTCAACGAATCCTTCGAGGCGCAAACCGAGTTATTCCGTTCCGAGTGCACGCGAGAGAAGAACCGGAAGTCGTCTGTGTGTTGTAGGTAGTACGTACGTATCTATACGTAGCTATAGAAGCCCATCTAAATACGTTGATCGAATGAGAGCGCGAGATACGGAATGCGCAGCGATAACGTGTTCATTCGAGTGGCGTCGTCGTTTACACGACTACGTATCGCAATTGACGGAGAGAAGCTCGTCGAAAGCGTCAGCGAATTGACCCGAAAGGAGAATTTCCGATACCGAAAAAACCGGTCGGCGTGAAAGTAATCGAACGTTGGGTTACGACACACACCGCGAAGCGATTGGAAGCGATCGTCGCTTGAGCGAAAGGGTCGGAGGGCCCCGCGTTGCCGCCGTTCGCCCCTCGAGTACAGTCCCGGCGATACGCTCCTGCGAGCCACGACCGCCACGACGGCAAACGCGATCGCGGTTCTCCGAGCTGCGAAACCACACACGCAACAAACCGCGCGCGACCCTCTTTCGCATCGGAAGCCCCGCGAGTATTTTGTGTATCTATCGGAGTGAGACGTGCGGTGCGCTTCAACCCGTGTGTGCCGTTGAGAAACGGCGCGTGCGAGCGACGGACTCCACGAAATTGATTTTGCGCCGCGTCGAAGGCTGCTTCGCTGATCGACCGACCGGTCGTCATACGACCGGTAAAATCGATCGCAATGATGTAGCGAGTCACTATGATAACGGTAACTTTAGATAAGCACAGGGATCGGGGTGTCTTCCCGTGGTATATAATCCAAAGACGATAAAATCGACGGTGCCCGATAAAGACTTTTATACTAGTTTTTCGAATGCGCAGTTGCGACGAGATCCGGGCATGAGTCGCGCTGTGATTGTGCCGCTGGAGATCGAAGGAAAGTGCGCCGCGACGTAGACCGTCGAAATTCGTCGTCGTACCTGTATAGCGTCTGCCCGATCTGCCGCCGGTTTCGAAACTTGGAGCTGAAGCGTGAACGCGGTGTCGCGGGCGTGCACCGTTCTCCGATCAGGTGACGAGGGGGAACCTAGTGACGTGTCGTTACATCGGCTCCACCAGTCGCCGTGCGTCCGAAAATTTCGCCCTTTGGGAACCCTACGACAATCGTAAGCCTTACAACCATACCTATAGAACCCTTTTTTTTTTTTTTTTTTTTTTCTCCAAATACGTACGAACACGAGTCTCGAGCAAGTTCGCGATACACGTAATCGCGGTTGAAAGCTACACGCGGTTTCTCTCGCTTCTTCGCTAATGAAACGATCTCGCGCTCCGCGATATAGGTACACATCTTCTGGTTATCGAGAATACTTTCCACATCGCGATCCATACCAGAGATATCTCTTGAAATCGAACGTGGACGAAGAGTAACAATACAATCGTAGCTAAAATACGGAGGAGCGAGGTGTGGTCTTGCTCCCTTCGCGATCGTTGTTTCGATTCGTTCCGCGTTAGCGATAATAGCGGACATCGATATTTTTGCGATCGATCTCGGCGGGTTCCGGAGTAAAAGAAGATCGGGTCGAATCTTACAAAGCCAGCATCGCGCGATCAGAGATTCGATCGTACCGCGTCGACAACGCGAGTGAAATGTTGCGCCGGTCGCGACTAGTGGCCGCTCCACAACGCATACCTACGTAGTCTTTGTGTCGTGTCCCCTGATATCGCGATATCGATGCCACTCAACGCGTCGTTGCAGAGGTATGCCGCTTTTCAAGCCAAAAACATCGCCGAAATCTCCCGCGGAAAAGACGAGCAATGGTGCTCACAACGACAGCCATTCTACCATCAATGGCACCGGTAAACAGAGCCGTCAAGATTCATCTACAGGTCCAGTGGGCAGACCCCAGTTGGTATTCCATTGCCAATTGGCCCACGGCAGTCCAACGGGACTCATATCTGGTTTCAGCAATGTTCGGGAACTTTATCAAAAAATTGCCGAGTGCTACGAGCTCCCGGCGAGCGAGGTAAGCATCCCGCGGTGTGTGGGATGAGAACGCCCTGTACACCGGACGCAGGAAGCGCTGGTCACGGACCGTGAACCCTCGCCGCGCGATCCGGCGGATATGCGTACACCTACATACCTACCCGCCTAGTCCCCCTGGAGTCGCGGTGTAACTTTATAATACGCTCGCGCGCGCGCGAAGAGAGCCACGCTGGGTAGCATCTCCGTGATGGAGTGAGAGGGGGAGTATTGAGAATGCACGATTAGAGTCAATGCGGGTCTCGTGCGTTCGCTTTTCATTTTCGAGGCTAAACGGCTTTTTACCGAGTACCTGCCTACTCTACGCTTTCCCGAGTAATCGACGCGTGAGAGAAGAAATGACAAGCCGTAACACGATTACAAGCTCTTTCAATTTGTAAAGGAGGACGGATGTTGAATTATGTATTCGAAATTCTCGGTAGACAAACGTTCGCCGCTCTTGGTACGCTTACCCCGCTCGTTTCTCTTTAGATACTCTTCTGCACGTTAAATACACATAAGGTGGAGATGACAGAGCTGTTGGGCGGTCAAATCGGCTTGGACGACTTCATATTTGCCCACAAAAAAGGTGAGTGTCGCAAAAGTCGCGCGCCCCAAGGTGCCCCGTGTTTTAACGCAACGCGGCTACTTTGACTTGTGGACTCGTAGGAAGGCCCAAGGAGATAGAATTGATAAAAACGGACGATGCGCTGGGCCTGACCATCACGGACAACGGTGCGGGGTATGCGTTCATCAAGCGTATAAAGGAGGGTTCGGTGATCGACAAGGTAAAAGTCATTCGAGTGGGTGATCATATTGAGAAGATCAATTCGGAAAATCTCGTCGGGAGGAGGCATTTCGAAGTAGCGAAGATGTTGAAAGAGATCCCGAAAGGGTGTAAATTCACGCTCCGACTGGTAGAGCCCCAGAATAATGGTTTCGCGAGTATCGGCCCGCGGGGAGACGTGAGAAAGGGGAAAAAACAGGCATACGGATCCGGCAAGGAAACGCTCAGGTTCAGAGCCGACGGAAGCGCTCGGATAGAAAGAGTGGTGAGCTTTGCGCATATTTGGCTACTCCCTCCCTCTTCCCTCCTCCTCCCTCCTCCTCCTCCTCTTCCTCCTCCTTTCCATAAACAACTCCGATCATTTTCTTTATTTCCAGCCCGACAATGCCGCTGCGTTCGGAGTGGAAAAAATTAATTCTATCTTGGAGAGTTTCATGGGTATCAACGATAACGAGTTGGGTATGTGTCGTTTGAAAAAGTATCAGTTAGGTACACGATTGCAAATTCGATACGTCGCGAGGGTCGCGAGGGGCGATGCTTTTTGGAACGACCCTCTTCAGGAATAACACGATATTCAACCGCTCTCATTTTTTGTCCCAGCGACGCAAATCTGGGAATTGGCAGAGGGAAAGGGCAACAGCATGGACTTTGCCGAAGCGATCGATAATTCCGACCTGGAAGCATTTGGTTTTACGGATGATTTTGTTATCGAGTTATGGGGTGCTATAACGGATGCTAGAGCCGGACGTCTGCGATGATCGCAATAGAAAATTAGAAGCGGCAAAAATTGGGAATAAGTCGGTTACTCGTTTTACGAAAATCCCGCGAAAGGAGAAAGCGGGTCGTCGAGGATAGTCCAAAAGACCGAATTAATAAAGTTGGCCCAGTACCTCTCCGTGTCATCTTAGGTTTAAACTTTGTCAAAGGAGGTACCGTTCTGGAGCGACCGAACCGACTCGAGACCATGCGTAACCCACTTGAACTTGAGTTGGCTCGATCCGTGTCATTTAAAGAGAGTATTTTATACCTATATATTTACGTTATAGAGAATGAGATTAAATTATGGTATATACAGTAATATATATGCAAAAAGTGCGCCGAGCGTAAGAGCATGGCGTAAGGACGAGAAATAAAGCAGTATCGCGTATGAGCGCAATTATTATCCGCGCGTTGCGGTCTTTCAATCATGATGCGTAGATTATAGGTAGTAGCGTGTCGTTTCTCATCGAAATGGTCATCGTGCGTCGCATATGTATGGATAAGAAAGAGGTATTCCTATAAATCAGGATCTCAATCTATTTGTTTGAACTTTATCGTGCGTCACATCGTCGGATAATGCGATCGTGAAAATGATAAAGGGTGATTTTTCAAGCCACTGCTTTACTACGGCATGGAAATTATATCAGTAGCGCGGCAGCGAAATGCTGACTGTAGATCGCGAACTTTCAGTGTGATGCAGTAGCGGTTCTCTTTTCGTGCAGAGCTCTTCTTTTGCGTTGTCGCGAGTTGTATCCTCAGCACGAAAGGAGAGAACCATTACCACACCGAAAGTCAGCGTTCCGCCGTCAGCGTTTCACTGCCACTGCCAATATCATTTTCTCTAAATGTCCATTCGCATGAGTAACAGTCCACGGGGTTTGCGTGATTCGATGTGAATCGCTCTTTAAAAAAGCACACTTCTTATTTAATTATAAGGTTTGTTCCAACCGAGCAGAAAACCGTACATGAACGGTACCGGGCATGCGCAGTAGAGAAATTCTGTTCCAACCGTACGCTGGACGGTCCCTGTACGGTGTTGTGCGGCGTTCCAACCACCGCTGGGATCGTGCGTGGAACGGTTCCTGTACCGTCCATCCGATGCTTGGTCCTGAGCGTGAACTGTGTGGACTGACATGCGCACTACGGCGATTAGTTTGCCTGGCGCGGTTATTTAAATACTTTTGAGTTGACGTTTTCTATTTCCGTATTTTTTTTTGCAAGTTATTAAAATGATGTCTGACGAAGGCGATAGTGATGTGTCGGATATATCGGATATGTCCAACACAAGTAACGATGATATCGAATTATACGAAAATAGGATTAGAAGCCAGGATTATTTAGGTAAGTGACAGGTTGAGGTTAAGTTTACAACATCTGTTAGAAAATTTTGATAGAAAATCATTCAATTTGATTGAAGGACTAGGTATAACGAAGGTGGATTAAATTTGATTTAATGAGAGAAATTTCTGCACAAAATTATGCTCCGGGAGTCGCCACGTCGAGCATTACCTGCCAAGAAGGAAGAATCCCCCGAGGAATCGAAGGAAACAAAATAAAGGAACGGTAAAAAGGGAGACGGAACAATAGCGAGGTGGTGGAAGCCGGTGCGATTAGTCCCCCGCCAGGCACACTAACAAGGTTGGTTCATCCAGTTTGACATTTAAGGTTAGGTTTTCTGTAAGTTCTCTGCCAGTTCACCCGCGTGCCGACAAAAGAGGAAGAAGGCTCTGAAAGGGAGAAACAATCCGAGAAGGGGAAACAGAAGCTAAAGGAATGTATTCTGGAAGGAATAATAAAGAAGCAACCAACTAAGGGACGAGAGTGTCAGCTCGGAAGCTTTGCTGAACTCACCGGCAAGGAGGGGAACGCTTACAAGCAACCAAAAGGGAAAACCAAATATGAAACAAGTTATCAGTATAAAGGTAGGTCGTACTAATCCAACTAGGTAAAGAGCGCAACAAGAAGACGTGAGATTTGCTCCGGAAACGTCATACCGAGCGTATCTGCTGAAAAGGAAGAATTCTCCAAAGAAAATCGAAGAAAGTAAAACAACTAAAAAGGGCTCCGGAACAATAGCGAGAAGGAGGTGGAAGCCGGAACGATCAGCCCCTCGTCAGACATACTAACAAGTCCACCCGCGTACCAGTCGCGCGCGAGCAATGCAAGGGATACCCAATGAGGAACCGGAATCTTATTAAAAGAAAAGTAGAGGTAATCGGCGGCTGTAATCAGCAACTATTACGGTAATTATAAGACTCCCAAGGTACCGGCAAAGAGGAAGACGCTGATAAAGGAATAAGGTGGAAGAAATAATCAACCAGGGGATACGATATCAATTTAAAGGTAAGTCGTGCTAATTTAACCAGTTATACTTAACACACACACACAACACAAGACCAGGACGATAGATTGCTCTGGGAGACGCCATGCTGTGCATACCTGACATGAAGGAAGAATACCTCGGGGAATCGAAGGAATTAAAGTTCACGGACTGGAATGGGAGCTGGAACAATAGCGAGGAAAAGGTGGAAGGAATAAGGGATAAGCATGTAACCGACCAAGTAAGTAACACGACGCGAGAGCTAACAAAAGCCTGTAGGTATTGAACGAGAACCGGAATAAACGCGAGAGGCTCCATGGGAAGGATGGAGCAAAGGATGCGAGATGCAACGGTTCGTAGGAAGGTAACGAAGAAGAAGAGCTCCAGCTTTGAAGATGCATTCGGCCTCCCATGGGCGTCAGGAAGGAAATGAAATGGACTAAGTAGACAACGCGTAGGGGAAATTAATGAAATTAAATAACAGCAATACCAATTTATACCTACTGAAAAATTGTAAAACCTATTTCATCTTTGTTAAAACTGCGTAATTTGTTTCAGATGCAGGCGGTTGGTGATCAGAAGAAAAAAATTCAAATTGGCAATTGATGGAAGGAAAACATATCGAAATGGACAGGCCAGAAGGAGATCCAGACTGAGCCATACATGGAAAAAAAGGATATTTCTCGATTGAGGTAAGACATTTATGAAATGAGATTGCAGCAATACCAACCTATACCGATTGAATGATCGTGACATCTATTGTCTTTGTTAATAGGAAGAGCATGTGGGCTTGACAACCAGCACTGCAGGAGAACTTGGAAGTCGAGGACGAGGGAGATTAACGTGGCATACCAACAGACTTGCGTGTGCAAATTGATGTGTTTCTTTAATTTTATGACGAATGGAAGCGTACAAATTATATTTATTTTTATAGTAGTTGGTAAAATACTCTTAAAATACTTAAACTTATGGGGCATTCCATGTCAACTTTTAGTAGTAGAAACTTTTGGGTCTCCGATTTAGTTGCTCATTTTTTTCCAAGTATCTTTAATCAATATAAAAACTGGCCTAAATTTTCAGAACGATTCCATAAATCGTTGAGCTGTTATTATTGCTTTTTCATCACGATTTACGGCTTCAATTAACAAAATATGGAAGAAATGATCCATATGAAATATTTGTATTTTTTGGTGATTCCGAAAAAAAATTTATTTCTTTATATTGCGTTTTTTTTATTGAAAATGGAAATAAAAAGTGTTGTATCTCAAAACCGACATTCCTAATTTTCATGATTTTTTTACCCTACATTTCAACATCTTTTACGGTAATTTACGGAGAGCACTTAGAAAGTGGGGCCTCCCATATACATTTGTTAATGAATTTTTTAGTGATTTGAAATGTCAGAATTATCTTTATTCATGCTAGCTTATAATGGATTTTTTTTTGCCCTGCTAAAATGTAATTCCAATACATGATTTTATAAAATTGTACATTTGTTATTAATATGACAGATCGAATTATGAAACATGTAATCCTATAAATATGGGCCTTTTAAGTATCTAAAAATGTCTGATGCTTTAGTATGTTTATGGTAGTATATTGCATTAGTATTCGATTCTCGCTGAGAACCGAACTCGCTTAGAAAACATCTATTTTAAGATAGCATGAATAAAGTCCATTCTGAAATTTCAAATGAGTAAAAAAATTAATTAAAGGATGCCTATGGGAGGCCCCACTTTCTAAGTGCTTTCGAAATTATCGTAAAAGATGTTGAGACTTCACGCAACTTGCAAATGACAGAAAATGTCAACTGAAAGAGCGTGATATAAGCAAGAGAACACCGTGCTCACCGCGTCGTGGGTTAGACACGACTGACCGATTCACGAACGATCCCAAAACCGTTCCAACTGCTCTTGCCAGTTACCAGCAGTGCAAACATCGCGCCTGCGCATTAAACCGATCCCACCAGTTCCGTGACAGTTCCAGAACCGTACAGGAATCGTCGGTTGGAACAAACCTATATTCTCCTGGTACCAAGGATGAGTTTCGAGGGTTTCGAGCATTTTTTTGGCGGTAGCGCCATCTACCGGTCGATTCTAGAACTAAAGCTCGAAATTCGCGCCATTTTTCTAAACATTTTCTGGTCCTAAACGCCATCTAGCGGACGAGCCATCAACTATGCAAATCTCCGCGAAACAAGGTTCGGAGAGTACGAGGTATTCATTTTGATGGCGGTAAAACCCAAATATCAAACGGTTCTGAATGCTGAGAAATAATGTACGGGTGAATTCCACGGGAAGAAATACGTATCGAATATTAGGGTACCGGCAACTGCGAGATTTATAAACTTCCTGCCGCCGCGAGTTCGGTTTGCGAGACTATCAACAACTAGGCATAAACACCTTCTTCCGTTTCGGGGACTGAGTTTTGGCGACTCGAGAAGTCGTAAACGATATCGCGTAGCTCTTTTGATTTGTAAACGAGTCCGCCGAATTCGCCCTTCCATGAAGTCACGTACATATGTTCCATATGTGAGTGCAGATTGAGAGGGAGAAAAACCGTTGCAAAACGATCCGCGACTAGCATTTTGATTGGCGCCCTCCTCCTGCCGAGGGGCTGGGCCTAGGTAATTAAAAAGAGTATTTCGACGCTCGAGCAGCAGATCAATTATTCGATCCACGTTGTGCAATTTGTAAAATATACGACGATCGTCAAACTACCGAGCACATTCTAAGTCTTTCATTTCGCTTTCCCCGCATTTTCGAGCAGAGCGCCTTAGCGCTCCATGGGCGCGGACCTGCCCTCTGCAATCCACGAGGACCGACTTGGGCACGCAACAAAACCCCAAACCCCCGTTTTTCGCCAGTTTAGTTCCATAGTTTACCGATAGATGACGCCACCGCCCAAAAATGATTAAATTTCGATTAAAGTATCAAGAGAACATCAGAACCGAGTTGGTGTTACCTCCGCGAGCTCCAGTGTGGGTGAGGGCGACTTTTCATGTTACTGCTTTCCTGTGGCAGTGAAATGCTGACGATATAGAGCGCGAACTTCTGATGCGGTAGTGGGTCTTCTTTCGTGTTGAGGTCTTATCGATTGCGCGTTGTAGATAAAATTATCTTATCTAATAATTAATGAATAATTAATTCTCATGCGCTCATTAGCTATGGTGGCGTCTACTCTCGTTAATGAAAGCATGAGGATTATTAATTATTGGTTAGTACGTTTAAAAATAACGTTTAAAAAAAGTCACCAGCGACAGATACCGTGTCCCCGGGTGTAGGTACCGTATGTCCGCGATCAATTGAACCATAGGAAAATTGCGAGTTTTGCATGAGCACTCCTTTGGGTCTCCTCGTCCAATAGAATCACCGGAGAAGCGTGAATGCGCATGCGTAGTCATCCGCGAGTGTAGCGTCGTCAGCAAGTTCAGATCGATTATTTCGATAACCGATCTGAACTTGTTGACGACGCCACACTCGCGGATGACTACGCATGCGCATTCACGCTTCTCCGGTGATTCTATTGGACGAGGAGACCCAAAGGGGTGCTCATGCAAAACTCGCAATTTTCCTATGGTTCAAATGATCGCGGACATACGGTACACACATAGGTATGTAATCTCATTCTGCACGAAATGAGAACCACTACCACATCAAAAGTTCGCGCTCCGATATTACCATTTTCATGCCGCGCTCAATCTCGCTGCGGCAGTCTGTAGAGCAGTGGCATGAAAAATCACCCAGATATTTTCTTCGAGAATGGATGAAAATGGCAAAACGCTCTTGGACCACCAATTCGCTGAAGAGCGAGAACTCCAGGAGTATGCTATACGATATCACCACCTATGTACGTGGTTGGCAGTTATCTTTTCGATTCTAGTGTAGCTTGAATTTATACATTACGCGCGGATGTGTGCCCGCGTGTGCAATATTCGACATCGATTACGCCTCGCGGCGTATCGTTGGTGAGAAAATAGTGGATCCGGTAACCTCGAACGAGGACGAGGTACGGGTTGATTCCCACTCCTATAATACGAGTTTTAAATTTATTCGCATATTATTACGACCTTGATACATTCCACCAGATAAGCAGCCCGAAATTGACGCATCATTCGGAAGCTCGTCATCGTGGTTTCACAATATTCTGCCGAGTGAAAGTACATATGTACATACGTTTATCTATACATAGGTTACACGCATGTGTGTTACATCCTGGGGATCTTAACCTTCCTTATCAGTTCCAGGGCAAAATCTCTCGTCTTTTCGCGGAGTAGAACTTCATATCGGGCACATACGATCATGGCATTCGCAGTTGCAACGGTGCGCGGAATTATTTCACGCTTCAGCTGCGGGAATCGACACGGATGCACACGATTAAACGTATTATGGGTACGTTTTGAACGCAAATACGTCAGCGCGAAAATTCAATCGAAATCAGTCGTGTCTTTTTTCAAATCTCTTTCTCTCACGCGTACAGATGCGAGAGACACTTGGAATCCAGAGAAATGGGGCCAAGGTCCCTTAGGCCCATCCATGTACCGCTCGTGATCGTTTTCTATGTGTTTTGCAGACTCACACCCTCAATTATTCCGTCAACGCTGGGGTTTCAAATGCCGAAGATACAGAGACTAAATTGAAAGCACCGGTTGGAGATGGAAAAATTTTTAAATCAGCAGAGGAAGCAATAAGCGACATACCGGACGGCGCGAAGCTCTTGGTCGGCGGTTTCGGTCTTTGCGGAATACCTGAAAATTTGATATCAGCGATAGTTAAGAGAGGTACGAAAGCGCTGACCGTCGTTTCAAATAATGCTGGAATCGATGGCGTTGGTTTGGGAATACTGCTGAAGGAACGCAGGATAAAGAAGATGATCGCCTCTTATGTCGGAGAGAACGCAGAGTTTGAGAAGCAATATCTCGGCGGACAATTGGAAGTTGAATTGACACCGCAGGTAAGCGATTCACGCACGTAACCGACGAATTGGCCGTTCGAGCGTGCTCTTCAATCCATGAATTCCTCGTCAACCGTCAGGGTACGCTAGCCGAGCGTTTGCGCGCTGGAGGCGCGGGAATACCCGCGTTCTACACTGCCACCGGCTGTGGCACTATCGTTCAAGAGGGCAACGTCGTTGTCAAGTATGACGACAACGGCAATGCTGAAATATCCGGCGAACCCAAGAAGGTCGATCAATTCGACGGACGCTCTTACGTTCTGGAGAGTGCCATCACCGGCGACTTTGCTCTCGTAAAAGCGTGGAAGGCCGACAAGGCTGGAAACTTGATTTTCCGAAAATCGTCGAGGAATTTCAATCCCGTCGTGTGCAAGGCGGCTAAAGTATCGATAGTGGAGGTGGAGGAGATTGTGGAAACCGGTCAGTTGGATCCCGATCAGATTCACGTATCCGGGATCTTTGTAGACAGAATCGTCAAGGGTGCCGCGTACGAGAAGCCCATCGAGGTCAGCTCGATTTAATTTCACACGCGAACCCATCGCGTATGCGGAAACTTTGCGAGCGCTTCTCCGATCCTTAATCCGCGTTCTGTGTGTGACTTTTAGAAACTAAAAACTAAGCAGTCCGCGAAACCCAAGAAGATGACGCCCGCCGCTAAAGCAAGGGAGAGGATCGTCAGGCGGGCGGCTCTCGAATTTAAAAACGGGATGTACGGTAAGCTCGCGGCGTTGATTCGACTCGCGCGATTTAACTCGCGACATTTTCGCCTTCTTCCAAGTCGGCCTGACCAACCGCTGCCTCCGAAATTGCAGCAAATTTGGGTATCGGAATGCCGATGCTCGCTAGCAACTACATCCCGAAGGGCGTTGACGTGACGTTGCAGTCCGAGAATGGAATTTTGGGTCTGGGCCCGTTTCCGGAAGAGAGCGAAGTCGATCCGGATTTGATCAACGCTGGAAAGGAAACCGTGACCGTCTTACCGGGCGCGTCTTACTTTGGCAGCGACGAGAGCTTCGCCATGATCCGTGGGTGAGCCGCGATCCCCACCGAGGATCGCTCTTGCTCCGCGCCAGATTCGCGGTACACGCGGTGTAAACTAAACGAATCGCGTTCGCACCGTTTAGCGGCCACGTCGACTTGACGATATTGGGAGGAATGCAAGTGTCGCGAAAAGGCGATTTGGCCAATTGGATGATTCCCGGTACGATGGTCAAGGGCATGGGCGGCGCCATGGATCTGGTAGCCGCTGCCAATACAAAAGTGGTCGTGACGATGGAGCACAAAGCTCGCGATGGGAGTCCGAAGATATTGGCTAATTGCACGCTGCCCGTCACTGGTGCGTAATCACCATGCGTAATCATCGGCCGCCCGACGTCGGACGCGGAGAATAAACTTGGCTCTCTTTCGATCGCAGGTCAAGAATGCGTGGATCTAATTATAACGGACTTGGCTGTATTCGAGGTGATCAGGGGCGAAGGATTGAAACTCGTCGAAATCGCGCCGAACGTCGAAATCAGCGAGATTGTGAGCTCTACGGGATGC
Organism: Xiphydria camelus; assembly: GCA_963678675.1. Taxonomy (NCBI): domain Eukaryota; kingdom Metazoa; phylum Arthropoda; class Insecta; order Hymenoptera; family Xiphydriidae; genus Xiphydria; species Xiphydria camelus. The sequence continues at coordinate 40,932,756 of OY783191.1, forward strand.
GAATTCCTTGTCGCCGATGACTTGAAACCAATGGGCCAAGTATCCGTAGAGGGGGAGAGCTGAAGGAAGATTTGTCAAATCTTTCTATCCACGGCCCGCGCTGACTTTGGAAGAGATCGCGTATATAGGTATAGGTAAAATGTGCCGCGTACGCGCGCTTCGAGCTAAAATAACGTAAAGGAAAATACACGGGAGCGCGATTCCGACCTCTCGCATGTACATACGTAAGAAATGTGACGCGTGGAATAGGTATCTTGTGTAAGCGAAGTTTGAAAGTAAAACTTGCCGACTTTTCCAGGTTCGCCCGGTTTAAAGCAATTAACGCGTTTTCCCTGAACCTCGTACGGCACACGTTAGGTGTAGATCCGACGCGGCGCTAATCTTCTCGGACGATTTCACGATGGGAGGTTGACAAATTGTCTGCTTAAAAAAAATCGCTGATACGTACTTTTTTAATCCCCCCTAGGGGTGCATCGAGTATGTCTGGCGGAATGATGTATGTATGTATGTCGATATAAGGGCGAGAAATTTTTATGAAGATATCACATTTGTGTGGGGGGTATTCCATGGAACGTAGAATAGGTATATCTCGCGTCGTACCGAGTTGTTTTCGTTCCTCCCTCTTTCTTTCACTCACGGAATTTCGCTTTTATTCTTGCGGGAAGTGGTAACAAGTAAAGAACACTGTTAAGAATGATCAGTCCCAGAGCGAACGCCAAAGAAATGAGCAAATTCAGATCAACGTTCAGCACTCCCGATACGTTTTCACCCTCTCGCGTGAAGCGCTCGACGAGGTACGTCCTTCCATCGGCGTACCTGCAGAATTCCGGCACGCCCGGGCACGGAAGAGTCTCGTTGTAAGGCAGATTCGATAAGTGCGGAACATCGATGGCCAATTGATTTAACGCCAACGAAGCGTATCTGGTTGGCAGAGCGGTGGAAACAGCGGCGAGCCAATCCGGCAAGCTTCGAAGGCTACGAAGAGCTCCGGTAGTGATCGCGACGGAAAGTAGAGTCACGTATAAGACTGCTATCGCGCCCGTCATGGGACGTTTGACGACCATCAAAGCGGCTACCGTTACTTGTTCGGCCGCGACGTAGCTGGCCCAGAGCGTGCCGCAGGCGTAAGCCCACGATGTCGGGTCCAATTCCAATATCGGTACAACGATGCCGACGGTGGCCAGTGTCGAGACGAAGCTGAGCGGTAAGCTGAGCAGGGTGTAAGAAGTCAAAAACATGGCGCCTCCGTATAAACCTTCTCGTCTCTCTTGATAGTACCTCGCGCGAAAACCTGGAACTGAACGTTTCCGCGTGATGAAGAGCGCGCGCATCGTCGACCGCGAGTGACGCGAAAGTCGCCGAATCCGTTGACTCACAAAGTAACGCCGTAGTGGCTATCCCGGCGACGTAAAATAGTACGAGGGCGTTGAAAACGAGCCCTTCGGTCTGCAAGAATATTCTCGATTGCGTTGGGCTCGAGTACGAGTACGCGATGCTCGTGAAACCGATGGCAAACGGCAGCAACAAGAGGCGGACTGCCAGGTGACCCAATCCGCACTTGTCCAAGGAGAAAGTCGCCGCCAAACTCCTCCTGCGGGTGCGAGGAAAAGAGGTAGGTGGGTAGGTACGATTCGATGGATCCTCGGGGGGGGGGGGGGGGGGGGGGATATTTCGCCGAGGTCGTCTCGTCTTCGAACGCGAAAGCTTACAGATACAGAGCCAAGAGGGTCGAGAAGCATCCCGGTTTGATCCCTCGACCTAAACCCTTGTGCGGGAATCCCAGCGGCGCGTCCTTAACACTCGCCGTGCCCCGAGGACCTTCCTTCGTGTAGAGCACTCCCTCGACTTTAAACTTGTCGACCAACACGGAGATCTGCTGATTCGATTCCAAGAAGCGGTCCCTCGAACGACGATCCACCGTCGACAGGCATACTGAAAGCGACGGCATCGTTCGAGAGGCGCGTCCCTCGTTTTGGAATACAGGCCAGCGCTATCGGTAGGTCGCGGAACGATACTCACGGTAATACATCAAAGGATTCTCGAGCTCCGGGCACGGGAAGCCGATGTAGGCGAAATAATCCAGCATACTTCTCGTGGGTCCTGAGTAAACCACCGCGCCCAGGCACAGTAGCGTCACTCGACTAACGAACGGCAGTACGTCGGATCTCGGCGTTTCCATCGTCAGAACGACGATGGAACCCCTTCTGGTAGCGTAAGACCACAGCATCGACACGATCAAGTAGGTGTTCAAAGGATCCGTGTCCCAGGTCGGCTCGTCCAACAGTAGTACGGTCGGGTCTTTGGCGAGTTGCACGCCCAACATGAGTCGCCTGTACTCCGGTCCGGTCAGATCGACGACTGACCGGTTGGCCACCTGCGACAACGCCAGATCGGCGAGCGTCTGTCGCACTCTGGCCTCTCGATTATTCAGATTCGCAAGCCACGTCGCGTACGTCAAAGTCTGGCGAACCGTCAAGCCGGGCAACAGACGACATCCGTGCGCCACGTATCCTCCGTGATGTCTGAACAATTCCTGAGTTATCAAGCTACCGTTCAGAGTCACTCGTCCCCGCGTTTCTCCGCCCGCTCTACCAGCTGCAAGAAACGTAGGTACGTAGGTCACATCAATGCCGGCGACCAGCGAACTTGTGTACCATAGGTTTTACTCGCTCGGGGAGAGAAGTCCGTTTACCGATGACGTCAAGGAGAGCTCTCTTTCCGGAGCCTTTCGAGCCCAAAACCGCCAACACTTCCCCTCCGTGGACACGCGCGGAAACATCCCTGAGTACGGCGGTGGGCTCCGACCTGGCAACGCAGTTTCCCTCGATGACCACCGACGTCGAATGAAAGACGTTCGACACGTCCAAAACGCAGTCCGAGGATATCATTTCCACGACTGAGGTTGGTACGTGCAACTATTTTCGACGACGCGAACGAAACGGTGAAGCCGCTTAAACTAACGTGCCCTGCATTTTTCACGCTCCGTAGCGGCTCTGCAGCGAAGCATTCACACACACACAAGGGCCGTATAAATTTGTTTCAGTTATTCGCCATTTTACGGAAAGATCTTCTGAATAGAAGTTATTTTTGATATCGAGGGGAACGTCTGGTACATGTAAGCGATTTTTGATGACACGCGTTACCTACGAAGGTCACCTCAATTTTTTCAAACGGAACTCGAAGTTTTCCTCCTTATAAAGTTTTAGAGCTCATTGAGATGAACGCGCGCGAGAAAGGTACAACGTGAAAAAGTTAAGTCCGGGGAACCCCTTATCGCGCGCAGCGCAACTTGCTCTCGTAGTCAGAACGGCAATATCTCACAAACGCGATCCAACGAATTGGCCTTTCACCTTATACCTTATTTGTTCATCTCGACGAGCTCTACAACTTTTATAAGAGTGAAAATGTCGAATTCTCCGTTTGAAAAAATTGAGATGACCTTCATATCTCGTTGATAACGCGTGATGTTATCAAGAGAGAACTACTTAAATATATTATACGTATATTATATATATATATATACGGCCCTCTCGACAATGAATAACTTTTGTTTGAAAGATTTTTTCGTAAAATGTCATATACCTAATGGAAATAAATGGATGTGGTTGATCAACACACTCTGTATACGAAAATTGACACCGACACCAAACTTACGCGCGGAGACGGAACGCCCCTTGGACCGCGCACGCCGACACCACTCAGCGCACCCTCGACACGTTCGTGTTCTCCAAAATGGTTTCTCCGTGGCGAACGATGTAATGTTTAAACGGTCGGTGAGAAGAATGAGGAGGAGTGGTGGTGGCGGCGGCCGCGTGTAGAAACCAGTAGAAACCGGGTAGAAACGGCTGTAGGAGAACACTAGCGATACTCGTGGCACAGGCGGGGAGTTGTCTTCTCGAGGTGAATGTCTTCCTCCCCCCCGTGGGAATGGTGAGGGTAATGGGGTGGGGAGGAGGGGGAGGGGGGATCGACGGTAGGCGAGCTCTCGAGAGGGCACGTCCGACGGCACTGCAAAGAGCCTCTTCGCCGACCGATCGCTGTGTACCGTTGCGTTTCGATGGGCATCGTCGCGTCGTTTCGCGATCGAGTTTAGAGATGAGTTGACGAGTATTCGGCGACAGTTTTTTTAAGTTCCAGCCGACGCGGGGTCTCGCGTGCGCCCGAAGCAGCGGTCGACCTAAAGACGCGAAATCGAAGGTATGGCGGCGTACCGCGCGTATCCCCCGAGTGTGGAGATTTCAACGTAAACGAGTCTGAGGAATCTTGAACGGTGAGTCATACCATCGGAAGATTCTTTCGCGCGTACCTAGTATACCTACGTGTACACGTACGCGTGCGTGACCAGATGATACATACGAGCGAGTCGCGCGAGAGGTACGAACAATTTGCAGAGCGAACGCGTACGAGAAGGAACGCCCGCGTACTTATGTGGCATTTGGTATATACGTAGCGCACGTGTGTGCCAGTAGTATCAATACGGCAGCGGCCATGTCCGACGAAGAACGGAACGTGTGTCGCGCGTAGGTGCGACGGAGCGTCGACGATTGAAACCGGAAGCGGGGGGAAGCGCCAGGTATACAATGTAGGGGTACCTACGCATCGGCGATTTTTCCGAGTTGTACATACCTACATATGCGTGTACGTACACACACGTAGGTATTATCCGGACCGCGCGGGCTCCGATCGAATGCGTTCGTCAATGCGCGAAAAGGAAAAGCGTATGAAAAATGCCCCAACGCCTGCTCCGATCGAACGATATCTTTCTCCTTTTACGCGTGATGGTAGACGTTGCGGAACTGGTTCGACCGTATCTCGTGGACAACTACCTGTAGGGGCACCAGCGACTAATGGAGCGAATAATTCACCGGCAACGTTCGAAAATGACGTTGCGCGGTCTCATTGGAATTAATTGGTCGAAATTAATTTTCACCGTCGAGCGAGCAGATTTCGTATTTTCACCTCGCGATGTTGGCAAGGTTAAAACTCTCCTAAAATCGATCCAAAGGCGTGGCGTCCGACAGTTTTCCTCCTGCTCGATCGGCGGTACAGAGCGAGAAGGACGTCGAATAGATTGAAATGATAAACAGTAGTACGGCGTGGACGATGAAATCACGCCCGACGAAACTCTGGTGATGATCGGAACGCGCGCGCGCGCGCGCGCAAGAAGCTATTCTCCATACGTGCGATCGCTTCAAGGGCATTTGAATAATTTGCAATTTTAACGAGCCATTCTTCCATCGCGCGCGTGCGTGTATACCTACAGCCGACTTTGCGATCGCTCGACAATCGCGTTTCGATGAAGAAAGATCGAGCATCATCCCGCGGTAGCGCACAACGTAGGTACCGGCGGGCGTTCGCCATCTCTTGTAGCATCTAGATACCATCATTTTTTTGCGATCGGAAAAGGAAAGGAGATGGGTAATCCGAGTTTTTTGGTTACGCTCCAGTTATCCGAGAAGAGTCGGCTCGATTTTCACGCGCTTCTAGCGCGGCCGGCCGCGTAGAGTAGTGGAGCGGTGCCACTGCATTAACTCGTACCTACGAAGGCGTTCGCTTTCAATTACGATCATCTCCCTTTCTACAAATTCTTCGCCGATTTTGAAGCGGAACTCTTTTGCTGATTGAGACGCGATCTCCGAAGAGGCCCGATTCCCATTTCGAAGCACACAGGCGGGCGCGGGTCGGTCATATTTCAAAGAAATCAGTCTCGGGCCTGACGATATGCGGGAAACGCGCGCGCGATTAGGTACTTCAAAATCGGGGCCACGCGCTCTGCAGGGTTTGCGACGGTCGTGTACCTGTCGCTAGATCGAGCACTCTACCGCGTAGTCTGTGTGCAACAATGGAAACAACGGGTGCGTGAGACACTCTCACGACGAATATAAAAATCGCGAGATCGAGCAAACAATATCGTTATTAAAACGAGCCATTCGCGGAAAAGACTGTATGGAGAAGGAAGTAGAGAGAGGAAATCTTTCGGGCGAGCCCCGCAGCGTTGCGATCTGCTCCTTTGAGCGCGTTTCTCGGTACGACAATGAACCGTGTCCCGTTATACGATCGAGCAGATGGGTTCCCACCGCGGTTCCGCGCGCGGTATTCGTTGATCGAAAATGCGCGAGACCCCAGCCGGTTATACATATTTTCACCACGATCTTGGTAGAAGCGGTAGGTATGCATACGCGCGATTGCAATCGAATGGCTCGTGCGGATAGATCGAACGAGAAGAGAGGACGCGCAACGGTGTCGTGCACAAATCCGTATTAAAATTATCGAGCAATGACAACGTGGTGCCGCTGCCGCATTTTTAGGACGGCGTGTAACCGTTAAAAGTGGATGCTGCCATTTCCCCTCTCGCGAATTTGCGTGCAATTTACGTGTACGAGTAATGAGACGCGTACGGATACGACACGTTCGCGATCGGGTATGGAGCCTCGGGAGACGCGCGTGTGTTTCCTATAACTGTATACGTATAGGTATGCCTATACATATGCCTACCACGAACATCGGTCGTATAGCGGTAGATGGACATTCTTTTGGCATTTCATTCTCAAGCGCATACATAGGTAATCGAGAACCCACCTGAAATTCCATTGCGACGAAATTTCCCGTCTCCTCCGCCGCCGCCGCCGCCGCCGCCGCCGCCGTTGTCGTTGTGTCACGTCACGCGATCGTCCGACTTGAAATTGATTTTTCCACCGCAGTGTCGATCGACGTTATGAGTTCCGAAGCTTGGGAATTGGAAAGGAGGTACTCGGTACCCGGCGCGCTGGATACCAGGGGCCTGGAACCGCCGGCGAGCGAAGATTTGCACGCGTGGTCGATCTACAGGTACGGGACTCTTGTGATATTGACGTTAGGTACATACATGTGTTACGCACGACGTCGTGCGTCTCTCGAGACGATTTTTATCGTTCCGAACGGCGTTCGATCGTCGCGAGTCAACAATACACACCCCGGTCTCACTCACTCGGTTCCTCTTCCTCCCGATTATCGGTCCACAGGCAAAATTTAAATTCAGACATTACGGACTCGGCTTTGGGTTCCGCGGAGAAGTCTCCCTTGCCCTACGGGAACTTTACGCTGAGGAACTCGACGGTACAAAGTATATTGAGGCATCCCAGATACGGGCCTAAGAGTCCCCTAGCCAATAACTCGTATACTTATTTGAAATTCGGGCTGCCAAGGGTTTTACCGCCATCGAGACTTCGCGATGGATCGAGTGGTTACGATTCCAGCGAAGAAGGACGAAGGGTCTCGCATGGCGGACCTCAGGGGCACGTTATACGCTCGGCAAGGAGCGATCCAGACTTTAGACAGGTCCACGCCGTGCCCAGAGAGCAGCAAGCTCGCTCGCGGATCAACGCCCGGGATAACCAGTCCAGGCTGAGAAGCGCCAGCGAGGCCAATTTGTTGCACGCCGCCAGAGCCGCCAATAGGAGACACAGTATCGCTCCTACGGATCCCGGATACGGGCACGGGCACGGGGTACTCGGTCCGGAAGGCTACGACGTACCGCCGCGCTCCGTTCCGCCGTTGCAGCATCCGCACTTGCAATTACGCGGAATAGAGGCGTCCGGCTCGGACGGACTGCCCCTCCTCCGCGGGATATCGCTGGAAGCCGGCGCGACCGAAGTCCTGGCCGTCATGTCGACCACGGAAAGAGAGGGCACCCTCGTGCTGGAGACCATTGCCGGGCGAAGGAGAGTCAAGCGCGGCGACATCGTTTTGAACGGAAGATCGGTGTCGGCCGGGACGCTGAGGTAAGCTCTCGCGCGTTTAGGTACCCATTCCCCGAAGGGAGGAAGGGCGACCCATTTCCACCTTTCGACTTTGTTCGCGCCTCGCCGCTTATGTGCGTACCTATTTCGTTTAGATCTCGAGTGGCCTACCTGTCGGCGGAGAGCGAGCTGACTCCGGGTCTCACGGCTCGGCAAACCCTCAGCTTCTACCTGCTGTTGAGAGGAGGGAGATCCGCCGGCAGCTCGTCGACATTCGAGGCGGAAGCGATACTGCGGGAACTGGGATTGGAAACGACCAAGCACCGTCTGGTCGACTCGTTGACGACATCGGAGGCTCGACGATTGGCCTTGGCGTGCCGCCTCTTGCAAGACTCGCACGTCCTCGCGTTGGATCGTCCGACGCACGGACTCGACATCTTCGACGCCTTCTTCTTGGTGGAGTACCTGCGACAGTGGGCAGGGAGGGGGCCGCGTCTCGTTGTCTTGACGCTGCATCCGCCGACCTACGAGATACTGACGATGGTTTCGAGAGTAGCCCTTACTTCAGGCGGAAGGATCATGTACTCGGGCCCGAGGAGGGACATGCTGCCTTACTTCGCTCTCGCGGAATTCCCCTGTCCGCCGTTCAAGAATCCGTCCGACTATTATCGTACGTATCGACGTATCGAAATGAAAAGCGCCGGGAGGAAATCGGTTCGCGCCCATCACCTCGCGTTTGCCTCCTCGTTTCCGTTTCAGTCGACCTGGTGACACTGGACGATCTATCGGCGGAAGCGATGCTCGAGTCGTCGCAGCGGATCGATCACCTGGCGGAACTGGCCAGAGCGAGGCTACCGGGTCTGACCGACCCGGGACCCCCCGGTGCCTTGCCCCCGTCCGTTTCCGGAGCCAACGTACTTGTTCAAATGTACGCGCTCTTCTCGAGGGCCCTCGTGTACGGTCAACCGTGGGCTCTGATGCGATTTCTCCGAAAGATTGCGATCGCCGCGTCCCTCGGCGTCCTGCTCGGGGCGATATTTTGGAATGTCGCCGGCGACGCGAATTTACACTTGCGCGACAGAGTGGGTTTCCACTACGCCAGTCTGGCCGTCCTCCACTGGCCGCTCGGTCTCGCGGCGATCTGCGAAATTGCCAGCGACAGGCCCAACGTCGAGAGGGATACGAGGGACGGGCTGTACGGGAGATTCGTCTACATCTCGGTGGAGGTGAGCGGAGGCGCGAGCGCGAGCGCGAGTGCGAACGTTCGCGCGATTAATCGGCCGCGGCCGGCGCGGGGGCGTCACGCCACGTGACGGAACGTTTCGATCGTTTGTTCGCTTTCAGCTTCTTCGCGGCTTGCCCTCTTGGTGCGTCATTTATTTGACATACCTGGCACCGGCGTTCGCGATGGCGGGATTGCACCAAACGCCCGACGAGAGCCTGACCCCCCTGTGGCACTATCTGGCGATCGGTCTGCTCTATCTGATGCTGCAGCATTGCGTGTGTCTCTTCTTCGGTCACGTGTGCAAGTGGCCCGGTTTGGCCGCCCTACTGGCCGGAACGGTCATCGGTGAGATGACGCTGGCCGGCGGAGTGACCTTGCACTCGGAGAATTTGCCGTCCTGGTACCGGCGTATCAGTCCCGCCCAGTGGGCGCTCTCTCTACTATTGCCGCGGGTTCACGGTCCCGAAGTTACGAGCAAATTGACCAACTGCAAAGCTAAGCAGATCCAGCGCCAGGATATCATAGTACAAGCGGCGTGCGAGCCACCGGACGGCGGTTCGGCTTTGCGAGAAATTGCTCTCGATCGTCACGACGCCCGGTCGATCGTGTGGTTGGGTATATGTGCGACTGTGGTTGTCGCGTTGATCGCGATAGGTTTCTCGTTCGTGAAACACGCGACTCCCAAGAGGCCTAGAAGCGCGCCGAATAAGCCTTAAACATCATTCGCGCGCTTCCGAGGCGATACACACACATGTACCTATTTATACCTGAGAGCGCGATGATTTTTTACGATCGCATCTGAGAGTTACGCTCGTGGAATTCTCCCCCTCTCTCTTCTCTCTCTCTCTCTCTCTCTCTCTCTCTCTCTCTCGTTACGAACGCGACACGATTTATTTTCGTGAAATAGGTACATATAAAAATTACGTCAAAAGAAATTGTCGCAAATGACGAGTTTATTTTTCTTCCCTTCCAACGTTAACGGACAACTAATAGATTATTGGAAAAAAACTATAATTGTTTGCTATAAACGTATTTTCGTATGATGAGGTATACGAAGCACGATTAACAAGTTTTGTGAATCGCCCGTTTGTTTGTAATTGATTAATTATTTTTTGACAACGAAATTAGCTCATACATTATATTTACGTCTTTTTTTTGTATGTTGAATCAATTGCATTTCGTATACCAGGTAGAATTTCGAAGTAAGGTAGTCCCGCACGATCCGTCATCGTCGTCGTCTCAAAAGGCCTCTAGGTAGTGACCACACATGAGATTCGTGCGATTCACTGTGAATAGGTCTTTGAGATACAGACAGTGGCAGCACACCACAACTGAACAATGCCTAAAAGGAGAGGCATGCTCAATGAGGCTCTGCTCCGTCCGGAAAGACACGTAAGTACGATAAAGTATCAGGGAACATACGGATTTTCGGAAGCACTGCACTCGTGTCGGATCACTAGCGAGAGTCGAGAGGGGGCGGCGCCACCTGGTGACGGGCCGCCACAGCACTTCGCCCAGTGACGGCTGCTGGATAGGTACAGGCGAAACGATTACCGACCGGGTAAAGGTAAGCCTACCGGTAATAGGTATAGGGAAGTGGCGGCTGGCTCTCAACCGATGCAGGCGAAATGAGCGATCGCCGTTTTATCGGCAGAGCGTTTCATCCCGGTCGAAAAATAATCCGTGTAGGTATAGTTCCACGCGTCTCGTGCGTTTCTGCGCACCGGGAGAAATTAATGTAATCTTAATTTTTGCTATACGTATAAATAAATCGAACGTACGCGGGAGCCGAACGCGCGCGCGCGATACCGCGGATTCTTTTTCCATCCTTTGCCGCGCGACATATTCGGAGAAATGGTAGAAACACTGTAGTACATATTATGTACATACATATACGTATATGTACTACAGTGTTTCTACCATTACGGTCTTTAATAATACTACACACATATGTACATACATAATATGTATGTAGTATTATTAAAGCCTGGATCCCGCGTGGGCGGGTGCGCACGCAAGGCGTGAGGGACTCTCTCTCTCTCTCTCTCTCTCTCTCTCTCTCTCTCTCTCTCTCAGCCCCTTCGCTCGCTTATTGATTACTTTAATAGCGCTTGCCTACCTACCTACCTACCTACCTACCTATACCTACCTATATACACACATGCATACATACTACCGCACGTATACCGTATTTACGTAAGACGTACCGCCCATTCACGCGTATGTATACGCGCGCGGCGTATACTACTATATAGCGCGATTCCCGTAGTTGGACCGTATAACGCGTCGAGTTTCACTCGTGGGCCGAGCGTGTTCAATACAAAGAATGTGGGCGCGCAAGTTTCTCGAGTCTCATCGACGAGAACCACACAGGAACCCGTATCAACAGATTCTCACAGTCATTCGCAATTTTCGCGCTATTCAGTGGGATGGGATGTAAAAATTCACCTCAGAATCCCGCGTTAGTCTATGTGTGTACGTAGTATGTAGCCATATGCGCGTACCTCCCGCACTTGTATCGACGGCACCGCCTCGGCCATCACTTACACTCGCGCGTCTCCCGTAAGTTCGGCTCGACATCTCGGATCGTTTTTGACGAGCCATACGTCCCGCGCGTGTCCCCTTTCAAATCCTCGCGAATTCAAACAGGCGATAACGTTTTTCGAGAGTTACGTGTGTGTAGGTACAACTATACCTACGTATGTATCAGGGATAGGATTGTGTTGTCTCGCTGTATAGTACCTACTCGAGTTGCATTCGTTATTGACTTATTGATTTTTTCCGCCTCTCTTTGTCTACTGCTTCAAGCTGTGTAGCGACCTATATGTTCTAGGTACCCACATACGAGAAGTACAGCTTCTGCTAAGAAGCGCGGAGGACCGCGTGGGTGAGCGAGATTAACGCGTCTACCTTCCCGATATCGGAATATTTTATAAATGTACCTATACCTACGGGGTTGAGGTCGAGGGGTACGTTTCATTTTCGAAGGTTGCGCTAAATTTTTGCACGCTCGTTCAGCGATATCGGTAATCTTCCTTCGATTCGAACCTACCACCTCAACGCGACGACTGCGGTGAGAAATATCTCGCGCGCGCGTAAGATGATGCGACTCGCAAGTGTGACCACGCTTGCGGAGTTCGTGGCAGAAGTCCGAAGATGAGCGAATTCGTCAGTACCTACGCAGGTCGCTACGCGTGTACGCACGTCTAGGTATTTAAATGCACGAGTAGAATTTGTACGAGATTTTCCACGAAACGCGTTCGTTGAGTCACTTTTTCGTGAGAGGGAGAGAACGGGGGGAGCGTGGTTGAGCGATCGGAGCGCGCGCTACAGTATGTATCTCTTTCCTGTAAAGGGGCCAAAAGGAAACTCCTCTCGGACTATTCGGTTCGCGTCGAAAACTGAAAACCGCGGTATCGTCGAAAACCGGAAACGAGCACGTTGGGGTGAACTTGACCGCCAAGCGCATAGCACGCGAATCGATATCGCTATAGCGCCAAGATGTGTCGTGTGCAGTTCATACCTACATATAAATGAAGAAACCTCTACGACGGTCTAACAGCGTACCTAATACATATAAAGAAAGCTGCCGGATGCAGGAGAGGCGAGGGACGTCGTTATCTTATCTCGAACCATTTCCTGTCAACCTGGGGCCGCCTTTCGCGGTGATCACACGTACGCCGCGTACTACGCACACACGTTCTCGCTCCGAGCGCCGTCATTGCGCGGGTATGTACCGCTTCCGATACGCACGTTTACCTATACAATGTATACCTAGAAACCATGGATACATCCGGAGAACCAGAGCTCATCCGATAATCGATTTCCACGTAACGTCCCGTCGTCTCGCGGTATATTCCGGATATAAACGAACGAAGAAGCACGATTAGATAGCTCGGAGAAATGTCAACTATTATAGGTACATACCTATACGGTACGAGGGGACCGGATAAAGTAGGCATGTACCGCCAAATAAAGTTGATCGTTGAGAGTACGATACATACGCAATAGCGATACCTATGTGTGTGGGCACGCGCTATAAAAGGCGGCCGTCATTCGAATACACAACGTGACATCGCGAAACGGAGTCTGCAATGGAAACACCATCGTCCCTGTAGCGATAAAGAGGAGGCGGTAGATATCGGCACATATTCGACGCGTTGTTTCCTTATACGCGCACGTCTATCCGCGCGGCCGTTGCCAATTAAACCTGAACGCTAGCGTAACGATTGATCGTTGATCGTCCTATACGCGCGTACTTTAATTAATTATAGCGCACGAGGTCGCGAAGAAGAAACGAAGTTAAAGACGATGTTCGACCGTCGCCTCGCATCCAATTATTACACGAATCTCAAATCCCTCGCGCTCTCCCGGACTCTTCTTTCCTCTCGCAATAGCTCGCGACAACGATCGCGAACGCGGAGACGATCGAACGTGAATTTTTTCAACGATAGAGGTACACACCGTCGAGTGAATGGAATGCCAAGGCGCGCGCAGTGGGGAACAGCTATAGGTATGTACGTGGTACGTGCTACGCGTCCATGTTCCTATACGTACGTATGTATGTACATACGGTCGGCCTAGGCGTGTCGCGCGTGCGATGAGAATCGAGGCGAGCTCGATTCCTCGTCGTCGTGATACCTACCACGAGGCGCGCGCGCGCGCGAACACCCACGCACTGGCGCGAGCAGGCGCGAGCGTAGAGTCCCTACCCTGCCCTACCCCGACCCCCCGGAGCCATGTATCCGCGCCTAGTTAATGAAAACATCTTTTGTCAATGAACTGACGTCAGTGCGCATCGCGGTTGGCTGGAGCAATGGACCACGTGATCACCGACCAATGCGAGGTCTGCTGGATTTTCTCCGCTCGTAAAACTGTTCGCCATTTGCCCATTCTCGACGGAAGGACGCTCGGAGCAAGGTGTGGCTCGCGGAAGAGTGGTGAACGAAAATTGAAAATTCAGTGAACAATTCGAGAGAACCAGGGCAATCGAGATGCTGGAGGGATTCGTGAGGTGAACCGGACGGGCCGAATCGCCGATTCGCGCCACTTCGGCGTCATAAATCGCGCGTTCGGTGTTTCGATCTACGCGAGCGACCACAACGCGGGTCCATCGTACGCTCAGCATCCTCCGTACGCGATCTGCCGTTCGCTCGCGCGAGAATAGGAAGACACAAAAACTCACCCTCGGAAGATGCCCCCTCGCTCGTCCTCGGGCACGCGCTTTCCTGGATCATCGTGGCCGGCGGCCGTGAGTCGATAATCAAAAGAAATGCATTTGACAAACCATGCGTCTTCCGTGCGCGACTCTAAAACATTCCAAACACGATCGTTCGCCGCGACAATACGCGCTTCTCGCTCTCATTCGAAACGACAGCCGAAAAATCTGTAACCGAGGAGCGGGTGTGTAATCGTCAAAGGTGATGACAATGCGCGCGTGTTCCTGGCAAGGGTCATCGAGAATAATAACGGCGGAGGCGGCGGCAACGGCGAAGGCGAAGGCGAAGGCGACGCCGAAAAGACGAGACGCTTCGCACCTCGTAAAAACAAAATCCGCAAGAAAATAATGCACAATCCGCGTATATTTAACTTAAAGTGCCACTTCTTCATATCCGGTAAATGTTAATGGATTTGTGTACGTATATGTGTGCGCGCGCGCGCGCGTATGCCTATAGGTATACAAGCATGATATATATAAAGAGAGAGTATCATATAATTATTCGTACTTGCTTAAATATTTTGGGATAAGAGTTTTCCAAATTTCCACGTCCCGCTTTATGTACGTTAAAAATTACGCGTGATCAGCACGCGCCTTTGAATCGTACGGTCCGACGCAAGTCGTGAGACGACGCAAAAGTCAAATAATTCCACTAAATGTTATTCCGTTGAGTGCGTTGCCCGAGAACAGAGTATCGTGAGAAAGTGTACCTTGGGCAATATCGAGACATACCGAGAGCCGATGAGAAATGACACCTGAAGAGTGGAAAATTCGAATGAGGGGGACCAAGGCGATGTCTTGCTCGTAAGGAAAAGCATCCCGAAAAACGTTGGAAGGAGAGTGCGACCGGGCCAAAGAATGCCGGGTGCTGGCTCAACCGAACGGGGAGTTGTAGAACCCGAATGGCTCTTCGGAGAGCTCAGATCACCCGGAGGTCCCGATAGGCTCCTCATCATGGACTGCAGAGCCCATTCCGAATTTCTCGAGGCTCACGTACGAGGCTCGGTGTCCCTGGCTATTCCCAGCATCATGTTGAGACGCCTGGCGGCGGGAAAGGTGGATCTCTTGGCGACCATCAGGTGTTTGGATCTACGGAACAGGGTGGAGATGTTTCTGCGCGGAGATGAAGAAACGGGAGGAACGTTCGTTCTGATCGGGGATTCCACGGAGCCCGCGAGTCATCAGGGAGAGACGATACAAGTTTTGAGCCGGAGACTCAGGAGCGGCGGCAGGGTGGTTACTTTGATGGGTACGCGTGACACAGGTTTTCGCCGTTGATCCGCCGCGAGTTTCGATCTCGCGGCTCACATTGTCGATGGTCGATCACATGAGATTCGTCCACGTCGTTGGGAACGAACCGCGTCGATTTGCGTGGGAAATATTCCCACGCGTCAGAGAGAGAGAGAGCGGAGTCGTTCGTGGTAATCCGTGTTTGGCCATCGAGATTCAATACCATTTAAACGGGTCTCGGGCACCCTTTTGTAATTTCGAGAAAACGTGAGAGTGATGATTACGCGTTCGTTCCGTGACGCAGGTGGTTTCGCGGCATTCAAAGATCGATATCCGGAATGGTGCGAAGGTAGTCAAGCCGGTACCGAGGGCCCGCCTGGTCAAGATCCCAGCGAAGGCGAATTGATGGGTCTGCGATCCCTCCGAATATCCACACCACCTTCGAGGGCTTATTGCGATTCCGACAGCGATAGCACGTGCGATTCCGTCGGTAAGTTTCGATTTTCGCGAGAAACTTCCCAACAACACACTCGCGATCGGCGGGGTGAGTCGTTTTTCAACGCTCCGTTTTGTATCTTGTACGCACGTTCTCAGGTCCCGAGGAGGACAAGGACTTCCCGGTGGAAATTTTGCCGCACCTATACCTGGGAAACGCGGCCAACAGCGAAGACAGGGAGGCCTTGGCGCGCCATAGGATACAGTACATTCTCAATGTAACTCCCGATTTGCCGAACGTCTTCGAAAGCGCGGGTTCTATCAAGTATATGCAGATACCGATCAGCGATCATTGGGGTCAAGACTTAGCCGGCTTCTTCCCTCAGGCCATTCAATTTATCGGTAAATACGCACCATTTGCATCCGAATCGTAACGCACGCTATTTCGTCGCATGATCGGATAAGTAATTGTAAGCGACTCTGATCGAACGAATAAACCGTCTCATGAATTTAACTCGCCATTTTTTTGAAAATTAAAGCTAAATCGCGGTCGAGATCGACGAGTCGTCGCGTTCGAAATAAATACGGTTCTATACGGGTCGAATATGCCAATTCGAATATCGATCCGAGCCGAGCGTGCGTACTCGGACCGTATAGATCCGTCGCAACTTGGAGCCCTCTCCTTCGGCTTCGATTATCGCGATCGATCGATCATTCGTTCGTTCGTTCGTTCGTTCGTTCGTTCGTTCGTCAATTTACGCGCATGCCTCCGCTCCTTCGATATGGAGCAAACAAATGAAGAATGGAATGAAAGAAAAAGATTGATTTAGAATTCACCCATGTCGAATCGTTAATGAAGGTTGATAAATCGAAAGGTGCGGTGGTAGTGGTAGGGTAATACTAATAGTTGTAGTAGGAGTAGTAGTAATAGCAGCAGCAGCAGCAGCAGCAGCAGCATATCAACAAGCATCGGAGTTTGTGACGATTATTTCCTGAAAAATTTTGACGTCGCGTGTCATCAATGAATCCTCGTGCGAGCGCGTCAGCCCTTCTCGGCTTTCGGGGTCAATGGACTCGCACGCTAGCGTTCTCGTACACGCATTTCGGCACGGGCACACATTCACACAAACTTTCTCTCTCTCTCTCTCTCTCTCTCTCTCTCTCTCTCTCTCTCTCTCTCTCTCTCTCTCTCTCTCTCTCTCTCTCTCTCTCTCTCTCTCTCTCTCTCTCTCGCTTGCGTTTTTAGTCGGAGATGTTGTCAATCGATCATCGCGCGCGTGCCGCGTATTTCTTTCTTCAACGCCAAAAAATAAGGATTCGAATGAAGAGCTTTACGAAAGTGCGACATTTTCGACGTTCGTATACCTATTGGAAAATAAATTGCGCAATCGACACGCGGCGTCTTTGACGTAATCATAATTTACCATGGGCTCGCGGTGCGGGTTTCGAGATCGAATTCTCAGATTTAACTGCTTCTTAAACAGGAAATCCTGTTTAAGAAAGAAGCCCGCGTTCGTCGGCTAAAAGAAGAATTCTTATAAATAGAAACTTTCTCACGTGGCACACAGGCAAGCTGCGCAAGACAATCAAACAACGGATGTCCGGTTAGGTCGGGACTTTACACAACGTATTCGTACGTACGTATTTGTATGGCGAATATAACGGTGCGTGTATATGCCGTCGTAGCATGTACGTATGCGCGCTCGTACGCAGCCGCCGCCACCATCACCACCACTAAGTATCTCCGAGTCCTTCGTACGAGTAGTGAACGTCGAACGAGGCGGACGCGCGTATATGCATTTCCAAAATGATGGGAACGATTTCCGACTCCTCGGCGAGACCGATTCTCCAAGCCCCACTCTAATCGGAAGAAAACGAGCTCTCGACGTCGATGATATTTTAGGCCAATATGTGCATACGTAGACGTCCGCCTAAATCGCATCGTTCGAATTGAATTGCTTCGTTTCAGAGGAAGCAAGGAACTCGGACAAGGGAGTTTTGGTGCACTGCCTGGCAGGGGTGTCACGGTCCGTCACCGTCACCGTCGCCTATCTCATGCACAAGTGCAGTCTCAGCTTGAACGACGCCTTCAATCTGGTGCGTAGTCGAAAGTCCAACGTTGCCCCAAATTTCCACTTCATGGAGCAACTGCATCGCTTCGAGGGGAAACTCAGGGATCGAGGAGGAGACAGGAGCAAGAGCAACGATCAGCGCTGCATCGGCGCCTGCCGACCCGGTGGGCCTTGCAATTGTCCCGCTCCTAGTTTCCTGAGTCCTCTCGACCTAGGCCTCAGTCCGGACTCGGGAATAGAGTTCGATAGGTGGGCGGCCAGTACACCGGCCGAATGAGACGGGCCTGGGGGGACCCAATACAAATTCTAGGTCCCTCCTCGTGTTCTGCAATGACGCGTACATATTACGAGAGGCGGCCCAGACGAAGGGCACGGGAGAACGGGTTCAAATTGTGATGTGCCGAAAGTAACAATTGCGCGGGCAGAACTAGAACGTAGTAAGTAGAATGCAAGCCGATGCGTATCCGCGAGAAACATTACGGATTATCAACATTCGTTCGATGCAAAGACTTGTATATTATTACAACTCACCTTATAATATTAATATCGTGTCTACGAAACGCCCAATTCTGCAAATTGCTCCATTTTATAGAGTTTATACGAGAGATGTAAGGGTTTTCTTCTCTTCTGTGGACACATTCGGACCTTCTTTTAAACTCGATCGCGTACTACTGAGTTACGGTGTACGAGTACGTCTCGGAAAGAGCATTCTTCGTTGCGAACATTTTGCGTTGGTCACAAACGCGCACGCGTCACGATGGAGAATAAGTGTAGTAGTGTGTTGTAACTTAGCTACGCAACCGGAAGAAGAGAACATGCCGCACGCGTATTTCTACGAATGTGAAGATATTGCAACGATCATCTCGGGTTGGCACGATTCGTTGTCTGTCCCCTCCCTGAGTCGTTGACTCTTCTCGCGAGAAGATCGATCATTGAAAGTATGTACGTAAATATTTATCGGTCAAAGTCGAAGCGTTCGATCGAATGCGCTTTCAATGACACCCGCGCCTTTCCGCGCTTGGGATGCATAATTTCCGTCTGCCATAAGCTACGCGTAGTACGAAGTATACATACATGTACGCGTAATACGAACGTACATGAGAATTTTTGGGCCCAGTTGAAGACCGCCGACCCATCGCACCGCCGCGTTCACGTTCTCCTCGCGGAGCCATGCGTTTCGATCGTGTACCGATACATGGATAAATTGGTCGCGTGATTTTGCGCGCTTCGTTGTCGTGTACGACTTTATACAGAAGAAACGAACGTTATATTTTAATAATTCTTCCCTGAATCCATCAATTATCAAGGCTGTGTTTACGTTTTCTTCGTAATCCCCCGAATACGGTCGGAATTATCACTCAAAAGCAAGCTTGGATTCGGACGACGAACGCGAATACGCAATATTGTAACTATATTAGTATATTTACGCGTCTCGCGGCTTTCGATAAACCCAGAGGTACAAAGTTTGCTAAATTTAAGTTCGAGAAATAGCAATTTCTTTTCTCTACGGCTATTTTAGTGTTAGGAAAGAAAAGGCACAAGAGTCGAAGCCTGGAAATGATTCTCGCTAAGAGCAGGTTCGATGTTTCTATAGGTTTCCAAGTGCCATGGGTGTATATTTACATTCGTACTTCAGGTTCGCATATGCCGATAGTTTTGATGAAAAATTGGAGGATGAGAGAAAGGGGGGAATCATTTCTTCTAGATGGGACTCAACGGGGCATTTCTGACGCCTCCGTTTAATGCAAGTCCAGGAAGGAAAAGAAAAATTTGCTTGGAGTCGCGCGTAACTTTCTTCCATGATAACGGTCGATATTATCGATATCGACAGTTAGAGAAAAGAGACTCGCATTATAATTATACCATACCTATACACACACACACACACACACACATCAAGCTGGCATCTGAAATCTGAAAAATAACGTTACCCTGGCACTGTATATATTTCCGTTCGCGCGCCGATACACCTGCTCCTTAGCCTTTGTAATTTTAGGAAAACGATGTCCAACGCATTGCCGATCGTCTTGAGTGGACTTTAAAGAGTTTTGGATGGTAGATATTCACAGTACTGTTTCTATTATCTTGCAGATCTCAAAGGATGATATATTAAAGATTATTTTTATATCGAAGCGATCACACACACACACATTCACATTCCCGCCACAAGCTATTATGGCCTGAAACCGTAACTATCTCAATGTGTATCATATGTATCGTTCACACCGAGCATATTCGAAAATTAATATGAATGTATTCCGTGAATGTTATTTTTCATGTAATTAGTTACACAGATTGTAAGGTGTATCTAAGAGAACCTCTCGACAATTGCGAGGGTAGAATTGAGATTTATGATTAAGGAAGTATATATATATATATATATATATATATATATATAGGTATACATATGTATACCTACCTACCTGTGTGTACCTACACATATATTTCACGTTACTAGTAATAACGATATTCTACTACTGTACTGTTATCTGTTGTACGTTTAAAGGGACTTGAACGTCCGAGAAATTAAATCAAATATTATGTATATTACATAAATTATTATTTTATACTCATCGTTGTATGTATTTTAACCAGTTGTGATTAGAAATACACCTCATCTCTTACCTGACCTCGATCGTTGGCCGATGGCGGAGAGCGTCCGCGTTTAACTTTGGAGAGAGCTACGGTTCAGCCAATCGGGTAACTCCTCTCTGACTTTGCGATTCCCGTCAATTTCATAACACCCTCCGATCGGGTTAAATGGTATATCAAACAAAGTCGATTTTCAGTTTCGATTAATGCGATTCGACGCGAAAAAGAAACCTTTTTTAATTCCCCGTATCCCCTTTCGTCTTATAACTTTCACACATCACTCGCTACAGAGATTATTACGGTATATAGCTCATCAGTTTTATTTTGAAAATCATTAACAAATCAAGCATGCCGCAAAATATTTCGAGGAGCGGTCATCGAGGACAAAGTGTCTTACGTTCGTTGGCCATTACTGCACTCCGAGCGACAATAATTGGCAATCTGCTCTCGCTTTTGCAAGAGTTACAATGACGGCAATTTTTCTTCTCCCCGGGAACGACGCTCTCTAGACGATCAGGTCGATGATCTCTTTCGAACAGTCGGCAAGTTTGCTTCGCGCGGAGGTTTCGGACATTGTCCGGAGAACCGTCAGCGCAGCGTCCGATTGACGTACAGCCCTGACCAATTCATTGCGATCGTCGGGGTCCGGTGTTGCGGCCAACAGCGTACCCATACCTACCAGCGCTCTAAATACAGCTTCCGGTTCGTTTAATAGCGGCAACAACGTCAACACAACATTCAACACTCTCGTTCTGCCGGGGGTGTCGTCGTGTTTGTTTAACGCGACGACCATATTCAACAGATACGTCGATATCGCGACCTGCAACAGTCGGTAAGGCAAATCGTGAGGGTATGGGTATACCTAGGTAGGTAGGTAGGTACATGCATACGACGAAACGACGACGACGACGACGACGTCTTGGCGCAATCGGTACGCGCGTACCTGACTGTTCTTGCTGTCCAGAGTGGTCAGAGACAGCAGGGCCTTCAGTAGTTGGTCCCTGCAACTGAGAGCGAGACTCTCGCCCTTTTCGTGGCAGAAGGCGTTGGCCAGCAGGCGAAAAGTGAGCATTCGATTGGACGGCAATGCGTCGGCTCGAATGTGCCGTTCAACTATTCGCAGCAACTCCTCCGTGCACAATTGGCTATTTACTTCTGAACGCAGCACGGCTAATCGCGCCACATCCAACGCGGGGAATACAATATCGTCGGGCCAGTCCAAAAGAGTCTTGAGAGTGTCTATAGCTCCGAATTTCAGTTGTTCCGCCGCTTGATCGTCGGCGAGCTTCACCGCCGATTCCAACTTGTCGTCGGGTATGCGATCCACGTCGTTCTTCCTCCCCGCGTTCAATTCGCGCAGCTTCTCTGCAATGCGACAACGATATCGGCGAGATCGTCGGGACGTTGAAGCATCTCACCTGCGCGTACGCTGCCGCCGCTCTTGCTGCTGCCGCCGCTGCTGCTGCTGCTAAGTAGTAGCTCAAGTCGATCGACGTTCAATTACCGAGAATGGCAGGGACGTTTGCTTGTTCCAACTTTAAATAAGTGGCGTGCGGGATGTAAGATCGAGACACGGAGGACATCGAAGAACTCGTAGAGGCATTCTTCGCGGGTTCCGATCCTCCCGTCATCGACGGTGCCGTGCCCGGTATGTATCTGTTTCCGCCCGTGAAAGGATCTGCGAGTTGCGCGGAGGTGCTCAGAGCCGGGCCGGGTCGCGAGTTCTTTACTATAAAGTTGGCTACCTGGAAGACGCGTTGTCATCCGTGTACATACACGCGATTTCTGATCGCGGAGTCGCGCGATACACACGTACCTCGTCCAAAAATAACTGACCGAGACCATTGTCGTGGATAAACTTTTGCGCGGCGACCCACGGATCTTCATCGATATTATAGGGTAATTTCAGGGGCGGCACGCCGTCCTGTATGTCGACGGAGAAAACGTAATCGTATTCGATGCCGTTGTAGAGCTGCTTTCCGGAATTAGCCGCGCTACCGCCGGACGCGCCCATAACATTGCCGACTCGATTCCACTTGCGTTTGTTTCGCGACCAACTGTACGCCCCGACGGCGTCTCCTTCCCTCACGATTATCGTCTGACCGTCTCTCTGGCCCGGTTGCTGTAGGACGCTCTCGTTCGGGAGTCTGCCGAAGTGGTGCGTCACGGAATCAAATTTTGTCGACGCGATGGGTGAGAAAACGGAGACACTTACTCGTTGATCTTGATGCCGCCCAATTCTTGCTGCGCGCTGACCTCGGTACTCGAGACTTCCTCCTCGAATTTCCTCAGCGTTTCCCGGTCGGCGTACCGCTCGGGATTCGCCGAGAATACTCTGACGAGTCCGTCCGACGATCCAGTCGCCACGTCGCCGTTTGGCAACAGAGTCACGCACCAGACGGATTGCGCCGGTAGCGTTATCGTTTGGTCGACTTCACCGTTCAGCCATATTCTCAAGGTACGATCTTCGCCCGACGTTACCGTGTGAACGCCACCGCCGTTCAACGGGGACGCTATACCGTAAACGTAATTTTCGTGCCCGCAATAAGTTCCCAAGCAAGTCCCTCGCGCTATGCTCCAGTGGCGCACAGTGGCGTCATTCGCGCAAGTCAAGAATTCGTCGTTCCCGATGACGGCGATGCCTCGAACGCAATCGGTATGCCCGGACAGCTGTAGGTGCACGGATCCGTCCCTCGACCAGACTAAAACCAACTTATCCGCTGATCCCGTCACTATTGCGCCATCGGGCAAATCCGCCACGCACCACACAGCGGCGGAGTGACCTGAGAGGGTCAATCGTGGCTCGTCCAATTCGTCAACGTGCCATAATTTTGCGGTTTGATCCCACGAGCTCGAGAGGAACGTTCCCTCGTCCCTGCCGGTTCGCAAATTGCACACAGTATTTCGATGGGCCTCTATCACGCGCATCGGTTTCGTTTCTCCTGGCACGTAGACACACAATTTATGGTCATTGCCGCCTGTTATAATGAAACCCTTGGCGTATCGTTCCGTAGGATTCAGTACGCATACGGAACTGACGAATTTCTCATGGCCCCTTAAAACTGCCGATTCCGAATATCCCGTACCGCCGCAACTGATGAGCAAATACATTCGAGTGAGCTTTCGTTGAAATTTGCGAGCGATACGATCAGGGTTGATAGCGATTTGGTCATTTTGGATAAGTGAGAAAAGCGATATTCGCTGTGTAAAGAGTAACGGAAAAGCGACCACAAGAGAGTAGAGTACCTCTCTACTGAAGTAAATATTCTTACGCGCGAGTACATATTGCCAATCTCTTCATCATTACGCAATCGTCATTATGATCGACACGATGAGAGAGTCATTTGAATGAAGTGAATGATAAAAACGGGGAAGATAAAAAAAAAGTGATCCGCTCCCACACTGCACAATCCCCAAACTATACGGCCTGACGTACGTGTACGGTGTCCAGATACGAGCGGTTTTGTCCCGAGAAGTCGAAACGATAGTCCCATCCTCGAAGCTCGCAATAGCCCTAACGTCCGATTCGTGTCCGTAAAGAGTGCAGCTAAGCTTGTACGGTGCCTTTGCCATTTCGGTAGCCCGAGTTGAAAATAGACAAGCGACGATACAACTCTGCAGTACCTACCTACCTACCTATATACTCACTATCATGGCCGCCTTCCGACGCAGGCACGCCCTCTGGCAGTGGAGTGCTGACGCGGTAGAATGATTCGATGGATTCGATGCATGTAAAAACCGCGGTCTTCAAACAGTGAGCACTCCCTCGTTCATTAGGTATGTTCTCCTGATATCAAGATCGATTTTCGAGCATTTTTGGGCTTTAGCGCAAAGGTTAAAGGGCAAGAAGGCTAAAAACAGTAAAGCACTTTTATCGTGAACAACGTTAATACACAAATTGGAAAAAAGCTCCTTCCAACCCAATACTTATTAACATGAAATACATTAGCATAATCAATCGATCAACCTTTTTCTTTCAATCCCTTCTGTTACAAAATTGCAGCTCTCTCTCTTGAAATTATAATTAATATTCGCATACACTCTGGAAGAATTATAATAAATCGACTAGTCTAATCTTGCTCTTGTCATTGGGATGATACACAATTAGATCCGCCTCCAATAAAAAATTAATACAGCACAGAGATTCCATAGAAATGTCTACGTAAATGTCATCTCCGCCTTTGGTATATGCAGACGTTAGCTTCTGAAAGCATTAGGATGAATAATAGAATTGACATCTCGTACAACCAATTCCATACATAATTTTCGATAACGCAGCCTGCTTTTGAATATCACACGTGACTTACCACCATTAAGTCTTGAAATTGGTCGTTATCCGGGAATAATTCATCGACAACTCGACGCTGTAGAAATGAAAGACTAAATCTCATTTCGATGGCAGGATACACAATCGGAGACGTTCAACGATCCTTCTTGTACTTACCAAGTCCATCTTAACTCGTCTGAATAAATGGCTTGTGATAGCGACTTCGCGCGTGTAAGTTTTACCCTCGACATTTTCGATCGCTTCTAAACACATCCGTTTTGCGCTCTTCAACCCGTCTGCCTTGTTTTTCGAGCTGCAATTATCAATGATCGAATTATATAGTATAACAGCGGCGGCACACTTCGTACGTAGCGGGCATATACTTACAAGATAACGTCATCCCTGGCACCTTTTAATTGGCTCTGCATTCTGCTCAAGAGTTCTTGCATATTATCAATTTCATCTTCCATTTCACCGATCACGCTCGCGTATAAATCCGACGTCTTTGGAATCGGGTAATCCGCGCGGGTTTCGTTTCGAACTTGGTGCGATAAGTTTTGAGCGAGCCGATGCTGTTTCTTCGCTATTTCGACCACCGTATCCATCTCTCCCAAGGTTCTGGGCTCATTGTTTAATTCAACATCGATTAAAGCTTCTATTCGCCGTTCAAGCTCCTTCCTGCCGTCGTCTAATATTCCGTAAGCATCTTCCAAAGTGAATTCGCCGTTCGCGCTTACGCCCAAAGGATCCATATCATTTCTCCAGTGCTGACGATCCTCAACGATCCGGCAGACTAACAAAAGGTTAGCGGAGAGGAGATGGTGACGCGAGATCCGCGAGATTGTGGTCTATAAACAAACTGAAAGACCGATCGAAACATTGTTGCCAAATGGAAACGAACGCGGTAAGCTAAACTTGTTAAGCCAGTTTACAATGCTTTTGAACAGCCTTTTTGTTGTTTGTCGAACTTAAAAGTTTTTGCAGTTTTTGTACATAGTACTTAATTAATCTATGGTTGTCCTGATACCACATGATTGATTCACGAAATCAGCGTTCCTCGAGTAGAGGGCAGATCGGTCGCATAGCGTACCCCGAGCACTACGCGTCGAGTGGGGGAAGCAGAAAAGCGAGACGGTATGCTTAAAGCGGATTCAGATGGGTGCGAAAAGCATGCGGATCGGTGCGGATTGGCAGGCAGTACGCACGCGGAAGAGCTGATTGGCTAACGGTGTTTCCGTATTGCGCACTCCACAAGCCTTCCGGTTGCATGAGAGAAGCCCGCTTTATCGACTCAAATTCGTTCACTTCTGCGCATGACGTAACACCTCTTAAGCGTGGTTCAGATGGGTACGGAAGGTTTGCGGAGTGCGGAAACACCGTTAGCCAATCAGCTCTTCCGCGTGCGTACTGCCTGCCAATCCGCACCGTTCCGCGTGCCGCACTCCGCATGCTTTCCGCACCCATCCGAACCCCGCTTTAAGGTGGCTGTCAGACAGCACTTGCAACATGTGTAAACAGCGCTGCAAACTTGTGCTCTCAGCGGAAGTGCTTGCGACCTGTCCAAACTTGCAAGTGGACACGTGCTATATGCGCTCTATGCTTTCGGGCCCAGTTGAAAGTGTTGTCGCAAGTATTTTGATTCAAGTGTATACCTACCTACCCAAATCCAAGTTGCTCTAACAAAAACTGTCGCCAGTCACTGCCAGTGGACACGAGCCTTTATGTACCGATTCCCAAGTGACGTCACATGCGCAAGAGCATATCGTGCCTGAAGCACTTGTGAGAACGGTATACGACGATAATTTGTTCATCTGATGAACACGATGACTTCGAACGTTAATTCCCCAGAGTCGAGTCGATACATATATCACTTACCATTATCTCAACGAAAGGAGCTCTGCATTATATTGAACAGAAACGACAACTGGGAAGAACTGGCAGGTACGTACTCCTCACTGTAGGTACGCTGTCACGCATCTCGTATCCTACCTATACCACTAGTATATCCCCGTCGCGTTACACTCAGGCACGTGGATGAAGTTACCCGTTCTAGAGATTCAAAATCTCAGAAGGGAAAAAAATCCGACCGATGAACTGCTCACCATGTGGAGTCACCGCAATCACACCATTCTGGAATTGTTTGCCTTGCTGTCGAAGATGCAGCATTATCAAGCCATGTTATGTTTAACGCCGTTCGTGGACCCTAAGTACCACGAACTCATATACGAAGGAGAGGGGAATCTTCGGAAGATATTGAGCCAGGGCAGGGCAAATGGGAATTCCAAAGATCTCAAGATCGGTGCATTGAACTTTGATCGGTGCGAGAAACCGACTCGGCCGGACGCGCAGAAAGTAATTATACGGGAGGACAATGTCGAAGGGTCGCGTAAAATATCGAGTCGACGGGAAGAATCGCGAGACGTTCCGAGCGACTCCAACAATTTGCTCGTGGTAACACCTAACGCGACGCCGTACGCTTCGCCTGCTTCCGAGCGCATCCTCGAATCATCCAAGAAGAACAATGTACCGACGTTTCCCAAGTCCGAAGCGACCTTACCCGAAGTTCGGTACGAGGAATTGGCCGCGGCCACCGGATATTGGAGCAAAGGCAGTATAATCGGAAAAGGGGGTTTCGGCACTGTGTACAGAGGTATCTTTCTGCGCGTGTATTCGCAATTTGCGGTTGTCGTTCTACCGATATGACCTTTCGGAGGTGCTGCTCATTCGGGCGCTCACGATCGACGACTCCAAGATCCGTGCGAATGTTCCAGGAACGTGGAAGAACACGGACGTAGCTATTAAGAAGATCGAGCAACGCGGTCCCAACGCCGACGAGAGTTATACAATTCAGTTGGAACAATCGTTCAGAGAAGTGAAAATCTTGAACTCGCGGACGCACGAGAATATCTTACCGCTGTACGCGTACAGCTTCGACGGCGAAGCCCCCTGCCTCGTTTATCAGTTTATGCGAAACGGCTCGCTGGAGGACAGATTACTTCTCAGGCAAAAAAGTCGACCGCTCACCTGGCTGCAACGTCACGAGATCGCCAAAGGTATCGCCAGGGGTCTGCAATATTTGCACACCATTGTTGAGAAGCCACTGATTCATGGCGACATCAAAAGCGCGAACATCCTGTTGGACAAGAATTTTGAACCCAAAATCGGAGATTTCGGACTTGCCAGAGAGGGCCCCGAGAAGGACAACATGAAGGTGAGAACCGCTCCCGTGATCGATACCGAGAGCACACTTTAGATTTGGGCCTACATTCGGGCTGAGCGTTACACAGAGAGGAATCTTGGTGTTCTCAGGTTAGTCGAGTCCACGGCACGAGGCCCTACCTGCCCGACGAGTTCTTGCGCGGGAGAGATCTCTCCACCAAAATTGACACTTACAGCTACGGCATCGTCTTGTTCGAACTGGCTACCGGCTTGTCGGCGTACGACGATCGCAGGCCGGACAATAAATTTCTCAAGGACTTTATGGATTCCTGGGAGGAGAGAGACCTTCCGATCCTGATCGATAAGAAGGCAGGAGAAGAAAATAAGCAGGTTTTCCATAATCTTATAGTATTGGGTAAATGGTGTTCGAATCGTTTGGCGAAAGACAGGCCCGAGATGGAACTCGTATTTCGAAAACTGAACGACCTATAGCACCGACCGAGCTCTCGAGCGATCGAACGCAACGAGGGAGGCTTGGGTTGCGATGTAAATTTCCGATAATCCCACTTTCCGTAAGAATTTTCGCCGGAAAAGTGCGCGACCTAAATGTATTCGTGCGATCAATAAAACGAGACACCGCGCGTGCAATTGCAATCGTTAATAATGCAGGTACATACCCGCATGGAACAAGACGTATCGTACGGGTCATTTGGTACGGGCCGTGCCAAATCCATCACCCTTTGGTGCAAATTTTTAATTTTCTCCAAATTTCGATAGGTTCTCATCAATTGTGCACTGCAAATACGCATGCAGAACGATCTCTGAACATTTTGAAAAATATAAAAGTTTTAGCATTAGAAGCATGTGAATTATTAATATTTTTCTCACACTTTTCACAATTTGCGTATAAAATAAAAGCATATCCACGCGAGTGTCTCAAATTCCATTGAGAGCTGCGATTTTTGCTTTTGATGGTATGAGTTTTTCGAACATGTCGAAATTTAAAGAAAATTAAAATTTGCTCCAAAAGGTGATAGATTTGATCCGTACCACGAAGAGATGTATAAACAGTAGGTAATAGCCGAGTTGTATAAGAAAAAAAGGGCGAGTGCAATATATCGTATTTCTGCGTATAGGTAGTGTATTTTCATTGTTGGGGGAGAGAGAGGGGGAATCAAGTTTGTACCTTTCAAAGGGAAAATATTCCCAAAAGTATTCATCTACTGAGATACTTCCTATTCACCCTTTACCTTTCTTTGGCAAATCACCGAAATCGTTTTTTTTTTTTTTTAATTTAAAACCGCCCGTTCCTGATCATTGGCAAAAGGAAGGATTTTTATTTCTCGGCAGAACGGCACTGAAAGAGAAAAATCTTTTCAATGCGGGTACCGTATCATCGAATTTATTCTGTATCTTGTTCGCCAATTACACATTTGCAAACGTCGTTAATTATTATCGGTAATTGAAAATTGTCGAAAACTATCGCGATTGTACTATTCGTTCCCTCGCGTTACAGAATGCATAAAGTATGCAGTTACGCGACGAAGAGTTTGCGATATAGCCGTACGCGAATATGTATTTAATTTTTATAGAAAGACAATACAGACGACAAAACATTCGCGAACGAAGAATAATCTACAGCGCCGTCCAAAATTTCTCGCCGTGCAATGGACTCTTGAAAATCGAGACTTCTACTTAAACATTAACGACATAAATGAAAATGTCGGCGACTTATAAGCAATGTTTTACTTTGACTCAGGAGAATGAGACATTCTAATTAATGTTCGCTGGCAAAAATGATAATTTGTATAAAATGAGAAAATAAATGTTACCGGTGAATGTCATTCGATTGTAAAATAAATCACGTGCCCGCGGACAATTTGTTGACACGCGTCATGAATTTTACAAATTATTCGAGGAGCGAGGAATTCGAAGAGCTTTATTCCCGACCTAGACGTGCCGGTGCGAGAGTTTGCACCAGTAATTTTATGGTAACTTGTCAGCCTTTTTTCGACCGAAGGAAAGGGAGGCGGAAACTACGATTTCATTCCTCTCTCCCACTCTGATAAATGAAACTAAATCGGATTGGAATTTTTCCTTTCGCAATTTTGTTCCACCTCATTTTTCTCGAAACGAATTGATCGTGATATGTCAATTATTTCTTTCGCGATCGATTATTTTCTTTTGCCATCAAACGCGAGTACATTGCACTTTTGTCTCTACGGAACGGCGAAAAAATTGCTTTTCTGGAATTTCCTCCGAATAAATCTCAGGGAGTATGCCTTTTCTTTTCCCCATACCACATTCGAAATCCCAAGGATTCTTAACAGCGCGACGAATATCTGCGTTGCGTTAACTGACGTGCTTACTTGATAACTAGATTTTGTGGTTCCTTACAATTAACGTTTTTATCGACACTTTTTGTGCTCAGTTTTCATCTTTTATCAATTTTTTTTATGCTGGGCTTTCAATTTTTATGTACATCGTTAATTAAGGTATAAGTATCGTAGGTATTCTCGAACTTTTTTCCATGATTCCTAACATATATGCATTTTTTTTTGTTTGTAACATTTTTAGTATAATACATAGCCACGTGCACGTGCGCATCTACTTTTTTATGCATAGGCAATTATTTATGCACACGCAAGTGTACGCGGAGAGACATACGAATGAATGCACGCAAGCCTGCGCTGGGCACGGGTGGGGCGCATTTATAAATATTATCGTAACGTAAATGAGAGTTCCCTAATAGCGCTACTTATTTCAATAATTCTTAAAAAAAAAAAAGAGTCAAATAAACATTTCTAATCATAAGTGAATTAACCTTGTAGGTAGAGAGTCGCGCTCGCGTCGCATATCCTTCGCCGTCCCTCCGAGAAACGATTGTCTGTGAATTACGAATTCAACGAGGCTGATTTTTTCTACTAATTATACAGGCGAGATCTCTCTTCTTTCTCACTTACTCGTAATAAACACGAAGTATCTTTATTAAAGCTATGCTGATGTTTGACGATTCGACGGATCGACGGCCCGTAGACGATCTCGGGGAAGGACGTTTCTTCCGCCAAATCTTTATCAATTGGAATTCGAATTGGAAATGAATATCAACGCCTGTTCGTAAAATGAGCTCAGAGTCGGTGCCACTTCGGCGTGGCGTGGCGTACGGTGGGTGAGAAATCTCTCATCATGCGTGGTTTCAAAAATTGCCCGGTGGTCAACAATCCGCAAGTCTGCAATTTTTTTTTAATCAGCGACTCTTGGATATACATATCCGCGCATGGTCAACAAGTCTTTGACTTTGAAAGGCGATCGCTTCCACAGTAATGCGGTAATACGTACGTCTCTCGTTTAAATGTTAATCGTTAAAATCAAATAAACTCGTATGTTTTGGATTGGATGAACTCGTACGACCGTAATTTCAATTGGAACTAATAAGATTCAAGGTACCATATCGGAGTGTCCGTGATCGGAACGTGCGCCATTGGACGGATTTCTATCAAATCGTTATATCGTCGCTCGATTCACGGTTTGACGTTCGTGTTTGGAAATACGTACCGGAGAAACGATCGAGAGCTGGTACAATTTTTGCTACATACCTTTCGATTACGTCCAAGGATTAGCGCCTCTTGTTGCCATGTCGACGACCGAATTTCCGACTTTTTCTGCGTTCGATTAAGAAAAAGGGATGCCGTTACATAAACACGAAAGAACGAGCATCGATACTTTATGCGCAAACCAACAATTATCGCGCCGCTGAACGCGTGACTCCACAAGGAAAGTAAATAAAGGAATAAAAAAAAATCGCGATAAGATTCGTACCAGGGGATAAAGACACCCACCTGATTCTACTAGGCGATGGGATGGGGGCGTGCTCGGCAATGACGGGCAAGACCGATGTAAACTTGTCGGTCGGGCGAAGAAGGCGAGCCGTTCGGGAGGATAACCTCCAGACGAGGCTCTGCCTATGAGGAGTTTGTTCTTGCGCGTTGTATTTGCTCAATATCGCGCCTACTGCTTCATGGGTCGCGAAAAAGCTCTCGTCCGAGATCTGCAGTGGCGAGAACAGAAAGTTTTCATTACCGCCTCTTTCGATGAGATGTACTGACTGGCAACTCTCTGAGTATGAAACACGCGCGTCTACCTTGCACATCTTCTGCAGTTCGGCGGCAAAATCCACCAGCCTGAGCATTTGATGGCCCGGTGTCGAGGTAATAGTGGTCAAGGTGGACGGTCCGGGGATCGCCGTGGTGGGTGAAATAACGGAATCGCCGTTTGCATTGGTGTCCAGACGATTCACGGCGGTGTCCAAGTAGGTACAAAGGAGAACCAACGCCACTTCCGACGGCCTCGAGCTCGCGCAGTTTCCGTCGCACGCGACCATCTCCAGTCTGAGCAGCAATTCCGATTC
The DNA here is from genome assembly GCA_963678675.1 of Xiphydria camelus. Classification (NCBI taxonomy): domain Eukaryota; kingdom Metazoa; phylum Arthropoda; class Insecta; order Hymenoptera; family Xiphydriidae; genus Xiphydria; species Xiphydria camelus. Next base: position 40,965,080 of record OY783191.1, read on the forward strand.
CTGAAAGGAGATCGAGGTTCTCGAATTACCGCGCACAAGATCGGAAGTGTCCTTTCGCGTAACTACCTTAACGGCACTGCTGTACAAATCGCCGAGACCCAGTTGCGACGCGGCCGCATGGAACACAACGTTGAACAGTCGGAGGAAGGTCAACGCGGTGACGGGTTGCGTGCCAGGGATCCATCCCAATTTGTTGCAGATCACCTCGGACATGCGCTTCAGATCACCACCGGTGCATTTGCACTGAGAGATGGAGACTAAATGATCGGCATCGACGGACTGAGCCATCTGAACGGCGGCTATGTGGAACGAGGACACGCTGATGCAGGCCATGTGTTTTGGTCTGGCTTTCATTTTTGTGAGGAAGCGGTCCATCAAATTGATGGCGATGAAAAACACGTCCGACGGTAGATCGTACCATACTTTGAGGCAGCGCAATACGTGCGCGGAACTATCTCGGGCGCCGATAGTTATCTCGTCGCTCTGAAACGATTGCGAATACTCTTGGATATATTTTACCACGAGAATCGATCACGGCGAACTTACTTGAGTAGAGAGAGGTAATTGAAGATCAGGCTGAAATTTGCCCTCGAGGACGAGACGTTCTTGTAGCTGCTCGACGAGAGGGGGGATTGCATTTGCCGTCGACGAGCACGCCGTATCCATTCCTACGTTTTGCGACCGATAACGGACGGGGACGCCGATTCTCACGACGACGACGACGACGACTTCCAAAACGGGATAGCGGCGAGCAGTCAAAATCGATGTCTCTGGAAAGTAAAAGATCGCAAACTGCTTCATTTCCGCACCGATATAATGATATATGGTTGGCACAACGGAACCGCGAATCTGCGCGGGAAAATATCGGGTTGATGCAAAAGATCGTCCCGTTTTCATCAGTAGAAGGCATTGAATTACAAAACCAAAGTGCTATCTGCTACACACGTCTGAAGTTTTGGTGTTATTCGATAGTAGGAGAATGTCAGAGAATATCTGGGGAAAAAATTGTTATTTGATTGTTTTTTGAATTTTGTTAAACATTAAAATTTCTGTCACAAAACTTTCTGAACCATTTACGGCACGTGGAATCGTTAACGGCACCCTCACTGTGTACATCCACTTTTGTTTTGCGTACGCGAAGCATTCTTGCCCTTTCAGAAACTAAAAAGCGTAATATATCGGAAATGCTCCTTATTTTCTGCCACTTTTAATGCCGAACAAAATTCAAAAAACACAACCAAACAACACAATTTTCCTCCAAATGTTCTCTGAAATTCCTACTGTCAAATAACACCAAAACTTTAAACGCCTGATTTAGATAGCACTTTGGTTTCGCGATTCAATGCCTTCTACTGATGAAAACGGGACGAACTTTTGCATCAACCCAATACATGCCCGCACGCGCGCAACAACAATAACATGGAAATCATACTGTCACGGAAAGATCGCTCACGCGTCCTTGACTCCTTACGTACTCCCAACGACGCGAAGGTAAAATTAGACACGCGCGTATCTGCGGTGCACCCCAACGTTTTATTATTTCGTTACACGTATCGTACGTTGCGACGAAAACATTCGGTGAATGACCGCGTTAGACGACTGACAACTACGGGTTCGAGCGACGGTATCACGGAAACGCTTATTGCGCGAGAAAACAAATCTATTACATACAAACACATTTACCGCAGAGCTTGAATGAGTACGATCCTGTCGCGAGAGACTTCGAGTCGTTTGGAAAACGGTTGGTATCGCAAAATTTCGTTCCACGAACAAAGGGTCGCGAAGGACGACGCAACTGACGGGTCTGACGCAACTGAGCAAACGTCAAAATCAACAAAGTGCCTTCGAATGTGTATGCACATGTCATGCAGGGGCCCCTTTCTCTACTCACTCGCCTAGAAAAACGGTATACATTTCTTAGCGAGTAGACCAATCAGGGCCCCCACCACAACGGAATACTTGATCCTGATTGGTCTATTGGTCCCCCTTGGGGCCCCTTTCTCTAACTCACTCGCAAAGTTACGTATACGCATCTTAGCCAATAGACCAATCAGGATCAAGTATTCCGTTGTGGTGGGGGTCCTGATTGGTCTATTCGCTAAGAAGCGTATACGTTTCTCTTGCGAGTGACTCGAGAAAGGGGGCCCTGGTATGTAGGTATACCTAAGCACACATACAGAGATAGTACCTTCTTGGATGGAGGATTTGCGGAACGTGTGTTCTCGCTCGCACTCACACGATTCCCATGGCCCGCAATCGCGTGTCCACTCTAAAGGGATGGGCTATTCGTTATTGGCTGCTTACCGGAGGGTGTCGTACCTATGATTGGTTCTGTCGATCAACTTGATGGTATGCAGCTATTCCACCCACCAGCTGGCTGGGGGCCAGTTCCACAATTCGGGATTATCTAGATATACTCGGTTTAAATCCTCATTCTCTCGGGCGCTCATTGGTTGGACGGATGATTTAAACTCCGTTTAAGGGTTAAGCCCGTGTTGTGGAACCGGGCCTAAGGCCCAGTTCCACACTCCGGTTTAACTAGGTATAATCCTTGGTTGGTTGCTATGATAGCAACTTTGCTATTGGCTACTCCGTAGCAACTAACCAGAGATTATAGTTAAACCTGAGTTGTGGAACTGAGCCTGATAGGTACCTACATACCTACACACAGGTATGTATATAGGTACCTAGTTTTCGTCCTACAGGGTAATTACATGGGAATGCAAACGACAGAAATTAGGTATGTGAGTGCAAGAAAGGGTGAGCAGGGAAACGCTGACGGTACGGTGCGGTAGTGGTTCTCCTTTAGTACAGAGGTCTTCTTTTGGCGTTGTTGAGATGTGATATCCTCTGTACGAAAAGAGAACCATTGCCGCACCGGAAGTTCGCTTTCATTTTTGCCCTTTTCAGGTCACTGCGGCAATCTGTATTACCACCGCAGTAAAGCAGTTGCATGAAAAATCACCCTAATATATACCTTCAGGTCCCCACCGCCGAATTTTATCTTGTGGTAATGAGCTGTTTATTAATTAGAATTTTAGCAATAGTATATACAAATCGCTATTATTAGCTTTTTATTAAACCGCGATGCAAGTAAATTACACACCAGTCCATGAATCTCAACAAGGTGAAATATCAATACGTAGCATTTTCGCTTCAGGAATCGTCGGATTAGTTATTACAGGTTTCATCGTCGTATCAGTACAATTTTCACGTTGACAAATATACAGTCGAACGATCGTATGATCAAAGCCAAGGAATATGAAATTTTCCATGATTGCGTTATAAGAAGAATCACGCGCACACGGATCGACACTTTCTGGTTTTCATTGATCGAGATGTGATCTTCCTATTCTCTCTCTCAAGTAAATACACAATTATATAGATAGATGCGCAAACCTCGCGCACGGACAACAGCACTAAAAAGTTTAATTTATTTATCACTCCTCTTCCCTCTCTTCGGCCAGTTTTCTTGTAACTCTCTCCAGTGAGAACAAATGCTCGTCGTCAATGCCTGGCGCGATCGTACGCATTGCGGCAGCCAACTCGTAAAGATATTCCTTGTTAGACCCACTGGGCCCATAAGATTCTAATATATGCCCGGCAATTGTGACAATATCCTCAACACCTGCAAAGTTTGGATTATCTTCGCCACCTATATAGATGGTGAGGTAGAATGGCATTTCCTCCGAAGGCGTCGGCGTTACCGGCATTGATAGATTTTCGTTCCGAGGACCATTGGACGAAGTCGCGAGATTCAAAGCATCCGCCTCGACCAACCGCGACGAATCACACGGATGAAACAGGACCGTCTTTCGTTGGTACCCTCCTTTCTCTCGGAAATCGAGGTGGCTCACAACGTCGTCGACATTTTCCATTGCGATTTTGTAGGCGAGACCCCAGACCTCATCGTTGGGATTCGACGAGGAGAGTAAAGTGACAACTCTACCCGGCTGAAAATGTAAGCAACCGTAACTTGAAGTAACTGCCAAGGAAGGGACGGATCGTATTTTGCGATAGATCGCGCGTCCCCACCGGCCTGTATTTCTTTTAACGAGGATCGCGCGACGTTTGAGCTCCGTTCTACCGAGAGGAGCCCGAACGAGTACGTGTGGCGCCGAGAAAATACCTATGTATACGGTCGCAAGGACGCGCGAGTTGGAAAGTCGCTCGTCATCGAGAACGCACCCTCCATATAAAAACCCACCCTACTGGGCACTCCTCTGTGATCCGTGCTTTTTTGATAAAATCGTCTGACGTATCCCTTGATACGTCCAACCAGTTTCCTTTCGTATGGAAAATCCGCCTTCCATATGAGGGAACCATAACCGAAGACCCACATATTTTAATGCGAGAACGCGCGTAGTCGGTATACGTACGCCGATACCCCGATCAGCTTCGAAAGTTGAAAGAGACGCGTGACCGTCCGAAAAAGCGTTTTAACGACCGAGTTTAGGAGAGTTTTTCAGTAGGTATTAGGTACTACCGGTACTACTATCTCTACTACCGTGAGTCTAATGAATGTATCGTGTCATTGTACATATGTACCTACATAGGTACTTATGTATGTACATCCATCGGACACGGGTTCGCGCTCGTACAGATTAGAAAACTCGACGAGAATATCGTTCCGTACGGTTCAACGACACTTGTACCACAATATGCTTTTATTTACATAGGTACTCAATTTTCTACACTGCATATTTACACGAATGAAAATTTAACGAGGTTCGCTTAGGTTGGAATTGACAGAGCTGCGATTCTTATCACATTCTTTTTTTTTGAAGATGCGGGGGGGCGGGGGGTAATGAGTATATGTAACATAATATTCAAAGCCGAATCACTTTAGAGTTACAAGCGCCGCATGGAGGGGCACCCACACAAACGGTTCTTCTAAGAACTCCGCAAGGTAAAACTTATATGTATTATATTTTTTGTGTATAGTCTTTATTCCTTTCTTATACATTGCTCTTATATGAAAAATTGTCATTAAGATTACGCGCGGCATTACAACCCAAAAAACGAACTCTCACTGGTACTCTCACTCTATATTTGCGACAGCTCAACACTTTGAAAATCTCAGGCCTTAAGAAGCTCCAATTCCAGCAAGCCAGGCTTGAAGTCCCGTAGAGTCGCATGAAGGACATTACTCTTGGTATTTTTTCGGATGCCAGAAATCTGTAAGCATTTGACAGTCTCTCTCTCTCTCTCTCTCTCTCTCTTTCATGGCCAGGGCGTACAATCGATCGTACGTACGCACTTCTTACAGACAGACAGACATAATGAGGATTACGTACCAATTGGAAGATGTTGTATTTGTATTTATTAGCGACCCTAACGCCGCAGACGGTTTCGTACTCGAGCTTATACGCCAGGGCGTGCAGATCCTTTTCTTCGAGGGTTCTTGGAATCTCACCGCCGGCTATCTCGTAATTATCCGTTAGAGCTTCTTTCAATTGTCCAAAGAAATGTTCTCTGAGCTGAACAAATGAGTTTATCCGTATAAGAATATCGCCCGATGATTCGATCCATGTCCGTACGTTATCGCGTAAGCGCTCGGTTGACGGGGTAAGAGGACGAAGAAGCTTCCGACAACGGTTGCATAACAAACTTACCGCGACTGACAAACCCGTTACCTTCCGGTCGGTGGCCTTTGCCGCGTGCACCCGCGACTTCTCAGCGTCTTTGCGATTTTGTTCAATGATCTGAAACGCGAAGCGTCGCGACGAGGAAGGTATTTGACGGGAGGGAATTTCGGAATCAGCCCCATCGGCGGTAAGTTACTCACTTACCTTACATCCCGAATTTGAACCCCTTCGCAGAGCCAATTGTTGCTCGATCAGCTCCCTCATCTCGCGTTTGCCTTTGGCGATGATTCTCTCCCTAGCCATTCCCTCATCCATGTCATCGACTTGGTCACTGTCGAGCAGATGGCAAACGCGTTCGCCTCGCATTACTCGTTATTCGCGGACGTTCGCTTTTTCACAAGTTTACTCACGTTTCCTCGTACTTTGAGAGCCCGAAGCCGGTCAAGTTGGACGTTGTTTTTTGCGGGGCCGAGCAATATCTTTCAAATTCCGAAATTTTGTATCGAACAGCGTCTCCGTCCTTGCACGCGTCGCAACGGTCCACGCAAACGGGTGGCTTGTCGCCGAAATATTTCGAGAACACACCGTGCCGACACCTGTAACGTTCGGCGACGATGGGGGCGAAACAATTTCGATGCGCCTCTGTACTTGAAACGATTACGAAGCAGCAGCAGCTGCCGTCGCCGCGGATACGCGTATCTTACTTGGTCTCTGAGCAGTATGCAACCATCCGTTCAAAGCTCTTCCACTTGAGCCTCGAGAGATCCTTGTTCCGAATATTTTCGGGATCTTTCATGAGATAGGAGATGGCTCGGTATTCGTCGTTGCTAAAATAAATGCGACAAAAGGCGACTTTTCCGTCTCTCCCGGCTCTGCCGGATTCCTGATAATACTCGGCCACTGACTTTGGTATCGTCCAATGTACCACGAACCTGGAGCAGTTTCAATTCGTTGCTACAGCCAGTCCGAGGGTTTTTCGATTTATCGTTTCGTTGCGCGAAAGAGAAAAGTCGTGCAACCGCGACGCAATATCCAAAAGTCGCGCTGCGCGTTCGGTAAGAAAGACCGACAGCGTTTACCGACCTGACGGACGCCTTATCCACGCCCATTCCGAAACTGCACGTCGCCGCGATCACCGGCGTTTCCCCAGAGGTCCATTTGTCTTGAACGGTGCTGCGCTCTTCACTCTTCAAACCTAGAGAATTCAAGTCGCATGGAAAAGCGAAGATGTTGTGACGGATTAGCGTGAGTCATGAAGGGCTCTAAAAATGTACCGCCGTGATAAGCGAGAGTAGGGATGCCCAGCTCGGTCAGTTTGGTCGCTAGCGTTTCCGTAGCCTCCTTCTTCCGACAATAAATGATGCCGCAATTCCTCTCGCCCTGCGGAATACACGTATAAGATCGATCGATCGATCGATCGATCGTTGGGCGCGAGCAGAAATTTATGCATCGCGCGTACGCACTTTGGGGAGCGACGCGTTCGAACGTCCGAGGGCGTCGTCGATGAACTTTTTTAGCTGCTGGTACGGCTCCGTCAGTGTCTCTCGAAACCACACGTCGTAATAGAGATTCGATCGGAAGACGGGAATGGAAAATTCTTCTCGCTCGACCATGCGTAAAGTCGAGAATATATCTCTGACGACCTGAAACGCGAAGCGAGAAACAAGCAGCGTCGCGGCAATGCGGCACGAGGATATTCGTTAAATCGTCTCGTCGCTTACGCTCTCATCGGCAGTCGCGGTCAACGCGACAACGGGCACGTTGGGACACGACTGTCGCAATTCACCGAGCTTTCTATAGGCTGGTCTAAAATCGTGACCCCATTCACTCAAACAGTGAGCTTCGTCGACGACCATATACGATATCACCTTCCTACGGCTCATGACCGAGACCATTTTCTGCAAACAAAATACACGCGAATTGTGCAGAGGCGAATATCCAAGCGTACGTAGTAGCGAGTCTAATCACAGAGGATTTGCGTTACCCTGAAATGTTCCTGTGTGCTCATCTCTGGAGTGACGTACAGTAATCGCGTTTTAGGGGTTTTGGACTCCAAATCTTCTTTCAGTCTCGTCTTTTTCGCTACAGTGGTCTTGGAGTCCAGACTCGCGGCATTTATCCTCTTACCTTGAAGATGGTCGACTTGGTTCTGAAATTATTTCTACATTGATATCGAACGTCGGAAAGGCGTCTTTGTCAGTTTCTGCACGCCGCTAGCGTATATAAACATCAATAATCGTCGTACTTTGATCAGAGCTATGAGAGGAGAGAATACGAGAGCTACTTTATTCTCCTCGAGTATTGCCGGTAATTGGAAACACAGCGATTTTCCCGATCCGGTAGGCATACGGATGAAGACGTCTCGACGTCCTGCAAGAAAGAGAATTACCTATAAGTACGACGAATCTCTGCAGCTTGGAGCGTAAAGATGGAACAAGCGAGTCGGATAAAGCGCGTGGGAACGATTCTCGAATTGTATACTCGAACCGTTTGACCCGTTTGACGAACGACGGTCCCTTCGACAAAGCGCGATTAAGTACACATGCGTAGACATTTTCTAACCGTTGTAAACTGCCGCGGTAGCTTGCAATTGGGTGGCATTTCTGAAATCATCGAACCCGAAATACTTTTTCAATGCCTTCTTCAATATGTCTGTATTACGCGAAGAGGATTTCACGTCAGACTTTGATTTGTCGGCCTTCTTCGCGGAATTAATCCAATCGGTTAAAGAAGTAGAAGACATCTTCGTTGCTAAAGCGTGGTATGTACTTCAACGCGATATCGATGGTATTTCTCAGCCGTAGTCGTCGTTGTGTTTTTTAACGTACATACGTCTCGTTATCGCGTATTCGTTTTCAATATCGGATGATTTTTTTTTATGAGCGCGTAGGGTACATCCACGACACACAAATCAATCCCTCCCGCGGCCCGTAACTGGAACCGGGTATTAACGGACTGACAGCTGATGTGTACCTACCACACTCGATTTCCCGCTTGCGCAGCTATTCATAGCGCGTTTCGCGGATGCGCGCGCATCTGGGTGTCCATTTGTTGTGAATTATTTTGATTGAAAAACTAGATACTTACAGGTGTAGTGGTGAAAATACGCGCGTCGCCGAATTCATCGTGCTTTTGAAATATTTAATCCACCGCCGTCCAAAACGTTTCTGTCTACTCGCCCGCCGTATAAGTACATATTACGCATTTCACATGTCACCCGCCCCACCCGCCTATTCGTGAAATATCCGCGACACCGAGAGCGATTTTCTTCTCCCATCTGCTTATTTATCTAATAAACAAATTATACAGCAATGAGAGTCAGACGTTGACGCATAAATATTGGGGAAAAGATGAGAAATCACCGCATGTACCTAGATATACCTATAATGACGATAATACGTTATGGTTTTTATTCCAAGTTGAAACGGGCGTGGTATAACGGCGGCACAGGCTCCGTAAGTTCTCCGTCGTATGCGCGCGCGCGCGCGAGTGCGCATTTTACCTAGGTTTTTTCTCGGTGCGCGACATCTTCCAAGGACACGCTCCACCCCTGCCTTTTTTACGCCGTCGTGGTATTATTCTCAAGAAATTCACCGCAACATGTTTCCCCGTTGGGAAATATTTCGTGGAAAGTTTCATACGCCACTATCACATTTCGTGTGGTTTTCGATCGAGGTTTCGAAAAATAGGAAGTACGCGGGAGAGGGTGCAGGGGATAGGTATTATAAATATTAATCTAATCTTATCGTATACATATACAAGTTGTTCCTATATACGTAAGCGTAGTCATCGCGTAATTATCGTTCTTTTTCGATTTCCAATTGGATTTTTTGGGAAACGACGCATCGAAAGTACACATACATACGTACGTACGTATGCACACGTACGCACACACACATATGCGCACGCACAGACACTCGCACAAACGCATACGCGTACTCTCCCGTATAAGAAAAACGATTAGCCGTTTTACGCACGCGGTTAAATTGAAATCGAGTTTTTCACATCGACTGAAATGACTCGAAGACGAAGAGTTCTCAGAGTACACGCGTTAAAAAATTATCACACGTTTATCGATGGGACCTGCTACAGATTTGTCCGTACCGTGCAAAAAATTCCGCGTGGGCGAAGCGAAAAAGGTCCATCTCCCATGATGCGAACGAGCGAGCGCGTATATAGGTATGTATGTAGGTATCCACGCTTGAACGTTGAACATACTATCGATTGTCGTTAATAACAGGGTGGTGGGGTGCGTGATAAAGTGCGAAGGTATTTCAATACAAATAACATAATACATGCACGGTTTGCTCGCGCGAGCGCTATAGAAATCCTACTTAAAGTATACGATTAAATCCGATTCAAACCCATTCACTTCTTTGATCGGTTTAAATCCGATTTTCGTCTCGGTATTTTCCTAATTGAACCTATTTCCTATTTGAGAAATATCGATCGGTTCGTATCGGAAGATTCCAACTCCTATTTCAAATGGGATTTAATCGGAAAAAATATCAATCGCCACAAAGCACTTCCAGTGTATATCAGATTTAACGTGACTGTTCCGATTCAATCTCAATCGAAATAAAACGGTATTATCGTATTTCATTGGATAAGACTAATGTGCAGCGGAAATCAATTAGTATCGGTTCGCACAATGGGTTGGTACAAACGCGAATACACCCGAGCAGGCCGGATTCAATGAGAATTGATTCGTCGGAAATGTAAAAACCCAAACAATGTTGTTTTGATGGAAAATAACAATTCAAGTGGAATTGAATAGAAGATACCGCGAAATGTTTGAAACGTTATTTTTATTTCGACAAGTTTTTCGTGCGGGGACCAATTTATTCCTATTTTAAAAACTCGATCGGAAAATAGAGTTCGAGCTGGAAATTTCGATTTGTTTCGCTGCAACAGGTTTCAACCAGATCCTTTAAGCGACGACTTGCGTCATATTCCAACGAGTACAAGTATTATACTTACGCGTAACCTGTACCTATTATTTTGTGTTGATAGACGCCAGTGCGGTTGGTTGATGCACCCAGTCCACACTGTGGTTCGGTGGTAATACCGACCAAGTGGAAGTATCGGTCATCTTCAGAAGCATTGGTTATCCCATCGGTGTTCAGAGTGACAGACGCTCCGATAGTACGTAGTTTCGATACTCGTCAGCGTTTTTTCGAATAATCAAAGAAATAAACATAAGCGGTCGGTATTATTACCGAATTACGGAAAACCACGGAGCGGATGGGTTGCACCAGCCGATATGCGGCTTGATGCACTGGCGTGTATCAAACCAAAGACGCGCGGGGTATGCGTGTAAGTACGTGTACTCGGAGAGTGCGCGTATGAAGAAACGATTCCTCCGTTCTCGATCGATGTCGCTCCAGCACGTCGGTCGACGCGGTTCCTTCTCGTTTCGTCGGGTTGCGGATAAAGTGTAATAGAAATTTGGAATGGTTCGTGATCCAAGACTCGCGAGCCAGGGGCGGGGGGTACCCATACAGGTTCGCATCGCCGTTTCCCGATTCACGCCGTGCGCGACAACGCAACGACGACGCCCATTAGCCGAAGAGATCCGTCTTCGAGGTGATCTTCTTGATCGCCGGCAAGATACGAATCGCGGTGTACTGTCCGTAACCGAGCGATATTCTCAGGTCGGCGCTGTCCTCTCGCTTATTCTCCCCCTCGTCCTGCTGATTGAGAATCCACAGAGTACTCACGAGCGACAGAACGAAAGTCGTGATACCGACGATGCCCAGTAGAGAGATGAGGACCGTTTGTGCGACCGGTAGCACTTGAAGTAGTAGTTTTAACAACAACTTGATGTCGTCCGGTAGTTCCAGGATGACCTGGGAAACGGGGGAAAGGAAACGTTAGGTATTATCTCGATTCTTCTTCGTCGTCGTCGTCGTCGTCGGGGGTCTGAACGATGATCGGCCGGGAACGAAGCGTGCTGTCTCGAGCGAGAGCATCGTCCGCACCCGTGCCGCGGGTAGCTCGCGAATTGGAATTCACTCGGGTACCTACCGCGAGTTGGAACGAGAGCTTACCAGATCCGTCCAGAAGAGGGGTATCGTTATATCGTTGAAAGGGGTGATCTTGGAGTTGTACGAAGTGCGTTGCATGACGAGATTCGTTTGCAATCTCGAATTGACGCGCAACGGGATTCCGATCGTCTGAAGCAAAAATCAGATCGCGATTATCTCATTTCGACGCGACGTCCCGTGTACGTGTACTCGAACGATACGCACGGGCCGCGCTCGACCGAGTTCTTACCGGTTGTATTATGACTTTCGTACGATGTTTATCCGGGTCCGGGTGGAGGCCCTCCACGTCCTCCAGCAGGCTAGGGTCGGCGTCGAGGAAATGCGGTAGAGATATCGCGGCCGGAATGTCTGCGAACGATAAGAGCGCGTTTCATACACAGCTGGTACCTACACGCGCGCGAGTATATCCGCGCGGCGATCCGCGTACGGAGTTGAGGTGAATGGCGATGATACCCATACGGGACACGCGTGCACTCGGGTGAAAAACACGGCTCGGAGAAACTCGCGCGAACTCGTGGATCGATATTCGTGCGCGATAGCATTATTCGCACGCCCGCGTGGCATCCGTTTGAGTCGAGGGCGACCGTGGTCCTCGCAATCGCGCGAGATCCGCGCCGATACATACATCACTCGACGACCGCGCGGTCGTACGAACACAGGTAGGTATGAGAGTCTCGAGCGTCTCGAGGAAGATATTTGCAATCCGCTCTTCCGATATCAACACTTTTAGGCGCCCTCACGCGCTCCGTGATGCATACGAGTCTCGCACCGCGACTACGTTTTTCCTTCCTAGCTGCCGCGTCCAACGGGAAAAATTCCAACGATAAGTTGCGAGGTCGCGCGAGAGTCATCGAATCCTCGTCGCGAACCGTGTTTGCGCGCTAAATGTTTACGAGGTGCAAATATGTATGCATGTCGTACGCATCTCTGTATTGTTCCCACGCGACGGCCCCGTCGTGCGCTTCCGCGAGTTCATTGTCGCGCGGTCGTTCTGCTCGCCACTTTCGCCCATCTCGTATATCACACTACGCGCTGCCGTTCGGGCTTCCTACCCCGTAATGCAGTAATGCAGATACGGAACCAGCTACGCTGGCGTGTGAGTTCCGAAATGATTCGCATACGTATAGGTACTGTTTACTTACTGTAGTAACACGGCGTCAAATCCGAAAGTCCTTTCTTCAGGCATTTGATCATCTCGCGACAGTAGCACTCGTTGTCCGGATTCCGATCGGGCGGGTCGAGGAAGTCGTCGGTGAAGGAGTACAGGTAACCGGGAAGTCCGTCGTCCATTGTGACTTCTTCCTTAAATTCGACCGGGAGCGGTCTGCAGAACGCCTTTCGAAAGACGCGGAAGACCGCGCGTTTGTCGAGGTCCCTGGGAAATAGGGTGCCCTCGGAAGCTCCTCTGATGCGATTGCATATCGTATTGGTGGACCTGCGGGGGAACGCGCGAAATATTATACCTACATCGCGCGATCGATCCGTGCGGTCATCGTAGAGCGGCAGCTAGTCTGATAAAATCGTACGCCCCCCCAGGGGTGTAGGTACGCGCGCGAAATACACTCACTCGGCGTTCGAAGTGTTCTCCTTCTCGATGTCGTAACCCCAGTGGCTCAGCCCGGGGCTGCCGTTGTAGGTGTCGATGCTGAGGTAGCGGCCGATCTCGTCGCTCATATTCTCGCTCCTTCGAATATTCATGCTCACGATATTCTCCCCCTCGTCGTACATCTGCCGAGAAGAACGAGATAGTCATCCGCGTGCGTAGTCGTACGCGCGACATACGCGCGACGAACGGGAAATGAGCCGAATTTCCCGAGAACGGCACTCGTCAACGCGTATAGGTACCTATACACACATACATATGTATATCCGCCGTGACTCGACTTTTTTCCACGCGGAAATCTACAATCGAAGATACTCACGCGATCGAGGAGTCCGAATTTTTGAAAATTAATGAACTTTGGAACGACGTTGCCCGCGAGGCGAACCAGGGAGTCCTCGTAACCCCAAAGGTAATCGTAGACGGTCATGTTCAGGATGGATTGACTGTCCAATATGTTGGTCAGCTTGGCGAAGGGATAGCTGACGAAAAATCCCGAGTCGGCCAGTGACGATGAAATTCCCTGAAAGCGTCGTCGGGATATAGGTACATACGTGTACGCAGTATCGTCCGTCTTGCCGATCGACGCGCAAGTCGCGGGATACCTAAGTATGTAGGTACATTCGCAACGAACGGGATAACGCGCGATGATCGCCGACGCCTGATCGGCGATTTTCATCATCGCGCGACGGCACGCGCGCGCTCGCGGCGCACGACGTCGCACGGAGCAACGATTAGCTCCCTCTTATTCTTATCCGCCGAAAGACGTATAGTGTGGACGCGCGGTGTCTCTCTATTCACCGATGCGTAAGCAGAAGTACAATGCGCGTCTCTCTACCCGTGTGCGCGCATATTCGCGCGGGCAACGCGAGCAATCCGTCGCGATTTTCGCTACGGCGAGGCGCGCTAGAGCGTCAAATATTTGCTTCTCCACTCGGCGAATCCGGAGAAACGAGTGAAGAGCACGCGCGCGCGAGTACCCTTGTGGAAAACGTGCGCTATGTATCGTCTCTTGGGCGCCAAATACCATGCGACGTGTTTCGCGGAATAGGTTCGTCGAGTAGACAACGCGTCCGACCTTGGTGCGCGGTTCCCGCGGTTCCGCGCGTTATTTTTCTCCGACGCGCAAAGGATGGGCGAATCGTTGCTCGGGCGCGAGAAGAATCGCAATCCACGCTCGATATCCGCGTAAGTACCTACTCGTATACGCCCGTTAGTCGTGTCCTCGCGTGGATCGTGCTCCATCCGAGTCGATCGATCGGCGTGCGATCTCGATCGAGAAGTGGATCGCAAATTATCGCAATATCGTCGCGCGATGAAGAGGGAAAAGACGCGAGGAAAATCTATAGCCGATCGCGATCGTCGATCCTTCGATACGCGCCACACCCGTACAGGTACACATCATCATCATATCTCTCTCTCTCTCTCTCTCTCTCTCTCTCTCTCTCTCTCTCTCTCTCTCTCTCTCTCTCTCTCTCTTTCTCTCTCTCTTGATACATATTCTCCCTTTCGCGCGAGTTTTTTCGTTTCGCTTGCGCAGGCATCGATCTTGTCCGAAAGGAGGAAACATTCCCGAAACAGCGCGCGCGCTTCGAGGCCGGGCCGGACTTCTTAATTCGACATTCAACCGCCGCGCGATGGTCGCCGCCCGAAAAGAAAAAAAAAGCGTACGCTCGTGCATATGCATGCTCGCGCGGACTCTACGACGCCGCGTATAACGTATAATGAATTGATCGCAATTTATTATTCAACCGCGATAGACACTGCCAACGGGAGAAAATAATGATCTTAATTATGCAATTATCCCATTAGCATGATCGACGCCAGTTTATGCACTCGTCTCTCGTGCCGGCTTGAGGAGTAAACAAGTTTTTTTTACCGTTAAGGCGACACTCGACACCGATCCTCGCGCGTATTCGTCATGTAAGTACCTTTTTCTTTTTTTGTTACATCCGCGCTTCGTCCGACGTATACGTGTATCGCCAATTCGACCGTACCGTAGGTACACTCTATCCGCGAACACGCGATTCTCTCGCGGTCGCGCGCCAATCGCGAGAGGGCGGCGAGTGGCTTTTGAAGAATCGTCTCTCTTTCTCTCTCACTCTCCGCGGCACGAGTATAATTATTGATGAAATCGGAAGCGCAACTTTGTATTCGCTCGACGCGATCGTGCGATAACTCACATCAGCTGCGGTGCGCGCTCACGCGGGATACATGCAGGTATTCGACGATAGTGATAGGTACACATGATCGACGCTGCAATACGATATACGCGCGCGTGCATACGGGGTTCTTCTACACCTCAGCGCTAGGATTGGTTTTGCAACGATTCGCTCGCACGCACAGAAGCTCCGAGTCTAGTTCCGAGTCTAGTTCATAAATCACGAGCGCACGCTCGGTGTACACAAGTGTGAATATAGGTAGCTACGCTCTCTCTCCGCGGCGAAATGCGCTAGGTAGGTAAGCGCGAGCGAAAAAAGCGTTACACCCTTGCGCTCGCCCCGCGCGCATAGAGTAATTCAGCGGTGCGTCCAGCGATCGGGCGATATAACACGCGTACGTCGCATTCTCGATCGTTGCCGCGCTTCACGTTTGATTTTGGCCCCCCGTTGATCGCGCTCTCCGTTCGCAAGGAAGAACGCGACGAACGCGTACTCGCGCGTTGGTAGGCGTGTACACGTGTAGGTGCACCCGAGCGAAACGCGGTCAAAGTCACTCGAAGCGAGATGCGTACGCGGCGCGGTACAGGTATAAAGTACGCGCGACCGCCCAAAGACCGACGTTGCCACCAGATCGTCATACCTATACGGAACACGCGGGATCTTTGATACCTACGCGCGTACATCGCTCGCCCTCTCGTTCGCGCGAGGTCGAAAGCGCCGATCGCTGAGCGCTCGACGATGGAATCGCAATTGCGGAGAATCGCGGTCGCATTTTTTGCCCGCGGTCGCCGCGACTGATTGCAGGGCTGTGGTATCGTGCGATACGGGCGATCGCGGAGCTGCGGCGTACGCATACCCGTGCGTGCGAATCGCGCGGCAGATGTAGGTATGCGTACCCGTCGTCCACGCGCGTCATCTTTCAATTACCACGTTCAATTTTTTTCCCCAATGTAGAATTTACGATCGATAAATGGATATCCGCGCGGCGCTCCGCCTATGACCCGTTACACCGCGGATTCGCATAAAAAGCTACGGACGTAGGTACGAGCGCGGTACGTGTATGATCGCGCCGAGGCCCGTACCTACATACATATAGGTACATCGCCGTGGCGCGAAGACGCGAACGATGCAACGTCGCGACGGGGGGCGCTCTTCGCTCCGGCGCGAGTTTCGATTTCGTTCTTCGATCGGAGATGGAACCCTCGCGGCTCTCGGGACGAGACTCCGGTGATGCGTGTACCCACTTTCGCGAGGCGAGGGAAGAAATCGCGATTGCGCCTCGCTCATCGCGCGCATTCGGCCCGGACTAGCGACAATTGGGGGGGGGGGGGGGGGGGGCCGACGAGATTTTTATACCGACCTCCGCGCGCGGCGCCTACTCGCGATGCGTATCTCTCCGCGCGCGTTGACCGGATAGCCACGATAGCGATGACACGTGCAGTCACTTACGAGCATGGGTATGTTGGGGACCATGACGTAGTCATCCTTGGGATTTCCCACCGACATCTCGGGTACGTAGAGTACCGTTCTCTTCGGGGTGTAGCTGATGGTCGCGTTGTCGTGCCACGCGATGTTGCGGTTTTCCAGCAATTCTCTGAAAAGTATTGCTGGTAAAATACCTAGTGCGTACCTACTATAAACGGGATCACACCCGCGTGCAACTCGACGCGAGGAAGCGCCGGCGATCGAAAAGCGAAGAAAGAGAGAGAGAGAGAGAGAGAGAGAGAGAGAGAGAGAGAGAGAGAGAGAAACGGCGAGAGAAGGTGCCGCGCGTTGCAGTCTCCGACCGTCGCGATCTTATCGTCGTCGCGGCTGCAGAGCGATCGATCCTCAGAGGTGCTACCGTGCGCGCGCGCGCGGAACCGGGTATCCACCGACGGGTACGATTAATCGGAAAAAATCGGCGCGAGCGTATAACGGTCGGCGTTTCCCTTTGGCGCGTCCAAGATAAAATTGCGGAGAATTTCGGTCAACGACGATCACACCTCGTCTTCCTCCACGTACCGACCCGCGGATGCTCGCGGCTTCCGTATTTTTATTATTAATATCGAAAGGAAATCGTACCCCGCCGAGCGAACGTACAGAGCGGAGCGACACGAAGGCACGACGCGAGCGAATACGACGAAGAGCGAATCAGATCGATCGATTCCGGTTTGACGAGTTCGATCCAGATACGCCTTTCTCTTATCTTTCCGTTCGGTACGAGAGAGAGGTAACCATTCAAACTCTCGGGGTATCGAAAGCGAGAGAGAGGAAGAGAAGCGAGTGCGCGCGTATCGCGATCGAAGAACTGTGAAAGACACACTTGAACCGATCGATCGCACGAACGTCGTTGATCGTGGCGCGGAGATGTACTCACTGATACACGTAAGGGCCGATCTCCTGAACCTTGAGCTTCTCCTCGCCTTTCATAAACTCGATTGGGTTGGTAATGTTGAAGATGTATACTTTGAGGAATATCTCGATTGGCGGTTTCTTCCACAACGTGAAAGATTTCGAAGTGGGAGTCATATTTAAATTCTGAAAGGGACGGGACGCTTATATGTAGGTACACATGTATTCGACCATCCTCTCCGTGTATGCGCCCCGTGTTGTAACATAATTGCGCGCAACGAATCGTATGGAAATTCAAACGCTACCGCTCGAGTACGGGTGCATACACGTCATTATTGTTTGCACATATCTATGTATGTACACGCGTACGCATATCACCGAATATCCGTATGATACTTACGTAATCGAGTACCAACTTCTTCGGATCGACGATATAGATCGCGTAGGACAGGGCGCAGCACACCATACCCACCGCGAACAAGACCAGGCATTCTGCGCGAAGAGAAAATAGAGTAGGTAGGTACAGTGATGGCCTCGTGAGGCGGGATCTGTATTGTATCGTATCGCTGGAACGAACAAACTCGCCCCCGACCAAGGGTATCTATTCCGCGTCAAATTCCGCTATCAGATCCTCTGCAAAAGGATCGCGCGAATGGAGCTGACCTCCAAGTGACCAGTAAGTCGACAACTTGTATCAAACAAGTATACCTACCTAATTTAATTAAATATATTACTATAACATTAAGTTATAATTTTACAAGTCTAATCTTTTTCGATAAAAAAGAGAAATGAAACGCGTCGAATGATGTTCGCCCAACGACTCGCCAAAAACGGGACGCGATTCGTTGTAAATATTACTCTCGTCCTTGTCGTCGTTGTCGTCGTCGCCGTCGCCGTCATCGCTGGCGCCCCCGCCTCGACGTTTATTCTCGCGCGATAGCGAAAAAATCGGCTACGTTCCGTACGCGGGAACGGACGCGCGCGGCTCAAAAAGATCTTCGCGGTACTTCCCCTGAATGGTAGGTCCTACTCCCAAGGGGGATCTTGCCAACGTGCGACCGACAAAAACCCTCCTTTTCGCGTTGTCCGACGACATCGGGAATTCAAATATACGCGACTCACCGCGTCAACTTGACGTATCGCGCATCCGCGTAATTGCGCGATTAATTTTAACCGCCGAACCCCGCGATCGGATGCTCCGAGTGTCGATAGTGCCGCTGTCGAATCGTTGGCGAGCCGAGAAGACGCAGCGCGTGATTCGACGCGATGTAGGTATGTATACCTACGCGCGTACGCATACGAGCCAAGCCATCGGGCTCGTGCCGCGGGAGGAAGCCGAACTCGAGAGACGTCTCGATATTTGCGCGATCCAAGGGTCGGACGGCGGGGGTCACGGATGGAGATTTTTCACACGCGTATATCGCGCGTATCAAGAAACACCCGTGTCGAGCTAAACGCGTTGATGTCGACATCAGTGTCGCTCGAATATTTATCGTTATACGTATCTCCGTGGCGTCCCTGTACCGCGCGAGCTGAAACCCATAATATAACGATACGCGTTGACCGTAGGAGGGGAGGGGGGCGAAGCTCGCGACAGCCGCAACGAAAGAGACCCGCGTATGCGGTGATCCGTTTCCAAATCGCGCGCGCGCGCGGCTATCCGCGAGCGATGATTCGCAAATTCTGCACACGAGCACCCCTCCGCCACCGCGACGTACCGCGCCAAAGCGAGGACGATGGGCACGCGCGCGACCTACGCGTACATAAGATGTATAGGTATGTACATATGCGTTGACGCGCCTCGTTATCAAATGCGCGCGGTGATCCACCAAACACCGCCGCGCTACACGTCGCATAGGTCAGTGTGCCGGAGGCAGTCGCTCACCTTGGCCCGCATACAACGTTTCGTTCCGATGAACCGAGGACCGATCGAGGAATCTGGACCGTGATAAATCGGCCGTTCCGGACGCGCCCGCGTTGTAAACACGGATCGAATTCGCGCTCTTCTGCGCGTACAATACGACTCGTCGGATGATCGTACGGTATTATCGCGCGAGATGAACGATCCGGTGGTCCGATGATAGAAATACACTGCGTGTGCGGGGGAGAGTCGCCGAATTTGGACCGACGCACAGCCTGGGTTGGACCACCCCGCTGTATCCGGAACGCTACTGCAGGGGTAGGTATATATACATATATATATATATATATGACGGGTTAGTTCTGATGAACGTAGGATCGGTCGAGCGACGGTGTGACGACAAAACGGAATTGAATTCTCAGTTCGTCGTTCCACCGTTTTGTCGAACAGATCATTATCGTCAGTCGAGATGATCGTCCACTCCACCCCATCGATATCGTTCCGGAAAAATACCTTCGAGTCGTGATATTTTTATGCTTCTACTTCAATTAACGAAGAGGAATATATCCACCCCTTTTCGGTCCTATTCTTTTCTCCATCCAACCAGCGGTGCATCCCAGACGACTTGTTTTTTTCTCGATCGGACTGAATGCGTATCCGCTTCAAGTTTGTACGGTTTCTCGACATTGTGGAAAATATTAATTTTCGAAAAATTCAATCGCATCGATTCAAAGCACACGTAATGGTTCGTTACTTCCGCGTGTCGTTATTTCTCCAAGACGTTTCACTTTCGACATTTATCGAAAAATATCTCATGTGGTCGAAATCCGGCAACTCTCCCCCGTATCGCGCAACGAGTCGATTGAGAAATTCATATATGCATACATATCTGCGCGCTATACGAGTTTAGACGTATGGAATTAGTTGAGGCCAAGGAATGCCACGCGCGCTCAAGTTGGTCTCTCGGCGCTCGCACACAGCATGCACGCAGTCGATATACCTATGTAGGTATGTAGGGGGGTATCCGAATCTTGGACGCGATAACTTTCGTCAAAAACCGACCGAAGAAGACGAGGAAAATGATGTGATGATTTGGAAAGAATAAAAAAAAAGATTGCAGAACTGTGTGGATTCGGTTTTTCATTCTCCCACTCTCACTTCCCCCCCCCCCTCTCTCTCTCTCTCTTTCTCTCGAGTCCGCGAAGGACAGACAACTCTTCGAGTAACCGTATCATGTCGCGTGCGTCGCGTGAAACTCGCGAGAAAGACATTCGCGAGGGAAAATGTAACTATGCACGGGGTGCTCGTGTACGCGTTAAATGTACCGCGAGTATAGGTATGTAGGTACCTATACTGTATTGCATACGCTCGAGCGCTATAGCGGTGTCGCACGGTCGACGCGTGTAATTTGAAACGCAATCCACAAAGTTGGGATCGACTCGACGCTCGGTCGGATTCTCGACGATGATACGCAGCGAGTATGTAGATTCGCCCGAGAGATTTTAACGCGGGGCCCTGCGAGACGTCGCGCGAGATCGAGATATCGTGGAGTTGTTACCTACACGGCGCGCGTACACACCTAAATCCGAAAAATTCGGTTTCCTTCGTGTTTCGGCGGTGACGCTGAGCTGCACCCTGGCGCGGCGATGACGCGACTCCTATTTTCGTAGCGTGTAGTTTCGTACGCAGGTTTCGGATAAATTACACGCGTCATCAGTGATATCCGTGCAACGTCCGCGAGAAATAGGTGTATAAGTAGGTAGAGGTAGGTGTATCCTACGCGTACGGTGCTCCGAGCTTTAGCGGGATGAAATTCCGAATGGGGCGATTCTGGCGCAACGCGAAGAATAACGCGTTATAGGTATTTACGGGACAATTGGAGTCCCCCCAAATTCGACATTTCCCGTGCACGAGAAATTGTTCCATATCGAGAACGTCAGATTTGTCAAATTACTTACGACTACTGCGTCACGCGCGCTATCATCCTGCAATTTTTTAGCAACGTTCGCTCTCCTTTTATGGCGAGTGAGACTATTTTTGTTTACGTCGCAGCTATTGCCATTCGAGTATTCGCACGATAACAGTGCCGTCGGCCGCTGACGCTTTATAAAATATACGCGACAATTTTTTCCCGTGTACTTAGGTACTAAACGAGTGTCTTCGTGCGCGCGACTCGTCGACCTATTTACCTACCAACCCGCTACGTTGCGGTGAAAAAAAAAAAAAAAAAAAAAATCAATCCGCGAATCTCGCCTTCTCGCGCGTACGTGGCGCATCGCGTCGCGCGGTGATGATCTCGCTAACCGCGTTTCGCGCGGAATTACGCTCGCGTGTACGCGGGTCAACGGTCGCGCCGTACAGTATGGTGCGAGGTTTGAGAAAACTCGTAGGTAGGCCTATTTCTACATCCAAATCCGCGTACACCCCCTCGCTCCGTGGTGCGGATGACGTATCGGTCGCGCGATGTAAAAAATCAATGGAATTACTCGCCCTACGCATTCTCAGCACGCATTTATCGCATCGCGCGCGCGCGCACGGCACTAGGTATACTCGCGACCTTGATCAATGCGTTTCAACGCTTCGAATCGAGACGCGCGCGTTTCGCGGAGACGGCCGATCTGCCCCTTCGCCACTTGGACGTACCTACGTTGGTCTCTTCCGTAGAATTTCACGCGCGCATCGCGGATCTCGACGTGACGAGAGGTTCGACTGCTCGTGCAGCAGGACACGCGTAAGTATCACGACGCGCTCTACCCCGCCTTTCTTCCTGTTGAGCCGTCGTGCAACGTCGCATCGACAAAGCATCGAATTGCGAATGCGACGATGGCGAGATTTTCTTCCGAGAAGCGTCAATTAGTCGCGCGCGAGAAACATCACTATGAATTATTCATACCTTCCTCCCACCCGAAAATGTACGTACCTACTATACCCGAATAGGCACACAGCGGGAAAATTTACACACGCGCGTATACGCAATCTGATCGCGCGCGCGGAGAAACGACGCGCATTCATTTTATTTCGTTGATTCTTTCAATTTGAAAGATCGCTCGGGGAGGGCTCGCGTGTCTTTGCGCGCGCAACGATTCGAATTCGCCGAGCGATTCTACGAATGTCGCTACGAGATAGCAACCTATACGCCCGGCCGGCTCTTGGGCGGTGAAATCCGTAGACTGCCTCACCGACGGTGGTGTAGGTACCTATCTCGGGGTGTACATACTTACTTTTGAATTGCTGTAATTGCCCTCCGACTTTCATGACGAAGAATTCTTCCCTCACGAGATCCCTCGACTCCGCGTCGCGATAAACTCCCCGCTCTTCCGACGAGGCCCGGAAGCGACCCTTCCGAATTTATCGAGATTCCTGAAACAATCGTCGTGTTCGACGTCGTACAGTACTATACACATAGGATGTAGAATCGCTGGCGATTACGGTGTACGGTGCCTGCAGGGTTCAAGCGGAATGGATGCCCCGGGAGGATGATCGCCCGAGTCCTACTACCTAACTATTTGGAGTAGAGCGGCACGATCGAGACATCGAGGTTTTCCTCCACCAAACGATAGATACCTACAGTGTGTTGAATTTACCGATCATCGCTTGTATCGCAATCTTCTTTCCGTGGAACGTGGAAAACGGCTCTTTCGAGGGAAGAAGAAGCAAATGGCGAAAGGAATGGCGAATAAGCCATCGGATTCGACGTGATGACGATAGTGCAACGGTGTGAACATTCAATTATTTCCACTCATCCGTTTATCGATAATAATTATCGTATTTTCTCGATCGCGGTATTTCGAAATATAATAGATACATAGGTATATGCGCGAGACATCAGATATACACATCGTAAAATTTCTCTTTCTCGCGTCTAAAATTAATTCTTCGTCTCGTCGCGCATCTCTCCTCGGAAATCCCGAGAATGGAATTTTTTACTTCTCAAAAAATCTTGGTTTTCATCATCCAAATTATATCTTTCCATTATAAAATTCATTGCATTTCGACAGACAGAGCACGCGTTCACATTCCAATGACAAAGTAGCCCCACCCGTATAATTTTTATTCCTCAGGTGGAGCATCCATTCCACTTGAACCCCTGCAGAGGTAGCAGCTAAACGCTTACGGCGGAGGCGAGAGAACATCGACGATACTACATAATTTCGTCTCGCAGCGTCGAATTCTGTTTTCATTTCGCCCGAATCGTCGAAACCATTGGCGCGATCGGCGATACGGGTACGCGCCGAATCGCGGAAAGAAGGCCGATCCGCGTGGTACTCGTCCTCGAGAGCGTCGAAGCGTAATAGGTACCTATCACTGTTATGTAGCGTCATTTGTCGGCGAGTAGAGGAATTCGGTGCGTACCTACTCGTACGCGAGCATCTTCGATCTCGGCGTGAGCATCTCGTCACCTCAATATGTAGGTATAAGTTTGTTCAATATCCACCTTTTGGGGATATTGAGTTATAGGTACACATCAAAATTCAAGTTAAAATTGGTCAGTTCAATGAACAACAACAGAATGAGGTATTTATATCGTCACCCCAATATACAATGTATTTAGGTCCATTCAATGCCCGCCCCTGCCGTTTTTGAGGAGAGCACTGTGAAACTAAATTTCAGTTTCACACAGTGCTCCCCTCAAAAACAGCAAAAGCGGACATTGAACAAACCTACAATTGGGGTGACGATCACGATGATACCCGCCCCTATCGTCTTCGCGCTCGACTTCTTTCGCGACCAGCCCGTACCACTTTTCGCGTACACGATCAGTACCTCGCCGCCCGTACCCGCCTCGTCTGTTCTCTCATCACCTGTAATACCTAACCGTGATCGGATCGTGAACGTTGCGGCGGGGAAACTTTCTAGGAAATTGCGGTGACGAATGATCGCGGGGGTGCGATATAACGAGAGAATAAAGAGAGGGAGCGATCGTTCGAGAACCCTCCGTCGCGAATGGTGGAGCCTGACCGAACGCGCGTGATAGGTATACCTAGGTAGGTACCTACTGGTACTTTGTATCCGCTACCATACGGATTACCGCGAAAGGGTCACCATTTTTGTTTGCTCCATCTCGATCGCAAGGCTTCGCAACGGCTAAGAGCGTGACACGTTCTTGAAGGATGTCCCGACCTCTTCTTCGGACCGACGAACAAACAACTCGACCGAATCGAACGCAACGATACCGTACGCGCGATGTCGCATTGCGCGCAACATACTTACGTACGCGCGAACCGATCTGCAGCGATCGTCAGATATTCCATGACGAGCGTCGAGCCAACGATTCGCATGTAGGTATGTACTACATACTTAATAGGCTGTTGCTCGCGTTGCCGGTTACCAGAAGGAGGAGAACGCAACGAGACACGGCGCGATCGCGAACGATCGTTCTTTCTTATCGTCGCGTATGCGCGTACACGTGTGTGTACAAGCGTGCATGCGTACGGCGAGACGCCACGGAAGCTTCGCTCGGATCGACCCTTCGAGCGCTTCTCGATACGCGTATCCATTTGTCATTACTTTCGATCCGTCAAGGGTTAAAGGTCGATCGCGCACGGATGCGGCCGCGTCGTGTACGTATACGCCTATCGCGTGCAACTCGAAAGCGTATCGAAATCTAATTTTATCCGCGACCTCGGCTCAACGAACGCGTCGAACGATCTTGAACGAGACGCGCGCTACTCGCCGCAACAACGATTAGCTTCGAAGTGCGAGAAAATGTCTCTCGCGCGAGAGTGCAGCGCGCGTTAGTCGTGTCACGGCGCACCGCATGCAGGCAGGCATCGATAACGCGACGAAGGAGTGATATACCTACCTAGGTACTCGATATCGATCCGCGTGCAACGAGACGTCGCTTTCGTTCGACTGCATGGAAAATCGGCGCGCCTCTTTGCTCGTATCGCTGTACTTCTTCGGTATACGGGGTCAGTGTCGCGTCGACCGGAGTTGGTACTTATCGGTCGCGCGTCCTACCCTGTGTAAAGAGATGACGCTCGATGCACGATAACGATAGAGAATTCCAAAAGACTCGCGAGAAGTGAGTTCGAATGGCCGAGTCGTCGTCGTCGAGTAATTCGCGTCGGATATAACCGCGATAAAATTATTCACGAAATCGCGTAGCGCCATTTCTTCATTTACGCATCCGAGCAATGGGGCGTGACGCGATCGACGGTGACGCGCGCGAGAAAAAAAAAAAAAGGATGATTCGCCCGAGAGACTGACGTAGCGCCGCGTGTCGTTTTCGCCGCGTCTCATAACTTCCCTGATTGCCAACGTTTCGGCAACGATCGCGGTCAACAGGTGCGACCGAAGGATCTCGTACGAATAAACGTGAATCCATCAGTCGCGCGATCCCACCCGCTCGACGCGTCTTCGTGCGGCGCGTATGCATTATTTATACAATCCACGAGGCTGTGACGGCGTTTCCGCGATACCGCGTATCCATGCGTATACATCGAAATTAGTCAAATTTCATCCATTTATCATTCGGGCGGCAAGTGCCGTACGCGCGCGCGATGCCCATTAGGCTGTTCGCGCGTGAAACAGACCCGCGACTTTTTTCGCGGCGTAGGTATATTTACATCTATCCGTCTATGCGTCGTAGGATCAGCCCCGTGGATGGACCGAGGAAGAGAACGTCGGGCGGAAACAGCGGAAACGGACGACTCTCTCGAGTATTCTCCTCTCTCCCTCGCAATACGAGAACGAAAGTCATTTTTCCTACCGTGACATCTTGCTTGCGAAATATACCTACGCGTACACACACGGGAAGGTCACTACTACTACTATACTACTACATTTTCCGAACGAATCGAGTGTCTCTCAACTGTATCGAACAATTTTTCTTTCCTCTTTTTCCTCTCTCGCGTCTAATATATCGAAAGTATTTCGCCAGGATATCTCGGCCACCGCGCGCAGGGATGCCGATCCTGGCAAAAAGTGACATTTCGCGGAACGGGGAAGCAAGTGCAGGAGAGAACGAAGAGGACCTGTGCACCGAGTCGATCGCGTACTCGTGCATTCTCGAATAACCGGATTCGAAGAGCGAGGATACGTTTGAAGGCATCCCGAGGGAGCGCAGCGAGGAGCGGTGAACGGCCCCGGCCTTGGCCATTCAGTCGCACGCTCAAAAAGGGACTCGCGAGGAGAGGAACGAAGCGCATATATCCGAGTGCATACCTATGTATGTACAGGTTGATGGGTTGAAAACAGTCGTCCGAGGCGACCTTGTACGCGAGTACGTGTATACGTCGAGATGCAAAAAGGACGGGTATTTTCCCTCGGCCGAATTCTTTTCAAGCCAAGGGGTCCTGCTCTTCGTACGTACATGTGTAGGTATACTTAATACGAAGATATATTCAACGCACAGCGCGTATGTACGCGCTTCCATTCCTCCGTACTATCCACTGCCGTACGGTTAGGTATTGCGCGATCGCTACTACCGCGCGTATCGCGAAATCCCGCTCGCTCGGCGCGCTGCAGGGTGATCCGCATCGGAAGGATAAATTGAACTCACCGGGCGATCAAACGACGATCTTCGATGACTCGAACCTCTCGCGAGTTACTCGCGATCCGAGAGCGCTCGCCTCTTCGTCTTCAAAACATCCCGCACCGCGCGTATGCGATAAATCCTTGGCCTCGCCGCGCGTTCTGCTTCCCGGACGGTACGAGTCGCAGCGGAAGATGCAGCCAAACCTGCTGCAGCCCGTTACGCGCAGCCTTTCTTTTCGCGGCGCGATATCTCCAGTTCCTCTTCGCGAACGGACGCTGAACGCGCACGGCCGCTGAACGGGGTTGAGGTTCCCGTGCGATCGCCGACAATCACAATTCGCTCGCTCTCGGCGCGTATACCACACACCCGGGCGCGTACGACGATACGAGTAACCGTATCAACTCGTATCAATGAGCAGCGATTCTCTCTCTCTCTCTTTCTCACTCAGAGACAAGATTCTCGCGTTGCGCTCGGCTTTATACCATCATCGGCATAACCCTCGAGCGACCCTTCCTTCCTACCACTTTTCGAGACGAGAGCTCCGCGCGTATCGTTGCATCGCTGGTTGGTCGACGGGTTGGCTGTCATTTTAAAAATCCCTACCGGTTCGCGCTCTTCGTACGACGAGTGGTGGAAACGTTCGCGAGCGTACGCGAGCCCCCCTCTCCCCCTCCAACTGTACTCCCTCCTTTTGGTTCGGTGGTAGCGCCTTCGAGGCGCGTAGCGACGGCGACGGCGACGGCGACGGCGATGGTGCACGGTGCCTTCTGGTAACCGCGAGGAGGAGATAGGCGGCGGGGTGTGGGACGCGATCGTTCTCGCGGACAGTCGGATCGCCATTGACCGTCCTTGGTTCCAGTCCGTACAACCGATGATCAGCCGGCCATGCGCGGCGAGCGTAGCTAGAGAGTCGGCGATCGCGCCTCGAGCGGTACGACTCACGCACCGCGGGCCTCTCGCCTCTCGCCTCAACGGCCCTCGGTCTGTCGTTTCGCGTTTATAGTCGCGTATAATCTGAAAAAAAGAAGGAAGAAAAAAAGGGAAGGCTCTTCGCGGAAATTCCACGTCAACGAGGCTATCCGTAGGATGTGCAGAGACAGTGTCTGAGGATGTGAGCTACTCGGGGAACGTGTGAGTACGAAGATGGGGTAGGTACTTAGAGGGAACGCGTGCGAGTGAGAATACACGATGACGGCATAAGAGCCCTCAGTTGCACACAATTTTCTAGACAAGTGTGCACTCGTACGTTCCCTCCCATTAACCCCATCCTCGTACTGTCTCCGTATATTATGTACATAAACCGGGGTACGGTTGCGAATATACGATAAATTGGACGCATTCGCCGACAAGGAGACAGAGATCCGTGCGTTCGTAGAATTTTGGAATTTCGTGAATCGACGTGAATATCGTCCAGTACCATCGTGACGCGCGAGAAAGTCGTCGCCGTCGCGACGAGTCAAATCTCGCAGCTCGACGAACCGTCCTTGAAGCGTTTCCCGTGTCCAAACTCATCGCTTCCCTGTAGCAATGGGAAAGGGTAAATGTTTCCCATATCGCGACGAAGTGGTCGAATGAGATTCCGACCGTACGATTAGAATTCGTAATCGAGAGAAACTCGCGCCGCATCAGCCGTGTCGGCACGACACGCATCGCGCGTCGGGAGCGACAGCGACGCACGGGTGACCGCGAATGTGACTCGGGTCGGCCGAACGAGAGGCGTCGAGGCACGCGACGAGTGCGCGATACGAGGCGAACGAAAGTACCTACAAGGATTCGCGCGGAAGACCTCACGCGCGTTCTCGCGCGACTGGAATCCAATCGTCATTGAATCGTTCCGGTGCGCGTGTGCGACCCGATCGATGTATCCGCGATAGTAGAGTCCGAGAGTGTACGGGTCGGGTATGATAGGTACGCGCGCGAGAGCGAAGGGTCCTGTCTCCGTCCATCTCGCCACCACCCTTCGCCAGGCGAAGTTTGCGCGGAACGGCGCTGCGCGAGAATAATGCTCCAGCGGACACAACACGAACGATGATCTTTATTTCACAAATTGCATGCAACATCGTTCGCTCGAGTTTCTCTGATTATTTCGAAACCTTTGCCGTATATACAAACGAGTGTCTCGTATCTGAAAGGAAAAAATATAGAGCGAGTACTCATCAAGCACCTTCCGATACGAATCCCGAAAAATCAATCAGACCCTACGGGCTATTATTTTGGGGTACGAAAGTGAAAACAAAATTAATCGAGAGGGACTTAAAAAATTGCGAGTCCCTGTCGCCCGTCATTGGCCGAATACGGATAAAGCTTACGGTTTAGCGCGACACAGCGTCATTCCTTGCACGTCGGAAACCGCGGTAATCGTCTCGTCGACGGAAGATACCGACAAATCGTCGTCGCTACGGTTGTAAGTGAACACGATCAGTCGTTGATCTATTCCAACGCTGAACAATTTATTCGTCCCGTCGAACTTCAAACCTGCGTATTGTTTGGGGAAGAAAAAAAACACAAATTAACTCTCCACGGCAAACAAAACGAGAAACAAAGAAGAACAGTGCCCGCGAAGCCCTTTATCCTTTAACACCGCACCTGTAATTTGAGTGGAGTGAAAATTGGAGCTGCTCCATTTCGCGACGACCATCAGAGACGACACCACTCCCGCCTCGTCCTTCATCAGTCTACACGAGACGAGATTGAGCAAATTATCATCGCCTCCGGTCGCTAAGAGATAGGAGTCATCTTCGTCCACCTTCCAGTCGAAACTATTTATACCGGATTGGTGTAATTTCAAACTGGCGAACGGCGCGTCGACCGTATCGCCGATCTCCTTCATCGCGTCCTCCGAGCACTCGGAAAGCCGACCGACGGTATCGGTGAAATTCCAAAAATTCACCATACCGTCGGTAGCCATCGTCAAAACGATCAAATCGCTCTCGTGCACGAAGGAATGTACTTTCAGAATGCACCGATTATCACGGAATACGGAGCTTGCTAGTTGCGCGCGGCGATTGGCGATGTCGTACCGTATTATCCTAAAAAAGAATGAGGCGTCTATCTCGTGTGCGATTGCGAGAGCGTGCGCTTCGCCGGTGGCCTACGTTTTACGAGTCTTCCGCGTCGATTCCAAATGATCGTAAATACCTATGTATAGTATGTTGATCTATTTATAAAGATTTCAAAGAAAGGCCGCGCCCGTACGCGCGTTATACCACCGCGATCGAAAAGGGTCGGCCGGATTGCGCGTACACAGGTACGCGTAGGGATTCTTTAACCGCCGAGAGAATGGATGAGGTAGCGATTATACCCGACTGACACACCTGTGTACGACGAAGCGTTATACCTTAAATATCCATCGGAGCAAGCAACAAAAAGTGTCGCGCAATTCGAACCTGGACACCGGTGCGCGCTTATGTCCATGTAACGGGTCTCGGGGTCCGTGTGATGACTTCTATTCGATCCTTGGAACCTGCAGCGTTGTCGATCCGTTCCCATCAGCATGTAGGACGCGAGCTCGGTGGCGCTCACATTTTTACCACTCAATGCCTCTTGTTCGACTTCAACTATTTCGACCGCCGAAACTTTCAACTGAGCTCTGCCGCCACCCGAGAAGACCAAATTTTTACTGCGCGACTCGTTGTACTCTATATTTATAACAGCTATCGCTCGTACGCTGGATATGTGTCCATCCAGTGTGATGAGTGTGCGAAAGTCGTGCGTGTCGACGAGCGATGCCGATTCCGTGATACAGCTGACGCGCAACGTGTTATCCTCCCCGCCGGAGATTACCACATTGTGGCCGATACAGGGTAGCGGCCGAATGGCGAGCACTTCTTTTGCGTGAAACCCGTTCTGCGGATTGGAAAGAGATTTGTTCACGCATTGTAACGCGGTCGACTCGCGTGCGGTAGTTCCGATCGGAGGGAATGGGGAAGATGCTTTGTCGCTGGACCCTCCCTCCGACGACGCGGCTCGGGGAAAAGCAACCCTGCTGGAGCGAAGACCGGCTGGATTTTCTTTCCCCGCACGCACGATCTCGAGTTCGAGAGTTACCCGACCCCGCTTCGCATCTAGGTACTAGGTTGAACCGTGGTACACGTTGATAGATCCGCGAAGCGACGTCGTCGGTAGTGTCGGACTAATACGAGTAACCTACCAATATCGGTGGTAGCGATGACGAAGATAACGGGCGGATCGCGAGATGGGCTCGTTTGTCGCGTATATAAGCAAAGTTGATCGAACCATTCGTCAACGTGCAATCCCAAGACCTGTGCCCACCCCCGCAAGGAACTCTCATTAACGTTCGCTCCAGTATCGTGCTATATATCATAAAGTCGATCTGTAAAAAATACCCGATTCTCGCATCACCCGCGCGTCGTTACGCTCGAGATTTAAACGTCGTCGCGCCAAGAACTCGACGATGCGTTACCTCCTTAAAACCGAGGACGCAGAGATCCCCGTTAATTTCCAGAGTACCGGTAACCCAATCCATTGGCATCCTCTTCGTGAGAAGAGGGTGCAATCGCTCTCCGAATTGATCTAGACGCGATGCGAAATACCTCAACGTCCCATCTCGCCCCGTGGTCAAGATCTTTCCATCCATCAGCGTACACGACTGAACTCCCATTCTCCCGTGAATCTTGAGAAAGGATTGAACGGGCATTTTCGCCGAGGCGTCACCCGATTCGTCAGTATTCCGTTTCGCGAGGAAAACATGAATACTTCCAGCCCGATCGCCGCATATTAATAGATCGCCGCTTCTCGCGGCGACGGTCACCAAGTACTCGCGGCACAGTGGCAGAAGAAACTCGGATTTGATCGAGATCGCTCCTACGAGAGTACCGAGAGTCGTGCGCAAAATTACTCGAAAGTAAGTGGAGATGTCGACCCAATGGTCTCTTCTCGAGTTCGTACAAGCATGCGGAATTGCTCACCGTCCGACGTCATGCCGATCATCTTTAAAGAACCTCTAGCGCCGCAGAGTAACATCTCGTCCTCGCTCAGCCACAGAAGTGAAAATATCTTCGATTCCATTACTTTCTCATGCACGATTTGACGTAACGGTGTCGCCGGTTCCTCGTCCTCGGTATCTGACGGAGAGAAAATAACTCGAGTCTCGTGGAGGGGGGGCGATCGATTGAAATTTCTCTCTTTTTTTTTTGCGACGCTATTGTACCTTGGTAAATGATTACATGTCCATCGTCGGAAGCCAGACTGACCAACTTGCGAGAAGGGGACGCTCGCATCGTCCAACAATTGGTATATTTGGGCAAATCGATCGCTTCACTCGGTAGAGTATTGCCTTTATCGTAGTGCAATAACTTGCCTCCTTCTGCAAATACCAAAGCGCCACCGCGACTCAAGTTGATGATGTACTTTGAGATTGTGCGCTCGTCGTATGGCGATGAAGTCAAGTGATAAAGCTCAGAACGAACGTTCTGCCCGAAAGGCCAAATATATACAGCACCATTACCGGCGCCAGAGATCATCACACTATTATCCTTTGCAATATCGATGGTCCAAATGGCGGCTCCACGATGAGCATTTATTTTATCGAGCAATTCACCATCGATCGACCATATACAAATCAGAGAATCCTGAAAGAGAGAGAGATCGATTGATCGATTGATCTGTATTTTTATGATCCAGAGTTGGACCAAATTATTATAGGCTGGACGTGCCAGTCTACAGTACAAGTAGAGAATGTTTATAGAATTAGCATCAGTCAACAAAGAGAAATGTTTCATAGAATTAGCATTAGTCAACTGAGAGAAAGAAAATAACAGCACACAAGAGTGAAGAGCATAAAACTGGTAAACGGTGTGTTTGACGTGCAGAGGGAACCAATCATACATACAAATCTCAGAGAGAGAGAGAGAGAGAGAGAGAGAGAGAGAGAGAGAGAGAGAGAGAGAGAGAGAGAGAGAGAGAGAGAGAGAGAGAGAGAGAGAGAGAGAGAGAGAGAGAGAGAACGTGCGTGTGAGAAAAAGCACTGTATACCTATATAACGCGAGAAAGTTAATTCCGATCGAGTGGAATTATCTCCCTATCTATACTCACTTCCCCTATACTAACGACGACGTTATTTCTAAT
Organism: Xiphydria camelus; assembly: GCA_963678675.1. Classification (NCBI taxonomy): domain Eukaryota; kingdom Metazoa; phylum Arthropoda; class Insecta; order Hymenoptera; family Xiphydriidae; genus Xiphydria; species Xiphydria camelus. Next base: position 40,998,239 of record OY783191.1, read on the forward strand.
CAGGGCTTTCCATACTCTAGCGACATGCCCGTACATCGTAGTGGTCAACGCGATCTCTACATTTTCCCAATCGACGGGACGTTTCTCGTTCTCGAATGCATTTTTGACTTTCCACAGTCTGACGGTCCTATCGTCGGATGTGGAGCATACGAGTAGTAAGGTAGGATCGTAAATCGCTGATAATATCACACCCTGAAATGTTAAGTATGTACGTCGTCAACGTGAAATATTAGAAACCGAGTGAAAAGTCGATTAGAACTATCTCTTTCTCTTTCTCGGATGAACTTGCGCTCCCCATCCGGAGGAGGCCAAAACTAAGCTAAACAGAATCCTCAAGAGTTCGTCGACAGACGAGAGTAATCTGTCGATTTTTGGATACATAAAAAAGAAAAGGAAAACAAAAACAGAAAAATAATAAAGCAGTATACCGACGTTATGTCCTTTCAAGCGATGTAGCACCGGCACGTCCTTCTCGTTATTCGCCGCATTTCTTACTGTCCAAACCAGTATCTCTTGAAATACGGTACCGGCGAAGACTACTGAGTTCTCGATGCGTTCGCCTGAAATCGATCCACCGTATCTACATGACGGTTCGGGAAAGATAAGCAACGAAATTTATCCATTCCGATGGAGGAAAATCACCATGCTCGAAAAGGATACAGAATGCATTTCTCTTCGCATTGAACATTTCGTGATGGCTCCTTCCGCAAATTGTATATAAGCAAGTTGTTGTGCGCGAATAATATCAACAACTGCTCGTTCGTCGACCGCAACCAATGAACGGCAATTATCCAGTCGGCAAATCGAGAAACGGAAGAAGATTCCTTGACCCTAAAAAAGGGAGAACGAGCTTGGTCGGCGAGAGATTGGATCTTTGGCGAGGGACACTGTAGGAATTTTCCGTACTTTATTCGAACTTACCTCACCGCATCTCCGCTTAGCTCATATTCCAGGATGCGTAAGCTCCTTGCGCCAAAGACGGCAAGAGTTTTCTCCGGTCCTCGGACGATGCCGTGTATTTTATCAGGATAGAGCGCGCTCAATTTGAACGCCAAAGCGGCATCGCATTTTCGGTATACATAGAGCACATGTCCCATCCCTGGAAGAATTGTATGAATAACTTATTTGATAAAAATCATGCGCCAAAGTGAAGCGCTCTATGATAACAAGCCAACTTTGATTTAGTCTGTCTCTTCCTCTTGATAGAATGACACGAAATGAATCGATATCGGTTAAACATCTGTCCATTTCTCTTCCAACAAGGTTGTATTCGAGACATCTCCGTGATGCGAAAGGGTATAGCCCGGATAGGCATCTGAAAAGTACCCCCGCTTGAATTTCTTTCCCATTCAGGTATATTTTGTATTTATATACATATAAGTAAGCTCTCTGTAAATTTTTAGATCAAAATATTGATTTAATCAAAAGTTATTGTCACAAAGCCAAAAAACGAAAATATTTTTTATCTCGAGAAATACTCGACCGATTTCACACAGCAAAATACAATATGTTATGCACCATTATGTAGCTATATTATAAGAAAAAGTATTGGATTGTTTCGACCATAAATAAAGTAAAACAACAAGTTTGAATTTTTCAATAATTTTCATTTTTCATATTAAAAATAACACACCCCCGCCGTTTTTTCTCTATACAGATTCAAGCATGATTAAACTACGATGTATAATTTTTACAAGATGATTGGTGTGGTAGAACAAGTCGAAATAAATTAATGAAAATGAAACAACTTTGCTTCCGCCGTTTTCCTAACGTAATAGATAGCGGAAAACGGCGGAAGCAAAGTTGTACACCTATTAATTCGAATTTCTACTTTAGAAAAATAATAGTATTTATATACAATTACTTATTACTAACGAGAATACAATTTACTACATGTAATATACGTACATATAAATCGAAATATGTGAATCAAATTAAAGGTATTATTTCATGAACTCTCTGACATAGAAACTTTGTTTTAATCTTCATCACTTTCGTGATTTATTGTGGGTTGAATATTTTATTTGTGTGGAACAGTTTGCTTAATGTTTCTGCAGGTTTAATAAGCTTTGTTTGATATCGCGCAAATGACAAATAATAAATAATTGAAGGAATATGGGAACAACAACGGACCATCCTTTTGCCATTTGTACACTAGCATACCTATGTATTGTAAGATCCCGAAATAACCAATATAATCAGGTTTATATTCAATAAAACAGCCATATTCTTTACGGTAAAAATCTTGTACAAATTATGTCGTAGTTTAATCATGCTTGAATCTGTATAAAAAAAAACGGCGGGGTGTTTTATTTGTAATATGCAAAATAAAAATTATTGAAACATTCAAACTTTTTATATAATACTTTTTTTATAATACCTATAGCTAAATGATGGTGCATAACATATATTTTGCTATGCGAAATCGGGGTTGAGGAGTTAATGTGATAAAAAATATTTTCGTTTCTTGGCTCTTTGACGATAACTTTTGATTAAATCAATATTTTACTCTAAAAATGTACAGAGAGCTTACTTATAGGTATATAAACACAAAATATACCTGAATGGGAAAAAAATTCAAGCGGAGGTACCTACTTTTCATTATGCTTATCCGGCTATATCCTTTCTCACCCTAGCGTTTTCCTGCGATCGATCTTTCGCGACGCGAAGAATTACGCTTCACGTCCGTACATTGTACGGAACAAAAATCTTTTCGAAATAATTTCCGCGGTGGGATCAGAGCGGTTTTCAGATACTAACATATCTTTCACACGCAATGGGAAGAGTATTCGTCGGGTACGGGGTGTAAGTGTGGTAAGATTATAACTGTTACCTATAAAAATGTAATCTTCGACATATAAAGTTGCGAAGACATCGGTACTTAAAAGTGTGGACTGCATCCCGACGATTCTTTCGAACACACGTTTATGTTATAGGTACTGTTTTAAAAACATCACGCGTAAAATGACATTTCGGCACGTGTAGGTACTTAGGTTGATCGGTTTGATCTTTCAACTGATACGCCATCTAGGCGATAGGTGGTAGCCTGCGGCAGCCGTAGTGAAGCAGTGACGACAGTGACAAAAAATTACTGACGTGTACTCTACTACCTATGTAAGAATCTTTTTTTAGATTATAAATAATCATTCACGGGGTTCACGCGATTCAACGTGGACATGGAAAAGCAAACACTCCCTTATTCATTATGTTCTCCTGATGGCAAGGACGATTCTCGAGCATTTGTGGCGATCTACTACCTCGACCGACCGCCAGGCGGCTACTACAGCGATCCACCGGCTACCACGGCTCCCGCGCATCTCACGCCCTATCTCTTCGACTTCTCGCTAGTACTCGGACACGACCAGATTTCTATATATTACCGAGGCTCACCGACACCATTGGCAGGTAGGCGAGTGGCATCGGCGACGCACAAATCATTTAGCTCGCCGCCGCACATTTTTAGGCAGTAGCGACATCTAGCGGTCGATTCTGAAACTATCTGATTGCAGGCCCGTTTACATATATGTACATACATATTTGCCTAAATGGCGTAACGGCTCTCAAAAAAAATATCGGGTGCTTTCCATTTATGACACAAGTTGACACACTTCTATTAGAACCACCAATTGATTGGCAGGCGCCAGCAGAAAGAACCAATGGCTTAATTTTGTGTCGACTCGTGTCAGTTAAATGGAAAGCACCCATCACGATTTTCAAGGTTTAGTTCCATAGTTTACCGTTAGATGGCGCCACCGCTCAACAAGGGTAAATTACGAGCGAAATATCAAATGTCAAAATCAAGTTGATATTAGCTTTGCGAACTGCAGCACGGTCAGAGTGATTTTTCATACCATTGCTTTACTGTGGCAGTGAAAGACTACAATACGTATACATACACATATAAAAGAAAATGTATCTCTTTTGCTTATTTTACAAATGTTACATTTGTTTGTATTAACTGCCTATTAAAATGACGAAATGGAATCATTCATTCCGAGGTTTTTCAAACACGGGTAAGGGCATACGAAGTATCTATGTATGTATGTACATATGTGAGCTCAGGGACAAAATACCTGCCCCGGGTTTTATCGTCTGATATTGACATAGGAATCGTGCAAATACAAGTGAGAACACAGGTGAATGTACGTATGTATAAGAGCCTGTTTGTCGCACATTCTCCGCCCTTCTCGGACTTGTCCAGTTAGAGTGTGCGACAGAGAAACTTATACCTATTATGTTCACCAGGGTTGATCTGCGTCCTCACTCGCACTCGCACGATTCCTATGCCAATATCAGACGGTAAGACCTGGTAAATTGCATGGGAAGCCTATACTACATATTCACGTCGGGCAGATATTATGTCCCTGGGTTTACATACATGCGCGCCATCCCGATTCGTAATAAATAATGCGACAGCGTATGCACAACTATTATACGTTATAAATAAGTCTTCGTACCGCTTGATAAAATTTCTATCCTCATTGTTTATCGTCGGGAATATGACTGTACGCGACAATTCAGTTGAAATTGGAAAAGTCGGTTTTCAATTTGATAGAAGGAGCCGTGGATACTTTGAGATGCTGCTTTATCGTTTCCATAGTTTTCGTGCGCTGCCGAGCTTGCCGATGGCTCGACCGTACTGCATTTTCCAGTCTAGTTTTTAGTTCCGACGATTGCGCCATCAGAGTTTTGAATTCCTACAACGCAAATTTGATTACTAGCGTCTCTTCGACCAATGTACATATACCTATACGGGGTGTTTGTTTTAACACACGCCAGTATAACGGATAGCTCATCGCTTGATGCACCTGTCCACTATGAGTTCCTGTAATTTCGTGGTAACAAGCGTTAATCAAGATCTTATCCCAGGTAAATTGTCCGTCCCAGAAAAATCTTATTAATGCAGGTTAAAGTGATGGATGTTCGGATATAACTTCAATACTTGTTTATGTTTCTTTGATCGCTTGTGGAAATAAACGTAAGCAGTGCCATTTGGTTTGGATCTTAGCTTACAGGAGACCACAGCGAACGCGAAGTACCAAGCGATATGCAACCCGTTATACCGATATGTGTGTTACAATAAACACGGGATATATGCATATCGCATAACACGAACATACCCGCGGATACTTTGGTCCTATCTTGTTTAGCCATTGAAAGCTCTGCTGATGAAGGCTGATCTGATATTTGTTGCCGTCTCGTAATCTATCGCCGTCCAATAGATAATTGATCAGGATGGGTACGAGCAGAGTCAACATCTGAATACCTGGCAAGTTGATGAAATTATCAATACGCCATAATATTTCACGCGTCATCGCTTCCGTCGTCGCATTTCGTGGAAGCCCTTAGAAAGCACCGGTTATTGGCGCCAAAATATTATAAGAGAGGGAGGTGCGTGTGTGGGTGCTGCTAGTGAGATTTGTAAACAAAAATGTACCGGTGAACCGAGCTTTTTTCGGTCGTTACGTACGTACCTTGCATAAGATCTTCTGATTGGCATGTAACAAGTTTTCCTTTTTTTTTATCATTACGCCTTCGTACATTGGAAATTTTTTTTGATACGAATATCGAGTTTTAAAAGGAGAAGAGGGATGGAGAAGGAGAGAGAGAGAGAGAGAGAGAGAGAGAGAGAGAGAGAGAGAGAGAGAGAGAGAGAGAGAGAAATTGTCTTACGATTAGCTGGTTCAGCCAATGCGACTAGCGCTTCGACCGCCGTAATGGACTCCAGTGTCAACGACAATTCGACCTCGTTCTTGACCTGTTTGCTTTTTTCGCTGTACAAGTACTCCACCAGCCGCGGTGCTAGTGCGTGAATATATGGAGTGCTTATGCTGCGCTCCGGATGCACAAAAATCGTTCTCAGAGTTTGAACACACTTTAACTGAATCTGTAAAATCGTAGAGATCTCGCTTCGAAAGTTCCTCATTGATTTTATAATTAAAAAAAACCGTTGAGAAAAAACGGGGTTTACGATGTCGCGTAATTCTTACCATCGTATTCGTCGACTGGATGCTCTGCCGGAAGTGATTGATGCAGGGATACTGCAAGTTCGGAGCGTTTACTACTTCTGGCGATGCGTGAAGCACAAATACCGCGATGCCCAACATCATCGCGACTTCGTCCATTTTTGTTTCGTCGCTTCCTGCCAGTGAAGAAACACATATCAAATAATTTTCACTTGGTATACGAACCCGGCAACCACGTGTCGCTCGGCGGTGGATCATTTGCTCGCGATACGTTAACAGAGGAGCGCCGAAACTCACCAGTTTTGGCCAAATCGATCATCTTTGCGAGAGCACTCCGCAGAAGCACAGTCCACTGTTCCTCGCTTCGTTGATCCTTCGCGTATTCGTCAACAGTCAAATTCTTGAGACATCTCAGCGCCGCATGAACCGGAGTTTCGGAACCCGTTTTGGTCGCATAGTCGTTGTCGTTGTCGTTGTCGTTGTCGTTAACGCGTACCGCAGTTTCTCTTATCACGCCGGTTGTCAAGTATAGCAAAGTGGGCAAAATCGTTACCGCGCCTAAATGGTAAATTATCAGCGCGTTACGCGGAAGGGTCGACCAATTCAGGGGGACTAGGTACCCCTATGTGTATCGTGCAAGCAATATCAAGGCGCCAAAAATATCGGACCTACCTCGCGGCGAGCAAAGCTTCGGCAAACCCTCTATAACACCGAGGGAGGACGCGACGAGCTTCCCACTTTCCTCCGATGACGTGTATCCGCGCTGGCAGAGGATCGCCGTCGCCCCTTCCGGATTAGGGTTCAACGCAGGAATTTGCCGTACCAACAGACACAAACACACCTCCAATATCGCGAATACCAGAGATTTGCCGGGCACGAGTTCTCCTGCTTCGCCACCTTCACCCAATAGATCCACGTCCGCCGTGTCGGCGGTAATAATAGTAGTAGTAGGAGCAGCAGTAGTAGTAGTAGGTGCAACAGCAGCAGCAGCAGCAGCAGCAGCAGCAGCAGCAGCAGCAATAGTAGTAGTAGTAGTAGTAGCAGTAGTATTATTCGTCGACGTGAGTTCTTTGAGTTTCACGCTCTTTTGCGTGGCGAGATCCTCCCGAGCAGCCTTCATCACTTGCTTCAAAACCTCCATCGCCATCATTTGGATCGCGTAACTCTCCCTGGTCAACAGCAATCGGTGAAGAACGTTGCACAATTCGATCGGCAAAGAACGATCGGCAGTTAGGACGTTTCGAGCCCGTGTCGAGTCCAGGAGAGTGTAAAGAGCGCTGAGGCAGGTTTCCATGGTGTGCGTAGACATGGACGAACGCAGACTGCACAGCGCCTCCATGCAGATGCCGAAGAGCAAATGAAACCGCTCGACGCTGGAATTGGTGTCGACGGCGGGGGCGTCGTTATTATTGTTCCCTCTCATCGGACGTAGTCTCCTGGCGTCGACGCTCTCCTCGGCCTCGAATCCCTTCGCGTTGAGCCAGAGTGTCGTCGCGTGCAGTATCGGTGCCCAGGATTGCGAGTAGTGCGGCCGTGCGGACTCTATCGTGTCGGTGGTGTAGAAGGCTCCACCATCGTGCGGCAACTGACTCGAAAACTCGGGCGGCAGCGAGAGCAAGGCGTGATCTCGCAAGGCGGCCAACCAATGCCGGCTGAGGCTCGGAAGCTCTGGCTGCACCAACCCGAGCAGACTCTCGTTCTGGTGCTCGAATTCGCCAAAGTCTTCGGCGTCGCTCCTATTGAGCCGATTCAAATTTCTGAGGGACGCTTCCTTATTATCCAGGGCGGAACCAGCGTTGATCATGGCGACGACGTACACCTCCGCCCAGGCCTTCAGTATGGCGAGCCTCTCGAGCGTCAGCAAGCTCTCGTTGTAGAGTCGCTGACGGGTGTGTCCCTCCCTCAGCTTCTCCAGAGACGACACGAGCAACTGATGAACGCGTCGCAGATCATTCAGGTCTCTCGCGACGCCACTTCCGATCCAAGCGCTGCAGGCCTCGCACGCGGCGGCCGTTACGTGCGAGGCGGTCTCCGCGGAGAACGCCGGTCTCAGGGCAGCGCCGACTTGCGCTTGAAATTGCTCGAGTAACAGGTGACCGGGAAACTCCGGTTCCGGCACTCTGGCGAACTTTTCGATTATCTCCTGCAGCGTCTTAAGACCCTCGAGGCGCAGGGGATCGCAGTCGCTCGTCGCGGCCATGAAGGCCATTCGTACGAGGTCTGAGAGGTGAAGCACGAGAAAGTCCCCCTTGCCTCTGGCAATCTGCAGCTCCTTGGCCAACGCGAGATCGAAGTGCGCTTGCTTGCGCGAATTCAAGCAGGCGGCTATCACGCGGCGCACGCACTGAGCGGCGAAGACCCTCGTCGGCCAGCGCGGCGACACCGTTGGCCTCTGCTTCGCGGATTCGGCCTGAAACTCGGCCTGATCGTCGTCCCCCTCCGCGTCGGCGCCCTCGTCGTCCACCGAGCCGTCCTCCACGGCGATGACTGGCGCCTCCTCGGTTGTGCTCGACTCCGTGGCGACCGTGAGCACGTCCTTGCAGAGCGACAACCACTGGGACAAGTTGTCCGCCGCCAATCGCTGGAGCATGCTCGCGAGGGTGTCGTGTATGTCCTTGATCAGTCGGCCGTCGGTTTCGGTGTCCAGCATGCTGAAGAGTACCCCCGGGAGGCCCGTCTCCGTGATCACCAATCCTTCCACGACATTGGTGTCCCTGCTCTCGTTGGCCAGGGTCATCGCGTGCTCGCATACCTCCTTGGCCTCGCGCTGTGCGAGCTGGCGGAGGCACGAAATCGCGGCCTTGCGCAGCAGGAGGTGGTTGCTCGACAAGGTGCGACACAAGGTGGGCACGAGGGAGGACAGATTCACGTGTCTCGGCGCGAACAAATGCAACTGCTGAAGGCATCCCGTCGCCTCAGCCTGCACGAGAGGATCCTGGTGGTCCTGCATTATCGCGCAAGCGCACAGGAACGACGAGCGCGCCATGCATATCGTCGAAGTGTTGCCCTGAAGTTCAGGCCCGATGGTGGTTATCAGGGCGGAGAGCACCTTGCCGATGCACTGGTGCACGTCGATGTAAGAGTGCGGTACGTTCAGCAAGAGGGTCAGTGCCAAGGACAGCGTTGGCTCCACGTAGCCCCTGAACATGGGTCCGCCGGAGTCGGCTATCAGTGACAAAGCGTGCAAGGCCCAAACCTGCACGACGGGCGACGTGCTGTCCTGCGCTAGCGCGAGCAGAATGCTGACGCTGGTGTTGAGATGCTGGCTCGAGCCCATGCCGCCGACGTATTTGTGGAGGCAGCCCAGCGCCAACGAGTGCCCGGTTCTGCTGGCAACGTCCCGGGCTGACTTCAACCGGTCGAAGCTCGTCTGCGCCAATTCTACGGTGAACTTGGGATCGGACACGACCTGCGCCATTCGCCCAATCGCTTCGCCGGCCGCCCATCGTAAGATCGAATTGCCGCTCACCAGCGCGCCGATAATGAGACTCGCCGCGGACCTCTTCACGTCCTCCTGGCCGAAGCTCGTTTTCGCCTCGTTGAGGCCCTTCAGACCGCAGAGCACGGCAGTGAAGACGTTCATCTGCACCGCCTCCTGCCTGCCCGATTTCGCGTGTTTTATGCACTCGTTGAAGTGCTCGAGCATTTGCAGCCGATGCTTATTGGCGACCCTCGGAAAGATCTGACCGAATATGGAGACGGACAAATCGATTACGGCGACTCCCAGTGGCAGCGGCCCCGGGATCGCGACGTTTGCCGGCACCGGCCGATACAGGCAACAGGAGTCGTGCTCGAGAGCCCCCGAGCCTGCCGCGCTGTTGGGCTGCAATTGATCCTCTATCGTGCGATGGTCGGTCTCCTGCAGCCACGTGCCCAATATCACGGAGTCGTTGGCGTGGCAAACCGCGCGCAGCAGCGATGTCGTCGTGTTCCCCGGGTTCTCCGTCAAGGTGAACTCCGACACGAGCATACGCAGCAGATGCGTGTAAGAACCTTCGAAGGTTTGCGGCGGCAGCAACAGCAGCGTCTCGTACAGCCGCAGCCGGACCATGGCGGCGGGCGCCTTCAGTTGCTGCCCGTAGTTCTTCAAGACCGTCGACAAATTGGCGAGCATCGCCAGGGCGGATTCGATGGGCGTGAGCAATCGCCTGGTGATGTCATCATTGAGGAGCTCCGGGCAATGCAGCAAAAAGCTGTGCATCGCGGAGAGCGCCCCGGCGCGCCCCTCCAATGTCACTTGCCAGGTGAACGCGTCTCCCCGTGCCTTCTCGCTCTCCAACTCCTTGTTCGAACGTGGAAACGAGTTCCTCCACAGCAGCAGCATTCTCGGCAGCAATCCCTTAACCACCGCCGTTCCTGATCAATCAGCGAATGGAAAGGGGAGGAGTGCACGTTTGATTACTCGAGTATCGCGCACGCGACAGGAGGAACGTCGTTTCGTACCTAGGGTCATTATAGCTCCGATGAGAAGCCAGCCGGCGTGAGTCCGGTTCAGGGATAGTCGACTGTTTTGGCTGGCGCTCCTCAACAATTCCTCCGCGGTGTTGAAGATGATCTTAAACACGAGAGAGAGAGAGAGAGAGAGCGAGCTCGTCGATGCCGGTTGACGCGCTCGTGGGAGGACGCGCGAGTCGACGCGGCGGCGCTCACCTTGCCTTTCGTATGGGGCACTCCAAGGGGTGACAGGCGAACGCTTCCCAATACAGCGGCGAGGGCACTACTGTATCCGGCGACCGCCTCGGGTGAGTTTCGCATATTTTCGATCCCCTCGACGCATCGATCGATCAGAGGCGTTATTTGACTGGGAACCGCCACGCAAATGCAACGCAGGCACCAGGACGCCGCGAGTCTGGCGGCCTGACACGGATGCACCAATACCGCCATTGTGGTCTCGAGTAAATCTGGTATCGGTAAAACGGAGTGCGCGAAGCTCAGATTTTTATGTCGACAAAACTTGACCGCGTACTCGTGCTATCCGCGATTGTGACGAGTACATCCACTCGTACGGTACACTCAACTCCCTCCCGCTCTCCAAAAGAGAATACACTCACTCAGCGACTGATCGTTCAGCAAGTTGGATGCTGTAGTCCCTAGGCCCAGAATGAGGTTTCCCATTTCCTGCAGGGCGCACACCAACAGGTGTTGACTGAACAATGTCTCCTGATTGTAGTCCTTTGCGTTTTCAGGGCTGAAGTCTGCCAAACAGTATAGCGCACGGCGCAACGTTCTACCTTACGGTTGATTGACACAACGATCGCGAACACTATCTGATTCAGTAAAACACACTCATGCTTCCACTCACCCATGGAATTCATTTGCTTCAAGATAACGTGGGCTATCTCTCTGCACGCAGCAGCCTGAGCTCCTTCCCCCAATAGCTTTCCGAGAGTACCCCGTAGTATGAAGTTGATGCACTTTCTCGAATAAACAGCGTCGACGTGCGAATTTGCGGCTTTTGGATTAGCGACCAGATCCAACACGTGCGCCACCAGCGTGGCTATGTTGCGCTCCAACCACACACCGCCAAGAATTTGCACAAATATCACGTAGGCCTGACGGATGAACGAAGCGATTTACGCCAACGTACGTACACGACACATCCTCCCGCGATCACCGCCGCCGCACAATCGCTCGGATCGGCGCGGTAATTCAACGAGAATAATTACTCACGTGAGTTACGCCAACGCGCACTTCCCTGCTGACACCCGAGCTACCCTTGATCATTTCTCCCGTACCCTTTAGGAAACCGACACCACCGCGCAAGAATCCGGACATCAGTATGTTCAACACCTCGTCCAACGATGTTTGTTTGTACGCTTTGCCGTGAACGGCTGGAAGAATATAACGAAGTGATCGAAAAAAATGAGGGAAAATCTCCCTAGTCGATGGACGTGCGCGATCTATCCGCCCTCGACGCACTCGTTACTTCGCGCGGCATCACCTGCTGGATTCTTCCCCTTGGGCGGCGGTTGCTGAGTTATGGCAACCAGTGCACCCAAAAGCTTGGCGACGGAACGTCGTACCTCGTAATTCGAACCTTCGAAAGCGCGAAAGCACAGCGTCGCGACGCTCTCGATTTCCGTGGTGTAGAGGAACGGCGCGTGATTCAACATCTCTTGAAGGCACTGGAACAATCGAATCGAGCCCCAAAGTTTAAATCGCGTCTCATTTCAAAGGGCTTCCTGCGTACAGACGGTTTATAAATCAAATCACCCTGGCTGCGGCGCTTCTGACAGCCATCACACGGTCGGTCGAATAGTGCCTGGATACTTTGTATATTTCTTTGTGCACGTTGACGATGGCCGACCCCATACCCGCGCATACCTGTCGAAGAAGAGAGATAGACGTAGAATCGTCTCGGCTAATCACACGCGATCCGACCGCTCGTACGCGGGTACCTTTTCCAAAGTGTGCATTATCTCTATACGAGTCTGAGATTCGGCGGAGCGAAGGGATTTGATGAGAATCTGCACGGTTTCCTCATACGATCGACCCATCATTCGTCCCAGTTTCTCATACATACATCCGATGCAACATATCACGGCCCTGCAAAACATGCGAATACACGTACCGTGATTCCAACGGAGCGTTTGGTTCGAGGTATAAAGCGCAAGGCTCGCTTACAATTTCGTAGGCAGGAAACTGGGCGAGTCATCCTTGTTCTTCAGAATATCATTGCACTTGTTGACGGTATCAAATAACAAGAATGTATCGCCTACACTGAATAGTGTGGCGAGGCAACGCGCGATTAGTTGACGCGTCGGAGGCCCAGAGGCTCCTTGCATGTGAGTCGTTAATTGTTCTACCAGCTTTTGCTGGCATTCTTTGATATCGCTCTGCAAAGTATAATGACGTTTCCTCAGCTGCACTGCCCGTAGGTCACATATCAAGCATCCAACTTTTAGGAATAAATCTAATGACGGCGATCGCTCGTCAGACATACCTTTTGCGCGGCTACGAGAACTTTTTCCAAAAACCGCAACCACTCGAATATGAAAACTGGCCGCTTGGCCTCTGGAATCTGATTCAGAGCGTCCTCGTTCAGAGTCAGGCTGTGGCTCAACTCCATCATTATTGCGAGGGAGTTTCGTCCGCTACCGTATAACCCCTTACATCCGACTCATCTAAAGCATCTAAAGCGGGGAGATAAATGGTAATTAGAGGTAGCTCTCTAAACTGTCACGCGTTACCTATACGTAGGTACATACATGCATAGGTAGGTACATACCTCAAGTGACGCAGGCCTGCACCACATTCAAGTCGTGCACATGCGCGAGCGGGAGCGAGGATACGTGTATGTACCATATATATATATATATATACACACATCTGCTGACTGTTTTCGAGGTAGGGACCACGTGTGTATATATGGATTCTCGAGGATGGAGCCCACATACATACGTATCCTGTGATTTTGAGGAGGGTGATCATAGGCAATATTCGAGTGCGAATGAGAACACCCGGGTGAACGCATAAGAATTTCTCTGTTGCACACTCAAGCGGGGTTCTCATGCGTCCGGAAAGCTTGCGGAGTGCGGAATGCATCAACACCGTCAGCCAATCAGCTCTTCTACGTGCGTACTGCCTGCCTATCCGCAAGCCTTCCGGACGAGTGAGAACCCGGTGTTATTTGGACAAGCTATTTCGACCATTTTCTTGGCCTTGGCGCTATCTAGCGGTTAACTCTGGAATTAAACCTTGAAAATCGTGACATATATAAGCGCAACCTGACAATCATTCTGCATTTGACTTTGACAAATTTCCTCAATTGGAAGTATTAGAAATATTTACACTCTTTATTAACCGTTGAGTAGTTATGAAACGTCAAATGGTTATACCCCAAATCTTAATAATACGCTCTTAAAACAGTACAAATCAGTTCAAAATTTTGTCAAGCTCTTAAGATTCCTCGCTCGCTATCGATCTTCCAATTGTTTATCGCGAGCAACAACGGCATCGTCGAACTTGACCATATATGTTGTTCCTTTATGCCAGTGCGCAGTTACCTTTGCTGGCTAGGAAAAGAAGAAGACAAATAAATAACGCATAATTATAGGACACACAAGGAATGGATCTGCAATTCCAACTTAATCTACAAGTACAATATGTAAACCCACTTACAAATCCACTGTCGCAAAGGACAGCTTCGACTATTCCAGCAGTAAAGGAAGCGCAATTCAAGCTTCCTTTGTCTTTCGGTACCGAAACGTACTTATTGACCAATGCTTCTTTTTCTATGATGTAGTAAGTACGCTCATCGTCATTGGCGTGTTCCAATTTATCGGCTTCACGCCCGAAGAGAGACTTCCAGAGGATCGTCTTTACGAATAACAAGACGTTCAATAATTTGATTTCCCGTTTGCCACCTTTCTCCCGTACGACGAGAAGATCAGTCATTCTGTGACCGACTTCTAAACCTAGTTCGGCCAACCTGCGAAGGAGAGTATCCCCTTCCATATTACCCGAAGAATTCATACCTCTCGACATTCACTCATTCTCTTTGACTCACTTGACTTGTAATTCAGGTACGGTATAAACTCGATTTTGACAGTACTGCACGAGCTCCGAAAATAAAAGTGCGTAGCAGCTCAAACTAACCTCACCCTTCCCCTTACTCAGGGATTTATCGAGAATACTGGTTTTCGAACGAACAGCGGATATCGTGATCGTCGACATTTCGGGGAGACGGCTTTTCTCTCGGAATCACCTTTTAAATATCGGAAAAGTTAAGAGAAGAATGCTTATGGAAATGACAGTGTTTTTTAGGGCAGTCTGCTACACCTCGACACAAGTCAACACATTTCCGTTGGAACTGTCGATTAATTTGGGATTGGCGGCTCGTTGAGAGCGAGTGAGAACACACGGTCATTGCATAAAGGCTGGACAGATGGGTGCGGAAGGCTTGCGGAGTGCGGAATGCGGAAATATCGTTAGCCAATCAGCTCTTCCGCGTGCGTACTGCCTGCCAATCCGCATGCCTTTCGCACCCATCTGCGTCCCGCTTTACATAGGTAAAATTCTCCATCTTTCTCGAACTTGTCCAGAAAATTGTGTGAAGGCCATCACACGTGAAAAAACGTAAGCAGTAACAGTAAGGATTGACCAATCAGAAATATCAGAGAAATATCATAAGAGATTCTTATGCAGTTAAGGCCATCACACACACACACACACACAAAATTCCGTAAGGCCGTAAGCAGTAAGCGTAAGCGAATAGACCAATCAGGATCAAGTATTCCGTTGTGGTGGGGTTACGGACAACGGAATACTTGATCCTGATTGGTCTATTCGCTTACGCTTACGTCTTACGGAATTTTGTGTGCGATGGTCTTTACCGTGTGTTCTTACTTGCACTCACACGTTCCCTAAGTATCCCATCCTCGTACTCTCTCTGTATTTCAACTACGTCTGCCCAGTGATGAGAGAGACTAAACGCTCATTGGCTTCATTTGGTTATTGAATATAAAGCTGTAGAATTTGATTGATCAGTCGATTTTATACTTAACACAAGTGAGAGACTGTTTATTTTATTTTCGACCAATCAGAGAAAGAACCCAAAGGAAAAGGTTCTATGTGATTGGTTGGATGCTGGTCACTTGTAGCATTTTCAACTGTAGGTATAGGTATACAGTAGATTTGAGTTATAAAATCGACCCCCAGATGTAGCACTGTATAATTCTGCCCCTAGGTGTACCATCTAGGTATGTAAGATGTAGTCCTATACCTATGCAAGAAGATGAAACCTCTCTGTATGATAATTGAATAGTTTCACATTATTTTGAATCAGAAGAGTTTGTTCAGGATGCCAAGAGTTGTGGAACATCGTGTCGTTACTCCGGCAATCTCCTATCTTCGAGATTTTCTACGCGGTGTACGCGGACTTTATTCTTTATTATATAATGTCTTCATATACCACATTTTTTCGATCCAAGTACCACATCAGTAAGAAAAAGTTTACATTTTCCTTTCCGTGAACGGAAGTTTTTACGATATTTTAGAGAGGACACACAAATGCACATCGCTTCGCGGACGGTTTAGCGGCGCGCACACAGCCACCGCCGGACATTCCTGGTGGACCCTACCATAAATCTTCCAAAGTGTATTATTTTTCACGAGATGCCAGACGTGAGGTAGAACCTCCTTTAATTATTGTCAGGGCGGGACAACTAGAAGCAGGGTAATTTTCTCGTTTGTCAATAATGTCGAATGGAGAAACCTAACTTAATATCATATAGCCTTTGCCTAATTTCTTCATATCGTAGAAGTCAACCTTCCAGTGAACCAAAACTCATTACTCCTGGTAAAACTTGGCAGTGGGATTGATCAGTATCATAGGAAAGGTCCCAGAAGAGAATTCGATGTTCCGTACTTGGGCTTAGTGTGTTTCATTAACGTGTAATCTCTGTACAGTTTGTAGAATGAAAAATAAACTAGAAGACTGGTACCGACTTGCACACATATTCCTCTTGTACCTACTTTGTTTACTCGATTGTTTGGTGAAATATCAATAAGAGAAGCGGAACTTACGTTTATCTAAAGCTTGCAGGGATGCGGAAACAGAGAAATATTTTGATCCTCTAATGGTAATCCTTGCAATATCTACAAACACATAGATTTATTAAAATGAGAGATCTACACTGTAGAGTCTTAAAAAGTCTGCGAGGACAGAGCAGAATAGAAAATGAAGCAATCCGTTTGCTTTATCACGAGATTCGCATTCCTCTGATTGTTTTTTAAACGCGCATAAGCCATATACCACATCCACAGGTTGCAGCAGGCACCATTTATTTTACGGCACATGGACACCCAATACACATGCGTACCCACGAAATAGCGAATTTCCTGTACAACTACCTATGCAAATAATAGTAACAGCGAGCGTCGTTTTTTGGCCAAGGGGACTGATAACTATCGAGATGAAGGGGATAATTGTATATGTATACCAGATGCCCGGCTCCTATATCGTTGGTACATAGATTACAATACACTGGTAAGGTACATATTAGCATAGCATTGTATTAACAGTATACTTCAATATGGAATTTGGTTCTGATAATACTGTATCATATCGTAGGTCTTGGTGCGGAAATTGAGATAACTGTTGCGGATAACATTAGACATCAATATAGCGGCCTCCCGATCGGTCGCCAGAGGTGCGAATCGACTTCGTAGCAACTTGATGGTCTGACCGCGAAAGCAAGGTAGACCAGTGTCCAACATCAGGGAAACCAGAGAGATGATGGCTTCCTGATACGGCCTGTGTGTAATGCGTTCATGAGTCTCACGAGTTCACGATCTTCGATCGTTGTTCCAGCGGAGCAGACGCGTGCTCGGTATCCGAACTTACCGAACAGCTAGAAAGGCCTGGACGCACAATTCCATGAACCAACGGAAGGGCGCGGCCTCCATCTTGCCACCCATGACGAGCACCATCTCGTCAGTGAGCTTGATGTCGGGCTCGAAGCCCAAATTTCCCCCGGGAGAGCTCTCGAACATGAATCCAAAGTCGATGTGTATTATGTGACCCTCCTCGTCAAGCATAATATTACCATTGTGACGATCTTTGATTTGCAACAAGTACGTGATCACGCTGTAAGCGGCCATGGACTTGACGAAATTACGCCGCACCCTCTGAAACTCCTTCGTGTGCTCGTCGCCGTATTGTGAGACCAAGTACTCGTACATGCCAAAGTCCGTTTTACGACCGAGTTGGTCTCGCGACTTTGCGTTTGGCACGCACTCTATAACGCCGCACTGACGAGAGACGTAAGAAATGGGAGTTGACAAAAGGAAGATCTACCGCTTATTACCGCGAAAAAGAGATGCTGGTACTTACTCCTGGTGCAGTGGCCACCACTCTGTACGGATACAGATATAAATTTAACCCGACTTGTCGGAAGATGTTTTCAAAAATTCCAATCACTTGCAATGCCAGCATATCTTGCCTGACGTCGTCGCCGACCTTGAAAATGGCAGCTTGCTTACTCTCGACTCCCAGGTCGAATTTCGTGTCGACTTTGGAGTTCGTCGAGACCGCCATCGCGATGTTCTCCATCTCGTTGATCCCGTAACGCTTTACCACGAATCGCGCCAAGAAAGGTGCCTTGGCCGCGCTGCAAAGTTTCGGAAACGTCCGATAACGCAACAATTGAGACACGCGAATTACGACGGAAAGTTGAGCGATGAACATGAGCGAAAAGGCAGACGCGCTCTATACCTAAGCATGTACGCGATTCACCTCACCTTTGCATCGGCGTCCCACTTTTGTAATCGATATCGATAACCATCGCTTCCGGATTCGACGGCAGATAACAGCCTGGTTGTACCTTGATTTTACTCAAAGCTTTGAGACACGCCTGTCTACGCTCGTCTCCCTTCGGATACGGCCTTATCTCTCCGGATATATTTGTAATCTTCTCGAAGAAGTCAAATTCTCGCTCGTAGAATTGCTTCGCAGGTCCGGACAAGGCGCCCAATATACTCCTCACGAGATTATCCAGAGTGTCGTACAACACGGGATCCTTTACCGTCTTATCCTCGTCCATGTACATGTTGGTGTGCATATTCCAGATCAACTGGTGCGCTACGACCTGCGCGTGTAAAAGAATATACGCGGAAATTCGGATAATTGAATATTGACCAGTTGCAAGCAGACACGTCGACGATACCTGCGACCGTTTGGCGATCGCTTTTATGAATTCCGCGACATAGCCCATGTCGTCGTGTCGCACCGCTTGTACCAGTTGCGGGATGTAAAAGAGTACCGCGTCGGCCGGATAACTGCTCAGAACTCGAACCGCATACTGCGCGGAAATGGGATGACGTGGGAATTGTCTTGAGAAGTACGCCAATGCTTGGATTGGCGAGACTATCGACCAGGTCAACATATACACCAACTGGAGAGAAGGGGAAACGCGATTACGACGGGACATGATGATTGCGTCGGAGAAAAGGTACGCGCGAGAATACTATACTCGTACCGACCTCGGGAGCATCGTTGAGCAAGGTGTCCGTAGTGACGAGATACTGAAGAGCCTCTTGTATGCGCTCCACCGAAATCGGATTGAGCCGAACCAATCGACAAATCTCCTTGACGATGGTCTCCGAATACTTGAGGCGGACCGGAAGGAAGACCGCAAGAATCGGACTGATTTCCCAGGCAAGTCGCGTGTAATCGCGCCAGCGTTTGTTCATTGCTTTGGAGCGCCATTCGGCTATGCTTTCCTCGCCCGGTACCGCGAGCTCCTGCCGACCGCCCGGATTTCGCCAGACCTGAGATTGTTTTAAAGAGAGTGAACGCGCGATAACGATGAGATCGATTGAGGGTACGTTGCGTTGATACCCACCAGCAGTAACTCGATCTCCACGGCCAGCAATTCGAGAATGAGATTGCGCTTTTTGATGTAATCTTTGACAAAGACAGTGGCATTCACCGCGCGCTTGCTGCGATTGCTGCGTTTTCCCAAGGTATTATTGCTGGCCGACAATGGCACGGTGTTGATCCAACCACCGCTCGTCGCTGGTTTTCCCAACTCCGCTACCATCTGTTGGGAGATGGAACCGCCGAGGGAATCGCTCTGCAGGACGATCGGTGGACCGGTCTGTGGTCTGACAATGTCGAAATCGCCTTCGCCGCTTGCCATCAGATGTTTCTTATCGCTGTGCATGACCTAAATGGGGATGGAAGTCACTCAAGAGTGTGCTCACGCATTACGAGTACATATACGCGCGCCTATATAAATACCTGCCAAAAGTGTATGAGCGTCGTTATGTCCTCTCTGAGTTGGTCGGGTTCCTGCACGGGAGTTTGTCGCTCGCGACAGAAGTAGTCTAAACAGCTGCAGTAGACGCGCTCTCTCAGGACATTTTTGCTCAACGATCTACGGTGGAATCGTTGCTGTTACCTATCGTTGTTTCGAGGAGGAGGAGGAGGAGGAGGAGGAGGAGGAGGAGGAAGAGTCGTATTACCTGGGTAAGATGTCGCCTTGTAAAAGTTGCAGGCCGCAAGAAAGTAGCTTGAAGCGCACCCCAACGGCGGCAACGTGGCGATTCGCTCCGTGTTCATCGCTCAACGCTCCGACTGTCATCGGTAGCGATCGGTGCAGCATCATGGCTATCATTTCGACGGTCTCTTGGCAGCAGTACCTTGCCGTCTCGATGAGTTCCACGATAAAGGTGACCCAAATTTCGTGGGGTTTCACGTACGGCGGGTTGGGTCCCAAATTGCAGCCCTCGTAGACCGCGAGCGGGCTGACTCCTTGTTGTTCGGGCGAGAATATGCCCATCCGCTTGTCGACCGTATACTGCCACGCGGTAAACATTTCTTGGAGAAAGCGCAGTTTCAGATCCGGCCGTGCGGTGAGCACCCACCGCCAGCACTCGACCGCCGTCGTCATCGCGTCGTCGGTGAACAATTCGATTTGCGAGCAAGCGACCGCGTGCAACAACCGCCGGTGTATTCCCGGCACCGTTATAAGGAGCGCGGTGGCGCGCCACAGGGCGCCGCGATGTTCAACGTCGCTCTTATTGCGGCAGGCGCTCCAGACCGCATCCGTGAGACGATCGACGATCGACCCGCCGCTCTCCTCGTTGAATCCCACACGAACGGCTTCCGGGCCGCGACCGAGCGCGAGCATACCGGCCACCTCGCCGGCGTACCAGGATCGGGCCGACATCACGGAGACGAGACACGAGCTACCACCCTTTGCGCAGCGCGGCCGTCTATCCAGCGAATTCACGTTGAAAGGTGCGGCCGATCCGGTAAGATCGACAAATTCAAACACGGAGTCCATGGCCAGGGCCAGACCGGCATGATGCCACATTCCGGAAGGTATCTGATTGATGTACTCCTGTAAGTGAGATTTCGTGGCCTGAGGGGCCCATTTCATGGCCTCCTGAACGATACCCTTGCACCTCGCCGCGAAATCCTTGACGATAATCTGTAACGATACATCTGACATCGAGCCCTGTACCGATCGTCGCTGTTCCCCGTAACCGAGTCTCCTCCGTGGTTAGCACCGAGTAGAGAACTTGGGAGGGAACCCCACCCACCCTCTCGTACCTCTCGCGCCTCGACGGTGTCCATCAGTTTTATGCTGTAGGGTGTGCTCGGTATCCGCAGCATCGGCGTCTCTTCGTTCGGATCGAGCTGAAGGGAGAGCGACAGCACCTGCAGTATGTCTAGCATACTCCAGAGAACCCTGCAGTTCCAGAGAAGGTGGGGGAAAGCGTCGACTAAAGCACTGAGGTACGTGTCGGCCACCCGTCTGATTTGCTTGTGAACGTGATTGAAGTTGACCAGGAGCAGTTGCGCATGATTCTCGAGCTCCTTCTCCCGCCGCTCGTCCCTCGGCATCTTTTGCATGACGTCCTTGAATTTTTCGAAGACCAAGTCTCCGACGCTACAGATGCATTGCCACATTCCGGCCTTGTCCTTCTGCAGCGCGATATCGCTGAGATACTCCATTATCGGTTGCAAACTGGGCTCGGGGCTGTGGGCCACCCTCAATGTCTCCAGCCAATACACCGATAGCAGATACGTGCATTGCGTGAATTGAAGCTTGGTCGCGTAAGCAGCAACATCGCTCGTTCTGAGGGGGGAACAAAACGATCGGAGGCACACTGTTATTAGGGGCGGAGTGCGTCCGTCGTACTGCAGGCGTACGACGCGAGATAGCGAATTGCGTCGCGCGAGCGCTGGCAAACATCCCTTACCTGCCGATCAACTTGAGTATCTGCCCGCGAAGCTCGTTCAACGAGACGCTATCGTTTCGTACCGCGGCGGTATATTGAAGCTCGCGCATCTCGAGGCGCGTACTCTGCGAGAGGAGGTAGGGCGACTTGACGGCGATCTCCTTGACGCCCTCGTACCACTCGTGGGGCCATAATCGCGAGGTGCCGGGATGCGGTTCGGCCGCGGCAAATCCCATGACCACGCAGTAGAGCCAAAAATCCTTGAAGAGCTTGAGCAGCCGAGTCTTGGGATTACGAATCGGTGGCAATCGGCGCATCAGCACGGCGATCACCGGTATTAGTATTCCTGAATTTCCAGCGCTGCTGGACGCCCTCTACGTCAATCGTACAAATCGTTACTCCCGTCGAACGGCCGTCGTTCGTACCAGCCTTCGCACCGCAACGTTACGACCGATATAGGTACCGTGCACGTAATCCGCGTTTATACTCGTTCATTTTTCTCACCGAAGCCGCACCGCTGCTGGGTACTTTATCGCTGGTTCGTTTATTGTCCCGGCCCAGCTGAACGAACGACTCCAACAGACGTACGAGCAGGTCGTTCAGCTCAACTTCTCCTTGCAAATTCATGGCGATATTGGCGAGGGCATTCGTCACCGGTTCCGATACATGCCGGTATTGCTCGCGGTCATCGTTCGGAGTGTACGCCGCGCTGCTGGACTCGACAGTTATCGTCGTGAACATTTTCATTATCTCGTTATAAACCTGTATGTGCGTGAAAGAGAGAGAGAGAGAGAGAGAGAGAGAAAGGGGGGGGGGGAAAGAATGAGTGAGCGCGAAAAGACCTAGAATTCAGTGTCGCGTCGGAGAAACTTGGTTCGTTCGGATCGTACTTGCGCCTCGCACTTGGAGATGATCATACAGCCAAGTTGATCGACGATTAGAATATCAATCGCGCCGGGCCCTTTGCCAAAGCGTTGCTGGAAGAACTGAAGCACGGTGTCGGCGGTCTTCGGCGTGTCCTTGAGCGCCACCGCGACGTGACCCGTCATCACGACTACATTCGTCGAGACGAGTTCATTCGTCGCCCAGTCATCGGATTCCCTGTTCGGAGGATCAAAGGGATTCGAAATGTCGCCGAGCAAGTGGACGTGGCTCGTCGTCGGCCAATCGCGCGCACCTGTCACTATTCCCGGCAGTGAAGAGTCTGGTGTAAACGTTGGTGAGCAGCGCGGGAAGGCAGTCCGGATCGATCGAGTGCGCAGCCTCCAGAGCGATGCAGAGATTTTCGATAGCCGCGTCCCGCAATCTCTCGAAAGCCGTCCGAGTGATAGACGAACCCAGTCGCTCGTCCGTCGGTTTGATCTCCCTTCCTTGAACTAACAGCAGTGCGACTGACGTTGACACGCGACGTACCACCGTTGGCCAACCGACCCGTAATTCTCGTAATTACGTACCGGTCGCCTTGAATCTGTGATCCTCGAGGACTAGCTCATTTTGCTGACGATGCAAATTGAGAAGAATCGGCGACGGCGTGACCAGAAAGTCGCGCAAAGAGTATATCGAGGTTGTCGCGATATTGGGAAACTTTTGCGCGAGCTTTCCCAACCCTTCGAGACACACCATCAGCAGCGGCATGTGGGCAAGCACCAGCTTGTATCCGTGATTCGAGTTAATCTTTTCGGTGAGACGTCCGCAGAGACTGTCGGCACCTGTCAACGTTGAGTAAAATGTACGTCGCGAGTGAAATTCGCATGCTCTCTCTGAAACCCACCAGTCTCATCGCCGATCGCCCAAACCAAGAGATCCACGCAGGCCGAGTTCGCCATGACGTTCACTTTGAATCTATTGACCGTCCGAAAATTCGTGTCTACGTCTTCGCGTTCGCTCGCGTCGTGTTGACGCGACTGTAATTCGGTTTGGCCGGAGAGAAAGAGCCCCTTGACGAATTCTTGAACGTCGCGAGTGAAAGGAATCGGCAAATCTCGTTGGCCCTGCAGCAGCTCTCGCAAAAGTGCGACCATCACCAAGTTCATCGTCTCGCTGAAGGTCCGATAAGGAAAGATCTTTACTTGACCCGAATTGTAGACCTGCGGGACGACGGGTATACGTGTAGCGCGAACGTAGCGAACGCTCCGGTGAAATTTTCCCGAATCCGAACCTGCAGTGCCTCTTCGTCGAGAAACGCCAGAGTCTCCTTCGTGAGGAGTTTCTTCGCCAGTGCCAATACGCTCTGCAAGTGAACGACGCCGAATTGCAAGCCCGCGCGCTTCTCGGGACTCTCATTGCATCGCATCTGCGGGAACTGATTGAAGCTTGATCCGTATCTGGCAAAAAAGTAGGTCGCTGGATCGTACGGCACCGACAGGTACGACCGTAGCGTCGGCCTTTTGGCGGAGGCAGTGTAGTTCGCTATCGAATCGTTGATCAGCGATGCCGATGACTGTGTCGAGTCGTTGGAAAGTGCGTGAGGATTGAGATTTCCACTGAGCGAACGCGGTATGATGGGCCGAAAATTTGCAAAGCCCCGCTCTTTTTTATCGAGAGTCGAGCGAGATTTCGGACCTGATGCCAAAACTGGTGGATCGGGACGCGGAAAGATGCGGCACAGTAAAGGCGGATCGGTGCTCGCGAAGCGGCCCATGGATCGCGCCAGGCCAATCGATATGGGCACCAGACATTTGCATAAGGACACTGCCAAACGAAATTCGATCGAGAATAAGTGATAGCGATACGGCGGGAGAAAGAGAGAGAGCGGCGGTCTGCTCTGTTGTGCGGCCGTATACTTACGCTTAGCGTTCATTCCTCTTGCGCCGTCGTTATCTTTGCAACCTCGTATGAGATTGGTGAGAATTGCGAGCATTTCCACTTGCGTCGCTATTATCTCCTCCCTTGTGGCCTCGCATCGTGCCGCCAAGTCGCTCAGTAATGTATTTAGACAAAAGCTGAAACGTTCTGCGACGGGCACGCGCTGGTCCGGAGTGTGCCGAACTTCGTCGAGCCACACCGCTTTGGGAAGTCCGCGCAGAAGACGCAGTAAGTAAGGTACAATCCGATCGCGATGTTGCAAACCGGATTCCAACAGGTATATGCCAAGCGCGACGGTTGCATCTTGACCACGATGGTCTAGCCGATATACCCCTTGGGCCGAGTCCTGCGGACACAGCCTGAAGAGATAGTCGACCTGAAAGACAAATTCTGTAATGTCAATTCTTTTTGATTCAAAGGCCTATGGGGTAGCTAGCGCTTATCGGAACGGATGCTGCGCGTCGAAGAACAGTCGGAGCCGAGCGACAAAATTACGAGTACGCATACGTCAAGTTGGCACCACACATTTTTTCAAATCCAGTCTCGTACAATTAGGTACACATTACAACTACAATTATATCAGGAGCTGTAGAACTCTTCGAGAGGAACACGGAACTCTGATCGTTTTTCGAAAATTTTCAAAACAGGGTGCCAACTTCACATGCTCCAAAATTAGTTGATCGCGCGAATACCCGCGGTGACTTGTCACACGCGAAGGTGAGAATATTTCTTTGCGCGACAGAATCCGAGCATCGTTCTTTTTAACGGGAATAACCGTAACCTATCGTGCAGCGGCTCTCGACTTTTCCAACATTATCCGATCTAAAAATGATCTGACATCAGAGTACGCGATTTAATATTATTTCGATTACCATTTTGTGAGCGTACGAATGACATTTTTTCCCTCGCGACGATATAAATTTAAAGGCCACTTACCTTTTCCCACGGCGTAGGCTTGATAGCCGCGAGGGATCTGGCCAAATGTTGAACAGTTTTTGTGAAAAAAACCTTCTCATCGGCCACCATTTTATCCAACTGTTATACGAACTGTCAAAAGTTCATCTCGTAACAGCTGCGGAGGTTATGCCAACTTTAAGATTACTTTCCACTCGACTACGAGATTCGGAAGGTTTAAGGTGCTTTCCATTTATGACTAAACTCGACGCCATTCTACTGGAAATACCAATGGGGATGCACACTCGAGAAACTTTGGCGCCACGATCGCCGGTCCCCTCTAACCTGATTGGCTCGAGTTTCAAATAAAATGTCATGGACGTCGGATTCGACCAATGACACGATAAATCGGAGGACCAACAGTGCTGGCGCCCTCTGGATCGACCTGATGAATGCGGATCCCCATTGATTGGCAATATCGCATTTGCCAACTGGATCGCAATCTATTTACTGCACTTTTCTCGTTCCTCGTCATTGAAGCTCTCTTGTCCATTCATAGCGAAGATCAACCGAGGCGGTGTGTGTATCTACATAGGTAATTCATCTATGGGTAGCATGGGTGTAGTATGTGTCGCTGGGAGTATAGAATGCTTACACGTTCGACGTATGTAGGTACTACGTCTTTCGAAACGTTCACTCTTTTATTGACTCGAACATCGACTGGTCGTATGGTATAGGTATATTTAAATGCATTGGTACGAAGGAAATCAAGCGACGACGGCAGGATATTCTCGAGTCGAGTGTTTAAAGTATGTAACCTTTTGATCGATTCTCTTGCATTCGCTTGGCAGCTCCACTTTGGTAGTAACAACCGGGGATTGCCCCTTATGTGTACCGTAAATCCTAATCATTCCAATCTATGGTCGAGCAAAAGTGTCAACGTGCATTGATACATACGTACGTAGGTACGTACGTACATATGCGCGGTAGTATCTAACGTATTATGTACGCGCGTCTCCTTGGAACAGGATCAATTGTTGCACATTGCAATGCCGTAAAATTTGATTGGAACATTGAACCGAGAAAGTCACGGTGCCTCGTTCAATTTCGTTCCGAACCGAACGATCGTCGACGTACCTACGTGGGTAGAGATACCTATATCTGTCAATGGGAATATCTATTATATCTTGGAAGCAGTGAAAAAAAGCAGGGGTGAGAATGGATAACGTGACAGCTGTGGAATGCCTGACCCTTGACTTTGGACCTTTCGAGACTGTTCATCGTTGGCAACGAATGCCGGAATGCGACGAGTTCGTCGGAGCGAGGTAAATTGCGACGATACCGATATTACCGGTTAATCGGTTGCGACGAGGACGGCAAATAGTATATCTCGTAGTAACGACTCGATATCGTCGCATCCTTCGCAACAGACGCAGCAAGCACACAGTCGTGGCGTACAAGGATGCGATTTATGTCTTTGGCGGGGACAACGGGAAGAGGATGTTGAACGATTTGCTGCGTTTCGATGCAAAGGAGAAGTCGTGGGGCAGAGCATTCGCCACCGGAGCACCTCCGGCGCCACGGTATCATCATTCAGCGGTAGTACACGACGCGTCCATGTTCGTGTTCGGCGGATACACAGGGGACATACATTCGAATTCCAATCTCACCAATAAGAACGACCTGTTCGAATATCGATTTCCGACCGGTCAATGGACGGAGTGGAAATTCATCGGAAAGTGAGGATGCATTTTCTATCGTTTCTCATGCGTATAAACGCGGGGAGTCACGCCGTAGTCACTTTTAGAACCCCTGTGGCGAGATCGGCGCATGGCGCGGCCGTGTACGACAATAAGTTGTGGATATTTGCCGGTTACGACGGGAATGCAAGATTAAACGATATGTGGACGATTTCTCTATTGGTAAGGTGACTTTCGACTCGCCACAACCTATCCGGTTTCATCATTCGGGCAATGCGTTTTATCGCTTTTCTGCCGCCGGTAGCCCGGCGATCACAGGATATGGGAAGAGGTAGTTCAATCCGGAGATTGTCCTCCGACGTGCTGCAATTTCCCAGTCGCGGTGGCGCGTGAGTCCATGTTCGTTTTTAGCGGGCAAAGTGGCGCCAAAATCACAAACAGTCTCTTCCAGTTTCACTTCAAGGAGAAGCGGTGAGCGATTACCGATCGAACTTTTCGAGCATCGTGGCCGAAATTGCCGTCGGATCTCTCAGTTAATTTAATGTAGCGCACAGATGGACTCGAATCTCGACGGAGCATATTCTTCGCGGCGCGCCACCTCCGCCGGCACGCCGTTACGGTCATACGATGGTCAGTTTCGATCGGCACCTCTACGTATTCGGCGGTGCCGCTGACTCGACACTGCCGAACGACCTTCATTGTTACGACCTGGACACTCAAACTTGGAGCATCGTTTTGCCGTCTGTCGATAGTCAGGTAGACCCTTCAATCCCCCCCCCCCTCCCCCCCAACTGTTAGAGTTGGACGTGGCGCGATATCAATACGTACGCTCGTCCACAGATTCCTTCCGGTCGACTCTTTCACGCCGCGGCGGTAATCGGAGAGGCGATGTTTATTTTCGGGGGAACCGTCGACAATAACGTACGATCCGGCGAAACGTACCGATTCCAATTCTCGTCGTACCCCAAGTGCACGCTTCACGACGACTTTGGCAGGCTGCTGGGCGGTCGACTCTTCTGCGACGTAGAATTTCTGCTGGGAGAAACCGAGACGAAGATACCCGCTCACATAGCGATGGTCGCCGCGCGCTCCCAATTCCTCAGAGCGAGGATAAAGCACGCGCGCGAACAGCGCGAGATACACTTGGAGGAAGTGTTCGGAAATGCCGACGTACCGATCAAGGATCTGCCCCTGCTAGAGGTACGCGGCGTGGATCGCGTACGGCAATTCGCGTGCGAATTCGTGGGAATCCAGTGAATGCGTACCTACTGCTCTCCGGTTGTAGGTGAAGCTGAAAGATGCCGTGCCGGAAGCCTTCGAAATGGTGCTGAATTACATCTACACCGATCGTATCGATCCGACGGAGCGCATCGAAGATCCACTGAGCAACAGAATAGTCTTGCTCATGATGGACGTTTATCGACTGGCGGTCAAGTTCAATATGAAGCGGCTCGAACAGCTCTGCGTACACTATCTCGAGGCCACGATCAGTCACGCGAACGTCCTCGAAGCGCTACACAACGCGGCTCATCTCAAGCTGTATTTCATCAAGGAATTTTGCCTCGGCTTCGTCGTCAAGGACAGCAATTACAATCAGATCGTGATGAGCCAGGAGTTCGAAACGTTGGACCAGCCGCTGATGGTGGAGATCATCAGACGACGACAAATGCCTCAAACGAGAAACTTTGCGAAGCAATACGAGTCGACCGGTAAGATATCGGAGACTCGGCGTACAAGGCGCGGCTCGCCGAGGATTGTCGATCCGTATGCATTCGTCCGTCTCCGTGTGCGTTAGGAACAACGCTGGAGCAGGACATGGAGGTGTTTTTGAAGAGCGTCGGTCGGGAATTTTGCGACATCACTCTCATGTTGGACGGCGTGCCGATTCCAGCCCACAAGGCGGTATTGGCTGCGCGGTGCAGCTACTTCGAAGGCATGTTCCGTTCCTTCATGCCGGAAAACAATACGGTTAACGTACGTATCGCGAGTCAACGTCATTTCCTTTCTACGAAGAACAATCGAGCGGGGGAGAAAAATTGGACGCGATTTAAACATCTGCAGATTCAAATAGGAGAGATGATCCCGTCTTCGGAATCGTTCGATTCGCTCTTGAGATATATTTATTATGCGGACGTCTCCATGCCTCCCGAGGATTCGCTTTATCTGTTCACCGCGCCCGTGTTCTATGGTTTCACGAACAACCGGCTACAAGCCTTTTGCAAGCAAAATCTCGAGATGAACGTGACGTTTGAGAATGTTATTCAAATATTGGAAGCTGCGGATCGAATGCAGGCCAGCGACATGAAGAAATACGCGCTGAATCTCATTGTGCATCACTTCAGCAAGGTGAGTCGCCGAATGGTAGCAGCCGCGAGCCACGGAAGAACCGATGGTCGTGCCTCTCGCGCATAGCATGTCACGAATCACGCGCGCAAAGTGCTCAATGCCGGATAGTTCGGCCTCAACCATACTCGAATCCTTACCACCGTGTGGCGATGTGATCTTTAGTTTTCAGCGGCAAACAAAATTATCCGTTTTCCAGGTGGCCCGGCTACCGAGGTTGAAGCAGCTGAGCCGCGACTTACTGTTGGATATCTTGGAGGCACTTGCCGACGAACGAAGCGAACCGCGAATGTGTCAGGACATGTCCAGCGCGAGTCTATCTAGCGACTGCTGACAGATGACAGCTTCAGATCGTTATACCTGGAATTTGGCCGTGCCAACGAGTTTTCAGGTAAGAGCCTAAGAGGAGAACGGAGTATAATATGTAGTACGTTGCGATTGTCCCGTCGCGTCTTTAAACTTGCCATATATGCGTCGTCTGCAAGTATCGATATAAAACCAATTGCTTCTCATCTTACCACAGGAACTGTTTCGCGTGAACTTTATACTGATCACGCGCATGATCCTCTTCATTGGCAATTACTATTTCGATGCAAAGTTTAATCCAGAGACGCAGTGTGTCGCGAGATGTCAGAGGTACGAGCGTTGCGGAGGTCAGAAAAAGAAACGTCAGTGTTACTTTAGAAAAATTCACTGACTCGTTTGGGCGAAAGCGATCGTCGCTCAGCTTCTGCGCCGAGTGGGTAACCCGACTATTACAGAGACTTGCAATAATATCGCTTACAAGTCTTGTACTCCGAAGAGATAAGAATCGCGATATGTGCATAAGCAGATGTTCGTTTGATAGACACTCGTGTGCACACGTCTTTCGCGCGTGCATAGTTTTCTATCGCGCGGACACAGTCTCGTGCACCGAGAGCAGAGATGAGTTACCGTATAGCTTTAAGAGTGGAGCGACGGCTTCACATTGATCGCTGATTACTATCCGATAGGCAACTATTGATTTTATAATATACACGTACGTATGTATACCTAGATGCTCATCCAAATCAAATAGGAAATACTTCAATTTTACCCGTTTTAATTGATGTATTGCCCGAGTCAATTATTGTATTTACCAGTATTATACAGTTGTCTGTATTGTAGCTAATAAGTAGGAAAAAAAAGTTAATATTAGTTTTAATAATTTGGTTATACCTAATTGCTATTGTACGTACCCACTTTGAGACTAGGATTCATCTCCTTAAATCGAGGTGGATGTAATAATTACACACACACACACAAGTCCTGATTTAATATACACATGTGATGATGTGTGCGTTTTTCTTGTTTACTATTCAAATAATGATGCGGAGAATATCTCTCTCTTTCCCCATATACACATATAGACACATCGTTCCAAGTATCGGCTTCGTTATAGTTTCGAGTGCTTTAGAGTACCCTGAATCACGATCGCGATCAGCGAGATATACCGTATGTCTGACGGCAAGCGCAACACGAGCTGTAACCTAAAATTTGACTTCGGCAGTGTTTGGAGGGTGCTCAAGTCACTCACAAATAAGAAATAATTGACAGATATCGAGAAATCAGACATTTTGACACTTTTCGCCCTTACGCTGCGCGAGCAGCGTTTATGAGTGACTCGAGCATCCTCCAAACACTGCCGAAGTCAAATTTTCAGGTCACAGCTCCTGTTGCGCTTGCCGTCAGACATACGGTATATGTACCTATGTATATCAGAGGCAACGAGAAATGTCCTCGATTTCTTCAGCGCAGAATAAAAAAACAAACGGAGTCACGATGCGCATGCTACGTATACGAATAATATGATGGTAAATATAACTATTCAAATCCGATAGAGACATGTCTTCGTCGAAAAAAGAAAACTACTTACAATATTTAATATCCTTATTCGTCTCTTCGTACGATGAAACGCGAGTTATCGCTGAGGTGGAAACATGAAGAATGAATTCTTTGAAAGAATGAAAAATTCCTACACTCTCTCTCTCTCTTGCAAATTGGCAACTAAATAAATAGTATGTACCTATGGTAAGGCTCGAGTTATTACTCGGGCGCGACAGCTACGTAAGCTCGATCAATCGAAACACCACGATTGGAAGACGTTCACTCCAAATTACGGATAAAAGACCTCAATTGTTTTCTTTTCGATAAGATCGACTGCTTTTGCATTCCAGTCGAAGAGAACTCAAATTGTATATCATTTCGCCCCACTATACGCGAGAATTATATCTATCGCGGTACGCGTAGGTAACCGATATGTGTACCCCACGGAAATCTTTATTACCAGTGCTTCGTAGTATCACCGATTAGTCGTTTAAAATCGCGCGAATGTGTACAGACATATGAGTGGAGTTCAATGATGAGAATATAATGGATGATAGGTATACCGACGTGTCATAATATAATACACATTGATATATAGCGACGATACCTACGATGAAAGATGGGACGCGCAAGCATTTAAATAATTATCTATAATGGATGATATTTTCGAGAGCGACGTATAAAGTGGAATTTTCGGTTGAGAAGAGATAGCTTCGGCGGGCACGCGTGAAGTTACTTTTTGTTGTACGGGGATGGATTTTTACAATTTCGCACCGTGCGTTTGAGTCGCGACACGCCGCTCGTCGCATTCTATAGTCAAGTCGATATATATACGAAGTGGTTACCTCTTCGCAGTGAATAATTAAGCCTAACACGTATAGCCATCCAAACGTTGCACGAAAGGACGAAGGTGCAACCGAGACGGACGTTACGACGAGTCCAGTCCGCGGTTATAGCGCGAGCCATGGATGATTGCGGATTGCCTCGCGACTTCGATCTCCGTAATCATATGTTACCTCAACACCGGCCGGTATGTCCTCCTTCGCGGTAAGTACCAAATGAGGTATCGACCCGACTTCCACTACCCGAGCAATTAAATTCCCGTTGCGAGAATGATTGACCAGCCTGCCGAGCTTTTCCGTCTCTGGTGTTGCGTCGACGCTGCCGGGAAAGATACAAAAAATGATCGGATACTTCAAAGTTTCGGAGTACGGCGAGTGGGCAGAGCTCACGTCGGTGCGATCGCAAAATCACTACATTTTTCCCCGAATTGCAAGCTGTCGCCTAGTTGTAAAATTTTAACACCAAATGCTCACCAATATTGATGACTACGATGTTGGAAGTAATACATGTAGCATCCGGTGTTCTGATCTCGCGCGTATTCGGCCTCGCGTTTCTTCGCTGTTACTTGGTCGATCAACTCGCCGATATATTCCACCACAAATTCTCCCTTAACAAACTTGCGCGTCGAAACGACACCCCTGCCTTTCCCCGCAAAGTTTCTCACCTGAGTAGAAGAGGGAATGAAAAATTGTATTTTTTCTCTTTTCTTCTCATCGTACATCGTGGATACAGATACACATGCACACATTCGCCCTCTAGTCATTTCTCGTGCCAAATTATATCGACAAGGCGAGTCGGTGTATCGTGAAACGTACCTCCAGACCCTCCTCGACCTGGCACAACACTTTGTTCTCCAGATCTCGTTGCTTCTCCTCCAGCACGACTTTTTTACATTTCCTTACGCTTCGACGAACCGGATAGTACTCGGTAACCTTGTGATTCTCGCTCTTGATAGCGGCTGGACCGGCTGCCTGCCGATTGCTCGACTGATTTGGATGGAGCTTTCCACGATTGCGCGCACCTTGCTTACGGCCGACGGTCTGTACCGTGCCGAATTCAATGTACGAAGACTTTTCTCCCTTGTCGTCGTCGTCGTCGTTTCTTATCCGTATACATAACTCTTCTCGATGAACGACAGGCATATTTATGCGATGCGGTGTCGGCGGACTGCGAAATGATACAGCGACGGGTGTTTCTGCAAGTATCGTAGCGATCGGACAAGGTTAAAATTGGCAGAGTAATGGCGAAACTTGTACATTAACGAACCGTACCGTCCGTTTTAAAGAATTCCGCTGTGATGATTTTTTTACCGTCAAGATTCTGGCTCCTCTCGGATGGCGCTCGGTCATCCAAAGTTTCGTATTTCTCTTTGTCTCCATCTTCTGCTTTACGCGGCTTACGGCTCTGTTAATCACAAAAATGCCAATACATATTGATACGTGTATCGCGAATAATTGGATAGAGAGAAACTAAAAAGAGAATGTTATCTTCCCACACGACAGGGGATACCGTTCTGCCTTGTACTTATCACAATTAAAACTGAATTCAGAGTATCCGGATACGCTTGTGATTCGAACGACATCTCTGATCATTGCAATGAGAGCGTGTAACGCGAGTATAATACTTACGTCGGAGTAAAAGAACGAATCGATACACATGGACGATCCATATGTAAAAACACCACACGGACTGTGTGCCAGCTTTCCACTAAAGTCTATTTTCTTCTCCTTTCTCTTGCACGCTTCGCTCGTTCCTTCTCTCTTTAATGACGTTGAATGTGTCCGAACAGAACCCTTTACGGGAGAACGTATCTTCCTTCCTGTAAAATAATTACAACTCGTTGAGATGTAAGTCTGTGCTCCCCGTACATAATAGACTGTCGGTCTGAATCTCGTCGATGGAATGAAATACAGTCGTCCCCCGCACCACAGGAAAGCTCGGGGGATATTTCCATAAATACGAATTCATTAAAGCGTAAAGACAAGCAGCAGGCGAACATACCCTCGGTGCCTCAACGGTGTCGTATCAATGAACTGAGTGACCAAATCTTTCCAAGTGTCCTATTCTGTTATCCCTACATTGATGCTGATATCAATTTTTTAGCAATTAATAATTATAAATATATTTTCATGACAAAAAATGTCTCTTCGTAACAAAGAAACATTTTTCGACAAAGCACAATCATTTTTAGTGTACTTTTGATATTTTAATTCTTATAACTGTAATATTGCCATATTTTTAAATATCTCAAGTAATGTTCAATGTCAATTTTTTGACAGAGTAAATAGAAAAAAATCTTGCATCTGCTTGTCAGTAAGGAATACGGCACACGGCTACATATGGAAAAATCCAAATTACAGGACTTGACAGTCTACGTAGGAAGGACCGGAACATGCCTTTCGACCGATACACTTTATTACAGTCCATTAAAGCGAATTCCTGTGGTGCGGAGGACGACTGTAAGTGCAAAAGGCCTGGTGGACTTATCGTAACATTCTGAAGCACGAAGCGTTATGTGATGCGAGTACGCATAACAAATAAGGATGTAGTAAGAAGGTATGAATTGAAAGAAAAAAAGTTGGGAAATGTCCGACTCTAAGTGTTATTACGTACGGCTGTTATCGATCGCGTTATACGATACTGGTAGTTGAAGTAAATAAAAATATTAAGCAAAAAAGAATTACACAATATACGGTGTACGTATTCGAATCCAAGAAGAATCGGTGATGGATAGGACCGTCAAAATATAACCTAGCAAAGGATGCGAAGAGATGAGTGAAAGTTGCGTTAAATCTGAAAATTTCTCCCACCTTTTACCATGTTGCACTTTCACCACGTAATTCACAATTCGCGTTCTCTCATTTAAGTGCGAAGGAAAGCGCTACCGAAATTCTGTCAAAACTACTATAGGTACTAATCCGAATTGTCGACGCGAAAAGTCCCGACCGTTGACGGCATTCGTCTTGAGGCGAACCCCACAAGCCTCCGTGACACTACAAACAATGAATTTTCATTCCCGCTTAAAATATTGACATCACAGCAACGCGTAACATGGAACTGCAAAGGACGACCACAAAAATTTAGTCGCGCGTCTCTTCGTTTAGCGGGTTTGAGAACTTCTAGCCCTTTGAACCCTTTGAACCCAACTCTCCACCAATTGCAAGAGCCGCCACAATTCTAACATTTTCCAACCAATGACGTTTACGGAAAATTATCACTCATTTGAAAAAATTTCTTTCAGGGTGATTTTTCATGACAGTGCTTCACTGCGACAGTGAAAGGCTGCCGGCGGCGACATGAAAATGGTATCAGCAGTGGCGACTGTTCTTTTCGAATCTTTCCGCACAAATTTAAATCTTAAACGGAGTTTAAACCCTCGTTCTCCAGCGCTTAGGATTAAACTCGAGTTGCGTGCTCTAGGTAGGTACCTATAAGGTGTATCCTCAAGTAGGGTGAAAGCACCGGTTAGCCGGACACTACCTGTTGTCGGATAGAGAATGAAATAGATAACGCACCGGTTAGTCGGACAACTTACCTGTTGTCGGATATTTAATGAAACAGATATATGAAAGTATCCTTGAACAGAGGAAGAAAGAAATATGTCCGACAACTGGAAATATCGTCTGCTTAAGTGTCCGAAAACCCCTAGCCTTGAACAGAGGAAGAAAGGGATACGTCCGAGAACTGGAAATATCGTCTGCTTAGGTGTCCGACAACCGCTGTGTTCAACCTACCTAGTATCCTCGAGCGACGAAAAATACCGTCGCCTCCCGCGACAGATTTACCCCACCGCCACTTTTTTGTTACAGCCAATCGGAGTGACTCGTCGCGCGCGATAATAGGTGCTTTCCATTTATGACACAAGTCGACACAGTTCTACTAGAACCACCAACTGATTGGCAGGCTCCAGCAGAAAGAACTAATGGTTTAATTTTGTGTCGACTTGTGTCGACTCGTGTCAGTTAAATGGAATGCACCCAGTCCATCGCGTCGGTCGCGTCCGTCGCGTCGCTACAACGTGTTACGTCCTTAGCTCCCCGGCGGACGTCGCGGCGCTGGGGTCCGTTGCTCCGCCAAAGCACTAACGTGCAACCTCGTCCGTGGATGATCGGCAGAAGGAAAAGAAAGAAACGAAAGGGTTTATAAAAGAAAGAGAAACGCCTTTATTTACCAGATTGAAACGACTATAGCCTTGCCTCAACCTTAGCGTCTAGCTGCGGCTCTAATTGTCTACGACTGACTTCGGCTACGGATCGCAAAGAACTCCGAGTACCGACGACTGGTTTCAACCCCTGATCGCAAAAGACTGAGCTACTCTCCTCGGTCTTCTCTAGTTCTCTCTAGAGACGCGGAGTCCACCCCCTGCATTTCCTCGTACTTACACTAGCTTACTTCTATATAAAAAAAAAGAGAACATATAGGCGAACGAGGAAGGAAGGGGCGATTTTCGTCTATCCTACATTTCTTCCTCCGACGTTTCAAGTCCCTCCCGGCGTCGCCCGGGAGGGGGATCCTGTCCACTCGGGGTGAGTTCTCGCGACGGGGTGTTTCCTCGAGGACGGAGGCTTCGGGTGTCCGTAACGTCTTCCAGATGCGTCGATGCTTCTTTCTACGGATGCACGCGTCCTGCGTTGGCGAGAGTTTTCCGCGAAGGGGCTAAAAAATGGTTTATGGCCTCTCGTTGTTCTCGAGCCGTGAGAAAGTTGCAGCGTCCGCTCACGTTGTTCTCGAGCCGTGAGAAAGTGCAGAGTCCGCTCTCCTCCTACCTACCCTATCTCATCCCTCGAGTGACCATTACTCTACAAGAATGTACGCGAAGAAAAAGGCGATATGCTAATAGCGCGTCTTAAACGAAGCGTCCTTTGAACAGCCCGCGTTCTGTAGCGGAAAATGTGGCGGTTGTCGTTTCATGTAGACTTGTTCAAAGGACTATCGTTCTATGAAAATGTGACGTAACGTCACATTTGTTCATGACATAACAATGACATAACAAACGAGTAAAGTACTTTAGAGTACGGGGTATTCCCTTAGATGGCGTTATAGCCAAAAAATACCACGATTTTTAGCGTTTAGGTACAGAGTTTATCGCTAGATGGCGCCGTCGTTAAAAAGATTGTTAAATTTCACAAAAAGTATCAGCAGAACATCAGAGCCGAATTGGTAGCACATCCGCGAGCTCCAGAACGAGTCAAAATAACTTGAAGGCATTGCTTTACGACGGTAGAGCGCGAACTTGCGGTGCGACAGTGACTCTCCTCTCGTATAGAGGTCTGCTTTTGCGTTGTGTTGTGGCGATCTACTACCTCGACCGACCGCCAGGCGGCTACTACACTGATCCGCCGGCTACCACGGCTCCCGCGCATCTCACGTTCTATCTCTCTGACTTCTCGCTAGTACTCGGACACGACCAGATTTCTATATATCACCGAGACTCACCGACACCAGTGGCGGGTAGGCGAGTGACATCGGCGACGCACACGTCATTTAGCTCGCCGCCACAGTGTACTACCCACCAGTATATGTAGAGTTCAGTGGTACCCACCATATCCTCAGTATGAAAGGAGAACCACTGCTGCACCGGAAGTTTGCGCTCTACCGTTAGCGTTTCACTGCCGTTGCCGATACCATTTTCATGCCGTTGTGGCGGTTTTAGCAGTGGCATCAAAAATCATGCTGAGAATCGGTATCACTTGCCTACAAAAAATTAGAGAAATGGACACCAACGCGTGTGCGGGTAGTGCAGATCTCACGTGTGCTAACGTATGGGGTGAAGGGGTCGAGTTTTTTTAAGTGCAGTTTTAAATTCTTCGCATTCGTGTAGTGCTATCATGGCTCATAGACGGGACAGCCGTGAGGTAATAACGGTATTATTTCTATGTATAATATGGTACATCGTATCCAGCAGTAACAACATAATCGGTAAAATGGTACTCTCGGAATTCCCATACCCAATGACAGTCACGATGGTTCAGTTAACCTCGATCACAATCTACTCTGGACCATTTTTCA
Source organism: Xiphydria camelus (assembly GCA_963678675.1). Taxonomy (NCBI): domain Eukaryota; kingdom Metazoa; phylum Arthropoda; class Insecta; order Hymenoptera; family Xiphydriidae; genus Xiphydria; species Xiphydria camelus. Next base: position 41,036,337 of record OY783191.1, read on the forward strand.
ATTTGTGGGGAGTGCGAAAGTACGCGTCGGATATACCTTGGGGTTATTACCTTCGGTTCATCGTTCCTCTGGCACTGGGCAAATTCTTAGCCACCGTCTTCAGCCACGTCAGCATATGGAAGGTTCCCGTTTCTTACGCGCATACTGGTATGCAACATAACGCGCTTGGCAGCGTTTAAATAGTAATTGAAATAATTATTGTTCAATTATTCGACGTTAAAATTTTGACGGAATTCGAGAAATCGTCAAAATGTTTATCAACTTCGACTTCCGACAATGGAACATGCATCCCAGCCTCTACGCAGTGTACACTCGTGTAACATTGCGCACACGCACATACATACCAGATGTTTTAACGGAGAGCATAATTTTATTTAACCCTCAGACCACAAGGTGCATATCTGTAGCATGAAAGGCAATGTCGGGTTGGATCCAACCCAACCCTGTTTTTTTTTTACTATAAATTGGCTTTCCTAGGTTCATTGAATAAAGATAACAACCATTTGTATTGATAAAATGTACTTGGAACTTGTTAATATGTATTATCGTCACATTAATTCCTTACAATTAACAAAAATAAAAAGTAAAGAGGGACGTCTTCACAAATATTCGGTATCTTCCGCAACTTTGTGACATTTTTCATTGAAAAAGACATAGGTAGTCGTACTAAGTACATTGTCGCTATGCTTATACTATCTATGCTTAGAGTATACTTAGTATAGTATCTAGTATACTAGATGAAGTAAATGATGTAAACTAGATCACATAACGATAAACAGACAAACTGGAGTTCTTACTACCAAATGTACCTAGAAAAGAATAGTAGTCGGTGAAAATACAAAAGTCTTGCATCTCTCCTAGTAGTATATAATATTTACATATATGTATGTATCTAAAAAGAAAAAAAAGTAGGAATTCAGTATATTGCGAGGCATGGGAAATACCAGCTAATGCACTGTTACCTATATACATAGGTACATAACTTACTATATGAACAAATATAACAAAAATGAAAATGTAACTCTGACTAAAACATGAAATCACATCTCGTCTCCATCATCAGTAGCACCATCACAAGTTGGACAGATCACTATTTTATGTTTTCCGTAACCGGTAGGATGCAACCCGGTAGGTGACATGGTGGGTTGTAGGATAGAATAGAGCAGCCATTACACTTACCTAAAAGATGTGGCTGCTATGGCCTCACTAGCAGGACAGTTGGAAAGGGTACCTGAAGCAGGGTCACTCAAAACTGAGAGAGGGAAGAGCAGTGGACTCTTGAAGGTCACTCGGGTTGGGTCCAATCCGCACCTCGTGGTTTTAGGGTTAAACAGATTCACAATTGTCCCGATACCTTGCTACCGTTGTGCAAAACGTTTGATTCGAGCGATAGGCGCGCGTGCGCGTACCCTTTCTTTCGCTTTTTATAAATAATAGCACCTAGGTATGCTTGGGACTGTCCGTATTTGTCAAATCGATAACCCCCGTATAAATTGTTTGTCAACTTTTCGATTAACGCCAAGTTTCCTTGAGTCGAGCCAGGATACAATGGAAGCGGTGCTGTGGTGTACCATTTGTCAAATGGGCCACGCTAATTAGAGTTTGGCTCTGTCCCAGTAAAGGCTACGATGCCCTTCTTCACGGTCATTCTGTCGAGGATAATTTTGAGGGAGAAACAAACTTGGAAAGTTTACTTTAGCCTCCTACCGATTATCGGAGGTGTGACCATCGCCACTGCAACGGAGCTTAGTTTCGACATGACTGGACTCGTTAGCGCTTTAATCGCTACCATGGGGTTTTCGCTGCAAAATATCTTTTCCAAGAAGGTAAGAAGTTCGAACGCGACGTGAAGGAGAAGCTCTTTGATGAAGCGGCGACGGTGTCGCCTGTTTTTGTTCTATTATTTTTCTCTTTTTTTTTTTTTTTTTCCTATGCAGGTACTCGGTGACACAGGAGTCCATCACTTACGTCTTCTGCATATACTCGGACGCTTAGCTCTCTTAATGTTCCTACCAGTCTGGTTACTGTACGACCTGCGACAATTGATAAACGATCCAGTCACCGGTAGCTCCGTAAGCGTGAGCTATAAGGTTCTCGCGCTATTATTTATGGATGGGATTTTAAATTGGCTTCAAAATATCATAGCCTTCTCCGTGCTTTCTATAGTGACACCACTGACGTACGCAGTCGCCAATGCCAGCAAGCGAATATTTGTCATCGCGGTAAGCCTCTTTTTTTTGGGAAATCCGGTGACTGGAATGAATATTTTTGGAATGGCATTAGCCATTCTCGGAGTATTATGTTATAATAAAGCCAAATACGATCAGCGTCAAGCTCTGAAGAGAGACGCTCTGCTTCCAAAATATAGTCTAGCGTCGCAAAACGGTAGCGCAATTTTCGCGGTAAATGGATTTGCCAAGGACACGTATCGACTACAAGCGGTCTAGCCTCAGATTCTCTACACGGACAAACCCGTTGTACGAGTCTTTTTCCAGTACAGTTGCACAACGGGTGATCAAATTCGCGGGGTACCTCCACAATTTTGAATACGAGAGTCGCCTTGGACGGCGCTGGGAAAATACGAAAAGCCTCGTATAGCGTCCGAGTTATCAATCGTCCAACTGATTTTGACAACCAACTACCGTTCCAAAGGCGTCTTATTCGTCGACAATGCGCAAGTTGAACTGGAATTCGCAACGTCGCTGGTCGTGGGACCGAGGAATCGAGGTCCGGACCGATGTCGTTGCGATGTCAAGTTCTCGCGAAAACTGACACTACATCTTTTCCACCGTACCTGCCGTGCGATACGCGATACCTCATACTTTGAATGGTTACCGACATTTTTTCAACGTATCCTAACGGTGTGGCAGTTAGATAATAATTATTATCGATCGTTCAAAGCGAAACCCTCTTTGTGAGTGGGTCTGTTCGACCCGGTATACACGCCAAAAGATACTTGCGCAAATATGATTTGACGAGTATTGTGTATACATTGAAATTATTAAGTTTTTTTTTTTGAAAATACTGACGATAAAAGGAGACGAAATGTACAGCAGACAAGTGAAAACGAGTGTATAGCGTATTATAAGAAATGTACGCGGGAGAAAATGTTCTAGGTACAAGCAATCTATGATATATTTATTTTTATAAATAAACGCACGCGCGTAGAAAAAGTATGTCAAAGGTATTAGAGTTTCTCTCTCTCTCTCTCTCTCTCTCTCTCTCTCTCTCTCTCTCTCTCTCTCTCTCTCTCTCTTCCCTCCCCCTCTCCCCCTCTCCTCTATAAAGTCTTTGTAATATTTTGCGGAGACATAGGTCTTGCTACTGTAAGATCCAATCGCGCCCCAGCGGCTGCTATCAATGGGACAGCCATGCAGCAATCGCAGTCTTCGGTATTGGCTTCGCATACGCGTAAAATTCGATCGTACGGTCGTAGAACTCCATCGCACGGACCACCGGGCCTCAAGCGATTTATATACACCCCACGCTCGTATAAGCCGTCCGATACGGAAAATCCGAAATCCTCGTAAACCGGATCTTTGTGCAGGGAAACGCGTACAATTCGTTGAGCTCTGCTGTCAATTCCATTACGTCCTTGGGAGCTGAAACGATGATTATGCATCGATTACGTCAAATAACAATACAACGAGAGACAGTTTGTGGGTGGAAAATCAATGTGATACGCGAATAAGGCGGAAAATTATCGGAATAGGCGCGATCTCGCGCTTCATAGGAATTACGCATAGGAAGCAGAGGCGATGGTTCACACGTTTTGCGTTTCCGTTCTGCGGTAGAATTTTATCCATAGGTACGCAATCGCGCTCCTGGATCGCGTGAGGTGTCGCGAGTGCAAGCGAAATGCCCAGACCATATTTTTTTTTGGAAATCCGCGTCACCACAAAATTCCGATCAATACCGAAAGACGGACACGCGTATACAGACCCTGGGTATGGAGGCATGGACAGGTCCAATTGGCCGCTGTCTACCGAAGCGGTATCCCAAAGTTTAATTATTTCTGGTTCCGCGGCATTGCCTTCTCCCGTATCGCCCCAAGAATCCACAGCGCTATCCACACTAGGTAAGCTCTCTCTGGCCGAACGCAATATGCCAACGGGATACTGCGGCTGGGTAATCTCGTTTATCACACCGGCTTCTCGACAACAGCTGGAATGGTTTAGATATATTGTCAGCTTTTCGCACTCCCTTCATGATAAATCGATTACGGGTGTTGTACAATCATATTATGTCAGTACCGCGCGTCGACGAGAGAGAGAGATGTAATAATTTTCCATACCTCGAGTCCGATGTTGGATCAGGCTTTCTGACGGTGAGGGCAACTACCGAGCTCCCCGGTCTGTGGAGCAATTGGGCAGCTTGCCGCAAATCCCCAGAGTCCAATTTTTGTCCATCGATGGCTAAAAGTTGATCGCCAGGAGCCAAGCTCCCTGTTCTGTAAGCTAGCGAGCCTCGACGAACTTCCGCGATCACCAGATTTTCGTTGACCGTGAGACCCAAATCGGGTTGACCACCTAAAGGCCTCGTTACTCTCACGGTAAATACTCCCGAACTGGGGACAACCGGGCCCCCGACCCGGTATTCCGTAACCAACTCGACCTAAACGAGCGGGGCGAAGAAAGTGTGATCTCAGAAATGAGCAAAGGATCCGTGCCGGTGAAATAACTGTGTACATACATACAACGCGTCTATGTGCACGGGTCTTTCCTACCTGCGGCGACTCCAATATAGCCGCTACTTCGGCCGGTTGCAGGTCGCGCAACATTCGACGATTGGCAGCGACGACTTTGTCACCCTGGAGTAATACTCCGCTCCTTTCCGCAGGTCCGCCAGGTTCCAGTAAGTCTACCATATAGTAGGCGCGATCCTCGGACGGCTTTAACGCAAGACCCAGGCCTCTGTGATCCGGCCTGAGAGAAACGGTCAATGTCTCCTTGTTATACAACGTTTGGGTGGCGCTCGTTTGCACTTGAGGTTGAGCCCTTCTCTTGACAGTCCTCGTCGAAGCGCTCGGTGGTCTGGGTAAGATCTGAAGCCTAGCGATTCGACAGTTTTCAGACGTATTTCTGAGTAGCTTCGCGGCTACGACGGCATCTTGGACTGGTGTGTCATCCACTGCCAATAAACGATCCCCCGGTTGCAAGGCACCACAGCGATCTGCCGTGCTCGCTGGTCGGAGGCTTTCGATGTACACACCGCTGTGCGTGTCTTTCACGGTCAATCCCAATTCTCCTGCGCGAGAAAGAGAGCAAAAGAAGAGGAGCTTCTTTTATTCCACGTCTAGAGAGAGAGAGAGAGAGAGAGAGAGAGAGAGAGAGAGAGAGAGAGAGAGAGAGAGAGAGAGAGAGAGAGAGAGAGAGAGAGAGAGAGAGAGAGAGAGAGAGAGAGAGAGAGGAGAGAGAGAGAGAGAGGGGGGGGGTGTTTTGAAATCAAGACGAGATTCTAGAAGCGTTTTCGAGGGAGACAGTACCGGAAAGACCTCGTTCCAACTGGACGAGCAGCGGTCCCGAAGTCGCGGATCGAGCTTCTTCCATGTTAGCCACATCGTACTCGATGGTCAGCGATGCCACCGGAGCGTCGGAACTTCTTCTCAGGGCCCTTTGCGCTTCGGGTAACGCGAGACCCCTTAGTTCGGTATCATCCACGGCCAAAAGCCTGTCGCCCGGTCTGACGCGCCCTTCCCTGGCAGCTGGACCGTCTGCCTTTACACCCGTTACAACTAGGGCCTTTGCAACACCACCTCTCAATGTAACTCCGAGACTTCCATCTTCTCGTTCAACTCTCACCTGAGCCACTTTCGAAGAGATACTCGATAGTGGTTGACCATTGCCATCCGCATCGTCGAACACCAAGAAATTATGATGGAAATACTGTGGCGAAATGATTTCTTCGGGGCGAGCGGAATCGGAACTTGTCGAGTTCGCTACGCTTCCTGGCCTAGCACGATTCTTGTGCGAGCGCATCGTCGCCAGTCTCAGCGAGCTGAACATCTCTATTATTTTTCGAATGCCAATAGGCTCCGAGTGAGAGGAGGGGGAAGAGGGGGAGGAGAATCACTTCCTGAATCGCGTCATATTCACAGAAGTGGATCAACAATCTCTGATAACTTCTCGTCCATGGCGTTATGCGCGTATCCGAGTTTATTTTGTACACACCAATTTTTATTACATTCGTTGATCACGCAAAGGGCACTTATTTAAAAACGACCGACAGTAAAACGATGCTGCGAGTCTAGTCGACGTTACCGTATTACTATATACATGTTTATAAAAATCTGGATTATATACACGAGGCGACACCGTACAAAACCAACATGTAAAAAAAAGGAACCTTCGGAAAAAAAATTGGATAAAAACCAGAGGTACGCGTGCACGAAGGACAAAACTATCTCGTTTTTAGCGTTCGGTACCTTTGTTCAATTGTGATTATTATTTAGTCGACGGGCACGTTCTTGCGAGGCAATACTCCTTAGAACTGAGCGGAGGACTGTAACAACTCTCGCGATGAGTTCAAAAATAACTCGAATAGGGCCGCATCTGAAGCAGACATGAAAATCTATTTATACATCGACACCCTCGCACTCGTCTGTCCTACATAGCGCTCATGCGGCCCTGTAGGCGCCCCACAGTCGCCTTTTTAACATCGCGTAAAAGTCTGAACTTCTCATTAACATCGTGCAATCGAATTACCGACGAGCGAGGACGTGGAAGAAACGCAAAAGACCATACGACGCGGTCCATCGGTCGACCTTATTTAATTAGTTTAAAGCTTGTTCTTTCAGTACGCGCGTACTATCAATTATACACCCGCGGACACACTTTCCTCCTCTCTCTCTCTCTCTTACATTCGAAAGTTTCCATCGTCGTACTCGTATCTCGCCTCTAGGAGGGCGCGGGTACGTTCTTACCGCCGCGCGCACTGCTCGTTGTACAGCGTGCAAAAAAAATAGGGGTGGCGATATAACAGGAATAGAACTACAATATTGAATTTTCTTTGGATCTTCTTGAACGGTAGACCGGTCGTCCCGTTATAGGTATTTGTATAAACGACAACGGACCCGCACGCGCGACTACTCTCGAGAATTACAATCACCGATGGATATTTGAATCGTTGCCTTTTTTCCTCTTCGATAATGTTGATTTCGATAGGATTTTTTTTCTCCAATTTCCAAGCTCGAAAACCCATCTGGCGCATAGGCGCGATTCCGCCTGCCAATTCCATAAGCTCGTCTAAAGTTAGCGCGCGCGCGCGCGCGATCAGCACGAAGCCAAGAGGGGACGAGTCTTTTCGTTCGGGGAAGATACGTATACTCGAACCTTATCTATCATAGCCATAGTAATAAGAAACTCTAGTTATTAATAGCCCGGCCTCGGTGTGACTCGAGGACAAGGTGCAAATTAAAGTGTACTAAAATCACGCAAGGCGACCAATGCTCTATTGACATCGACTCTTGGATGCTGGATGCGAGATGGAAAAAAAAGCTGCGAGACACGACCCGAAGAGACGAAGAAGAAGGAGAAGAAGTCAACTAGTTCACCTCTGCCAGAGAAGTAAAAATAGTTGGATAATTAAAGCGGTCGTCGCGGGAAAGACGGCGGGGGCAAATGTAACCGCGAGCAAGTGTAAGGAGCTAAAGAAACTTGGCGCCAATCCCTCAATCCTCAACCCCGTGATTCAGCGCACCTCTCTTTTACACTACACGCGCATATCGAACGATATGGGATATGCGCGTAGGCGTACCAAAAAACGAAAGACCAGAATCCACCGACGGGCGTACAACGAGGAGTAGGTATCGGTTGGTGATGCCGTTGCAAGTTCGACGTAGGAACAATATAACAGTCGAGAACGGGTGAAGAGATTAACGAAGAACGCGTTGCGTTTTGTAGAATCGATCGCGAGCAGGATTTTAAGTCCAGTCAATACCAAGGTACTCTCGACAGAGTGTTTTTTTTTTTTTCACGCCCAAAGGATAATCGCATGTATACAATTTCGTTTGTACGCAGAACCTTCCGAGGCTACTACGTCGATACCCTGCTCTATCGTACTCAAATAGCCACGTACTTACCTAAATTTGAGGGAAAGAGGAATTGACATTGCTCGATAGAAAATACGGAACCGCACTGGTGGATACCGGAGTGATGTGCTCGCATCAGTCGGTTGCATTTGGATTTGTATAAGAGAATCCTCTGAAAACACCTTGATCCATCGAAGTTAAGATCTGTTCCGGAACGGGGCTGAGACGTGGACGTTCAGCCGTAAATGCGGTATCGAAGTATCTAGTGTCCAGGGTGTGATCCAGAGCGGGCTTGAATGGCGGTTCGAGTGTTCTCCTTTCCAGTCTGTCCCACGATAGACCCTGCGTCAATGTGTTGATATCATTTAACGTCAATAGATGTATCTTGTCGCGCGCGTCAATATTGAACGACACGACAGCTTCTCACCGCGATTCATCGATAGCTTTACCTGGAAGAACGAGTGGACCACGATCTCATGTCCCGGCAATCGCTTCCCAGAATCTTTCTCTAACAAACAAACCAACAAGTCGGTCGCTTCCTGAGTCAAATAACGTGGAATAAATGGCCTCTCGTTGCAGATACTCCAAAATAACTCGTCCTCGTCACTACCGGAAAAGGGGGACTGCCCGGTGAGCATTTCATACAGGAGGACTCCAAACGACCACCAGTCGACCGCTTGATTGTATTTCAATCCTTTTATGATCTGCCAACATTCGCGTCATCGCACATCGTTAATACATAATAGTATGTTAATATTTGAGCGAACCATAACATCCGCATTCTGATTGGCGAAACGGTAGGGGGTGGGGGTGTAAGGGGGCTCGCGTAAAAGGGTCGCGTCGATGAATGAATAAAATCGGGGAAATCGCCACATACACACGAGTATGCCTGTACGCCTACCACGGCTACAGCATTGGCACACGATAGGTAGGTAGAATATCTATGAATATCGAAAACGATTCTCCGAGCTGATCGCGTGCGAACCAATAACGGCGGGGTATCGTGGTAAAAAGGGAGAGGGGCTTCATACCGTTTCGTGTCACGAGACAAAACGGACGAGTCAGCTAATCGGCTTTCCGCATACTTCATTATCGCGAATCAATATCACCTTACTTTTCGCTGTCGCGAATGTTGATATCTCCTCATGTAAAAGGAGTTACGATGCGCGAGAAAGGGTAAGCGGAGGGAGTGTGTGTGCACGAGTATAATATCCCAAGAGAGTGCGACAATACTCGCCTCGGGTGCCATGTAATCGGGCGTGCCGCAAAACGTGTCGGCCGTTCTGTCGAGGAAGATTTGCAGTTTGCACATACCAAAGTCAGCTATTCTAATGTGACCGTCAAAGTCGAGAAGAACGTTATCTAGCTTCAAATCTCTGTAGACGATACCCTTCTTATGTAAGAAATTCAGTCCGGACCATATTTCGGCTGCGTAAAAACGAGCACGCGGCTCGGGAAATCTGCCAGACTTTTGTATGTGAAACATAAGATCACCGCCGTTTAGGTACTCCATGACGAAGAAGAGGTGAGATTCGGTTTGAAAAGTGCAAAACAGGTGGCACAGGTACGGGTGTCTCGTAGCCAATGTGAGCACTTTTCTTTCGATCAGCGTACACTCGACGTCGTCATCCTCGAGCACCACATCCTTCTTCAGGCACTTGACCGCGTATACGCATTCCGTGCCCCGTAGTTCCGCCAATAGGACCTTGCCGAAGCTGCCTTTACCCAGGACCTACGGGGTCGATCGTACGCGTACAGACCACCACGGGAAAAATGACCCGCGGAAAATAAACGCATCACCTCAAGACTTTGTCTTACCTTGAGAAAATTGAAATCGTTGACGCAGTACTTTTTAAATCTCGGTAGATTCGTAGCTGGCGGTGTAATGCGCCCACTGGTGTGAAGCGTGTCCGCACCGTCGGCGTTGCGCTGATTGTCTGAAGATTGCGATGGAGCTGCGGACGGGCAAGGAGAGGGATGATTATCCTCGTGCCCGTGGTTAAAAAGTAATCTCGAGGGAGAGAAGCATATTGTTGCGAACATAAAGAGAATAAATCAAAATCACACAATTCGCGCGCGCGTCATTCTTTCGTCGATCGTACCGCGGGTCACGGTTCTTCGCACTTTTGCGCTTGTGCTCGAGTACCTGTAACGTACTTTTGGCTGCGTGTGACATTTTTCAAAAATAGACTTGGCGGGCAAACAGTATATGTATATTTAGGAACGTGTAAACTACCTATACCTACATCCCCTGAAGAATTAAAGTTTATCCGTAGTACGACTGTACCGGGCACACATGCGTGACATAACTAACGCGAAGGACAGGTGCTATCTGCACATCAGTTCGGAAACTTAGCAGGTTTAAGGTCGTCCGTCGTCACTCCTACACCTCGGTACCGAGCTTGCTCTCCTCTCGATGGGGTAAGATAGATCGACCTACACTCGCTCCGCGTGTAGCGTGTGACTAACGAAGAGCAGGTGCTGTCAAATCAGCATGGAAACGCACGACAAGTTTAAGGTCACTGCTACACCGCCGCGCGCATCGAGGGATTTTCAGCAGAGGCGGACTTTGCGCGCAACTTCTGGCGTTATCCACTCGGCGGAGGGTTTCGGAAAATAGAAACTATGACGTCACGTCACGAGTAAATAAAGCAATCGCTCGTATAAATAGAGAGATATGGTCGGGGCGCAGGATAAAAGAAATATCGGCAAATGGATGAAACGCACGCGCGTCGCAGTCGTAGCGGAATACGCTTTAACGGTTCTCTTCGTTATTACGGGTAGAGCGACAAACTGGCCGCGTGGCAGATTTTTGGTCGCTCCACCTATATTCGCGTGCGCAGTACGCGTACACGCGATAAAAGTATCTATGTACGCACATGCACAAACCCGGTGTAACCCACTCACCTCTCTTCAGCGCCTGCAAGGCTTCAGCAACGAGCTTTTGATTGAGTCCACAAAGGTGACCGGTTAGCTTTTCACACTTCTTGTGGCACGCCATGTCGCAATCTAATTTGTGCGTTGTTCGTTCAAAATACACAAAAAACAATGTTTAAATAAGAGTTTCACCAACCTTATACCTTTTCTCTACTTCCCTGGAAGGCCACAGGAGCTCTGGGCGCGGTACTGTTGGATCGAATCACGCGTATTTGAAACATTCGGACAAACAATTGTCGGTATACGGGTGCGATTCGTCAACGTTAAATTACCGTCATACCAACCGCTCTCGGGTACGCGATAGCTGCGTTACAAACGATTGCGAAAGAATTTTCAATAGGCAGGTAGGCGTATATAAATATAAATGTTGCGATATGTACTCAAGAGTTTTGGCGAGCCGTCAAAGCCGGAATCGTTGCTCCGCGTGGAGGCCATTCTCTTGTGCTCCGTCATGTCGTCGACTTCCGTGCAAGCAGAACTCGCTTCCTCGGTACTCCCCGTGGTACTCTGAGTACTCCTGGTACTTTCCGCGCTGTCGCTGCTCGCCGACGGTGTCCTCGACACCTGCTTCCTCTTGACTTTTGCTCTTTTGACCTTGGACAAATCTCTGGGAGTCGCGGTGAGCAATTGGGCCGGAGTGGTGTAAAACATTTTGATCAGGTCCAGGGGTCTCTGCTTCGGCGAATTGCGCGGACTCGATCGCGGAGAATATTTCGGCGAGTTCTGAGGTGTGGGCGGCTTTAAGCACGGGTCGGGAACCGCGGGAGAGTTCGAATCGACCTTCTCCTCGTCAACAACCCCATCACGTCCGACGGTTTTGCTTTCGGGTGTCGATTTTTTCCTCCCGCTCGCTCTCCTCTTCTCGGAGGTTTGTGGACTGGCGATCGGGCTCACGGCGAGACTACCGTCGCTCGATGCCACGAGAGTCGCGTCCATATCGTCGTCCATCGCGTGCGATAGATTGCTCTCGCCGTCCCACTTGGTTATCTTCGGTACCGCTACGTCTTCGACCCAGTCGGCGTTCGTCGGCGTGCCAGGACCATCCAGGGGACTGTCGTTATCCGGCGTCTCGGTTTGCGATGCGATCGGTGCTTCTACGATGTTTATAATCGGTACCGACACTTCGGAAATTGGCGTCGAGCGGTTCGATGTGGATTGCGCGCGCCCTGGCATAGCGGGCGGCTGCAGAGCTTCCGAGTCGGACTCGACTAGAGTGGTGGTGGTGGTGGTGGTGGTGGTGGTGGTGGTGGTGGTGGACGCTTTCGTGCTCACCTCCTCCACGCTGGACCGTCCCGTGTCTTCCGATGCGTTCTCCTCACTTCGCGACGTAATTGGGACAGCGGTCGTGGTTCGATTCACCCTGCCGTCCGGCGTTACATCGTTTCTTCCACTTTTTTCATCGTCGCCACACGCCAAGACAACTTCTTCCCGGAGCAGGCGTTCGTTCGCTACCGTCGACTGGTTTTCTTCCGTCTTTTCGTCCACGGGTTCGTCGGGCGGAGAGTTACGCTGGGATTCGCTCTCCCGATCCCTTTCGGCGAACGCCATTGACGATACGTCGGTACTTCCGAGGACGCTAACCGATTTCGAGGTTTTCGAACCAACGGCAAGTTTCGCGACGATGGACAGCTCATCTGCATCGACCGACGGCTCGCTTCCGCTCGCTTCCAAACTTTCGGAACCCGCGTCCACTTCCGACTCTGCCGCCGTGGGGGACCGTGGCGGAGTGAACTCGAGCTCGACCGAGACGCTCGCCGACGTCGGCATCGTTTCGCGTTCGTTTCCTGCGCTGTCGAGTTTGGCCTGCACAATGGTCGTCGGGGTTGCGGTCAGCGAGTGTACGCACGCGGAAGGCATCCGATCGTTCGGTAACCGCGCAAGAGTTTCGCTGACGACATCGGTATTCGAGGAAGTGTTCGCGATCTCTCCGCTCTCGCTCGCGATGCCCTCGTTCCGAGACTGCTCGTCCACCCCCGCGATTGATGTCGCATCGTCCACGATATCTGCGATCGGTGGAACGTCGGCAGGAGCCTGATCGTTTTGACTGCTCTTCGATGCCGCGCGAAAGTCCGCGTCGACGAACGAAGAGTTTCGTTTCGCGATGCCCGTCCGCGACGAGAAGCCGTTGTCGAGCGACTTCTTTTCCCTCCCAAGCTTCTTCGGCAAAGTCCGCTGCTTCTCATTTGGCAATTCCTTCCGATCCGGTTTCGCGTTATTCGCCGATGCCGAATCAGCGTATCCGTTCTGCCTCGCGGGACCGGAAGAGCTCGGCGTCCTCGCGGCGGTGACGTTGACATCTTCTTCGGGTAACGGCCCGTCTCGTACCGCAACCTCCGACTGGTCGGCACTCCCGACGAAGCTCTTGCATTTGCTCGGCTTTGCCTTCAACGTCAAATGAACGCTATTCCTCGACGTGTCTCTCACGTACGCCCTTGGCATCGGCACCACTATCGCCGCGGCTTCCGTCTCGTCGGCAGTGGTCGTCTGCGAAGCGTTCGTCACGGTTCTGGCGGCGCTTCGCGGTGCGGGTAGCTTGATGTTCTCGTAAAATTCCTCGACCGACTCTGGCCGATCGCTCTCCCTGGACGCTTCGATCCACAGGGTCGAAAAGTCTCCAACGCTATTGCAAGCCTCCACCTTAAATTTCACGATTTTCGCGTCCCCGTCTTCCGTCGACGCGCCGCGTCCGAGCGGTGGCAGTTGGCCGTCTGTCTTGGATTTGTGCAACTTGAAATTATCGCCCGCGCTTGGATCTCGCGCGGTCGGTGAGGGTTTCTCCAGGAGCTTCCTCCTTCGCTTCATCTTCTCGACAGGCTTCACCTCTCGACGAGTTTCGGCTCCCTCGAGAGCGGCGGCGTCGTGTTCCCCGAACGTGCAACGAGGGTCCTCCCTGAAGTCGCACGATACGGAGCTCTTCTTCGTCGCGGTCCCCCCCTTCCACGCACCGTCGTCCTGCATTTCAGCTTGCTCCTGAGCCACCAGACTGTCCAGAGCAACGGCCTGCGCCTGCACGAGAGCAATCTCTTGCTCGAGCCGCTCGGAGTCGAGAGGCAATTCCGACGAATCTCTCCTCCGAGTCAGCCGTCGTGTTATCCTCCTCCGCACCGCCGCTCGATCCTCGTCCGAGCCGCCGGTCAAATTGATTTGACGATACAGCCTCGTCGTCCTCTTGTCGGGGCACCGCGACGCTGTGTCTCGGATCATAAACTTCTCGACCAACAGTTCCCCGACGGTCTTTTCGTGCTTCTCGTTGTGCTCCCTCAAGGCAGGATTATCCTTGAGGGCTTGCGATCTTATCCTGATGGTCGGCCTGTCTCTCCGCAACTTATTCTTGCGATCGTGACCGCCGTGCGACGACAAGTTCCTCGGCGTCGACACATCGATGTCCGCCGTGTCGATTCGTTTGGGTCGCGAGGCAATCCTTGCCGGTGAATATCGACGTCGACTGCTCAAAGGTGACTCCGAGATGGTCGACAGATGCGGGGCGTATCTCGTCGATAACGGCATGTGCGTACTAGAACGAGCCCTCGTGTCATGTAGTGTTTCGTCGTTGATTCAATTTACATGCAGCGCTTCTCCCCCGCGACATTTTACACTTTGGCGGCGATAAGGGGGGCGAGGCGGGTATCGAGTTGCAATACGGATAGGCCGCGTTGGAAAACTATTGTCCGCGAATCGCGAACGGCCGCGGATAAGTGTAAGTATCTATTAGTCATTGCCGTTGGAGCGTACGCGAATGAAGTAAAATTCATCGTTGTCGTAACGCAAATTCGTCGCGGGAGCGACGAGTGGCACGGCGAGTTATTGGTACAAGACGTGGCGAGAATGGATAGGAGTTAAAAGCGCATCGGCGCAACGTATCGGGTGACGCGACGCGACGGTTAATTTTTGATGAGGCTCGAAAGTGTGAAATTGAATCGTCTCTTTGGGATCATCGCCGATTAGCTTTTAACGAAACGCAGCGTCGGCCTCATCTCACCTTACCGCACTACCAATGTATAAATCGTACACGCGTGAGGGGAAAGAACGTTCCGCGTGAAGGCGCGTGAAATTTCGAAGCGCGAAGTACGCGGAATAGAAGGCGCTATGACAGGGAATTACACGGAACGACGAAACGTCGCGTTTTCTCAACGCATTATGTACTCGAATCGTCACAAATAAACCGTAGCGTTCGCCCATTCAGCTACACCGATCGCTCTTTTCTAATTTTCTCTCTCGCGTACGCGCGCGCATTCGGTTCGCTCCTTCCTCTTCTACTGTGCCAGTATTCTTACCGCCCAGTGCCTGTCATTAGCGAACTGTGGTTTGCAAATGGCGATGATCCGTAATAGTACGGCGATCCGTCTCCGTAGTACGGCATTTCGCACCGGTCTAAATACGATTGCTCAACAAATCGCGCCGAGCAATTTCAAGCACTCTTCGAGGCGGGGCACGCGATGAAAAAACGTTCTCACGGTTCAGAGAGCTAAGACCGACTGAGTTTAAGCCAGCGACCCAGTATAATAATAGAATTCTAGTATACATATGAGACTTCTAGCACCTAACTATACACCTAGACACACTAATAACCCACCGACTACGACTAGTTGCAACGCGAGGAGAAGTGCATCGGCGAGATACACGCAAATACGCAACCGCGCCTTTGTATCGTTCAAACGCTCACGTATACTAAGTATGTAGGTATGTAGGTATACGTGAATGTCATGCCGCCGTCATGTGCTTGCGATCGGGCGGATGGAGCGAGAGGTACCTATGGTTGGCGGTCGATACCATACCACCGACAACGTGCCAGAGCTCCTGTTCCATCGACAATGAAGTAGATTATTATTTCAAAACATACTTTGGTGCAGACACGCGGATCTATGTATGTATACATACACGCGTACACGCACGCATACGGCACCGAGTTCAATCAATCGGCGGGGCGAGTCGAGTACGAGTGCAAGATCGGCGTACACATCGTCGAGGACAGTTTCGAATGCCACCAGCCGAAATGACGCGAGCACTCTTTGCTAACCTCCATCCAACGGAGTACAATTACAATTTTTACACCAATCGATCGCGCACGGCAGACGCGCGACGATGCGATGGTGCGTTTTTCTTCATCGAAACACGAAATGATGCAAATATTAACTAAACTACTCACCGTCGCACCTCAAACCTTGTCTGAATAAGCCGTACAGCATGGAGCCGCAATGGTCGCAGAAGGTCAGCGACATGAAGGTGTGCGGCCGAAATCTATGAGGTACATCCACCTTGAAGCGCTCCCTCAAGTACTACCGTCAAACACACGAGCGCACAGAGACGCGTTAGAATGTCGTCGGTATCTCGGTAAACACGAGATGAAATATCCATCGATCGAGAGAGTTCTGTTTTCCGACATCAACCACGGTACATCCTACTCGGAAGCGATAACGTTTAATGCCGGACACAACTCGCTGTACAGGGATAATACGTCTCCCGCGCGCGCGCGCGCGCGCGCTCGTCATCCACGATTCAAAAGTCGCCGCACTCGAGTCGAACGAACACGAGTAGGTACCTATTCTTCCCAAAATTTTGCATTCAACATTCGCGTGCATGCAACGTTCACGCGAATGTAACTCATCATTCCCCGTGAGTATACTTACAATCGTATTTTCCGATTCTCTTCCACTTTCAGGACACTTGGTTAACAACTTGTCGTGGCATCTTTTGTGGACGGCAGTTTGACACGCTGAAACGACGGAAGAAAGTCACCGTGAGAAAGTATACGAAGCTTCTCTCGATCGACGGGGGTAGATTCTTACCTTGGCATTGATAGCCCTGCTTGCCGAAACCCCTGCGGCGAAAGAAAACAAAAGGAAAGAGATTGATATCGGCCTCGCGACGAGAGACAGCGAAGTCGGATGCTATACATCGAGAAATTTGGAAAAGCAACTTTGGAATCAAGCGATCGAATCGGAGAAGATTTTACTCGCGATCGCTATGGAGGCACGCGGATTGGCGTTTACGATACAAGGAAAAGGAAGCTCGTCCAGCGTTATCGTGGGTTATGGTCGGCAATTTATTGACGCGACAACTGCTCGTATTCGGGGAGCGTTTCTCCCGCTTCCCCCCCGCGTCCTTCGCTCCTCCACGGTGCTGCTATGCGCGATTCACGTAGATACGCGCTTTCGATTTGGCGGAAAGCGATTTAATTCGCCGAACATTCGCCGCATCGATGGAACGATCATCGTCGCGGCTCGATGCTGTTCTGACTTACCACAGAAAGTCCTTGCAAAATGCACAAAATGTAGGCTGTCTGAAGAACTTTGCCACGAGTCTGTGACCTCGGACCATGTGAACTTTATTGTGCTTGACAGCACCCCTTCGTCTGGTTATCGGACCGCCGACGCTTTTCTCCAGTTGCGTGGACGACGATGCATCGCGGTCTCTTCGAGGGATGCGTGTTCTGTACACGTACGTTCGACCAGTCGAACCCGACGGGGGTAGATCGGCGGGATCAACGAGCGCCGGTACTCTAGTTCTGAATGAAAATCGTACGTATAATATAGTCGGCTATACGTATTGTACGGGTATAATTAAACGCGTTGGGTCGGTTGTCGCATTACCTATACACGAAATACACTTCTGTTCTCGCGAATCATATCAGATCGAACGGTCGTCCGAACCGTTCTCGATCCCCCACGGCATCAGCCCAAGCGTGCGGTTAGCGTTCAGCGTACGATTTCACGCGGAATTCACCTGTAAGTATATCCATCTGGACCAGCACGACCGTGAATGTTCCTATGGTCCAACGATGACTTCCTGTCTGATCCTCCTCCTCCTCCTATCCCGCCTCCTCCACAACTGTAACCGCCACCGCCGCCGCCGCTTCCACCGCCGCCGCCACCGCCACCGCCACTACCACCACCACCACCACCACCACCACCCGCGTTTCTTCGCTTGGCGTGCGAACCTCCCGTGAACATCATTTTTATACCCTTTCAATTAATTTGCCTCAAAAGAGACTTGATTCCTCGCAATGATCTTCTCACGGATCAGTATCCGCCTCTCGAAAATTCTCTCGCGGGTCTACTCGTATATACGTAATAGTCTTTCGTACGTTCTCTCGCGCGTACTTGGATAGTAGTAAAATATTTTCGTTGGATTCCCAAACGAGTCGTCGAATCGACAGACATGATGATTCTCCTCGTACGATCGGATAATGATATCCCGCATTTTTCATCGGTCAACGTTACTGCACGCCTATACGCACAGTGGTAATTATAGGTATAAGCAAGTACCGGTTATACTTGTGTCGGAATGCAGATGACGTTGATGGATGGATAAAAGATGGTGCTCTCGATGCTAGATTCGTCAAAAGTCTACGCAAATCTTGTGTGGCTATGAATATCTGCCACTTAAAAACTTGTTTTCTTCAATCGCGCGCGTATAGATTGTATTTCAACGACATGGAACTACACCGTGATACCGCGTATACAATCGGCGAGTATAGGTATCGGAACGTGGATGAAAGATCGACGGATGATTTTTATCTCTCAATCGAGATTTCAGAGATGCAATTCTCGCCATCCAACACTTACAATGTCGAGGTGTAGATCGACGAAGTGGTTAATGTTGCCAGGGAGCATGTGAGTAGGTACACTATGTATACAGTACGGGTGAGCATAACCGATTCGATTTTTTTACGATGATAATGCGATCGCGTAGAGCATTCAAATAAAAGTAAAAGCGTCGCCATGCTCGACGTCTGCGATCAATTCTGAATTAGGATATCTCCTGCGACGAGGGCTCTTTCGTGCCAGTCCGACCGCGCTTTTCACGTATAGCCAACGTCTATCCCGGACGGCGATATACCGTGTGTTGTGCCGAATCGTACAGGTAGCGCGATGACCATCAACTTGCCGAAGTAGGGAACTCGTAGTCGCACCGTGTAGCACAAATTCCGGTTGATTTACACGCGATTCAGTATTTCTAATACGATGGATTCCATCTCAGTTGCAATCGCAATATCAGATGCCACCACAGGTCGTTTGTCAGTATATTATTGTCATTACTAAGTACCACTTGACACAGAGAGAGAAGTAAGTATTTTACACTCGCTCGAAGCATTTGAACTCGGATCGAGCACATTTTGTTCCATGTTCCGAGTGCGTAGACTCGAACGCACGATATACGTATACATATGTATGTATGTACCTACATACAATGTATATCCTACCGAAGTCGTTCCGCAGAATTCGACTGGACGCGCCCGTTCTCTCCGAAGATATCCGCCACTGTACGTAGATTGGGTGCGCGCTAAATATTCGACATTGAAAGGCACAAATTGAATTAGCGAGCAAGGGAACTGAATTTTAACGCCTAAAACGTTGTGGGTTTGCACGAAACTCTCGTATCTATAAATATCGGCCTGTTGAATGTCGCCCGCCATGCAGCCCTCATCGAGCCCTCATCGTGGCGCCACCTTTCATAAACACCGCGAGTCTCTTAAGTGCCATGCGAGCGGCACGCTACCTATAGGTACAGCTCGCCACCAGTGAGGTTGGCTGGTGGTCGAGGAAGTAAACTTCGGCGCCCCACCGAGCTAAACACCCTTTTTGACCGCCTGATTTGAAATATCGACACCTTGCTTTGAAAACCTCGAAGTGCAATTTTTGACAAAAATGCCATTTATAACTTACTATGTTAAGGTTTAAAATCTGAAAACAGTAAGCTATAAATGGCAATTTTTTCAAAAATTGCACTTACGAAATTTTCAAAGTAAGGTATCGATGGTATCGATATATCAATATGGCAGCCTACTTCATAGTAGGCATGGAATTCAGATATTATCAAAATACCTTTCAATCAAATCTTGTTTTCTTCCACCAGTTTTGGTGTTAAGACCAACTAATAATTCCTTCAACTGCTCCACTTTCAAATCACAGTAATTCATTTATACCAATTTTTTTACCAGTCACATTAGTGCAGCATTAATAATGTATTATAACCGTTTAAATTTGCCCGCGGGTGTTTGGCTCGGTGGCGCAATCTGCTTCAGTTTTGCCCAGCCAACCTCGTTGTCCTGGGCTCAAGTCTTTCGTTGAGTCAGTTCAACCCTTCCGTTGTAGCGAGCTCTCTTTGTTCCTGAGCGTGCGTGCGAGTCTTTGGTCTCATCATCCACAATAAACGTTGTTCATCGTTGATGACTGTGTCCTCGTGCTTCTTTCCCTTCACGTCGTAGGGCGTTCATGGAGTCAGATAGTCAGTTTCCTACACTCTCTACGGCGGGCGACATCGAACGGACCGATATTTAGAGACATGAGGGTTTCGTGCAAACCCGCAACGTTTTAGGCGTTTGAGTTCAGTTCCCTTGCTCGCTAATTCAATTTGTGCCTTTCAATATCGAATATTTAGCGCGCATCCAACCTAGGTACAGTGACCGATATCTTCGGAGAGAATGGGCGCGTTCAGTCGAATTCTGCGGAATGACTTCGGTACGGCTCTACGCTAAATAATGCTACTAAAAATCTAATTTTTTTTCGATGGACATCAAGGTGCGTAGAAGCTATCTACACGGTTTGTGTGTGTAGTACTTATGTGAAATAAACTTCTCATATCCCAAAGCTCACTACAACAGCGCTCCACAGCTCTGCTCAATTCGTTCACGCAGAAAGGCACCATCGGTTCTAATTGATTCAAGGTATGTATCGCTTTATTGGAAATGGGTATCAGTATTTTTACAGTACACCGCTTCACGTGGGATGAGTAGACACAGCAACGTAAGTACCACAGAGGGCGGCGATACAAATGGTCCACATTACAAGTAGAATCTCGTATACTTGCGTAAGCCAGCGTTATTCGTCATTTTGTAAGCATGTTTCTTTATTACCAGAAATAAATACGCGACTGCCATGATGTCGTCAGAGTGCAATTCGGATCAAAAATTGACAAAAGTAGGATCTTCCGCGCGCGCGATGGGCAGTTACAAAGTTTCTATCCGCGCGACACGTGGGTAGGATTAAAAAATAATTCAAAAGTCCTCGAACGCGATATCGAGATTTCATTTACAACTTACTGTTTTTCTATACACGTATAATCAAAGAGAAAAATTCCGTCACGATGGCGCGTTGTATCGTCTTACCCAATCGCTACGATACCGGAATAAAATGTCGCGGGCTCATCGTGCTCGGGTGGGACGAAACTATTTCCTTCACGGTAGAATTCCATTCATCCGCGACCACTCATGGTCAACTGGGTTCTTACAGTCAACGAGACGATCACGAGCAAAAAAAAGACCTCTCAGGCGACGAAACAGCCTCGCTCTTGTAAATCGGCACCACTTTTTCATCTCTATTCAACCAGGCTAACCTGGCACGTCACTCGCACCGTCGCAGTATACAGTTCTCGCTCGCATGTAGAGTCGCGGTGTAGGTATGTAGCTTCAACGTATCGAAGAATCGAGTAGAATTCGTCTCGGACAACGTCAATCATCTAAGGCCACGTAGTGCGAGAAAAAGGAACATGCGATTTCGCGCGAGGCTAGGTGAGAGTCGACGGCGCGTGTGTGTAGCTTTCAATGAAATGGACAAATCCATGGAATTGACGCGAAAACATAGGATTCCATCCCGTTGGAAATCTGATAACGTAAAAATATATTATGAAAACTAAAATACATTTCATTTGCTTCGCTCCACCCTACCGACGAGATTATGTGTATAATTTATACCGCGTGTGCTTACCATTTAAAAATCTCTATCTAATTTTCCCTAATGTACGCGTTACACAGTATCAGTTACGAACACTGCAATTCAACGTAAAAGAATATCAATTGGGAATGACTGGAAAAGAAAAGCTGTGCGTCCTCGCAAAAGAATGACATTCATTTCAGACAGACAGACGTAAAAAATTAGACGGGGAAAGCATTTTCTTTCGTCTTCGTTTCTCACCGAACATGGACGAGGTTCCATACGCCGGTGGCTGCAACTTGTGTGTAGGGTAGGCATAAATCGCAGCCACCGTAAATGGCAGACTCCTGCGACGGGTCTTGGATCGTTAACGCGTAGGTACGAGTTTCTCAATGCCTCCGTGATCATTGATTCGAACAAGTTGAGCCGAAATAGTAAAAACTATGGCGAGCCAGGGAAAATGTGAATCCGTGGTTAGTGATCGGTAGCCAACTTTTTCGGTTGACGTTCCTGGGCGCGTTTGAGTCGTTGCATCAGAAGACCGTGAAGTTGGTCGACCTCTTTGGGCGCGGCTTGGACGATGAAAATTCGTACATCTCCGTGAACATCCATAGCGGTTAAGCGTAACGACTTGGGACCCGCCCTTTCCGCCGTCATACCAGGCCACACTTTGGTATTGAGGAGCAATCTTTGCGTACCGGCTGCTCGCCCGACAAGTCTGGATTCCTCCTCGCGATCGTTGAGCCGTAGAGTTCCTCTGCCCCTTTCCTGCCAGCCACGGGTAGCCTGAAAAAGTTTTCAACTAGTACGGAACTAGTCGTAACGGAACGCGAGCTACGCGTAATATATAGTTTTTTCTGTTTTTTTTTTAACGCGACGACGGATCGAGGGGACGCTAGTCTTTCGTGGGGCGCTACGGAGGTGGCCAAGTCCGGGAGAACGGTGGTACCTTGTCAAAGGCGAAGAGCTTGCAATCTATTTGATGAACATTGGTTTCCCCTTCCTCTCCGGTAAGCAACGTCACTTGGCTGTATTTTCGTTTGTTCGCTCTACTCGCCTCCTCCATCTCCTGCGCCGCTTGCGACAACGTCAAGCCCGGTCGGCTGGTGCTGCGACATACCGTGGCGGCATTTGAGAACATGAGCTCCGGAGATCCGTTCTCGTTCGATTCCTCACTCTTGGCATCTTCTTTCTCGGAATTATCCGAGCTGTCCGCGTCACAACCGACGGTTACGCGCTCCTTGAGATTTTGACCAAAAACAAAACTAGGTGTCGAGGCACTCGGAGTCATCGTACTATCTACACCATTCTCATTCTCCTTCGTAGTCGATCCCAATGGCAAAAACTTGGGCTTTCCACTGTCCGTCAGTTTTTCCTCGCTCTCAGTCTCCTTCGAGGCGTGATTCGCTTCGTTGCTCCTTGCCGAATCGTCGCCCTCCGTAACAGTGCGCTCCGGCGGCTTCGCGAAAGGGTTACGAAACTTTGCCGGCTGTAATACAGTCTTTGCGGAAGGTCCCGGATTGTTCGCGATGGCACTCAACTGTGAAGGCCTCAATAGGGTAGGTTTTGTTTTGACTGTAGGATTGGAGAATTGGCTGACACCAAACGAATTTCCAAACTTGGAAGCAGTTAAAACCGGACCTGACAAAATTCACGGGTGCGTAAGGGGTGCGCAGTGCAACGTATCTCCTCCCCAGGCCAAGTTCTTCCAACTTACTTCCAATTCGACTTACAATGTATTTTGGGACCAGGTTCCGGCAGAGAAGACGTATCCTTCCGACGACTGTGGTCCATGGATCGTAGTTCCTTTTCTCCTACAAAAGTCGAATCGACAGTAAACCCCAAAGCTGGCTCAAGCATCAAAACCAAATCGGAGGAGTACCTACACTCCGGAATTCACGATTTTGAGCAGAAAAAGCCAGAATCGATATCAGGAGATCCGAGTACGAGAAGAAAGGATGGTTGACGACAAATCAAGGGGAAGGGGTTGGTGTTTATGTGCATGCAGTCAGCAATAAAGGGAAATCAGTCCGAGGTATAAATAAACCAAGTCCTGCAGTCTAACGTTATCGATAGCAGTGGTAAAGAGAAGCGGAGAGAAAATGATTGAAAATACATACTACGATACAATCTCATGAGTGAATCAATACGACGAAAAGAAAATCAGGCGCTTCAAGGAGTAAACGACGGATAGCAGGTGTCTACAATGTCAGAAAATGTCAAAATAAAGTTCAATCACTCGAACCATTTGTCGAATTTTCACCGGATTCTTCGGCAGCGTCGTACTTCATGACAACAGGGGGATGAGAATCGTCAAGCTCGTCCGTGATTTCTGTATGCAATTAACACAAATACGTGATTAACGACGTCATCAGTTGCGAATATACAATCCAGCATACCAAGCGTACATCAAAATACCAAGTTACTATATGGATAATTAATTATGGACACATTTTCAAAACTACATCTATTCGCACAAACGGTATAATCAGAGTGATTGTTATTTCACATAAATGTTTCGCACGATGTGCTTATCATCGTCAAAAAGAGCACAAGTTTTGAAGAACAACCACAAAACGCACCCTTGCAATCGGCCATTTTTTTACTCGCTTGGTGCTCCCAAAGAAGATGCAGGTTAATAGAAGACCATGTGTAGAACGGCTTGCGACGTTCCCCGCGCCATCCTGTGTTGCGAGCGCGTGGCTCGAACTTGTCCGGACGTTGCCGCGCGATTGCGCGCCCGCCCCAGGCAGAGTGCCATGCGCGACGCAAAAATCATCCCCCGGATAATCCCTGCTTCCCCGGTACGAGGTTCTTCACAAAAAATAACTTTTCAAGTTATACCCCCTATACCCCTGTGCGAGGATCTTCCCCAAAAATCATTTTCCAAGTTATACCCCCTACCCCTGTGCCAGGATCTTCCCCAAAAATAATTTTCCGGGTCATCCGTGATACCCCGGTACGAGGTTCTTCCCCAAAAATCGTTTTCCAAGTTATACCCCCTTCCGCTGTGCCAGGATCTTCCCCAAAAATAATTTTCCAAGTTATACCCCCTACCCCTGTGCCAGGATCTTCCCCAAAAATAATTTTCCAGGTTAAACCCCCTACCCCTGTGCCAGGATCTTCAACAAAAATCATTTTCCAAGTTATACCCCCTACCCCTGTGCCAGCATCTTCCCCAAAAATCATTTCCCGGGTAATCCCTACTACCGCGGTACGAGGTTCTTCCCCAAAAATCATTTTCCAAGTTATACCCCCTACCCCTGTGCCAGCATCTTCCCCAAGAATAATTTTCCGGGTAATCCCTGCTACCCCGGTACGAGGTTCTTCCCCAAAAATCATTTTCCAAGTTATACCGGCTACCCCTGTACCAGGATCTTCCCCAAAAATCATTTTCCAAGTTACACACCCTACCCCTGTGCCAGGATCTATCCCAAAAATCATTTTCCGGGTAATCCCTGCTACCCCGGTACGAGGTTCTTCCCCAAAAATCATTTTCCAAGTTATGCCCTCTACCCCTGTACCAGGATCTTCCCCAAAAATCATTTTCAAGGTTATACCCCGTACCCCTGTGCCAGGATCTTCCCCAGAAATCATTTTCCAAGTTATACCCCCAACCCCTGTGCCAGAATCGTCCTCAAAAACCATTTTTCTTTGGACCCCACAGTAAGTCGCAAAAAGTAGCCTAATCCAGGAAATCGTAGCCAAACATATTCCATTTTCCCTAACCGACGTAATCGCAAGTTATTCGTGACTCGAGAGCGAAGGGAAATCCAAGCTGAACCTAGCCTTCGAACAAGTCGGGTAACCTAGCCAGAACTGATTGGAAACTTAGCATCGTGATGCAGGACAAAGGTAAAACTAGCCGCGGAGTATGTAGTATGACCTAGCCGTGAACGAAGGAGCACCCCGTGGAAACTAGCCCAATGAGAAACTGACCTAGCAACCTAGCCGAAAGGAAACATGACCTAGCCGGGGAAACCCAACGCCCACCTAGCCCCTGAAAGCAGGCTAACCTAGCCACCAAGCCTGGTAGTAAGTCGAACCTAGCCCAAAAGACCTAGATTGATGTACCCGTAATAATAGTAATTAGCTGAGGAATTTTCTATAATAGAAACCTAGCACAACCCAGCCGAGGATCCTTCCATATATAAAACCTAGCCCAATGAAACCGCACCTAGCCCCACGACCTAACCTAACATAACCCAGCCGACGAAGCTAACCTAACCGAGAAACCTAGCCTAACCCAGCCTAACCGAGAAACATAATCTAACTTAACTCAGCCGACGAACTTAACCAAACCTAACTTAACTCAGCCGACGAAGCTAACCTAACCGAGAAACCTAGCCTAACCCAGCCTAACCGAGAAACATAATCTAACCTAACCCAGCCGACGAACTTAACCCTGGAATGCTACCCATATTTTATAATGCATAAAGAGTATCCTGGGGTATAATGTACTCCAAGATAAAATTACCTTATTTTACTGCTAATTTTTTTTTTTTTTTTTTTTTTTTTTTATTGTTTTAAATTAAAGCCAAATCCATGAAATCCATTACTTTTAATATAAAAATACCAGTTACAGAAAGGAATACTTCATTCATCCACATGTAGGACATATTTTCTTCTGATGCTCTAAACACACAAATTTTTTTACATATGGTGCATTTAACCCTCGATTTTCTGTCTTTGGACCTAGCACAGAAGGCACATCTTCCTGTTGATAGCTCGGGTTTGTCAGGTGTTTGAATTTCATCGTTTATTTTTAATACACGACATATAGTTTCCCGGAGCTGACGAGGCAAAGTTGGAATATTGAATCTGCTCATCATATGCGGTCTCACTAAAGCCATGGCAAGATCCTTCAAAAAAAAAAAAATGATCGTCTGTTCTTGATCGTTTCCTTTTCCTTTTCTCGTGCGGTTGAACCTCTCAAAAGAATCATAGAGTTAATTCCTATAACATCTAGTAAGTTATAGAAAAGGCATAGTGGCCAACGTCTGGGTTTTTCTGGAAGTAGAGTATGTGTGACACAATTGGTCCAGAGTATCAACACCTCCTTTAGTCTTATTATAAAATCGTATAATATCTGGTAACTTCTTATTCTATAAAATTAATTTCACTTATAATATTATTATATTGTGACAGAAATTACCTTAACCTATGCACTATATCTCGTATATATACATATAGCGATTCCGCTACCCTGGGGTTCAAGTGTACCCCAAATAACCCGTACTTGGAATATAAGTAAACAAATATATGCAACCAAGGCGTAATCAAGACTGACTAGTAATCATATGAAACTATTACGATGGACTAATCTGTGGCGCTATCTAACGTGAAGAAGTGGAATGATATTCTTTCTCTGGGGTACAGGTGTACCCCGGGTAGCATTCCAGGGTTAACCAAACCTAACTTAACTCAGCCGACGAAGCTAACCTAACCGAGAAACCTAGCCTAACCCAGTCTAACCGAGAAACATTATCTAACTTAACCCAGCCGACGAACTTAAAAAAAAAAAAAAAAAAAACCTAAAAGAGAAACATTATCTAACCTAACCCAGCCGACGAAGCTAACATAACCTAACCCAGCCGACGAACTTAAAAAAAAAAAAAAAAAAAAAAAAAAAAAAAAAAAAAAAAACCTAACCGAGAAACATTATCTAACCTAACCCAGCCGACGAACTTAACCGAACCTAACTTAACCCAGCCGACGAACTTAACCAAACCTAACTTAACTCAGCCGACAAAGCTAACCTAACCGAGAAACCTAGCCTAACCCAGTCTAACCGAGAAACATTATCTAACTTAACCCAGCCGACGAACTTAACCAAACCTAACTTAACTCAGCCGACGAACTTAACCGAACCTAACTTAACCCAGCCGACGAACTTAACCAAACCTAACTTAACTCAGCCGACGAACTTAACCGAACCTAACTTAACCCAGCCGACGAACTTAACCAAACCTAACTTAACTCAGCCGACGAACTTAACCGAACCTAACTTAACTCAGCCGACGAACTTAACCGAACCTAACTTAACCCAGCCGACGAACTTAACCAAACCTAACTTAACCCAGCCGACGATGCTAACCTAACCGAGAAACCTAGCCTAACCCAGTCTAACCGAGAAACATTATCTAACTTAACCCAGCCGACGAACTTAACCAAACCTAACCGAGAAACATTATCTAACCTAACCCAGCCGACGAACTTAACCAAACCTAACCGAGAAACATTATCTAACCTAACCCAGCCGACGAACTTAACCAAACCTAACTTAACTCAGCCGACGATGCTAACTTAACCGAGAAACCTGAACTAACCTAACCCAGCCGACGAACCTAGCCTAACTTAGCCTAACAGAGAAGCCCAGCCTAGCCTAGCAAAACCTAGCCTACGAACTTAACCCAGCCGACGAACTTAACCAAACCTAACTTAACTCAGCCGACGATGCTAACCTAACCGAGAAACCTGAACTAACCTAACCCAGCCGACGAACCTAGCCTAACTTAGCCTAACCGAGAAGCCCAGCCTAGCCTAGCAAAACGTAGCCTACGAACTTAACCCAGCCGACGAACTTAACCAAACCTAACTTAACTCAGCCGACGAAGCTAACCTAACCGAGAAACCTAGTCTAACCCAGTCTAACCGAGAAACATAATCTAACCTAACCCAGCCGACGAACTTAACCAAACCTAACTTAAGGGGTAAGGCCACCATGTGCGTCAAGAAAGAAGGACGATTTTGTGCATTTTTTTTTAGGAGTAGTGTAAAAGCTATAGAATTTTCTTTTAAAGTACTCTATCAAGTATCTTCAAAGCTACTAAAAAATATTTTGTTTTTAATTTTTGGTTAAGAAATGGCCGTTCCAGGGTCCGGTTTCTACGATGAATTTTTTGTGGAGGTCCAAAACGGGCGAACCGGCTGTACCCACAAGCGTGAACCTAGAACAAAAATCCAAAGATTTTTCTTTAATATATATCATAAACTAATAGACCACGTAGGGGATTTTGAAAATATTGATTTTTCGAGAAATGGTGAGTATATAAAAGAAAAGTTCACGTTTTCGCATAAGAATTTCATACATAATCGTTTATAAAACAAAAAGTTTACAACTTATCGAAAAACCCCTACGTGGTCTATTAGATTATATAGGTATAAAGATACCCTCAAAATTGCAAGGCAATCGATAAAGATTTGTAGCCGCTATCGCGTTTAAAGTTTTAAGTAACATTTTACGGTCGAAAATTATAGTATACCTTTAATCCGCGATGCCTGCACCGTATAGTTGGCCTTCTATGTTAATGTTGAGTTCTTCTTCTTCTTTTCTGGCTGATTTTGCGGCAATTCGAGCTGTTTTTGCAGCCTCAGTCAGCGATCGGTTCGAAAAATCGACGCGGAGTTCGTCCGCCTCAACGCAGAAATTGTAGCAATTCCTTCCAACTGTCATGTCCAACTATCGTATAACTTGCATTATACTACAAATTCCATCGTTGAAAGTGCACACGGCAAGATTCCCAGCAATATCCAGTACGGTTTTTCCGCTTGACGTAGATTTTGGGGACATTGACCACACCGTTGCGTTGAAACTTTCATTGCTATTTTGCGTAAAACCACCTAAGCATCGATTTAGAAGGTCGTCGCTGCTCAACTCTTCGTAGAATGGTTTAATTGCGTCGAAAACTGTTTTCGATAGAGCCGGCTTGTGTAAAAAAGTACTAATTGATGTATTGGTGGCTTTTGCCTTTTGCCACGAACACCATGAATTTTCACCAGCTGGACACTTGCTGTGTTGAGGATTTTCATTCGTTGACAGCTTGTGATATAACGTCGCCCAAATTTCATTTCTCATTTTTTCCACAGAGTCGTGATTTCTGCGAATAGCCAAACCATAATAAATTGAGAGCTCGTCGACAAGTTTATTTGTTAATTTTCCTTTTCCGCCGAGACCGCGTACGTTCTTTTTTAAATTTCTTAGTCTAGTGCCCATTCTTTTCTGCACGTGATCGATGCATTCTTTTTTATGTATAACAAAGCCTTCATATGGTACAGACTTCAAAAGACCTGTAAAGGTTTTACTATCGCCATCTCCAATGTAACCAATGCGCGGTGGAAACCGTATAGTTGGCTATGGCGCTAAGTGTTAATGCGCCGCGCGGCGTCTCTGTAAATTGACGTAAACGACCGATTCGAAATTTTTTTTTTTTTTTTTTTTTCTTATTCTTGAGGGTTTAAGGAAGGTTTTAAGCTAATAAAAAAAAATCGATTTTTGAAAAGTTCCATGGTGGCCTTACCCCTTAACTCAGCCGACGAAGCTAACCTAACCGAGAAACCTGACCTAACCTAACCCAGCCGACGAACTTAACCTAACTCAACCGAGAAACATAATCTTCGTCGGCTTAACCCAGCCGACGAAGCTAATCTAACCTAACCCAGCCGACGAGCTTAACCAAACCTAACTTAACTCAGCCGACGAAGCTAACCTAACCGAGAAACCTAGCCTAACCCAGCCTAACCGAGAAACATAATCAAACCTAACCCAGCCGACGAACTTAACCTAACCTAACCGAGAAACATTATCTAACCTAACCCAGCCGACGAACTTAACCAAACCTAACTTAACTCAGCCGACGAACTTAAC